>OW121851.1:95045215-96295215 GCA_933228895.1 Platycnemis pennipes
AACGAAAGGCTCCAAGGGGACCACGGCATAACGTCCCATCCGAGGGACGGAGTACTGAGCGTGAAATGCTCTCCACTAGGCACTCAAGTGGGGACCAGTTTTCCACTGAAAAATCCGCCACTACAGGGAATCGAACCCGGGCCCTCGGGATGGGAGGCCAGTACTCTATCCACCACACCAACCCGTTCCCCTTGTTGAACTCAGGTGGTAATCAAAGTGAGTAGGTTTTCGGAGTGAGGATGATCTGCATCAGTCATTTTTCAGGTGGTAATCCCTTGACACCTTAAAACTTAACATAATTCCCTGGATTATGGTCAAGATGAATGATTTTTTCTGTGTTAAGGCGAAATACGATTGCCCTAAAAACGGTTTTACTTCCTGTAGCGAGAGGAATTGAGATATTGATATAAAATTTTCAGTATATGGCTGGGATTACTGCTTAAATTGTCCGCTTGGCTTTACATTTTAAGATTATTTTTAATAGGACTTAGAATGGGTTAATTTGGGCGAAATTTGTAGTTTTTTACAAAAAATAAAACCAGGCGGACATTTTGCATTGTTTCAATATAAAATTCCACTTAAAAAAATTATGTTACGCCGACTACTTAAAAAGTTATTTGAATAATTAGAATTGAATAAAACTGCTCTGTCTGACAGAGACACTGGTGGCGAAATCGGGGAAGTATTTGAAGACGCTCAGGGAGCAGCCGGGGTATTTCGAGGGGTGGTGACGAGTAGCCGTTTAAGGGGAAGGAGGGGAAGGGCTACTCTCCCCTCCCTCGTGCAGAGGACAGAATGGGAGAGACAACATTGTGTGAGAGAGAGTGATCAACTCCAGTGAACGACAGAAGGCTGTGAAAGAAGAGAAAAAAAACATTTTTCCCTGGGAAGACAACGCGCATCGGAATTGCCTTGCAAATCTCGACCTCTTAGGATTTCTGACAGTATCGTGCGGTTAATGCTTGTGGTATTTATTACATCTACGAACTACGTAGATACCAATGGAAACTCCGACGGTGAAAGATCAGCGTAGAAGTAAGAAGGGGAGGCTGTTTTTATCAGTCAAACGAAAAAAGAAATCAGTTGATAATCTAAGGAAGTGGCCGTTAAAGTAAGTATATAGATTTACTGAAGTATATTGCGCATGAAATTTCAAAATTTGCAGTGCTTGAAACGTTTTCCTTCCATTTGGTTTCAGAAAAAGAGTGATTGCTGAAGACAACATTGTGTCTACGATGCAGATCCAACCTCCGGATTCCGATAGCGAAAAGTGAGTAGGTACATTTAAAATTAGTACGTTTGTTGAAAAGTTTCCCTTGTTTCCAGACCCTTTTGATAGCCAAAATGGGTGTTTCCAAAATATTCCTGAACTTTAGGATGAATTGCTTTCCGTGGTATTCGTGGCCGTGGCTTGCTACGGTGGTATCTTTATTGAGCGACTTCATCCTTCAGCTTTGGGCAGTGCAGGAATTTAGATAACCATGATTGTTACCTTTTGTTTTGACATAGTTGGGAAGGTTGCCAAAAAATTAACCGATTAAAGTTAACCCTTTGAGTGCCACACGATGATATATCGTCGCCTATGAGGAGACCTGTTAAAACTGTTTTTCTTAATCATTAACTCTTGTAAATTGTACATAATACAAGAATGATCTTTTAATAACTACGTGGACCAATAATTTTGATTTTTAGTTGAAATGATCAGCCGCTTTGGTAATTAAAATAACTATATGTCGGATTGATTTTTCCGAGCGCCACATTTGGTTCTTACGAAACTGCTTCTGGTGCGACACTTTGGAAACTACATTGTTTGTTAGCCTAAAACTAATTGACTTTCTTCTACAATTTTGAAATTTGTATTTATGTCGGAGATATTATGTTTGGCATGTTCATATTTCTTTCAAATGCTTAGAAACATTTTATTCTCTGCGAAGTACATCGCATTCTCGTTCGTTTTGCGAAATATTGTTGACATAACAAAAAGACGTTAGGCTTCAAAACATCTCTCCTATGTCGCTTCTGATGAGATAATTTGTTGCTGACTGTTCCACTGCGGTCAAGTCGTTGATTTTCAGCTACGAAAGGCAGACGAAAAGATACGATGTAATTGCTATCATGCTATCTCTCGCAGCTGATGCGTCGAGTCAGCTAGGGTGTAGTCAGCAATGTGGCTCCGATTGTCAACCTCGTTATCACAGTAGATACGGCAGTAGTAATTGAAAGATGATGCTGGGCATAAAAAATACAATGTGTGCCAATTACTGTTGTTGTTGACACAATGAAATTTCACAAGTGGCTTTTTGAAATTGAAATAACCCTTTTGCCTAATAAATGGCGCGAACTACGAGAAATGACTTTTCACCTGGTGTTGACGTTGGTGTTGACAAAATTGTGACTATTTAGGATTATTGAATGTTACTGCTGTCACACAGTAGTTGCTTGTTGTCAAGCATTAGCTGCCGAGCATCCAGCGAGTCCTTTTAGAGAAGATTTGCGAAAGGCCGTATAAGGAAAAGTTCTATCGAGTGCCAAAATTAAGGGGGCCCTCTAGCTGAGGCCAATCTCATATGTAACGGCTTTTCTATTGTAGTTCTACGATTCCCCGCATAGGTGGCGGGATGAAAAAGTGGAAAGGGAAGGCCCTCTCCCCCCCCTTCTCCCCCTCCTCCAGATGTAACATGATAGCTTGCCGAGCATCGCTCGCCTCCCTCTAAGTGGTTTGTTTTGATGAGTGACCGGAAGTTGCGATATATCCCCCTCGGTCAACCCAGATGTCTCAACCCGACCTTTTCTTATTTCTGAACTGATGAAGGGGTCTCAAATCTTCCAGTACAGTTTCTGGGCATCGTTTTCACTTTTGATAATGGAAGAATTATTCCTCCCGACTTGCACTTGCAATGATGTTTTGTTTAGACTCCCTCCCTCCCCAATTGGCAAGTGAAAGTCCCTATTTATCGGTTCTCGCAGGGCACAAGCCGGAACGCTTGGAATCGGAAGAAGAGAGGGGAAAGAGGAAGAAGGGGGGGGAAGGGAGGAAGGTTTGCCTGCGGAAAGGCAAAAAGCGAAATTTAATACTTTTGTACTTAGCAGTCGTAGCTGATAAGCGAGAGGCAAGGATAATGTTGAAGGAATTCCTCATCCTAAACAAGTCTTGTGGGTATTATCCTTCTTCGGACCGAGAACAGTGCCGTAAATTTAAATGTCTGCCTTGAACATATTGGTGACCTGGCTAAATTAAAAATTTCAGCCTAGAAAAGAAATTTTAGAAATTGTTACAAAAATCTATGGCTGCATACTCCCGAAATCGAGGAGTTTTTTTTCAACCCCTTGGAGAATACATATTCGCTTTCCTTAGCAGTAGGCCTAGCCCTTATGAATTTTATGCAGCCATTGTCGTTCTAGCAGATAATCTAAAATCTTGTAGGTACCCATGCCCCCGTCTGGTTGAATTTATTTGAGATTGCCACTAACTAACCGCGGTATTACCCGTAAAGCGAAAACAGCAAGGAAGAAGCGCGACCATGCCGCAGAGGAAAAATCATCCCCCTTTACCGGGAATCAAACCCGGATATCTCTAGATTTTCGCTTTCTCGTCTACATTTAACCCCCTTTATGAAATCATATTTGTCTGAACTCATGGAACTCTTGAGTTAGAATACACACAGTAGATGTAGGATAAAAAATGGGTAATTCGTAGCATAATTTAAAAGAAAAGTTTCAATAACGATTGACAAAAATCTGAAAACATTCTTTCATTGGGCCGCAGAGGAAATATGCACGATGCCACAGAGGAAATATCTTTCGCCTTTATCGGGAATCAAACCCAGATATCTCTAGATTTTCGCTTGTTCGTCTATATTTTACGCCCATTATGAAATTCATCTTTGTCTAAACTCATGAAACTCCGAGTTAGAATATGCGCAACAGATGTAGGATGAAAAGTGAAAAATTTGTGGCATAATTTAAAAGAAAAGTTTCAATAACGAATGACAAAAATCTTTCATTGGGCTATTGGTTTCAGTATAGGCCGTTCTATGAAATTCCCCAAAATAAGCCAAGTCAAAAATACAATATGCTCTTCAAACACGGATTATCTATTGAATGTTTACATATTTTAGAAATGTATAGTGAAATTTAACAGCAAATGTCAAACAAGGGAAACAAATGGATTTGCATAATATAATTGTTATATTAGTAACACATGAAAACATAACAAGAGACAATTTGTATGATATTAAATTTTTGGGAGAACTTGAACCTGAGTTAGTATTTATAAAAGGATAAGGAATGTGAATAAACAAAGTCAAGGAAAAACATTAAAAGCACTTCAAAAAAGGTTGAAATCCACACTCTCAGAAGATGAGTATCTATCTAAAGGGAAATGGATGGTTTCTAATCGAGTGTCAGGGTAAGTATTTTTCTCCCACGTCACCATCAAACTCGTTCAACAGTTGTTAAATGTGCTGTAGAATTTCTGGCAAAAGGCTGTCCGTGTAAATTTTTTTTAATTTATCCTCCATATATTTTGACCAGAAATCATCATCCCTGTCAATCCGTAAAATTACCATGCCTAACTGGCTCCATAAAATAAGGTGGCAGTATTTCTTCTGAGTGATATGGAGTTGACCTTGGATCTGGTAATGATAATCACTCTTTACTTTTAGAGCAACTTCGCCATCTTTCATCTCACAAGATGCTATTTTCTTTTGAGAGACAGCATCCGTCGGATGCGCATCCCTGCATACGTATGGGCACTTCACTTCGACTATTCCATCGCCGTCTGACAGGACGCCATCTGGCGTTGCTGCTAGGTAAGGGATTCTCCTATCGACAAAAAGTCCCGATGGGCTAACCTTATTGCCACTGACTCTCTCGTACTCCGCTATCGCCAATGCCTCACTCGCAATTCCGTAGTCGGTGGCTTTATTTCCACGAAAAGATGGGTACAGTAAATACTGAACAGTCTTCTCCCGAGAGGTTCCGGCTCTTAATTTGCAAACGCGAGCAAAGGTAGAGGCGGTGAGCCTTTTTCTCCGCTCAACGTGCCATTTTTGACAGAGGCGCTGAGTTCTGGTGGATGCTTCCAGTTGTCTTGTTTGCTCCTCGTCTAATTTAAGGGAATTTAGGAAATCGTCTCTCACTGTTAAGTCTATTTCAACCTCCTTATCGATATTTTGTGGGTCATGCAGGCCATAATGCTGGTCAGGACCAGTGACACACCGTCGCTTGCATTTCGAAGGTCCTTTAAATTCAAGACGTCGCTTTGATCGCATCTCTGCCTTTTTTTTGGATGCCAGTTTGAACTTTTTCGTAAAAAATCCTGGACTCTTTTTTGTGATGCTCTTGTGTATCAATGCATGAACATCTGGTCCTGCATTGAAGGCTGAAGCGGCCACTTCACACCTAGTCTGATAGGACCCCCTCAAAGCGAAATTTACCCTTTTTCCTCCTACATATTTTGCCACATACGAGTTGAAGGATTCAGCTTGATTGTTGGTTACGTCCAGGATCAAGCTGGGAGTGTGGTTGGCCAGGAGTTTATTTGCGGACATGATATCGTCCCATACCCCAAAGTTCATCAGCAGAGGCACACGGTTCTCCTCATCAGACTTTGGTCCACGACAAAAGTACGCCGCACATTTAGAATGATCCCCGAAAACATGCCGGGGGCCATTTATAATGTCTTTCAGTAGCTCTGTGGTGTCAGCAGTTAGCGTTCTTTTTCTAAATTTTATAGCAGAATTTACCGCATTCCTTAACCGATGTAGGTTGTCTCCAATATTTTTCCTAATAGTTACTGGTACATGGCCTTTCCGGTTATTCGCTTTCCTTACTACATCTCTGATGCGGTTGCAGTAATTTCGAAGCAAATGGTTCGAGCATTCCACCTTTTGAACAGGAAGGTCTATACCGTATGGCATTACTCTCCCAAGCCTTTGCATTATGCTGCTATCTCCATCACCTGAAAAAATTATTTAATTTAGTGGAACATACAGACAGAAGTCTGCTTGAAAACTTGACGCATTGTAGAGTACTTCTTACCTATGAGTCTATTGTACTTTAAATTGTACATTTTAATACTGTTTTGGAAGCCTTCTACTATGATATCTGCTTCCATTGCCGTAGAAGAAGCACTCCAGTTCTTAAAACAGGTGTGAGGCCTTGGATTAGTTTTAGGGTCTTTTGAACTTGCTTGCGCACATATACTGCAGTACTTATTTCTTACTCCAATAAATAAGACTTTTTTAGTTCTAAATCCCACAATGCAAGCCTGAAAATAATTTTTTTACGAACAAAATTTTTTAATAATATAATAATGAAATATAAAATTATATTTATATTAATATAAAATATTAAATATAATAATTTTCATAAACAAAATGCGTACCACTCCTGACAAAGAGTTATAATTTGTGCGGTAGGATCTTTTTGCCCATGATCCGTCACACACCACCGTTATCAAAGGTGTACCATCCTTATCCACTTCCCCTGCTTTGATTGCAAGTTCACTTTCTTCCAGAGCCGCTTTCTTCATCTCCTCCCAAGCAACATCATGTATGGCAGAAGCGATGTCGGCTTGCTTATTTAGGAATGTTTGGTTGGCCATGTGCGGTACGTTCAAAATTGCACTCATTTCCGCCATTTGGGCGTAACCTTGCCCTATACATATCATACTGGAGACCTGTAATTCAATGCGATAATTAATTATAGCTGAAAACCATAAAATAATGACCCGATGAATTTTTTTCAAATACTTTCAAGAGTAAATAAATTTTCATAGTAAATAAAGTAAATAAAGTAAATAAATTTTCATATTCTACCTTTTGGGTGATGAACGTGGTCTATCTCCGTCATCGGTAACCAAGGAGCGATGTTGAGGTTCGCTTGTGGTTATTTCTTGGAGAACTGTTTCGTCTTCCCAATGACTACACCCAGCCTGTGGTGACTGAGATCTAGGTAGAAGAGAAGGAACAGAGTTACAGCAAGAAAACGAAATAAATGTTTTACGTGGTCTTGTCTTTCTACACTATCACCATGTATATTAGTCAATTACCTTTCAGGAGCGACTTCCTTGACACTGTGAGATGAATCAATCACGCCTACGGAGGGGCATCCTTCATGAATCACCTGCTCTTTACTGGAATAAATAATACGTGTGTAAATCGTGACAGGTAACCATGCCGTTGCCAATCCATTCATCATGGAGAATCATTATTTAATACGTGCAGTAATAACATTTCCACATATTGGCACATTTGCCATAGTAAACTTACCAGCCATTGTCGGAATATGCTTTCTTGCTTCTCAAATCGTCACTGTTTCCTTTTGAATCACTGAAATGAGTACGGCAAAGGATATTAAAATATATATTTCCCCCCAAATAAAAAAGGTGCTTAGTAAGGAGTAATGCTAAAAAAAGAAATGTTGTACATAGCAATGCTAAAATAATATGTCCAAATTAGTACCTTTTCTCTGCTTTCTTTCCTAATTTCCCGTAGAAGATATGTTTTCTTTTCCTTTGTCCGTATCCTCTTCGATGCTTTGCTTTCTTACGGCCTTTGGCGTTTTCCATGACGCTCAGAATTCTTCCGGTCGCTTTTCGTGGACTCGAGCTGCGTTATCTCCGAAGGGTAACCTGACACTGCTAGAACCCTCGCGCTTTCTCACAGACCGAACACATCTGGAGTTTCGTAAACAAGAGGGGTGGAAAGCCTTAGGGCAGGAGTGGGGGTAGACCGCTACGGCAGAAATCTTCGGTCGGAACTTCAGCGCACAACGAGTTTAAAAACGCAAAACATGCTCCACAGGGTTTACTATTATGACCTAGCTATAGAAATAGCATCAAAAGTTGTTGTTTGAATGTGTAGATGAAGGATCAAGCTTTCTCTAGAGTGGAAGCAAAATCCTCTGTTCCTATTCTAGGCTTCGCAAATAGCGACTAAAAAGGGACAAAAATGGAAAGTTTGGCTATTTTTTATAAACTAACAAATAAACCAATAAGAAATCCATTCCATTTACGCAAAAAAGCAATTCTTTTGCTACAATGGGAAAATTTTCCAAAATACCAGCAGCTACGATAAAGTCGTAGTCGCGTTCATCTTAAGCATCTGCAACGGGCTTTTAGAGGCCGCTAGAGAGCACCCTTAATGCATGGATTAATAAAACGAGTTGAATCCGCTTCGATGAATCCGAAGCACACTCTCGGTGTTGCGCAGGCCTCTGAATGAGTCCCTTTTCTCTATTATAGTTTTTTTGGAGTTAGTCGGCATTTTCTTTTTTTCACCAAGGAAAAATCTTCAAAATATTAAATCCATTTTTTCGTATACTGCTGAACTGGTTGAATTTTCTTCAACAAATAGGTAACAGAGAGAATGATTTTAGGAAATTGATGTTGATATGGATGGCAGTCATTAACTTTTGTCTTGTGTGTGACAATAAATCGTTGACATATCTTTCAGACCATAGGTAGGAGGCAGTTGAGAAGTTTCTCTGAATACTCTGGCTATTGAAAGTCTGAAGTACTCTCAACGTAATTTTCGTTTGAGTGGAGTGGGATCCCAGCTTCTAAAGTCAATTCCGTCCGAATTCCCACGATATTTGCTCCCAGGTGGCAGTAGAAAAGCTGACTAATTCGAACTGCGGTGTAGGATGACGATGTCCTGTTCACTTTTGGAAAGGGAGAGATAAGAAGATAGATGTAACTTGATCATCTGTTTTCGTGAAACAAATGCGTCCGCTCAACTACCCAGTGGCACAGCTGTGACGGTGTCAAGTTTCACGATTGCGAAACCGTCACCCGGGCACGACCAAAGGAAGAATAAGGAAGTTAGCCTCCTTTCTCCTCATTTATTACACAGTAGCCTCTTCTTGGGCTCCAAAAGTATTTATTCATCTTCTCTTTTCGGTATTGTAGAATAATACAATGGGTACTGGATTGTTTTCACTAATAATTTGTTTTTAACTTCTGGGGTTATGAACACCACTGAAATTATGGAGCAATAATTTTGATATTCTCTTTATTTCAGTGCCATCGAGGACATGGCAACGGAAGTCGTTCATGACCCGGCCCTTGATTCAGCGATCAGTCTCATCAATGGGAGATTTATTGTAGATGGGCAACATTTTGTAAAAGAAATTCGATCTCTCGAAAATCATCGAAATACTTGCCTGAAAAGCCGACAGGGGTATTTTCGCCTTATCAGTACATCAACTAAGGCCTTAATTTGGCATTTGGATTTTCAGTGCCCGTATTGCAGCATTAGTAAATCCATATTCAGCGAACCTAATCCAGAAATGCCAGAGGAATCCGAATGCCCCAAAAGCAATGAATTTTCAGCACTTAAAATTGTAGATGGTGCAGTGTGGGGATTTATGTCCATTGGAGGAGGGTATTCCAACATGGAGGAAGTATTTTCAACCTTGGGAATAAAAAGTATTGACAAAGAAACGTTCAGGAAATACGAAGAAAAGTTGGGACTGGTATGTAGTTATACACTATTCCTTAATCATTCCTTATGTCATTAGTTTTCTCGAATACTTTCTAGTATATTGTCTGATCAATTTTTAGGCATGGAAAGACGTTCTTCTGGAGCTGATGCTGCAGTCAGGCCGAGAGGAAAAGTCTTTGGCAATAGAGGCTGGGGATGTCACATCTTCCGGAACACCGTTCATAACTGTGATTGTCGATGGTGGATGGTCTCAAAGAAGTCACGGACATCGGTACACGGCTCTTTCAGGAGTTGTATGCGTGATTGGGCATCGTACGAAAAAATTACTCCACTTAGACGTCAGAAATAAATATTGCTCCATGTGCATGTATTTAGAGAAATTAGGGAAATCGACCAAACATGAAAACTGCTACAAAAACTGGGATTCCTCCTCAGGTGCTATGGAAGCTGATATGGTGGTCCAAGCATTTCGATCTAGCAAGCAACTTCATGATTTAGAGTACCATTACCTTGTTGGAGACGGCGACTCCAGCGTAATGAAAAAAGTAAGGGAACTAGTGCCATATGGTAGGCATGTTAAAAAAATTGAATGCGCTAATCATGCAGTGAAGTGCTACACCAAAGCGTTGTTTAAAATTCCGGAGGTGAGGCCCAATTTAAAGGGTGTTCTAACGAAAGTAAAAATACTGCGATTAAAAAAAGCAGCTCGCGGAGCTATTACGCACAATGCAACAGAAAGAAATAGTGTTGAGTCATTAGTGTATGATCTGAAAAATGGACCGAAACATGTGTTTGGGTGTCACGCATCATGCCGAGATTACTTTTGTCAAGCTGCTGACAGGCAGGCGAAGACTTTCAATGAGGAAGAAAATGTGTGCCTTGAAAACATTGAAGTGGCTCTGAGGCCGCTTATCCGTAAATCTGGACAGTTGATTACCAATGACACCAGTAATCATGCGGAAAATTTTATGTCTGTTGTGGCCAAATTTTCTGGCGGAAAACAAGTGCATAGGGGCAAAAGGGGATCTTATCAGCACAGGGCTTACGGCGCTGGTCTCGATTTCCAGCTAGGGCCTATGTGGAGGTATTCTGCTTGGAAAGCTCTTACTGGCAGAAGTCCCCACAGGGCTGTCAAATTCACTTGCCAGAGAAGGCTTAAGCGCTTACAAGCAGTAAGGAGATGTCTAGTCAATCAAGGCAAAAGGAAACAGAAAAATGTGGCAAAGAAGAATGAGGGTAATGACTACGGCGAAATGTGCCAAAAATTGGACATGGACCTTGAAGAGTTCGAGAAAGAAGTGGACGCTCTGATGAAAAAATTAGAAGTTACTCCAGCTTCTAGGGACAAACTGGAGAAAGACACGCAGGGACAATCGGAGAAAGAAAGATGGTGGGAAGAGAGAAGGAATCGCCTAACGTCATCAAACTTTGGAGTTATCTGCAAAAGGCGTAGAACAAGTAAGTGGGCCCCGATTGTAAAACGACTACTGTACGAGAGTAAATTTAGTAACGAAGCGACACAATATGGGCAGATGCACGAAAAGGAAGCAATAAGGCAGTACGAGGAAATCACCGGACGTCAGGTATCTCCATCAGGGCTATTCGTTGACCTGAAGCAGTGTTTCTTCGCTGCTTCTCCGGATGGCATAACCGATGATGGGGGCATTATTGAGGTGAAGTGTCCCAAGTCTGCTGAAAATTTTACTTTGGAAGAGGCAGCAAAAAAGATAAAGTACTTTTGCCTTGACCAAAATCTCCAATTAAAAAAATGCCATAATTACTATTACCAGGTTCAAGGCCAACTGCATGTCACAGGCGCTCCATTCTGCGACTTTGTGGTATGGACTAGGAAAGATTGCAGAATTACCAAAATTTTAAGGGATGACGAATTTTGGTCAGAGAAAATGGAACCGAAATTAGTATTCTTCTACAACGAAGTTCTTCTGCCTGAAATAATTGATCCTAGACTGTGTAGATCAATGGATTTACGAGAGCCGGAGTTTCCTTCAAAATAGTTTATTTTAACCCATGTTACGGTGTGAAAATGGAAAGAAAAACGAACTGCTTTCAACTCAACTAAATATCTAGTAAATAAATATTTTTTCAAAAGGTTGTTTCGCCACAGTTTCTGTTCAATAAGTTTATCTCTTCTTCTACCAATTGTTTTCATTTAATATAATGGACGCACTAGGTAGCTGTTAGTATAATCCTGAGAATGTTTAATATTAGAAAGAATAATTTAAATTTGCCCTCCCCGAGAAGGAATGGCGTGATGTGTAAGTAAATAATCGAATCCATTTATTCGCTACTTAAAGTAGTAAATGCAAACTTATCAGATTTAACCATCTTAAAACTCTTCTATGAAACATGTACATGATACTTGCTTATCATTACTTTTTGGATACCCAATTATTTCACTTTCCACCGCATTCCATTCAGTCTGTCGATAGAGAAAAGATGAGACATGTGAACGAGTTGAATAAACTGCAGGAATATTTTATTGACACATAAATGAGGCGTATTTTCAGAAAAGAAAAAACATTAAAGTGGTTGAAGCTAAACTGGTTGAAGCTGTCACAGATAAGTATTTTGGAAAATTCATTGAAGCTCGATTTTCTCAACAGTTTCATGATTATAAGCCGACACCCACTGTCCGCGCCAAATTCTTGTGCACTCCATTTTAAACATTAATAAATCCGACGCGGCTTATTGAATTTTCATGTCATGCACATTATCAGTGAAAAAATGTCCCATTAAGTCAGCACTACGGCGCCATGAGTAACGTTAATGTCTAATGACGGACAAGTAGAGCTAAAGACATTGACTTTTTAACAATTTGTAGAATATAGCTTTATTATTACTTCGGCGGAGTTTCAGGTTTTCAACATAGTACTTATCGGTATGCTGTTCAATTTAAAAACCGAAAAAACATGTAAAAATTTTAATGTTTTTTCGGCAACCATTCATCAAGGCGCTACGAGACTGAAACTGGATTTTTTCTCTTTAAATTGCCACAACGAATCAATCGTCATCAATTATTATTTGGCTGAAATCAGCACCTTATTTTATATCGAAAAATATAGTTTCTGAAAACGCGCGTGAGCCGTAAGCTGAAACCTCAGCTATCTTTTCCCCTCTGCCCAGTGCGACCACGCAATATCCACCACCTTCAACCCATGTCGCCAGAGGAGGGGAGTGAAGGCGGGGATTTAAGCAGTGGAAGGGGGACGATAGACTTGGTAGGGGAGGGGAAATTCATGCTCTATGCTTAGACGTAGTCCCTGAGATACCCTTAGGAGGTCGCGCTCAAGGTTGGCGCTCGTAGCCCCATCTAGTGAGGGAGATTCACACCAACACCCAGTCGTATTTAGCCTTAATCCCCCTCCAACTTCCTCCCCTCTCTCTCACTTGGGAAGGGTGGTGGGGGTGTCCGGTATGAATCCCGGAGGAGATGGGTGTCCGTCGCGCATCAAGTCGGTCGGTATCCGACGCATCGATGCATTCTCGCATCGCATTCACGACGAACCTGTTAGCAGTCATTCGCACTGTTGATTGGCGAGTTTGAAGCTTAAATATTTGCTCGGAGTCAAACAAAGAAATTTTTTGTAAATAATAGATGTGGCAAAACATTTTAGATCGCTAAGTAGGCTCGCAAAATTTACCCGTGCTGAGTGCATACTTTTTTAAAAAATCTCCTACGTTGGAATAAATGTCAGCCCTAGGGTGCATAAAGAAAAGATAGACAGGGGTGTTTTATCCAGGTACTAGCTAATCTGTTAAACCTCGAAAAATTTGGTAATTTCGTTCTCATGGGGCCCTTCATAAACTCATCGCGTTCATGAAAAATGTGTTTAGTACTGGCGAGGAGAAAGGAACGCTTCTCACCTTTGAGCTGCGCTGTAGCTGGGTAAAAATACCATGCACTCCCGTCTCACATATTTGAGGGGGAGCGGCCTCTAAATGTGACACGCTTTACTAATGGTAACATTTAACCTGTCGAAGGTTTTTTCCATTAGCTTCGTGGACCAGCAAAAGCCGCTCAGATTACCCTTCTTCCTCTACGTTTCTTTGATTATTTTCCTTATCCCTCGATATGACGGTATGATTGCTCTAACAATTCGAACTCCAGTGGTCATGAGAACACCCAAACCTTTTCAGCATCAGGCGTGTGTGATGCTTGCCATTTCAGCAGAATTTTGCATGATTTACAGTTTATATGCCATTTTAATGAAATAAGAACTCATTATCTTGGTGTCAATCATCAAATAACTGTTTTCCAAAGGTGACAGGCGTGTATTTCCTTTAAATTCCATTCGGCTGATTCTTCAAATTTGAATGTAAAAAAGACATTCCGTCGTATTATTATTTTGTTTTGCAGCGCTGGCAGAGTGGGAGTTAGGCATCACTTATCAACGATAGTTACTATAATAGCAAACGATGTTGTAACATTTGTATATACATCATCATTCAATTATGCGTTGTAACGTTTGGCAGATGGAATTACTTTTATGGAATTACACTCGTTTTGGTTTTTTAGCCTGCGGTCGCTTTACTTTTATGCCATTTAACATCTTTAGGTTTCCAGACCGGCGCATTACCGACCTAGCTGCCGTGACCGACTTGGTGGTGTCAAACTATGGTTCTATGGCAGTTCATAACATATCAAAATAACCGAATGAAAATTTCACCTCATTAGAAGCAAATAGATCAGGCGCGATCTTAAGTATCATTTTTAAAATTATCAGAGGCGACGTCCAATTGTAACATAGCGTGTCTTTATCTTATCCCTCCCGTTTAAGATCTTAAATAAATCGCTGTATAAAGAGCTTATTCCGTATTAATTACCAAAAAGGCGTAAAAAGTTGTTTAAATAATTGAATATAACTCAACTCAAAACTATTCATGTATTCGCTCGTGATGCGTTAGAAAATTAAGTTATCTTAACCAATTAGCTGTATTTTATGATTTTTTAGAATAGGTGGCGAGTTACATCTGGCGATTAATAAATGAAATTTTGAGCGAACGGACACCGCTACAAAAAAAAATTATTTTGTCTGCTTTTTTACCATAGTTAAATCGCTGAACGTTACAAGACATTAACAATATCTATATAAAAAATAAACTATCGAAAGTACTCATCTACGCTTCACTAAGATTCGCAGTTCCTCATCACCAGAAATTAGATTCAATAAAATAGTTGGTCGAAATAATGTAATCTTGATATGAGATCCGAAGAGTCTTGCGTGGAAAAACCTTTATTTGCGTTCATCGTCTGTCTACACTCCTTAGATTGGTTTGCCGCAACTTTCCACTCGATTCTCATAATGACTGGCCTCTTCATATTTACTCAATTCTCTTCTTTCCCATCCTTCACTACTTGCTCTATATATCTCATACCAGTCCTTCCTTGGGCTTTCTCTCCGCTCACTTGTCCCTCGAGGAATGTCTGCATCAGACCATTAGGTCTCAAGACATGGCGGATTAAGTTTTTCCGTTTTCACCTTGAGGTTTTCAGAAGGCTTCTCTTCTCTCCCATGTTAGCCAAGATAAATTTTTGTTTCATATCAGCTTGAGGAGTTTGGTTCCTTTAATGGTTTCTTTGATATTTATGTCAGTTATGGACCGATAAGAATCTTTTTTGTCGACGGAATACCACATGTCTGCATTTATCTTACCTCCGTTGCGTCGAAAACGAAGGCTTATTGTCACTTTTGCTTTTAAAAATTTCCTTTTTTTTTAGATTCTATGATTTCTGTTTGAGATTTCCTGTCTTCACTAGGAAATTAGAAACGATCTCTCACAGATTTTTGAGTAAGATATAACATGAAGGATATCTATTCTATGCGTCTTTCGTTTGCTTAAATTATACTGAATATCGTATGTTTTTTTATAAATTCTTAGGCTTTTAAGTTTAACTCATTTTATGAATAAATGTTGATTCGTCTATCCTCTCCCGATCGACTACTTTTTCTATCTTCAGCCATTTAGGCTATACAGACTGAAAAGGTGGGAGGTGTCTCGAGCCTTGACTTACTATTAGCAGTCACGAGCCAAACCTCCTGAGGTGGAGCCAAGGCATCGATTTGCAAATCGATATCCGTTGCCCATTGAAAAACGGTGTTGGAAATGGATCAGCCACAGCTTAAGAGGTGCCGTAGGGAGAGGTGGATTAGAGAATGGGTGGGCAGCGGGCTTAGCTGGTGGGGTGAGGAATAGGGGTGGGATGGATGGAATTGAGATGCAGTCAGTCCGTTTTCCTCAACCTTCCCTTCTTCCTCTACCTTCGCGTCTCCCCGTGGGTTGTTGGCCTTCAAACCGGTTTGTCTTCTCCTCCTTGCCGTCCCCACTCCTTCCTTAACCACCCCCCTCATTCTCTGCTTCTCCTTATCCTCTTACCCCTCCTATATTCCTCCTTTTTCTCCTCCTGCCCTTTGTAGATCGGCGGCGGGTGGGTGGCTCGAGAAGGCAGGTTAGTCGCGCATGAACTTTTGGGTTTTTCTGGTCAAATTAAGATTTCGCGTCGCGCGAATTCCTTTGCGTTGACTCTCTGAAGATCCTGGGACACTATACGCCAAGCAATCAAAATCGTGAGTTTCAATTCGAAAACATGTCGTGCTCCTTAACGACAGTTTAATTTGATCTTTGTATAACACTCTCCGATGAGAAAGCCTAGTTCCGATAACCAATATCACCGTCCAAGAATGCGAAACGGATAAGGCTTTCCCCGGTAGGCCGGTTGCACCACGTACTTCTACTCTTGCCCTGTTTATCGGCAGTCGTCCTAAGTATGGAATGGTCGTGAGAATCCGGGTAGAAGCTTCCGAAACGTTTCGTGACTAGTATTTCAGATTTCGATTCGACGGAGACGGAAAGAAAGAATCCTATTAGTCGCAGCCGCTTTAGCAGATGGATCTCTTACAATGGCACGAAGAAAATCAGTCCGGGATATTGCGCAGAAACCGACAGCAGCGACGGCCAAACTGGCGGCTTATGCCACAGTCCCTACGTGGCATGCATCGATGACAAGATCGTAGACTCCTCCGGAAGCATGATATCATCACACGCTTCAACTGCGTGAAGAAGACGGATGAAATTTTACCTAGGCCTTAGATCTACATTCCACCCCATCGTTTACCCACCCCATACGAAGGAGTTTACAAAATCGAATGCAACTGCGGGATGTCCTGCATTGGGCAGAAAGGAAGAGCATTTAAGTGTTGTCTAGGAGAACACAGAAGGGCTGTGAAGAATGTGTAATTCCTCCTTTCTGCTGTGGCACAACATACGTGGTCAGAACCCGATCACAACTTGGACGAAAAAAAGGTGATTGCCCAGAGAATCCCGCTTTCTCAGGAATTATTCGAGAGGCAGTAAAAATAACATAGGACCCTTGTAACTTCAACCAAGAAGACATTTATCGTATTTACTGCACCTGAAAGAGACCCTTTGACCCGAACACCCACCTCACTGGTCAACTAAATAGAAATTCGCCGCCGATCAATCAAAGAAAATAGACATGACTGGATCTACATAAACCTATAATATATAAACGAGCCTATATAAACGCGGCATCAAGCACACCAACCTGATGCTGTGTTGCTACGAAACTGTTGTTCTGAGTAGCAAAATAGACGAAACGCTGAGGATGCAGCCTTCACTATGTGGAAAATAACTCCAAAAATCTCACAAAAATCATCTCTCTGTACGCATTTGTTTCTTACCCAAAGCTCTGGTTATGAGTAAATACGTGATGAGAAAAAATTGTCCCATCCATATTAATATGATTTCTCTGCCGAGATTTCTCACCAGACACTGTTTTTCAGATACGTAGATGACCAAGAAAATGGAGTACAGGATGTGGGGGAAGATACCGGTTTATATTGTAACTACTATTTGCGCCATGAGGACCTTTAATGTTCCAAAATGTTGTGCTCGATTCGTATTTGCGGAATGGCGGCTTTTAATGTGGGTTGTTGCGGGTGAAAATATAAGGGTTGTGTTTTATCCTGCAGTATACATAATTTATTTATATAAAAATTACCACGAATTTTTTCATAATTAAATTTTATCCTCATAATAGGTAATTTGAAAGTTCAATTACATCATCTTCAATCACACAGCGTAGAAGTTATGCTATTTCTAAGCAACACTCGTAATTTGTTTGGAATTGAATTTCGTGAATAACGTCCTGGGTGATTTTTACTTCCTACCGATGAAACTTCGCGTAGAAGGCATAAAGTACTTTAATAAATTCACCTGCACCCTATTTAGGCGATATCCCTCTTTTTACCTCCTCACCCTTCGAAATTCAGCTGTTGTAGCAGGATTTATAAATAATATCGCATTCTGTAGTGCTTGTGTATGTATTTCAGCCAGTTGTTATATGAACGCAACGGGCAACTGATCGGTGCTTTCACAGGCTTCGCTTGCCGAAGTTCCAAGTTCAAAATACGAATGTGATCGACTGTAATGACCCTCTGATCCTTTCTCGGATCCAGGAAGGCATGTTCCGATACCCTCCAGTCCTTTGCGGTGGAGCATTAAACTGTGCTTATCTTTAGGCCGTTAAAGACTTCAACTGATGGTGACGCTTGGTTTTATGCCCAATCCATTCTCGGTCCCTTTCTTTTCCGTCTTAATGTCTCCTAATTCCGCACGGGCTCTTCCTGTCGTTAGCGATCATAGTCGCGGAAATCTGGCGTAGTGTTGGAAAGTAATACCTGCAGATACAGCTGTCGTTAGCGATCATAGTCGCGGAAATCTGGCTTAGTGTTGAAAAGCAATTGAGGATCTCAAAATCACTTCAAAGAATACATTTGTGGAATATTTTGAACTTTTAAATTCAGCCCTTCTTCTCGGAGATGAGCCTGATGTTATGTTACCTGTAATGCGAGAGTAATGTCGCGTAGGCGAGCGGCCATTTTTTTAAATGTATAAGTGATTTGAGTGATTTATTTATAAAGAGGTGTGACCCCTGCCACCATTGAGGAATCGAATCCACTTGTTCCCACGAATTCTTTCCATCAGTACGCCAACGGAATATAGAAAGCCATTTAACTCACGATATCAAACAGCTATTTAGTAGCTTCTATTGACTCATTGTTTTCACTTTGCGGTTCCTGTTTAGCACAAATTAAATAATTAAGCACTTAAAGTGGCTCCTGTCTCGAATGATGACAGTTTCTCTCCATTTTTAGTGGACGTAGATTCACCGCTAACGCTGCTGACTGCATCGTTATATTCTTAAGATGAAAGTTATATTTAACGGGTATATTGTGAAGATCATTTGTATTTTTTCCGGTATGCATCAATTTAGTCGTACTCAAGGACTTTACATAAGGAAGCCTTTTGGAATTATGATTCTAAAGGTCATCATTCCCTTTCATCGGCAGGAGTCTGGACTGTCCCTGTTTGAAATCTCAAACATCACCCCGTTTACCTAACATGCAACGTTTAACTCTTTGCATGTACTACCTTCCTTCTTGTCGTAGCTACTGGTGGGTAGTGTGTGCATTTAATATGAGGTACAGTTCATATACTAGTTTCTCTAAAGAATGATATCAGGGTTTACACCGTAATATGTGTTTCTGACTCCAGTCCTTTAGAAGAAGAAATGAGAGATTTCGAATCATTGAATTTAAAAAAATAATAGAATTTGCATAAAATGTTGGTGTGCCATTAGGCGCATTTTGATATTAATTGGCTAGTCATGATATTCCATAAAAAATTGATTTTATTGAAAAAAGGGTATTTATTACTTTAAAGGGAAATAAATGCGAACGCAGTTCGACGATTTCGTCTTCTCTTATTTTTTTCTCATCACCTAGCATAATTAGGAAACTCGTTTTCGTATGCATTTTAATGTCGATTCTTGGGAAATGAACTCATTTCATTTATAGTTGTGCGCTTAAAGTTAATTGACCATCCAGGCAAGAGATATTCTCGTCTCATCAGTATACATCTGAGGTTCCCCTCACGCCACCCCTCCTGGGTGTTCGTTGCACCTTCTCCGCTGAGACTGTACATTCATATCTATTTGCGACTAGCCTGTATGATCGGCTATTCCACAGCACCTTCCTAGCTATCACCTTGGCCCCCATGCCGCTACTTGTCCTAGATCTTCGCCTACTCTTCTCCGCAGTTTAGAAATTGAGTCATCGAATGCCCGGTAAGGCCCTCTTCTCTGAGTCTGAGAAAAATGTAGAGCACCACCGTCTCCTCATGGCGAAATGTTCCTTGACAGTGAAGCAACCCGCCGCCCGCGCGCCTTGTGCCCCAGATCTGGTCCCCACGAAAACGAGTCCCTGACCTATCCCCCGCATTTCTCTTCGAAGTTTTGAGGATCTATTTATTTTACGGATGGTTGCAGTCAAACAATTTGTGGTCAAGTATGTTTTAGTGGCGTGGCACGTCTATGGATAGTACTTAATAGTCCGGGAGGGTATCACGGGTCTTAATAGCTCGCAATATCGCAATATCGTTCATTATTATTTTAATTTCACTTTGAAGGGAGGAAACGTGACCGAAATTTTTAAAATTTTGCCCTATGCACGTATTAATCACCATTCTCCTAATGTACGCTGAGTATTGTTGAATATTTCTAACGGCAGAACGCCTCTGTTCGAGTCCGAAAATTTTTAAATCACAGTAACGATGACATGAAATACGAATCCATGATGTCGCTTCTGGTCTCATCTCGTCGGGCTGAGGGTATTGTCATGTATTCGATACGAGATACTGACGAATCGCAGCTCAATATGGAGACACTTACCAACGCGCTATATTGGTTCACGAAATTAAGAGGTATGTTACCATATCATGCGATATTTACAGTGCATTGCGAAGCCAATACATTATCATTTTCCTATAGGTTAAGATCATATCGTGATACGATATTGACATCTGCGACGCACAACATTCTGGAGGACTGAGAAAAGAGGCGATCAGGCTTAAATGGTTATAGAGCTTTTTGCTTACCCTTTTTAATAACCCCATCAATTTTGATCCATAATTATAATTTTGACACGTGGGGAAAGTCGTCTGCCAAGTAAATCATTGGCATGAAAGTATTCTGTGGCATGACGTTCTTCTTGAAACTTTAAGACAGAGGAAAATTCGGTCAGAGGACACTCCTTTCAGTCCATTGAGACTCTGTGTCAATTAAGAGGCTTAAGAGATTAAGTTTTTCATGAGAGGTTAAGTGGAGAGACTACCGGGATTAGAACCTGGGCCTTTTTTGTCGAGAACTACGTTCTTCTGTTGACTGACCCAACCATCTCGAACGGTAGATTTAAATCAGCGACGCGGGAACGGCTTCACTAAAGACGAGGAAAGACTCAAATTTTGGTTGTTACGTTTATAAATCAGGTATGTAAATAATGCTATAGTACCCCAAGGCGTATGTTGTTTTTATTCGTCGATGTCATGCTCCCGCGAGTTTTATAGAATTTTCTCTTGCGTATCAGTGAACGTTGGGGGTCACTATAAATAATTGTCCTTTTCAGAGGCTAAATGAGCCTGTTTCTCAAATTCACAGCTCTATTTACAAGTATTGTGTTTAAAATCGTTTAAAATATCATGAACAGCATTTTAGGACGTCCCCTGAGGGATTGACGTACATCCCGAGGCAAAATGGATTTCCCAGCGTCGTAATAAAAGGGAATCTGTCCCTAGGAGGATCTCGCGATCGTTACTTATGACTAATTTAAAAGGCCGTAAAGAAGGAGAATTCTTTGGGGTATGAGGATTTTCGATTGAGAGATTGCCATTGGGAAGGAAATGTGGATGAACACCCAATTTAAGATTCATGTCCTAGCTATCATACCCATGTTAGCAGCTGACTGTGGATGGAAAATAGTCTGCGGATTATAGTGTGTAGAAGGCTCTGCATAAACAATTTTCCAGGACTCATAATTTCACTTGTAAATTTGAAAACCGGGCGAAAGATTTAACTTAAGTTGATGAGGGCCTGTCTGCGCTATATAGAACAGGAGTGTGAGGACGGTTTTAATTGAAACGATCAAAAAAAGAAGGCGCGCAGAATTTAAAAGCAATTGATAATGCATTGCGGTGTAAAGTGGTATTTAAATAATCTTACCTCTCGAGCTTTCTCTCTCATCATGAAATATTCTATCCCATTCGTGTCTCGTCTTCCATTTACGGGAGTATATTCTCATTTTATGCCGCCTCATTTATCGTGGGTTCTATTTTTCCTTCCGGCGCTATGCCTTTTTGCTCCATTTGTTCCACCCGAAGGATTTAAATGGATTTATCCTCGAGGATCCTGGAATTAAGAATATTAATATTTTATCCTCCGATAGCTATAAATTGGTCTTGCCCCAAGAAATAGCCTTTTATCCCGGGTCCATGATTACCGCATAACTTCATCTCTTAAGCTCGGAGCTCAAGAGATTCCCTCGGATCTGCTTCACCAATCTTCGCTTTTATTCCCCTAATGGGCGGTGCAGTAAGTAATATCTTCTCGGAGGCAAAGGTGCCCCTTTCTCTCAGAAAGTGTAATGGCGTGCCAAATGTAAACCGAAGAAATTTTATTTTAATATTTGATTTAAAAGTTTTAAGGGAAAAACTTTTATAAAAATGCGTCGCAGTCTCTGGGGAATGCGAAATTTAAAAATTCCACGTTTGGAAAGTGAAGATTGTTTTGAAGACTGTGTAGGAAAGCTATAGAAGTCGCTAAAGGAGCGTATGAAAATGACATTGATATAATTATTCAGTAACATGCGTATACCATGAATTTGAATGGTGTACCTGAATATATATTATCAGTAATCCAATATTAGAAAAAATATTTGAGGAAAAATATTACGACCCATGTTTTCAAATAACGAATAATTGAAATCTCTTCCAATATAAATGATCGAAACAAATTCTGTGGTTGATATAATATTAACATGTGGAGTCAACATTTAACAGTATATTAAGTTCGCTTATTAACTATCACTGGCGAGTCAGTATGTCTGCGCCGTGCTAATTTGCATGTAAATAACTTTTACATGCTTTCTAATCGTGTTTGCGGCTCAGTTGGCAATGAATTTAGAAACGGCGATCATTGCACGTGTAACTTCGCACCCTCTCCAAACACTTCACGGTAGTCCTGTTCCTCATCCCCCGCAATGCGTCGCGCCTATTTTTATGCGCCGAATTGTCACACGAGAACACTTCTCGCATGGTGAGATCTTTTTTTTCTTCTTTCCATTGTGTGTCGCTCGTTATTTTGTTTTATTCTTGAGCAAATGTGCGTAGTTGTCATCTTGCGAAACTTCGCTGTACGCCCCATCAACCCGTACTCTTCAGGATTTAGAATAAACCCAAGGACTGAAGAGAAAAGGGATAAACACATCAAAACATATCAGTTTCAGATTACTTAGTCTCGTAAGTCTCACGTAAATGGATTTTTAAAATTTGTGGAAATAATTTACGATGGTCAATTAGTTTTGGTTCGCATTCCTTACTCAACTTTCGCAAATATATTGAAGAGTATGGATTGCCGACTTTAGATAGCTGAGATAGTATTAATACCCTTGTGTGTTTCCATTGTTCTCTGTTCATTATCTTGTCACGCCCTTTCGAAAGCCATCTCCTTCACATTTCCAGATAAAGTACTCATTATTATAGTGTAAATCGTGACATTTTAAATGGAAAAACTAGCGCTTGGATTAGCGCTAGTTAAAAAGCGCTAGCGCTTTTTTTGTTCTTCGATGATTCATTTCCACGTCACGACAAATCATTCCAAAATTTCAATCGTGGAGCCTCGAGTTAAATGAAGAGTACGGATTTAATTTTCAATTTATCCTTTAATTCGACCTCATGTTGATCAGTAACAGTGAAAGATACATGAGATAGTCTGAGAGGAATGCTTCATAACGTGTGTCCGGTAACTGGAAGTTACTCGTTAGTCCGCGTCCACCAGTTCCCTTGGAAAGAAAAATATCGCTTTGATCTCAGCTGTTGAAATTTTTTGGAACGCAAATAAAAGACGGCTCGATCCATAGGGGTAGATTTTGGGGCAAAGACCTACATCCTCCCCTCTAAGGCTCCCCCTCCTGCCCGCAGTACTAAATAGGAGGGTTGAGACGTGGATAGCGATTTTTTCATGGCTCATTTCCTTCCGCACGTTTCCCATGTCAGCTCCCGTCCCCTTCTACCTCTCTTTGCGCACCTCCACCACTTTTCCATTTAGTCTTTCACAAGTCCTCACATCTCGCCCCCAACCCCACTCGCCACTCTCCTAAACCTCTCCCGCACACGCGCTTATGCCACGGCCAGACCAAGTTCTAATTATGTCCGCTCACGTCGGATCGGGAATTTCGCTTTGTCTTTCGGCTCGGCTCAGCACGGAGACCGGAAGGCTTTCGCTCGGCATACCCTTTACTTGGCTTCACTCTCCCTTCCCCCCATTTTTATTTCCTCCCAAATGGCCCTCGTCTGACTTACAAAACATGGAGGCAGTAGCTTTCTAACGACGCGTCGAGCTTAGGAAAGGCGAGTGGTTTCATGTCCATGTCAAAATAAAGGCCGCCCAATGTACGCCGTGCCTTGACTGTAAACTTCGATGCCGCTGTTATGGAGGGACTTTGACGTTGAGGGTGTGTCACCATAGCTGGTCAATGAAAACACTTAACGTGGCGAGAAAATAAGAATTTTCCCTCTCTTGTGATTATTCTCTGAGGAGGCTGTTGTTTCGCATATACGGATATGAACCTGTCTTAATTTTCATAGAGTAGGTATGGCGAGAAAAGTAACTTCAACATTCATTTCTTTATATTTATGTGCAATGTTTATTTGCTGTTTTATAAGTTGTTGTGATGGAGTGTAAATTCTAGTAATCAAGTTAAAGTATACTTAGCATTCACATCCTTACTATCATACTTAATCACATTATGATAGTGAAAGATTTTGAGCCCCATATTCTAAATGGAAAGAGTTCAGAAGGTATGTTGCCGTGTCCTCAGATGTAGCTAGGAAAGAATTATTGATATTGTTATGTTTGATTTATTTGTGCTTTGACGAAGAAAAGCATGACTCCAGAATGAGATATGAAAGAAGAGTGCACAAGCACATGGATGTGTTAAAAATTAATGGAATTTTGTAGTTTAGGTTTGACGTTTAAGGTTGTTAAACTATTTCTCCATTAAACTATTCTTTGTCATGTTTTCAATCGCTTAAGAATTCTATGGAATTAGGTTCTCAATGAAGAGGTTACTAATTCCGTCGTATCTAAACCACACGAAATCGTTCGATATGCATGCCATAAATGAGGTGACATTGTGCCACCGATTACTTATGGTTTTTCTGTTTTTCTCTTAAGCTCTCTTGGCTGAAATCTTCGTCCTTTGATTTCTCCTTTATATTTTCAATCTGCTTTCCTCCGGTGATTAATCGCGTTTCATCCGAGTCGTCCGTTCCATTCTTTCTGTACTTTTTTTCATTACATTCTTATCGTTATTAGCCTTTTTCTATCGAATGTTGCCAGTGATATAAGTGCAATGTATAAAAATCAAGGACTACTTTTTTTTCATAATTCGAAAGAAGGGAAACTACCCTTAGTTGTTGGAAACTTTGGCCTAGAGGAAAGGGGCACCATCTTCATAAGTGGAAATTGAATAATCCCGCGCTTCCTCGTCTTTTCTCATAGTATTATTACTATTTGGGGGATGTATAGTGAATATATAGTGTCGGCATTGCGTCGTTTGTCCTTAAAGAGTTTTTATAATATCTACATGAAAATAATTCTCTTTGAAGTGCGTCCAGACTCCAGGTTTGCTATATGTATTCATTTCTGTGTGTTCTACGAGGTGCATAAGGATATGAATTACTTGGAGTACTGTTTACTTTTTACAATTTTGCTTGAGGGTTCAATTTCGATTTTTCCATTCAGCGTGAGACAGTCATACCGTGTAACTGTACAGCGAGTACAGAAATTTGCTGGACGAGAACGAGTAATGTATTACTATCTCTTTTGGAATGGATGGAGACTAGTACGCCCTGGTTGACCGTTCTTAACTTCGCATATTTTCTGTATGCTCCCTGTGTCTCTGGCGCACGCGCTGCTTCTCCTATTAAACCGCCCCACCGTGTTGCCCGCGACCAATCCTGGCCTCCATTTGTCACTGCGCCCTCTATTCTTCTGCCGTTTTAAGTGCTCCGAAACGGGGAACTTCAGTGCTTCACCTGACCCCACCCCCCCGCTATCGTTGCGACACTCGAGAGCGTTCTTTTTGCTCCTTCCTGGCGAACCGCATTCCTCTGACCGGGGGAGTCTTCTCCTTCGCGGAAGCGATCCCTCTCCTATTCCTCCTCCTCTCGACTCCCCTTTCGTCCCTTTCCTCTCCTGTCTCTTTCTATCGGATCCCCTTTGTTCCATCCTCCGGACTTAACTCTCCGGCCCGCGGTTTCCCTCCTCTTGCCTCTTGCCCTGCTCTTAGACGGGGCCGTAAAACTCCCGCTCGGCTCTCCCGCGTGCGTGTTACGGCTTGGGAACTGTGCTCATTTATTTTATTCCGCCGCCAGTTAACCGCGATTCGTTCCTCCTCGGCTCTCCTCCATCCTCCTGATCACCCTCTCGGGAGTTGGAGCTCGACTGAATGGACTCGTTTTCCGCGGCTGTCGGTCGTGTTGACGCGGTAGTGGCCGTCGCTTCTTTATCGGCGATAGGAGTTGCGGGTTAAGCAGCCCAGTGTATTGAATAAGAGGCTTCCGATGAACTACGTAATACCCATCTCGGTTGCGAGCGTTCTCGGGAAAAGGAAGTATTAGGTTGATGTTGTGGCTAGGATACTGGCCGTCCATTCCGAGAGCCCGTATTCGAGTCCCGGCGGTGGCAGAGATTTTTTATCGGTGTACCGGTGCCTACTTGAGTCCTGTGAAAAGCACTTTAATTAGCTAGATTTCCACAGAGAAAAAAATCATTGACCTTGACCGCGGGTTGGTCCTAATCCATGGAATTCAGTGCGCCGTCCGTCGGATGGAATGTTAAACCGTGAGACCCCTTGGCGCCTTTCGTTAGAGCAACCTGATGCTGACGCAGGTTTTCTCTCCACCCTCCTTCCGTTCTCTGAATAATCCTACCTCTACTAAATTACACCCGTTCTAAAGGACGCAATTTATCTTAGCTGTCGGTCGTCTCCCGCGAACAACTACTAGTACATTCTGGGGAAAACACCATAATGGTCTGATGTGGGCATTATTCTCCGCCGGTAGCTGGTACATAATCCTAGGTGAGTTTATTTGTTTACGGCTAGCTTTTACTTCAGATAGGGTGTTGGTTTGATTTTAATTCAGGAAGCGTAGATGAATTGTTGTGGTGAGATATGTTAGTCCTTCAATCGCGCCTCGTAAGTATGAAGGATAATTGGTGAGTAGTCATTTCCGTGTTCTATGCCTCGATGGACGTAAGGAGACAATGCGCGGAAGGTGTTGTCTTTGGAAATGGGAGTAGCGTTTTGATTTACTGTGAGAGAGATTGATATTACAAGGTGACACGAATAGCTAAGTTGGTTTGAGGAAGAATGCAAATATGCGTCTGAGAAAGTGGTAGGTTTGGTTTGGTGGCACAATTGTGAGGTAAATGACTATTTTACCAGAATTCTTTTCACAGTTCGGAGCATAAGATTACACATACCTTTCAGACATTATTTTATCGACAAAGATGCCGTAACCATGTTATTTTTGTCAGCCCTTCCAATATTTTAGTGCTCTTATTTTTCTTGTTATCATTTGGTGAAGATATATTTAGAGATGTGGTCTTAATCCTAAGGATCCGATGTCCCGGCAGCGGCTGAGGTTTTCCACTGGTATTTCGGCCCCTGTTTGGTCACGTTAGTACTCTGCTATAAGTACTTCTACTGCAATTCTCCGTGGTCCTCTCGAAGCCTGGCTTCGAGAGTAGGCTAATGACGACGCCCATTTTCTCCTCACTGTTCTTAAGCTACCTACCAAAGTTGTTACTTTATCCAACTACCCAGCTAACACAAATGACCTCAGCTGCTAGTCCTGATAAACATTGATAAAAACTATGATTTAAGATTGATAGTTTTACTTCTGTTGCCGTACTTCATCGAGGGTACATTTTTTAAAAGTTTCATTTTCATGTGTTCAGAAGAAATAAATTACGCTCAGTGACACACTGGTTGAGACTGAGTTGACGGCTGAGGTCATATTGCGCTATTAAGAGTTGGTGGAGAATTTAAATGGCGTTTCATCGGGACCGAGAGAAGGTGGAAACAGTCAGTTTTAAGCGATCTGTTAACGTAAGGCGTCGAGGGGTTCTTAGGAAAACGTCCCGTACGACGAACGGAGTGTTAAACTTGAAGTGCTCACCACATAGCATCCGATTGAGGACAAGGATTCCCTTGAAAAATCTCTGTCTCTGCCGGAAATCGAATCCGGGCCCTCTGAAAGGGAGACCAATACTCTAGCTGCCACTCCAAACCGATCACCCGCATACTTCAACAGGTCTAACAAATTTCATTCAATCGGATGCCATTATATTTGCTATGTATAAACCGATGTTCACACTTCCAACAAATAGCCCGAGACCCTCCTAAAATCGCTGATGATATCTCATCTCCTGCAATCTAGTGATCTCATTCCCATCGCCTCCAACACATAATGAAAATGGCTGTGAGCGATTTCCGTTAATTACGTTCACCTCTTAAATTAAGAATGATCTAGATTTTGCATTATATGAAGCACAGGTGTAAATTGTGAAATACAAGAAATTGTCGAATTATGAGAAGATAAACTAAGTATGGTTTTCTTATTCTGCTTCTTCGCTATAGAGCATCTGGTGACTGTGTGCAGTAGCATTTATTCAATGGAGAAATATTTCTTTTGTATTTTAATGGACCTACTTCAGTTATTTATGGAGCATATCATTACCCTATTGTTATCTGGAAACTTACTACTTCAGTGTCATGTACATTTATGTATTCGAGATGTAGCTCATAGGCCACGATTTAGATTTCTCTCCTTCCATCAGCCGGAGAGGACTCCCTAAAACATTCCGTTATTCGTTGACGCCATGCAGTAAGCCTCTTCAGTCATTTATTCAATTAACCTTTCCAATATACTGCTTTCGTGTCGGTTACGCTCGCATGACGATACCGATGGATTAAAAGCTCGTGATGTCACTTACAATTATACGTCATGCTGACAGTGATGGGTTTTACATGACACATTAAAGAGAACAATGGCGAGAAGGGAGAGAGGGATGTCGTTGTATTTTGTCCTTCAACACGATGCCTTGAGTCGTCAGTTCTTTTTGAGAAAACTCAGTAGCAATGGAAATTTGCCATTTTGGTGTGCGCAACTATTGAAACCTTGATTAATACGTAATACAATCGCGTATTATCATTTTAATTCAGGTCTATTCAGTATAAACTTAAACGTTGGAGCATCTAAAAACAGTTTTTAGTCAGAGTCAGAAATGTTGGAATCTTACTACTTTAGCTATTGGTCATTGGATTTTTCCCGAATTCATAGCGCCGTAATTAGGTTGTTCTTGCTGAAATGGTTCACGATTACGATACGTAAGGAGACTACGTGTTGGCATATTGATGAGAAACGATGAATACATTTGAGTTGAATCTGCTCTGTATTGAGCCAGATTTCAATTTAGTGCCGTGCCACTCGTTTTTGAATCATCACATCCCATGATTAAATTCAGGGATTCGTGAAGGAAGGTAGTGTGAAGTCGACTTATCATTGGAACTGGCTCTTTCAGGTAATTTGTAATACTTAAGAGGGTTTAGGATTTAGGAGGGGAACCTAACCTCATATTTACTCAAATACATATGGAAGGCGCTAAATATTTCTCTTCCTTCCTAGTAGCTGACAGCATAACACAATATTTGTCAATTTGCGTCAGTTTCATAGTGTATGACTAAAAAGAGGGAAATATCGAAACGGCTGAAAAATCCGTCTATTTGTTTGCTATGCCCTGACTTTTAGCATAGCGATTAAACTTTCTTACTCCATATTAAAATAAAACAATGCACTATGTAGATTCCACTTGTATTTATTGACCTCAACCAGACCTCTTGAGAATGACGTAGATAACGTAGAGAACGTTGGAACCGGTTGAAGCCAATAAACACGCGTGGAATCTTACAAAGAGCATTGTTTTTATGTTAACCATGTGGGAGTTCCACAAAGTTAATCAGTCTACCATTACCTTATTTCTTACTCAACTCTGATTCAATATCTATGAAATTAGCCGTCATTCTTTTCCATAGCGCTACTTTAATATCTCTGGCGCTTCCAGTGAACACATTTGGTGAAATGATCGGAAACTTTCTTTGTCGTCGTGCATCTGTTTAACTAGCGTGCGCTGTTAACAAGTCACTCTAATCGTCCTCATTATACTGTCTGGTGGTGTGTAACGTGTTCTTTTTAGACCAAGAGGTGTAGTAGTTGTCACTATTTTAGCTCTCTGAAGATCGTGAATTCGGAAAACAAAACTGAAGATAATAATCCCATATTATGGTGAATTTCCTTACTTTGTCATTATAGCAACGTTATGAATAACTTTTCCTTGGCATAGATTTTGGCTTATGAAAAAAGCCAACTTATTTTAAAGTTGGGCTGTCACCATGCATTATCGGACTGTGCGTTAATAAATCACTGATATGTAAATCATTTTCCAGTCAGATGACTCTAATCTCAATTTTCCTTATCTTCTATATTGTCTTGTTATTAGTTTTGGTGGCATTTGCTTCTCTTCCCTTATCTTTTAAATCTAATCGAGTGACATATTTGCTGTTATACAACCGAACCACGCGGACTAATATCTAGATGTTGGATAGATTCTACACTGTAAAAAGTTGATCTGATTTTCAGTGCGATCTGAATTTAAGCGCTGTCTGATTTTAAGGTAGTGGTCTGAATTTAAGACTCATGATGCGTGAAAATCAGACACACATCCGTCTTATTTTAAGACCATAACCACTGCATGTTGAAAATAAGATGGTTGTGATCTGAAATTCAGATCACCCGGGCTGAAAATAAGCACGCCTTGGTTGGCTCCGCAATTGGAGCTAACCAGCCAATAGCAGATACTGATGGGCGGAGCGTAACCAGGGAGCAGGATAAACAAAACGCAGTGTTTTTCATTCAACCTCAGGGAGCAGGATGCCAACAAGAATTACGAAGCGTAAGGAAGTAAAATTCGAAGTCTAGTCAAATTTCATTGTAAGTAGGTGAAATAAGTTTCGTGCGATGAGTTAATGGTGTGAGAATGTGGCAATGATACTTAGTTTATTTGCAGAAGGGAGCCAGTTGTGTCTGAGTGACGTATCCTGAGAGTAAACTTCCTTATTTTGTCTACGCGGCAGGGTTGTAAGAACTAAAAAAATAGTCGCCCTCATCAAGTGACAGTTCCTGCTTCGGTTTGAAGATACTAGCACACATCTGTGGTATCGAAGACTTTGTATGGATTACTTTGTTTCCAATAAAAGTACACATTTTCATATTATCTTTGAAGTTATTGTCCATGTGTTCCCATTTCAGTCGTGGAATCTTTTTCAATGGAAATTCTATGACTTACGTTTGCTCTATTGAAGAATTTAGTCAGTGAAACAGTATCATCGAATATAAATATGAAACGTTAGGGTTTTGGTTTGTGTTCGTGTGAAGTGTTTAAATATCTAGTATTTATAATTAGACATCGCATAAAAGTGAGCTTTGATTGCAATAGCAACCCGCATTGTTACGTGGTACTTATTTTCAGATAGGCCCATGCTGAATTTAAGACAGCCCTGGTCTTAAATTCAGCATGAGACTATCTTAAAATAAGTCCCACCTGGTGTGATTTTCAGTCCTGCACCTGCCTTAAAATAAGACATCCCCTCAGAGTAGGCTTGAATTTCAATAGCAACCCGCATTATTACCAGACCAGGACTGTCTTAAATTCAGCATAGGCCTATCTGAAAATAAGTCCACTTGGTCTGATTTTCAGTTGTTCACCTGCCTTATTTTTAGACAAGATATTATTGCTGAAATTCAACATACCCTGTCTTAAAATTGTTGCATCTGAAATTCAGATCACTTTTGTACCTTAAAATCAGATCTACTTTTTACAGTGTAGCGGTGGCATGGAAATAAATGTCAAGTTATAAAAATTTTAGTAATAGATAAAGCAGTGAGTTTTTTCATAGCTAAGTAACTGAATTTTTCAATATTTTTTATTTTTTGTAGGAAAGCTAATTATATTTTTCTTTTGAATAAAAAAACATTTTGATTTCAAGTATACGAGAACTTCCGTAGCTGATCGAGAATCCAGTGACATTTCAACTTAAAATGCCTGATACTTTTTCTAATGGCAAAACGGAGTCATTTCACTTTTCATGTATCGTATTTTCCGGTTTGTAAGACACATGGGTATATGAGACGCGCCGTTGTTTTGGCTACAAATTTAAAAAAAGTAAATAAGAATACGATTATAAAATCATATAATATAAGAGTTATGTATTGAAGCTATAGATTGTAGCCACTGTTAGTTGTTAAAAGTATATTTTAACGGATAAATATAATGTAAAATTGGTGCGAATATTAAAGTGAAGTTTTCAGTTTACTAAGTTTACTGACGTCACATCAATGAAAACGCATTGCCAGTAGTATTTTGGTAAAATGTGACATTCGCAATGTAAGGTACAGGTTGAAAACCGTGAATTCCGTTGTTAAAAATCGCATTAAATATGCCGGAATACACCACCGGGAATTCCTTGGATATAATGATGTATTTTATATATTTGTTGATGCTTACCTTTTTAATAAAATTTTAATATTAAATTTTGCATCACAGTTCTTCTTCAACCACATGCGATAAGTTTGTTGAAAATTAATCTCCTAAGGGATGCAGATTAAGTATTATGCGTTTCTCTTGTTTTACTTATACTGGAACAGATTTGCTCTACGACATTTCGGAGAGAAGGTCCGTAGCCTTTAGCTCGAGGTCGAAAACAAGTGACCGTTTTCTGACCTTGTGGCCATGAATTTGTCACCCCGGCAACTGAGAATCGCGTGGATGAACAATAAATAAAATATATTGGCTTTCTGAGTAAGTTAAGCGTGGAGAATGCCGATCCACCGTATTATCACGCGACGTCATTTTTGGATGAGGTGACCGCCCTCTGTTCCTGATGTTCGAAGAATTCGCTTCCCCCAACTGGGACTCGATTGCTCCCTTGTTTGTCCGGTAGTGGACGCACTGTGTGCTGGCGATCTTTGGCTATAATTGAACCAGTCGTTGGTCACGTTGTTGGTTCCGAGAAATTATTGACCAGTGTATGAGGGATTTCGTGACTAGAAGTGTCGGTCAAGGACTTTTACCTGAAAGTTCTTCACGTGCAGTAGTCCTGGGGTTTGACAGCTGTAGATCACTCTTGAAACCCTGACTTCTCCAGTTTTTAAATTAAGTTGCAGTTATTTGGCCTAAAATCAAGTCTACGTCTTTGGGCAAGGAAATAGCTTTTAGTTAAAAACTCTTCTACAATAATACTTAAATTTCACGTCAAGCTACGGTCTTCATTACGTAGATTTTGGAACAACTTTTGTCTTCATTCCTGTAAGTTTAATTTAACTCCATGGTGTTCCATAAGTGAAAAAATGGATTTTAAAATATGTGAGTATTAGGAGACGAGAATCATTTTGTTTATTGCTGTATATTTATTCCAGTCTACCAAGTCATAAATGGATCCCATTTGAGATAAGTTTTTATATCACGATAATGATAAACGTGATTGCATTAGGTGTTATGGATGGTTATTGAATCGATATTGATCAGTTCGTCGTCGGAAACATGTAAAATAAGGCTGAAATTGCGGAAATTATTAACCAGTGAATCATGAAGGTTAAACTACTGAAAGTTAAACTATTGAAAAAAGTATCATCCGCTGAGAGCACGAATAAAATGAAGCCATTAGTTATGTTTAGTCCTCATGGCTCAGTTTAATTAATGAGTCTGTCTCGGATAAAGCGATAACTATTCTAGCGGAGATCTGGAAGTTGGAATGAGGTTTTGAAGTGCTTACATTTTCATGTTATTACGTTACGAAAATTGCCTCTGGTTCTCGTTTAATTTTAGATATTAGCTCTCATGTGGGGAATGTTTTGAAACCACGCTCTAGATAAGTGAGCACTTGCTTTCATTTGAAGACTCAATCGACCTTTGCTATGCAAAACAGTTACGGGGTCGTTTTTCTACATACTGGACGTCATTTTCGATGGGTTATCACCTTTAAAATAGCTGATGGGGTTCATTTTCGATTATAATGGCGAAAATACTAGGCTGAGTATTGTGAGTGTAGTGGTGGTCTCGCTCCTTGCCCGTGTTTGTAATCTTACCCTTCGAGGCACGAAACTATGTCTATCCTGTTACAGACTGCGTCACACCTGATCATATTGTTAGCTTAATTAACCACGTGTGCTAGTGAAGCGATTAGATTGAATTCCTCGGTCGTTGCTTCCTTTCGCGGTAGTTGGTGTAAGTCACAAACATTTTATAGAAGTTGGACATTTATTTTCCGTATGACAAAAGTTCTCCCCTATTATATTGCTAGTGGGGCCTGAGACAAAGATAGGAAATTTAAAAAAATACATCGTCACATAAATAACCATTTTATAATATCAAAAAATAACATTTCAGTACAGTTTTATCCAACAAGGATTATTTCTTATTGTGTAAATATTCGCACGATTAAAAATTTATTGTCCCGCTATGACCACAATTTTATCTTGTCATCTGGTTTCAACGGTTCGTTATTCTGGTTTTAGATTCCAATATTAATTTGTAATCCCTCTATTTACTAAACACTCCATTACAGGCAATGACAAAAAGATCATGAGTAATGGAGAGTTAGTAGTTAAGTACCGCGAGACTGATTTCGAAACTACTTTCATGAAATGATCAAATAAATGACTTTTCTGCCTTTTGAGGCCCCAGTTTCACTTCATATATAATTTGAAGTTATTGGTAAATTAGTATTTCTGAAATTGTGCATCGTATGCTTGATTTTTGAATCACAATAAGTGGTGATTTTGTGCTACATCAGATTAAATAATGGCGGAAAGAGATAAACTTTTTCATGTCTTTTTTATGCAAACCACTCGATTAATTTTCTTACCTGCTTTCCTGTTTGCCCAGCGTGAATTACGATGGGATAGCTTCTTTAATTATTTCATACTTGAGTCTTTTCTTTGCCAGTATTCGTTTGGGCGATGTTTAGCCTTCCTCGTCAGTGACCGTGGAACGGCCAGCCACTAACGAGACTCGAAATGAAGACGCAATTAAAGAAAACTACGAAAAATATGTACGCGTTACCAGCCGGCGCTGACTTTTCGCTATTGCATATTAATCTCCGCCTTCCCCGTGACCGCGGGAAATCTAGATGTCGGAATCTTCGAACGACGCATTGATACATCTCCCGATTTACCTGAGGGACGTTTGTGAGTGAATTTTGCATTGTCTTTAACTAGAAAGAAGAAATCTTAAGCCGATGAGCGGTTTATTAAGTGAATGGATCTGTCGTTTTCTTGACGAAACCTGATATCGCATCGCATTTTGGTTCAGAATCACATATTATCTCGAACACATTTTTGACAAAATTATGACGTTGGGTTACGTAATTTAAGGCGTGCCATTATAAAAAAACTGCGTCTCTTCTTAACTGATTTGCCGTCTAGCTATGAAATTGAATTAGAAAAGAAAGTAAGGAACTTCTGAGTGAATGATTTCCGCCAACACTTAGGATTAGGGGAAGGTCTATTGGGGTACCTATTCATATTTTGTAGGAAAACTGACGCATTTTCCCCGGTAAAATGGCGATAAGATCTCGACCTCACTAATTTTAGTTTTTGAGCGAATTAATACCATCCATTTTGACAGAACACGTTGAGATAAATACATTTGACTAAAAAGGTGCTGCCGTTGGACCTGTTACCATTGTTCAGTAATAACTTCGTTAATAAGTAGATTATTCGGATTACAGTTTCTCTAATAATTATGCTCTTCTGTATAATTTCTTCATTCGGCATATTTTAATGCTGAGATTTCGCTCACGTTTTAAACTCACCCGCGATTCGTCGATCGCTATGTTTTACAGATGGTGTTCATTCGAGATCTTTCTCTCAGAAAATAACTGATTATGAAATGAACGTAACATTATCAAAGTAATATCCCATACGACAGACGGAGTACCTACTGAACATGACGTGCTTTCTACACTGCACAAGTAGGGACCGGTATACCTATATAAAGTCTCAGTAACTGCTGAAATTTGTATCCGGATCATCGGGATGGAAGGCTAGTGATCTGACTACATGCCAATCTCTCGTAAATGATTCTCAATTTGTGATGCACTCCTTTCTCATATTGATGTAAATAATGTGTTATTCCTCATGAATTCAGAGTGAGAAAATATTTGTGTAGGAACATGCCATACACTCTACCTCTTTTCCCGAGGGGAAGATGTAATATGTCCATATTCATTTAAATTTGTTTTCGCGTTGGGAGAAAGAGTCTTCCTTTTAATAACCTTCATTATCCTAATCTGTTCATGATAACCAGCAAAATCATATTACAAAATACGAAAATAATTCATTTTCTCAGGTATGTTGGTGGATAATCCTTATCTGAAATAAGGCATTTTCGCACGGCATCCCTAATTTTCTTCCTTGTTAGTCCTATTTGTTCCTATTAGACTTCTATTTAAATATTCATGTACTTATATTCCGCATGCCTTCGCGTCATTATATCTTCTCTCTTCTTCCCATTTGCGGACATACCATTTTCTCCTCTCTCACCCTCTTCTTTATTCCGCTTTCACTTAGTAAGTTCTCCATCTCCTTGCCCCCTTTGAACTAGTTTGAATAACTTTATTTCCAGTAATTGTAGCATTTTCTTATCCGTATTATCCACTTACCTAGCCTCTCCTTTTTTTCTCCTCTCTCCAATGTCAGAAGCTTCCCTTTTCCTGGTTGTCCCCTTTTCCATGAAACTACCCTTGGAATAGTACAAATAATCCGTTTTCAAATAATCCGTGACCTATTTTCTGAACCACACATTGCAACTACGCTATTTCAACTTTAATGGTAAAGGAGATGAGTAATCATTTATTATAATCTTCAGTGCTAAGTGTCCTCAAATTTTTTATCCTATTTATTAATACTTCCACGAATAGCTCTATTCTTCATCTGATTACCTTGCCACTAAATCTATTTACAGTGAAAAACTCCTAGGATTAGAGAACAATTTGAACTGGGCCAAAATTCGTTTTGGAAGTCCTGGAAATATTCACAAAGATCCTTTTCATACAGTCAATATTAGCCCACCTGGTAAATTAGTGAACAGTTTCAACCGTTTACTGAGTTTACTATTGGGATGAAAACCACTTCACACGAATAACCTTTCCATTTTCTCAATTTATCAAGAGAATGTTCCAGACTATTCGTACTAATATTCTACAAGAGCTAATTCCTTACGTACAAAGGAATGAGAAACATTTTTACTATAAGGATACTGCAAATGTTGCATGTTGACAGCTGGTAAAGAATATGATAAGTGTGCAAAATATTGATGTACTATATCAGCACATTAAAATGCTATTTCTAATCATGCTCTATAAAATTAAAAATGTCTTTATTTTATCTGCGAATTCAGGACTCTCAAGTCCTCTCTTACCCTTAATTAACAGATTGGACGTCACAAACATCCATGCCCCGGGCAGTGAAAATCCTCCCCGGGCGGGATTCGAACCCGCGACCATAGGCTCGACAGGCGAGGGATTTACCCCACCGCCACCGGGGCCAGCAAATGTTTGTTCGAAGTGGGATTCGAACCCACGCCCTCTTACGAGGACCAGATTACACAAGACCCGCACAGCAGGCAAGATAATCTGGAATCTGGCGCCTTAGACCGCTCGGCCATCCGTATAGTGATAACATAAAACCAATTTCCTGGTTGAAAATACATTAAAAATAATACATTCTAGGTTAAAGGTAACAATATTGGGATACGAGCAAAACGTAGGTAATAATCTATTTCCATGTCTTTGATGTTTTTCAAGTCGGATTTGCCAAAATAAATAAGTTCGGAAATTGATGCGTTTTGGTCTTTGCTTTGATTTGTTTGTATGATCGGCTGTAAATTATTTATTGTCAACTAGTTTTAGTTATTTTTGAACCGAAAGCGAATATTACTTTGAATTTAGACGTAAATGGCGTGTTTTTTTCATGATTGGACTGATAAATACAAATTCATCGTTTATTAAAGAAAGTTTTTTGATCTAATGTAATTTTTTTTAAATGAGACGATACAGTGGATAAAGATTAACGTATATTACTGAAACAAAAGCTTTCAGAAAGCTTTGGACTATGAAAAACGGAATATCATGTCTAAACCAATGTAAACAAATGTTATTACCTGGACTGAAATCAGTAATGCGAAACAGTTTTTTTAAGACCAACATACTGGGCCTATTTCACAGTCAGCTGTTTTATTCCCCTAGTTAAAACTAGAATAGTTTAGAATTTGTTTCTCTTCGAAAATTAACTTCGAATCTCGTCCTCCATATTTCTGTGTTCATGAAAATATTCACCTCGCGGCGCTCTGCTCTTTTTTCTGATAAAAAAACTGTAAAAGCGTAATTAACAGGTGTTACTCGTCGCTCGTTTTTCCGCTTCCAGTCGAGAACAAAGGGCGTCGCCAAGGGACTTCGTAGGAAAAAACCGCTTATTCATCGCCCGTTAAAAAAGTTGGGAATGGCCTTTATGATGCAAGACCGTTCGCATAATTTTCATTCATTCGGTCTCTTTATGGTGGCAAAATACACGTTCGTAAAATGGCGATACTTTGGCTTCCAAGGTGAGCCGATGGATTCCCGGAAATGGCCAGGCGAGGCGGCGTCCGATTGCGTGGGTGGGGTGTCTTTGTGATTTTTAATGTCGCGTTAATTCATTCCCCGGAAGACAACTCTGAGGGATTACGTCACAGCCCGATCGGCGTCGTGACCATGTGCTTGTGCCCGCCATTTCCCGCCCTTCTTTACGGTGGAACTGCTAGTTCCGTCTCTTCATACCGGACTCTAACATGTGCGCATATCAGTGTCGTTGTTGCAATGGGAGGTATCCGACAGCGGTGGGGAATGCCACCATAAAGAATGCTTCGGGAGTATACTGAATTTCAATCCGATTGGAGAGAGGGCTGAGATTGTTCAATGAAATTTATCGTTGTATTAATATAAACAATACTTTATGTACAGAATTTGTATTAATATAAACTCGATTAATATACACTATGCATGAAATGGAAATAGACATTAGAATATTTTTAGTAAGTAGGAATTAAGAAAAAATAATGAAAATGAACGTAAGAACGAAGCGCATCAGTGATTAAAAGGCATTGAGCAATTGAAAAATATAATAGCTAAACTTACAGAAGAAAAACTAAAACTAGAACTGAAATTTAAGATAGAAAACCCTATGAATAGGCAGATAAAAATGAGAAAACGGCTTAAATAAGTAAGTACAACTATATAGAGAGAGTGAGAAGTTAAGCTACGCAAACGGCTTTGTGTAATTTTTCGTACTAAGGATGGCCACTATTCTCACCAGTTTGTGACTGAGAATGACGGTAATATCTGCCTTTTGAAATCAGGCCTAAATCATTTCGAGTAACACAAAACATTTTCGCCTAATCAGTACTCGAATCAGAGACCATAAGTTTTAGTAGTGGTAGTTATTCCAATTTGCGATCGACAGCTAACGTATTTTTTTCCATTTAGAATAGGTGGGGAATTGGGTAGAGTGAACTTTTTTTCGAGGACGGAGTCAAGTTGGAGAGAAACCTGGCATTGGCTAACTCTTAACATAAAGACCCTAGGGCTTCAAGTGTATATGCATTAATTTTTTTGAATTTTTTTAATTACTGGATGATATTGTGGTTGAATTTACGGTTTCCCTATTTCCAATTCATTTAAACATCTTTGGGAGGTAACAAAAACATTATGTACTTAAAGGTCGTGAATTTTGTAAGTCTATCCTCGTGAAGTATTTTTTTTTCGATGCATGAATTTCGATGCAGTCTCATGAAGGACTGATTATCTATCAGTCCTTTCTTAGCTTAATAGCTTATGGGGATGGATTTACGGTTTCACTATTTCCAATTCAATTAAACATCTTTGGGAGGTAACAAAAACATTATGTACTTAAAGGTCGTGAATTTTGTAAGTCTATCCGCGTGAAGTATTTTTTTTTCGATGCATGTGCGAGTCTCATGAAGGAATGATTATCTATCAGTCCTTTCTTAGATTAATAGCTTATGGGGATGGATTGGATCATTCCCGATAGTATTTAGAAACAAGAATGCAGTTTCTCATGATGGTCTGGTATCCGGAAAATCGCAGTCATCGGATAATTAGCATCACCTCGGGCGAATCACCTGGAGAATTGCGTCCTGGACTCGTCACCCCTGTGATTATATGCAAAATTTCAGGAATTGGTTTATAAATGGTTCTAGCGTATATCGTTGCTTTTTCCTGATATTCGCGCACGTGTGTTATGAAAGAGACGATGATTGTTTATCTAGCCTCATTGGGTCAAATTTCCAGTATTGGATTATATTGACAATATTAATTCGTTTGACCCTTAAAATGCCGGTCATTAACAATTAGAATTATTGCTTTCTCAGACGGAGAGTATCTTTGAGGGGAGAGAATAGTAGAAATAGTAAAAATCGATTTATAGAAGTAACCATCAACTAATCATTTTGTGACACGAAAGTAATTGATGCTAGTTGTTCAACTTCTTCTTAATAAAGTGCACTTCTCGGCTTTACGGCGTTGTTGCTAGTCACGAACTGTCGTGCATAGCTCTTTTGTTCAAAGCTGGTATTCTCATTCAAGGGAATGAGGACTATTGTTAATTCTGTATTTAGTAGGCATTTTAAAACTTTACGAAGCCTTTCGCAGAGTCGTCGCCAACTTCCTGAAAATTAAGTCATTAGACATATCTTTACTCAAGCATCTTCCCAGTCACGACTTCTTTGATACCCTATCATGCCCAAGCACCAAGAAAAATAATTTCATGTAATGATGTATGCGTGTACTGGCTAAATCAAAATGCCAATTCGAGAGAGTCATTTCTACCATTTGTGGAAATGTTAACTTTTCAATCTACTGGTTTACAGGGGAATGGGAAAGATTTGCTATTGCCTTATTTCATCATCTCCGTTGTCTCATTTGTTTCATTACGGTTTGAAAATTATCTTTTGTTTTTCTTAGTTGAGAGCTTTATTTATTCGCTCGTGACGTACGATGATGATCATCATCATCATCGGTCAACAATCCTAGGAATGGTTTGACGCAGCACTCCACTCAGTTCTTCTATCGGCTAACCTCTTCATATTAACGTAGTTCCTCTCTTCCGCTTCCTTCACAACCTGTTCCATGTATCAATTCTAGGTTATCAATATCATGGATAATTCAATCACAAGAAAACGTCCTCAAATCAATGAAGATTTATACCTCTTTTGCTTTATTAGGGAACGCTACGCATTTCCATAGTCAATTTTACGGTGATATTCAACTTTGTCTTTGATTTCCGGTTCAAATTGGTGGAAGAATTTGGCCAAAGAAGATTCCCAACTTTTTTCGACCAGAGAAATATGTATTTCACGAATCTTATAATTACCGGTGGAAGATTATTTTTTGCTTATTTTTCAGTATCTTGGAGAGTGTAACAGTTGTGTACTACTAAATTCAAGCTGGAAGGGTGAAATTGAGTTTTGTAAATCCTGTTGTTAACAGTTATGTTTCGCCATTCGGTTTTCGGGGTATGCAGTTCGCAGCATCATTCATATATGTTATGGATAAGTGTAGTGATATTCATTTGTTTAAGTTACTTTAGACCAGAAATTCAGTCTTTTATCCTCGGTTTTCTTATAATTCTTTCCCTTATATTTGCGGGACTTCTATGGAAATTGGGATGAAACTACGAGGTAAAAAAAATTTTGAAAGGTTAGAAATAGCTTTTTCCGGAGTTCGCTCAACGATTTACAATGACGATACATATTAATTTCGGAAATAATCCCTGAAAAAGAAAGATTTTCAGGAACAACTCCTTGGAAGCCTTGACGTGAAATACTGAAAGGAACCATGTCAGAATATGAGAGAAGTAAGAATGTTGAGAACTGATTGTACATAGAATAATCAGTTTAAACGTGTGAGCTAGGACTTTGATGGGCTGGAGAATTGTTTCATCGAGGGAAACTGCGGAATTTGTGAACTCATTCAAACGGATTTCATCCTCCTGCCCTGGAAACTTCTATTGAATACACCCATGGGAACGGTGAACCCAGAATGAATGTATTTATGGTTGACGTGACTCCCGTGGGTTGGGAATAAGATGTCCAGTGAAAGGAGCCGAAGGCACTAATCAATACATGATTAGAATGCATTTAAGAGAGAAGAAAATTGGCGTATTTATGCATGAATAGGTAACCACTTCTCGGTTTTATTACTTGGCTGAAATGCCAGTACGCCGGTAACTTTCGCGCTTACAAATTTTATTTCCTTTGAATAGGTTGAGTGGTGATTTTTTTGGTACCTACCTCAGCTAGAGATTAATATATTTTATGTTTCAGGATCTTTCATGGGTGCCTTGAAGCGTCGAAATTGAATGCAATCATATGAATAAAATATTTTTCGAGAGGAAATATGTTACCTCATTCTATTCATTCTACACAATGAATCGTTAAAGTTCTCACAATAGAAAAACGTTTTGTTGTTTGTTTTAAAAACTATGCTTACGCTTGCAATCTTATTTAACGATTATAGTCTCTAAGATCCGGATGGGTCTAGATGGCCTTTTGTTAGATCGATTCCTTTTAGAGCTGGAGGTATGTTTCTCATACATTTCAGTTAGTCGTGCCAGCCAATCAAGATGTGACGAAATTCATTGTCCCAACTATTTAATGCTAGAGCAAGAGATGCTGGAGACGACGGGGCTTTAGACAGTACAACAAATAGTCATAAAAGATATGATATCACTTGTTTCAGTTAATGTTGATGGAAGCCACCGTTCATGTACTAATGAAGTCACCGTTCATGTACTAATGGGTCAAAAGGCTTCCTAGCAGTATTTCTACCCTTATTTGTCTATTTTTATCGTTTCTAAGGAGTTTAGTAAAGTTTCATCTTAACCCAACCTTATGAGTAGAATCCTGATATTAACATTGCTTGACAAAGATTCCAAGTTATGTATCCTGTATGTCGTCATGTTTGTCTCACGATACAAGTATAAAATTTGATTCGTTGATCGTTTCCCCGGAAGTGCGTCATCAGTTTGATAATTTTGCTTAATTTCGCGCTTGTTCTCGGCGCACCTTTTGTTATAAACCATCGGTGGATAGTGTTGTTTAAACCCCTCTGGTTCTGCATGCAGCCGTCCTCGCCTAATGCTCTCAGAGTGACAAAGGTTTTGTTCTTTCTGCTTTTGTGTTTTTGGAGGGAAATTCCTCAAAAGAACAATGGCAGCAAAATACTTTTATCCTTTTATCATATGGTGTGTTGCCCTGAGTGCGGCTTTCCATCCCGAGAGTCTGGGTTCGAATTCCGCTTGAGGCAAAGATTTTTCAGCGGCATACCGGTCCCCAATCAGGTGGTTTGTGGAGAGGACTTGAAGTGCAGTAATCCGTCCATCGGGTGGACGTTAAACCGAGGTTCCCCTGGCGCCTTTCGCTAAGAGCAGGCTAACGACGACGTCGTTGCTCTCCACCCATTTTCTTTTCTCTAATTAATTCCCAACCCTGATCCAATAACTAGAAATACAAGCGTAGAATTAAGGAAACAAATCATCGGAATTTACCTCTGGAGGACATTTCTTTACGGCAGTGAGGTATGGAAGATGACTGCAGCAGAGAAGTCATGGATGGAAGCATTCGAAATGTGGTGCTATAAAAGAATGAAGAATAAATGGACCGACCAAGTAAGTTACGAGGAGTGAGTGACGAAGAAGTCCTCATATGAGTAGGAGCAAAGAGAAATCTTCGGAAAACCCTAATAAGAAGACGAGACAACTTATCAGACACATCATGAGAAAAAATGGCTTGATGAAGGCAATCGTTTAGAGACAAGTGAGACAAGTGACTTCTCTTTTCCTCCACTCTTCTAAAGTCTTTTTCGTTTGCCTCTTGATAGGTTTTGTCTTAGTCATTCTTCTGTGACACCACATCTTGCATACTTCCAGTCTTGATTCACTCGGGGGGTTAATGTCCATTCCTCACTTCCAGAAAGAAGCTTGCTCTAGATATATGTTGCAATGAATTGTTTCCTTACTTCCACGCTTGTATTTCCAGGTTTATTAGTTTATTCTTTTAATAGAATTGCCTCTCAGGTTCTCCGAGTATGTCGCCTCAGTCTGTTATTAACGATATCGAGAATTTTCTTGTTATATTTTAGGTCAGAAGCAGGTGTTCAATTTAATTCATCAGTGGAAAAGTAGTGTATTGGGCTTTAAAGTTGCTCGCACGAGACATACAGGTATAATAGATGTGCCCATTATATGAGACATTTCTGAGATGCGAAGCAGACTTACGTATTATTCTTGGATCTTTCATTTGTTTGTCTTGAGCTATATACAGAAACTTTGCAATAAAACGTGGTATATCGTATCCCGTTCGCGAATAAAAAAGCATCCCAAATGATTCAGTGAAGCGTACGGTTAAATTTAGTTTTCAAATGATGTTGCACGATCCCGGATGCTTGAAATGTTACGGACTTTTAAACCTAGCCCTTCTAGCGCCGGTACTCCCCCTCCATGAATGGTGTCGCTCTCCTCTCCCTCTTTACGCTCCTTTCTTATCCCTCTCATCTTCATCTTCTTGGGATCCCGGGGAAGTACCGCTCTCTCCCCCTTGCTCCCCTCTTCCCCGTCGACCGACTGCCCTCTCGGAGGTCGCCGACACCGCATAATCTACTAGCCATCTTCGAGGCGCCTTATGTACGTATTTGAGGAGAGCGATGCAAGGAGTCCATGCCAATAGTCTTCGCATTTGAATCGGTCTAAATGGGTAATCTGAATGAATTCGTATGTGTTCACGCACTGTAGATAATTGTCACTGACATTTAATCGTTATATTATGGTGACCTGCGCAATATTTTCGATTTTGCTGACGTTCCATATTTGTTAAATTCTCTGTGTTTTTCCAGGTTATGCTCGATATTGACGATGATTCAATTACGATTCGTTGTGGTCTTATTCGTCTGCTATTCATTTCCAAGTTTGACACAGTACAATGTACCGGTTATGTACCTCGCCAACCTATAATCTCTCATTAGCTACTGCATATTTCCTTCAATTCTATCCCTTCAACTAGATATTTCATCTCTTCCCGTCGTATTTTACCCTCTCGCGTCTCATTCCAAAACGTAACCCCTTCCCCCATAATATGCCTGCGTCTAGGTTAATATATTTTCGTTTGTGCCTTGGATTCATTTTAAAGTCTGTAAAATTGCTTTAAGTAGAAATTATATAGAAAAGGAAAGCGTACATCATCGTGTCATATTCTCTTTAGTATGTGCTGAAATCAAATTTGTTTACTCGGTATTTTGAGGATTATGTTCAATACGAAGTTGAAGTGCTCACATGTTCAATACGAAGGCCTCCATTAATTACCTAGAAATTAAGAAAAGATCTTGCATCGGTCTTTTATACAACCCTCGTCTATTAACATGAATTTCGCACCCAAACAGTGCAAAACTGGTCGTGTATATTTCAGTTCTTCTATTTAGCATGGAGACAAATTTTTATGAAGAAACCCTTCATGAGCTTTGAATATTTAATTTTAGGGCTTAAATTTAAGACAGAAAGATGAAATGTTGAGGGATGGGAGAGCAGTGTGTCTTTTAAAAATTACGGTTGCCTTCAAGATGCCGAATGAGGTCTTCTCTTTAACATCACGTGCTGTTAAAGAGAAATAATTTCTGTGCTCTTTACGCTGCTGATATAAAACACTCTTGCATTACGGCACTTTTTATAGATATATTCGTGGAATTCGTCGAAATTATTTGAACCGAATAAAGAATTCGGACCAATACCCGAATACCCCCCTTTCCAATGGATGGTGTGATTTTGAAACTGAGGCATCACTGGCATTTGGTCTCAAGCAATTTCGATTCTTATTATATTTGTAATTATATTTATTATATTTATAGTAATTGCTTTGCTGGGTTGGATTAATTTGATTTCCGGTTATTTAAAAAAGGAAATAGTAAAGTTCAAACATTTAATTTAGATGTTTTATAGTACTGTCACTCTTTCGAACTCTCGCCATCTACGTTACTTTTACTGCTTCGGATTTTATTCTGAAGTGGCTTTACAATAATGTTACACATCACTTATTGTTGTAGTGATTATTGATTTATCACTTTACTATGGTACAAAAAACTACATTATTGCTGTAAGAAATTTACCGTCATTGTTTACTGCACAAGCATCGAGTATTGTTATAATGGTTTCGACCGGCTAAATTCAATGACTCATGAACAACTGTTGAATCTTTGATCGAACAAATATTTTGAAAATACTATTTGTTTGGTGGAAAAATTGCTTTCAGTCAGCCGCAAGGGCTAAGATTTTCTCAATCGTTTTGCATTGTCTCCCTTATCCTTATTTTAATTGTCCCTCTTGGTGGCAGAGTACGAGTTCCTGAGTGAGAACGGTGAGGAATACTGTTTGCGTCACCGCTTGACTTCATCAATGTCCCACTGCTGACAATAATCGCTCGTTCCCGAGATAATGAGACCTGGGGTAGTTTTACTGCTTCCGTTGAGGTAGCCATAAATATTGAAAGAGCATTTAGCCGATGTTCTCAGCATCATTCCATTCGTGTTTTAAGGGCTCCTTTCATCATTCTGAGATTAATATTTTGTTTAAAGCAGTGTTCTGAAACGGATCCGTATCTCTTGTTCTTCCGTCTTTCTCCTAACCTCTTTAAAGATTTATACTTTGTATATTTTTCAGAAAAGTAAAAGCCGTTTACAATACCTACGGTTTATACATTAATTAGTCATGATTTTTATCAGAGTCGCAATTCTTCGTAGTCTGTGATTCCAGAAAAAAGTTGTAACTTTATTGCTCGTCGCATGAGATTTGATTATTCTACTGACTTTAGGGAATGCTAATTGGATTAAAATAACATTTTTCCGTCAAAGTGAATCATGGTGGACTACACGAAAAGTGTGTGAAGCCTTTGGTGGAAATGACGTGAGAAAAGCCTTTTCTGCAAAATGTTATACAAATGGTGTATACCATCAATGCCAATCTTCTTTAATTGGAAAGGTACTCTGCTTTGTAATACTCATATACTTAAAGTAATTTTAATTGAGTTGAAACTTGAATACGAGTTTTTGTAGTTTATCGTCAAAGCGCAGAATGAAGTGTCAGGTACTTGAAAATGTAAATATTTGAAAATTAGTGATCACATTGTTTGCTCAATTTTGTATTTATTTACCTTTTTTAGTTCTTACGTCCATTAAATCATAACTTATTTTTATTTCTCACTCATATTGTAAAGATGGTAATTTTACGCTTGTCCACCGATGTCAGTTCATGAACAGCATGTCCTGGATAAGACAAAATGTGTATGATCTCTTTTTTTATCTTTATTTAGCTGGAAGTTCATCTGCACGTTCTCACTTGATGAAGAAAAATATGTTATCTCAGTGAGCTCTGAAATAAATTAAATTTGTGTTTCTTTTAATCTCGCTAGTCGCGGCAGGATGATTTCAAAACAATGAATCTTTTTCTGATTTTGACTCATCTGTTAGCTTGCTGTAAACCATATTACTTTGACTGTATCATTAGTTATGAAGATCCAGACAGTAATCCACCTATTATTCACAATGAAACATTAGTTTTTCTGCTTCCCTATCGCATGAGTGTTCGGAGGGAAGTTTGTCATACAGGTTGTCATTCTAAGATCCAATTGTTGAACTCAACTCGAGTTTAGTGGCCATAGCAAAAATTTAATTTTGTGAAGGACTTAAATGACATAATGTCGGTTTTTCTTTGATGTTAGCGTACTGTGATTAAGGCTTTCTGGTTAGAGATTAACTTGTGAATGTGTTTAAACATTATATTTCATGACGCACAAGAGTCGCAGGGTATTCGGGCTTCACCTTATGTTTGGTATGTAATTGTGAAAGCTGATTCGGAATTTTGTGAGTGTTATCAAAATGTTATTGCTTTGTTAAACATAGGGTTGCCCCTCATAGGGGCGAGGAAATCCTCGGGGTATAGGTTGGTGACCACTACAAAGTTGTCGAAATCACCCTTAGAGCATGGCGATCAACTTGCACACGAGAAAATTTTCAAAATTTTCACCGACGATATTATTTGCCTCCTTAATCTAAGGTTAAGTAGGTGCTTCAGCCACTTTGACATCGCACCTCACAACCTAATGTTAACCTCAACACAACACAACTTCCCTGGGTGAGTATTACCGGTATTGCCTCCATGACCGGTATTAGCCACCTGGCTACATCGTCCGACGCTCGACTTAGGTATGTACTGACGTAATGTACCTACTTACAGCTGGAAGTACAAACGTGAAAGTAAAGAAAAAGTTCATCAGAACTTACATGTTCCTTAGTGGCAGTGAGACAGGGAAGATGGTGGAAGTATTCGAAATGTGGTGATACAGAAAAAGGTGAAAATTAAAAGGGGTAAACCGAGTGAGCAACTAAAAAGTCCTCAGAAGAGCTGGAGAAATGAGAAGTCTTCAGGAAACCCTTAGAAGAAGACGTGACAACTTAATCGGGCACATCACGAAATGTGATGGCCAGATGAAGGCAATCGTCGAAGGACGAGTGAACGGGAAGAACGGCAAAGGAAAGCCTCTTATGAGATTATAGAACAATTGATGAAGGATGTGAAGGAGAAGAAATAAGTAAATACGAAGAGATTAGCTGATAGGAGGACTGACTGGAGAGCTACGTCAAAATAATCTGAAGTTTGTTGACTGATGATATTTAAATGCCACCTTTTCCTGAAACCAGAATCACATTCGTCAACTCGAATGTCGATCTGGTTGGCAAGGATATGCGTGTAGTTATCCTAATGCCAATGGGAATGTTAACTCGCATCAGCGTACGAGGGATCAGTTTATTTGCTCATGGTACCTGAGGTTTTCTAAAATGAGAAAAATCTGTTCCCCGGTAAATCGCTCACCTTAGTTTTGACTGGACGTCCTAAAAGTAAGCTCTCTTCGATTTGAAAGCTGCGCCTCCGGATAATCTCGGTGCTGGCCCACCGAACCTTAATTCATTTTCTTATCATCATCGTAGATAAATGGAATAAGTTGTGAAGGATATACATATATAGATATATGGAGAAAGTTGTGAAGGATGTAAAAGAGAGGAGATACGTCAATATGAAGAGGTTGGCCGATAGAAGAATCGAGTGGAGTGCTGCGTCAAACCAATCCTAGGATTGTTGACCGATGATGATGATCATCATCATCGTAAGTCAACCACGCTAAGATTAGTTTGACGCATTTTCCCGCTCGATTCTCCTATCAGCGAACCTCTTATTTACATAGTATTTCTCTTTCACTTCCTTCTCTACTTGCTCAATACAGAACATGAGAGGCCCCCCTTTGAATTTCCTCCCGTTCTATGTTTTTTCGTATATAATTGTATTAATCTCATTTTCCAATGTTCCTATTATAAAATAGTAAAGATTTTGTTCTCCAGAGTAGTTTTAATCTATAGGAATAACACAATGCGTGACTATTGATGATCAAGAGCTATGCTTTTCTCATCCAGCCTGATGCACTGAATTAATTGTTTTGGAACCAATATATAAAGATGACTTTCAGGCAATGGATGTGGCTAAAGAAATGAAACGATGAATTTGTGCCTTTGGCAAATGCAAATGAAGAGGAACATTTAACTCTATTATCTAAGTTACAAAATTAGAATAGAATAAGGGAACTAGGGCAATCGTTCTTAACTCCATTTGGCCTTCATTTGTTGACTGAAACCGCCCAGAGTTCATCATTCATAAAGAGACTGATAAGAGTTGAAAAGTTTTTAATGCATCCAAGCTCTTGCTTGATCGCCACTTCCTTGTTTATTTTGGAGGGGAGGTATCAGAGTCCTTGTCGGTTCGTGTCCTTTCCTTGGTAGAATGACTCAACAGTTTCATCATCACGTGAGGACCTAAGTGCATTCATTATCTCTTAAAATGTTCTTTCCATGTAAAGTAATTTACGTACGAATTTATTTATTCCAGATAAAATGGCTAAGCAGTATTTTAGATTTTTTCATTGTATCTTTTCTGCGGCTCCGCCTCAGTTTCAGATTTTCTTCGTTTTGCTCCCCATGCATCATAGCAGTTAAATTTTAGCGCCTAATTTTCAATAGTAGGTACTGCAAGGCTAATATATGTTTTTTCCTATCTTGCTAAATGTATTTGTTAGGTAGTTAATGCAGGGTTCAAGATGATGTTATTGTGAGGTTGAATCAAAACAGTTTACGATTCTGCCGATTATTGTACTAGAGGTTTAAATGTCGCTTTACACGATACAATTTTTTGTACAATTTCTTGTGCAAACTCTTGTATGAGGAAATTGTTCCGTGTAAAGCGGCAAGTTGTATGAACGCTAGTGCGATTGTCTGAGTGACTGAACGAAAAATTGAATCTATTCTAATTCCATTCAGACAAACATACAATTTTGTTCAGTCAAAAATTGTATCGTGTAAAGCGGCCTTAAGAGCGAATTATGGGTATCTTCAACGTTTCTTGTGCTGTAAAAGCTTTTAAAGAAACTGATAACCGTAAGAAAAGCATGGCAATGGAGGCATTTAAACCGTAAGTTACAAATATTATTGGCTAAAAATGTACTTGTGTTGCGGGGCATAACCCTAAATTTAAGCATCGAAGAGCTTATGATAGTATGTGTAGAGTTTACTTGGAGTGAAGGGAATTGATACATATATGTGGAAAAAATAAAAGGAGTGATTGTATGTCGGAGATGCAAGAGGCTGGTAATCATCGCGTGTCATCACAATAAAAGAGTTGTTGACGAAGTACTGTTGATTATAGCATTGTATCTGAAAAATGATCGCTGGAAAATTAAATTTAACTCTTGCTTGATAATGAAGATATTCTTTATATACTCGGTTTTCGAAACGAGAAGTCTGCTGAAAACCATAAAAAGAAGACGGGACCTGATCGGCCATATCTTAAGACACTATGGCCTGATGAAGAAAATCGTCGAGGGAAGAGTGAACGGGAAGAATGGAAAAGGTAGGCTTCGTATGAGTTATATACAACAGGTCGTAAAGGACGTGAAAGAGAGGAGCTACGTTAATATGAAGAGGTTGACCGATAGAAGAATCGAGTGGAGGGCTGGGTCAAACCAATCCTAGGATTGTTGACCGTTGATGATGATGACTCGGTTTTCAATGCGGGTCAACTATGACCTAGATCATGAGTGTACTTACGCTCACAGGATTTGGAATTTAAAGATGAATGAAGTGTAATGAACGCCATTATTGTTCCACAGTGGGAAGTGTTTATCAATTTTTTGTACTTGTGAAGATATATGTTGCGTGGTGCATGCAGCACATCGCACCAATGACCATAATTTCCGATCATTTTTCCCTGAGCTAAAGTGTTAAATCCTGCGTGTATCTAAGGTACTCATGATTATTTGTTGTGTTAAGTGTGTTGTAAATATCTTTATGCTCGTGATGAGTGTACTTAATTTTGGAAATTAGTATTTATAATGTTCCAAATTTTCATCCCTGACAAGAATTGAAAACGTATGCATAGCGGTGTCAGCTACTCAACTGAATAGAAACGATGATCTTAATTGTCAAGCTTAGACTAGAATATAAGTACTAATCCTTTTTTTCATGATATGTAATGCACATTTGGTGTGGATTCACCCCCTGCCTCACTCCTTTATGGTGGCTTGCATGGTATTGTGTAGATGTAGATGATGATGATCTCAAGGTAATATAAAAAATATGGTAACTACATACAATTGGATGGTTCATCAATACTTGTGACTGCAAGAATTACAAGGACATGGATTAAATCCGATTATGTTTTTTTAACCGTTCGTATACCTACTTTGAAACAATTCGTATAAAAACCTGAAAGCCTGCTCATTTTTCTCGATGCTCTCATGCCCATTGTGATCTATCATACAAGCGTTCCTAAAACGTACAAGAATAATTTATTTGGTTGGTCTCAAGTGTTTCCTAACACCACGAATCCACGATTTGTTGCAGGATTTCAGTTTCAACCTCAGTTCTTAACTTCACGTCTCCCACAGTCAGTCTGCATCTTCCCAGAGACCTTGCCTTTACTTGAGTCGATTCAATGCAATTCTGTTTTTAAAGAAGGGTGGCACGACAAGAATTTTCGTTCCCGACCTTGGATTGGACATTTTTTATTCAATGCTTTCCGAGCGATGACATAACAGTGGTTACGTTTTATATTTATATGCCAGAGATAGATTCACGTATATTTATTTCCTTTGTTTATTACTGTAAAACTGGTTATAGGGAATAATGGGACGCCGACTGATAGGTGAGGGCATTTGCGCTGCTAAAGACATGTCCGTAGCGGGTTGTAGTTGGGATTGGAGGAAATAAAGGAAGGGTGGAGAAATAACTGGTGTTGATATTATGATGCTCTCGGTGAAAAGCGACTAGTACCATTGGTTCAAAAGTCTCATCCAGCGGGTTTTGTTGAGTGATCTTTCCCCCTGTGCTGGATCGTTAAATGTTCATGTGAAGCACTTCACCAAAACATTCATATGGAGCGTGGCTATCTATGGATCAGAGACATGGAACATCGGGAAAGCAGACCAACGAAGAATTGAAGCCTTCGAAAAATGGTGCTGGAGGAGAATGTTGAGGATTAAATGGAAAGATAAAGTGAGGAACGAAGAGGTGTACAGGAAAGCAGATGAAGAAAGGACAATATGGAAAACCCTGTGGAAAAGAAGAACCAGATGGATTGGACATACCTTGAGGCACAAAGAATGAGTTAGAAATATTATAGAAGGGAAGATTGATGGGAAGGCCCCGCGAGGAAGACCAAGGGACAAATATGTAGGGCAAGAAAGAGGAAAGTGAAAGAGAAAACATACCGGGGCGTGAGGGAATTAACACTGAATAGAGCAGAATGGAGGACTGCAGTAAACTAATCCTAGGATTGAAATACTGATGATGATGATACTTAACGTGGTTGGTGCATTAATCCAAACTTATCGCTAAATCATTCAGATAATTGCTCTCAACTCACCGCCGGAGGTTACGTCGCTCGTCGGTTTCTCGTAAGGAAACATGCGCGTAAGCACATGTGACGCGTGTCCTTCCTAACCGAGAGAGTTCCCTTTCCTTTTACTCTATGAATTTACTCTTTATCCGTTCTAACAGCGAATGGCAATCAGACCTTCAAGTGAATCAATACCATTAATGGGAGTTATTTACAAATTCTCACATTCCCGTTGATAATTGCTTTTCAGTTGGATGTAATCGGCGAAATGTAATCTATACTAAAAGCACACGATGCCAAACTTCACAGTGCACTGTGCACTATGAACTTCACGGTGCACTGCACGTCAATCTTGATGCGGCGGAAGATAATGTAATCTGCGAATTTTATCGGAAATCTTTATAGACTTGAAGAACGCCGATGTGTACCTGCGTCATTAGAAATTTTTATATATTTGAATCGTTTTCTTTTTGGGCGCCCGGAAATTTCATGTCCAATATGACTTGTATACGTTCGGTGGCCGTACAAACGATTGTTACAGATCGAAGCGATCTGACTTTGATCCTGCGTTTTTTCCGTGAATTTCGTTCCTTTCGCGAATTCGTGCGTGACGCTGAAAACTGTGGGACGAGCGAATCCACACACGCAAGCTCATGGGGTCTGATTAATCCACTTGCAAACGTCGCGTCGCTTCGTTCGGCGGAATGGACGATGGATCGCGAGCAGTTTCACGGGCGAGCGAGCGATGTCGCTGGCGTGCGCGTGGCGTGAACTTCGCCCACGTTTCCATTCGCCGAGGATATTTTCCCATTTTGTTGCCGGCGCTGCTATTGTTCTACCCACTGCCTAGCTTTATTTGGGTATTTTTACGATCGCGAGGGGAGAGAAGGGGGGTGAGGCCTTAAAAAAAACATCACGCCCATCCCAACAAGGACGTGCTACCGTGATGGGTTCGTGTGCGCACGCCATTTGCTGTCATCCCACGAATTTCCATCCGTATACGAAAATACCCGCGCCAAAGTGGGCGCGGGAATCGTAACTCATATCGTGGGTGATGATTTACCTCCCACCCTCCCGCGTCCATTCACGCGCGCCCGTGAGAACGATTTGTTTTATAAAGTGTGGGATGCAAATTTATATTTGAAATACCTTCCTTGGGAATGACAGCGTAGCTGTACGTCCCGTTTGACCATACGATTTGGACATGGAGACATGCCCCGCGCGGTTGTTTTTGGTGCTGGTATTTCCCGGCTTTGGGTACAGAGTGTCTGTGTCTTTGGGTGTCTGTTGTGGGGAATATTGTTCTTTCGATGAGCGTTCTAATGGGAGATATTGCCATTTTTTTGTGTTTATAGAGGAAAAAGACGTTCGAGTTTTGATCCTGCCTAAGTCATGCTGCTTCAATTTGCTAATTATAAACTGAATTCTACCCTCGAAGGTCTGAATCCTATTCAGTAGGGAAGTACTGAAATCCGCTAGGCGTCGCTTTAGCCGCAAAGTCTAATAATCTCTTGTTGCTGCCTGCAAAGAGGGTTTCATACTTTACCTACACCGTGTTGGAATTTGTATTGAAATTATTAAACTCTTGGTTCTTCTTAATTGTTTAAACGTCAAAATCTGACTATTTGGCCCGCAAATTCTAAAGAAAACATACCAATCTATCAATGAAAATTGGATGACTTGACATGTGATTGACGTCCCATGACTTTGATTATGTGCCACGTCAGCCGTATGTAAATGTTGGTTTACGAGCTTATGAAATTGAACTTAAATCGCGACGGTTGTCTCCTCAAGTTGAATTTTGCTATCGATGCCAGTAGAATTGCCCAAGCGAAAAGGGCATTTTACCAAAAGAAGATTCTGCTTACAGCTGTAAATATAAACGTGGAAGTGAGGAAACATTTCATTCGAACATAAATCTGGAGCATTCTGCTATATGACAGCGAAGCATGGGCAATAACAGCAGCAGAGAAGTCCAGGCTGGAAGCATTTGAAATGTGCTGCTACCGAAGAATGATGAAGATAAAATGGATCGATCGAGTGACAGAGGAAGAATTATTAAGAAGAGTGGGAGAGAAGATATGTCTACTGAAAACATTAAAAAGAAGAAGGGACAACTTAATGGGCCACATATTTAGACACAATGGCCTGATGAAGACAATCGTCGAGGGAAAAGTGAACGGGAAGAATGGAAAAGGCAGGCCTCCTATTAGGCATATGGACCAAGTTGTTAAGGATGTTAAAGAGAGGAGCTACGTAAATATGAAGAGGTTGGCCGATAGGAGAATCGATGGAGGGCAGCGTCAAACCAATCCTAGGATTGTTGACCGATGATAATGATAACTTCTACGGTTAGTGGAGCGTGGCTGAGCCATAAGTCCGAAATAACTCAAATTTGCGCGGCTCAACTCCGAAATAAAGGACGCACCATTGATACAGAACTTAGACGCTTGTCTTATGAACAGAGGGTAGGAGTCAGAGTATGCTGTTCTGTAATTTTATGGATCCTCTTTGAACGTTTTTAGCGCTTAGGACTATTAAGATTGACAGAAAGCTGCTTTAAGTCCTTAGAGAGTGATTGAAGAATTTGGTTTGAAGGTGTCCCAACTGCCAAGGTTATATTGCGTCGTCTTATTTTGCTCAAACCTAAGCCTAATATTTAAATGTACGCCACACCCATGCCCAAGACGTCATTCGAAACCGCGACCTTAGGGCTGTCAGTCAGGCGTGTTTTCCGCCTGACTACCGCAGCCGGATTGGATCCACGATCTGAGCGAACCCAATAAAGAGGATGGTTACTCATCGATCGAAAGCAACTTTAAAATATTACGTGCTAAAAGGCTTAGCCGTTCTCTCTCATTTCGACCCAGGAATTCCTAGCTTTGATTGCGATTTTGTGTTTTGATGTGTTCATCTGGTTACCTGCATCACATACTTCCATAGTTTCCTGCTGAATCGCTTTAGATGTGAAAACTTTAAAAATAGCTTCGTTTGGCTTCAAGAGCATTTTTTGCTTAGTTGATTAGTATATTGTCATTAAATTTAATGACGGTTGTAATTATACTAAAATTACACTAATTAATCGCTTAGCTTATAGTTTTTTATTCTAATTTTAGCGGAAACCCTAAGTTATTTATTAAATTAATTCAATTAAACATATTGATTTTAATTTCTGTTTCACTACCGAGTTTTTAATGATAAATTATGGACATGAGCTACGTATAAAATGCCAGATGCAATTTAAGCAAATATTTCTAGCGATAATTACCACATTCACTGTTGTTGTACCTACCATTGTTACTAACCATATTAGGTTGCTGTGGCAAAAAGTGAATTCTTTATAGTGTAAGCTAGAAACTCTCATTTGCGAAAAATTTTTATTGTATCTTAAAGTCACATTTCACTAGTGTATTTTCTCGCAGTGAAAATGTGACCCTCTTCAATTAGCTTTGTATTTTGGATTCCCCATTTTACTTTCAGATCTCAGTATCGGTGTTTATTTAATATTTTTCTGTTGTTAATTTCACTTGGACTACATTACCACACTATAATCTCTGTACTGGTTATGGGCTAATAGTCGATGTCTTTCAATGTAGAGACCCTAATGAACCTATTTTTGTCGTGAAGCAATGTTTACACAGGACAAAAAGTCAATTCACAGCCTCGAAACCTTTCTTTGGGACCATTACAGGAATGTGTACCGTAAGTATTTTCCCCTTAGGAGTGCAGAAAAGTAGTGCTTAAAAATGTTTACCAGTTTTGAGGAACTTGGCGGTTTACCAGTTTCCTGAGATATGACGTGCCTTGGTACTCTCTGCGTGCATTAGTTGTTAACAGAGTATACTCCCAAGTGGAACAGTGGAAACTTTGGTTGATGAATTCTGAATTTTAGCATGAGCGATTTATATATACAAGAGCAAAAACAAACTCTTTCAATCGTTTTTAAACTGATCTGATCGATATTGTTAAACTGATCGTAATTAAAAACAGGCGGCCGGTATCAAGCATCAACTTGGAAAAGGGATACTGGCATAGACGAAATCAGCCGTATGTTTCAACCGGTGAAACTGTGGACCATGACCATTAATTGTTTCCTCTACATATCTTTAGGAAATGTCCTGGAAACTTAATGACGATTCATCGAGCTCTTGGACAACTTCTTGGATGCTTGACAAGGCGTACTCGTATCTTATTTTATGAAATCTTAAGGCATAATTTCTCCTTATCTGCCCTTGAATAATATCTTTATTAGAATATCCACGTTTTCAATGTGCTTCAATATCGACGGCGTTTCCGATGTTTTTGCTCTGTCACCGAGGTGACAGTAATTTGGAATGTTCCGAAATTGGACTGAAATAACTGAGAAGGATGAGAGATATTTCATTTTTTGACTTAGATGATTATCTAATGACGCTCGGGTGCCATTAACCTTTGGCCAGTAGTAATGTCGCCGTTCCGAAATTATCTTGTTAAGTGCTACTCCAGTATATGTATATGTCCTTCCTCAGCGTTTTCATGCTTGTTTATAGTTCTGTGTTGGGTGATACATGCGGAGGATTAAAAAGGAAAGGTATATTTAGCAGCGAACGGAAGTGAGTCTTGGCGAATTACGGGGCCACCGCTTCCTTCATTATTTTTACCGGTAACGCGAGCGTGTATATAAAAAAAACATGGCATTTTAATTTTTAAAGCGCCACCGGAGTCCTTCCGGAGCGTTTCCCAAATAGAAATCCAAATTAACTGTAGAATTAAGGACTTTTTCGGTTTCTCACGAAAAAAGGCGCATGCCGAAGGCTTCGTGAGTTTTGTATCTTCCTTCAACTATTCATAAAGAGTGGCGGTGTACGAAACTGTAAAGGGGGTACATCAGCTCCAGTTTGCCACTCACACCCATCAGGTTTACGTGTTTGATATTAATTTTGTTTAAATTAATATATAATCTAATACCCTTGCGTATCGTAAGAATTAAACCTTTGGAGACGTTTAATGACACAATATCTCACTTCGTCTGCGACATTTTGAAATTGGAACTTAACTATATTAGTGTTAGGCTATAATAATTCGTACTGTTGGAAATAATTTTCTTTGTCAACTCTGTCAATGTTTATATGTAGCAACCATAATGCCACCCAATAACATGTCTGTAGTAAATTGACGACGTGCTAAAATACTATGCAGGGAGACTGGTGAAGACGCATCATCTTTACATAATACCGACAATTTTTCATTATTATTAGAGTTCACCTCAGTGTTGTTGCATCGACGTTTTGAAGAAAGTCTTATTATAATTTACTGTGATGTTTAGATTCCTCTAGGAGAGGCCAAAATTTCTCTGTTCCCCGCCAGACTCTAATCGGTGTTAGTAGAAGGGAGACGTTGGTTCAGGTGGCCGTAATTTCACAGTCCATTGGTCGGCTCGCCTTAGTGGCTTAGCGACATTCCCTGTCCCTCAGAGGAGTGGTCGATTAATGTGAGAGAATAGGCGAGGAGGAAAAGGAGGGGTATATGAGGATTGGGGCAAACCATGGAACGGTATTGCCTTGATTGAATAAATTGAGGTAAAATTTTTAATTCATGTATTACTTGACGATAATACAATAGGTGCCATACTTTAGGGTGGAAACGATATCCCTGCCATTTTATATTACTGTCATAGCTGTGTAGTTGCAAAATATTTGTGGGTGATTGTATTTACTCTGATACCTATGGTCTTATTTTTACAGAATTAAGCATATTTTGTGTACTCCTTCGACAGAAGTGCTGGAGAAAAGGAAAGGAAAAAACAGGTTCGCAGTATACTAGTAACTAATGAGGAGGCTTTTTGCAATGAATTTAGAGGACGCCGCAACGTAAGGGGTTATGGTATTTCTGTGATCTTACCAATTTTATAAATTAGAACCATGCTTTATTTACAGTGCAAGTAATAATAGCGGCTGTCTATTTGTTTCCGTTGATTGTTTGGCTGTTATAATCGGGAAGATAGCTAATTTTCTTGTGTAAACATGTAAACCAAAATTGTTTCACACGTGAAATTATTCTCACTTGGAAGGGCAAAACGTCTGCTTGCGTTGAAATTTAGCTGGTGTACTTCACTATATTCACTATAAAATTATTATAGTGTATATTAAATCTGTCTAGGGTCGACAAATTGCATTACTAATTCTATTACTCAGGCTGCGTGGACTGATTTTGGCTGACAGGAAAACCTTGATACAGTTTGATGCCCCTGTGGCCTCTATCTTGTTGGTCATCTAATAGAAACAGGAAATCACGGCTACATTCTGTTACTAAATTAAATTTATTAATATTGTGGTAGACCTGTTGTATGTCTTCATTGGTTGCATTTCTACCCCAAGTGGCTATGCTAGCTTATCAATGAAATATTTTCCTCATGCAATGAATAGAATTCATCTCGGATGCGAATGATGAAAGGTATAACAATTGATAGCTTAGAATCAATATGATTATCGCCCACAGGGTGTGGTTTTCCTCCTGTTAGTCATCTAAATCTCTTGAGGTTTTTCTGTTCCCATAGCTTTTCAAAGAGAGTACTATATGCGTTGTAGCGCTGTATGCCACAACGTCAATTATTTCTGTATCCTTGGCATGTTTGCATGTAGCATAGATGGCGTTAGGGAATAAGATTGGAGGCGCTTGACTGTAGAGATTTCAGGTTAACGTTTACGATGAAAATGAGTCAGTTGCCGATAATTAAGGTAATTAATTATCCACACTTAATGGATAGCAATGGAAAATGATTAGTATGATTGAAGAGAGAGTTTATGGGCATAGGAGAATGGACTTGATCTTTGATGAGAGACGTGAAGAGGCGCAACATTGGTGTGATACTGAATATACTAAGTAGGTTAGGTACCATGTCGTTTGGCCTTTGAGAAATATGGTAATTTATTTGGTGCTTTTGAGGTGTAAATTTGGATGTAGCTGGATAGAGAGGGAGAAAAACAAGTATATACTAGGTATGGTATTAAAGAATTAAAAGGTTGGCAGTCAGAAAAAGAAGAAAGAACCTGTGGTTGAGGGTTGGCATTTGAAAGCTGAAGTACCAGTCGTCAGTAAGTAGTCGCCTCTTTAGCTTAAGCGTAACACAATGCATTGATACCCGGGTCGGGAATAAATTTATAAAATGAAATTTGCAAAGTTTGTTACTTCCACCATAGAAAAATTTCACAAAGTTACCCCTGAATCCGTTCGTTTTCTCATAATCGCAAAATGGAGAAATTGATTGCCGAACTGACCGATTTAAAATGTTCTTATTTCGTCGCACAATAAAGGATATGAATAGCGTTAAATATATCCGACAGCACAAATAGGAGTGTATTAATGGTAGTTACATGTTGGTAGTTGCATCGATAGTTACATGTTGGTATAAGGATGTTAAGTTAACCCTACTAACTGCAATATTGCATGGTTTCTTTGTTATTTTTATCTTTTTTTAAATCGAAGTTTAGACTAGTATGTTGTTACTAATCCTTTTTCATGCATGATATGTAATGCATTTTTGCTATAAATTCACCCCCTGCCGCACACCTTGATGGTGACTTGCAGAGTATTATGAAGGTGTAGATGTGCCAGTGTTTTAGGTGCATCACTTCTGAAGGTGACGTCTTGGTTAGTTTTTCCCTTGTTATTGATGGCTTTGTGTATTGCGATTGGTATCTCAACCGGATTCCGCTCCGGCCTATCCAGCACTGCGGCCGTCTCGAACGCCCGTGGGTATCTGAACGGTGTGGTCCGCGCGCCCACTTGCACCTCTCAGCAGGCTCGTCTATTTCTCTGAGACGAACTCAAACCCCTAGGTTCAGCTGGTATCGGACATTTACATGTTAGGCGAACCGGAGAGGTGGTACGTTCTGGTGAGCGAGATTATTCGCTTTATCAATCGCTCGAGAGGTGCGTAATCGATTGAATGTCTCCACCCATCATCGTGAAGTGCGTTGACTTCTGTACTGCGTCTTCTCGAGGGGATAACCAAATCATCGTTGCGTGATGTATATATGGAACAGTAATTCATTAAGTACTACCCACTACCTACCTCCCACTGGAAGATCATCAAATTCATTTTATTTCCCTTCGAAAAATCCTTTACTTATTGCCATTTTTACCGGTCTCGTCCGTAAGTTGCGTCGGGTGGTTTAGTTTTTGACATAGTGTATTAGAGTCATATGTATCAGCTTTTGAGGGGGAATAATATAGTCGTGGGTGACCTTTTCAAGGTGGATGGTATTATTTCAGCTCTCATAAGAAGAAGCACACTGTAATATTTTCAAAATAAACATCTCCATCCCAAATCCATAAAAGATAAACCCCTGTGACAAAGTTTTATATGATTATTGCCGAAGACAAGCTTATCGACGCTAGGTATTCGAGAATAATTAGTAAAAAGCATATTGTTGCTTCAACTGCCCTCACACCTGCTCTATGGTATATCTCTTTCATGCAGTGCATACAAATTCTTCGGATGCATTCCCGTACTACCTCTCCTTGTATCTGGCGATGGAGTAACCCTCTTCATTTTTAAAAATCTTGTTTCACCTCTAACCTATCCTTATATTTTCCAAACTGAAGCAGGCTCAGGTAGACCGATGTCACATGGCCGGTCCAACCGGGAATAGTTTCGTTACTCCTGCTAATCCAGCTTCAGCTGCTATTGGGACATCCAAGCCCTTCCATCACGTCGTAGTTGCAAGCCTATAGGAGCATCTCTAGTTATCGCGTATGGGAAACTGCCCTCATAAATTTTATGGCAAAAATTCGTCCCATTGCCCTACTTATTAGCTTCGTAGGTATTTCACTATCTGAGGTATTGTCCGCAGTAATATTTGAAAATTGTGCTCCTTCACTGTGGGTATATTTTGAAGATGATTAGATTTTATAGTGAAAAGATAGTTTCTTTTGTTTTTTTCATTTTCCATGGGTGACTCTTGAAAAATGAATGAAATTTCATTTAGTGAAGTCTTGATCAATTCATTACCTCCCTTTTAAGGTTGAAATGTATAAGATAAAGAAGGGCTATGGCAAATGGCTAAAATAGCTAACATCGCATTTTCTTTTTAGTACCAGTTTGGTTACGTCACTCAATATCGTGACGCACGTGCCTCTTAGTTATGTTGTGTGTAAACAAAAGGGGTAGTAGAAGTTCTATATTCTGAAACATCTTGGCAGCTATCCAAACACTATCCACAATCGCTGCATTCTTGGAAAGGCCTTGAATCTTTTGCACTTTCGAAATGTCATTTTTTCCTGCCCTTCGTTGATCAGCTCTTTTCCCTTTCCCTACTCTTGAACAGCCATTTGTTAACTGAATGGAAGTTTTTAATAAGCGCCCCTTCTTGTCTACCTTTCATCAGTTCTTATAGCACCGAGTAGATACAGGCTTTTCATGAAAATCTCTTAGTTTCAATTAAGTTCCACCTAGTTCCACGTTAATTAAGATGAAATAATTATGGTTATACCAGAGCTCGTGCTTATTAATGCGGTCGATACATCTTTTTCTTTTTGACTCTTTAACACATTATTTTATGTTGTATGAGAGTCCTGCACATTTCTCGTATTATAGGACATTTTCTATGAGCTAATGGAAAAAATGAAATGTGAGGTAAATTTCATAAATGATAGGTATTAATAGTAAGTTGGTGAAAATAAGTTGTATTCATGATGAAGAATAAATAAAGAGCAAGATCGGTTTCCACACTATATTAAAAACTGACCATGGTTTCGACAACTAAGTGTCATTATTCAATCATTATTCAGTATAATGACAATTTTCACATTTAAGGTTGTGTTGTTTATATTTATAGTTAATCATCCAATCCCTTATCCAATCATTATTCAGGATAATAACACTTAGTTGTTGAAACCATGGCCAGTTTTTAATATAGTGTGAAAATAGTACCGGTATTTGGTTTATTAGTCATCGTGAATTTAGTTTAATGCGTATGAACCCTAGTAGTTGAAGAAGAATTTTTTAGCCATGATTATTTGGGAAATAATAAATTTTTATATATTATACTTCTTTTAATAAGCGTCCCTCCTCTTCTGCATTTCGTGAAGTGTTATTGCTCCGTGTAGATATCCTTACTTATAGACCTGGACTCAACCAAAAATCTTTGCCTCTGCTGGAATTTCCTTTCACTGTGCTTGGGACGCCTTTTGTTCCAGTTCTTTTTCAGTATCGCAGAATGGAATTTTTACTACGACGCCTTAGGTGCACCACACCGAAAAGCAATCTTCCACCGTGACATCATACTACAAAAATAAATGTTGTCTTATATTGTTTTTACACAATAATTGAAATTTCAAGGAGTTATTGCACAATATTCCACCCATTAATACACTGGAATAAAATGACAAAAAAGATAAAATTTTCATTTTTAGAGTTTCTAATGGTAGTAGAAAATTATCAATTGAACAGAAAACTATAGTATGCAATCTTGAAATAATTCAAAATTCAAAGTTTTTTATTCATCAGGTAAAGTGTTCCATGTAACTCTATAGTCATTGGTACAAAATGTGAAAGGTGGTATTGGATTCTGGCAAATGGAAATGGATGGACTGCTTCTAGTTTTCATGTTTCTGGTTGCACGTGGATGGCTAAAGAGAGGTGAAGGAGGTAGATACTTCGGTTCTTTACTGTTTTATAGAAAGAAGGTTGTGGCACAAAGCCAGTATTTACGTATAGAAAGATAATCCCTGTATTAAAGCGCTTCCATGTAAGGCGAAATGTGCGAATCCCAGCGAAGGTTAAATGTGTTCAGCGTCAAATAGAGGTGCGTATTCGTATCTCATTTCTGTTCACCTTTGGAAGTGAAAGATAGTAAACGGGGAAGGACAAAGTTATCGCCTTAATACGGCGGATGCGAATACTTTAACCCCAATGCGAAGTGGTACTTTTAAATTACTCTGACATAAATAAGTAACATGTTATTAAATTGGTTTAATATCGTCTGTGTGAGCAAGGTCACGCATTCCTGACACTAGTCGTTGAAAAGTGCTTTTGAACTTCGGAAAGTGAGTCCAAACTTGAAGAATTAGGAATATTCGAGATTAGTTCACTTATGGGGAGCACTGGAGATGTTGTTAATGTTGTGTAAAAGTCTGATTTGTACGCATTGGAAGAACAAACGTTCCCATGATGAAGATTGGACTCCGTTTAATTTTGGTGTAAGTCTTACCAGATCTATACTTCCTTGCAGCACATTGTAGTATAATACGATTTCTTGATGTGCACTAAATAAAATTCAGGTACATACCACCACTTTTCTTATCACTCGAGACACACATTGGTTGATATTTTTGACGATGGCGGCCTTCAGGTGCCTAATTTATAGGCTAATGTTGCTTAATTAATTTATCTACTCTATGAAAACATTATTTTTGTTGTTGTTAGTGTGAAATACGTTAGCGGAAATCGCTTATATTGTGTGATAGATGGGATTGATGAAAAATTTAATATGGGCTCTTCGTGACTACTGAAGATACTACACTAGCGTATTATGAAGTGGAATTGGTGGCATCAACATCAACATCAACCCTTGTTACAACATTCTTAAGCTTCCGAACTGTTGGCTCCTACGATCGATAATCACCACCGTGACTTAAAATTGAAAAAAAATGGTTGTTCTCGTGTAATCCTTCGGAGTGATTGGGTAACAGAATGGACTCCGATGTCCTTGAAATCTCTGGGAATTTAGCTGTGCAGCGGATACCTCGCTTAGTCACCATTCCACTGCAAAAAATGGGCATCCGAAGGGTACCGAGGAATTTCTGGCCGCGGAATTTCTGTGCTCCCTCGGGCATCGCCGTGCCATTCGTGAAATATGCCGCCCCAACTCCCTGCTTCCTCTCAAAGTGGATGAGTTTGGTTGTATGTTTTTTTTTTAAAGCTTCGCGGCAAGTAGGTATAAATATCTCACGCGGGAGCGCGATAAACGGATATTTCGATCAGCATTTATGCGCGGAACTCGACCCGATGCGACTCCAGCAGGTGGCCATTGAAATTCTAATCACTCTCTGCTGACGGGACGGGCGACATGAATAAACAGATGCGATTTGGACGGTAGGTTGCCGCCGTCTCGCACAAATACTACTTCTTTTTAGCGACAACGATCCGACCGGAGCGTCGGTATGCGTGCTAGTGTTTTGTCACGTGTGTGTGTGTGCTTCGGACATGTCCACGGTCGCATATACAATATCATCATCATCAATATTTCAATCCTAGGATTGGTTTACTGCAGCCCTCCATTCTGCCCTATTCATTGTTAATTCCCTCACGCCCTGGTATGTTTTCTCTTTCGCGTCCTTCTTTATTTGTCCCTTGGTCTTCCTCGCGGGACCTTCCCTTCAATCTTACCTTCTATTATATTTCTAACTAATTCATTGTGCCTCAAGGTATGCCCAATCCATCTGGTTCTTCTTTGCCGCAGGGTTTTCCATATTGTCCTTTCTTCATCTGCTCTTCTGTACACCTCTTCGTTCCTTACTTTATCTCTCCATTTAATCTTCAACATTATCCTCCAGCACCATGTTTTGAAGGCTTCAATTCTTCGTTGGTCTGTTTTCCAGATATTCCATGTCTCTGATCCATGGATTGCCACGCTCCATACGAATGTTTTGATGAAGTACTTCCTTGTTTGCAGCCGTAGGTTCTTTGAGCATAGTAGTTGTCTCTTCTTCATAAACGCCTCCTTAGCTTGTGCAATTCTTCGCTTGATGTCCGTCGAGCTTCTTCCATCCCAAGTTTTTGTGCTGCCGAGGTAGGTGAAGTTCTCCACTTGTTCCAATTTCACTCCTCGAATTATTATATTTGCCCTAAGCTTCTATCATCCGCACACTAGGATTTTAGTTTTCTTCTTGTTCATGCTCATATTATATTCTTGAAATACTTGGTTCATTGTGGTCAGGGATGCTTGCAGGTCCTCTCGAATTCCTGCTACAACTGCGATGTCATCTGCAAACCTTAGCATGTATATTTCTTCGCAATTCACCAATGCCCTTGATTCCAATATCCTCTGTGTCTCTTATTGCTTCTTCCAGGTATATATTGAACAACGCTGGGGAGAGGTGCATCCTTGTCTGACTCCTTTATTTATATTGGCTTCTATCTTCCTTCCGTCTTTCATTCGTATTGTGGTGACCTGGTTCTTGTAGAGGCTATAGATTATTCTTCTATCCTTGTAGTCTATTCCAATTGCTTCCAGAATATTGAACATCTTGGTCTATTCTATTCAAAGGCCTTTTCCAAGTCCACGAATGCCACATACATGGTAGTTCGTATTATGACCTAGTTGTTCCCGAGTGGCACCCAAACGCCAACCATATCCTCCTGAGGAAGAAATGAGTTATATGTGTATCGAAGCAGTCGCTCCTCATTTGCTTTTACCTTTCACCGACGTCAAATCGCTTTAGGTGTTTGTGGCATTCCCCTGTTGATTTTCTTTAGTTAATTTGTGAACAAATGTGTTCATTTCGCTATCAATTCTGAATGATGTCGTGTGCATTATAATTCGGTCTTTTGGCGTTTAACTATTGCGTACTGTTGATTTGTAATTCGGTTCCTAGTAACCACTTGCATCATTTATGTATGTCAAGTGTTACATTGGAATGAAAACTCGGCCGGCTACTGACTACTTGACTCCTATTAATATTTTCTAACTTGCTTTTTGACGTTGGCAACTCTGCTAAAATAATTTATCTCTCCAGTCCATTTTTCATCCGAATTTCATGGTATTCGAGTAACGTAATATTTGTGTACTTTTCTACTTTCAAGATTGCTGGTATTCTCAAGTAGCGAATTGCATCTCACAACCATATTCATCTCTCCAGTGGTCTTGATTTCCGAGCTACTTGGAAGGGGAAAAATACTAGAATAGAATATAAATGGCTATGAGGGTACTCAAGTATTTCGTTTGTTTAATCCTGGACTATTTTGATTTAATTATTGAAAGTTTTTAGTAGTTTAGGAAACCTATAGGGACAAGTTTAGGGTTATTTTATGTAGTATTTACCAATGCGTCAGTGAAGTTGAAGTATTAATTTTTCTGCGATACTCTCGGTTATCTTGTTAGTGAAATGGGAGTATGAGTAGACTGCACACAATTGTGAGTACTGAAGGGGAAGGAGATATCTGTTGTGTCATTGATTGGCGAAACATTTGAAATACTCCAGAATTTTTTGCTAGCAACTCGCCCGAACTACGCATTTCAAAAATCATTTTAGGTCAGTAGCACCAGAACAAGCGGATCAAAAAACTGTTTACAAATTGTTTCTCTCATCAATTACAAAAGCAATTTAAATGTTGCATCAGACGGTATGTAAGACAAAAATTATCTATGACTAAAATGGAGCCGTAATTTTCAGGAATAGAGTAGCTTGTACTGTGTAGTTAATTTATCCTAAATGTAATTGGTCATGAAATGTCTATTAAGTCATATATTTCAGTCAATAAGTGACAGTAAAACATTAAGTTTCCTATCTAGGATTGAGTACACTTAATAATATTATTCTACGGCTGAAGAAAGTTAAGTGGGAGGGCTTGCGTCGTGCTTCACTATTACCTCAGTTTTTTTTAAGTTCTAGCGTACAACGTTAAAAATCTAAGTATCAGAATCTGCCAACACTGTTGTTTCTGGTCAAAAATGATGTCTTTATTTCTTTATTGCTTATTCAGTTATTCGGGGACGGCTGCCGGCAGGCAAGTTTATTTGCGCCATTTAGGATAGGTCGGTAAATTGCTAGAGGTAGGAATTTTTAGAAAATAGAAGAAGGATGAAGAGATACCCAGCGTCGGCATTAGCTTCAGCGTCAGCGTCGGATGGTCACAGTATTTAACTGCATTTGCTCTCCATTTAGCCCTCAAGTATATGAATATACCAATGAGTTCATCTCAACTGGTGTATTAATAAAAACGTTCCGCCTCCACCAGGGGTCGGACCCAAACACCCGGAATGGGAGCTAAGCACTCCAATCACAACACCAAATAGATCCGCACCCCAAAGTATCACTACAACAGCTTTCTTTTCAAGGTATCTTATTCACAGGATAACGAGATTACATTCACTTCGGTATGTGATTGTATTGGCGAGTGTAAACAGCAGGAAATGCCTCAGTCCTGGAAACGGAAGATTAAAATAACTATAATCCAAATTCGGGAGCCTCACGATGGAACCGGGAGAGTTGGTAATCCTAGAGATGGTGATTCCCTCAAGGCTTTACTAGCAGATTCAGAAGTAAATCAGCATGATTATGCTTAGCACCGTGTATCCACTACTTAATTTGTTTCTGGAGGTGCGATACCTATGCACTGTTGTTATGTTTCTCCAAAATTTCACTGTATCTTCTAGTCCAGGAAGATAACTGTCAGGATTGCGAAGACCCTGCCGCGTTTGGGATTGTAAACCAATGACATTTTGCTCAGCTGTCTAGTTAAGAAGTCTGATCGCAAGGGCTCTCGCGATTATGTACTCGAATTTTATTTAAAGAACTCTTCTTGCTTTTCCTTACTATTTATTTAAGTATTCTAATTGACTTGATAAAATAGGAGCAGCAAACAACGTTTGTTAGTAGCTTAAGGACTAATATGTGTTCACTCCTTTCTCTAAATCATTTTAAAAAGAACTTACGTTGAAATACATTCACCCAAGAAAAATTTCAATTCCTTCGCTATTTTTTTAATTTTTGAAAACCTCTGATGTTTACACTACCGTGTGCGGTATTCGTTTCTGTATTCAAGTGACAATTTCAAAAGGTTTTAATATATCTTGAAAGTGTTTCGTTTATTTAATTAGTCCCAGGTTTGTATTACGTCCAAGTTGTAGTCTATATTTAGGCTGCCGGAAACAATTCCGGAGCCTCAGAACTATACTTAGATTTCTATTTAAAATGGCACAAAATTCTAAAATTACCACTCAAAGGCACATTTACGGCAAATTTAATCCGATTTTGGAGAATGGACTCTGTCGTTGGGTGGGAAGTAATTATGAGGTGTAGAAAAGTAAAATCCTTTAGGTAAACATGTTTTTTCCTCTATGATTTGGTTATATTTGTCTTTTAAAGCTCGACATTGCCACCGAATCCCCTCGAGTAATCTTTATCAGAGTATTTTTTGTATGAAGGTCAGATGATGCTCGTCAAGTGTGCTTGAACATTCCCCCCTCCCTTGAGATTCAAAATTTTGGCCGTGACTCCCCGAGGTGGAAGCAGTCTACCCGCTCCTATAAATTGGTTATCCCTCCTGTCGCCTTGATAAACCTCCTCCTCCCGTCGGCGTTGACTTCCGGTGCCACCACGACGGCGACGCCTCCGTCTCGGCGTGTCGTTTCCTCCCTTTTCGTTATGGGACGAAAATTGATAAAAAAAAAACGATAATTCGGTGGCACAGGGGCAGGGAAACAAATTCCCTCGGGAGTAAGCGAGTTACTGGAAGGGTGTTGGCGTCTTATATGCTGAGATTCACTTTCTTGACGCCTAATCCCCTACTCCTTCCCAAGCCCCTTCTCTCTAAACTACGCTCCGTCCCGCTTCTATGGCACGTCGGCTCCCTCCTCTGTCAATATCATTTGCGAGCTCGCTTTTTGCCGTCGTCTGGCCGTGGCCTCCTCGGAAGAGCGTGCCTACCTATATCGTAGGTAGATTCTGCGAGCGTCGCAGTGGTACATTATCTTATTTTCACCTCTGAACAGTTGCGTGCGTTGAAGGGTGATTTCATTTATATAATAAGCTTCAAGTTTGACCAGCAAAAAAAATTATTGGGCAAACATTTTCAGATATTACAATCAATCATAAAAAATACACATGTATAGAAAGAAGTTATAGATAGTGCTTGCAACATGAACAATTTTGTTTAGACGAAAACAGAAGTGTCTCCTATTTAGAAAAAATGTTCTTCGCAATGTTTTTTAAAGCTTTGGTACAAGCTTTATAATGTTGAGTTTGCGCAATAGTTTGTTCTTACAATGTTTAAATGAAATGCCCATTTTGGCTTTACAGTAATTTTTCATTCTTCTTTTCTCTAAAGTATAATAGCCAGACATTTCCAATAAAGTATCATAACTTATATAATTTTCGAACATTGGATAAATTCACATTAAATGCCGAATATAAATAAATTAGAAATATTCCACATTTACCGCCAAGCGCGGCTTTAGCGCTGGAATGAGGTTCACCTTTGGTCGTGGCTTCTTTGAAACCCTTTCTCCCTTGCGTTACTATCCTTGGACCGAGTATGATTTTGAAAGAAACCATTTCGTTTCTGAGATTTAGGGGGTTGTGCTTGGATAGTTCGATATTAGTCTCGGTATGTAACTTTGGAAATTGATTTCGGTAAGGACTTGGGAACCATTTCGGTATGTAATCGGCATCAATCTCGAATGGTTCAAACATACTTTCCCCTGTTGGGGTTTTTGAAGCCGTCGAGATTATCTCGGATAGGTAACCAAGGAGTAACCTGGTGCAAACAATAATAGTTCGCAAATTTGGTGGATTTGAATCGCTCAATGCAATCTCACTCATTTTTTTTCACTTGATCTTTCTCATATGTGGGCTCTATGCTCGAGATTCAAGATAATCCCGAAACTGTTTCAAACTCGCATGGAGCATATTTATGTGATTGTTGAAGTTTCGATTGCATCACACCTCTTCGTTTTCTTAGTCAGATTCATTCACTTCTGATTGCTTTCCTTAAACCTCCATTTTCTGGGTCAGCTTTCTTAATTATCATTCCACACAGAGATTTTTTTAATCTATTCCACACTGTGATTTCCTTTTTGCTCACAATTAGCATTACTCACTCAACATCTCACCATTACGTTAGCATAGGTTCATCGATTTCTCTACGTTAAAAAATAAAATAAATTGGAGGTGTGGGCGGGGCCCTTCTGAATCCCCCCGCCCACTTCCTTTTTAGATCCATTATACCAACCCACATTTAACCTGCCCGCCACTCGCATGCAGGGGACAGGGAGCACCGCGGTGGAGGTATGGATGAGGGTTAGCCATCCGACATCTGACCGTGCGCAACGTTACTTAACTTCGGTGATCTCACGGGAACCGTTGTGTTTACGAGGCTAGGCCCTTGCCTTCTTTGCGTAAATTCTTCTTCATATCCTCAGAACCTTATATTCGTATTATTTATAGTTAATTACAAATTTCTCCAAATGATTTGTAAACTCTTTGTTGATTGTTGGTTTCCTGTAACAGTTTGAAACTAACGAATGAACTCACTGCCGACCTTATTGCGACTAGGAACGAAAATGATTCAATGATTCAATAAAATTATAGGTGAAATAATACTCATGGAAGCCACCTGAACACAAACTAAACACTACTAAAAATCATGTCGTAAATATTTAGTGACCCGCATACCACAAAATATTTATTAAATGTCTACTAAATAAATAAGTACAGTATTTTCGAACAATGTCTAGAAAACTTCTACTGTGCTCTTGTATCTTCCATAAGATAGGTATATTCTATATTTTACGTTTCTAATTTCCTCAGTGCTTTTTTTTGGAAAATTTTACAATAAATGAACATATAAATTTCAAAGTAACACTTTTATTTGTCTTATTTATTTGTAAAATACTTCTTACACATTCTCGTTTTTCATTTATCATTCGAACTTAAACGATGCATTTTTCGGTCCTGCCAGTCAGTCCCTGTCAGAATTAAGTATTTATAATAATGATAATATTTATTAGACGTTCAGCAAGGTACATGCAATGGTCTTCGTCAAAGAGTACATTTGAAATAATCAAAAAAATCGAAAACATATCAAATATATGGGCCGCACTTAAAAGCACTTCATACCGGGATGAAAGGTATGAAGATTAAGCAATACTTGGGATTAAGCGATAAATAACTCCCTACTTACCATGAACAATTGGTCAGAGATTTACTGCAAAGCCTGGTTTCCTCTCACCGCGTTAAATTTTTCTGCAACTTCATCAATCTTCCCATGTATTGATAGAATCACTTATTTGACTTCAAAGTTTTGCATTCTTTTAGGCTGAAAAACAAATAACCCAAGCTATATTTAGCAAATTATGTTTTGATAAATGTTAAATAATTAATGCTGCGAATAATACATGTTCCCTCTCGCTAGTTAATTCAAATACAGTCAATTTACGATCACGAAGTAATTCTATTTCATTCACTGCTTAAAAAGTGGGGCTATAAACTTCACATATATTTAATAACAGAAAATAAGTCACGATTCTCTCTCGGCAAGATGGGAAATTCATTTCGAAATGTTCACTTATCAGAGGCACGGTATATTGTAAGGGTGTGCACACTATTATAATAACTAAGTGTAGGAATTTTCGCAGCTTACCAAACAGTGATTATTTAAAGAAGTGACAAGACTTGCCTAAATATACATATAAGTTCTAGGAATAAGTTTGTTTGCAATATCCAGCAGTTCGCGCCGATGTCTAAAGGATTTGCAGCTTTGTAAAAGTAACTAGAATACAATATACCTATGCAATATGTGAAATACGGGGTGAAGCCGGTCGTCGCGCACGGCATACACCCAACACTATCTTCAAATTACGGTTCCAGTTCGGTTCTTTCAACGGAACTAGAATGGTTGTCGCAACCATTTTATTCAACCGAACGAGTTCGGTTTTCAATACTAATTAGTTCGGTCAGAACAACCATTCATTAGGTTCGGTAAACCAAATTCTGGCAACCAAGCAAAGTTTGGTACCCTGAACCAAACAGTTTTTATGCGTTATTGATATTGTCCACAAGATATTATAGATATTGTCCACAAGAGTGTTATATTATGTAGCTATTATTTGTGATAAATGTTCTCAGTTTCTGTTTCTTTGTTCCAGGTGAGTGCCCTTATGGATCCTTGCCTTAATTGCCCTGGAGCAGATAGAACGCACGACCGGTATGTAAATCCTCATTAAATACATATATGAAGCTAAAATTTGGCAGGGTTGTCTATATCAACAGGTATCAACAGTGCGAAGTTACATGCATTCTCTTTCATTCAATAGTTTTTTAGAGCAAGAATCAGGGGTGGAAGCCTTAAGTTATCACCCAGAGCAATAACCATGTATTTTCACCTTGTATTGCCCCAGTCCATGCCGTTATTTGTAGTATCTCCCTATTTTTTATTGCGACTTCTTCACAATCTCTCTTTCATCGATGTTAATTTACTTCGAGGTCGTGCATTTGGGCTGCCGTTGATTATGTGTCACTCCATGGTTTCTTCATATCGGATTCCTAATCAATCCATTACATCTAATAGTTTGCTTAAAATATTGTCTTTTATTTGCCCTAATGCTACTTGCTATTTGATTTTCGATTCCCACTTTTCTCTGGTGTGGTATTTTATCTTTCGGGATGTTTTCATCATTTGTCTCCAGAACAATTATCAGTTTCGAGGTTTAATTAACAATTATAGTTTTCGAGGTTTCTCTTGGTCTATCCATATCATCTCCCATGCTCCAATTTTATTTGTGCCCTCATATTTTATTTAAAAATTTCCGATCAACAATAAACTTTGAAATTCTTCGGGCAAGGGCCTAGCCACGTTGACACACCGGTTCCCATGAGATCACCGAAGTTAAGCAACGTTGGGCCCGGACAGAGGTTGAATGGGTTGCCCTCTTCCATATCTCTACCGCGGTGCTCTTGTCCCCTGTCTGCGAGTGGCGGGCAGGTTAAATGTGGGTTGGCACAATGGATCTAAAGAGGTCTAAGTGCCAGGGGGGTTCCAGAAGGCCCCTGCCCACCCCTCCAATTTACATTTTTTTTTTAAATTCTTCCCTGGTAGTCGAATTATTTTATATCGAGATTGTAAACATTTTTAGAAGGAAACGAGTTTTAAACCTTTTTGATTGCTTGTCTCTGACCAATTCTGTTTTTATAGCCGACTTGCATATTTAATTCGGCCCGCACATTTTTCAACGTCAAGCGTGTAATCACGTGACATTTGTCAAGACGTTTTGACACTTGAGTCACTCTATTTATCTATCGCCACGACTTAGAGCATCCCGGGTATCCCATTCCAGATAGTTAGTTGATTTGGTGAAGCCAAATATTTCTAGGATGTAAATGCTAATCGTGTTGGTGAAAGAAAATGGAAAGTAGAATTACTTTATTAATTATCTTTCCTAATCTGCCAGTATCAGTCGTATTTGAAGTATTTTTTTCCAAGTAGGATTGACTATTTTCTTCAGGTTCACGTGGTGTCAATCTACGCTGTAGATACAAATGGTGAAGTGGTGAGGTTTCCCTTGGAATGGTGAAGAACAGATCGCTGCTCCACACCAAATTTTGGCCGTATTTCGGTTCTCAACATTTAATTTCCTGGTTACGAATTAATTTTTACACGTTTTGTGAGTCCTACACTCAGCGCGTAAAAGCATATCCAAACTCACAAAAAAATATTTTCTGCGTAACCTGATTATATGAGGGTTTTGAAGAATTACTTCAAGAATTTTGTATTTGCTTCGTTCCTTTACAACCTCCTTCGCGGCGGAATGTCGTGTTTTCGCTTGAATACCAGTCCACAGGACCCTAGGAGAGACGGTAGCTTACACCGAGTCCTGAGGTCTCTCCTTTCTCCATCTTGGGGTGTTGAGGGCAGATTTATGGAGCGGCGCGCCGCGGCTTAGCGACAGAAGCATACTATTTATTGTCGGATGTTTAAACCGTTGCAATTTTTTTAAGCATGTAGCTCTATCGTCGGCATAGCTTCTGAAAACTATTGGAATGAAATCGAAACAGTGGCGATTTGTTGCTCGCTAAAGTGTACAATTATGAATAATTCAGATCCCTCTTTCAATGCAGTCGATGGAATATGCAGTTTGCGCATCTCAAGGTATAATCGTTTGAGCTTTCTTTTGACTTTTAAATTTCAGGATTAGGATTAATTTCAAGTTATCTGTGAATTTTATGTGTTTTATCTAGAACTTTTTTCCGAATATTCGGAGATAAATCATAAAATTCGGATATAAAAAAAATAAATCTTTACCACTCTAATAACTATTTGCATATTTACTGCACTACAAGGTTATGAGGTCGCTATTGAAAATGCAGTTGAGCCATTTCATAATTGAAGCAGTTAACAAGGGACATGGTGTCTTTTTAATTTTGGTAAGTTAGTTGTGGAGAATAATTTTGCCTACTAAGGCTCTAATCTAGCTACAGACCAGCTTTTGAGGTAAGCTTGCTACTTTTTTCCCGTTCATCAGCCTTAGCTGAGCGAAGGCAATAATAAAAATACCATTCCAGAGCGTGATTATAGGGGAAGGCGGCTTGAAATTTTCACCCTTCCCCCCCTCCCCCCCTCCACCATACCCCCCCACTTCCTCTCTCGCGAACCTGTTGCTCAGAAGAGCGCCGGGAAGAACGTTCGCTCTTGCCCGAGGATGGACGACTGGCGCCCCTCTCCTTCTCTGCTCCCCCCTCCACTCTCCTCACTCCCCCTTTCCATCTGCCCTTCAGGACGTCGCCCTCTCCCCTTCCGTTCACGCCGCCACCTCCCCTCCTCCCTCGTTCTTCCCGAAGGGCTAGACGTCCTCCTCTTATGGGGGGTGCAAGGACGTGCGACTGGCGTCTCTCCTTCTTGTGCTCTCTTTCTCACCCTCGGACCCGACGGCGCCCGAGCCATTCTCTCCTCCAGTCTCTTCCCCCCCATCCCGAACCCTCCCTCCTTCCGTCCGCCCGGACGGTCCGGAAAACCCCTAGGAGACGCCTCTTTCCTCGTCGGCCGTCCCCCTTCCCCCTCCGTTCCACCTCTGAACACACCACCCTATTGTCTCGACCTTTCGCGTCTCCATATCTGTGTGAAATCGAGATTTAGGAGCATCCAGTGGAAACGGTAGTGCTTTTCTGTTCATGTGAGTGTATCGCGTGGACTCGACCGCTCGGTTGAGCGGGGTATTTATCAACAGCAGGTAATTTATTACTGGGCCCCGGAGTAAAGTGTAAAGTAATGCTTAGGTAGAGTATGATGTGAAATTTGACATCACATGGGGGCTGATCCTGAGCTATATTCGAATCTCGAATCGTGCTAGGTGATGCAATGGAGTCGGAGATAGAGTCGAAGTACGCTCTACTCGGTTCATGAGTTCTTTACGTTTAAATTTTATCCCGGTAATATATTATTACAAATATGAAGCTTCACTGAGGAGAGAGGGGGAGAGAGAAAATCTTATGGGCATTATGCATGGGAGGAGGGGAACAATGATGGACGGAAAGAAAGGGAAAGAATTTTCTCTAGGAATATGGGAAATGCATAAAGAATGCATGAAGACCTCGGGTGCATAAGAGACGACGGACTGGAAGCAGGGTAGGTGCAACTGATGGAGTTTTGTAAGGCCATGTTGAAAGGGATAACGTAGGAAAACCGAGGATTGGGAAATATGAGGGTCTATGATTCCAATGACTTAGACCTGGTTTTATAATGTCTGGTAAATTGTTTAATGGCATAATGACCGTTTTGGATGTGCCATTTCAGCAGCACTCACATCACTGATCCTCAGTCTGATGTGCTTTAAGTAATCGGATGTGTTGGTGATCACGACATCAACGCCCACGACGACGTCCACGCAAACTACCGGTCAACTTGAACCAATATCATGAAATCGGGCTCATAGGGTTGAAAGTGTCGAGGAGGCCTGGAAAACCAAAAGTCGCGAATTCGAACGCTATCTCTGTGGTAGATGTTGTCCCTGTCTTCAGATAAAGAGCTTAAGTAGCACCTTGCGGTATGACAGCCATTTAGGCTCTTAAAACATAAATCTACTACTTATAGGAGAAAAGTTCATGGAGCGGAAGAATGAAATGATGTGTTGAGAGAGATATAAAAGAAGGAAAGCGTACTAGCAAAAATATTTCTTTATCTGAATAAGTAACTTAGTTATAGGGCTGTTATATAATACATTACAGTGAATGTGGTTGGTTCCATTGCTAGGGATAAACTTTCGGTGGTAAGTTATATCGACGTACCTTTCAAAGATTCTAGGAACTTAACGTTTACCCTTACCTTATTACCGAGAACCGTCAATAAAGCTGATCTACAGAATTGTCCTGAAATCGGGTTCAAGAACCCCTTGCCAGTTATAGTAGGCATGCACTTGTTGCATTGGCTTAATCTGTATACTTTTTTCTTCTGGTCTCCTTAATTTTCCTTAGTTAACTTTAAGCTCACCTTGTGTTCCCGTATCCGTTAAAATATGAAGTAATTTGCTCCTACCAGTTTTTAAGTCTTCCCGGAGGTTTCCTCACGAACTTCTTCCCTTCCCCTCAGTTCGTTCTGAAAACTCTATTTGTTATTCTATCTATGAGTAGTGACGCACATTTTCTATACATTTGTGAAAATCCACCCGGCCTCTGAGAAATTTGTTTGAGATACATAAAGCTTAAACATTGTTACAGCGTTGTATAGGAAATTTTCTGGTTGTATGCACTTGCTATGCATACTCTAGGTACATGCCACTACAAGATTAATAAGTGCAATGAAATGACTTTTCTTTGTTCCTGAATTAATTTGCATTTTATGTGGTATTTTATGTGGTACACCATGAATTTAATAGGGCTAAGATAGATCTACAGATCGTTTATATTGGCTGTGATTGTTTGATAAGGTGATTTACTATTCCTCTCAATGCATTGCCAATTGAAGGCATCAGTGTCTGGATAAGATAAAGTAGTGGATATTATTTGAGGAAATATATTGCGTTGGTGATAAAATGGATATTTATCAACTCCCGGATCATTTCGCACCAATCGTGTTTCTGGTGTTTTCCGTAGAAATTATATTGCGTTTTATATCCCTCCAATACGTCTACAATTGTTTTTGGTTTCCTTCTATCAGTTCTCTGAGTATCATTTCTTTGGAATATAAGAACAAATTACGGAAGGCTACCTTCGTGGTGACGTTTTATAATCGTGAACCCTATTATTTCAATCGTCAGCGAAGATCATATTCTCGTTTCTAAAGTTTCATTCAGTTCAGTATCCGTTGTCATTATTAGCATTTTAATTACTTCTGTGTTGCATCTCCATTGTTCCGTGCTATCCATTTTATTCTTATAACGTTAATACTCGCTGACTTTACCAGCAGGTAATTTCATAGATCCTTCCACTACTTTCCCTGCCTCTATTATGGCTTATTTATTTAATTTGGCAAAAGTTGGCATATGATATTTACGCTAAATACATTATTATCTAATTTTCTAAATTGAAAGCTATTTTTTTAAGATTCCTTTGCCCATTCATAAAATTAAACGGTAACTATTGTGTGATCTAAGGCTGGTTATGTCATTATTGAGGGTGGTGATCGACAGCTAAAGACTTTTATGCCATTAAGATTGCTGGATATTTGTGGGAGAGGGGAATTGTATTGGGAGGAAGACGGATGAAAAAAAACTCGGCGTCGGCATTTAGCCTTTTTAGTCGGACGCCTATGCTCTTATGAAGGATGCCGAGGGGTCCTCGGCTTAACGTCCCATGCGACGGACAGAGTACTGTATTTGATGTGTTCTCCTAGAAGCATTCAATTCGTTACTGATACACCAATCATAAATGTCTGCTGGGTTCTATCTACCGGGATTCAAATCTAGACCCTCGAATTAAGAAGCAGTACTCTTACTACCACATCAACCAGATTCATCTATTCTGTAATATCCTAATAATTTTTTTCCTCTTTTTACTTTTACGATATTTTCCTGGCCAATGAATGAAGGACTTATTCTTCTCTTTGAGGTCTTTTGCTATTTTTTTGTGAGGTATTGAGAGTGAAAATACGTATATCGCACTATGTTTCAATATCTTTGTTTCCATCTTTAAGTTTACAGCTTAAATATTCCAATCTGCCTGTGGAAATCTCCAGCTATTATCATATTAAGCTCGTTAAGCTCATTTTTATGGGAATCTTAATATTACTATGCTTGCAGACGAATAATGTCGAAGATAAACGAATATGTTTAGTGAGGTGGATTATCGTATATATTGCAAATTACTTTATATTTATGGCATATATTCGCCTTAATTTCTCTGAAAAAGTAGGCATATTGTATCAAAGCATCTATTCAGTGATCCTCCAAAGTGGCAAAAATGGTCATACTTATCTCCTGTCCTTACCCGTGGAAGCGTAGATTGACCGTTTGGGTATTGATGTTGACAGTCTATAGTCGTTCAAATCCTAAGGTTTAGATATTTATGGTGGACGGAAATTTATTGAAATTGACATATTTGTGTCTTCTTGAACGTGCTAGCAGTCAACCCCAGATATTTATTAAGTTCCACTTTAGCAGGATACCCGAATTTGTCGATGCGTTTCTTCCCTTCTGACCGAGGTATCTCCTGCTTGGCGATGCATTATTCCTAAACAAAGAGTATATTCCTGGCACGCGTCATATCACTCCCAAAGGAGAGTCGATTCTTGGAACGAATCCTCGAGACCGACTCGTACGCTCGGCCCCAGAAGACAAAAGAGTGCCCTCCGCTTCCTCAAAAGGACAGGACAGAAGAATTATTAATATATTCTTCCCCGTCGTCCACCCCCATCCCCATCTGACCGCGTCTCCTTATCTCGTTCCCTTCAGTCTGTCCCAATGATCTCCTCTCCCCCTTCCGTTCCTCATCTTCAATCCTCTTCTCCCTCCCTCCGACCGACACTCATAAATCTCCAGATCTTTAGGCCGCCCCGAGACCCAGACGGACGCATATACGCCACGAACGGCCCAGCGTTGCCAAATCCCGCTCGAACTCGTCAATCAGACTCGTCTCATTGCACAAAACACGCACGGGGAGCGTGGATACTTACGCAAGCCGCTGCGAAATCATTCGAAGGCGGCCCTGCATTGGCGCTCGAATTGGAATTTTCTAATTTTCCCGTAGCGTAATGTTTCGATAACCAAATCGATTGTTTTGGACTTGATTTTGTAAAACATGACGTTGTACAGAAAAGCTAAACTAAGTAAATTTCATGCATTTAACACCACTTGTTTCATCGGATATTCGGCTATGATCTACAAGGTTTAGCATTTCTATTAAATTTGATTGTCCATGCATAATTTACTCGAGATGAATGGTAGATTCCCGCTCTGAATAGGATAACCAATTAATCGGGAAATAACTCCCCAGCAGTCGGTTATCCTGCGGGTAACCTTGCCTGTTGGTTACTCAGTTAATCGAACATGTCGATGGTCAACCTTTTATTTAAATTGGCGTCAAATATACTCTCACCATTCCATAGAGCGTTTTTCAGGGTTATTACTGTTAGAGTACAATGTTACCTGTTGAACTAAACTTTCATCCTACACCTTTCTATTTCTTTCTTCTTTCAGAGGTATATTTTCTTACGATTTCTCTTACTTATAGTGTAGTATGTACCTAGTATGTAGTAACCACCCACACTTACTCATCGAGGTTGCGGCCGGCAGATTTGGCGCAGTGGAACTTAGTTATAGTGCTCTGCAAATTATCTATGAGTTAAAACATTATTCATTGAATCAGTCCATCCGCGAATCGGCTGACTGCATATTTACTTTTGTATGCCCATGATTCAAATTGTGGATATTCGTGATGGCAGGCCTATCACTTATTCGACTGGCACGATTAGATTACTTTCCATTGGATAAGATCATCAAGTGAATGTAGCTGATTAGTTAAACGAAACTGTCAAAATTTGATAGCCGATAATAGGGAATAATACGGTATTTCTCATTTCGCTAATGCTTGTAATCCTTAATTCTATATTCTCACCATAAATCATATCGATTACATTCTCACCTCCAGAGGATTTTTTTCAGGGATTTGATGTTCAATGACGGTGAGAATAAGGGCTTTTAGTTTTTCGTTTTCTTTATTCTGATAGTGTTTCTTTGTTGCGTGCTTAAAGTTCGAATGAATTATTTACCAAATTTCCGCGTAACGTGTTTCATTAAATGCAAAGAAAGTTAAGTAGCTACATTGCGAAATGAATCCGATGTCTGCGTTTTTTTTTGACGTTCTTCGTTTATGTACTGTTATCAATTAATATTCAATCATGCACGCATTTAGATATGTATTTAACTCTCAAGTGAAGTACGTTTTATAATTATATGTATCTATCAATTTCATCTTAGCTAGCTTTGTCAAGATGTTGTCAGTTTTCGAATTATAGGTACTGGTTTCATCTTAGCTAGCTTTGTCAAGATCTAGTCAGTTGAGACTTAGTGCATAGTGAAGTTGGACAGTAGTAATTCAATAACGTACATCACTTTCGTGGAACACTGCGTGAAACTCACGGTGGAAACTGGTGTAAACGTTGCATAGCGTAGAAGAGTTCTATTCTCTGCGCGATCTGAGTGCAGCTTTTACTTGTTCAACGAATAAAAATATATAATCCAGTGTGTGCACTGTGTTTGGAACAATCGCGTAGTGGAAATGACTGTAGCGAGCCGTAATTCGATTCTCTTTTACCCGTGTGACACATTACCGCAGTTTGAAATGCGGAGCGGACCGAGTGTAAACATTCTCGGACGGCGGTGGTGTGCATGCATCGGATGGAATTATCTCGGTGAATTTACGTCATCAAGCGGTCGGGGCTCTCCTGTTTTCATTCATTATTCCATCCGGTAAACGGTTTCCTATTTCGACTCTCTTTCCGTCTCGCGGCATTTTACTTCCGATTCTATAAAAAGGTAGCGCAAGGCAATTAAGAAACAGGATGGTCGCGGTTAACTCCACATCTATATATAGCCCTGGTTCTTCCCCTGGCTTGCCACTTTCCCGGCAACACATGTTGTATATTAAATCGACCTCGGTGCGGAAAGCTTCTGTCGGATTTTCCAACTTGGGCAAACAGCCTACTTGATGATCTGTACCCTCACTGATCTGACTCTCGGGATGACCTCTGAGGTTTTATTATTTCAACTACTTTTAAGATTGATAATATCTCACTTTTACTTTGTCCCGCTTAAAAATGGCTTATTCTCTGGTGTTGGGAATTCGTTTATAGTTCTCTAAGGCAAGAGAATATCGGGACGAAGTGCGGCAAATATTTTTCATCTCTGATATTCTGGAATATATTTTATATTAAAGATTTATTAGCGATTCGGTATATTATTTGCTAGATGCGGGAAGTATTTGAATACGTTTTTGAGGCTACCAAAATCGCGGAAAGAGCTGCTTATTTACTTAACGGATTTTTTTTCTAGCAAGTGACGCGTTACCCATTTTTCATATCCGATTACGTATGTCCCATTCCTCATTTGATCTCCAGCTACGCTTTCTCATGCCCACTTGTGCTTTCCCAATTAATTGAGACAATACGAGAAACCCTGCTGTATAAGCCCTGTTTAGTCTGAGCTGCCCATCCGAGCAGTAACCGATTGTGCTCGTGTGCTTAAATTTTCTCTCTGGGTTCTCCATACACTCCTACCGCTTACATAAAATTAATTCATTTCAAACCTGTCTTTCCTCTCAGTTTTCTGGTATAGGCGTTTTCTTCTAAGACGTCTCCTAAGACATACATTCGAAAATCCCGTTTGTAAACCGTACATCACCCCATTCCACATTCGAGTATTAACTAATTTTGGCATAGCGTCCTGTCTTCTCAAGTTTGTCCCTTATATGTATCATAATAATATTGCACAGCAAGATTGTGCTTATAATCTGAAGCACATATATAGAAGTGTGTATGTAGGTATTGAAATTTGAAGTCCTATTCAATGAAATATTGTTGAGCTATTGACGTATGCGGGGAATCGGGTCGGTGTGGTAGCTTGAGTGTCCCATCTCGAGGGCCCTGCTGGATGAAGACCTAGGCTGCTTACCGATTTTAATATCGCTCATTACTTTTACTGGTATCTTCAATCGTGTTAAACTATTCCTGCCGTATCCCCGAAAAATAGACATATCTAGTGGAAACTTTTGTCCTCTTCTCCCCTTAAGCGCTTAATCTGTCTCCGCTACATAGACGATATTTTCATGATTTGGAGACATGGCAATGACACCCTAAAGAATTTCATTCAGCAAATAAATTCGCACCCTAGTCTTAAATTCACCACCCACTCTTCCACCTCAATGATTACATTCTTAGATGTAGACATCTACTTAAATGATAGGAAAATAAGCACATCAGTCCACGTAAAACCTACGAACTTGCAGCAGTACCTACACTGGGATAGCTGCTAACCCAAACATTGCAAGCGTTCCCTACCATACTCCTTGTCACGTCGAGGTCGCCGTATCTGCTCTGAAACCTATTTCTTCTTCAGTTATTTAAAAGTCCTGGAATCAGCCTTCCTCAACCGTGGATACCCACCCTAAATAGTCAGAGAGCAGCTGGCCAAGGTGTGCGTACCCCCCAACGGGCCACGCACAACAGCAGAGCCAGACGATAAATCACTTAACAATCTTGCCATCTTCGCCACCACGTTTCATCCGGGTGTAGATTTTGCATTAAAAACTATCTTTAAGTCAGCTCAATGTATTCTTTTATCTTCCGCCTTCCTTCTTCCTCACTCCTCGCGAGACCTCCCGTGCTTTCCTTCCGTCGTCCTCCCAACCTCCAAAACAGCCTTTGGAATTGTGAGACAGTGTCTCACGAAGACACACAACTATCATCATCATCATCAGTTTGTGCCGCCGATCTCCAACCGATTGGTTCACATCTTTACAACAAACCCCGGTGACAAGCGTAACGTACCAAATACATTCTCGAGGAACCTGCTCCTCGAGTAATGTAATATATGAAATTTCCTGTAATAACTGCCAGGCCTTCTATATAGGACTGACGACCACCCCATTAAATATACGAATTAATAACCATAGGAGCATTGTCACTGGAAATTAGGAGCCGATCCAATTCCCATAATCTTTCCTTCAATGACTGATGCACAGTAAAGGTAATCAGAGCCTTCCCACCCGAAACATCTACATTAGAGCTCCGCCACTGGGAGCGCGCCATTATTTCAATATTAAAATCAACCACTTCACCCGGCAATAACATTCGCTAACTTTCTCCACCCCTCCAATTTCCCTCTCCCTTTCCCCTTCCCAGTCCAGCCTCTCCCCTCTCCCTCCTTTTTCCCTAGCCAATCCCCTTATCACACACCCACCGAAACCCTTGACTCCAGTGTGACTCCAGTAGTGATCTCCTCTTGCTGAAGAAGGATTCGTGACCCGAAAACTATCTAGCACAGTGGACACCAGGCTCTCCATGAGTCATCTACTGGTAAGTGTCCACTGATTATCATTTCCTTCACCCCCACCCTCAACACCTTGTTGCTAGCATTTATTAGGATATCTCTTCTCTCTCTACTACATATTTTATATGCTAGTATATATATATGCTTATATATGGTAGAGTATGCATATGATGGTTTCACTAAACATTTATAACCTTCTATATGCCACCAATGTGATAAAATTATTTAAATATCAGGGATAAAATAATTGGGTTTTGACTGTTTCGTTCGCAAGCTTAGCAAGTAATAGCCACATTTTTATCATACTAGGATACAATATATAACATAATCTTGTAATGTACTACAATAAATAACATAATCTTTGTAAACATCATTATCTTACTTAAATATGCATTGTGATCTTCTATAGTGAGTGGCTCGATTTCCACACCTTTCCACGTCATCGGGCGTGGTAAGTTGATTAATGAAACATACATTATTTTTTTTCATAAAATATCAGGTCTAATTAATTGCCGTTTTTTTATGTGTTATTCTTTGTTCTCGGACTTTATACTCATAGATCCCGCTTGAAATACATATGCATATGGTGTAAGTTACATAGTTTGGTGAGACATTCTGTTTTTATGGTATATGTGCATTTCAAGGAATATTATTCATTATATTCCTGCAGATGCATTTGCATAGGCAGAATTATTCAGCCTCAGGTACAAAACTGGCAATTGCGGATTAGGTCACTGATGTCGCACCCCGTTTTGATATTCGTATTATTATCCGTTTGTGAAAGGTTCAATGTTGAGATATTTCAGCTGCCGGAAATATTTCACACGCTTGGGAAAACTGTATCCGTATAATTGTCAGCGATAATCGTTGTTTAAGATCAACAACGGATGATTTTAATCGAATATTTACGTAGATTACATCGCGTAAATTTTGCATCGCTAAATGTGGTTTCTCGTTTTGAATATGATTTGCAATTCAAAATATAGAATCTCAATTCAGAATATGGCATGTTAATTTAGAACGCACCACAGATAACCTGGGGTCATGGATGCATTGTCCTCTAATGAAATTTCCTCGCCTTCAGTAGCCCTTACGCCGACATTTGCGACCTGTGACATTAGCTTCATCTGTGCGCCAATGATTATGAATATGAAAAATATCATTTTCACAATGGAATATTGACTTACTCATCCTATTGTGGCGGTGAACTATTTCACTTCGTTTAACTTCTGCCCCATGACAATCGATTTTACGACTTTTAGGCCTTGATGTAATACTAATTTCTACCGTTTAAGTACCATTATGTCGGGAAATGAAAAAATGTAAGCATTTCGAGTCGCTGGACTCTACCATTGCGCATTCGATTAGCTCCACCCTGATATGTGAGGGCAGAACCCATCCCGTAGTAGAGTGGCCTTTATATATCGAAATGTGAAAGGAATTGTAATTCGTCCGCTACAAATATTCGCTTTGGTAAAAGAGCCATTTCTTCAACTTTCTCGGCTGTACAACCCGGAATAGACGTGTGGAAACGGTCAATTACAGCTGGATTAAGATATTCAATTTGTGGGATGAAACATTTTTGTTTAAGGAATATCATTTCGTTTTGGGACTTACTTCAGGTGAAATTTATTTAATTCTGGCATGCACTGACGCTTCCTTCTACTTATAACGGCATTCATATCCCTAAAAAATATCGTTAATATTCCAGGTGAAAGTGGTTGATATCATCCTCTCTCCGGAACTTTTGTTATTCGTGCCAACTCAAAACCTTAAACTGATAGATAGTCGTTTGTTTCCTGGTCGTCACAAAAATGAACGAAAGGAGAGAGTAGCGCTAATCTGAAGATTTGTACTCTTTTTATGTTATCTCTTTTATGAAAAGGTGTGTATCACTTTGAATTTTTCCTCAGATTCCGGAAGTGATGTTCACATTTCCGTACTCGTCAGGTTTTTCCACAAATCGCGAAATTGTGAAAATTTAAAAAACGCTATTTTTTAATGACATTGCCAATTAGCAAGCGAATTTGTAATGTGTGACAATATTTTCTGGAGGGAGGAAATGAATATGTAAGGAGCAGATAAACATAACTTCGAGGCAGGCACGTAGCCAAAAATTAGCTTCGGGGGAGGGGGGGCTAAGTCTTGCGTAACTTGAAACAAATCAGCCTTAGCCATTCGCTGCAGACATGCTACAAATCTCTTCCCTTAATTTTCAGTGCTTGGTATTTACTTTTACAGTGCCCATACTTATCTCTTATCTGATAAAGTTCACTGCTAAAATAAGAACGACAAAATTATTGGGAAAAAAATTCATAGTAATACACATAATCATAATAATACTACATAATACCGTGAGGGCCACCATAAGGGTGTGTGGCAGGGTAGGGCATTTCAGGGGGGCTGAAGCACCAGAATGACTGGCTACGTGCCTTCTTCGTAGCTGACGATGAAATGAAACTTCGTATCTGTGTGATGTAACGATTTTCCGCGCTCACAAAGGTGAAACAAAAGTGAATGTTTTTCGTGAAAATTGCTAAGTATTAATTTTTCGGGATTAAATTATCAGATCAGGACCGAGTGTTAGCTCGTCGCAAAGTGTGCCATGCATTTCTGGAGAGATTAAGGAACTGGAAAGTGGAAAAAAGGGAATTAATGTGATTTGATGTACCGTTGTTGTAATCGCCTATACATCTCTGACACTGAGAAGTTTGTTTCAGATATAAATTCAAGTGACGCGTTTCATTACTTTCATGCTCCTAATACCTTACATTCTCTTAAAGTACATTAGTCTAGAGGTTTTCCTTTTTCAGTTTTTCGTATTCATGGTTCTATTTTGTCTGTCACATATTCAAAACTGTTTCTATTCCCTTCAAACTTCAATAGACGTAAGCGATACTGTCCGCTTTACTTCGTAGATGACTGCGTTTGATTGGAATATTTAGATGGCACATATATACCCACAAGTGGTACGGATAAAATCTGGAAAGCAAGCTGGATTTTGAGTTTCCTAACCATATTTATGATAATGGTTGTCCAGTTGCTAGATAGCGTTGGGATACTGACTGAGGGTTCCCATATTTCCATCTGGACGAAGCCTTTTTGAATGCATCCAGTTTAAATCAAGCTGGGCGATTTTCTAGGTACTTAACAGATTTTCTTGCGATGTGTAAAGCGGCACAGGGAAAAGTTGTGCCTCCCAGTGGCGCACCCAAGGGGGAAACAAAGGGCCCCTGCCCCCCCTCCCCTTAGTTCTCCACAAATCCCAAATTTATCTTTCATTGACAAGTGACAGTCACATGGTAGCATCGATTGGAAAAATAGGAAATACTCTTTACATTATTATACTCAAGCATGACTAGACCAAAGATGGACATTCTTGTGGAATACTTCTTACATATAAGAAAAGATGGTCTACTATATGACATTCAACCTATACTCATTAAAATAACATTTCGGTTACACTTTAGAAAAGATCGGGCAGATGGCGCCCCCCCCCTCCCCCCTCCCATAAAAAATTCTGGGCGAGCCGCTGCTGGCTCCTTACATTTATAGGTGAATTTAACCCCCAGTTGAAATTAGTTCAACCTGCCCTCTGAGTTAGCTGTACACTAGGGTACACAGTGGCATTGATGGTAGTGTTTTTAGCTAACTCGCGCTGCTATTATAATTTAATTTTTTCTTTTACTCCGATGCTATGAGTTCGAATGTTTTCCCAGCAAAATCTGAATTTGACTACCATGAATTTATTTCATACGGCGGATTGTTCTCGGCAGAGTATCGCTTAGCTTTATCTACCGATTACAGTCTATTTCCGTGATTTAATTTTAGATTGAAGTTAACTTTCAAATTTTAAATCTCCCCTTTACGTCCATTTGGGATTGAACTGTCTCTAATCTTCTTTTAGCTGTCCAGTGTTTTCGAAATAGTCAGATTTGAAAACCTCTCATGCGTGTTCCGCTCCTTTTCTCGTTTGAACGTATCGCCATAATTTTAGCCGAAGCCCTATATAACTTCATACCCTTTGAAAAATACAACGGTATCCGTTTGTAGTGGAATGAGTTTGCTAATTTAACATCTATTGAAATACAAATATTTTGAGTTGATATCTTTGGCTTCTTGAGGTAAACCATGTATAGTTTTCCCCAATTATCTTCCCTTTTAGATTTAAAAATGTATCAGTTTAACTGGCACTTCTTTTCTTTTGAAGATATGAAAATGATAGAGCAGTACATTTAATTTGGTGTTTTTTAATCCAAAGTCTATAAAATAATCAGTTTCTATGTTTAACTTTTAACACGAAAAAAGTATTTGTGGGAAACTCAATGGAGATTTATTGTTTAAATTTATTTTTTTTGCTTCCTTTTGACTTTATTGTGACACCTGATTCATGCATAAAAACGTCAGCATTAACCTGCTGATTAAAGGACGGTTTCCGAGGTATCCTTATTGAAATGTCAATTATAAAGGAAAAAGGTCTTCCGCAACGTTCCTCGTATCTTGGATTTTATATTGTTTTATGTGACGCAAAAAGTGATGAGGTTCGGCACTTATATTTTAATCGAAATTAACTGAAATATGGTACTAAAAGGATCGTTTTTACATGATTCTAGGAAACCTTTTTACGGGAAATAGGATATCTTATTCTCCGTCATGAATGAGATATAGTGGGATTTCACCCTTGCCGAAAATATTATTCCTCGAATAACATCTGTTAGATTTCCTTTTCTGAGAACATGACGAGTGTTGATAGTGGAATCGCTAATAATGAATAAATGGGCATTCTTGACGGCTTTATTACAGAAATAATGGCAGAAGGAATTATGGAAAGTAAAAAAAATAAACCGTGAGAGGAATTCGTTCTCCTCGTACTGGGACTGTAATTCAGTCTCCTGTTTCAAAATACGCTCATATTAGTCCGTGTTTCTTTCAATTTCCACGATTTATCTTCACCTGAGTTGTTCTGCTAATGGGTCTCCTTTCTTGTACCCGGGACCACCCTGCGACTCTTTTATTATAATTTACCCCTGCTCTTGTGTGAATGCAAGCACGCTCTCGTGTTCAGAGGAAATAGTATCTTCGGGAAAATTACAAAGCTTAATTGCTTTAATGCCATAATGCCGCTAAGTTAGTCCTTCTTGGAATGCATTTTCCATTGATTATTTCCCGTTCACTTTTACCGTCTATAGTATCCGTGCATCGCATGAAACAAACTCTTTTACTTGTCCATAATATACCTTATTATAGTGCTAGAGCAATTTTGGATTCACTCTGTGCGTTTTAACTGCATTTATTGGTGTTTCTTAGGCTTGAGATAACCTTCATTCAATGACTCGTAAGTATCTCGTCAACTTTAAACTGTGGCTTTTTATTTTCATCAGTCCATAACAGCAATGTCATCAGAACAGTAATAGATTAAATATACTGTTTAGTTACTCATTCCTGAAGGAACTTCATACTTTGATAGCTTCTCGATGTAGATATAACTAATAGGATGGCAGTGCACATATTTTCCTCGAAATTTAATAACTCTGGCGTACTTAGTAGTATCTCATTAACCGAGTGTTCATAGAATGAAAAGAAACATGACGTTGAATTTAGAGTCATATAAGGTACCAATTAGTAATGGTCCCACACACCTCCCCTCACCTTCCCGCAGCCAGCGGTCTCTATGCCCGCGGGCCGTCCGCAGCACCTCACACACTTACATGGAACACTATAACCCTTTGCTACCTTGAATTCTCCGAACGAATCTGGCACACGTTCCGTTGCAGTATTTTAGCTTTCATAGAATTCAAATAAAATCAATATAACATTTCGTGATAGCAGGAGGAAATCTCTTCAAAAAATTTCGTTACGTGCCATTTTATCTGTGAAATTGAAAATAATAGCATAATTGTATAAACTGAAATGAAAATTTTCTCTACGGTATTATATAAATTGCTATTTTCATTTTAAATCCAAATTCGCAACGTTTCACCTTAAGTACTGCCATGATTTCCATTTAAATTAATTTTTCGGAATCGCCCTATTTTTGTTTCCATTTCCACTTCCCAAAGATTCTCTCTAAAATTGAGGGGAATCAAGGCATTTGCGTATGATTCTAAAACTTCCTTTTACTCTCTCCTGTTTTCCAGATGCTGAATGAAGCCGTTAACACGGCATAATTTTGCTTGTTGCTAGTCTTTTAGGTGATCTTTCCCAAGGAGGAGAATGGAGTTGCTATGCAACACCAAGACACAAATGTGTTATGTGGGTTGCAAACAGTGAAGGATACGTCTGGGCTTCTGTGAAATCTATGTTGAAAATATATTAACCTTTTCCGCTACTGATACACTAAAAAGTCGTTCACTAAATTATTCTATCAATTTTTTATTGTTGCTGGCAATTTTATACCAGCCGAAAATAAATATGTTGGTGATTATGACCACTACAAATGGTAGATCGGACTTCAAGATCGATTCAAAATATTAATTTTAGTGATTTAATCCTAAAATTATCTTAAAATAACTTAAAGAGAAGCAGCTGAGTGTAAAAATACAATTCGTGACAACTAACCTTTTAAAAATGCGGTGTAAATGATAGGCAGAACAGTCCAGTGTGACCTTTAAGAATAATTGTATACGAACGCCAACATTGGAGTTTACTTGCACACATTCGAACTATTCAAAGTCATTTTCTTCACATTTCCGCATGCATGTTTTTTATGCAGATTTGACACTAAATAGAAAATTGCCTTAAAGATGGGAAATGAAAGATGAAATGTAAATATATTCCAGTGTTACCAAATTTAGTTCGTTCATCTACAGGCAATATTTTACAATTGCCTTAATTTGGTGTTTTCATTTCATTCGAACTTTTGTCAGTGCTGTTTATTTTGATATGCTATAAAAAACAAAGAATTTGTGACCACTTTAAATAAGCAATCGTTGAACTTTATTATCTGGTGAAATTTTGGTTTTGATATTTTCACCATTAAGTGTCTTTTATAAATTTTATGACCGCAGTATCGCGAATTTTCTTACACTCCGCATGGACATGTTCCGCTAGACACAATTTTTATCCAAAACAGAAGTTATTTTTATCATAAGCCTAGATCCGTTGATAGGATCGAGAAAATTTCTGACAGACTTGTAGGTCGCTTCCTAGATCATCCCTTCTTTTATGATAGCCTTCTTAAGTCTTCTCTCGTGCGTTAAGAAGAGATGGTTGTAAGTGAGGGAAATTGTACGCATCAGGGATTGATGTTGTAAGTGCGCTGCATATATACGCTCAACAGGTTTTCTCCGCCCCGCGCTCGTTTTCCTTTCGACCAGGAGGGTTAAACACTCAACTCTTTCCTTCTATCTCCTTGTATATTATACACCAGAAATCTTCTCTTTCTTGCTCACTCACTCCATTTTAACCGCGTAAGCTTCAGAAATGTGTTTTGGCTCCTCTGTGCTAATTATCACCTTTGGCTCAGTGATAATATGCAATTTTTGGTGCTAATGCTGCCGAACTTTAGTGGCACCATCTGCCGTACGCCAAACCTCAAGACCTACCTCTTACTTTCCCGAATTAGGATTTTAATACGCAACCTTTTGAGTGCCAGACTGGTTGGTACGTTACGTGGTCACTTGTACGGTACCTCTTTTACACATTTAACTCTTTTACACATCTGCTAATTTTCTTTGGTCCATTCCTGATTTCTTTGATACACTATCTGGATTTAACGTTTTAATCTGGATTTAATTTTCACTGCGTTCGACCTTCCAGAAGTTTAATTTCCTCAAGGTTTCGCCTGGTTGATTACTCTCTTATTTGTAAAATGCATTTTTTTTCATTTAAAGTGCCCGGAAAGTTTTGCTCCACGTTCATGCCAAAGCCTGTTTACTGATTACAATAGCCTTAGGCCATTACTAGTCGCACACATTCTAATCCCTAGCATCTCGAATTAGGTAAGGTTTTCGCAAAGAATGTGAATCTAAAAAATATTAAGAAATGTAGTTATTTGCCAATTACTCAAATCATATACTATATTGTATCATGATCAGTGATTACGTACTGCTAAAATATTGTTTTTTTTAATATTTTACCCCCGGAGACTATCAGCAAACGTTTGAGATGAAATATTCAAACCTGTCCCTCATAACAAGTTTGGAACTCGTCCGATAGGTAATTATTAATTTTTATTGGTAAAGAAAATTGCAGTATATATTGTAAAAAGTGACAGTTTCATTACATCTTTTTTAAAATAAGAATAAATCATTCAAAATGACTCTAATTATTTATAAATACTGTAAATATGCACTTTCCTGTGAAAATATCTTGATGACTTGTTTATAACGAGTCATTTTTACTTTAATCCCGATTTCTGTGGGCATTATCAATTGAAATTACCATAGGTTCATGTCCAGATGCCAGTATATGATTTTAATATTGAAAATTTGACAGTACATTTTCCAATTTTAATTCCAAATGCACATATCCAAAGAGACGCTTATGGATCACGAACCGCAGACCCCTGAGCTAGACGATGAGTAGGGCATAAAATCTTCTGTTGTGCCATTTACAGAGGTAATAATATGGGTTCTTTTAAATGTTGGTTGTTCTAAAACAGAGGGACTCGATGTTATTATACTACATATGCGTCAAATTTACTGTCTGTTCATTGTTTCTAGGATGTGGCTGGTCGCTTTCCGACTGCCGTTCAGTATTTGCTTGCAGATATTATAAACCCTCTCTTTTCGGTTATTTTCCCCTTAGGTAAGTGGGTATCCTACATGATGGCCATTTTCCGTATAGTTTAGTAATTGCATTTCTGTATTTTCCTTTTTTTAAGGATGGGCTGTGTGAAAATATTCGTGTTCGTGTCAATTTAATGCGCGAGCTGAATAGTCGATTTCCTTTATACATCATATGGTTAATTCTCTTGTAACGTTCGCAGAACTTATGTCTTCCCCAGGGTATTTTAAACCGTCCCGTTAAAGATAATTTCGGGAATGCGCAAGACATGTTTATACTAGTGCTGTAAAGGATTAATTTAAGAACAGGAAAAAGGCCAATACATCAACATGGACCAGCTTTTGTTGATAAATTTGTTATTCTATCGTATAAGCTTGGAATTACTTGACCAGTTTGTCTCCCCTTAGCATTTACCTTCTGTCGACAGGAAAAGAGAAAACTAAAAGGTTCCCTCTCAAGGCGATTTAATTCCTAATTTGCGTGAGCTGAGGAAGAAGGGTCTTAATAAATTTTTAGTCCGGATAGGGGTAGAGAGAGTAAACTATAAGTTCTGTTTTCTCCGTAAGAATTCGATTGTGGGGTGTCATTTACGGCTCGGAACAAGTGATGAAACTTATGAAGAGTCCAAACGTCCTTAAATAATCTCCTAAGCCGGCTATTCCTAATAATTCCTCTTATTTCTTATTCCTCTTAATTCCTTATGAATATTCCTAATAATACCTCTTCGAACGAATTTTTTCTGGAATCCCTACTAAAAATATATTTCCTATTATTATTTTCTGATCACACTAGCTTAATAACTCATCTGAGGTATATTTCCAGGAGAAATTATAGGAAAAGGAATCTTTAAAGTTAAATTCGAAACTGGTGTGCATTTATTAACACGAGCAAATAATAAAGACGTTTACCCCATGTGTAGAAATTAGTATTTTAACTGCCAAATTTCGGCAGTTTGTCAGACGTTACTTTGGTTTTCGATGGACTCATGTGAGTATCAGTACTCTTCCAGCCTTAGCGATCAATACCATATAAATTCCGCACTGCATAAGTGGCTTTACGTCTAATGTTTGTTTAAAAGAATTTTTTTGTTTTCTTGTATGTCAGTGGTGGTGATATAAAGAAAGAACACCCTTTCGGAGAATGATGGATAGAAATACGTTCTGCTGCTATTTTCGTAAATTTCAACTTTACAATATATTGTATTCTTAAATATATTATGTAATACATTATATTACGCAATACCGTGTGCACGCCTTACTTTAAAATTTTGGCCAGATTAGGATTTAGGATTAGGATTATTTTGGTATGGCGGTAGATTTATGGATCAGAGATTCCCGGTTTATATTTCTCAAGCATACGTGCTGATTAGTTCTCTAGTTGTGGTAATTGATGCCTAACGAACGTTGTATACTTTTGAGATAGATTCCCCTTCTTTTTACTCCACATTAGAATACATATGGAATAGGAAATCTGGAATTCCAAAGACCTCAATCCCTCTTAGCTTTGCTCTCTGGAATAGCTTACATCTTACCTCCTTTTGGCCATGCGGTCACTTTTTCTCTGGAATATCAACAGTAGGAATATAGGAATTTCGTTAGAGTTAAAACCCTTTATATAAAGTATTTTTTTTGGATTTTCTACATGGAATGCTTTTGTTTTGAAGACTCAGAGAGTAACCAGCATTAGACGATTCCAAATGAAATTAAGTAAATTTGACCGCCACTAAAAGCTAATCCAGAATTTATTAAGTGATTTCCATCGAGTGTTTACAAGATTATCACCTGATAGTATCGTATTATAGTGAAAAATTTCTCGTGTTTAATCAATGTTTACGTAATAAAATGTCCTTGCCTGAAAATGTTCTGAAATTTCAAAGGATATATCAGAAATATATGTGATGGAAACTAACTAATAAAATGAAAGAGCAACATCACTCTCAGAAGTCAAGATGAAGTGACTTCTCACCATCACCAATGGCGGGAGTCCCATATTTTTTACCCGATTAAATGATCCTATGCACATTGATGCTGTCGCTGAAAAGAAAAATAATGCGACTGTTGAGGGTTGGGGAAGACCAAAGTAATACCTTGCTACCCTAGGAAATAGGACACATTTTAATTATGGAAATGATCTAGGGCCTTATTTCTATCATTATAATATATATACATATTATGTAGATTGAATCAAATTGCTTTAATTCCCCGTTTTGTTTACCATTCGTTCACTCTGGGTACTAATATTGCAATTGGTAGTGATCACAGTGGCGTCGGGTGTTCTGAAATAGTGGAATACCCAAGAAATTTTCGAGAATTAGTCGTAATTTACTAAAATCAGAAAATTTCATGAAAATTAACAAGCCACCATCAAAATGTAACAGATTATAACAATCAGTTAGTTCTTATATCTTGAAAGCTCCTTATGGAAAAATCTAATATGTCGCGACATTTTTTACCGGAGCTGATAAATGGAAAAATGTTTGATTATACCTTGGGGAAGGAAACGGATAGTTTCATGTGTGGAGGACATAAAAGTTTGAAAAGAGAGAAAACTTCTTAGAAAATCGTGAATATTTCGGAGAATATTACTTCCATTTTCTGTAGCCACCATGCCCCGAATTCTAAATTTAGATATTAATGCCACGGGGAAATTTTCTTCCCTGACGCTAAATGCCGTGTGGGGATTGTTTTTTTATTTATAACCTCCGAGGTCTCTGCGTGTTTTCTCTGCGTCTCTTTCGCCCCTCCCCTCAATCATCAATCTTTTTCCGTTTGCCTTCCTTCTTTCATTCTTCCACCTTCGCTTCCACTTTTCCGCTCCCGCTCCGCTTATTGGCCCTCTCCTCCTCCTACCAACCCCTACTCCTTTCCGCCACTCCCTCTCCTACCTCCCATCCTGCACTCTCCCGCGTCGATTTCGCTCAAAGATTAACGTTTCCAGGAAGGGCTTTGTGGGAGGAGAATCGATACTCCCATGGGCCGAATATAGACCTGCATAGCATTGTGGGGGATGAAAACTCAACTCCTCCCGTGCATTAAGGAGAGGGGCGCGGGGGTGGTGATTTCTTTCCTCCCCGAGGGCGGTTACAAGGTCGCGCCTTGTTTGCCGCTTCGCTCCGTCCCTCTCTACCCCTCCGTTCGCGGTCAAGGGGTGCGGGTCGACTCGGCGATTGAACGCGGTGGGGACTGCGGGAGGAAGTAGGCTCACTTTGAGTTGACGCGGGGAGAGGCGTAGCGTCCGCCCGATCTCTTCCACAAGTCGCCTTGACCCTTGCTCTGCGGCGGCTCGGAATCTACAATTTACCCATGTGAGCCGCCGAAAGGGTGTGTGGCAGGGGTGGTAGATCGCCAGCCGTTAAGCATGCTGTTAACTAAAAAATACTTGTTAGTTTGTCAAGTAAGTTTATAATGAAGTCGGAATCCCAAGTCAACAATCCTAAAATTGGTTTGACGCAGCCCTCCGCTTGATTTTCCTATCAGCCAGCCTCTTCATTTTTATCCTCTTATTTTCCGTCATGTTTTCATTAATTGTTCCATATAATTCATGCGAAATATTTGTGTGTATTATGTTTTAAATAATTAAACTGGTTTAGCGTTGCAGTCGTTTATTGTGTGTGGGAAAAAAGACATCTTGTGTCGCTCGGTCCGACAGTACATTGCTCGTAATTTGCCGCTTCTGTCTGACCTGCTGATGTATTGTGGAAGTAGGAATAAAGCTACAGTCTCAGATTTGAATACGTGTGATTTGATTGGCTGGAATAATCTTTCATCATTTTACAACCTTCTAGTCTTTGGAATTTCCCGAACTAGCTCTTCCAATGGCCGAGTGACGCTTTCTGTGCGTGGAACGACTCGAAATCGAAGAAATGCCCTTATTTGTTTGGCGAAAATTTTAAATTGGTTGTTCTGTTTTATTTATGCAGAAATTATGGAAATAGGTACAATGAAAGGTGGATTTGGATATTACAATACATATTAAAGCTACTGATTGAAGGAAATGAAACTAGTTATTTTAATTATTAGGAAATGAAAATCAGTCATGTAAATGCTGTTGTTAGCATAGCTTATTTCTAGAAAGACGTCTTTAAAAAGGTTTGACATAATCCGAATGTTTTAGAACAAATCACTGGGGTTAACTAAACATTAAATATGTGTCATGGTTGATCTTCAGTGACTTGTTCAATCACGTAATCATTTTAAGTGCACTGTATTGCCGTACCAAATCAGTAGATACAAAAAAATACTTTTACTTTTCTACGCTCCTAGTTTTGTTTGAACTTACGTAGTTTGCGACATAAGGGCCCCCTATTCTATGCATAAATGAAAAATTTGATAGGTTATTAATCGGTTCTAATTTTATGGACCTAATGTCTTTTTTCCCTTATTCCCTATATGTTACACGAAATGGCATAAGAAACTTCACGTGCTGCAAGTAGTGATTTGCTCATGTTACTAGATCGCGCACGTGTAGCCTTCTTAACGTTTACTGTTGTTGAACAGTTCCATGTAATTTTTTATCGATTAATATAATTTGGAGTAATATCTGATTCTTTCAACAATAGTTACTATAGAATTTATCAATCAACTTTGACCTTTCAAAATTGGATCCTTTTTTACAGTTATAGTTTGTTGCGTGCTTTTTCTGTTATTCTGGAAATAGACCTACGTACTTTTAGTGCTTGTGAATCTTTGATGGTGTTCTTAAAATGACACTTAATAAGAGTTGGAGCGTGGTTCACCGAGTGGGACAAATGCGATGAAATTTTTCTCGAAGACATACGAAAAGAGCCTTCCGTTCACATTTGTCATTCATCACGATCGCGTCGTTTCCTTGCCTAAATTCCATCGAGTCCTTTCGCTGGCAAATTTATGGCGGGAGATCGAAAATTGAGCTTCGAAATCGAAGGATACCTGTTTTTCGAGGTCATAAATTGATATCGCAGCGTCGTGTATTTTCGTTCGACTTTCGTTTGAGAGAAATGTCAAGCCATGGGAAACGAGCTTTTCATTCTTTCCTCCTTCGGAGAAAAAACTACACATGGAAATAATCGGTTTCAATTCCAGTGATGCGTAATCTGTAGCATTTTCTTGAAAAAAGCTTTCTTTGGCTTTTTCGCGAAATTCGTTTTGCTAGACTTTTTACTCGGGCTCAAGTAATGTGATGTAACATATTTCTTTAATACTTTTCATGATTCCGTGATGAAATGCGTAATGGTAGCTCCAAGCATGATGGTAGCTTCGTGAGAGCACCAAATCGTATTTCAATTACTACAATCTTCCTTAATCATAACACTTCTCGATAGTGTGGCATCAATATAGGAGGCATCTCTTTGGGTGCTTATTGGATACGTTTTTTATATTTAATTAGTTATAAGAATACCCTATATCCGTGTGTTTAAGCAACTGAACTGGGCTGAATGTTCAAACTCTTTGGAGACTATATTAGCAGGATCATATTGTTTACAATTATAAGACGCAGCCTTCTGATCATGATAAATCAATACATTCTGTGCTGGATGCTGTGATAGCTTATAGTATTGAAAAAGGCAAATTGGATATAAAAATTAGGACATTTTAAGAGCGGAAACACTTGAAATACTAATGAGGTTTTTTTCTCCAATGGCTTAGGATTCAACGTTCCAGTAATTTTTATGGCTCTCATTTGGCGTAAATTTCATCACTCTATCGTTGAAGTAATGATTCGTGTTAGCAGCATGTAAAGTATGGATTCGTTAACTCGTTGGTTAAAGTTCTATTACGAAAATATTAAACTCCTCTCCACTCATAGATGTAAATTTTTAGGGTACGAAGACTGCTTGCCACTTACACCACTCACGAAGTGAGTACAATCGTTTCCTTGGCGCGGAAAATGTGCTACCTTGTCGCTAAATGCATAAAATCTTCTTGGTCTGTCATTAGCAGTTACGCCCGTCCATAAATGGCAGATATTTACGAACATTGGCTATCTTGAATCACACTAAATGTATGTAGTGTGGATTAATCGCACGTCGTAAAGCTCTGCCTACTGAGCGTCGGGGATGCCGGACGTTGAAGGTTCATTTGCCTTCCCATCATGTCCCTCCCGCAATTTTCTCAATGATGAAGACTTCTCTCAAATTTTGCTTCCGTGTTGGCAAGCACTTTCCTGATTTTGTACGTGTATAACCGAAGTGGTGACATTTTCCCAGCGTCTTGTTTCCTTGTGACTTCCTGTCGTGCCCTTCTCTAAGAGATGGTTTACCTGAGGAGGTGGAGGAAAGAGCTTCCTTGTTACCTCCCTTCTTTCGCCAGCTGCCGATGGTGGCGATAAGTGGTTAGTAGCCGAGGCACAGGATTGCAGCTCTTCTCCCTATTCTAATCACCAGTGGCTTAGATGGGAAGAAGGTCGGATGTGTCCCTTCCCACAGCGTAGTCTCCATTTATGAAGCATGGATATTATTTATGATGAATTAACTGTATAATAGATGAGCGAATTTGCATGTTACTGAACACCTACGCCTGTGAACCCGCTACTGTAATTAGGAAAGCATTAAGAAGTAGCCCCTGCTTGAATCTGCGACCTTAATGTCGGTGGCTAGTGCATTGTTCGTTGATATTACGTTGTGGTCACTCTTTGAGTCTCTGAAAATATGGATAGTCTAAGCAATCAAATTGCGTCATTCAATCTCTAAAGAAGTATTTAACGATTGATTGAGTACATCCTATTGTACGAATGTGATAAAATATTTATGCGTTCAATCCATACCGAATTTTGTAGTTGCGTCAAAATCGTCGAAAGGTTGGTGCACAGTTTTCGTACCTTGTAAAACGAATAAACTTGCAAAGCTATCATGCTCTGGATTTTTATCATGGAGGATTGGTATATCGCTGCGGCAATAATGCAAGAGACATAGTGTGCAATTGGGAATTCCGTCGTTTTGTGAGCATTTACTGGTGTCTAAATGTTAAAGCAAGCATTATTCTCAGATTGACAGATACATTGATTCTGTCGTTCTAATTTGGAGTTCCATAATTTATACGAAAATTTTGGGATTTCCAAATTGGGGAACATTGTACCCTACGTCACCACTCTGCATCACTATCTCTTCTATTTCGTAATTCTTGACCCTCTGCACCGTCAAGCCCCTGCTGGTTCTCAGATAACCACCGTCAGATTGTAAATTTCATCGGTTTAGAAAAAGGTAGGCGTTCGAGTGGAAAATTTTTAAAAGATTCTTCAAGAGCTGTCGTGGAGACTGAGTATACTTTTTAATTAGGGTCCTATTGCACTCAAAAACAGCTTTCGTCCAATTGACTGCAATTTCCTGCTTTATTGGAGCAGTCGCAACAGTTTCCTTTGTATCAAAGTATAGCTCCATTTGACTTTAGAGCAAAACGTAACGGTGAAAAATTGTAAAAACTAATCAATTTTCTGGAATAAAATAACAGCTTCAAACTTAAAAACCAGGAAAGATTTAAATAGACCAAAAAGTTGACTTTTAATTTACGCATGAGAATGATGCGAGAAAGTTAGGTTAATTCTTCCGCGGTAGTACTCGTTTCTGTAATTTTTTGGCATCTATAATGTCGCTCCTCAAAAGGACTTGTAACTTACCGCGTTATTTATGATTTTCATTAGCCTGCACCCATCTCTTCCCTTAACTTTCTTCTGCTCGAGATAATACCTAGTAGTCCTAGAGTAATATCTATTCTATCATAAACACATTTCTATTACTACATAAATATAGTGGTTAATAAGAATACTTAATTATAAGAGTAACATCTGTTAGTTCCCCTGCACGGACTCGCGTGTCGTTATCACGGTGTGAATTCTGCGAAATGTTTTATCCTTCAAATTAGGAATTTTTTTCTTAAAATCCCAGCGAATGTGACGCGAAAGTAAATACGGTACCTCTGTCTGGTATTCTCGTTAGTAATCAGCGTAAAAACAGAATGCGAGCTGTCGTTTGCCTAGCCCTGGGGGGAAAACTCCCGTTTCGACACTCGGAAGATGTCTCTTGAAACAATCCGTCGGAATACGAAAAGGCGAATAAATGTTTATGTGAATGCCCCTCCCCCCCCCGCGCACGAAGAGGTGGAGTGGGCCATATTTCCCACCCCTCGCCCCTTTTATTCTCATGTTTGCCTCCACCCTCTTCCAACTCCCGCTCTCTTTCTCCGCACAGAATGCCAATTTATCTTTGAGCTATTTCTGGAAATACCTCCTCTCCCTCCCCATCCTCTCCAACTCCTCCCTCCTACTCGTCCCACCCTCTCCGCCGAGGTCGACTCCCATTGCTTCACCCTCTACTCCTCCCATCCACCACCTCCCTTTCACCCCCACCCCCATCACTTTGTGTGAGACCGTTCAGTTGCCATGGCAGCGGGCATTGAGCGACTGACTGGTGCGAGGAAGGTTTCGGCACAGGGTGGGCGAGGGAGTGAGCATGGGGTGGAGGGCGTGCGGACCGGGATTGGGGGTGAAGGAGGAGGGGTGGGGTGAAGCGAGGGGGATGGTTTGTGTTGTGCAGTTGGGATATGATTGACGGACTGATGGGCGAACGGAAGGACGACCTCATTTGGAAGTGAATGGCGTGGAAAGTGAAAAAATGTACAATAGGGGTGATCGCATTATGACGTGGAAGGAAGTTTTCCGCTCCGCTGAGTTTTTTTTTCGTATCCTTCGTGGAATTTAGGGGTTGTAGTGACATGCATGAAAGTACCATATTAAGTGTATCAAATTCAAATGTGCATACCACATTCGCATTAATACAACCCCTCGGTAAGAGTGGTGTGGTATCTTTGGACAAGGAGTGTGGTTAAATTTAGGAAACCATTAATACGGCCATTTGTAGCGCTGCCACATCAGTGTACTTTCAGTCCTAATAATTACAGTAAGAATTACTTTCTCGTGATTCGAAAGCTGAGATTATATCTGGCAGGAAGTTGTCTTCCAAAATCGCGATCAAACCTCCATCCATTCTCGTGGATGCCTTGTTTTTGGCGGATCGCTTATCTCTCTGACACAACCTTAGAAGGAATTTTGATGGCAGTCAATTTTATATCCTTTCTGGGAAGTAATCATTAGGGGAGGAAAATGTACTAAAGATTTCAGAAACTGGTGACCTACCACCCTTGCCACGCCACATGTGGTGGATTGCAGGATAAAATATAAATGAACAGGTAGACTCAATTTTTGGGGGTTGTGAGTAATCTCATTGCTTATAATTTTGCAGTTAAATGGTTATCAATGGCACTTTACAGCTCATCGTACTTAATTTCATCGCCGGCAGGAAGGCAAAGCTTACTACTAGTAGCTGCATCGGTGTCATTTATGTACTAAAGGAGGTGAAGATTATCTGAAACGCTTTTTTGTAGCGCACCTGGGTGAGACTACCTCAACGGCACTCATGAATCCATCACGTCCTTGTGCTATATCATTAGGATATCCTCTAATCAGGTGCAAAACATATTGCTTGCTGGATTTGTATCATCTTGAGGGCTATTCTTTCCTGAGAGCTAGAATATCGTGAAGTACTAGCTTGAGCTCAGCTTCTTTTAATTCCAAATCTCTATAAATCATATTGGTTTTACAGCAGACATTTCTATTCTCCATTATCGAGATTAATACGCGTGCTCATGAACCAGACGCCATAAGAATCTGAGTAGGATTTTATAATAAGGCTGCTCTCTACCACCTCTTCATCGCTATGCAACATGACAGGGAACATTTCATTTTCTTGTATTTAGGAGCTGAATTTTGTTTCATCTATTTCTTTATTGTTATCCTCGGGTTGAGGGCGCTCCTGACGTTGGTTTTGCAATGAATTGTACTACAAATGTTAGGGACTCTCATATCATATTTTTTGTAATTGCTCTTATATATATTTTCCTTCGATTTATATAATCTCGATGAAATATGCATGAGCAGATATTTTAAGAATGTCATCTATCTCTTTATTCCTATTTTCATGGTAGATATAAAAAAGTATGTGCAAAGTTCATATGCCTGTGTTTCCTATATACTAATTCGTGTGTTTTATCAAGAGGTCAGGTGTTTATATTTCATTACACCGTTTTGTTTATGGGTTTCATGGTAAAGTGTTATCTTTACGATAGCTAGTCTATAAAACAAATTGAAGGATCGCGAACTAGCCGCAAGAACCTTAACGGCGTTACCCGCTGAAATGCTCAATAGCAGAAATTCCAGAGAGAAAAAATCATTCGCCTTGACCGCGGATCCCGGTCAAGTTGAATGATTTTTTCTCTCTGGAATTTCTGCTATTGTGCAGCTAGTCTATAATACCGTGATTATTTAATAGAACAAGGAAATAAACAGACCTCACATTAATCAATGAGCGTGGAATGTTTGAGTAACAACAGAAAAATAATTTTGAACCTTAGCTTGTTTGTATCTTATCAGTACTGATGAAATTGCAACTTACGTGCTCCACCGTGACTCTTACGATATACCTCTGTGCGCCCATTTTTGACGATCTTCCGTGAATGTTGATGGAATTCGGAAATATAGTGAATAAATTGTTACTTTACGGAATGAAGTTCTTTATATTTAGCCTGTTAGTCAGGATTGCATTGCAATCAGTCAAATTGACTTCGGCGTATATTTCATGCTGTGGATGTGCTTCGCACAAATTTAATCACGTATTTTTCTAATATATTTAGCTCGTAATCGGCGCTGGTCCGAAATCCAAATTTAAATATCACGCGACGAACCCACAACTTTACTTTTGTTTTTCGTTTTCGACACGCAATCTGACGGCTGTTTTCCATATTACGTCGAATATGTATTCGTGGAATTCATATTTGGGCATATTTTCAGCGTGGAAAGCTGAAATATTACGTCCTTATTGACTTCCCCGTGTTCCACATTTTACCTTTCACGTGGTTGATGATTTTTCAAAATTTCTGCGGATCTAAAATGATTTTTAGTATTTTCCTCACAGTTCCTATTTCTGTATTTGGCTTTTTTCCTTCATTCTTTATTTTTTTCCATCTCCTTTGATTATAGTTTTCGAGGAGAAAAATACCGCTGCGAATATACTCTGAGGCTATTTTTTTCGACATTGCAAGGTATTACTGCCATTTGATTTACCAATTCCTAAACGATGTGATATTTTGAATTGTGGTGTAAATTTAGTAATGGTGTAAATGGTGCTTTCCAAATTTTACTTGAATTCCTAAATATTCGGGATAATGAACATTGTTAATGGATGCTTCCTGGAATATTGAAGCTAATTGCATTTTCCTAGTTAATGTTTATCAGTGTAAGGATGTATCGAAGAAATTACAGTAAAATTCTTGCAGGAAAATGTAGTCTCTTGGTGTTTGGCGCAGAAATATTCATTCAAGTTATATTCTAGCATGAATGAAATGCCATCGCGTTTTAATGCTACACAGTGAAAATGAGTTGGCTTAGGCTGATCCTGTTTGAACTATCAGATCACTCCTAATCATGTGCATTGTCAACTAAGGTTTTTACCTCAAAGCTTATAAAAAAATGAGCCTGAAGTCGGTATGAAAGGAAGAATGCTGGGAAAAAGGGAAGCAGGGAATCGGTAATATTTATTTAATAAAACGAAGTGGAAAGTATACTTAACTGAAGAAAGGAATATTTATAGGGTAAGAGAAATTAATAAATGAGGGTAAGAGTGAATAAAACAGAGTTGGAGCACTGTATCAAAACCTACCGTAATCCATTGAATACCAAATAATCATATAATTTTTCCTGATTTCCCGTAGTGAATTGCCATGAATTGAGCTCAAATACTTATTAAGGATTACCTGAAGCTAACCCCTTGTGAAGACTTGCTATTCTTTTGCAATCTCTGCCAAATACCCAAGATATTTCACCACTGAGTTAAACTTCGGCTTCTAAATGTTATCGTGGCGTTTCCAGAGTACTTGAACTAGGTAATGAAATTAATTAACTTGTTTATATTCCACAAAAATGTTTGTGAAATATAGTCCAAGTTAATTATTTTCATCATGAATTCATTCCACAAGGTGAACTCGCCTACAATCGATTTGAACTAGGTAATTGATCCACATCAGTGCATGTAAGAGCGTCTTTGATAATGGTCATTTCATTCCATTTTCAGTTGCGAGACTAAAGAATTAAGTCAGAGTGAAACGTTTGTTGAACATACTTTGAAGTAACCTACGACGTAAAAAATTGTCGGCATTTAAGGGTATTTGGGCTCTTTTTCCTTCACTCGCTCTGGCGTTTAAAATCTAAGCTCATTCATCGAACATATCATAGACCTTCCTAGCATAGGGTTTTACTTTGAGCTCCTTTCACATTTCCTTAGATAGTGGCTCGTACCAACGGTCTCTCAGACTTATTTAACGATTATGAATATCGTTACAATTCACTTACGAAATTCATCCTTTCTTAATTAATTTTTCCATTCCACGAGCAAAAGAGATACTGAAGATTGCTTGTCCAGCTTTTGTCTGTACCGTGGTCTGTGCATATGAATTTGAATATATTTATTGTGCTCCGGGTGTCCCCAATTGAAATTACAGTACCTAGCATTAAATTGGCAAAGTAATATAAAATGTAAGTAACAATGAACAATATAATGACAATGCATAAGTACAATATTGATCATACAATGAATTCTTATACACATATGTAAAATAAAAAGGGTATGCCCTAATACTGTACAGTAGTGAGCAATTTAAGTTCAACTCGAATGAAACATTTTCCCTTGTGGCTGGTGGAGATTTTATTTTACTGTAGGTATATATTCCTGGCGTATGTTATTTTTATCGCCATCAGTAGTTCATTACCTCTAATGTTAGACAATTAGGAATCGGAATAGCTTTTCATGGATGGAATGCTTTACCCATTCATAAAATTTGTCTATTCTGTGAAGAGTTAATATGGATCTGTCTGTTGACCAAAGTAAAGTAGGTTTTGTAGGCAAAGTGCCTTTTTAAAACACTAGAAAATGTATTTATTAATTTTATTATAACAAAGCGTAATAATATATAAAATCACTCTTTTTAAACACTAGAAAATATATTTATTAATTGCATTATGAAACAACATAATAATATTTAAAATCACATTTACGACTAAAATGAAATTTTGGCGCGTGGTTGTTTGTAAATCAAAGTAAAAAATCCTTTTTATTCACTTGGAAAATAATTATGTTCTTCTTGTGCTCATTTTCTTTTTTTCTCTTCGGTTATCAATAAACTCTTTTCATTCACTTGCCGGAATACAGCAGCTGGAACTGTAAGGAATACAATTGTGCAGTGATAAAGGGAAAAAAACGGAGAAATATCACATGACAAAGTTAATGGGTTGCCTAGTAGGTCATCATCAACTACTGGTTTCCCACGATATTAATAAAGGAAAGTTCATGGGGCTTTCGTAAATTGATACTTTAACCTTTAGGATTCGTTAATGATGAAACGAAGAAAATTGGATTCTCTGTAATACGCTGAAGATATCAGGATCCGACGAATTTAAGTATCTCACCGCATGGGGAAAACTGTTATACGTTTTGGATGTAGCCCTGGAAGGTTTCCATAGATGGCGAGGGAGAGTATTTTTCGCGTTACGCCATAAACGAGATATATCGCTTCCATCGCTTTCGTTTTTCTAATCGACTTAAGCGGCACAATCGAGAAGTGTCTTGTAGTGTGCTCCGTCTGCTCCTTGTGGCGGTGAATTTTGTGTTTACAATAAAAGAACAATCCCCCCTGTGTAAAGATATGTTTTCTTTAATAGTGAGATAAATGTTAACTTATCCATGTGACTGTTGACTAGAGGCATATCGCACCATTGCAATACAATAACAAAAATACAACAATAGCATATGTTATGTGCCGCCTAAGTTGATTAGAAAAACGAAAGCAGTGGAAGCTATTTATGTAGTTTGTGACGAAACGCAAAATATTCTTACCACGTCAACTAAGGAAACCTTCCAATACTACGTCCAAAACGTATAATAGTTTTGCCCTCTGTGGTGAGCCCTCTATATTATACTTACTCTATGCTAGTATGTATTTTTTCAGTTAATTATCTTAGTACAAATATATTTATATACTATGTGTTATTAATACCTACTTATGCGTGGATAAACACAATTTAAAGATAGTTAGTTTGAGGGTAATAAGAGTATCATTACGTAGCTAGGTAATGATGACGGGATTTTAACTTCTTTGACGTGAAGTATGTTTGGGTATATCGAAATCATTAAACTTGATTTTCGATATAAATATTTTATCATTCACCCAAAAGTGAAACTGAAGGTCAGGTTTTCTCAGTCAGCTGCGTCAGAGATCTTCTCGGACGCAGCACTGAACGGCGTAAGATATGTATAGCATATCCTCTCGTCATTAGGAAAGGCGACCGGTAGTTCATTTTCGCCATTTAGGACTTGTACGTGTTTGGGTATAGGCAGGATAATTTTAGGGAACCGTGGAAAGGCGTAGATTAATCTGGCGTCGGCATTATCTTACCATTTTCAAAGTAGTGTAGTAACGGTTGCTTTAATTGACGACGTACATAAAAATCTAAACACCTTGTTGTACACTACTAATTGTCATATCCGACGGGAGGAATTAATATGTGTTCAGCACAGTCAGTAAGAACCGAGATTAGAGTGAAAGTCTTCACTGGGGCACGCAACCGGGCCCTCGGGGTAAAAAGTAATGCTAACCAGATCGCCATTATTCCATCGGCAAATTCGAACCAATTATGTCCTGGGCGGGTATCTGGACTACCAACTACCAAGTAATCAAAGATAATCTTAAAAAAATTTAAATTTGTTATTATTTTATGCGAAAAATATCACGGAATAGGTGATCAGATCACTGAACCAGGTTTTTTGCTATTTAAAGAAAATGTTTTTGTTTTCCTTTGAATACCTTTCGAAGCACATTAGTTTTTCGAGATTATTCCTGCCGAAATTGTTTCAGAGTTGGTTTTACTCGCTAAGTGGTATCTTGAAAACGATGTTCATTGATTATCCTTGATAATAGAGTACTTTTGGATAAAAACGAAGAGTGATGCTTGCCTGCTTGAAAACGCATTGTGCGTTTTCCAGCACCTAAGAATAAATTAAGAAATACAATAACTAATGCAGAGTGCATGAAAATAAATACCTAATAAATAAATAAACTGCATGATAATAGAGTACTTTTGGATAAAAACGAAGAGTGATGCTTGCCTGCTTAAAAACGCATTGTGCGTTTTCCAGCACCTAAGAATAAATTAAGAAATACAAGAACTAATGCAGAGTGCATGAAAATAAATACCGAATGAGTCATTGTTCGCAGCAACATTCGAACTGTGGAGACACCACATTTCCATTTACATTTATTTCGAAAATAATAAAAAATACAAAAAAAATCAATAGAGACATAAAAGTTGTCAGCTCTTTCGTCGGAATACCTTCTAAATTCTTCGGTCTCCCTCTTAATGGAAATTTGAACCCTCTCCACATCAACGCGTTTGGGGAACTAAACCTCTCTCCTTCGTCCGTTTGATTTGGATATTTACAGTCTCCATTCCGTGTACGTGTGAAATGGTGCTAGGCATCTCCGACTGCGATATATACTTCTTTACTCTTCTTGAGTGAGCTTCCTCGCGAAATCACAATACATTTACTATGTCAACACGAAATAGGATCTCCTCGTCGCCGATATACCTTTTTCGAAATGGAAATTGAGCCTGCAGTTCGTGCCCTAAAGCACACACCGAGCAGTGGGCCCAATTCAAGATCTAGACGGAAAAAAAATATTTTTTTTTGGAAATTAAGTTCAACTGGTACCACGTTTTGCGCTATCACTTAACAATATTTATCAGTATCACCCTCTTTATCCTTTTCAAAATAAATTTTATTCATAATAGCTGACTTGGTTCCACACACACAACCTCTGGAATGAACTTCCTGTGCTGCATACTTCACCATCTAGCATCGTCATTACCATATCGGATTTCATTGAACATTATTGTCCATTCACATATGCAATGAGATTATATTCGGTTTTCAAGCACATGTATTTCTTTTCTAATTGAATGACTTGTCCTCTTCTCGTAAATTAATATATGTGGCCAGCAGAATATATCCAAAGATGGGCATAGATGTTACCATGATATTCATAGATGTTGCCATAGTGTTCTTATATCCTCACTGATCGTGATGTAATTTTTTGAATTTTGATCCTTGCTTGGAGTTCATAAACTGTTCACTTGTGAGGGCTTGCTCAACGCATCGATCATATTTATCAAAGTAACTGCCTCACTTTCGTTCACAATGCTTCCTCTGGTTAATATGACCATGAAAAAACTAATGAATTAATACATTAATATACTTTGTAATGCCTAACGGACATCTATCTACCACAACCAACCCAGACTTTATCTTTTCCATCTTTCCATGAATTAGATGACTGCGTTTTTGCTGCCTTTTCGCGGAGGAATCCTGCACGTCTACGGAAAAATATTTTAAAACATATGTTCCTCACCATAATCCAACCTATGGCATAATTTTCAAACCTTAGTTTTCGACTATGCAGTGAAATGAGCCTGTGATCATTTAAGACTCGTTTTGCAGGCCTACTTTAATTTTAAAAACTCAAAAGCATAATTTCTAAAGGGTAAGATTGTAACAATGGTATACACTTACTTAAAGGCTACTTGAAGTTTATTTGTTCCATTTGATAATATTAACTTAATCCACCAGAGTTTTCAAATCAAAAGAAAGAATTATTTTGGAGAGCAGAAACATTTCTAACGAGCAAAAATGAGCTAATTTCGTACCAAATTTTGGTCTCTCATAAAGAGATCTTGAAATGGCTCTAATGGTGCTATTAAACGGAAGTTGGTGGCCTCAACAGTGGAAAACAGCCCCTCCACTCTTCAGAATAAAGAGTGAAGTCTCAAAAATCCTATATCTTTAAGTCGGATTTTCCATTTTTTTCGTCTAGATCTTGTGTTAGCATAGCCTCACTGTGCTTCGCCTTAAATAAAAGATCAATTATGAATATGTGTGCGTTATTAGGTCGGAATTCCGATTCCAGAGTTCATTTTCAGCGCAGTTATTTTGCGAACTCGATCTAAAATGAATTTCTCTTCTGTGCGTGAAAACCATCACCGGGAATTCTAGTTAGCTTAGAAGGTCGTGTCATATTTCAAGAAATTATAATGCTCTTGTTGTATGGAAAGGGGCTATACTCCATTTTCGCGTTTCAGTTGAAAGTTTCCGCATGGAATATGAGTTATATTGCATTTTTAAGGGGAGTGCGAAAAGGATATCCAACATATCTTGGAACTGAGATTCCCTATGCACCTCTCTTAGCCATATAACGTTAATAGCATTCTTTCTGGTTTCGTTAATACGTGATAGTAACAAGATCTATGCAAGATACTCTCAAGTCGTATTCTGGAATACTCATTTTTCCCTCTAACCGCCGCCGGCTCGTCGCACTGCGTCAAGGTTCTGTGATGATCCTGCGTGAGCAACTATTTTGGGTCTTTTTTGCCACGAATGTGCTCACGTGAAATAAGTAGATACCCTGGAGTAGTTTTCAAGCTCAGTTGAGCTTAGTTGCTTTTGTATATAAAGATATGTTTCCGCAAACGCGATTCCTCAGACAATGGGGTAGTTTCTTACGTCAATGAAGACAGAATTTATTAATTGCTATTCGTGCCCCACCGTAAATGTATTCATCTTACGCTTAAGATTCAGATTGAGAAAACCCAGTTTACTAGAGAATTGATAGTTAAATTTAAGTTCATTTAAAAAAGCTCAGAAATGGCGGGATGCGCAGCCTTGTTGCTGACGTAACAGGTATATAGAAGTTTACGTTGCGAGGCATAGTACATATTTGTCTCATGCACTTACCATTGCATTTCGGAGCCCCTCACTTCCAGTGAATGTGTACATAAAGAGCGTATGAAAACTATCTAAGTTCGAAAACTCTCCGTTAAGTTGGATGGTTCGAAATTTACAAGTGCATAGATTTTCTTCATAATTGCAATATTTGTTCCTTTAATTGTGGTCTAAAATTCAACGGGAAATTTTTTTGGGGTTTTCAATGTACTTTTTGAGATATTTGAGGCTTTTTTAACACGGAGCCTTCTGGCGCACCCCGCATTGTAAAGGTCAGTTATGTATTATTTACGTTTATACCTTACAGATTTTCACCAAAAACTGAAATGATGTGGATATGAGCCAACAATTTTTATTCTGAGAAAATCAACCAGTGTTATCGACTTATTTCCTCCGTATATACGAAAGAAATAAAATATTCCTTAAATTTTCAAATATCGCGCGCGAAGTTTTGAGGTGCATTTGGCAACGTTGAATCAGACGAGGGAAATGATGGTAATTCAGGATTCCGCAGCATACAGTCCATCATTAGTGAATCATGTGAAAATATTATATTTAAGTAAAGAAATTATTATTTTCATCGAGTCATTTAGATTGACTTTCAAACAGGTCACGTGTATTAACGCTAATATAAATCTATAATATTTATTCACGAGTACATACGTATGCTACGTTATGACTGACAATTTGGAGTAGTTACCGAAAAGGCAGTAAAATTTTCTAGAAGCGACTTCAATTGTTGAAAAATATCAAGGGCGAGAAGCCAAAAGTGTTGGATCAAAACTTTATTTTTTCATTGCAAGTGAAATTAATTCATCTAAGTGATGTAGTTTATTCCTCTTCGTAAAATTCCTACTCGGCGACCTTTCACATTAAACATCAGTAAACTAGAGTCTTCGTCCGCATTTCAGTTTCAGCTCCTAACTTCTTCACGAAAAGGAATTGCTTTGCCCTCCTTTCAAACTCCTTCTTCGAAACTAACTTCCCTTTGCTCCTAGAATACGAAGACATCTTGAAATGTTTTCAAGACAGAGCTTCGAAAGGACCAAAGCAACTCTTTACCAAATTTCACACCGTTTCACCAAGAGCAACCCAACAAATCGTGTAAAGCGAACGCGCGAGAAACCAGTACAAATCACACCACAAAGTCCACGAATATTACAATTTGCTCCCCTTGACAGAGTTCTTTAGAATAGATGAATACGACACCTGCCGTTACGACCGCTGAAACACAGAAACAATTGCCTACACAACAGCAGTGCCGAATTTCAGGATGTGCGTTGTTGCCGAGTAAAAAAGAGGGATTAAATCAATTGTTTAAACAAATGTTGAAGGTGTTTATGCGTTTAATCACAATTATTTCGTCAGTACAAAATATGCGAATACCCATAGCACAAAATTATATACTTTTTCAATCCATTTATTAAAACCAAAATCTCCTAGGTCAAAGGATAAGAACAGAGTGACAACGTTCAGGTTGCCTAGAAACAGAATCAAGTCAATTTTTATGTTATATTTCATGTCAATATTTAAATTCGAAAAGGCAATGTTTCAATATGGCTTGAGAATTTGAGGCATCCGGTTAAAAAATTGTGTAATTTAATCTTGTCCAAGCAATTTTTTAGTGCCATTGAAATTATGTGAGCACTAATTCTCAACGACTCACGGTTACCGAGCCAGCCTCCTTAAACATGGTATTAATAGTCGTTTTATAGGCTCCATGGCATCCTGCTCGTGGATTCCACTGCTAATGCGAAGCATGGCGTGAAGTTCGCGCGACTATGGGCCACCTCCACTGTGCACTTATTAATATGAATACTAAGTGTTTTTAAATGAATCAACTGAATTTATAATTTTTAATAAATAAAAAAAGCTAATTATAATACGTTAACTGAATAAGTATACCTCAGATACTAGTTAAATAAGCTTTAACGGAGTGCACCGTTAGCTTGGAACACTATATGCCAATAATACACTATATAGACTATATAGTGTATTATTGGCAATCTAGAGGACTCTGGCTTGGAAGCGTCCGCAGTACCACCTATTGTCAGGTAGAGGAAATAGTGTATCGTCGCATGTATAATTTACTGGCATGCAATAGTTTGCCGTCGCGTTTTCGCGTCGTTGAATTTTTCCACTTTTTAATTAACGAGAAAAACTATTTAACGTCGTTTTAAAATACAAACGGCTGAAAATATGCCCTTCAGGAGTTATAAACTATTGATCAAGACAAAAAAATAATGGGAAACTATCCTATTCTCATTGATACATACATTGATTGTTGTATACTAAGTGTATTCTGTACTGATTTTTTTTAACCTCAGATTGTAATTGTTTTAGATATTGACCACTATTTCTTTTATATATTTATTTTGACGAGGGGTTAGATGGCAGGAGGGACAGTTTTGTCTCAATCTCGCCCCAATAAAGATCTTTTATTATTATTATTATACCTGCTTTTTAGCGATATACAATGGTAGAGGATAATGTTAAGTGGTATGGTAGAGGATAATGTTAAGTGGTATGGTAGAGGTTAATGTTAAGTGGTATGGTAGAAGATAATGTTAAGTGGTATCAAATCTTGAGCGTGTTAAACTCTTGGCAGTTAAATTTCGACTATATTCCATATTTTTTTGCGAAAAAGTTGTAGGTCGGAACGTACGTTGGTCATAGGAGAGACGACCATGGTTCGAAGTGCAGACGGTGCGGGAAAGTGCTTATATCGAATTCTTCGTCAAAAAAATAATAAGGGAAGTTTCAGGGGACATATGACGAAAAAATATTAAGCGCATTAATAATTGATTGACAAACCAGTCCCAAATCAGTAAAGTTGACATGAAATTACTATATGTAGCTTGCATAGAATTTTAGTGATGATGTGATGTATACCCACTTAAGGTGTTTTTTACCATCTTTTGGTGTTGTAATTATGCTTTAACGTATAAAAACTACAGCGGTAAACCTCAGGTCGATCTTGCTAGTGAGGTTGAAGCTCACCAAATACTTGCCGAAGATGCATGAAATGTGGATGAGGGCACGGGGAGACCCTTTTCTTTTCCTGAACCGTCTGCGGTTACCCAGGAAGCTCTGAAGCTCAGAAGATCACCAAGCTTGTGTTTAACTGGGCTTGCCCAAAGATATCTTTTGAGATTTGTAGTTTGGAGATTAGATGTAGATTTTTTGTAGTTTATATGCATAGTGCAGGACTAAAATATTTTGTGTTTTTCTGATATGGACCCTGTATGAGATCGTTAGCATCGTTCGGTTAGTTTTTTGAACGTACTGCCAGTGAGATAATGCAGTCACCGTCAAATATAATTGATGTTTGGTACTCATGCCTAATCTAAATCATCTATTGCTATTTCCATGGCTTACCATCTGCCTATTTTATATCATATTTACCCAGATTTGCCAGGCTACGATATCGGTCGAACGGTTGTTAAATGGTAGATCAAACTATTGTTTCAGTGTTCATGTGGTCTATGAGAACCGTTTTTCCGGGAGTAGAATTCGTTAGTAATTACCTCTTGAGCAACTTGCGCCACCTGTTTTCGAAATAGAATCCGAGATATGAGTGACGTCGTCAACCTGGCTGTAGGCGTAAAACTTTGGCTTGGGGTTTTCTGGTTCAAATGTGGGTGAATAAACTTTTGATTTTCCCTCTTATAAAACAAATGATGCGATATTTTTTTTTCTAAAAATTACAGATTACACGGGAATTCGAAGGCAAGCATGAGAAAATTGGCCGCTCTTACTTTCGTACCTAATGTGAATTTCATTCGGATATTTTCTTCGTGCGGTCTCCCCTCTGTTGTCAAACTAAACATAAATCTCTAAACTTTCCGCCCTTGGAATATAAATATTGCGGCTGGTGGCTATAGCCTTACCACTGATTGCGCTCGGGTTTCACTACCGGTACTCAGTTTATTGTGACATCTTCTTGGTTATGAGGTTGAGCATCCCAATATTGTTACTCCGTCCAACGGAAGGGACATGCAACTGTGAATCTCTTGGCGTCTTTGGCTGAGAGTAGCCTAATTCCGGGGCTGGGGATTGTCAATTTTCCTTTTTTCCCTTCCAGTTCCGTCGTTAGTCCTCTCATTACTGTCTTAGGTGCCTCGTGTTGGAGACACACATGGAACCATTGATATACTCCATAAGTAAGTGAGGGATTAAGGCAAACGGCAGATAATTGTTATTTACGTTGAATTTTAGTTTTTTCCCTATTCAAGTGGACTCTCTCTCCATTACAGTCTTCTTATTTGGCATTTGGAGCAAATCGTAGGGAGCCAGTGATGGGCATGAAGTTCATTTGATTCTCCAGATGTTATCGTATAAGTGGATTTTTTTATTTTGATTGTTCTCCTGAGTAACTTTCATATTGTTACGTCTACTATTTTCATATTCATGTGACCGAAAGCATTGTATATTATGGTAGAGTTATCAATTCTTTTTTACATCGAATACGATACTTAAATCGTGTACCTTTTATCTTACTTACCTATAGTTTTCACTTCGTATTCCGAGGTTTTGGTAATATTTAATGCCCCAGGAGTGAAATCGGTCTCTTTTCTCACGTGAGAGTGCTTGAATGATGTCATGAATTACATTTTTACGACTGTTGTTGAAATTAATTGGCACGGTCTTAGCGAGTTAATGGATTATATCACATTTTCGTCTTCCTCTCACGCGTTGTTCGTGACGCATTCATGCGATGTGTCATATCGCAAAATTATCCTCCGTGAGAAAACAGTGACGTTTCTTGATATGTTTTCGAATGAGTTTTGATTTTTTTTCAAACATGTAAGATATTAGAATGCTTTGAGAAAGTAAAAACAAACGATCCTTTTCGACTGCGTAACTTTGAACTAAATTAACTTTTTTCACTGTGAAATACTTGGCTATTGACATTTATTGGCTTGGCTATTTACTTGGCTATTTGAGAAATTTATTCGCCAAGTTCGCAAAGTTATAAGCGTAGAAAGGGACTATTTTTCGGCAAAAATCCGTTTAGCTTAGAGTTTCCTTATTCTGTCTTGTACGTCGCACGTTATCTATTCGTTTAACTGTTGAAAGTGCTACCTTTCTTGATTCCGTGTCATATAGTAGGTATACTTGTTTGTTTCCGAATCTCCCCGTTTACTTTTTCCCACCATTATAAATTATTTTTCTCACCTTACGTAGTTGCATTTCTTTTCCATGATTAGCTTCTAGTTAATTCTGTTTTACTCAAGGTCTGTTGATCTTTATTCCTTCCATGATAAGGTCGCCGTTGATTCACTCTCCCATTCTTCTCCTCTCTCATTCAAGAAATTTTTAATTCTCCATCGTTAGGATTCATTTAATATCCGTGAAGTGCTAGATTCATTCTCTAGGGTGCCCACATGGCCTCTACCACCTTATTATTATTGGATGTCTTATCTTGAATGGATTATCTGACAAATATGTAGGATAGGTTACTTTTCGTTAACTTTCTTTCCTAATTTAATAACTCCTTATTCTTCTGTATTGCCTCAGGCGAGTAAGTATTCGACATCATTAACGAGAGGTTTGTAAATTTAATACCCAATTACAGCAAACCACAGAGTGTAGCAGTGGTTTAATGGCATCAGTCATGCACTATCCTTAATTACAAAAACATATTGTAGGTATCACTAACAAAATTAAGCTTTGGAGATTTCATAAGCATATTAATTGGGGTAAATCCTGTTTCATCACCAATGTGACTAATGCAGGTACGAAACATTGAAAGGACAACAAATTTTTGTACTTCGAAATGTAACATTGTCGATGGGAGGTTTTGCCGTACTAATTTTTTTAAATCCAAAAATCTGTTCGTGTACAATTTTTTCATCTGCGACAGTGAGATTCCGTAACGCTAAGGCCGAGATTATCGAATATTTTTTTTAAAGATTAAAACTTATCGCAAAGGGGGGGACACAGCTGGCTCTACCAATGAGAGCGATTGCGACAGGATCTGTGCGAGCAGACCTTCCGAGAATCCCCCTCCACTCCCTTCCCTTCCCATAAGAGCAGTCAAGTACGGGAGGAAAATGACGTCAATGTTATCACAGCAGATTTTTCGGTGGGCGTCACCTTTTGCTTATTTTAATTTTTGATTTATGAGTGAATGGTTGTGGTTAGAAGATTAATTTTTTCACTAATATTCTTTTTTCGTTTCCATCTAACAATTTCGTGCACAAAATTGCGATTTCGGTTCCGAGTAAATGCCCCCATTGTCAAATATAATTATTCTTGGCCTCATGAAGAGATAAAACGTGAACATAAAAGTGCTACTTTCTATCCTTATACATTGTACTCCCAGGACACTTGAGAGGAATTATACGTCCCTGTCCATGCGGAATTTTTTTTTATTCTTGCCATTCAACACTTACTACACCAAGATTTGAATGCCAGTTAATTGGGTTTCACTTCCTTTTGTGGTTTTCATTGAAGTTTTTCCACTTTTTATAATTCAAAACGCCCCTCCCCCTTGTGAGAAAGATACGTAATGCGCCTGAAGTGATGTTTTTTGATTGGATGATCATTTCGGGGATTGAAGAGTGGATACGGTGCTCGATTTTCGGAGTCGCCGTTCTAATTTCGTCGTCTTTCCGTGTAATAAACAGACGGATCACCCATTCCTTCCATTGAATTCCTTCCGTGCCATTTCCTCCCCCTTCTCTCTCTCCTATCGCCCTTGTCCTCCCCCCTCCCCGTCCTCAATCGCCTCGTGTCGCCAACGTCGCTTCCCGGCCCACCACCGCCCTCCCCCATTCCCTCCAACCTCCAATACTCGTCCGCCCCTGCTCCGGCTCCGAGAAAAAAAGGACGAAATCCCTATAACGAGGACTACAATAGCCGCGGTGGACTATATCGGCCCACATCGATCGCGCTATTCTTATTCCCTTATCGTTGCCGATATCGTTGCTACCTCTCTCGCGTGGAACTTACCTCCCAGCTCAGAAAGCTACCCCACCTCACCCGGCTGGAGTACCTCCAGTCGGTCTATCCTCTCGCAGAGCACCCGCGTTCCCCTTCGGAATTCTGGTTACACCGCTCTAGAGGCTTCCCTCTCTTCTTCATGCGTGTATTTACTTGCTTTATGAGTGCTTGACTTGTGCGTAAAGCCTTTCTCGCCTCCGCCCATTTTGCCTGTGGATTTCCTCGTGACACCGTTATTCCCCATGGAATGGATTCCACTTATGGAAATAACGCAGGCGATCACTACTGTCTACAGGGCTGTGATGACTCGCATCTCTTTCATAACGCAAGTACGTGATATGGATATTGACCTCATGGTTTCGGGTCGAAGTTCCCCTGTATATCTTCGCTGCTCGGTGATGCATGCGTTATTAAGGGGGTGAGAATCTCAAGAAGTTCCTGTAGTTTGTTTTTCATTTGAGTAGTGAGATTAAATAGCGTAATGTGATCCCATGCTTGTGATGGGAATTGATTTTGGAGGTCGCATTGGTTAATTTTCAGTAACATTACTACCGTCGATCGGACCTTTCAAAAGATCTTACAAGAAAGAATACACAGTGTTTCATATTGATTAAAGCATGTCCTATTCAATACCTGCCTAGTAGGTATCGGTATCTTTGAAGCTCAAACAAATTAATAGTTCGAGCACTCTGCGTCTTCTCCGCTACCTTTCGTCCGATACATAATCAGTTAGAGTGAATTTTTAAATTAAAATTCCTCCAATGATTCTTGCGGAAATATGTATAGGTAATGCACAATCGAAACAAAACTATCGTTTGCCTCCTTAGCTATCGAGGGATCTATGTAATCATTACGGATATTAGTGATGACTTTGCAGATGCTAAATTCTTGAATTTAATTTCGGCCAAAGTTCCGCGAAATGATTTCAAACATCGGCGGTACACGGACAGAATACGGAGATAGCAACTGGAAGAGCGGTTGGTGAACTCCCTCCACTCGAAGATTCGCAAACATTCGTTGACTTCGAAAACGTTCGCAAATGTATCGCGGTGGTGATATCATCTCAAAATAGGAACAGCTGCTTCAGCCGTATCTTTCCAAAATGCAACGTGGTGATTCTGGCATCGCTGGGTGTGTTTGTCCTCGTTATCATTCTGTAGCTTTATCTAGGACCTTTGGACGTTTTTCTCCCAGTCTCACTTATTCCATGATTATGTTTATTTCTCTATGTCAGAAGAAAATATACGGTTCATTTATTGACACCTGCTCATATTTCTAAACGAAGCAATAATGAAAGCTAATAGAAGCTAATAAGCCATTTGAGGCAATGGAACCAACCATAATTGTGAAAAGTTATTCCGAAAACGACTCAGTCTCATAGAATTCTAGGAAGCGAATAATTAAATGCATAGTTACGTGTAGTAGCAGAAATATTTCCTGAACACCTTTCTCGAAATTTAAACTGCTCTTATCAGATTCGTGGTATTGTACTTTTCATTTCATGTCTAAACACGTCTTCAGAAAATATGAAATACCGAAAAAAGGCGAATATTTACATTTTGGCATGCGTCATCCTTCTAATGGTATTATTAACCCATAACTCAATAGTATTATTTGCTCATTAATCATTTGAAACACTTTATTTTGGCATTTTTTCACTGCGGTTCGCTGGAGAAACATCTGAAAACTAATTAATTTGATGTAGTGCGCAGAGAGTACCGGACCAGCCTCTTGGGGTGATATAAGGATGATAGGAATTGTTCATCATCCGGATTGGGCCAGGTACCCTTATATCATTAAAGATATATTATTCCGTAAGGAGAAAAACCTATTCGATTTTACCCCAGATCTGTCCAAAAAGTGTGACTGCCTTGAAGGTTGTGGGCATGCGATTAAGTTAGACTTGAAATAGTGCCTATAAATGATTATTTATTTTCTTATATGGTGTTCCAGTCATATTCCATGTTATCTAAAAAATAATTATTGCTAGGCATTGGTAATGTAATCATGCGTATATCGAAGATGATACCGTTATGATCTCTTCTCTGATTTCAATTCCGGCATACATAAAGTGAGGTGTCCAGTCGTGCGAAACAGCAAAGAAGCTATACTCGTGACTTTGTGTATGTTTCTGACAGTTCGCCTGTCTTCTAAGGATGCGATGACGATATTTTAATACCGTAATTTAATGAAGAATTTCGGCGGTGGTAAAGTTGCCGCGTCACCCGGTAAATGGATAAATAATTATTTGCTTTCATGTGTGCATGTGTGTGTGTGTGCTTTCGCATCCGTTCCCCTTTTTTGTCCAACACTTCCCCTTTTCACTTCCCACTGTTTTCTACGGCGTCCCTTACCCGCAATCGTTACTCCAACTCCTGTCAGGACTCGGGGAGCAAACGTCGTACCGTGGAGGTGGGTATCGGGATCGGTGTAGCAGGAAGAGAGAGGTCCTGGAAGGGAGGGAGGTTGACGAGTGGATGTGTGTTTGTGAGTGAGGGAGAGGGTAGCGGAGTTGGGAAGGCAAGGGGAGTAGGAGTGCCGTGGCAAAGTGGGGCGTGGCGCTAGGGAAGGGGTTTTTTGAAGGTCACACTTTGGATCGATGAGGGGGCATGGAGTCAGGGTAAAGGAGGGTGAGGAGAGGGGTGGTAGTGTTGGTGGTGGTGGCGGGAGGGGGAGGTTTGTAGAAGGAGCGAGGGAAGGAGTCTCGGAAAGAGAGAGAGAGAGAGAGAGGTAACGGTGGTGATGTCGATGTGGGAAGGGGTAGGAACATGTTAAGGAGAGTCGAGGAATGTGTGGGACGGTGGTTAAGATGATGTGGGGGAGGGTCGCTCTCGGGGCCGGGAGAGTATTGCAAGGACTCTGTGGTGGTTCACGGAAGAGTGGCAAAGGATTCTGGGGGAGGTTTTGTTGTGGACGGGATGGTTGCGCAAGGGGGGAGTGAAATGGAGGGAGAAGGAGGCTCTCACTTCCTCACCGCCGCGGCGAGGGGCGAAAACGTTATCACTCCTCCATATCTCACGTATTCCTAGCTCACACCCGCAGGTGATTTCTCGCATCTCATCTCCTCTCTCCCTCAACCTGGTTTGCAGAAATCACGTGGCTTCTTGGACTGTGATGCTTCGCGTGACCACCACCGTCTCCCGGCCGACGCGATGTCACCTGGCTCGGTTTAGGTTTTGGGCCCAGGGACCAATCTTTCACCATAGTGAGAGGAGTCGAAAACAGTTCCTCCCTCAGGACTCTCGGCCTCTTGGCCAATGCATGACAATATTTTGGTGATAGTTGACTTGCTTGGAGTGATGATTTCTCATTTAACGCAGGGAAGATTTTTTTCCAACTTCGTGAATTGCATGAATGCTTTGAATGTAAGGGGTGCAAAGTAGTGCAAAATGTATGCAATGTTAAGTAATATCACTACTGAATGCAATAATGGTAGTTCTACTGGTCGTAGTGCTTATTATATTTCATGGAGTAATTGCATCCCAGTCTCGTCCTTAGCCTGGCTGGTATAATTGTACTCATGGGGCAAATGAAAAGATTTTACCTTGATAAAAATAGTTTTGTATACCGAATCGCAAGGGTTTTCCAATGCGGCCCTAGTGGATGCTCTGCGAATTACTTTGAACTCAACTCGTGAAATATGTATTGTTTAAAATGGTAGAGAGCCTTTATCTCGGCAAGCGTTTAAGTGCCTTGACTATGGGGAAAAAGGTGATGAGTATATTGACAGATCTTTGTTGTTATATGAGTGTGACATTTTGCCATGACAATTGGTTCAATATTTTCCCTTCCAAATTAATAAAAGTATTGCAATGGACCAATTTACTGAATATCTGGGAAAATTCAACGTCTGCATCTCTGGTTTTCAACTCCTCATCGCAGTTTAAAAGTCTCAAAAATAATGTTTGTGCTGTCATTGAATTTTCAGCAGTCCTTCGGTTGCTACTCGTTACGAAGGCCATCGCTTATATCATTTTGCCGTCTCGGTACTATTGGGAAAAGTAAGGACCGGCATGAGTTCAGTAGTTACAGGTTTTTTTTGCGGTCGATGGGGGAAGTGGATTAATATGAGAACAAGGTTATTTTTAAAGAGTGGAACTTTCGTTTATGGGAGGGAATTGAATGCGCTAGTTTAATTAAGGCACTTGTAGTTTTTTCCCGTCCGCATCTCCTGATACATATACTAGATAGTCAAAATGAAGATTAACGCTGTTTAATGTATACGGGTAATCGCGTCATGATGGCATTACGAATGACTCGGCCCGTATTGTTTTGATACAGCTCCCCACAGGGTGGATGAGCATGCCTTGTTTGTTCCCATTGCGGAATATCGTTCGTCAGAATGCCGTTTGAAAGCAGCAGAAACCCGAATACGTTGCCCTCGCCGCATGTCAATTACGTCTCCGAATTCAGTTTCCCTCTGTGAATCGATATGGAGTACGCTGCCGTAGTAGAGATTCATTTCGTATCGGGACGAATCCACCCGTCTGTTTTCATATCCGTCCACCGAGAGCGTGTGAACATCCTGAAAATTCGATTTTAAGCGTGTTCTGTTACACGTGCAGCAATCATCTTATATTTGCACTTGTAAATGTATTCGTTTCTGTTGAAAGGCTAACATTTCATTCCCGTGCCTAAAAATCCTAAATCCATGCAAGTCATGAAGGATCTGTTCTTTAAATTACGTACCATAAGTTGCCCGCACAATATATTCGTTACAGTATGGCTAATCAAGAGATATGGAGTGTGTTAAACGGCATTAAGGCTCTCCACAGGACAAAAGGAACCTGGCCTCATCCGGTCTCGAAAGCACGAATTTTACGTACCTTTGGATCCTATTCCTACTCCCTCACTCACCGATGAATCCAGTCTTCAAGCTAAAGAATGTTTGATGTCCTTTATAAACCTTTGTTGCCGTTGGCAAATATTTTTTTCTTCCTTGGCCAATCAGAGTAAAGCTCGGGGTGGCGCCTCTTTCCTTGTTTCCGTGTCTCCTTCCGTTCATGAAACGCCGATACAGCTCGATATCTTGGCTCTCATATTTTTTTCAAATCCTGTAGTACTGGGCCCGGTCGTGGTCTAAAGGTTTGATATTTGGTCCCCCAAGTTAACATGCCTTTCCGGGGGAACAGAAATGGAGGGGGGCGCGTGATGATAGGCAGCCAATGATAATGCTGAGCACGTTATAAATGGATTTAGTGTTGGAATTAATAGATGTAGGATAGATATTGGATAGATATTGTAGGATTTCCTTTATTGAAGTTGTCATTACGGGGAATTTAAAGAAAGCGATAGATGTAGGGCCGCTATTTCGATTTTTATATTTTATTAAGAATCATTTTGTATTGAGAATCGCCTCGTCGTAAGTTAGGGTGGGAATAGAAGTTTCGGGTGTCACATACTGGGATTGCAAAGAGTAATAGAACTGGGATGAGGGGCTGCTATTTAAGTGACATGTAGACGACTGGACTGAAGGCGGAGGGGGCTTCATGATAATCGGGAAGAGGAAGAGAGAGAGAGAGGGTGGAGGATGTAGGGGCAAAATATCGAGAGAGGAACACATGTTCCTATTTTGGAGGAAATTATTGCACTATCTGCTGTCTAATACAATGTATCAAGTATGAATTTACGGTTGTAATTGGGCCGTGAAAACAGCTCATGAATCCAGAAATTACGTTGTTTAGCGCTTACTAGGAAAATAGGTAAATAGAGTTAAAATCATTGATTGACTGATAATGCTGGTGAAAACATCATAATGACTAATATTTGTTTAGTGTTGCAAAAGCTCTTTCAAGACAATCTGCTCAGTGGTGGAAGAGGATCCCATAATATTTTTTTCTGTTATTGGGAAGCACAATATGGCATGAAAATTATTATTTTTAATGTATATCAAAATTACATACCGAGTGTCGGTAGCTTTAAGCCGATTAGTATTCCATGAAACATTGTTCCAGTGACGACAATCATTTTCGAGCGCTCGAGGTTTCGGTGATATCCCAGAGAGAACACCGGACGTCACGCGTCGATGTACGCATTGATGTCACGTCTCTAGGAAGAAGGGCGGGTGGGGAATCAAAGGGTTACCCTAGTATGTAGGTATTGAGAGGGAGGAAGCGGAGTAGCGTGGGGTCGTTTAGGTTGTTTAGGAGGTATGGGAAATGTTGAGGGGGTGGATGGGTGGAGGGATTGGAGTCGTAAGACCCCCAGGAGGGAAATGTGGAGAGGGCGCGTTCCTAAAAATAGCCCCTGCCTGCGGGCGTTGCAGCCCACGCCGGCGCAGGGAGAAGGCGGGGGCGTCTCTTTGCCTCACCGCTCCCCGCTCGCCCCTACTCTCTCCCTTCTCCTCCTCGCCTCGTTTCCTACCCCTCTCCCTCGCTAAGTTCGCCTCCGACCCCTCCCTCTCTCCACGGCCCGCTTTCGGACACTTATCGCGCTTCCCTTTCCACGTTATCCCCTCCTCCTTCCCCTCCCTTTCTCTCTCTCTCTCTCGGAAACACTATGTCGGGTAACAAAAAGAATATAAAAAGCGACTCGGAGAATGTTATACCTCGTCATCTTTGCTGCCCATTTCCATCACCATTATTATTTTCATCATTTTTGATCTTTGATTTCACCACGTTTGTAGGAGGGATTTTGGTGGGACGAATAGAGAATTATTCATGGACTCCACTATAGCTCTCGCCTTCCGTCCACCATTCTCTAATGGCAATATTTCCCATGCGCTTTCATGAAAACTAATCCACGTTCACGTTGCGAAATTTTTCGCAAGCGCGCAACACATGGGACCACGTTACAACGCTTCCTATCATCCTCGCTGAATCCAGTTAAAGACGAAGTCAAAGGTATTGCCGTTTGAAGTTACTCAGATTGGGTAAGCATGTGCGGCTTCGGACTACCTAAGTAAAAACAAACTTTCCCTGATCATCTTCATTGCATTCGTAATGACAACCGCTGCGCTAGTGGACGATTATTTGTGTCAGCTCATGTATTCATTCGTTCAAACATCTGCGATTCGAGCTCCCAAAGTGTAATAAAAAATTCTTGACTGGGCGATTGATATTGACAGTGCTGTTGATTATGGGCCCAATGACTATAATTTTTAAATTTAAATCCTCACACATTTGATTACCCTTTGAACTTTTCTCATTAACCATTCAAGCCATAATAACATTGAAATATTTCTCATTCTCCTCCCTCAATTGAACTTGATTTCCGGACCTAGGAAGCTGTGTAATTTCCCCGCGTCTTGCGTACTAAGGCATTATCATTCGACTATTCATTGGCTGGAGTAAATGCATAATTCCATGATATAGATCACATTTCTACTTATTTCCTGCCTATTGTGCGTGGAGGCATAGTCCCACGCCCTTGGACTTTTATCGACCCCTTTTTTTCCTGCTTCTTTCCACTCGCTGTCTTTCTCTCTGACTCTTGCATTATTCGTTTCTGTTTTGTTCCTTTCCTGAAAGCGTTCCCATTTTTCTCTCCATTTCTTATTTCCTCTGCATTATAAATATCTTCATTTATTTTCTCGCCTGACTTATAAAAATAAAAAAAAATCGCCAGGCGACCCGGGTGTTAGTTGCGCAGACCCGTCTTCCTTAGGGTTTTCTTTTCATCACCCTCCACCTTTTATTTCTATTCCATTTTATTTCCCTCTCCGACTGTTTTCCTTTCGCCTTATTCTTCCAGCTCTTTTCAAGCGCTCATTTTGTATATATGTAGGTGTGTGTATATGTATAAGCATATGTATACATCCACTTGCATATCTCAAGTAAAAAAAGAGATTGGGATTCCGCTGAGTATCTGAAAGTAATGTCTTTTCAAAGTCCCTGAACTTTGTGTTTCTGATACCATTATTCTCATTGGATGCTCTTATCTCGAAACTTTTCAATTTAGTTGCCTGTAGTGTATTTTGTTTGAAGTTGTAAAACATGCGCTAATAACGCTAATAATTGAATTTGTCCGTTTTATGAAGCGTCAATTTTTTAACCCTAGTTTCTCCCGGGGATCATTTTTTGTACTATGGACGCATATACTCCTATGATATTTACTCTGAATTACGGATATATGCATGTAAATGTCATCCCCAAAATATTTGGTACATACTTGTAAATTGACAGCCTAGTTGATGAAATCTAAAGCCCTGCTAGTCTTGTTTGAACGCGCGTTTTCTAATATGCATTATGATATATTTTATTGTTATGTTAGTCTATTATTGGCCGATAGGGATTTAATTACGGACATTTTGCTGTAGTGTTTAAAACATGGTCTCGATGCAGACTTATAACCGCCACTCTGTTCGAATTTCGTCGTTATATGTACTCATATAGAGAGCAAGTCGTCACGCTTTATAGACTAAAATAGCCCTAAGGTTTCTGTCTTGAAATCCATGCTTGTACGAATTACTTTATTCCACCTCCAACGTTATTTATGACCGCGCAGAATTAGGGACTGATTGATTTCCTCTCATCGAAATGCATTTTCATTTTTTGTTACTTATTTCGCTCTGAGTTTATAATTAAACATGCCTATCTTTTGCATGAGTGTGTTATATGTTTCAGAAGGAAATACACAGTCGTGTTCAGAATAGCTCATATTCATAACGGTGAAACATCACAATTTGTAAAAAACATGGCCACTTTTCGCTTAGTCTTCGTGCATTAACCTCAGCGGTAATGTAGGTACTTAGAATTGACTGTAAACGCCGTTTTACACGGACATTGATACTGCGCAGGCTGTTGCGAGAACACTTGCGCAAGAAATATTACGCCGTGTAAAGCAACGACTTGCGAGGAGAGGTAGCGCCAATGCGAGAACGCTTGCGAGCAAATTAGAACATATTCTTTCTTATCTGATTCGTGTATTCGCGCAAGTTTGAAGTTTATTTCTCTCACTAGATGGTGCAAATGTAGGGGCAAAGAACTGCTTGGGGAATTCTAGCAATTAAATATGTTGTTGACAATTGAGTTGGGTGTTTTTGTTTGCGCTCAACTCCTTGGGTAGTGAACAAAGTGATGAGCTGGGTGATTAATCACGTGGAAGCTTAAATTTCGTCCGTAAAGGAAGAACTCGTTACGTTGACCCACAGCCGTTCGTTCGTGGTACACATTTTGGGCTAAGTATACGGGACTAGGGTCTCCACTATTATGTTGGACTATGGTGTAAAACATGTTTTAAAGTGGTGATAATTTATCGCATATTTCTCGTCCAATTAATTGCTACTTAACAGATGTCGACGCTATAGTTAGATATATTGACGGTATTACCGCTACTGAATGGCATATTGGCACTGACATAATGCACCGAAATTGCACCGTGTAAAGCTATCAAGCAAGTGTCCTCGCAATTTTCTACGTCACGGACTTTCGTGGACGACTGCTCAAATGGAATCAACATCAACTTGCGCATTTTCAATGTGAGTGTAAAACGGCCTTAACGCATTTATTCGCTGGGCATCGGGTGGCATTATTCAGTAGCCATGATGTGAAACCATGAGGACGATCGCCAATTATATTCATAAATTGAATCGACATTTCCTTGTTATCGGAGGATTCATTTATTCAATCGATTATCCTCGCTTTGTTATAGGGAAGCTTAATTCCAGCTATTATGAAATATGAGGCACAAAATTTGAAGACAATAGTGTAATTTACCTTTTCTCTATTGAAGTGGAATATTACGTTTGCTCCTCATTTTTAATCAGTATGCATGTGTAGAATATGCTTTATTTATCTAATGTTGAGTCAATGTTATTGTTCCCGGCAATAGCTTTTGCCGAAGCCCTAAGTTAATCGGTAATCCTTTTTAATTCGAACATAAATACCTCATTAGAAGATTACTGGCCTAGATGTTATGCAAGCAACGTTGGAGACGAATTTCGTTCCCATCAAAGTGAGTGAATATTGTCGCTTTCGTTCCCACCTGCGAAATTCAGTCAAGTTAAGAGTAGGAATCTGAGTGAGCCATTCTGGACCGAATAGTTGTAAATATGGAGTTAGATTTTTAGGAGCCAGGATTATATTGGCATGAGACGACGTTTTAGGTGTAAAAATAATTTTGCAACTAAATGAAATCACATGTTGTCGAATGATTTTCTTACATGCGCGCGAAATCCACGAGAACGGTGCTAAAACTTTTCACTTGTGCCAACATTACCATTCTCAATCATTCACACTTCCTGCTCACGGCGCAGTGTATACATTTTCGTGTTTCCTCCTTATGCTCTTACTCGTTGTCTCAATTGGTGTAGGTAATGACTGTGAAATATGGTTATACGCGGTGATTCTGCTGAGATTACGCAGAAAAATGTAATTTTAGCTTAATCCTATAACCATCGTCGTCCTAAACTTAATACGAAACCTTGAACTTGTGTTACCTGCTCCTCACCTTTCAAAGAACTCTCTGGTTCACCGTTTATGAGTAAACTGTATTCAAATACCTTGACTATGACAAATCGAGCAGTGATTTGCATGAACTCTATATAGTTCGAGTTATGGGTTGCAGTGTGGTATTATCCTCGTTCCAACACGGTCGACGTCTTTTGGTTTGGGCTAAATGTGATCCCTCCATTTGCGAAATAATTAATTTCGGTAAAATTTAATGTTATTATCATCATCATCCTCGGTCAACAATTATAGGATTGATAATAAAACAAGATGGCACTTTTAACGTGTCGTACTGACATAAAACTTGTGGAAAAGGGCCATCTTGTTTTATTATCGGTATGAATACTTTCCACTGCATCTCGACTACCTCAGTCAATTTTAATCATAGGATTGGTTTGACGCAGCCCTCCACTCCATTCTTCTATCGGCCAACCACTTAATATGACGTAACTACTCTCTTTGACATCCTTCACATCCTGTTCCATGTATCTAATACGAGGCTTAAATGTAATGCATAAATAAAAATAGTGTCTCCATAATGCACGATATGCCATGCATTTTTCACAGTATCTCTTCAGAAGCATCTCTTCTCTTCAGATATCGCTTCGTGCTGTCAAAGTTTTCTCTCTTTATCCACGGAGGACTCATGTCACATTACTGTCGCTGGTTGGGACTCAAATGTGGGCGAAAGTAACTTGAGACCAAAGCGTGGGTCGCGGAGTGAAACCGCCCCGGGCGCGAGTAGCTGACTGAATTATGTTGCGGCACCAACGGGGACGAGCACAGAGACCACGCCCGGTCCACCTAATTGGAAGGTGGGAGTGGGATGAAATTGGGAAAATAAACGAAGGGTTGAGGTGGGGTTGGGGGGGGGGGGGTTTGGCAGGAAGGGACCGAAGTTTGAATGCGTGGTGGGAATCATTGGAAACCCTGAATCTCGGGTGGCGATGCTCTTCCCGTATGCGTGTACCCTTTATGTGTTTATGTGCCTCCGGAGTGAATCGCCAAACGGTCGCGCCGATTCGAAAGTCTACCCTTGCTTGTTTTCACGTTCACTATCCCCCCCTCCCGCCCTTCCCGACTTACCCCCGTTACCCCCTACCTCTCATACTCTCAGCGACCTTTTCCCCGCCCCTTATCTGCCCCCTTTCCCCCTGCGCCCTCCCTCTCACCCTTTTATCCGTATCGACTGAGCGAGTGAGGGAGGAGGAGGGAAAAGTGGGCGGCACCCCAGTCAGGGATGTGGGGGCCGAGAGAGGAGGGGAGGTGAAAGGGGGCGGTCGGTGTGGCGCTTTCTAAATATAGAGTCCCGCGTTAAGACTGGGTAAGGGCTTTTGGGACGGGGGAGGGCGCGGGTGTTTTGGTGGTGGGAGGAGGAGGAGGAGATAGGAGAATGTCGAGGAGAGTTTTTGAACGTGTTAGGGGGGGGGGGGGGTATAGGGGAGGAGGGGAGCGGGAGGTAGAATTTCGAGGGTGCGCTTTAGAAATAGACGCATATAATGATCGAGGAGGCTTCAGACTCGGCTCTCGTTCGAGCGCTGTTCCGAAAGCGGATTCTAAATATAGAACGGCGTCCTGCGCGTCGGTGGAGATTATCTGGGGTACGGAGTGGGCGGAGAGGATGGGTGGGGGGGATAGGGAAAAGGGTGGGGTCGTACCGAGAGGCGTGGGTTGAAGGGTCAGGCTCTGTGTGTGTGTGTGTTTATAGGCGTATTTTCCGTGTGGGGGAGGCGATGGACCTGCGGGAGGAGGGGGCAAGGAGACAAAGCTTTGGAATGGTTGAGTTGGAAATGGATGAGTTAGGAATGGGGAAACGGAGTGAAATAGAAGAGAGATACCAATTCTGCCCCTCTCCCACATGCCACATAGCTTCCTCCGCACGAGAGTAATATCTTTTCGAGCTCGCGGAACTTTTCTCTATATATATATTTGTTGGAAGAGGCTCTCCGTGATGGGATTTCGTGTTGTCGATCATTCCGACCTTTCTCACGGTAGCTTGAGTGTCTTCCATAGTCCTAATGATTCGGTCGAGGATACCATTTGCCTTTGAAGAGTAGGACACGTGCCGATCAAAAGACTCCACTAAGCTACTCCACTCCATTTTTACGTTCATGGCCCTTGCCTACGTTTGTCTTCGGGAATCGCTCGGAAAGAGTAATTAATTGAAAATCGTTGGAATTCGAGACTTCATGTTCGAAAGAATCAGCTGGTTTAAGTGGATTAAAGGAACGTGGACATTAATTTATGCCCCTGTATGTGCCTAGAAGCCTGTGGACAATAGGTTATTACTGGGCCCGTTTTGGCGCCATCTGTCGCCAGGATATTTGCCTCAGCGCGAAGTCATATGACTTAGAGCCTTGCCAAAGTGGCCTTCGCCAAGGTCATTTGAGGTGGGGTTAACTGAGGGTTAAATTTTGAACACGTCAAGGGAATAAAGAATCGCGATTGTAATAACAAAAGCTAATGTTTCCCCCCTAAAATTGTAAGATAACGACTTTTTAAATAAATGCTAAAAACATATGGCTGCGAAAAGAATCTTTTACCCTACATTCCTTTGATAAGGAAATCATGCACTCATGTTTATTTTTACCAATATTTTGGGTTTGACACTCCTGCCTATATTTCTTCCGTAGCATTGTCTCTTCTCCTTTTCTCGATAATGTCACTCTGGCTTCGTTAGATAGCTCTCAAGGTTTATTTGTCCTTCAGAGTCAAAGTACTTTACTCTCTTTCACCAACTTCTCCCCTCTTATTATCTCCTTCGGCATCCCATTATGCATGTACCTCTTCATATCTTATCCTTTCATATCTTATCCTTTCATATCTTATCCTTTCGTCTCTTTCTCCTTTGAGTTCCCTCGACTCCTATTCCACCTTTACTTCCTCGTTTTTGTTTGTATGCATCCGGCTTGTTCTTAATTCTTCTCCTTCTCAAAACCGACTAATGACGTTCTAATTTATTTTGAGTTTTTTTAATAAATTTCTCCTTGCTTCTCGACGAGACCGGGAAAAACCATGCCTCGCGAATACTTCAATGGCCAGTGCAATTCTTGCCGGTTTTGTTAAATCCATCTTTATGCGTGAACTTTCCAAAGACTTGTAAACTGCTCCTCTCGCTTCACGCTTCTTTGTTTCCTTATTATGCTTACTTCCGGACTTCATCACTCTGTCGCCGCTACGGCTGGTGAGGATTCCAGGGATGAGTAGAATGAAAACTCCAGGTCATGAAGGTTAGGGCTTGCAGAAGTTTATTTCCCTTGGCAGTGTTTATTTATCTTCGAGAGGACAGTGGGGACTGGTCACATGTGATAGGAAATAAAACGGATAAAGCGAGACGTACTCGAGGTTGGGTCTTTCGACTGTCCTTGCCATGGAGCGGGCGGTCGGTCTTGTGACGCGGAGGACTTCAGTCACAGATTCGTAGCCGTGTGGTGATGATGAATCAAGTGGCGGGCAATGATTAGGAGGAGCAGTGTTTTATCAAGGGAGTGTGATGCGTAGAAGGCAACGCAGGGGCTTTTATTCGATAAGGGCGTAGGTTCCCGATGGTGCTCGTTGTACTAGTTCCTAATTCATTCTTTCTGCCACAGCTTTGCAGGTACCTTTCTCGTTTTTCGCTGTTGACTCATGGCCGCCAGCTGAATTACACACGGTGGTCTGCTAACCGAAAGGATTTGATTAGCATCCTACAGACTTCCAGTCATTGCATCTTGCGCTCCATTCTTTGAAGTGGTTCCTCACTATCCTATGGGCAGCTTCCACCTTTCCAAGAGCAAGGTTGTTTTGTACATCCTCGCATAGGCTCTTCATCCATATTTCTCTAGCTTTCCAGGATTTGCGACTTATTTCGATCCTTATTCTTTTGTAGCAAAGCTACCCTTCTTCAGTCTCCGCATTCTCGTACTTTCTTCTTTCTTCAATTAAGTCTTAGACTTCCTCTGTGATCCATGGCTTCTTCTTGACAACTTTTCTTCTTCCAAGAACTTCTTTTGCTGCTTCATGTAGTCCACATTTGATGTTTTTCCAACGCTTTTCCACTGATTTCTCATTCAGGTCCTCTCCTATGCCATTTTCCACTGCATTCTGAAATGCCATCTATTGTTGAACCTCCTTCAGTTTTTCTACTTGCCATATATTCTTCTTTGATTTCTTCAATTTCTTGAACTTTAGATAGCATTTCATCATCACTAAATTATGGTCACTGTCGATGTCTGCCCCAGGGTAGCATTTGCTGTCCTTCACTTGGTTTCTAAATATCTGCTTCACTAAAATGTAGTATATATGAAATCTTCTTCTGTCTCCTGGCATTTTCCACGTGTATCTTCTTCGGTTGTGATTTTTAAACAATGTGTTGGCGACCACTAACTTATGTTGTGTGTAGAACTCCAGCATTCTTTCTCCTCTTTCGTTTCTGTTTCCCAATCCGTATTTTCCAGTTATTCTTCCATCCTGATCTTCGCCGACGATAGCGTTCCAGTCTCCTAAAATAATTAGGTTTTCTTCTCCTCTAATATGTTTTATAACTTCCGCGATATCTTCGTAGACGTCTTCCACTTCTTCATCTTCGTAGTCCGCCATTGGGATGTAAACCTGCGCCACTACTGTATCGATAGGTTTGGTCTTCATCTTCACCATTATTATCCTTTCATTATACTGCAGGAAGCTCTTCACACGCATTCCGGCGCTCTTTCTGAGCATGATCCCTACTCCAGCATTTCCATTTAATAATCCCGTGTGTATAATCCTGTAGCTTCCACTCCAAAAGTCTCTTTCTTCGGGCCACTTCATTTCGTTGATTCCTAAGACGTCGAGGTCCATTCTCCGCATTTCCACCTTGAGGTTCTCCAGTCTTCTGCAGATCCGAAGTGATCGCACGTTCCACGTTCCTACCCTAAAATGTCTATCACACATGACTCTCTCGAGTAGGGGGGACTATTTACCTCCGGAATATTTTACTCGAGAGGGTTCCAACACGTCTTGATAAGAAAAAAAGAGTGGAGTAGCTTCGACTCCTCGGGATAATAATGTGGTGGTTTCCCCTTGCCTTCCACATCGCAGTACTACAGCCGTTAAAGTAAATGTTACCACGCCTTTATTAAAATGAGTGTCGCTGTACCGACCACTGTGGTCTCCACCTTCACTCATATGAAGAAGAGCTGCTGCCCTCTTCTCCGGGTGATGAGAAGCGTAATTGTTGGCGACCTCCCGTCGCCAAGTCACGGCATCTTCAAAGGTTCTGTATTATTTAGAGGCCTACCTTACTAGGGATAGACCAATACCCCCTCGGAATGCCGTCACTTTTTGTCCACGACTGCTTATTCGACGAGTTAACTTGCTTATCTCGCGGCTAACTCTATATCTAGGGGTCGTCCCACCAGCCGGAACCTTGTGGACGCACTCGGTGGCTTTAAGCTCAGCCGCGAGAAAAAAGTAGTGGTGAAATGTTATCTTCCTTCGTTTCCTTTATCTGCAACTAGATTTCCAAATAACTTGAATGATAATGGTATGTGAATGTACCTCACGTACTCTTGACCTCTTTGGTAATATACCTCAGTATTGCTTCTACCCAAGTGTTGATTCTTATTGATAAAAAATGGTAAATCAACAGGGATGATGCCTTGGGCAGGGACTCCCAACCTACAACTAGAGATGGGGGCATTAACACCGCCACCGCTTGAGGTGAAATTCCTGTTCGAACTCCTTTGATATACTCTTTTTTGGGATAGATGTTGGTACTGTTTTTGCAAATCCTCCGGCGATATTCCCTCCTCGTATGTTCTACGAACAAACGCAAAAACCCCGATTTGTTCCTCGTACTATCTTCTTTAGTAGTTCAAATGGGGTTCCATCGCCTTAACCGCCTTCATTTCTCTTGCAATGTACACTCTATCTCGCATTTCAGTATTCTTGGTCCTAGCTCAGCCATATCTTCGCCCTTTTCTCTTTCAATGCCCAAGTTTCTTGGCCCATTTTCAGCGTTGCACAGCTTTTCCGTGTATTTTTCCATCAGCGTTGAACATCTTCTGGTTCATTCGCTAAATCTCCCTCCCAGTACCGTACACCGTACCGTTTTCCATTTCTTGATATCTGACAACTTCTAATCTTTGTGTACACGACTCTTATTTCTCTTTCTTTTTGGAGCTTTTCCATCTCCTCACATGGCCTACTTTACCACTTGTCTCTCGCTCTAATTGTTTTTCATCTAACTCTATAGTTTATTTTATTATATCTTAGTCTGCCTAGCTCTGTGTCTACATTTTTACGTTTTTTTTATTTCTTTGGTTTTCACATCATTAATGTTGTTACACACATGTTCTGTTGTTACCCATAGTTTTTTGATCCTCGTTACGTCTACTGTTTCAAATGTTTTCTCAGCTTCTCTTCTAATCTCCGTCTTTATTATTTACCACCTTTCATGTATTGTTCTCCTTTCCTCCTCTTCCTTCATGAATCTGTCCAACAACTCCTGATATTCTCTCCACTACGCTCCAATCAGTACTCCTACGTCCCATTTTTTTATTCTCCTTCCTATTTTCAACTTTTTAATCTCGCTTCACATTTCATCACCTCCATTTCCATCTGCAGGTGGGAAACTATATGAGTTCACGCTTTACTAAATCTCTGCCTAACTATGATGTAATCAAGTTGGTATCTCCCCAGTATTTTTCAGTGTACCTCCGCCCGGGGTGGTGGTAAATCATGTGTTTGTTATTTACTCTTCCTACAGGTCTCCAATGCTTTCTCTCTGCGGTAATTGCATGCAGCCAGCCCATACTCAACTTCCATTTCGTGCTTAACGTTTTCTAGTTTCCCTGCCTTTAACATGGTTCTGAAGTTCTGTATTCCGATTCTAAGCGTTGTTGCTCTTTACTCTGACTTCTTCTTCAGCAAGGATTTCGCGAGATGACGAGTGGAGAGGCCTTGCTTCCCCTGCTGCCGGGCACGACTCACTTCCCACTCATTTTAGACTGGGCCCAGTAGTTGGCAGGATTCAAACATCCATTGCATAAGTCCATTGAATACTTATGATAGTTTAATTGAGATGCTATCCCGTTACCTGCCTCAATAGTGCGTTTAATGTGACACCGTCACTTGAAATGCCGCCCCGCCGAGATCAAATGCCTACTCGCAATAACTGGGAAACAGACGCTGAGAGTGCAGTACGTGGACTATGTTTCGTCAGACTTCTACCATTCGACCATTATCTGGTATTGGTGATCCTACCAGAAGCAACGTTCATAGCTCCAGACAGTGCAACTGTAGGTGTCTCGGGAGCACGCAACCCCAACAACAACAACAAAATGTTGTACATTAGGGAGGAGAAACAAAGTGTATACCCTGGAGTTTTACTAGAAGTAAATCTCCAAAATATTTCAGCAATAAATTATACCATTGTCCGTGATCATGTGAGTGCTCTTATTTTCTTAAACGAGATCAAGTGGGCGCCCTTGACGTCTTTTTGGCTACTGGGTTGCCCACTTCATAGGTAAGCCGGTTTATCGGGTTATCTAAGTTTCCGGGTGTGTGCGGCCGCCTAAAGGTTTGAGAGGTAATATTTTGGCCCGCGAAAAGTTGTGCAGCACTGCCGCGGCATGCCGTAGGAAAATGATCTAGTTGGATGACGTGCGGGTCGGGGTATATCCAGGATACAAAGTATCGTTCAGCTTTTGCCATCGTCTCCGATGCGTACAGATGTGCTTCAGTACAATAACAGGGAAATGTTTTTCAAGTTCTCACACATCCTGTATGTAACAGCTAAATTCCACACCACTGTGTGACGGTTTCCCGAAAAATTAAGCAAATGGCGCTCAGAACTTATCTGGTAAATGTTAAGAAATTAGTTGTGATAATAGATCATGTGTGCGGCTATTTTAAAAAAATATAGCCACATAACGAGATAGTTTTCACTTTCGGAGAAACGGGGTGTGGAATCACTGATGCATCTTTCGCGTTATCGCAATCTTTATCGTTAACGCTTACCCCCAGAGTAGCGCAGGGTTAACAATAACCGTCTATAAAATTCGCGGTAAGCGATTTGAAGTGCTGTGCGAAAAATGAAGAACGGAGATCAAGTTCTCTCTGACATAAGTTAAATAAAAAAATAACGATAACGCTAGCGCACGCGTTATGAAGATCCATGATTGAGGCCCAGGTTAGGCCAAATTTTTACTGGAGGAGAATAATTAATATCTGACACCGGTAGATTATATTTCATTCTCAGAAATGCATAAGATGTTTTGATATACCGATCTAAAATAAAGTTAATTGGTTTTTTGGTTGGTTTGTTATCGGTTACTTTTCTGTCACTTATTTTTTACATGCAAATTATAACTAAATTCTTGGCATATCTAAGGGGTCGTCCAGAAATTACGTAAGGCTGATTATTTCTCGAACTAATTTCATTTTGAGCCGTGTGTAGTGTTGATTTTCTCGGGTCTAGGTTATTTGGGCGCTCCTCAATAGGCATTTATTGTAAAATTATGATGTTGGTGACAGTAAAAGTTTGTATTAAGGTTAAGTTGTTAAGTATACGGGTCCAGTCCAGAATAGGTGCATCAATTTTTTTAGTCTCGCCTTTCGAAGGAGCCTCGTCATTTCTGCTTATGTAAGTTTATTACCCTCTTTTCCTTCATTTTCGTGTTGAATCCTCTACTTTTACTCCAAACATTAAATTACAGCGTCACTAGGCAGGGAAGGATCAGAAAAGTTGGGTGGGGATATTCTGTTGACGCCTTCTTTAGCGCTAGATACGTTACACGTGGTCAAGTTAAAAGAGAAGTGTAAACTAGGTGTAGAAATGCAATAGGAAATCCTCTTGCTTTATAAATTAAACAAAAATCCTGAAAGCAAAAAAAAACAGAGGGAAAGTTGAAAAGAGTCGATCGGCTATTCTGCCTTTCTGTGCCTTCCTCCTGTCACTCATGGAACTCGTCAAGCACCAAATAGTTTTCAATTGAATATCGAGTCTTGCGGCTCGTTGTTTATTTCAGGAAGAAATGTCGTCCCGTTTATAAATAGCCATGAGTATGAAGAGGAATGTAACTCATTCGTCCTTCCGCACTCGTCGATGCAAACGGCCATTCTCCTCGCGCCCTGTTGCCATGTAGATGAGTGGCTGTGTGTGAGTCTATTTTTCACTCCCTGTCCATTAAACATTCAGAGAGGCGCATCGGGATTCACTCTACTCTTGCTCTCAATATTTCTGGTTTTATGGCGCGGGTCGTTCGTCTTTTATTGAGCGGCGTACGGGTTGTTTATAATCCAGGGAAACGTAGAGCAGAATACAGTGTCCGAAGCGATGCCGTGGGCATATTAATCCACCAGGTACCTACTCCACTGGCAGTCGCAAGAACCATAGTACTGTCACCGCAAGAGACAGGATTTGACGGGCAAAGGAAGATTGAATGATATCGATTTTCATTTCATTGGAATCGCGTTTTAGTCGAGTACAATGTGCATATTTTATTGTCCAGTTGATCATCGGTGGCTTCAATCTGAGCACACGTAATGAAAGCTTCATCCCTCGTTGAAAGGAAAAAATATAGCATTGCCTTTTCGTGAATACATATTCTAGGAGACAGTTGGATACGTCCGTACTAAATCCACTGGCGCTTACTTTTTATCTACCAGTAATATCATTATTCGTAATGTCCTTATTATTTATCGCTTTAAGGTATTTGTTCCCTTCCTCTTTTCATGCTCGACTAGTTTAGCAAATAATCAATATCTCATGTTGGTTACTCCCATTTCGTCTTTTTCTTTCATTTTATTTCCCCTACGTTTGTGAGAATTTTGTTCTTATAAATCAAGTGAGTCTAAAATTGTGCAAATCGCTCCATACTCGTAATCATAGTTACAATTTTAGGAAATTGGTCGGGTAACTGTTTTCTTCAGCCTATAAATATTTCTTTTTAGTGACTCTCATATATTCATTACCTGTGCATTGCATCCTAGCTCCTGACTTTCGTAATATTCCTTTCCTAAATGATTTTTTCCTCAAATGCACCCATTTATTATCCCTTTCGACTTCCATCTGACGCATCACCCGCTCTTAGGTTGTTTTCCATTGACATCTAAACCATATCCATTATTCAGAATTTTGAGTCAAGAATGCCACATAATTTAATGCCAACTAATATCATATAATCCAACCCACTGTCTGCTGTTATTACTCTATCCTCATCTGCTCACCTTCACACGCCTCTCTCGTTTTTTTTAGGTACTCGTCAGTGACTCAAGGCTTCCTCATATGACCGGCGTTAATGTTTGTTTATCTGGGTGCATTCAAGTCTCGCTCCCAGAAAAATAGTGAGGCAATTTTTTCACTTGTGTCAACACTTTTTTTTGTTTCGATGGACTAACTTTTCACAAAGTCGTCGTAAATTGACTTTTGTTCCTGTTTCTGTATCTCTTTCAATCCTTTCGACCAGTCTACCATCTGTCTCAGACTTTCGCCTTTCGTATTAATAAATCTTCCAATTTTTCGAACATCTATTCGCAGAATGTAATCATTCTTTCTATGTTATAATCAGGCATTCTTTTGAACAATTTACCCTACCTTTCTTTCTTACACTCATAGGTAAATATGAAAAATAATCTTTGTATATGTTATCACGTATTATATTTTTTTAAGCCTACGCACGTGAAAGTCGAGTTAGAAATCGACAACTGATATTTTTTCTTTTGTTGGCGTAGAATTTATGTCAAATTCTACGCCATCAACGTCTATTTTTGGCTCGGGGCTTTTCTTCCCGTCCACAAATGAGACGCCGATGTTACATTTCAACATATTCCAGTACATCAATTCCTGTGAAAGGATATGGTGCTTTTTGTTCAAATCAAACCAATTCCCGAGGATGTTAGTTTGTTTCAACTACACCAAATGAAATACGAATTTTTTGATGTTTTGCCTTTATCTTTTTTGCGGGAAAAGTTTCAATAATTAGCAGTCTCACTTTTTTGGAATACTAAGTTGCTATCCATGACTTTATCTTGATGTGTATGTTTTCCGGGTTCATCCTTATAAATAACGCTTTCGCTTGTGACCTCCAGTTACCCGTGTGTCTTCGGATCGGTCGTGCACATTGTTGCAGGCTGTTCTAAATCACTTATGTTCCTCGTGCACCAAGCCGGGCATAAAGAGTCCCGAGTGAGGCTTCTCCAAATCTACCTTTCCGCCCTATCTACAAGCTGCATCTGCTTTAGAGAGGAATAAACCTTTCCTGAAATCGATCATGAAATATTCCTACCGCTTTGGCAATGAGAGGGGCAAAAAGCGAGGCGGGAGAAACCTGCTGTGTTGTCGGCGGATATCGGTAGATGGCGTTCGGGAGGTGTCACTCGTCAGTGTTTTCTCTCGAAATAGCGTGGAAGTTTTTGAGAAACGTGGGTCGCTTGTCGGGGTGGCGACGGGAGGGAATGAAATGAAATAGATCCCGTGGATATCTCGCATTTCCTGTGTCTCTCCACCCGTCTACGCTTCTAAACCCTTCGCAAGGGAATATAACAAACGGCCTCGACGCCCCATGAAGTTGTGCACTGCTCTCTATGAATTATTCTTCGAGAATGGAAAGTGGAAGGGAAGCCGGGCGGGATTCAGGAATGGCTCGACCACGATTCCATTTTTACGATGCGCCCTCAAGGCGAATTCTGTTCATTTATTTTTTCTCGTGGTCACATACGGTGTACGGATTTTCACCTATTCCTACGATTTACCTGGAGAAACATTTTTGGCCTCGAGAAGGATAGTATTTAAATGAGTATGTAGTTTAAATTACATTTATTCACGCAAGATTGAAACTGCATTGCTGTGTGGCTCCATTATATTTGCTTTCTTTTACAGTTTCCCTGATTCATGTTAAACAGTTTGAATTCTCTGACTAGATCGTTCGGGGCATAGCAGGGCTTCAGCATTGTCCTAAATGAAGAGAGATTTTGTGGCTTTTTGTATATTGCTCTCTAATTAGTCAGTGGTAATTTTTTCAGCGGAAGAGTATTATCTATATTGACTATTCTATGACATCTCGTAAAAAGGTAGGCCCATAACATCGCAATTTGTGCTACATTTTTATGCACCGCCCAATTTTTTCTAGTTCTACAAACCTGAATCGTAATAATTAAGTGTCATCTCACATACCACAGGCTATTTTTTATTTAACTGATAGTCTTCGGTTCAATTTTCCGCACCTTTACATTTTTCCATAGGAATGCATGTTAAAATAGATATTCAGCGTGACGAATTATTTTCTTTTAAACTTAAATTATTTTTTTTGCTCACAAACTTTGGATATGTGCTTCAAGAAAGAATATGCCATAAATAATCCAAATCTCATAATCATATAGTTTTCCTTTCCAAATAAACGAAAACCTATGCCGATTAAATATGCAGATTTTATTTATAATTTCCTGTTTTTAAAAAATATTCACCGTGACGAGCGAATAAATTGTTCAAGTTATTTTAAAATAAAAATATTTCCAAATTATCGGTACATTAATGGCGGAGCGAATGAGGTTAGTGCGGCATAGGTGGAGAGGGGAGAATGCCTCCCAGTTACGACATAATGTATTGTGCCTTATACGAGGATGAGCAGACACTGCCCATGGACATATGTGGTTTTTTGTTTCTTTAGAGCGGGGAAGGGGTAAAAATTAGCGGAGACGGGCGTAAGGACTACAGGAGCCCAGAGCCGCCTTGGTCCTATATTTATCATGAGTCTACATCGCATTCCAATTAATTGAATGAATTAATTGGAAATTAATCCATTTCATGCCAATTGTAAATACGTGAATGGTGTATATCAGGTCACTTTGCAGCTCAATGTTTTGTTGAGAGACCTGAATGGTGCGGCGCAATTTGGAGGCTTATTGTTATGGAGGCACATCATCAGTCAGCTACCCTAGGTTAATCAAGCGCAGTTCTATATTCGGTATTCACAACCTCCAGCGTCTTCCAGAAAAGCATTGAATTTTAGATATAAAATTAGTGTACTGCAGAGGAACCTTGCTTAAAGATTATTTATGATCCCTCTCAAATTTTGATGTGAAAGTGAATGAAAAGTATTGTTTTTACGATTCGTGGAAATGCAGTCCATCAATAAAGGGAAATTACTGTGTCCCTCTCTGCCCTCGCTGTGTTTGCCCGAATTTCACCCTCATGACATTTTGTTTTCCTTTTAACTGGATGAGTAACATGAACCGCAATTCAAATAATTTATTCGGTTTCCATTTTTTACGAGTGCCAAGCATCTGAGCCGGTTGCCTAACAGAATGATGTGAACAGAAAATCTGGGAATCAAATTGAAATTACTTGCTTTAAAATTTACTATCTATATTTTTTGTGTTAGCGATTTGAAATTTTTTAGTTATTCTCAAGTTTTTTTGAAAGGTGCCATTGTTTACATGGCTGTATTGGACCATCAAGCTTTTTGGCGTAAGGTGCGGGAAAGAGAGTGATGCCCAGGAATCTCCTCTCCTCATAGTTGAGAAGAAAAGGCATTCAGTTGGTATCATTCAATCGTCACTCCGTTGAAACGAAGTGGAGAGAAATCCACTCAAGGGCCAAGGGGTTGCCGCACGTAGTTGTCAGTGAGTTTCCTAAGCCTAGTATTCTTCAGGGACCCCTCGTACGGAAAGGAGGTAGCAATGCCATGATACTTGATACTCCAAGCCAGATTTCACTTGAAGTTTATCGGAAAAGCACCTTTGCTCTCCTTGCCTGTGGAAATCTTTTTCTCTGGTGCCCTTTTCTTTTTATTGAGCAAGTCGTAAAAATGACTGCGACTGATGGAAGAGCAGAGAATATCATAGGAATTGGAAGCTGGGTGGACGAGAAGGGGTTTCTGCGAAGTCCTGGAAAAGTTACAAGGGCTTAAAAGACGGACACGGAGAAGGGCATCGCCATCCTTCCACCGTCTTATGTATTTCTCGAGAGTTACGTGGAAAAGAGAAGATGGAAGTCTTCACATCCTACGATGCAAGATAAAAGAGGCTGTGAAGGACCTCCTCAATATGGAATATGGATTTGGAGAGCTTGGGTCAAAACTGTAATAACACCTCTTAATTATCATTTTGGACTATATCTTCGTATTTTTCAGTCCTCGCACCGCAATTTACTTTCCCTTTATTTCTTATGTTTTCCCCAAAAGATACATGTCGAAAACTGTTTTAGTTATCTATGATAAAGAGAGAGAAATGAATGATTACTAAATATATTGGAAGAGAGGACTACACTGTATTGGTGGATAGGTCTTTGGGGATAAGATGAGTGATATACACAGCATCACAGATAGACTCAAATATTCGTTCTTTACTCTTCTTGACCATAACAGTATATCACCATGATGACTTCATAAGATAAATTTACCTTAGCATGAAAATGAAATTGCGCAGGCTAGATTAATACGGATTAATGAAACAAACAGAGTTGAAATTAAGATGGTGGTTTTTTTTAGGAAATAGGGATGTCTGCATAAAGTACTAATATGTATAATGCATGCTTTTAGTGCTTCTCACATGTTTCTTAGCGTGTTGGATGAAAAGTAGAATTTTATTAGTGTGTGTCCCACATGGTAACTATAGAAATCTCTCTTTAGGTAAGTAGTATAATTAAACTTTAATGCATGTACGCAGAGTATTTTTGGTGACAACTCACTTTTTGGTGGTCAGTAGATCTAGATATACAATAGTGCTGATGGTGAAATAAAATGGTGAGTAGATTACGAGTATTTCCATCTTGACCTTGCTTATATAAAAGATAGTAGTAACTTGGAAACAAATATGCTCGGTTGATCGTAAAAAGATATTGTAGTAAGGGATTAGTCGAGCAGTACTTGAGAGTATGCAGAGTGCGTCGGAAAATGAGTGTTTGTCCCGATATATATATGTAAATGATGTTGTGTGCGTGTATATATAAAGAGTGACCCATCCGGCCTCATTGTGTGGAAGTAATTCTTGAGAATAGCCTCCGCAACGGCCAGGGAAATCTCCACTTGTCTCCTCTGGCCAATGGTAAGAGCGGCCCATGCGCATAATCGAAAAAAAAACCGCTAGCAAAACGGATCGGCTGATTCCGCTCGCTAAGCACGCTAAATTTGGCCTTCCGTGTGGATTGAAGTGCCGGATTGATCTGGAGTCGTCCATATCTTAGGAGAGTCTCTCGAACGCAGGCCTCGGGAGGGGGAGGAGGAGGGGATTCCCATCGCGGACGATGCTCTCTTGGTAACGTCGTCGCCTTGGTAACGACACGCGGGCGGAGGACTTCGGCGCGGAGAGTGGGCCTTGGGGCGTTGACGGGAGATATACCTACCCCCTACCCCCCCTCCAACCCCTTTTCTCATCCCTCCCGTGGAGCCCGTCCCCTCGGGTGGTGAATTCTAAAACAAGCGACTGTCGCGCGATAAATTCCCCGAGACCTGCCTCTAAAATACTAATGCTCGGCCGTGAGTGATGTCAGAATTTTCGCGCGGTGACGCGCGCGAGACGTGTTTATATACACAAAGTAGTATGGGAGTAGCGGATGGACTCATAAGTGATGCTATGGTTGTGGAGGTCGCCGTGCTCCTCGGTCGGGATTCGTGTTTGGATTTCACTCGTGTCGGTTGTTCGCCTGTCATTTGTCGATGCGTGCTACGAGTTTATGATCACGTGTCTCATGAAAAAGTGTTTTTATGTCAACATTATTTTATGGCGTCTATTTAAGTTTTATTGCCGGGAAGCGTATATGTTTTACGGAAACCTAGTTGTCAGCGCGGCGCTTCGAAACGTTTCCAGATTTCGCGGGAATGTGTTGACATTCCTTTGAATTTTTAAAACCCGCATTTGTACCATTTTTATCATAGTACTGTGTTTAAATTTCTCATTTTTATCTTTGATCCCTTATTTCAAGCCCCGGATCCCTCGCAGGGTAAGGTTAATTGTTTTTTCCTTACACTTCCTATCTGTTCATAACTGTTTCTCCTCGATTGCCTTGTTTTCATTCCCTTTCCTTGTGGTTGATATTTTTAGTGCAGTCGGCTGCTGTAAATGTCCCGCAAACGCGCGCAAAGGCCCCTATTATGATATACCTTTTTATAGGTCTTCTCTTTTGCTTTTTGATAGTAGCAATACCCATTTAATAATAATACTCATTTGATAATTTAATACTAAAAAAGATTCGCGTAGTGAAAACATAAGTCGGATACCTTTTATTGAATTGGAGACGGTACATCAATTTTTTCATTCCAAATTTCCATCCTTGCCGTTTTTTATGTCATCCCTCTCTCTACTTTCCTGTTTACTTTTAGTATCATTTATAGTTTATTTGTAATGCTGGATGAGTAAAGATCTTTTTTTGCCAATTATTACAACAAAATGTCGCTGATACTCTATATGTAGCTTATCCAATTCACAGATGCAGAAGCTATCTTTTTAATCGTTTCCTTCTCTGGAAAGTCCAGCGGCCCATCGTGTTTTCCTAGTGTAGTGTGCACATGGTACGCGAAAGAAAAGAAACAATAATATACTCTACGATATTAAAGACCAATAGTGAAAACCTCACCCTTAGAGGAAAGTTACTTTCATTGTGGAATATTCCCAAACATTTCAGTACAATAAGGACTCTGAGAGCCTGACATATTCATGAATTGATCTATGTTTGTGAAAATAACGGACTAAGTGTAGAGAGATGGGGCAGCGTAGGTGGTATTATAGACGGTAAATAGTGCAAATAATAGGGATTGTTTACTTCTCTCCTGGAATGGAACGTATTTAGGAGACGTTATGCATTTTTACTCTTCTTGGCCGGTGTCCGAACATTGCCTGTCACACGCCTACAATTTGGCTTCGTTTTATTTTTTATATTTATTGCGCCTATTCATTGCCCCTACGTGATATGTGTACATAAAATCGAAGTCTTGGAAATCTTGGAGCTATTGATTAGGTTAAGCAAAGAGAAAGAGACTCACAAATTTCGGATATATTAAAATGTGAGAGATAGTGTATACAATTCAGTAAGAGAGGAAGGTCTTTAAGCCTTGTAATCTGTCGGTTCTTCGTGTTTGATTATTTCGTTTGTTTTTTTACCGCCTAAGGCAGATTTAAATGATGGAATTAATTTGATCTTATTGTGATGTAACATTACACTCCGGCATCTTGTGCGATGTTTTTTTAACCCCATTTAACCTTTCATCATTTCATCATTCCATTTCTCCCAGCAAACCCAGTATTCTCTCCTCTTTGATGACTCTGGTTAATAATGGTGTGTCTATTGTGAATCGAATTGTATGAAGTTTTAGCAACATTTGTATCTTTCATCCCCATTTTTGGCCCTGTGTTGTTACAATATGGTTTTAAATATTCCGATTCGTGCGTCAGCAGTTCTTCCTGCTTAATCAGTTACTACTTTGATTTGATACCATTTCAGTGCTTCTCATGAAGCAATCACATGGTGGATTAGATTCCGGATTTTTGCCGAGGCTCGGACCAGTCTCTATGACGTTGACGTTGCGAGAGGATTACATTTCATTCTTTCATATTCCTTCCATAACCGCGGGCTGTACTTCGTGTAGGAAATGCAGTCGATGAAGTCAGTCGATGTGCAACATTGATGGAGGCCAGGCGTGACTGTTGAGGGACTTTTGGATCGTATCACTAGCCGCAGGAGAAAGATAAATCCTTTTCCTGGACGTCGTTTTCGCCAGTGTCCCGCGACTTATTCGTGACCACCTCCGTGGAGCACGTGGGCGTGTGCCACCTCGAGGCGTGAGAAGGTCATGGATTTGTATATTCTTCTCTTCCTGCACGATCTCCATGCTTTGCCTACATTTTGACAGTTTGATGTGCGTGGGGGAAAGGGAATATTGAGATCCTGGCTCCCAATTGCTGCCCTACCAAGAGGCCATCCTCGTTCTCGTCGTTGGATCGGCTAAGCACTACCTCCTCCCTAAAATTTGTTTAGTTCCATTTTTTTGGGACCTGTGTGAACTACTGCAATATAGACCTTTCGGGTTCACATATGTTTTACTTGTCTGCCTGCTGACTTTTTCATTCCTCTTGAACAATCTAGTGGTGCTATTGACTCCTTTTTTTCTAAATATTTCTTTTCCATATACCATATCTTTCATGTCCCATCACTCAAGTGCTCCAAGACTGAAGTTGAAGAATCAGTAGGTAATGACCTGACTCAATAAAGTTTCAAATTCAAGGAGATTTGAGGCTTTTAGGCTCCGTATTTGTAGGAAGGCTAACCCCATCCATCTGAAGCGTGTTTGTTGGGTGAGCGTTCATTTGCGAAATCGAGTATAGATCTCACAGCATCTTACCCCTGTACTATAAGTTAATTGCTTCAGAAAACTGAGCTTTAAATTGACTTTTGTCACCCTCGAAGAGAGTCGTGGTACTCAGAGTGTATATGCAGAAGTAATCTCTGGGAGTGTCGCGCGGTTGCTGGCGTTATTGTCGTTATCAGATATATTTGGATAGAAAGATAGGGAAAATTTGTTAGGAATGGAGGAAAGTAGAAAGTAAACCGAATGCCCCGTGATCTTAGGAATAAAATCCCGTACTAATAGATTCTCATTTTGGGTTAATACCTGGTATCTTTCGCATCCGCATCCGATGCTTTATCCATCGTAGTACCGATACGCCCTCCTAGGACGTCTTCATTTCCAAGTTATCTCCGTCTAACGATCGTTATTATTACTATATTTCATATCTCGATCTTCAGCCTAAACCAGGGAAGCCCGGCTTTTATCCGCTCGAGAGACGAGCCCGGAGTGCTGGCATATCTTTTACCTCGATGATCCAGTCATTTCTCTATCTCGACTCGGCCGCTGTCTGCTGGTCGTCATTTTCTCGCATCTTGCCACCCACCTCACTTCCCCTTCCTTCCCTCTCTCGGTTCCGCCCTCGTCCAAGCTCTCCCTATGTGTCCCTTCACCCGCCCCTGTCCTCCGCCGTAGGCTAGTTTCATCATCCATCTTCAATCCCCTCCCTTACCTCCGCCACCAACCCACCCTCCGGCTTCCCCGCGCTTCTCTCCGCCGCGGAGCGTAACCCCACCCCTCGTGAATTTCCGAAGGCATTTCTAAAAACATCCCATCCGCGTGATCGATTGGGCGTGGAAGAAGAATATTGCGCTTTGAACGCCGCATTTCGGTACAATATATCGGCCCACGGCTTGAATTTGCGCCACTGACAGCCCGCTACCGCTGAAATGGGGGTGGAGGGCTTAATCATATTTTCTTCCCTCTTCAGTTTGTGTGTTTATTTTCGTCCTGGGATTACACCCTTATGTCTTTGTCTGTATCATATGTATGGTCGTTGTCGTCTGTCGTCCGCAGTGCTTGGACTTCTCCGTGACAGCGAGCGTAATTTTTTTATATTTGGAATACTAAGCGGCTTCCGGGAGCTATCGGTTGATGGCTTCGGCCATTCTCCGTTTTTGTTTGCCGTCGAGATGGAAGTAATCCCGTTCTAGAGTGCGCGTATTTTTAGTAATTCCTTTATATAAATGCAAAAGGTTTTATCCAGGAAGAGCTGTAAAAGCAGTGTGATCTCCTGTGTAAAGTAGTACATAATGCTGCAATGCTGTGCACTTTGTTCAGTGAATGAAATTGTGAATGCAGAAAATGTTGAAATATTTAAGTCCTTTGTGTGAATGAGAGAAGGTGGACGTTGTTGTTGATTTTTCATTGAAGAATCTAGAACGAGTGATCATTTTCATTCTCATTCAGATTGCTTTAATACTGAATTTTGAACCTTTAAAGCTCAGGTTTGAGTACGTCTTCCTATAAATGAGAGACAAACCATTGCTAGAGCGACCGAAGGAAGAGTTATCGTCTTAAAAACTAGATCCTGGTCGTAGATGCAGAAGATCTAATTGAAAAAAAACGGGGAATAATAATGTTTCATAAGAACTAGAGGACAAAGGCGATATAAAGTGCTCTACGGAAATTAGATCTTCATTGCTTGCGCATGAGCTATGAGGATTTGTGTGCATTAAGGGTCATGGTGAATTAGGAATCAGAAAAGTAGGCACCACTGACACATTTATGGGTGGTATAACAAACAAGCAAAGTTACGTAAAGTGAAGCTATTCAATAGTAAAAGAATAAGAATTTAATTTTGAGAAATAATTGCTGTGGTCAACCCTGTATCAAAAGATAATCCGGCGGTGGAAGATATTTTTCGTTGATAAACCGACCCCTGCTTGAGTGCTTTGTGGAGAGCATCCGAGTACAGTACCTACTCTGTCCGTCGGTTGGGGCGTTAAGCCGTGGCCACTTGGCGCCTTTCGTAAAGAGCTAATTCCGACACTGGGTTTCTCTCCACTCTTACCCTTCCAGTGCCATCCTTGTACCATTCCTTCCGGTCTGAAGTGCCCTCAAGTGCGAGTATAGACTTAAAAATCACATATGGATACATTATTATAACATTTTTAACTCCTGAGAGAGTTTTAAATTCTATTAGATACCAGTCAGTTGGTAGTGGCGATGAATTGATTTGGCATACATTTAAATACGTATAAATGTTTTTTATTAAAATATTACTAAAAATGTTACCAAAAATGCCATACCATGCAATAGTAACACAGGTACTTAAAAAGTATTTTGGAAATGATATGAGGCTGATGTTTGTTACATATGAGTGGTTCTCCCCTGGTTTATGGTGTATGTGCATTCTCTAATGTCACTTTTGAAGGTGTCTTTCCGTGCATCATTTTTCTCTCGACTCAGTATGAACCATAAATAACTTCATCTAAGGCCAAAAATATCATCTATTCTTTCTCCTTTCTTCTCTGTGTTTTGAATTTCCATTACGGCCTTCCGTTACTTTTCTGATTTGTCAAATCCCTTCTTCAAGTCTCTAAATCACAAAACATCCTGATTATACCCCATATGATTACACCCCTCGTGGACTTCATAAAAAGGTAGAGAGAAAATGATTAGGGGTAAACTACTCCAAACTTCTCCTTTTTCAAAGAGGTTACTGCCTCTTTATCGTGTTATGTAGAGTACTTCAATCAAACTTATGCACGGAAATACTTTTTAAACTTTCTTAAAATAATGTGGCTAGCCACAAGTTATTTTTACATATTAAGAATAATGAAATTTTGTATTTATCGTGGCTCATCCAGATCGTTCTCTGTAAATATATCTGTATAGGTGTAAAGTCAAATATTTTTATTTACTTGTCTATTTACTTTTCACAGAATGAGCCTCTATTTATGGTAAAAGTAGATTTCGTGGAAGGATTTAGTCTTAAGTATTTTTTTTCTATCAAATCCGGGAAAATTGCTTTAGTTATATTTTTTAACATTTCTTTTTTTTTCTTCCAGGTAAGGACTATGTATCCTCCCGTGTCTTCATTCATATGTTACAGTGCATTCACCTTTATCGCTTCAGCTCCGTAATGCAAGGGTATCTGTTGTTCGTCATCGGTGAGTAATCAGCCATATATTGTTTTGCTATAGATCTTTAATTTGGATGTGGTAATTAATTTACTTTTTCTTTAATATTATCTACGAAATACCCTGCGTAGCCACTATAAAATAATTTTCTGACGAATTCTCCCACGTGGATGAAAAAAGTGGAGGGAATTAAAGTAAGCGCTTGCAAAGAAAACTCAAAACGAAGACTTCATCAGAAGCAATTACTATTATTGATTTTTTATGTTGAAAGTACAAAAATGTTTCCTCATCCAAACATTCCCTTTTTAAATATATTTCCTGTTTATTTTATTGAAATTTAGTACATTTAAAAAAATAATTTCGTCTACTCGTTTGTAATGCTGTTAATTTCAGTAATTTTTATGAATATGCAAGTCCTTATACGATGGTGAACTTATAAATGCGAGTTGCGAGAAGAAATATTTCCTAAGCTCGGTAGTTATTGTATCAAGTCTTACTAATGTCATCAGATTTCAAATTAAAGCCATTACCGGAGTAATGATGAGCGACTAAATAAAACAAGGAGCGGTATCGTCTGTCAATTAACGCGGCAGAAATAGATTCTCCAGAGAACTCCAGGGAGAATGGCTTTCGATTCTTTCACAATTATTTATTGTACCGTATATAAATTTCTATAACTGGTATAATGGTTCGTTGTTATGTAGCGCGTTGTAATTGTAGTTACGCTTAAAGACAGTGTTGGTGGCTTGAAGAATTGCGATTGATACATCTGAAGAGTGTGAAGATATTTTTCAGTGCCTTCCTGGTGTTCCAGTCCAGTTCCGGTATTTTATTCAACTTTACGTTGATCTTGTCTCCTACTTTCTAGCCACAGGCCGCTGTTAGGGGATGTTTTGGTGGATAAGGGTTACAATGGGGTTATTGGGAATCTATATTTTGACTGATGAAGGATTTAGGTTTAGGCAAAGGGTCATTAGGTTTCGGGGTGTAGGTACAGAGATTTGTGAGCAAAGGGTCAGCGATGAGAGCGAGGTCATTATGAAAGGAGTTGCAAAGTTCAAAGATTGTGGATAGAAGCGGAGTATTTTTAGATCCTTATGCAGTTGCTTGTTTGTTACGAACCAGGGTGCTCCAGTGATTTTTCGTAGCTGTTTCGCTGGTAATGATTCTGGTGACGCTTTTAAGGAAAATGTCAGTGACGTGCTTTATGCTTCCTCCTTTCCTGATTCAGCAAGTTAGGAAAAGTAATATTGTACTCCTGGAGATAAGATAGAAGTACTGTTTGAATATCAGAAATGTAACTGGGAATGAGTTAAATGGAGAATTTTTATATAACTTTGCTTATTACATTTTTGGCGCATATAACCCATAAATTATATTTTCTTGTGATGAGCCTTATCTATTAGAATGATATATATTCCTCGTAGAAAAGCATCTGATGCCTGTGATATCAAAATTTTGGATATTGCCGTGTGTCCATCGTCTCTTATTTGCGGCTTATACCCTAGTATGGAAGAAAAGTTGTCTCAATTTTTTCTGTGGAAACTCTATCCACTGTTATCATTTTTCTTGTTTGGTTGCTGTAACAGTTACGGCAACGGCGTGCATGCTATGTGATTGGAAAACTACGATTCAGATGCGGACTCTCTGGCCTCGGGGAAATTTATTGTGAATGAAAACGAATTATCTTGCGGCCTATTTTCTGCATTGCCCAACTCACGCGAGAATCACCGAGAATTAAATAATGACAGTTCATTAATAGGCCGCGCGCTAAGTTTTGACAACGGCAGGTACTACTGCAGGCAACTAGGTTGATATTAAAATAAATTTTTTTAATATTAAATTATTTTCAATTGTATTACAAAAAAAGGCAGCCTGTGCATGGACCCACCTATCCGGTTTTACTATGTTGGACGTAGAATTTAATAGTTAATGCTAGAATTTCTGGCAAAATCTTGTACTCTTCGTAGCAAATGCATGTAAGTTTATGTATAGACATTTGAATTTTTTTATTCATCATGAAGATATTGTATCCTGATACTTGCGTTGTAACTACTAAAGATAATTAGGCATTGATGCACATCGCTTCTTAAAAGTTTCTCATCAATCTTTCAGTTCCTTCGGAAAATAGTGTAGGGAAATCTGGCGAGTGTATTTTCAAAGTTATGTGAACAGAATACCAATGTATTTTCGTCGCCCTGAATTTCTTTTAAAAGTATGATATTAATATTGTCTCTATTGAATCGTCTGAATTCTTTTCAAATATCTCCATTGTGTCCTTGTCTATATCCCACAGGCATTTGCAAAAGTTGGAAGGGGTCTCCCCTGCCTACTTTTTTCAAATTCCTGTGTGCTCGTTTAATGAAATTGAAATTTTCCTGAATACATTTAATCCTTGCCACTTTTAATGTTGAGCAAACTTTTGTTCAGTCTTTGATGAAAAATTACCCGGTAATAATGCGATCTCTCTGGCTTCGGGGAAATTTGTTGTGAATGAAACCGAATTAGCTTGCGGCATATTCTCTTAATTGCCCAACTCACGCAAGAATTGCCGAGGATAAAAATTACTTGTCGCCTCTTCTTTACCGTGCTACTTTGGATTTCGAATTTCTCTGCCGAAAGGAATTATACTAATTGCCGCCGTTAAATGTGTTCACGAAAAAAGTTTGTCCCACCCCCTCCTCCATCCCCCAGGTTTTCTTATTTTTGTGATGTGCATCAGATTTGGCCTCGCGGGAGCCAATTACAAAACCCGTTGAACCTCGAGCAAAAAATGAGACTGGGACGTTCGTCTTTTTCCTCGGGTGTTAAGATCGCATTTAATCCGGCGGCTGAGTTTTCGCTGAATAGCCTTCTGCTGACCCAAATCTCTTTACCACGTGAATAATCCGTCTCTTAATTAATTAACTGAGCAAGATTTTTCGTTGCAAAGGCGGAGGCGGTGGTGGCGTAGGATGTTGTCGTCAAATTAGCTCTCGCGCGTTTGGTGTTCGCAAGTCACGACGGTGGGAGGGAATCCAAAAGAAAAAAATTCATGCAATTTGTGCTCTTCCCAAAAATGGGCCCAAGAAAGGAGGCAGTAAAATGGAAGGTGTTGGTATTGCTTGCTTGAAGCCGAAGAGCAGTCGGACGATTCCACGAATTTTGTGGGAAGAAATTGGTCGGGGATAAGTTTCAGGGAACGTTTTGCAGTCGGAGTGAAATTTACTTCTTAATTCTCCGAATGGAATGGGATCTCTTCAGAAAAATCATCGTATTATTTTCTTCCTTTTCCATCCTCGTGACTGTATTTGTCCGCCGTTGGTGTCTTTTTTCCCTTCCCCCGCAACTTTCTCCTCGAAAAAGCCTTCGAGGGACGAGCCGGTGGTAAAAGTATCCCTTTTTTAATATTTCGTTTAGCTTTATCCGAGGCTTGGTAACTGGTTGCGGGGATAAAAAACCACGGGCAAAACTCATCCCTCTCGCTCTCCCCTCTCAATCTTCTCCTCCTTCCCTTCCTTCCTGCCAACCCCCCGTCCTCCTCCACGGCGGACGGAACAGAAATAAGAACGGAATCGTGGAAATAATGGAAGAGCGTGGAGGAGGGCGCGTTTTTAAATATAGCGTCTTAAACTTCGCTTCTTCTCCCTTAATTGCTTGGGGTATTTTCGTCCCATAAGGGCGGGGACGGGATGGGTGTGGGGTGGGAGGGAATGAAGGGTGCGGAAAGGGTGAGGAGTGTAGGGGGAAGGGTGGGAATGTGTAGGGAACGAGGAAAAGGGAAGGGAAAAGGAGTGAGGTGACAATAAACATCGAATTTTTAGCCTCCGTCAGCTCAACTTCATCGTCTTCGGTCCACCTTTCCTTCTTTCCCCTACCCCCAAAGTCCCCTTCTCCCTCGTCTTCTTCAGCTTTTGTTCTCTTATCAGAGCATCTGTTGCGGAGACTTCAGTTAATTCGTTGAAATACCATCTGTAGGAAGCAGTCCGTCCTTCAAGTTCATTTCAAAATAAGAGAGAGTATTTCGGACCAAGAGAGATGCTTTCTCATGGCGGAGGAGGAGGAAATGATGGAGCTCTGGTGTCGAGGCCGAGGAATTGTATGTTGCTCTGCGTTGTTTCTTCGGGCCACGACACAAATATCGTAGCCTAATTGTAGGGTTTATCATGGTGCTCCGTTTATTTATAGCTTTTCACGCATGTTTTCTACCTGATTGGCGGAACTTGGATTGGACCGATTTATTTCTCGTCCTGTTTGTATTTAGGAATGAATCAGATTCATTATACTGACCGTATTTGTCAGCACAGTTTACCCAGTGTTAGCAAAGTATTTAAACTACCTTTCAGTGGGTCCAACCTCTGTTCCACCTGGTTGTATGGGATACTTAAGGATTTAAATGATAAAATTTAGCATGTAAATGACGAATGATATTTTACCACTGTCTATGAGTTTTAGGAAAGGATGCGACATTGGGAATTGTAGTTAAAACCTGGCCCTTAAAATATTTGTCAACAGCACAACGAAAGTTATCCATTCTGTAGCTTTGAGGATTATGATGCATGTCTATCATCGTGGTGTAAATATTATTTTTGGCGAAGAGTGATATGGAAATGATATTCATCTTATCATACCTACAATTAGTGTATAAGAATCCTTTGCATGGGAATTCCGAGAACTCGTTTTTCATGTCATGATTTGATTTTACAAAATTGTAGCTTTATTTCTCCAGCCAATGATAAACCTGTTCTTTTATTATTTACTGTGCTCGCCTGAATTTATCGGGACCAATGTTGAAAATTCCAAGTTATTTTAAAAGAACGTTATCAACCATTCAATGTAGAGCATTATTTTAACGGGACCAATGTTGAAAATTCCAAGTTATTTTAAAAGAACGTTATCAACCATTCAATGTAGAGCATTATTTTAACGATCACTCGGTGTTAGACTGTTCTCTAGTTTTCTATAATGATTTGATGTTAGTAGAAAGTCTTGATGTTGATATTATGAGTACTACTTAGTAGCTCGCTGACCACAATCTTCCCCTGTCTGTTCAGTTAGTATAGTAAAAAATATTTCGTCAAATTTGAGCTATAGATGTTTGACGTTTAATGCGTGTTTAACAGCTAAATTGGTATGTAGGCTGAGGTACATTCATGAAGAATTATGTACCGATGTTTCAGTCACGTATTTTTAAAATAATGCCTCGCCCGAGTGTGTCTAGTCCGTCACGTCGGCGTGTGGTATAGTTTCATTCCTAATTTCCGTTTGTTATTTTTTTGCCAATCTTGGTTTAGATCCAAATTCCTTGCTAATGTAGCTGAACACTGTCACACCAGCGTCTTCCTCCCATGCTGTTTTTCACTCAACCTTGTGGTTATGCTGGGGGCGTGAAGGATGCTCCCGTGAAGAAAATGAACCATTGTCTCTTCACACAATTTATGCCTTTAGCGAAATCATGGATGTTTCAATTGTTGGTATTGTTGTGCAAGTTTTTAAACTTGAGTCTTTTAAAAAGTCAAATGTATTTGTTTTAAATTATAAACATATTTTCGCAAGGAAAATTGAAGCGATTTTTGAGTGCTATGAAATTGTTGAGGTGTGGCCAAAGGGGAAGAATGGAGAAAACTTTGCGGATTGGCAGTTGTGGGACGGTAAACAGAGAAGTGGTGGAAGTGGGAAGTATATTCATGAAGGTATTCAAAAGAGGCGGAAGTAGTGGACGGTGGACTTATGATCTGGAAGCAGGATTTTTAAGTTCGTGATGTAAAGAGAATGTTGGGTTGCTATGCGGAAATTAATAGGTATATCGTTCTTCATCGCGACAGGTGGAAGGAATGCGTTTAGAAGGGAAGTGTGTGAAAAGAATTAGGAAAGAATGTGGGGCTAATAGTGTTGCGTGGGGGGAAGAACTATAGATGCCCTTGGCATTTGTAAATAACTTTTTCTGGCAGGTGTTGTCCAGAGAACTGCCCATGTTGCTTGAGAACTTACTGAGATGATGAAGATTTCCCCCTTTGCTGACGGGGTCCTCACGAAAAAACGGCTTGTTGGTGGATTCTTTTAATACCATGGAATTAAATAGCCTCATTTGTTTCTCCAGTTGCTAATGGTATTCTATTTTTATTGTCCAATATCTTGTGCCACTACCCATTCCTACCGGGACCCTCTGGGTGAAGGTATTCTGTGTGTAAAGGAAGGCATATCATGCACACTCGGGAAGTCTTCGAATTTTCGGCCGGGAAAGGTATTCGAAGGGGGTGGGAAAGACGGAATATCGTGAAAGTAGTGGAGCGTGGGCGTGCGCCCTCTGGGGGCGTCTTAGGGAGTTGGGAAGGGTTTGGGACGCGAGGGGGCGGAGTAGGAGGAAGGGCGGATGGGGGGTGGACAGGCGGTGGGTGGATTTGGGGGGTGGGGGGAGGTGGTTGAGAAGGTAGATACCGGCGCCGAGACGCTGTGCTATTTTTAGCCCGAGAGGCGAACTGGATCCAGGAATAGGACGGGAGGACAGGAATAGGGAGGCGCTGGCCGGCACCCCCTGTCCACTGGGGGATTGGTGGGTGGGTGGTAGGTGGGTTGTTGGGGTGGGTTGGGTGAGGTGGGTAAGTGGTGAGCAGGGGGCAGAGCAGAGTTCAAGGGGTGGAGGGTGGTCATTAGTTTGTGGGGATGATGGGGAAGGTTCGCGGAGGAGGAAGAGAGAGAAAGACGGGCACGGTTTCGCTCCTTGATCTTCTTTTTCTTTAATCTCTTCTCGTCCCCATTTCATCCCCCGCTGTGCTCATCCCACATTCCTACCTTCCCCTAGAGGATTTTTTATGCCTCATTTCAACTCCTTTATATGCTCGACGAGAATGCTCATATACTCCTCTCCTGGAGTGTATTTAATTTTAATCGTCTGCGATCCTCTTCGTTATTTTCAGCGTTATATTTGGATAAAATTATTTATTCCAGCGGCTTTTAATGGATCTCTGAGTTTCTTATACTCAAGTTCGAACTTCTCATGTGACTTAGCTTTTTTCTCTTTTCAACTTTCTCAGCTCAACTTTTATCGATGCATTCATAAGGTTTTTATACCTTAATTTTAGATTATAAAAAATGGGACAGGATTTATTTCCAAGGTATTATCGAAGGTATTACTCCAAGGTATTATCGAAAATACCTTATATTCTGCAATTGTAGCAGTCGGTTAGAAATAAAAAAATTATGTTGGAAAGATTCTTAATTATACGTTATCAACAGCATTCAATATTGAGCTACTTCGTAGCTCTCTTGTAATTTGTTGGTTACATTAATGCAGTTAATTACCAGAACTGGAATGTATTTTGAAGAAAACTAGTTGATCACAGAGAGTATAAAAATATTCATTGATTTTTCAATGCATAGGCATGCTTGAATACGTAATTGAATAGAAATAAAAGATTCTACATGTATGCAATCGATCCTCAGATAAACTCAAACATTTTTTTTAACATTGTAGTAGTCGTGTTTCTTTTCTGATCCAAAGGAACTTGGAAGTAGATTGGAGTCGATGCCTGTTGATTGAAGTATTGTTACAAGTGTGGTGGGACGGCTTAGCTGTTATCATTAGGTGTTTTAGTGATCTTTTTAGTTATTTTATTATCATTACCTCGAATAGGTATTTTGAGTTTACCCTGAAATTCCGAGCCTCATTCATTTGTCCGCGATATCTGATACTCGCAAAAGATATGCAAAGCTATATCGAATTATGCCCAATATTAGTTGGACACATTTCCCTTGAGCAGCTAAAACTTGGCGTTTTATTTCATGTTCCCTACGCCATCAAGCGTATGACAGATATTTTCTTCTCCTGAAGGAAATTTGCTAATGTGCTTTTGGCTATCGCATTTGTCGCTCGTGCTGGTCATCAAATGGATGTTTTCAAGACGCCAATGGATGGAAATAAAATTTATTTTCACCATTTGAAAAATATCCTGTTCCCCATCTTTATCTTTCCATCACAGTAGTGCATATATCTCAATCATTAGATGTAGTGTATCATGTCTTCGTCGCATCTACGATTTGTTTTTCAAATTAGAATTCCATGTCTATTAATTTGGTTGTCCTTGAGATATCACTCCCATAAAACCAGTCGTTTCAAGGAACGGATTACATAAAGGTGTACGTTTTCACAGTACCAGAAATTTTTATTCTTTTCTTATCCTGATTTCGTTTTCTAGGCGTGAAAATAGTAGCTACTTGCTCTTGTAGAATTGAAGATAACTACTAAACGCGGTTGCAGCAAAAGAATCAGCCTAGCATACAAACTTTCTTCAATTTATTAAGGATGTAGCGATAAATTTGGCAGCAACGGTGTAAATGAAGTAGCCAAGCTTAAAATCCCTACTCGACTTAATTGTCGCGTAACAATATAGGCGATGAAGGTGTAAGCATTAGCTCGGTCTTAATATTCGGAAGTCCTAAAAACTCTAATTTTAAGTTCGCAATATCGTCTACTCTCGAAGAAGTTAAAATAACCATTAGATGTAAATTTTTGGCAGAAAACACTCTCTCTCCCCCTCTCACTAGAACCTCATAGCAGAAGCGTGAGATTGTTGTTTTGTATTTTTCAAAAAATTCATTTATCGTCTGAGTCCTCAAATCACTCCTCAAAAAACTTATGTTATTAAGTAAAAAGCAATCGATTCCTAGCACCTACGCCTTGTTGGGGAATGCGAGAATGATGTGTCGGAGGAAAGATTCGTCACTTAGTCCGCTACGAATCGCACAACGCATCTCGCGCTGTCCTTCCCTCGCGTGGGCGAGGTCCAGGGATGAAAGTAGAGATGTGTGTTCGGGACGCCGTCGCCGGTGAGCTTTTTCGTGTCCCGCCCACCGTTCGGGGTCCGTTCCAGCCTATTTCGGCACTCGGGGATGAGGTTGGGGGGTGGAAAGAGGAGGAGGGTCTCGTGGCGTGGGAGTGAGATACAAAACCGTAAATTGGTCCATTGCATCCTTATCGTACCGATAGTGAATCTCCGTGAGGAAAGGCAATGGCCCCCTAATTTTCCGGGAATCCTCGTTTCCCTAAGTTTCGACCTTCCCTTTCTCTCTCGTTGTTAGGCCGTGTTTGGTTTTACCTCATTTGGGACTATTATAAATGAGGAAGTGAGAATGTATGAGGATTTAACAGCATAGGAATTAAATACGGAAGTGGCATTGGAGGAGGAGGAGGAATATTGTATTAAATCGAAGAGGTGCTGGTGAGGCATTATTAGAGGAGTAATGTTATACGATGTTGATAAGGGGTGGATTTCAATACTTATTTTATCATATATTGATTTAATAATTTGTTTTAGCTGTTTACGATTACGTTTATCTATTTCTTCATTTAAGCTGTCTTTAAAATCTCTTTATTAAATATGCGGACCGTAGGTCAGAAGAATATTGAAGCGCTTCACCTAAGGATTTATGAGGTTGTTAAATAGTTAAAAATAGTTTGTTCGAGCAGGAAATAAGTGACTAGAGTTGTTGATAACTGTTCAAAAATAAATGATAGTGGAAGGAGAAGAAAAATTAGATACATTAAAAAAAAGGAACATTCATTTTTCAACCACTTTCATGGAAAGCGAGAAGATCATCCTCTACAGTAATTAAGTAATCCAGCGTCTTTTTCTTAATAATTACGAAGCGTTTATGAAATATAATAACTCGGCTGTAAAAATTAGCATGCCATTTTCTCTCAGCTCAGTTTTACAAAAACTAAAATTTGAACTGATTTACACGGAATATTACGGCGTTTTTATATAGAATATATATATAGAACCATACCAGGTGAAGCAGCTGATTATCTCTTTCAAGTATGCTGTTGCAGAGAAGTATAATTCCAAGTGAACGTTTATAAATTATTTAGCTATGTCATTCCATTCACTTTATCTATAGTGTAATGAGGAAAGATTGGTGGAGGAAATTAGAACCTCGTTGAATATCAATGCCTAATATATCTATCAAGCCCAATCTTCCACTTTCACGTGCTATGAGTACTCCTATATTTTCTTTCCCCCATGAATCCTCTATAATATGCTGCGACTGTAACTAATTTTACCGGGGATAAATAGGGTGGTGATACTCGGTAAGAGAAACTAAATTTATTTTGGTTAGGTGTTGCTAGATCCATGTAAAGGTTAGAATGAGCTAAAGGGATTTCTTAAAATGCCTTTCTTCTGTTTCTTTAATGTTTTACCACCGAAACATTAATATTGTCATGTTTATTCTAGAGGTTGGAAATAGTCTTCATTTTCCTTCTCTTTTAGGTCGGTAACCCCTCACATTTCTTTTTAACTCTTTGACACGTGGGGCCATTCGTTGCCATCGCACGTGAGTGCATGCGCGTACCGAGAAACATTGAGTGGGTGTCCCCTGGTGGCCATAGCAACGCGAGCGCTCGGCAACGACCTCTCCCGATGATTGATCGCTGATGAGGTGGCAAACAGTGCGGACCGCTGGACGTCGGATCATTTTAATTTGGCGCCTTCTCTCCCGAGGCCAGGTCGGTTCTCTCTTTTATTCTTCCATCCTCTGCTTGCCCTCCTCTCTTTCCCACCCTTCCTCATCCTCGCTCCCCATGGATCTCCTCTCGGGTGATTGGCAAATTGATTGATTCCACGGCGACAGCGATTGGTGGGTCTGACATTTTGGTTCCGCCTCGGGGTTAATGGATTACCGAGCAAGTGGGAGAGAAGAAATCAGCGATCTCTGGCTCGCGTTCTGGCTTGTGTTTTACTTTGCCGTGGGCGTATCACGTGCCCGTTGCCTCTCGCATCGCAGCAGAATTGTTGCTCTGGCCGTCGTGATGATTGCGTACCAGACTTGGAGGAGTGCTGACCTATCCTTTACCATCAGGCTGTGTTTCATAATCGTCAATCGGTCAACAGTCCTAGGATTGGTTTGACGCAGCCCTCCACTCGATTCTTCTATCGGCCAACCTATTCATATTGACGTAATTCCTTTCTTTTACATCCTTCACAACCTGCTCCATGCATCTCATAAGAGGCCTGCCTTTTCCAATCTTCCCGTTCACTTTTTCCTCTACAATTGTGTTCATTAGGCCATCGTGTCTTAAGTGATGGTGGATTAAGTTTTCCTGTCTTCTTTTTAGAGTTTTCAGCAGACTTCTCCTTTCCCCCCTTCTTCTTAGGGTTCCTCGTCACTTACTCGGTCGATCCATTTAATCTTCATCATGAAACTTTGTTTGTATTTTTTTTTATTTAGAGAAGCCTCTCCGACGTACCAATGTAGAGTACATAATTGTGTGTTTTTGAGTGCGAAGGTGGAGTTAGCATCAAGGTTGAAATTGTTTAGTGTCTTTTGTTTCTTTGAAAATTTATGTTCGGTCGATAGATGACTAATTATAATAATTTCTACCTAAATTCAGGAAAAGCCTCATGACAATCATGTCAATGATATATATTTTCATGGAAAAGAACGATTAAATAATATATCGAAGACCCTATTGCTCGTGATTATTCTTTCGCATCATCTTATTCTGGTAGATTGATCGCGAAGGAATTTGAAAAGTAATTATATATTATGTAAGTAATGAGAGAGTTGCTTGGACAGAATCTTATCCGCGTAAACATTCCACTGTTCAATGCCTGTGTCGTTTGTATTCGTTGTATTCGTAGAGGAGCATGATACCAAGAAGAGAGATGTGTTTTTGTTATGCATGGCCTCGTTTCCTTGTTTTTAGAGTGGGTTTCTTTACCAAATATCTTTAGCTATATATCCGTGAAATAAGAGTGATATGCCCATCGTCATTATCAACGGAGGAGCAGCCTTTCAACGGATGGTCACAGGTTCATATCTAGGACTGAAACATCCTACCAGTAGGTACCTTCCCCTCTCCGAGTAAGTGTCAAAACAGAGATAGGGAGATATTCTGCGAGTTCTGTTTCACATTTAAAAGTCACATTTAGGGTTGATTTCTTTGGTTGGTGATTGTGCCCAATCCATGACGATGGGAATTCAGAGAATTAACGAGTAATTTTTAAATTCTCTAGAAGTAAGTATAGTCTGGAAAATAAGTCTATTTTTCAAAAATTTGCGACAATACTATGGCTGGCTGGGTTTAAAGTCCCTGACACTCTATGGTACTCTCGCGTGGCACTCTATGGTAAGTAAACATAGAATCTGAGAAAAGAATAAAATAGACTTAGGGATTTTGAGATACGAATGCGGAGGAGAATGGAGAAGTAAGGTGGATAGAAAGGAAAACGAGCGTGGAAGTGCTGGAGATTAATATGAAGCTAAGGAAGTTAACTGAGGAAATAGGAGAAAGCATAGGGAGTGAATGAAGCAGGTTTTAAGGGGAAAGATTTTTTGGAAAGATAGTAAGATAACGAAGAATGCTGGGTAAGCGGAATGGAGGAAGAAGAAGATCGGATAGTTTGCATATAATGATTGCAGTTAGTAAATTTGATTTACTGTCCAGCAAAACCTGCGTTTGCCGGAATAATAATAATAATCAGAAGATGATGGCTAATTCGGAAACTGATAATGACCCGATCGACGGATAATAAGCGTAACGAAGGACCGACGAAAATAAGAGTTGGAAATCAGAAAAGTGGGGTAGAAACGCACATGAATCATTATAGATAGATTTTTACTCTCTACTTTCTGTCGTCACCACGTTATAGTTCTCGTCATGCTCTCCCTGTGTTCTATTCCGTGATAACTCGCAGATACAGGAAGGATTTTCTGTTCCTTCCCCTGCCGATTCCCCTCGCCCACTCTTCATGGGAAACATCCCTTCAATTAAGCCTCACTTCCTCCCCTGCTACGCCTGTGTGTGGCGAGAGGGATAGGGAGCCGACAATTTCTCGGGGGAGAGACCCCGAGTCCAATGAGGAAGCGGTGCCCTTCATCTCCTCGCTGTCTCCTACCCCCCTCGTCCGTCCGCCTTCCCATCCTCCCTCCCTCTAAAAAAAACACACTCCCACTTTTAGCGTAAGTATCATTTCTACCCTTTGATATTCTCCACACCCTTGGTCCTCGGCAGCCCCCATGCACACCAGAGTTAGCATCATAGCACCAGAGAGCTTTAATATCCTTAATCCTCTCCTTAACCTTTGCCACAACCTAATCTATCCACACCCTACGAATTAATTCCTGTTGAGCCATTTCGTCTTTGGATGAAAGGATCAAAGACTTGGACCATTACCCAGAGAAAATAACTTGGAATACATTGGTGAATCTCGGATGACATATTTAGTTCGAATGGCTAAGCAATAGAGATTGTAATTAAAATTTTTAGGTTCTTAGTTATTACCGTTTTCTCAATATAACTCGATGAAATACAAAAAGATTGTGAGCAAACTAAAAGAAAAAATTGTGAACGTGATTATAGTCTCTTATAGGGCTTGAACCAAATGACGTATACTTACAATTAAGAGAGTTTCTAATGAATTACACGTCCCCATTCGCTTCATCGTATCAAAGGAAATAAAATATCGATTCTGGTGTCACAGTTGCATAATACATGTAGTGGGGGACACGACTTACATATCCGGGAGGTAGCTGACCTTGCAAACGGTACATTAAGAGCTGTGGAAGGGTTCGATTATGGCCTGTTGATCTTGCACACGAAAGATCGACGTTAAATGTAAATTGTATTTATGATATGTTATTGCGTTTGTTTAGTAGGCTTTTTTCGAAGAATTCAGATAAAATTGTTTTGAGGTACAATTCAGAATGAATCTTTTAAATAAGTTTGAAACCGATTTATTATTTGATGACATCTGACATTTTTCGAGAGCTTCCGCATATTATAATTTATTCGATCGGGAAAACAAAATTAGAGTGAAGACAGAACGAGGCTGTCTTACGGATAGATACGATATTCTTCCCGCGAACTGTAAAAGATCATAATTGGCGTCATTAAAACCTGGTAGGTTGGTATAATTAAGGTAGCTTAGCTTGTTTTTCAGATGCTAGGATGCAGTTAGCCTTACGCAGAAGTTTGCATTGGCACGCGAAAACAAAGTTAATACAGTTTTCCCACTCCTGCGTATAGGAATGGAAACAATGAATAAAACTATTGAGATTTTATAAAACTTTTTTGAACTCAAAAGGCGAGCAAAAACGAAAGGTTGAGAAACCTCAAATGGCGTCAAATTTTTCCATCTCTTGCCTGTGCAAATCTGGAATGCAAGTGAGTTAAGTGATATTTTTTTTGCATAATGCAGTGAAGCATTATGGGACAATATCGCATCACGTCCGAATGTCGTATTCATGCTAAAAGCGCTCGGATTATTACCGATGAATGTGTGCAAGCAAAGCCCTAGTCTGCTGTTTTTGAATTAACTTTGTGATGAAAATATGTTTGGGGTGGGAATATGTCGTTATCGCCATCGCTATCCAAACTTAGTAACTCTCTTGAAGTATTTTTATTATATAACTGTACTTGGGACGAATTTAAAACATGAACATTCCACTTTGAGGTACGAGATAAGAATCCCTACGAAAAAAGCGGCAACGGGAGAGCGCGAGTTCTGTAGGTATGCAATTACGCCCCTATACGCGATCGTTCCCTAGATATTCATTCGTTGTTATTATTATGGAAGATGAGCGACAACTAATATCATATGCGCCATTAAGGGTTGTGGTGGGTCTTTGGGAAAATGTAGTAATTTTTTAAGCAGTGGAGTAAGGGTGTCGGTCTATTAACTTACTTGTAACGATAAACTCCAAGGAATGCACGATTTAACATCTCATCCAACGAACGCATTGGCCTTTGCCTGATCCTAACGGAAGATATTAAAACCTCCATTATATTTTCCTCCACATTGATGGTTAAATTCTCATTGAATTTTATCAGCAGCCGTGAAGTGGGGGAAGGGGTTGCGATCTTGACATTACGGAGTTTTAATTCAGGCCCTTGGCTTGAATAGCATGGTTTTCAGCTGCATGCCAAACCGATCGTGATCAAGCCCACGAGAGTCTGACGGAGTTCGCTAAATGCTTTCTACATCATTAGATAATGCTCCTTTGCAATGACGAGGCGGCAGTTAATTGCCTGGACAGCATACCCACATGGGAACAACATCTTGGAAACTAGTAACGAAAGTGCTTGCGCGTGCTCTCTCTCCCTCGGTTTTTGCGACCGCGGATTACCCATCGTCCCACGCGTCCCACGCCTCCTCCCACTCGCTCCGACGCATCGACTTAATTTCTCGCGAACTTTCAGTGTTCACCCCTTTGACTCCACTACCCTTCCCTTTCTCTCTCCTCCCCCAGTATCGCGTGACTCGGGGGCGTGCCCTTCGCCCACCACTACTCTCCTCCCCTCATGGGTTGTTGCAGGGCCGCCCCCGCGCCCTTTGCCCTTAATTCCTTCCGCTCCCGTTTCCCTTCCCTCCCTTTCCTCATCCCCGCGTCTCACCCGTTTCTCTCATTCTCTAACCCGGCGCCATTCAAAATTCAAGGCGGCGCGAGTTTCCGCGGTCGCCGCCGTCGGGGCCGGGGACTGCGGCGCCCGTGCCCCCTTAACGAGGAAAAGGACAGGGGGGAGGGAAGAAGGGGAAGTGTTCGCAGGTCTCGCGCGTTGCTTGCCGCGCATTGCCGAGTTGCCGCCCGGTATGGGCGGACGCTGATTTGAGGTGGGGATCTCCAACTTTTTAGCCCTACCTAGTTATTTATTGGTAAATCTACGAGAGAAATTTGATTCAGATTTACGTAATAAGGTCCTAAATATTCCTAATACCTTCCCAATCACCTCGACTCGGGAACTTCGCAGTTGCACATCATGTCGCGAATGGACGTGTTTTTTGGAGCATCGGAAAGTTTATTGCTTCCATAAAATTGGGATCGATTTTGATTTTTTCACTCCGTGGAATTCTATCCGTTTTACTCAGAAGATTCATAACTACTCGAATGTGACTACTAAGGTAGATCAAGGAAATATGTACCAGAGCATTTGCACATTTCTATTGTGTAGGTTGAAACCAAGGTCCTGAAATCACGTTGAATAAAAAAATCACATAATCTCAAACGTAATACCTACGTGCTGTTTCATTGTGGTGCAGGTTTTGTCAAGAAAATTAGTTAGGGAACTTGGCACTATTTTGCAATGGTCTACTCAGCATATTTAGGGCTTTATTATGTTGGTGGACCATTGGAAAGTTATTCCATGCAGACATTGAATTTTTACGTCTTTAACATTACAAGATAAAGTGTATAGCCTTGGCAGTCTTTATTTCTTACAAAGTGTGCGTCCTGATATAATTATATTTTCCTTGGTAGTTTTACTGCCGCGCCTTAAATGGAGTGAGACGCAACCCAAACACATATCTTCAAGACAAAGGAGTCAAACCCAAAACCCGCCTTTCTAATTTTTTCTGCTAAATATGCATGTTGAAAGAGATTTGTGCTGCTTGATCTTCATAACTTTGCACACAGTTAGGATATTGTTTTAGCATCGTAGCTTCAATGGCATGAATCTTTTCCATATAAATATTCCATACGTCTATGTCGACATAACATCTTGCTGGACGGGTGTGGGGCGGACTGTCGCTTGTGTGCATTTTTTCCATTGTTTGTTCGCTTTGAGTATCTACTTCTTCGAGTCAAAATTTGCTGTAGCTTGCCGAACTCGTTATATTTCATTTCATTGATGAGCCTCTTTACACCGGTTACATTCCGCATGGACATTTTGTTTGACTTATTCCCAGAATGAGGGGTATTTATCCTGCTTGCTGGGACAGAAGGGCATAGATGGCCAATACAAGATGGAAAAAACGTGTCCTTTATCTATGACTCTAAAATCGATTCCGAAATTCGCGTTCATAATTAGATTGTTTAAGAACGGAGCAACCAAGTTGTGCTCATTAGATGCGTAGTTAAGTTGATGGATGAAGTTTGAAGTTTAGAGAAGAAGAATTTAGAACATCTTCTGAAATATCCTGGCGTGATGTTGAATCTCGTAATGGAATGATATATTACGCAAGCATGGAAAGGTAGTGTAAATTACGATATGTTTTGGATGGTGTCTTTCGTGAAAGATGAGTTTCTAAGGCCACTGCTGTGGCGAGAAAAAGTGATTATAATGTGTTTATTTTTTAATATTTTAAGTGCAGGTGTATTCTGATAGCTTCAGGGGCCGAATAAAGAAAATGATGAGTGGTAGGACCCGTCATTATTATAATTACAAATAATGAAATTATTTGGTTTCCCATGAATGCCAATATCTCCTTAATATGACCTATTAAATATAAATCGTTCAGGTGTATTATAAGAATGGAATAGTGTATGGTGAACATATTTTCTTTGTTATATCCAACGGGGTAGAACATCGGAACGTCGAAGGCCATTGATGTTGCATTTTAGTTCAAAATTGGGGGTTGCTCAGTATTTTTACGTGCCCTCGTGCATGTAACAATGCCACCAGGTACCCGTTTTAAAGTAATATTTTTTTTGCTATGCATAAGTCCTCACGCCGGTATAAGTTAATGATGGCCTCCTGTTCTATTTCTGGCTCCTTGGGGTCAGCCGTTCAATCCAAGTCTTCTATCCACACACATTCGCGCGGTGAGCTAGCTGCCAACACTGCTCTTCCCCCGATTGTCTCGTCAGCGTGGGAGGAGAGAGAGGTGGGAGTAACAATTGCATCCCCACTGCGAGATATATCTCACTCACCATTTCCCCACTTCTCTCTCTCTCTCTCTCTCCGGCTACCGTCTCTCCCTAAGTATATATCTCTCCGTGTCCTCATCTATTTGCGCTCAATGAAACGGGTCCAGTCGCTATTGTTGACCGCCGCCGCGTCGTATTTTTAGACGCGCGACCACTGCGGCGGGTGACTTGCCTCCTCGTTCCCACTCCGGAGAGTAGGAAGGAGCCTCGCTGTTTCGCTCGCTCTCCCGTTGATTTGATTACTATTTTCTTGGGTCGTGTTTAGCTGGGGGAAACGGAGTGAGTGGGTGAGGAAGAGGTTGGGAGGGAGCTTAAGAGAGGAAAAACAGCTCCGCGCCCACTAGCTTTTGAAATGCCCAATTGTTTCTCCGGTGGATTTAACGGCACGTGGGGGTTAATTTGACGTCGTCGTGGGTGAAATTTCCTCAATATGAGGAATTTTCATGCTACCCTTCCGTGATATTTGTTGACGGTCCAAAAATCTGCGAAGATCTCTGAAATTTTCTTTTCAGAACTGGAAACCTTTCCTTTCTCTCATCTTGCAATTTAACAATTGCATCTCTGTTAACTTTACAATACATTGCAGACTTAATTTTTTGCAAAGAACTCTGGCGGTTTTAGACACTTTTCACGGAAAAGTCTGCATTTTTCTGCGTTCCAATTTACTTCAAGCAGCTATTTACCAAGGAATTCACTCTTCTGGACCAGACATATTGGGTTTATTTTTACTGATTGATATTTGATTCAAACTTAAATTAAAGTATAAAATTAAGAAATGGATAAATTTCATGCAACTTTGTATTTTTTATAAAACTTTCATGATATTGAAAAATATTTTATTTTTATTTTCACCTTCTTAATGATTCCATGGATTTTATTCAAAGAAGTGTATTAACTGTCATTTTAGGGATTTTTGAAGCCGTTCCTACGGACAATTTATTTAATTTAAGCACATAACACTATTTAAATGCTTTCAATACCATGTCGATGGCAATTCCAGTGCCTCCGCAACGCCAATTTCTCTTTGCCAGGCGTTGGCTAGCTTCTGCATGGAATTCGTTTTCCATCATAAGATCTCGAGAAAGCTGGTTCTTATAGATATGTGTAATCATGCTTGCTGGCATTGCCCCGTGCAGAACCGTTGAGCCTCAAGAGTGATGAAAGTATTCTTATTAGTTTGTTCCTTAAAGATAATGGTTGAGATTGATTCTGTCATCAGTCTGTGTTAATTTCTAAGAGTAAATTCATCCTTGCTTATGTGTGAAATCTTACCTTTTTATTAGTGACCGCATATATTCATACTTACGAAGCGGCCTCTCAATCATTTTGCGAATCTTTTGTAACTCATGGATTTTTGTATGCTTCACAATTGGCTGCAAAATCTTAGACCCAATTCAGCGGTAAGGTTATGTTAAGTCTTGAAAAATGTCGTGAGTAAAATCTGTATTATTGTATAACCATACAATCGTTTTTACCTCATCAGGATGGCACAGTTTTTATTGGGGAAATATTTAGCAAGTCTCAGGAATCTCCGGATTGGCGTAAATACACCAATGGATTACAATGACGCTTCAAATCCGCTAACGATAAATTCGCATGTTGGCCCAGAATGTCCGTCCAAAAATCATTATTTCAAGAAGGGAACAGATTTTATTTGGAATGGTTTGGAGGAATATTGGCAAGCAAGATTTTTCAACTATTTCCTTTCGGATCTAAATAAAAAACTCAACGAGGGTTTTTCAGGAGTACTATCTTTTTTTTACCTTCATAGTTGTCATTCGCCGCGCGTACATCTTTCGTTCCTTAATATAGATTTTTACTTTCTTGTTCTAAACGCCCTCAATATTCCTCCTCTCAGAGATTCTCCCGGATCATCTTCACTCGTGACTCTCTTGGCCTTACTTTACTTAGAATAAATCAGTCGTTTTGGTCTCCAGCATTGGGAGTTTTTATCTTTTCTCATGCCTGAAACCTTCTTTTAAAATATTCCGCAAAAAACTCTTATCTGAGTCTGATGACGCTTATGAAGAAAGGAAATAGATGACTTACGTGAGTGGGGAGAAGCTGGTGGAGAGTATCCGCACACATAACAATGCATTGTATTGTGGCAAGTATTTGCTAGAATACTTGCCCGCCTTCCTGACTGCGTCGAAATCGGGATTAATAGAAAACGTCCATGAATCGTGGTGGTGCGTTCGCCCCCCGAAACCCCCGTACCTATGCCAATGTCCGAGACGTTGACAGGGCGATCAGGCGTCAGGCTAGCGAGAGGAGTGGGAGCGTCCGTTCACCTGTTCACCTCGCATCCCCTCGACCACGCCGTCGCGTCGAGATTACCCACCGCTCTTCTCGCGCCGGATCTCCGAAATTGCTATTCGCGGTTTATCTCGTGGGAGGAGTGACGCACATCGCGTCAATTACTTCCCTCGAAACCCTCCACCCCCAGAACGTGCCCACTCCCCCTAACCGCCCGCCGTCGTCAATTCCACGCCAACCCGTTTATTTTTTCACCAGTCCCCAGCCTCCGGAGTGAACTTCTTCCCTTTCCCAAGGCACGTTACTCCTTTTTTCCTCATCTCCTACGCCCCCGTTGCTTCTACTTCCTGGGTAAGACTCCCCTGCCACCAACCAGCAAAATCTCTCTGGAAAACCCTTCCCTCCGCGTTTTTTTTTTCGCCCTCCCTCCCCATGCTTCTCCGACACCCATGTTCAATTTCCAGTCCTACGCATCTCCTCTGCCGAAACCGTCCCACGCACGTCCTGGCTGGGGCTACGTGGAGGAAGTCATAGCTGTTCCGTTCCCTTTCGCACACACACAATCGAGGGGAAGTGCCGTGTTTTGGGAAAGGAGAACGGAGTCTCATTCTTCGCTGTTGTATGTAGACTCTTGCCCCCGGCGTCAAAAAATTGTGACGCGATCTCTTCGTGACTTGCGCTTAGTTCCATGAACCTTTCTGAGGGTAGAGGGCTTTGAAAGTCATGAATAACAATCCTTTGAAATCAGGATGGAACGCCGGAAAGAACGTGTAGTTGATGCTGATATTTATTGAGGCTACATATGTATTTTCTGCTAGTTAACGTGACTTGTTTTTCTAGCTCTGCTACTAATTAAGGGCATACACTTTCCGCTATGAAATCGTTTGGAATCTTGCAATAGTCATTTTGCATACCAAGCGCTTGAGAACCAAGTGGCCGATGTCAATTTGGAGTTGGATTTGAATTATAAAGTCCCTCCCGTTGAATTTTTTAAACTAATCGAAGATGCTGGATGTCTGAATGAAACTATTTTAGTATAGACGAAGAGAGTAAATTTCTTATTTCAGTAATATATTCATTGCTTTCCAGAATTTTCTGATTTGTTTATTTTTCTATCGTTCTAAGTCAAGTTTTTGATGCATGAATTTCTGTTGATTCTGGTGGCAAACAAGTGTTATTCCGTTTAGGGAGAATTAACAATTAGGTAGTAAGAGGTTAGATATTAATATCCTATCACAGTGTTCAACCCCAGAGTCGGTCTGGTCGGTGAGATTAGTGTTCACCGAGTATTAAGCCCCGCGTGTAAAATTCACTCATCAGGTTAATAGAGCGCTGTTTCTTTCCCTGTCGGGAATCGAACTCGGACCGTATGGTCAGTAACCTTGTTGCGTACCTACCTATCCCTAGGGTTATCACGCCGCATCGTGATTTGTGACCAAAGGCGTGGGAAAGATTTTTAGAGTGAGTGCAGAAAATAATCTCCATACTTTGCTTTGAATAGTCTTTCCTGTGGATATAGTGTGGAATCCAATTAGACATCCTGGAGTTGGAAATGAGCCTAAATACCCTCCACATTCCTTAAAGAGACCGTATTGCTATTTCCGCGAAACGTGTCTGTTAACGATCCTGAAGGTTATTCTATTCAAGATCCTTTAATACTCCAAAAACTCTCCTCATCTCACATAGGTTTTAAGGCCGCTTTACACGATACAATTTTTTTTACAATTTCTTGTACAAACGGTTGTATGAGAAAATTGTACCGTGTAAAGCGGCAAATTGTGCGAACGCTTGTGCGATTGTCTGAATGACTGTACGGGAAATAGAACCCGTTCTTATAATTACATTCAGACGAACATACACTTTCGATCAGTTTAGAAAAGCGTTTGTGCAAGAAATTGTACAAAAAATTGTATCGTGTAAAGCGGCCTTAAAAACCTGTTTCTCTATATTTTCCTCTTGTGAACCTGATTTCTAAACAGCTTTAAAGTTAACAAAATTGGAGATACCAAGTAGAACTAAGCTGAGGAAAATTTCTGTAAATTAGCATGAATGAATTTAAATGAAGATATCCAAGGGAAAAACTCTTTATTCCACAAATTTATTAGTTACCACTATCTAAAGATGTGACTTCCGTACCAATCAGTTGCAGTTCATGACTCTGTCGAAAGTTCAAACTAACGTCCGAGGGCTTATCGTATGCTTTAATGAATCAGAAAATATTATAAGCATTGTCCTGAGCGCACTTAGGATATCAAAGCTGAATACTATTTGAATTAAAAGGACTCAGGGGATTGTGCTTTGGAATTTTTGTTGCCATATTTGCATGCCTTATTCTTGTCACTTTTGCTCCTTCGATCCCTCCCTGACGGCCGTAAATCTCGTCCGTTTTTGGCGCACGCTGAAATTCCGTGTCTTTGCAAACACGTAAAGCAAACACCTTACATTACACTATGTCTTAACCTCAATCGCTCATTTAATCATCGCCTCGCTGGAAATTCTGTTTATGATTAATTGCAATTTTCCTCGGTCCTGTCGTTGGTACCGAAAGGAAATTTGTCCCCCGTTTACCCAACCCAACGATCCGGGAATCTTGATTGGCGTGGATATTGACTTTCACTTTCTCTTCCGACGATTCTCAATTGCAATTTAATCAATTCCAAACAGCCGTTGTGTATATCTGCCCAACTCGTATTATAAGATTCCGAAGTTAGAAAGCTGTTTCGCAGTGCACCTGATTTTTTCTATAAAATTGTTATTTTCCTCTACCAATAATTATTTCCCAGTAGGATATGGACGGTGATTTACCTCAGGAAGTTTCCCTTTCGTTTATTTACCTGCTCTGGAACTACGCATGATGTGTGGACAACATATGATGAAACTTCCTAAGGAGTTTTAGTAAATATTGCTGCTGGATGAGCTAAAACGTTAATAGTAAAGGAAAGCCTACCATGACTGTTTTCTTCTGTAATTCCGAACCCGAGGTGTCTGGCCGTGAAGACTGGCATAATAAAGGGTATATAAATTTACCCATGTGGGTGGCAGTGCGTCACTTAGAGTCACCACAAGGATGACGCGAGGAAATGTCACGGCGCCGTCAGCACACCACGCTGGAAGAAAAATATTTTCGCGAAGATTCATTTGTTTATTGCGCTAGAAAGAGTGTCATGCTCCTCAGGAGATGATATCAAATGTATATCAGTAGGAAACAGCTTAGAGGACTGGAGCGTCCGCCGTAACCCCAATTAAAGGAAACGACGGCGGTGATCCCCATGATTTGTGATCACTACGGAACAAAAATGTAAGCAAAGCTGGAAAAAAAAAGATAATTCTTCCCCTAAGTTTAATCCTCACTAAAGGATGTCTGCATGTTTGAAATGGCACGCCATTAGCAATAAACAATTGATATTCCTCATCAACTTATAAAAATACGCTCAATTCTCAACCAACTCACCTGTTTCACATTTTACCCTACGAGTCCCTTGATTGACATGTGACAGGTGATTTAACACACACACTGCGTAATGTGCCTTTATTAGAAAAATTGAATTCAAGTTGAATTCAAGAGCTCATTTAAATCGTTCGAGAGCTGTAGATTCGTCAAGGTTGAGCATTGTAAGAGAGAAAAGGAGTAGCGAAATGTATTAGTCCTGGATTTCATCTCCCTAATTTATTTTGGGCAATATAACTTAGGTACCGATATAGCGCAGGAGAGTCAAAATCTTTAAGGTGCTTGATGAATAAATGTCTTGTACTTGTTAACCCAAGTTAATATTTTTGTTGATGGGCGGTGTTCAATCCTACCACTGTCCAATAAGTAAGCCGTTACTTTCTCGTAACGTTTTTTGCCTTCCTTCATCTATGTAATTCCTTAACTTTCATCATTAGATCTCAAATACTTGAATTCTATTGACACTGGAACATAAATACTATTCATGCATGGCGGCGGATTATTCCGTATGTGCTTGCTAAAAATGCTGTAAGAATACAATGGAGAATGTATCTTGAGGTAACCGCAACGAAATTTGAACAATGCGCCCTGCCAAGGGTTTCCAAAAGCGCCTCATTTGTAGAGGACATTACTCCTCGTTGGTGCATGCGAGACATCGAAGAGTTAAAAGTCATCCTCGTGATAAACTCACCCTAGTCGTGAAGGTCACCCATCGCCTATATCGAAGAGTAGGAGATTCAATCAGACGCTTAGAAACTTCTTAACATCTAGTTTTACGAGCTCAGGCAGAGGAAAAAATTACTTTCCTTCATAGTTACTAACATATTACATTTATTGCCAAGTTATGTTTAAGATAAAAAATCCACCAGATGACCTATACAAATTTTCCCCCATTTTTCCCGCACTATTTCGCGAATCACAAATCGAAATCTGGCGACCGAAGATCAAATTCATAAAATATGCACCCACGCTCAAGCTCCCGCTGGATTGGCTCCACTCCTGCTGAAAAGGAAATCGGCTAACGCAGAGGGCGTAAACTTCCGGGGTAAATTCAGATATATGAACGGGGATGATAAGCTATTGAGGAATCCCTTAGTACATTCCCGACGGCGACGGCGTAGACTAAGTTTGTTCTTTGTCACGGACGACTTTATCCTCTCTCCATTCCCCCGGCAATGGAAACAAATGCGAACAAATTCGAAAACATTTTTCTCTACTCCCGGATGCAATAAAGTTTACGCGGCGCTGACAGGCACTTGCGGTATACCTCCCGAGACGACGAGCGGGAAGGAGCATAATTGACGACAAAAGACCGACGGCGTAGTCATGGCGACGTTCTCCGCCCACGGTGCCCTTCCAAGCAGCCCTTTGCTAGCTCTACTTCGGGAGCGCTAGAGAGTGATGGTCGCCCACGCCCGACAGCCGCACCCACGGGTACGACTCTTGGTGCGGAAGCGCGGGAAATTGCAATGGGCGGTGGGAGGGAAGGGGACTTTCTGAGAGCGGCCGAGGGTGTGGGAGGGGGGGGGGTAGAGGACACGATCTTGGGTGTTGTGGAGAGAGGAGAGGAGAAGTGTGGGATGCAGACATAGGTAGGATGACGTGGGTCCCTCTCTTTCTCCTTCTTTCGCTGTTTCCCGCGTGGGCGCCGAGATAGAGCGACGGGGAAAACAAATGAAGTGCTCCGAGGCGTGAGAAAAGCTTGTCCGACGCTTTTACGAGGCACGCGTGTCGGCTGAAACCGCGATTGAAACGGTTGAAAGCACTGCGCTCTTCACCTCGTACTTATTTTACAGTCATGCGAACGTCTCTTAAGCGGTTTTTAAGGAGGTTGAGTGCGATCGGGTTGATTATATGTGAGAGCCTATTTTATGTTGCCCGAGTGAGGTGGCATCCCGCGTCAACTCTGGTGATATCTCGATCATGTGAGATCTTTGAAAATGTTGAGTGGCGTTCAGGAATTTGTTGTGATGATTTAGAAACGGGTACACGGATAACAGTAGCACATAATTAATTAGTGTGTTTTCACTAATTGAATTCTGAAAGCATTTGATGTAGTGGTTTTCATTTCTTCTCGTTGCTTTTGACTGTGGTAGATTTCGTATTTCGTTGCTCCAACGGCTAAAGTTATATCACACTGTCTAACCTAAGATCTTAATTCTAAGACTAACACTCTACATCCATGCCCTGGGCGGGAATATAGCCTAAAACCTTTGAGATATCGGGTTCGAGAGCTCAAAGAGAAGCTCGTTACCGATCTGGCTAACGCGGCCGGCCTGTTGCTTCCTATTTCTGTGGGAAAGTACATATGCTACCGAAATAAATTAGTCACACCCTTCGAAGCTGTTACAAAGGACAAAGCATTACGTATATGGTACTCATATACATAAACATATACATGTATACATAAAAGAATCCCGAGTGTAATGCTAAATATTATATATCTTTATCCATCCTATTTTAAAGATTTGACATGTCGGCAAATATCTCATTTAAATCCTGAATATGAAAACGAGCATCGTCACTATTATGAGACGGTAAAGGAAATTTTACTTTGAATGTTTAGCGAGCAAGTAGCATGATATAATTCTCTTTTGTGTTATGGGAACGTTATTTCCCTGTTTTCTAATGGTATCCCATATCGGTAGAGATAAAATTGTTTTCATAGCGGTTTTGCGTAAATGAGTACGCTAGTTTTTTTTTTAAGTGAAGGAATGCGGATTACTTGCGTTCCTTCTTGAGCAACCTTCATGAGTCCAGAATGCCGTCTTATGTGTTGTTTATAAAACAAGCTCACTATTCCCATGTGCGGCTATTTTATCATTCATCACGCTCTCAACGATCGTCCTCATTACCTAGCTTTTGCATTTTATTTGCTTAACGCAGGTCTCCACTCAGTTTCCTACATTATTATCCTTAACATTTTTCCAATGGATTTCCATTTTTCATCCTATTCTGTTTCATGTGTCTCGTTTCGAAGTCCTCATAATTTAATCCCACTTATTTTCTATCTTCACTTCATTGTTTTAGGATGTAACTTTTTTATCTCGCCCGTTTAATGTTTCCGTTGATATTGCAGAATAATATGAATTATAAATAATTGTTTTTTTCCCTGAAGCAGGGCAAGATATTGGTAATTTTACATCTCATGCATGATCGTTGTTCTACTAAGTTATCATATTTCCCTTGCTTCCATTCTTCCTCTCTCATTTGCCCCCGCCGAGTACTTTTCCGTGTGAAATTTGTATCCATATCTTAAATTCTTTCGACTCTCAGGTCTTTTCCTATGCTTTCAAAATGCTGTTTTATTTCCAAGCTCACATCTAAGAATATAGCCGCCTGCTAATATTTTCCTCTCACGGAAAGTTGCCTTGGCTCGTGCCATTATGTCATCGACGTCATCTTTATTTTTACCTCTTTTACGTACGTAATAATAGATACGTTTTAATTGTTCACGCATCGGTGTAGCGTAACTTAGCGATTGATATATTTCGAAGAATATAGATGTTTTCAGCGGTTTGCATAGATGTGGAACAGATTAGATATTGATTCCCGAATGGGGATGCGGTTCGCAGATGACATGGGCCAGTAGAGCTAAGTACTTTTCTCCCCGGGGAATGGCAACGTGCATGATGCTTACAAGGAGTTGTAAACTATTCATTAAACATCTTCAGTCACCTAATCTGTGGTCGTACCGCGTTACTCCTTAAGGTAAAGGTCTGAAAGGATCAATTAATGAAGCACTTCCGACAGGCTGCTGTTTCGGACAGGAATGCTGTTTACAAGCACACCACATTTATGCTTTCTGGAGAGATATTCCAGATTGTTTTACTACATTAGAAGGTCACAGTTCCTGTATTTCGCTTTTATTGTTGATGGAATCTGTAAATGATTTTTGTGACTTAGGTTGCGTCGGGTGATTTACTAGTGTACACAAATTCATGTCTACCGCAGTTTTACCTTGGGATCCAGAATCTTATGTAGCTTGGTGTTTTTTTTTGTCTGTGCCGGGAAGTAACAACAAGCCAAAGGTCCTTAGTTACATTTCCAGTCCTGAAAACCTTTTTCTCTGGGGAATATTCAACTTGCTCGTTTTCTGTTCGTATGTTAGAGTTAATATGTTACAATGGGTTGCTTAGCGCCCTTTACGGTAGATTATAGAATGGTGGACGGTGGCTTATTTGAAGACCGCTTCCGTCTTTATCATGCCACCCTTGATAGGCCGAAGCTCTCACAGATTTTCTTGAAAACTACCTTTGGGAACAGGATTCCTAGATTGCGTAGTAGTCTGTGCGTTGGCTCTATTCACGGCCCCGGTAACCTTGTTCCTCTGGCAATTTTTCGGTTAATTATGTTTCACAATATCCTATGCTAAACCTGCGAAATTTCGGAGTGTAAGTGGTAGATAATTACCCTTGCACGGAGTCCTTATCCATTATCCCTTGAACAGAGCCTGGAAGAGAATAATTAAGCATAAAAATAGTGCAACGCCAGGATAGGTCGCTAATTCGTCGATTTTTTGGCGCCAAAAAAGCAGCCTACCAGCACTATTTAACAGTGTCGAAAACTCACCCTCGACATCCTTCTCCTGAGGACGCCAGCCGGAGAGCTGGCGAAACTGTTGTGGGAAAAACGACGTACGCGGATGCAACCCGAAACAATGCTGGTCTCAAATATAATTTGGAAGTTAAATGGCTGATTTTTTGAGATCCATTGCCTGTTTTACCGGACTGGATTAAACGGATTTTTTAATTATTCGCCCGCTTCCTCGTCCCACACGGGCCGGTAATTCGACAGTCCGGCATATGTTGTAGATGACGATGTAAATGATGTTGGCAGTGTTTCCGATATCCTTAATGCTATTGCAACGACCGCATTAGAAGGTCCGTGGTTGCAACCCCCCGCCGATTAGGGTGCGCCAATGCTACGAAGCATGCGTGCCGTGCTCGGGAGGTGTTGTGGAGCAGGACGCGCCCTCGTGACTGCGCGCGGAAAGAGGGAAGCAATATGGAAAACAGAGGCGCAGGAGAGTGAGGCCACTCTTGAGGGTAAAAAAGAAAATGTTAAAAACTTCCTCGTCGAGACTAAATATAGCGATGGTGGGAGTGGGGGGCCGGAGGTGGCCGTGGGCGTCTCTCCTTCTTTGCCACTCTTTCTATCGTCCTCCCCAAGGCCGACGTTATTAGCAATCCTATCGGATCGTGCCGTTGCAGTCGACAATGGGAGTTGTTAACAATCGATATATCGATCCTTTTTTCTCTCTCCTCCTCACTTTTTCCTAACTTTTCCTCGTGCACGTATCTCCTTTCTTCGCGATCCTACATTGCTCCAAATTATTCTCCCACGTCCATTTCCGGAATTCACGAATTCTTATTTTTAGGGTTTCCGTACGATATCGTGCGAACCAAATGTTCCTCTCCCCCATTGACTTCCTAATTTTCCAGTTTGGCTTGAAACAAATGTGGTGAGTTTATATATGTATTATTTTCCAATGTCTCCGCTGAGCTATCCCACGTCCTCCGAGGTAGACTGGATTGACTTCGACCGGAGCCCTCCCAGTAAATACATTAAGGTGCAGCGCAAATTGTTGTTTTCCTCCTTTTCCTTTTCTCTCATTCGCGTGATTTCGTGTCGGTTTTATTTTTAGTCACACGGTCGATAGCCCCTGGGAACGCGGGACAGAGGCGGTAGGAGTGGCAGAGGAAGGTAAGGCAAAGGAAGGAGGGGAAGTGTGAAAGAATGCTTCGGGAACTTGAAAACAACTCCCACCTCCTCCCCCGATCCACAACCTCCACCTCCATTCTTCCCCACTCCCGCCTGAATCCCAAAACAAGCGTCGTTCGGAGATGTTCTTTTCGTGCAGACGAAATAGTATGGGATTGCAGCTATCAGGCATCGATTTCGGTGGCATTTCTGGCTAATAAAAATGGAGCGATATTCTCTTAGGGTAAAAAAAGGGTATCCGTTCCGTTCCTAAGTTTCAGCAGCAGTGGGATCGCATCCGCGGGACATGCCGTCGCTGAAAATTTCTCTGCATCGATGAATTTAAGCTTGGCCTGCATGAAAATTTTTTACTTCTGCGTGTAAAAGAATTTGTGGAGCTTCATAAAATATCAACCTCGGTTAATATTCCAATATTTCTGTTCCACGTGCGTATCAGTAATTTAAATATTACGCATAAAATGTGCATAGTTTTACTGTTTCTTTGTACTTGAAACTATTTCTAATGTATTGCGTTGAAGGCGGAGAGGAAACCTTTCCTAGTTCTTATTTCCTTACGGAATAAATGAATTTCTCTGTCTTCAATTCATTACCGTCTTTCCATCTATGCATCGTTTATTAAAAACTATTCTTTTTCCTGGGAGGTTCCTTAATGTAGGGCGTGGGCATTGGCCAAAAATTTCAGTGCGTTGCTTAGAGATTGTGACCAATCGTGTTTTCTGGAGCTGAGAGGTAGGCCTACCGCATTCAGATACAGGAGTACCCTGATTGCAATTGGCTGGTAAATTTCTGCTTGCCTCCCGATAGAATCAGAGCTGTTGATTTTATTGGTACCAAACTCATCTGAAGAAGCTCAGGGAAAGAAACTGGCCTCCCTACCCGAATCGCCGGGAGGCATAGTTTTAGGTTTGGCCTTCCTTCGCTTACCCGGCCTGGCTTCGGGCTGATTGCCATCATTTTTAGGATTTTGTGGCCAGGATTTCGGATATGTTACATTCGGCGTTCAAGATTAATTTTCAGGAATAAACGGAATTTTACTGCGTTCTCTCATTGGAAAAATTTGTAAATGCGTTTAATAATGCGGGGTGAAGGCAAATGGACGGAAAGTAGAGGTTTGGTGAAGTTGGACGAGCTCTTGTGACGCTGGATGCAGTCATCCTTGATATTTTCTACCACTGTCTCCGCCCCCTTCCTCTTTGCACCCCACCGAAAGTCCCACCTCCCGCTTCTCTCCGTTAGCTCCCCTCTCCTCCCACTTCTTTCGAACCTCCGCTCTCCATCCACCTGCTCTCACACAAAAGCGCCTCACTTCCATCTCGTCCCTCCTTAGCCCCCTCTCTCCCTCCCCAACCTCGGGTTTCATTATCCGATCCCTCCTAATTGGCTTTGGATATGGCGTGGGAGAGTGTTTTAAAAATAGACCCGGCGAAGTCTCAGGCAAACGGAGGAATGCATGCAAATGCGGAGATCGAGGTCTTTCTCTCTCCCTCCTCCTCCCTACCTCTTTCCGTTCCCTCCGCACCTATTCTTTGACCTTCCACGATTATATTCTGTACGCTATTTCCCTTCTTTGCCAGAATATCTGCGCGTGTTTACGTAGAAAACACTGTACTGCATTGAGTATCTTTAAGCACGTGCTTATAAGTCAGTCATCGTCGAATGTTGTTTAGTCTTACTTGGTTACTCTATCATGGAATTCCCCTTCTCTTCACCCATTCCTTAGTCCCTTCAATGCCACTTTTCTCTTACCATTGATGCTGCCTATCACGTTACCTTCTTCTACTATTCTCCCTATTTACAATTTCCTATATTCAACAGAATATCTGACACATTAGTCAAGACATTTGCATTTTAGTTATTTCGTTTTATAATCGATTCATTTGTAATTCACCCAGCCTCCCCTTCATGATCTCTTCAGCTTCCCTTTATGTTGCAGTTTTCTACTCCGTGTCCACATTTTCACAGCTTATTGGGTTTCGCTTCCTTGAGACAGTCAAATTTATGACCTGCGTGTCACACATTTATAAAAACGAAAGTTAAACGAAATTGTTTTATATTGATGTAAATTGTGTTGCTATTGTGCTTGGATTGACACACATTCTTGCCCCATTTACAGTAGAATATGGCTGTAACAAGGTAAATAATAGCCCAAAACCATCTTGTCATCTTTTAAAATACATAGAGCCCTTTTTGCGTGGGAAAAATAATATATGCTACCATTTCAATGTTTTGAAGTCTCAGAAATTATTTAATCCTTGTAAAAATTCTTAAGTTGGTAGAGGAAAAGACCCTTGATTGATTACGCCATTTACAAACTTTTCAATATTTAAAAAAGATTGCCTGTCTTATTGCTTCATGAACGTGTAGATACTTGTAGTTATCCTCTTTAATTTGTATTTTAATAATCTACGCGCAAAATAGGCATTGCGGAAGTAACGAATTGTAGCTAAAGACTCACAGCGTATATATTTCGTCCGTATAAAGTTGACTGTTGGATGTAACCTATTTTTCAACTTCTAATGGAAATAATAGGAAGGGGAAGGAAATATAAATTGTGAGTTATTTCGATTCATTATTGATTCTCTAAAGAAACACTTATTTCCTATGTTTCATCAATAGATTCTGGAGAGGTGAAAAACGAATAAAACCTATTTCCCGCGGCAAAACTCCTGGTTTGAAGTTAGAAGTTGTCATCAAAGGCAAGAAATTACGGGTAAAGATGAAGTGGGTGAGGTCTAGGAGGATAATGCTGGAATGTGTGGTTTAGGACGCTGATTTAGGAAGTGGCGGAGGGAGGAGAGGGATTCGGATTTTTAGCCTTCCTATGACAACCTTTTCCTCGGCCTTCTTGAAGAATCCTTTCTGTCTTTTTTTCCCCTCAATTCCCTCCACTGGCTCCAATATATTGATGATATCTTTCTCCTTTGGACGCACGACATGGATTCTCAAAATCCTTCCTTGCCTCACTCAACGTGTCCTCTTCAGTTTCCTTCACCTCCAGCTTCTCCTCCTTTCACATTATTTTCCTTATTGTCGATATCTTCCTTTCCAATAATCCTTTGACAACCTTATCACCACCAGTGTTTTCCCTAAATGCTCGTCTTTCACATTTAAATGACTCCCTTAACTCTTTGGTATTCTTGAATCCACCAAACCCTGTCCAAATCTTATCCCCCTTCAAAAGCACCTCCTCCCCCTGAAGTGATGCGAAATGCAAAAATTGTTCCCTCCTCATCGCCCAGCCTCTTCCCAAACCTTTCCCTTTCCTTTTTCCTCCATGCTCTCCGTCTCCTAACTCTATCAATAACATTGGATACCTTCTTCTTTGCCATCTTGACCCACGGGACTCTCCACGCCTCCTCTAAGCATCCGCGTGAATGTCCACCGCTCCTGTAATATTCCTTCCTCCTAATATTCTTCTCTTCCCGCTGACATACACACCGCTTCACACAGTTCTAAATTTGACAACTGTTTCAAAATGGGTTTACTTGCCTCCCTAGTCCCTACCCCCTTTGTTTAGATTTTCCATGTATCTCATCCACCAGGCCTAAATAAGTCGCCTTAGGGTGGCCATCCCTTTCCCCTCTACCCCTTTTCTTCCATACCCCCACCTTCGTATATCCTCGACATGCCCTTTCCCTTTCGTACCCTTCAGTTCCTTTCTCTCCCTTGAGAAAGGTGACCGGGCCGCCGAAATATCGGAACTCCTATCAGCTAACCTCCTCACTTATAGCAAGTAGCGAGGGACGTAAAAGAGAAGAATTGTGTCTTTCGTGGACCTCTATTTCCATTCTTCCAATTCAATTTTCTGGAGACGGGTATCTTCATCTGACCATCATGACTCAAATTGTATGGCCGATTACGTCTTCTTTCAACGGACTTCCCTTTTCTTCAACTCTTCGAAGGACTTCTTCTTTTGTTCCCTCATTTGCCGTGTAAACATTTTTAAATAGCCTTACTCTTTGGATATGATGGGTGTTCGAATAGGCGCGCCCATGTACTTGTGGCCATGACATTTTATACCAGCATATGTTGTTCACTTTAGACTGGATACAAATATTTGAGGTGAGACCACCTTAAGAGAGATGAGGCGAGTCTTCCGCTGCGAGAAAAATATTTTGAGAAGAAAAATTAGGTAAAATCAGCGCATGCGTATCTATCCTGAGGATTTTTTGTGGCAGTAAAATATTTATCCGATATGGCATTTTCGCTAAGTGCTAATAACTACCGTACGACTTACTTGCATTAATTGTATCGTAATATTTTGGGAAAACCTTTGTTGAGAGTAAAAATTCTTTGACTCACGCTTCTTTACTTCATAGCGTTAGTGCGGTTTTGAAAAATCCACGCAAGCAAATTACATCAACTCCATTCATTTATAAATTTTTGAATTTTCCGTGGATCTTGTAGTTAGCAAAATAACTGGAATTATAGAACTTATTTCTGCTCTAAGTTACGTTGACGTATGATTATAAATTGTAACATTTGTGAATACATTCATTGTTATTACTAAATTATTTCTGAGTTTTACAAGCATATAAAAGTTGATGTGATTGCCTTGGTAATTTTGATATTGCTATTCATATTCCGTATAAAGTGTAGCGTTATCTTTGGAAAAACTGGATATTGGTTCAAAAATGATCGATATAGGACGTGTGCTAAGAAACGAGATGCCCTAGTGTCTCCTCAACTCATATTAAGATTACTCTGCGGTATCCACAATAACTGCATGTAATTTGCTCTATGAAATAAAATACGCTTCAATGAATATTGTTCTCCTATCAATTAAATACGCACTCTCCAGCAAAATTCTTTGCACTCGACGCCTTAGAGTGTAAATTTTGTCCTGGCATCCGCGACGATGCTCAAAATACGTCATGAAGAGGTCCAAAATTGCCGTCTTCCGACGCCAAGTGGGAATCATCCTGTTTACTTCCTGGCAATCTTCCTTAGGTTTCATTCAGTTGTAGTTCCTGGACTGAATGCTAATGGCATACGATGTTCTCGGTTGAATACTTACAAGTCTTAACAAGTTTAGTCCTTATTAAAGCAGTTTGATTAGTTTATTAGATTTTAATGTAGTTTGCTAAATTCTTAGCACTTGTATAATTTTATTTGAGTGAAGAGCGTAACCAAATTAGTTGCATAAGTCTTCAGTGACAATGTCGACGGTTATTTTGTCGCACTTTATTATAATTACAAGTCAATATTTCTTCCATGAATATATTAAATAACTTAACCTAATTTTCTTGTTGCCATTAATATACATTATGTAATAATGCTGCCATTAAGAAACTAATCGTATTCTTTTCTTTTATTTTTCAGGTAAGAAACCTACACCATGTTGGAGTTTATCCTTATCGTGCGTTCTTAGTGGTGAGTGAAAAGTATGCTTCTGTTATTGGCTTAGAGAAGGTGTACTATTTCAAATATAGATAATGCTCCAGCTTGTTTGAAATCTCCGAGATGAGATCTTCATTTGCACCACAACCTGACTGAAAAATATTTCTGATTTCTTTTTCTTTGGCACTGATTTTCTTTGGTCATTGTCTCGCTCGGTTCGCTTTCTCTTTTCGAAATCACTTCAGGGTCATTGCTCTATTCAATGCGTCACATTGAATATATTTGACTCATATTAGTCTTTGGCTCTATCGGGGCCCTGAAAGAAATATTCCCCCACGCTTATAGAATGAGCTCGGAGTATGCTGTATTGTAATTTGAGGTGTTTTTTCTGGTTATAAAATGATAATTCAAGTGATTTGAGAGTTCTTAGCTGTGAACATGGTCGAGAAATATTTTATAAACGTTTTAGAAATTCTTTTCGTCCATTTTGTCCTTGTAATCTGTCAATCAGTAAGTTTGTTTTGGAGCTGTAATTGTACATTGTCAAATTGTACATCATATCTTTATACTTTGAAAGGCGCCGTTGAACACATTTGTCTTCAACGTTTTCTCCATGATGCGTCTCTCAATATGACGAATGGTCATTTACATGAACAAATTACCCTGCGAGCCACCTGTAAGGTGTGCGGCAGGGTTGAATCATTGCCAATCGTGCACCACGTCAGCATCTACCTACATGTATTAAGGAATAGAGTAAAACTTACCACTGAAAACATATTAGTTATGCATGCATCATCAACGTGCAACCAATTCATTAGAATGTACGTTCTAATCTTTTTCTTTTCGTTTGCGAACAACAATGCCTAACCACGCATGTTTAGGTATTTGCTGAGGTGAAGTAATTTCTATTCCATTCACGCTTGCAAGGACGCAGTTGGTATGGGTTGGTAGCACTCTGACCATGCACTTCAAACTACGGAACCCTCATTACACCTATCTATATGTAGATGAACCTAACCGCTTGTTGTATTGTCTACGCATTATGATCTCTGATTGCTCGTGGAAAGAAGAACAATTTAAATCTATTTGCACGGAAATCTATCTCTCTAATGTTTCTTTCACTGTCGAATCTAGCTTAATACGTGGGTGTTTTTAATATAATTCTAAATTCGTCGGGAAAAAGGTCACCTTCAAATGCAATTCAAAGTTTCAGTCTAAATTTTAACCTACACCCTGATAATGATTCCCTATTCGAGTTCTTCTAATGAACTATTGATACTAATACTGTAATCATAACGACCTTTCACAAACCTCGCCGATCTTATTTGTACCTGCTTTGATGCCATCTATTCGCGCTCAAATCTATCTAATTGGTCGATCTGATTGGTGATTGTAGAGCTTACGGAATTATATATCCCAAACGGTGAGTGAAATCCAAACATTAGGATATACCGTTCCTTTCACTGTACCGCCTCTGTTTTCCCACTAATTGTAAGATGTGTACCCTGGATGTCACTCAGCATGCGTTTAGTTAAATCTGTCTAAAAACTCATGTCAAGGCGTGAACCAAGGACCTCTGGTTAGGTCCCCCAAGCTCTACCAACTGTGCTACCATGGCATATTTACTAGCAGTTTTGACTTTGGTTTTTGAGTCATTCGACGGCTAAGGTTATATCGCCATTCTAACCTAAGGTTTTAATGCTAAGACAAACGTAACAGCCATGCCCTGGGCGTGATTTGATCCCGCAATTTGCTAAGACATTGCTCACCTGGCACCGCGGCCATCTTCACCATCTTTTCATCGCCTCATGCTTTTCCTATATTAAAATTGTTGTAATTAATGTCTTTGAAGTGTAAATAGATAAATAATAATTATTATCGAAAGCTAACCAGTCTTCAGAAGTCCCCGATTAAAGTTGTTTCTTCTTGACGCTAATTAGGAGCTTATTTCCTGAAGTCTGTCATTCAATACTCCCGTACCAAACGATTCTTTTGAAATTTACTGGATAGCAATCAAAGTTTCCATGCCGTGGTAGTGAATATTTTTTTAAGTGAGCGCATTACCTTATTATCTAAACTGAGCATAGTCTAAGTGTCATCGCTCTTCAAATTTGACGTCAACAGTGGTTGACGGCGTTCCGTTACGACTGCCAGGAAGTTTAATCAGGAATAATCTGGTTTCAAGTCGGTATTCACCAGATCGCCAGTCGGTATACGCGGCTTTTATCGCTGCCTTTTGAGACGTAATAACGTCGTATTGTCGCTATTTTGCCTGCCAGTGGGATAATCCTTATTCTGGCATGTGTGACCGATGTACCAATGTAATTCACTCCTATCATCAGAATTGTAATTGCCTTTGACTACTTTGAGGAGTCATTTTTATCTCATTTTCCCAGCTGTAACTAGTTAATTCCCGTTTACCCTGATGGTCTATCGTATTATGAGTATCGCTTTATGATGTTTTTGATTCCTGAAGGACTTTTTACGTCAATGTTCATCAAACTTGTGAAACATTGCTAGGGGCTGTGAATTCTCCGGCGTCTGTGGCGGTGGGGTAAATCCCTTGCATGTCAATCCTGAGGACCCGGGTAGAAAGTTCACTGCCAGGGCATCGATGTTCGTGATGCCACAAGTAAGAGAGTACTTCGTAGTCCTATTTAGCGTAAAAGATAATCATGATGTATCTTGAAATGTTAAAGGTCTAATAGTCTGTCCTCTCATCATTGCCTCACGTTATGCAATTGATTATATTAAAATGTGCGGCTGGTATTTTTAAAATCGTTGCATTAACGAATTTGACAATGATTTTGCTTACAATTCATTAGTGATGTATTGTAATTTCCTGTATTTTCGTCGTTTCGTGTTCTTTAGGCTTGTAATTTTATTCCTGCGACAGTTCTTCCGTATTCACTCGCATAAAAATCCAAGGAATTGAATTATATGACGCATAAAACCAAGGATTATTGCGTAGCTAGCATTAATTACGCTCCTAATGCAGTGACACTTCTTCCTTCGCTCAATCCTTTTCGTGTCGATGAATACTCGTGGCTCGACCGTTCCAACCTGCCTCAAAATTTAGCGGCCGGGTATTTTTTTTCCTGCCGCTTGTTTATAACCTTGATGGCCATCAGTATGATTATATGTGACGCACACGCGTTTCCGGGTCACAGCTCCGAGGCACACTCACAATAAAGCAATTGATATTATGCTGAGGGATATTCTATCGACATCCATAGCTCCAAAATGCTTTTTCAGCTTGATACATTACGTTTCGCTGCATCTTCTCTCGCTCATTATTTTCTAGGAGGAAAACATTCACCTCCCTGTCATACCTTATGTTTTGTATTAGAATATGCTCCTATGCATATGGACTGAAGTCTTTTTTCCTCGTAAGTTTTTTTATTCAACTAGTGGAAATTTTCGGTCTTTGACCATGCACTGTTAAATTATATCTAACCAGCACTGCATCCCATGGTGTCACCCCGCGCATCTCAGGTCAAAACAAAAGAAAAGAAACTTTCGGATCAACGTAAAAAGAAACTTATCGTCGCAGTAATAGACTTGAATTATAGATGCTACAGTGACTAAGGTTATTTCACACAAGTTAACCAAGTTTTTTAAACAAAGGTAAACAATATCCATATCCGATGGGAACCCGCGAACTTCGGTTTTCCTGGCTACTGGCCGTGTACTTATCGTCACAGCGAAAGAAATCAGAAAAGTAGCTATGCACTGTTTGCGATAAAAATGTAGTGCATTTTAGTAGACGGAAGTTTCCTATAGTTACGTGGTATTCATATCGTATTGCACAAAGATTTGTAACTTAAAACTTTTATGCTTGTTGGTCAAGTCTTTGGCGTTTTTCATTACTACTTCGCTCAATCCCCGTGGTCGACGGCCTTATCGAGGTGGGAAGTGCTTTCGTGTTACTATGACTCCCAGAACCGGACTGGCGAGAGCAATGAATTTTTGTAAAAAAAATAGGTCGAAGAGTAGGAGGCAGACAAAAGATGGTCCTAACAGCGTCTGTTCATTAGGCAAATTAAGTACGATCCAAGTGGGACGACCGCCTTCATATAGTGTCAAAATAACACCACTTGGGAAGGCAACGGGAAACTATCCCAATTATTACCTCAACAAAATTCTTATAAAAAAGTACTCAGCTTTAGTTGTTTCGGAAATAATATTCTAAAGACTGTTATCGAAGATATGCTGGATAAGCTAGTTAGAGGGTATAAAAGGTATATTGGATATGATGAAAAATGGTCGTAAATGTATCAAATGTTTTGATAACTTGGTGGAAACTCATTGCGATAGTTTGGAAATAATTTCACTTAGTAATATTCCACAGAAAGTTTTATTTCTTCCGACCCACGTTTTCGACTATTGCTCAGTCGTTATCAAGATGTTAAGGTATCAACTGCTCTACTCGACTCGTACGTATCACACTACCAGCCACACTGCCTTGATAATGACTGTGCAGTAGTCGAGACCCTGGGTTGGGTGAAATAAAACTTTCTGTGGAATATTACGAAGTGAAATTATTTCCAAACTATTGGTCGTAAATGTGATAAACTGATGAAAGAAATGTTAAAGAGGGCCATTTGGATAACCTGGCGGAGAAGGGATTCTCCATCTAAACCTACTCCAACTGACCAAAAATTAATATGTAATAATTACGTCGCTCATAGAGTCTCTAATTACACAAATATTGCGTTATGTTTGGTTTCATTGTTGAAGTTGCCATTAAAGAACATTTCTAAAGTATGTGTTTCCACTATTTGTGATTGCAGTGTCCTTTCTTCTATCAGTTCCACGGTTTAATATTTTTCTTTCGTTAAAACCAAAATGAGGATATTCCTTTGTTTCAAAGTATCCCTTTCAATGTGATGGTATTCCGACAGTAATTTCTCTCTCCATTAATGGTCGTTAAATGTCGCGCAGCAGAACATCAAACTGAAAGGTATGTTTATGCATTCCATGCAGCCATATCGCTGATCGTTTCAGATTGCAAAACTTCTCCACGTTATGTGTTTAAGATATCGCATAATATCGTATTTGCTTTTGAATGAGTGAATTGAGCTCCTCAGACGGTTTTTTAAGTGCAACTTGTGCTCATCTGCTTATCAGCAGTCAACTGCTGAACTCAACTCGTACGTGTTACACTAACAGCCATGTTGTACGTGCGAATCGATTGATAACTTTATGTAATCTAATCGTTCCCTTTTTGAGCTATTAGCAAAGTAGATACTCCTTTGATTTACGGTACAGTTATAGCATTTGATAATACGCCAATGTTGAAGGTAGATTCTTCGTCATCCTGAGTAACTGAGGCAATGTTTGCCATGTTCCTTCCATACACCCTCGAGGTGGCTATCAGGGTAGTCAGTAGATAAGTATGGACATGTTCTCTGGCTTGGTCCTGTAACCACAATTTTCACCGGTTATACTCATGTACGAAGTAGCTTTAAGCTTCTAGCTAACACACTAACGCCCCTTGGAAGCATGTTAGTCAGCATACAGTACTGTCTCTATGGTCCCGTTAATGGTATTGACACATTGCATATCGTAGACTTCGATGCCTCCCAAGACTGGCATTCCTATCCCTCCCCCTTCTCATTGTATCAACGATGGTATTGTCACGTGTCCAATACCGGACGTTTATATGCGAGCGTGTGCTTGCGTTCAGCTCCCTAAATGGTCGAGTACGCATATCCACGCGCCCATTTTCGTGGGTTAGTGCATGGTCTCCCTTCTCCTCGCTGTCTTTATTTCCCTCTTAACCCTTTATGCTATCTTTAAGGGACCCTTAAGTTGAGTGAATGGAAGGCTCGTCACGGTACAAGTTTGCGTAATAGCGTCGCCGCAACGTTTCATTGGGTTGCATCAGCGACGGCGTTGTTCCTTGGTCGCCGTGTTGAGTCAGTCGCCCAATCCCGAGTTTTCTCCATTCATACGCCGTCCTCTTTTACCACCTTCCACATACAATCCGCGGTGGATTCATTGTCATCGTAGATATACGGCTGCTTCGTAACATCGACTTTTTGTTCGACCTTCAATTTCGAATCAGTTTTTTTCAAGGCAGAATATTATATCGTCATTCGTGTAAGGGAATGCAGTCACCCGAGATTACTTTTGAGGTTTTGCAATGGTGGATATAGAACCTCATAATTAAAATATTTAATATTGCTGAATTTCTACTTAAAATATCTAATTTTATCAGGGGGTGAATACAAATTCTATTACAATTTTGTACAAAAATTGTACAAAAGTATATGGAGCTATTGGCTGACCAAGTTATTGTGTGTTCTCTTTTCACCAATGATTTATATTTTTTTCTTCATCATATGTACTCCAACAGTGCATGTATGCCACAAGTGTATCATTTCAAAAGTTCTTCACCATGCAATTACAAAGTTGAATGATTAACAGTCAGAGTAAAGTTGAATTATTTCTGTCTACAGCAATGTCTAACTATTATTACTGTGTTAATTAGTCACGAAAATTCGGAGGATGCCAAACACTATCGATTTCATTTTAGTTATTCGTTCAGTTAGACGCATAATGTTATAGTCTGATTTTTTTAACGCCCGTCCTACGTTAACTGGAAGTTTTTTTTAAATAAAATTGTGCCATTTGAATTGGATCCTCATGCCTTAAAAACGTATGGTGTTGTATGAAGCTACACCGTTCCAATGAAACTAAATTGTAAAGAAGGAACGTTCACAGTTTGATGTTATCGAATCTAACTGTAAACGAGCTAATACACCGTCCATCCTATCTTGCTAGTGCGATCCTCCATTCTAATTTTTTACTGATGATTTTCCCGCGAGTATCCGTGGTTCAAATAATCTCAAATCTCAGTATTACTCTACTTTCTTGTCATCTGGAAAATATTGCGAAGGATATTAAATTTAAGTACCTATTCTTTCGGAAAACCTTCTAAAGCGCTAATTTCTCCATAAAATTTCTTTCTATTGAGAGTACATCATCCCCATAGTTAATGTTGCGTACGGTGACACCATGAAGATATTTCTCTGCCTCATATGGGATATTTTAAGTTTCTTTTAAGATTGACATTTCACTATAACGATAAACTACGTCTGGTTTCGTTGGTGTATTGGTAAAATTCTGAAGAAAATGTCATTTATTTTCTCTGAAAAAGCTAGGTATTCCTACGACACCCCAAAAAGAAAAATGTTTGGCTACATCGCTTGTCAGCCGGGTTTGGCTAATTATCCTTGTTGAGAAGTCGTTCTGTGTGGATATTTAGGGAGATCGTGGGAGCGGAACTTCAAAACAAATTCTGTTGGTGTTTGTTTCTCAGTTTTGTGTCTCGATAGAAATGTTCAGGCCGTAGCCCCCTTTAGCTTAAATTTTCTTGGATAAATATGAATCGACCGATGTATTTAATGAAAACCAGGCGTTTCCTTCACAATTGACATTAAAGACCTCATACAAGATCGTCCCTCCTCATCTCTTGTACTGATTTCTTTCCTTTTACAATGCGCATTAATATTAGTACCATTGAGAAATACTTTTTTGAGCCATGACCTTTCCTCCATACTCATGAACTCTTTTCTAAGTGGCCTTTGTTAATGGATCTTAGTAGAAGTTGTTTGAGCTGACTTTATTCGATGAATCCAGTCTCCTTTTTGCGGAAACTCATATTATATTAATAGTAAGGACTATGTTTTATTGGGTGTAGTATGGTTGATGGTATCCGTAACCCTTTCAACTTCCTGGAATTACTCAACCTTGTCGTGCACTTCTCTCTCCAAGTGGTCTCAAATACTCTGGTCTCCTACGTATATCATAATTTTTATGCGAAGATGACACTAATGTGTTGAAAATAACCATTCCAGAATATAAGTTTGGTTAAAAGACACAACCTGACTTATTTCGAGGAAGCGTTCATGTTTGGAATAACGTCTCGAATATGGGAGATAATTCTATCAAGTGTCATTTATAATGTTGAATAATGCTTAAACTTATTGCCGGAATACCATTTTTTTATTTTCCATTATTGACAGAACTGGGTGAAAAAAGAGGTAACCCCTGTAATCCGCCTTGAAAAATGTAGTTAAAATGGTGGTATCGTTAACGTGGTCGTGTAAGGAAATCCGAGAAAGACAGGATGTTAAAGGACGAAATTGAATCGTGAATGTTAACTTTCACGAAATAAAAGGAAAAAAGGGGATTTTTGTGGCATTTGGAAAGTTTAGAAGTATTCTGGGGTAAAACTGACTTTCTATAGACAGCAGGTGTTTAATTGTAAATTTTGAATTGATGAAAACCTACCTATATGTTGCCCAGTATAATGCCTGCCAATTATGACAACGATGTGAGACCCGAAGCATGAACCGTTTCTTCATGAATGTTTGAACTTATCTAACTCATGTCTCTCTAGTGTGTATTAGTATCCTGTTTACATCTACACATTCGTAATACCCTGCGAGCCACCGCGAGAGTGTGGCAGAGGGTGAAGATCATTAAATATGACACACATTCAACGAAAGGTTACAATGATACTAATTCATGGAAACATGCTAGATAAAAGAGAAACGTGCAAGCAGATGGTTAATATCTTCATAGTAATGAAGCCATTAATGGTTAGAAAATAATTTCTTTAAGTATAATTATCTGTATTTCCCTAGTAAGTACGGGTATTTTAAAACTTGCTTAATGCACTAAAGACTAATCTATTCCACCCACTTATCCCTTTGTTATGCTGTCTATTATGCCATACGCCGGGATTTTCTAATCTCTAACGTCTCGTGCAAACTTTTTTATTCGAATTTACTTTAAAGGGATGCCTAAATTTAACCTACTTTTTTTTATAATAATTGCCATCCTAGTTCTTCTATTAAACTCGCAACACTAACCCACTTATCCTAACGACTTTTAACAAATCTTGCTATGTAGTGGGTCCCCAAATCTCGTTTCGAGAAATTATTGTTAGCATTGCAACTATTGAGTTTGGTTCATATGGAAATGAAATACTTCTTAAATTCAAGGAAAGAGTATTACCTTTTTCTTAATTATGTTCCGCAAAATGTGTTTGTGTTATGTTTCCCTCCGTGGCTTGTACCATTCAGTAAGGGGAAGTTGCCAAGAGCGAGCCTTCTACCACAGGGGGAGGAAGGAGCGATGATTCGTTTCTGAATGCTTCCGCTAGAACTGGAACGCACATGGAATCCGACTTCTCCAGCGACGGGCATGGGCGTCCGGTCCTTTGATTTTGTAAAATATCGTAAATATTTTCTTTCGGGAATTCAGTGGAACCCTTGGATGGCTGTGATGATTCCGAGACATTTCCTGCTATGATATAACAAAACTTTCTCAATTTGGGTGAAAATCTCAATACCTAAAATTTCTGCGTCTTCCTCTCGAGTTAGGGAAGGAACTTCTAAGGTCATGGAAGAATTATGAACAGGAAGAAATAGTTTGTAGTAGCAGTAGATTCCTTTGGAAGCTGGTATCAGTTCTATGAGCATTTTTGTGATAGGCTAGCCGTGTTTTCGTATCTTTCTCTTAATTTTGGTACTCTTGAGGTCATACTGTGTAGAATTGGTTATTTTATTGATGTTTTTCCACGTGAACTACCTATTAGGTAATTTGAGTTTTGGAATTTTGATATACGCATTGACGTCGAACGCCTATATTAATAATTCTATCTATATAAGTATTTTATGTTTTCATGTAAAAAATATCCGTAGTTTTCTGGCTTTTTGTATATAATATTTTAAAATGTTTAGACATTGTAATAATTTACCGATATCAATATTTCCTTGAAGTTATGAAAGGGAATCCAGGTCTTCACTATTGTATCCTTTGGTAAAGTTATCCATGATGTTAGATAAAAGACTCATAGTAAGAATATAGTAATGATTTAGCCTCTTCCTCTTATAATAGCCTGCGAAAATTTCTATGTCAGTGTTTGTGAAGGCAGTAGTTTTTACAATGAAAATGTTTCTGTTCTCGTCTTTCATCACTGGTGTCGTAATTGTTGACTTAATCTTTTGTTGATGGTCTAACGCATTGTAACGTTACCTTTTGGTATCTTATCGTATCTCCTTAAAAAGGAGATATTTCATATCTCCTTTTCAAGTCACTAACCAGAAAAATTATTGCGTAGTTTTTTACTTCTCACAAAGGCTGCTTGCGCGTGCATTTGAGAAAAAATGACTTTCTTAGTATTTATACTTACTTTTAATTTCAGTGCCTTTGAGAAAAATTTTAATGTTAAGTTTCGTCGATAAATTTGGTGAGTTTTTTAGTTGATATAAGCCCCGGTATTGTATATTGTCTTGTTAATTTTACATAGATTGAGAACCGTGGATTATATGTTGTGTCATAGTTATTGCTCACATCCGATGAGTGTCACACATGCTTGTAATTATGGGAACTGGCGATAGTCACGACATTAAATAAGTATCCGTATAAGCTACTGGTAACGTTAACCTGAAATTACAAAACCGGGCTTATCAATGCCATAATAATTTTTCCGTTTTCCAATTATCAAGTTAGGGTGATGAGGCTAATGAAAAGGACGGCGTAGATGAAAGGTTGGAATAGATAAAAGCTGGGTTAAAAAAAGCAGTGCGGAAACCAGTTCGAACGGCTAATACGAGAAAGGCCAGGAAGCCGTGGATTGCCGAGAATATAATTACGGTGATAGTTAAGAGAAGGAAAAGAATGAATATCTGTGTTGAATTAGGTAAGAGGAAGTAAATATAATTGAATTATAAACTTAGGCGATAGATTAATTGGGCGAACGAGTAGTGATTGAAAGGACGGTAGTATGGAATGGAAAATTTGCGTATTAGGAGAATTTGGTGGACCCTATGTGAAATTTAAGAACATATCCGGTATCTGTGCGAAGATGTACAAAACAACCTTGCCCTTGGAAAGGTGGAAGCTACCTTTAGGATAGTGAGGAACCACTTCAAGGAACGGAGCGCAAGATGCAATGCTATATGAGACAAGAATGGAGAACTTTAGATTGAAAATAAAGACAAATTGAAGAGATGGAAAGAATATCTGGAAGAGTTATACAACGGGAACAATCTCAGCACGAAAGTTATTGAAGAGGAAAGCCAAGTCGTGAAGGATGATATGGGAGCATCAATATAGAGATCATAATTAGACGCAGCAGTAAGGGACATTCGGATGAATAAAGCTTCTGGAATTGATGATGTCCCCGCAGAACTGATAAGGAATGCGGGAGAGAGGATATTGGCCCATCTTTACAAAGCCATCTGTGACATGTAGTCAACAGAAGAAATACCCTGGGGCCTCGAGAAAACATCATAATTCCCATTCCTTAAAAGAAGAGAGTGGAGAAATGCGAAAATTTTAGGACTATAAGCCTGACAACACATGCATCGAAGACATTGACAGGAATAATCTACTGAAGAATAGAACGAAAAGCAGAGGAGTTCCTGGATGAAGATCAATTCGGATTCAGGAAAAGTAAGGGTACAAGAGAAGCAATATTGGCCCTTAGGCTGCTCATAGAGAAGAGAATGGAGAAGAACAAACCGACGTTCATTGCATTTGTGGATTAAGAGAAGGCTTTTGGAAACGTGGATTGGTATTTAATGCTTGGAATTCTGAAAGGAATTGGAGTGTCGTACAAAGACCGAAGAATTATCCACAGTTTGTATTAAAACCAAGTAGCGGTGATAAAATCTGGACCCAGCTGTGGAGAAGCAATAATAAGGAAAGGAGTAAGACAAGGTTGTGCACTGCCTCCAGAAATTTTTAATGTTTACATCAAGAGAGCCATCAATGAAATCAAGGAGACGTGTTCTGGAGTGAACATCCACGGAGAAACAATCAGCATGCTACGATTCGCTGATGACATAGCTCTCATAGCAGAGACAGAGAAGGAGCTGAATAAGATGCTAACAACCATGGAAAGGACAATGGCCATACATCAGCTGAAGATCAATAAAAAGAAAACTAAGTTATTGGTGTGCAGCAAGAGACAGGTGGCCAAAACAAACATTATACTAGAAAAACAGAAACTGGAAGAGGTGAAAGACTTCTGTTACCTGGGAGGCAGAGTAACCAACGATGGACGAAGCAAGAAAGAAATAGTGAGTAGAATAGCCCAGGTAAAGAGGGCATTCTATCAAAAGAAGAATCTACTTACAGCTGGAAATACAAACTTGGAAATAAGGAAGCAATACATCAAAACGTATATCTGGAGCATGTTTCTTTACGGCAGGGTGGCATGGACGATGACAGCAGCGGAGAAGAAAAGGGTGGAAGCATTCGAAATATGGTGCAATCGAAGAATGATGAATATAAAATGGATCGATCGAGTGACAAATGAAGAAGTGCTAAGAATAGTGGGGGAAAAGAGAAGTCTGCTGAAAACTCTAAAAAGAAGACGGGACAACTTAATCGGCCATATCTTAAGACACGATGGCCTGGTGAAGACAATCGTCGAAGGAAAAGTGAACGGGAGGAATGGAAAAGGCAGGCCTCCTATGAGTGACATAGAACAGGTCGTAAAGAACGTGAAAGAGGGAAACTACGTTAATACGAATAGGTCGGCCAATAGAAGAATCGAGTGTAGGGCTGCGTCAAACCAATGCTAAGATGTTGACCGTTGATGATGATGATCCGGCATTAGGGGAGAAAAAACCATGCCATCTGTAATGGGCAAGAATGGGAAATACGTTGCATATAAGAAATTTAGCCTAAATTAAAGAATATTTGGTATCAAGATTGAAAAAGCGTCAGGGTATACGAAGAAATGAAGCTAAGTAGTGACAGATAAAGTACCATTTAAGTTGTAAAGTCTTGTTAAAACTGAATTAAAATGTGGGATTACATTAGCTGGAACAGTTGGAAAATATTTTTTGCTTGGTAGTATTATGAGCTAAGGTGTGTTTATAAGCGATAAGCGATAACGTCGGCAGGATTGATTTTGATAAGCAGGTGTTTACCAGCAGAACAGAATTTATGTCTAGAACCTTAAGCAGGAAATCAAAGAAATTATTAGTGAAGAGCTTGATTTGGAGCGTGCACCTCTTGCTCTTGTCACCACACTGAAACGATCCCTCGGTAATTATTATGGTAAAGAAGGCCTTTAAATGCCTATGATCCAGCATTCGTATTCGGTTATAATAATGAATTATGAAGCAATGAATGAAAGCATTTGCTGTGAGGATGACATGACGAAATGTCGAGCTTTTTTTGGAAGGGAACTCCGTAACGTTGTGGGACGTAATTATTAACTAGTGAATTCCAATAAAAATTACTTGCCTGAAAATGTTTGGTTGGTGGATATTTACGCTTCTTACCTGTTGAGATTTAAGAAGTTTGTGGAAATTTTCTTATAAACTCTGAAGAGTTCTTCCTTAAAAATTGATTTTTGCTCCAGAAAAAATTCATCATGCACGTGATTGCGTTAAATTCACATGCCCTCAGATAGAATACATGATATTTTCAAGTCTTCATGATCAAGGATAGAAGCAGTTTTTAAATACTTCATGGTATGGTTATTGCTAATAGAGGCTCTCTGATATGGACATTATTGTTTAAGAAGGAAGTCCTCAGGCTTTACTTGGTGGAACCGCATGGTGGTTGTAAGGAGAAAATCCACTTAGATTCTTGGTAAGACCTCTTAGTATAAATAAAAAGGGAGATTTTACTGGATTTTTTCAAAAGCCTTTACTTATCAATGTCGAAAAGTGATAGATTATTGTTAATAATACCTATACTATTTTGTCACCTTTACCAAAGTAACAACGATTTTGATGTGAAATTTCCTCTTATTGTTCGCTGATTGTTTTTTTTCAGAAAAATAATATTAGACGCAAGAGAATAATTTCCATCAAGTCCGTAAGGGAAAAGGGTTAATTTATTTCAATCCACTCATGTTACCTTCACTCTTCTCACAGTACTATAATTTCTTGAGCACGATTATTCCGTGAAACCGTAGAGCGCCGATGACGCAGGAATATGAGCTTTCTCGCTCATTTCAAATCATTGGCTGCCTGGCCTCAGAATGTAGTCACCTAATTAACTCCCACTTCCCTTGTAATTCATCTCCTTGAAAGCGGGTACTCGGTAGTTTTAAAAGTTTCCACCGCAAATGAGTCGTAAACTCTAATGCCCGCATTGTTCGTTGATAATTGTTTCAGATGTTACTTATCCTAATCCGTTTGCGTCGTGAGCACTTTCCGCGATGGCGAATTACATCCCCTTCTTAGCGCACCTGCTAATGATGTCAGCGCGGACGCTGTTGGGCAATGGCTTCTTGCGGGCAGTACGCGTCCTCGAAGCTTCAGGAGCGGTCGGTCGTCTTTGAGGCGGAGAGAAAGGACTGACGGCGAGGTTAAGGCTCGTGCCTCCGACCTCCCTCATTTCACTCCAGCTGCCATCGTTGGCTGCCGTGCCACCTCATTCATTTCGCCCCCCCCCCCTCTCCTTTCCACCCTGCTTTTCCTCGTTTCGCTGAGCTTTTGTCGCTTTTGCCGTCCGTTGCCGGAGATGTTATCATTCATCGCTGTCGCTCACCCCGTAGGCCTCCGTCCTTTTGAACCTACAGGGGGAGTTTGCGGGGGATCGGGTAGCTGGTTGTGCCGGGCATGGGAACCACCTCCTGCGTGTGTGCGTACGCAAATACATTACGTGGGATCCCTTCGGGGGCCACGTTTCGCGTGTCCGAAACTCTCACTGCCTTCCTTTCTCACATCTGTCTAGAGCTCTCCCTTATCCCTCTAACCCTTGCCTCACGTTTCCTCCTCCTGTTGCGTTAGAACCCCTTGAAATTTAGGAGTTCCCTTGCGACGGTCTTATTCAGGGAGGATTTTAAATTGTCGGACGTTGGTGACGACAGGATTTCGGTGTTATTGCTTCGTGAAATACTTTGTTTAAATTATTTTTTTTACATCTGGAACTTTGTTGTCCGCATGGTACCTACTGTCGGTCAACTACTCCTTATGAATAAGGCGCCAGGAATGCGTTAAGGTGCTTGCCTCTCATGTACTTCATGTTTGAGTTCCTTGTGTGTTATAGGGGGGAGGGATATGCATACATTGGCCATATGTGATATTCATTCATCAGAAAACTTTCAAGATTTTGTTTTGTGTTGGATGTAATACATGTGATTTTGCAACATCAATTGTTTACTGGCAACGGTGGCGTGTAGTCCGGCGCCTTTGATTCAGCTATTTTTATTATTATTAGCTTTTCGGAACTATGAATAGCTTTGTGTCATTCGGCACTTAACTCTTGATCACACCTTACGTCACCACCATCTTGGCCAGCTTGTGAAAATTACGATTTGTACGCGCCTCTAAAATAGGTGTGAAAAGAGATAGTTGATTTCACTCTGTGAGAAATGCGTGGCTTAGAAAATTTCTGCCGAGCCCCTTTTCATCCTTTTACTGTAGTCACCCCTTAGTGATCTGATTCCCTGGAAATTTCATTTCATGGAGTTTTCGTAGGCTGGAGATATTGAGGATTGACTGCTGGATTGGAGATATTGAGGCCTGACTGCTCAGGTTAAAAATGAAACCCTTTTATCGTTGAATCCAGTAAAACTACGATTTCCCGGCCCGCGCTCAACCGATCCCCGTTTCAACCGGTGGATTTTAATTAATATAGCCCCTAGGAATCTCACCTTGAGAATTCATCTAACCCTTTAGCGTTTATCAAACCTTCTAGTGTTTGGTAGAATCAAGCGTCCAATGCTTTCCTTTGTGTCTCGTACTGTCTGTATGATCATGATGAAATTAATATGTCATGGTCAAAGCCCTGTGCTAAATAAGTAGAAAGGCTCATCCTTCACGGTAAAGAGTCACTTCTGAGGTGGGCAACGGGACTTGTTTGGCGTTAATTTCACTTTGATGTTCATTCTAGCATTTCTTCGGATTGATCGAAATATAGAATTATTCCGGTTAATCCCTCGCTCCAATTTGTTTATCCTCTGTATTTCCACGCTCATACATGATGTACGCTTTAAGTTCGGTGAACGTTGTCGTGGGTATAAAGATGAATCCATGCCTTGTTTTTGGCTCGTGAGAGCCGAGCGAATAATTCATAAATAGTTGAAAGGTCGCTCGCAAAGCTGCATATTCTTGATTGATATGCGAAATACAATCATTTCAAAAAATAAAAGTATTCAACATAGCCGGAGACAAAAAATTGTGCTCGAAAATGGAAGTTTGCTTTGAAAGTTACTGGCAGCGTTTCTCGGTGTCCATTGGCTTACGACACTAATTTCAATTAGCGTAGCTAATCATGTTCAAAAGGACTATATTCTATTTTGATTTTTAAATAAAAAATGTTTAACTTTTTATGTAGCCATCCCCTAGCTTCTCCTCACTTTTATTACACATGTATTCGTCTTACATCTGATCCGCAAAATTGATTGCGTTTCTTTTTAAAATATATTGTGCAATTTTCAATCCGACTGCTGACAAAAAACCTGACTTCTTTGGGCAGAATTTGGACGTAAAACAAAATAGGAACATGTGAGGGCTAAACTGAATGACAATGACAGCAAAAAGATCCAAATTAATATTAACGAATGGGAACCTCGAGCTCTCCTCCTAAAAACCGAGGCAAGGTGCAAAAAAATTTCACTTCTCTAATTGTGAGAAATGACCTGAAGTTACTTAAATTAACACCGTCTGAGCGCAATTCTTGGCGAGGAAACATTTCTTTGGCCACACCGAGTGTTGATTGTTGGAGTTGCTGGCAGACGATGACACGTTGGAGGTTTCTATTTACGTCCCGGCCAAAATTTGCGTGTATGCATTGGTCTCGACACTCGTCAAGCCTCGTCTGTTTGGCTAACGCCTGTCTCTACCTTATCTCGTCCGGTCTTCATGCGCAGCAAATGTGTTTAGCCGAGGTCTCGCACAAATGCCTTTCTTCGGCGTATCAGTGGATGACTTCGTAAAATCTTGCAGAAATGCATTGAGCATTCAGTGGCCCCACGAAAATGACTCGTGGTCGCACTTTCGTTTTTTGCCATTCTAGAATTCAATATTGAGTGATCATTCATTCGATATATTCAGTCGCAGCAGTCCTCTCGAAGCCAGACTCTAGAAATCTCCGTCTAATAGGTAATGTCAACGAATTTATCGAGTTTAAAAAAAGCACGGGACTGAAGTTGTAGCCCTATTTCAGAATAGCTGCATTGGCCTGTCCAATGCAGAGAAGCCGTTTCGTGACAGAAGGTTTTACTTTATCAATTCCTAGTGAACTATGCATTAGTACATGCCAGTAATGTGAGAAGTCAAAAGATCGTAGAACGGAAGCCAAAGAAGATGGAAATATGTTTATGCGATTTTTTTTCACCTTACTCTGCTCACTAGTTGAAAAGTTCTTGTTGTCAATTCTACAATGAAATCGTTATCATATGGATGGGAGAACATGAATTTCGCTTAAAAAAACCTCCTATTGATGATGCAGCTGTAGACCTGAAGTAGTGAGACTAGCAGTAAATTTTAACTCAAAGAATTCCTTTAGGGCGTTGTCATTATTTCTTATCTCAGGTCATATCTGTGATTTTCTTGACTTATGATAATGCTAATGTGTTTCACTTTAAAATAATTTTATTTACAACAGTAATTTCAGGGTGGATTAATCGAATTTGAAGGATTCAGCTTGGAATGACTAATTTCCTGGATGTTTTAGGGCTCATTCCATTGCATAGGTATGGCTATCCGCATTCTATTGTTCTATTCGTTGCACTTCATTTCATAACACCACCGACTTCTATATACTTTCACTAAGTGTTAAAGCTATTGAATTCTCGTGCCAGTCTGACAGCGAAGTATTCTGTTGTATGACGCTGATTTCGTGGGTGAAGATTTCGTAAAAGCGGTATCGGATTCAGGCTCATAGCAAGGTTGAGGTGCAGAGGTAGAGACTCCCCTCTTTAAAATGTTGCCATTTCCGAAATCGTGTCCGCCTCGCTGAGTATTGGTACTTTGGCAAAACAGTTGCCTTCCATCCATAACCTCTGTTGTCCCACGTCGCTCCACTTAAAAGCGTTGGGGAGGCTGGGGCCAAAAGACGGCGCCTTCCAAAGTGGCCCTGGTCACATTTGTCTTCATCTCCTGGACTTTCCTTCCTCCTCCCTTCCCGGCATCCTTTTCCCTGCTTAGCCCACTCCTCTCGAGCGATCTCTCCCCCGCCTCGGCGCCCTGACGAATATTCTCTCCGCCCCCCCCCCCCTCCCCCCCCCCTCTTGGGACCTTTCCTCAAAAGAAGCTCTTAAAATGCTCGCTCAACCCAGGCACTTGTTGGCTCGCGGAGCGTATTAGGTAATATGGCACCTCCCGCCGTCTCCCGACCTCCCCGGCGCCTGGTGTGCGAATTTTAGCGCATGTCATCGTCATTATTTATGGACTGTAGTCGTGTCGACCGAATATGTTGGGAGGTGTAAAAGGGACCGTGAAAAGGTTATGAGAGTGTTTCTCGCGCTCGCCTAGGGGGGATCTCAGTGGGAAAGCCTGGAAGTTTCAGCACTTTGAATCTTCGGGTCGGGGAAGTTAACGCTCTTCTCTCATGTCACAAAGACGCGGCACATATTTTTTTTTCATGTTTTGAAATTGAGTGTCCTCATGTGATACCAACCCTACAATCATCCTGCTCTGGACCACTACCTCAATTGCAAATACACATTTCGGGTGGAAGAAGAAATCGGAAGAGTTAACGCTCTTCTCGCATATGGCGAGGACGCAGTGCCCTTTTTGTTGCTTTGTTTGAAATTAAGTGTCTTCATGTGATATCAAGAGTTAGGTGTCCATAATCCACCTTCTCTGGGCCACTACTTCCATTGCAAATACTCATTTCAGGAGGAAGAAAATATGATTTTGTTCATTTATTTTTGGGACGAATCGTAAATAGTGTACTTTATACCTAACCATTTATTTCGCATAAATTTATCCATTACGGCACTTACATGGTCCCCGAAATTAGCATATAAATAGCTGATATTTAAAGTCTTGGTTTCTGCTAATAACGTTTCCATGATCAAACCCTTCTGTTGCCGATAAAAAAGAAGAATTTTTAAAATATTAACCTAAGTGGGGAGCCTGGAACTAGTGGCAATGCCAGCTGAAGATGGTGGTGTGGATCGAGTTCATTGTCGCCATAGTATTGGCTACCGATCATATTGGCCCAGGTTAGAATCCAGGCAGTTGCTGCAATTTTAGTTGTATATCATTCGCTAGTGGATAGCACTTGATTAGCCCCACTCCATTTGTCGGACGGAGGGGGACACATCACGAGGAAACACTTTCTTGTGTTCTCTTGCTGACTGCTTTGATTTTTATGAGGAGGAAACTGAAACTTCACCGTTTAAGAGTGTGATATCTTCCTTCGCTTCGTAAATTACTACCTTTGGGTAAAATTGTCTGTATCTGACGGCGGAAAAATATTAAACCATCATACGGACGAGGGTTGCGCTGGGAGGATGGAATATTACTTCGTTTGCCCTAGAGGCTATGTGAGAGGCTTTCTCTTCTTTTTCCAAGGATTTCCCAAAATCTTCACTTCACTAGAAAGGATGTCCGTCCTTCACGGGATGAAGGAGGGATTGTGTGTACATCTCTGTCTTTGGACTCGATTTTCCGTCCGTACCCCCTGTTCCCCCCACCCCTGTTCCAGGCAGAAGGATTCTCTGCGCGCTTTAGATGACCAGGTGCAGCTGTAAACGGCATATGTTGCATTGTTCGCATAACCCTATCCCAACTTCCACGGTTTTTTTCCTGTCAACGTGGCCAGCATGAGTACGAAATAGCCGACTCTGCCCGTTCCCCGAGTGGAATCGGTGTGTCGGAAAGATGGCAAACGTCACTTGCCTCCATGGGAGTCCATGCAGTCCTTCGCACATGTCACATCCCCGTGCATGACGTCCCTCTTTCTTTTTACGCGTGGCTCGTATCCCGAAGAAAAACATTCGCAATCCCTTGATTTAGCTGACGTTAACAGACTTGACAGTATGGAATTTCTTCGTGATAGGGGTAAAGGACACTGTGCAATGCTACCGAATAAATTTATTGAAAATTCAATGATCATAGTTTCGATGCGGCGCATCATCATCAGGTGGCACCTAATAATGATGCACCGCATCAAATTCATGGTCGTTGACTTTTCACAAATATGTATTCGGTGTATTTGCATAGTTTACTCGCATAACAATCCCTTGATTTCGTGAAATTCCAAGAGGGGGCTAAATCTATCGAGTAGAGATTCGATTGATTCTATTGGCCCATTTAATAATGAATGATTATATATTTTCGTGGTATGAGAAATGTTGTAGTTAAACCCTTTTTGTTAAAAGTGTCTCATGAGGGATCAGTCACTTAAATGAGCTTCCTAAATTCCCTGACCACACTACACGCGCAGCTAAGAAGGCGAAAGGAGCCATCACGGCGATTTTCCCACTTCTCAAGAGCAGCAGTCTACTGGCGCTGTCAACCAAGAAAATCCTGTACCAGAGCATGGTACGCCCAATCCTCACCTACGGATACCCTGCCTGGGGCTCCGCAGCCAAAATCCACCTGAACAAACTAATTGTTATCCAGAACAAGGCCCTAAGGACCATCGCGGGAGCTCCCTGGTATGTCAGAAACCAATACTTGCACGAAAATCTAAAAATCCAAACTCTGGACAACCACCTGAGATCTCTGGCCATCAACTTGGAAAAATCGCTTGGCACCACTGACAACGCCCTTCTAAATCCTCTGTGGAACTACGATGACAACCCACACTTCAAGCACAACAGGCCAAAGCATGCCCTGGCATGCAACCTTTCCATCATTTAAACCAGCCAAAAAAATCAAAACCGTCACTATAAAAATCACCTTATCGGCGTATACCAGCCTTTGGCTGCAAAACGAACAAATGCGAGAATTCGCATCCACTTTGTGTCCTGTCCTGTCCAACTGTACGTAACGGTTCCGTGAATTACCTATGCAGACATAAAATTACATTTAACATTGACCTTACAACCGAGCCAGCAGGAATCATTTTTCCATTGAGTAGTTAAAAACGGTACATTTTACACGTATATTACCCAGATATTAGTATTCTGCTCAGTTATCGAGTTATTCGAGTTATTCATATATCAATTTGATCGAGTTATATTTTATTATAGAAATCGGTGACATTGTCGGTGAACAATGGAACACGATTCCATTTGCGCTGTACGCTCATTCATCATCATAAGTCAACAATCCTAGGATTGGTTTGACGCAGCCCTCCACTCGATTCTTCTATCGGCCAACCTCTTCATATTGACGTAGCTCCTCTCTTTTACATCCTTCACCACTTGCTCCATATATCTCATACGAGGCCTGCCTTTTCCATTCTTCCCGTAAACTTTTCCCTCGACGATTGTCTTCATCAGGCCATCGTGTCTTAAGATGTGGCCTATTAAGTTGTCCTGTCTTCTTTTTATGGTTTTCAGTAGACATCCCTTTTTTCCCACTGTTCTTAAGACTTCTTCGTTTGTCACTCGATCGATCCATTTTATCTTCACCATTCTTCGGTAGCACCACATTCAAATGCTTCCAGCTTGACTTCTCTGCTGCTGTTATTGTCCATGCTTCGCTGCCGTATAGTGGAATGCTCCAGATGTACGTCCGAATGAAATGTTTCCGCACTTCCACGCTTGTATTTGCAGCTGTAAGCAGAATCTTCTCCTGGTAAAATGCCCTTTTTGTTAGGGCAATTCTACTGGCAATTTCTCTTTTACTTCGTCCATCGCTTTACTCGGCTTCCCAGGTAGCAGAACTCTTCCACCTCCTCTATTTTTTGTTTTCCTAGTTTAACACTGGTCCTGGATTCCTTTCTCCTACTGCATACCAATACCTTAGTTTTCTTTATCTTGATATTCTAATGATATCTGGTCATTTTTCTTTCCATATTTCCTATTGTCTTCTTTAAATCTCCTTCTGTTTCTGCCATGACTGCTATGTCATCGGCGAATCGTAGCATGCCTATTTTCTCCCCATGGATTTTCACTCCCGGAGACTTTTCTTTTACTTCCGCTCATTAATGAAAGTTATATACAATGATTCGCGTTCACGTACGAGCTGTAATCTAATACTTATTATGTGTACGCAGTGTTTGGTGGAATGAAAGTCAAGAGGGATCTACTCTGCACCATCATCGCTACATAACTGCATTACATTGCTTGTAAAATTACTCCTTTCGGGATTTTTAGTAGCAGTTCTGCATTGATTATTAGATCGGATTCTTCGATCGCTCACCAAGCATTTCCCTTCAATACTGGAAAGAAACCCCTTTGTCCAGAAAATGCCATCAAAAATTTTAATCCTTGCTTGTTAGAGGGTAAGAATATATTCTTCCTTTGGGTTCCTTGTTGTTTCGTGTAGATGGCCTTTGTAATAACTTGTAGCCAGTTGTTCTCCTCCCCCATCACACACCTTCACTTCCTTTGCAATCAACCCAACATACTACTCTTCCAACGCTCTACCTCTGTATTGGCGAGGGCATAAATTTAGAGTTCGCCGTGGGAATAATAGTTCTTGTACCAGACATGTAGTCAGAAATTTGTTTCGTGGGGTGCTAAGTCTAGTATAGCGTAGCTTGAAACATCAGCCTTGCCCGATCGGTGCTGACATGTTACAAATCTTTTCCATTCATTTCAGTGCTTGGCATTTACTTTCACAGGGCCCATTCCTATCTCTTCTCCCTGGTAAAGTTCACTGTTTACCTTGCTCTGAAGCAGTTAATTTGACCGGCCCCAGAACAGAAGTAAACGCATAATCATCTAGTATACACAAATACATATCAGATTTAATGGAACAAATATTAACCACACTCATGCATCAAACTAGTGATCGCGTTTAAAGACACTTAACAATTGAATTATTTGCAATATAATCCGAATTATCATGTCTAGTTAAAATCAGAACAACACAATGATTGGGAAAAATTTCGGGAGGGAGGGCTCAAGCTCCAGAAGCAGAATCCCCCCGTCCTACGGCTACGTGCCTGACTTGTACCTTGAGAATGTCGCGAAGGCATCGAAACCGGTCGTTGGAATACACATTAGTGTGGAATATACAAAATTATTTCTCAAATACCTAGTTCATCTAAATTCCACCAAGTTACATCACGGTCTGACCAAGACAATTTCTAATTTTGGTGTACAGGATCGAAATTACATTTAGATTAGCACCGTATTTCTGAGCTAAATTCACTCCGATTATTAATTGATTTTTTCGTTTTACCAATTTGCTGGTTTCGGTGCGGGTTTAGTACGTCACCATTCCCCTGGTAAGGTTGACTTGCCTCTTAACATACTGTATTACCTGCATTCACTTAATTTAGTCATGTCATTGTCAGCGTTGGCGTATCGTTTGGCCATCTCGGTGAATGTGAATACCTTCGTGTGTGCCATGCATTAACGCTGACCTTCGATTAGAAGTCACATTCGTTGGCGGTGCGTAATGTGCCTGTGCGTGTGTAATGCAGGACGAAGCTCCGGGAGCGGAAAAACCCCGTTCGCCTTGTTGCTAAAACTATCGTGCCACTCATCGTCCTCATCATCCCTCCTACCTCGCTGTCTCTTTTCTTTGCATGAATCCTCTCTCTTTTTTCAGACCAGGTCCCGTTTATGTTGTCGGTCGATTTGCGTTACCCCAGCGGAATGAAATGGTTCCTCCCCTCCTCCGGAAGATTGAGTCATTCGTCTCATTTACGGGACAGGTCACCGCTCTGGTCCCCCGGCAGTGTTTATATTTACGTCCCTCGGACACGTAATCGCCGCAGCCGGGCGTGCGACCCACGCGGTCCTCCCTCCCTTTGATCAGGGCCGGGGAAGTAGGGACCCAGGAGCCTCGCGCCTTGTCCATCCCGCCTAGGCAGGCGTCCGGAGGGCGAGACGCAGGGAAGGATGACTCCTTTCACCTATTTCTGGTGGACGACGTGAACTGGACGTTATTATTATTATCATGATATGATCCCTCCGAAGAAATGAGAAAAGAAGAAATGTTTCTTCTCCTTTTTTTCCTCCTTTTCTCGTCCAGTTCCGGGACTACTTCCCTCCTATGGTACAATTTCGAGAACTCGATCCTTAAAGAGATGATGGTAACTGTCTATATCAGTCGTGACAGTACAGAACTAAGTTTTTGGTTCCAATTGTTGTAATAAGAAGTATCTGCACCTTGTGTTGTTTACCATTTCTATCGTTGCTGACTAATTATCTGATTCTAACATTTGAGGAGATAAGTCATTACATAATCAATATGCATTTCAGATGTTTTAAGTTCATTATACGCCCGTTACCATATTATTTTATTGCCCCTATTATAAATTAAGAGCAATGACACTAATTGAGTGCAGGACCCCTACTATAGTTCTTTACTTGAATTAGCCTCATTCTGTAATTTTTCGATGTAGCTCTTTTAACAAGCTGATCCGCCTATTATTGACATTTTATTGGATATTCGTTTTCTGATCATTGACTTATTTATCGCATTTCATCCGTTGTTACTTGCCTAGCCGGTCATTGGTTGCCCTAAGAATTTTGTGAATTCATCAGGCTCTTGAGGCAACATACGTGTGTTACCGTTTTCCGGGTCGATTGCTTTCGATCCTTTCGATTAACTGACAATGAGTGTCCTGGCCTTTCGAAAATTGGAAAAAGGGGAAAAGGTTTGGCAATTTTATTTCTACCTCGATTTTTTCACCTCCCTGGGCATCGTCGGTGCTCTTATGAATCGTCTCTGTGAATTTCGGACTTTGGTCCCGTGGAATGGAGAGAAAATTTATTAAAGAAATAACTTTCTAAATCATCTGGAAGTGAAAACTCGCATAATATTTTAAATGATTTTCATTTAATATGCTTGCCAAACCCATTAATTCTGATTTTCCTTAGGTCCAGTTTCTCAATTCCATGTTAAAATTTTTTAATGTATGAATATTGCCATGTATTAGTTATTTCGCTTTTACCAATGATGTCACCTGGGCCTCGATCATGCATCTTCATAGTGCGCTAGAGTTATCGTTATTTTTTGATTTAACTTATGTCAGAGAGAACGTGATCTCCGTTCTTAATTTTTCGCACAGCACTTCAAATCGCTAATCACAATCAGTGGAGCGAATTTTTATAGACGGTTATTGATAACCCTCCGCTACTCTATAAGTTACGTAAGTAAAAGCCGAAAACAGTCTTAGAGGAAGCCTCAATTGATATCGGCGTGCATTTTTAGTGTTAATATCGAATGGCGATGCTTGGCATAAATCCTCCAGATATGGAAGGGCATCTTGTGGAAATTACGATAAAATAAGTTTTTAATAAAAATAATGTGTTCCTGAATTTCATTTCATGATTTTATGAAGTTTGACATTGAAACCACTAACATGCAACAAAAATTTGGGTGACAAAATATTTGTCAGAAGTGGGATTCGAACCCACGCCCTCTTACGAGGACCAGAATTCACAAGACCCGCACAGCGGGCAAGAGTATCTTGAGTCTGGCGCCTTAGACCGCTCGGCCATCCTGACAACTGAAGGGAGGTGAGACATAGACGGTATATCAATGTAGTTTATTATTTTTGCTTATCTTGATTTAATTTTATGGTATCGTATGTAAATTAGTTTATCCTATCCGTTTTGATTACTTTCAATGTTTCGAAGATTATTAATTTTTTGTATTCTTGGCTATATAACCTCAGTCATTACATTGGACATGTATTTGTTCTATTGTTTTCCCTTCGTATTTGTCGATGAATTTTAAGCAGGGATTGTGTCTTTGGCCTCCGCTAACGATCTTGGTAGCTCCATGTTTAATTTACCTGCTTACATTTCGGAATTTATTAGTTTTCTATTGCGCTTTTAGGATGACATTACCGTACAGTTTTTCCTAAATACAGTTGTAACCTCTCCGTTACATCTTATATGCTCGAATTAATAGTGAAGGTTTATTAGTTTCACTTACACCTTACTTAATGAGGGTGGGAAGTGCCTTCTAGTCGGTATTTTGAAGGCCGCTTTACACGATACAATTTCTGGAACAATTTCTTGTTCAAACGCTTGCATGAGAAAATTGTACCGTATAAAGCAGCAAATTGTACGAACGCTTGTGTGATTGTGTGAATGACTGAACGGGAAATAGAACTTGTTCTAATTCCCTTCAGACAAACATACAATTTCGTTCAGTTTAAACAAGCGTTTACTCAAGAAATTGTACAAAAAATTGTATTGTGTAAAGCGGCCTTCAGACAACCTTACAAATGATTATTTTGATCGACTACAATGATGTTATAAGCATTATGACGGATCAATGACTAGGCTTTTTTCCGCTAAAATATGAATCGAGCTAAATGTTTTAGCAATAGTCAATTGATCCATCATGATGTACTAATTCCACCTCATCTCGCCGAATATTTCCTTATTCAATGGTATTAAATAGTAATACTTTATTTGCCGTAGGATTACGTTTCATATGATAGTGACGCCTGATTATCTGGAGGAACTTCCCTTCACTCTTTTTCTCAGCCGTTGTTTAGCCATCTTACTTAGTATTTTGTGTAAGCCCACATTTACTTTTCAGGAGTGTAGAGATTTCGGAATTTTGGGTGTGTTAAAATGGCAATCCTCAGCTCTTTTCTCTTACTGACAGCCCCCTTATCCAGCACTATTTCACTTATGACATGTAGTATAAATCCATTCTCTCTTTATACCACTTAGAATATCTTCAGCATCGTTCCATCCCTAATTGCATGTACTTCCCGCCTACCCTGACTCCCAATTCCTTCCCTCACCACAATGTGTACCAACTTTCTCGACTGAATTTCCTAATGTCATCGCATAGTCTTCAACCTTCTCTAAAGCACACTTCTAATCTTTCTCAACTTTCAAGTCACTTCCTAGTGTATTTTATACCACTCCCACCTTAATTCGAAATGTAGGCCAAGTAACCGAATAATTTTACATATTAGTGTAGGTATTCTTTATTCATAATAGTGTGTTCTTTTCTGGATATGTTTCATTTTTAGCAATCTTACTTTTTATCTCTCATATATTTCTTGAAATCTTCAGTGCGCCGATCAGTGAATGAAGTCACTAGTTGAAAAGGCTAACTAGCACTTTTTCCTCTTATCAGACCGATTTGCTCAGCTTTCCTCCTAATTTATACCCCATCAAGATCCTTCTAGGCCACTCACTATTTACTCCTTATGTGTATGAAATGAACGAGGGGTAATTGGTAGTTCCTTATCGGTCCAGTACCACACTTTTGGTGCTTATTTATATTTTCCATCGACTACGTATAATGTATGGCCATTTGCTGGTTTCTAAAAATTCCTTCCTAACTTTAAGCTATATATTCCCAAATATTCGTTGGCTTAAACTATTCCATTCTGTTCTCCTCAAAACCAATAAAACCAACAAAACTTGAATAGGTTTCTTTTTTCCCATACATTGTCATGACATTACCTTTTACCTAACAAAATCAAGCTGATATCCATCTTGGGGCTCATTAGTCCTCTATACCTACCCTTTTATCTTTGATATTTTTATTTAAACACATGAAGTGATTTCGATGGTAAGTGATCACCACAATATCCACAGTGGATTTCACATTTTCGGGATTAGGTCTGAGAACTTTATTGCTTGACATTGGCCTTCAATCCAAATTGCAAACTGAGATGTGAAAGAATGGTATTCAACATTGCAAACCTATGAAAAGCCTTGCCCACTGACGGACTGCTGCGTGACTTACCAGTGTTGACCCTCGGTTCTGTTGGCACAGTGGCGTTGTTTGGAACGAGAAAGTGAATTCAGCTGCTTGGATTGCATTTAGAATGGTATGCATTACCAGCGATAATAGAATTGCGATGGTGAAAAAAATGTTTAGTGAACCGTATCTAAAGAAAATTTATGGAACTGCTTCATATTAAAATAGCGAAGCGTAACTTAGTAGTTCCACGTATTTGGTTTATTACACGACCCGGGTTTCGTCGAGGATCGACATCATCAGGTGTCACATGGTCATGGCACACACCTTATATACATTTCCAAAACCAAACAAAAGGGGAGGATGGGAGGAGAGGGAGGGAGAGAGGGGGGGAAAGGAAGTCATTCGAGGGAGTGGAACGTGGGGTTCTGTCCTTGAGTTTGGACAGTGGAAGGAGGCACCATGGACGGTGAGACTAAAGTCCTTATGTAGGAGCTTCCCAATTTTTAGGAGGGGGGAATGGGATGGATATAATCTTCATTGAGAAGAATGCTTTCTCCGGTCAATTTTTAAAAATTTCCAATTTTTTCCAAGCAGTCAAGTCTGGGTCCATGCTTACCATGCTTGATATACCTCCAAATTTGTCTTTTCCTTCCTCTCTGTATGTTCATAATCACCAGATGGATCTTAAGATGAAGGCGTACTTCGGAATAATGTTAATCTAGGGAGTATATTAGTTATTTCGGATTTATTCGTGCAGCCATTAAGGTGACCCGTCATATTGAAGTTTGACTAATGCTATATACTATTAGATTATTTTCCGAGGAAGGCGATCGAGAGCTGAGGTTTTTTGTACCCTTTAGGAAGGTGTTTGTCATGAAACGGAGAAATCTTAATAAACATAATGTACTTGTGAATTTATATCGGAGATTTTCGCAGAAAGTACTGTCGTTAATGTTGTTTTTCGGGTTCGACTGCGAGTGAATTTTCGCCAGTGGTCTAAGTTTCGCAGACATTGCAGGTCGCAACTTCAGGACAAGCTTGCACTAGTGGTTTGCCTGTTCAATGCCCGCTCCGACGAATGGAGTACAGATTGCACTAGAAGTGCTCTCCGCGCAGAAATCAAGTGGGGAGCTGTATACCTCTGATAAATCTCTGTCGCCTCCGGGATTCAGTACCGGATCATCTGTGTTGGAGGCTTTTACCATAGGTATCGCATCAATATGATCCCAGATCCCAGATTCGAGGTAGACTACCAAAGGCTAAGACCATTTGCTTTACTTATGACGGGTGTGTAATAGGGTAGTTTCCGTCATCAAAGCAAACAAATTCATTTCTTGCGATTCGTGCCCTACCAGAAATGTATTCATTTTACACCAAAAATTAGGATTAAGAAATCCCAGTTTACTAGAGAATATAATATCAATTTTAAGACCATTTGAAAAGGCTCAGGAATGGCGAGATGCGCTGCGTTCTTGCTGACGTAACAGGTATATAATTCACATTGCGAGGCATAGGAAATATTTGTCTCCGGACTAACAATAGGGTAGTTTCCTATTATTTTTTTATTGTCTTGATCGAAAGTTTATAACCTCTGGAGTACGTTTTTTAAGCCGTTTGATTTTTAATGACGTTAAGTATTTTTCCTCATTAATTAAAAAGTGAAAAAAATCAATGGCGCGAAAACGTGACGGCAAACTATTGCATGCCGGTTAATCCTACGTGTGACGTCAAATTATTTCCTCTAATTGCCACCAGGTGGTGCTGCGGACGCTTCCAAGTAGACGCTGCACTCCGTTAAAGCTTATTAACAAGTATCGGAAGTGTATTTATTCCGTTAATTTATTATAATTAACTTTTATTTATTTATTTAATATTATTTATGCAGTTGATTCATTTAAAAGCAGATAGTATTCCTTTTGCCGTTAAGTTCGCCCATCGCCGCACGACCTTCACGCCATGCTTCGCCGTAGCAGAAGACTCCACGAGCAGGATGTCCTTGAGCCTAAAAACGACTATTAATACAATGTTTAACAGAGAAGACTTTTCGAGCGTTGATAGTTTTACTGGCTATTGCTAATACATATTCACTAGAGCTGAGGAGCCCTGAAATACAATGGTAAGTTCAGAAGACGAATTTTCCTATGCCTCGCAACATAAACTACCTACCTGTTACGTCAGCAAGAAGGCAGCGCAACCCGCCATTTCAGAGCCTTTTCAAATGGCCTCAAAATTAACATTTAATTTTCTAGTAAACTGGGATTTCTCAATGCAGACTTTTTGCGTAAATTAAATACATTTATGGCAGGGCACAAATCGCAATTAATGAAGTCTGTTTTCTTTGATGAAGGAAACTACCCTATTGTATTTCAGAGCCCCTAAGCTCTAGCAATTATGTATTAATAATAGCTTATGAAAACTATCAAAGTTCGAAAAGTCTCCTCCGTTAACATGGTATAATAAATAGTCGTTTTATAGGCTCCAGGGCATCCTGCTCGTGGAGTTGCTACTGGGAAGCATGACGTGAAGGTCCCGCGATAATGAACTTCACGGTATGCTTAGTAAAATGAATACTGACTGTTTTTAAATAAATCAAATGAATAAATAATTTTAAATAAATAAATGTGAACCATTATAAATTATCTGAAAAAATATTCCTCAATTACTAGTTAAGAAGCTTTAACGGAGTGTACCGTATGCTTGGAATAGAGGCACATACAGTGCCTCTAGCTTGGAAGCAGAGTCCTCCCTATTGGCAATCTAGAGGACTCTGGCTTCGAAGCGTCCGCAGTACTACCTAGTGTCAGGTAGAGAAAATAGTGTCACGCCACAGCTATGGTTTACCGGCATGCAATAGTTTGCAGTCGCGTTTTCGCGCCTTTGATTTTTCCACGTTTTCATAACTGGGGAAAAAATAATTTACGTCACTCTAAAATCGAACGGCTTAAAATACGTACTCCAGAGGTCATAAACTGCCGATCAAGGCTATGAAAAAATTACAGGAAACTACCCTATTGGGTAAGGATTTTTAAGGGATAGGTGGAAAGGCGGAGAGAAATCCTGCTCTATGCGAAATGCGCCTAGTGGTAAAAGGTTTAACATCACACCTGAACGACGGAGTAATGAACCCTAAGTGCTTTCCACAAGGTACTGAAGTGGGGACCGGTATACCAATGAAAAATCTCTGACACTGGTGGTATGCAAACCCGGGCCCTCGGAATAACCGAGTGCTGTAGCTACCATGCAAACTCGATCCCCCTATTGAATATGGGAATCGGCTTTTTCGATCCCTTCAAGTGAATAGCCACGGACGACTTTAGCGGTCCGGCATCATTGTTGCGTGTTTGCGCCCCCATATCCTTCAACTCTCCCCTTCCCGCTTGCGTGGCGCGTGCGTAGATTCCACGAACGCGCGCATCCTGGCGGCGCGGAACAAAGGGACTCTCATTGTCTCGTTTAAAGGGTTCTCCATCGGCATCGCAGTCGGCGTTCTTTTGTTCCTTATCCTCGTCTTTTCCCTTCGCCAGGTGGGTGTGTGATCGGCCGAGATAAAGGGGACCGCCGCCGTCGCCTTGTCCCCGAACGTCGCGCCGTTTGGGTCCCGCCCCAAATAGCCTCCTGGAGTGATTGGTGGATGGCAGGCGCCTTTCTTACGTGCATGAAATATAAAGAGCGTCATTGGTACTCCATAGCTTGAATGGCCCTCCAAAGATCGATATTCAATAACTTTTGCAATGGAGTTATGCTTAATAATATTCGAAACTTTGTGTCTTAAATTATTTTGGGCAATATGTAATGATAGGTATGTACATTGTGATGTAACCTGTAGGGTGCAATTCGGGCCATCGGTTACGGATCAGTCTCGGACTCGGTTTCGCTGAGTCGGCTTCGGACATATCTTTCCAAGTACTCATGCAGATCATGAAACTTAGAAACTGCTAGGTCCAGTGATAGAAACATATCCTCCTGCCTTGTTTGTATTTCGCACAACGGTGACCTCGGCTTGAGGTGAGGTCTACCCACTTGTGCACTTGCCCATGAAACTAACCGTATGTTAATATGAGGGGTGGCAACCAACACTTAAGGTTATTTGCTTTGTTGAGGAAATGTGAGTGAAAAGAGGAATGGTTGGATTTTTTGGGAGTGTAGGAAGAGTGGTTAGAAAAACGATTTCGCAATCACCCTACTCTTAACGATATTCGCCAGGAGATCCACCATTTAACGCCCCATCCGACGCTTGAGGTTCTGCACTTGGAGTGTAGAGTACACAGCTCTCTAATAGGGACCAGTATTCAAACTAAAAAATTTGGGACTGTCCAAATTCGAGTTCAGGTGCTCAGTATGAGAAGCCATCACGCTACCTCATCTACTCGAGTCCGGATTATGTCATCACAGATTACATCGAAAAGAAACGCTTCGTTTTTCGGAAATAAATCAACAAAGTTAAGTAAATTTATCTATTTCTCCGCCCTCTTCTTCCCTCTCCGCCCAAAAATCCCCCGTCGGTGTCATACTCGGGCTACCAAAAAGATGCCGCCTCGCGATAATCAATTCCCAGCATGCCTTGACTCAGCAGTCGATTATAATGACGGTGTCGGCGGCGCTTGATTCCCTGGTGAGTATACGCGGAGCGATGCGCCACGTCGGGTGATGGCGCCACTATTCTGTTACCTTCCTCCGTCTATCTCCTCATCGGCGAGTGCGAGGAATCCGTCCCAAGTCGGTGCGGCCGGAAGCTCCCCTTTGGCGGAGTAGAAAAATCAAAATACGCATACCAGCCCTACTTGGCGTTCTTTTTTACTTATTCCAGAAATCTAACAATAAGCTGTATCTAATCTTGGCGAAAGTAATTGTTGCAAATAGCAATACGTCTTCTTCCCTTTTATTTGTGGGCAATCAAGAGGTCGATGACTTCAGTAGCGTGCCGCTGGATATTACGAGGCATGTTATTCGCGTTCTTTCCCTTTCCTTGACTCAGAATTTGCTTTTATCGCTCAATGGTGGGTAGTATTATCTTTGGATTATTTTATTCATCAATCGTGCGATGGTATATGTGCAACGTACTTTTATTCTAGTGGAAAGGAATTTAGAATATAATCAGGATGGATTCGCATGCTTTGTTGATGAGGTAAAGGTGTTCGTCAGAGGGAAATGGGAAAAGTTAATCTCATCTGGACTTTATACATGGCACAGAAGGCGCACATTAAAGTAGATGATGGAGAATCGGATTAGGCGGTAAAAGGGAGGAAAGAAATTCCTAAGAAAACCTTAATTATTAGATTTTTCAAGAACAAAAAGGTTACATTGTAATGTAGGTTAGAAGCTAGAGTAGAAAGAGGAATTTAGCTACCTAAGGTAATGTGGTGGAGGAAAATGGGTATACAGTAAACTCCCGGTTTTCCGTGCGCGTGTTATCTGAGCTGCAGATTATCCGTGCATCGCAAATGTATTTAGTGTATCGTCAGGTAAGTAAACTTATGTTACCTATTTTCCTCCAATGGTGACTTTAACTCTGGCCCTCCCTACTGGTCCGATGTCTTACGCCAGGCTTCGTGCCGCCCCCTGAGGCGTACGAACATTTAATTGCCGCCGGGACAGCTCTACTGGATTCTTTTTTGTCGTAAAATGCTATTATGTACAGCGAGGATATTTTCATTGGCAGATTGTGTTAAATTTTTAGGGAGTTCATTTATCTTGGCGGCTCACCGTAGAGAAATGAATACGGAAAGAACCAATCAGCGGATTATCCTATTATCCTTGCACCATTTACTAGCCATTAGCACGGAAAATCAGGAGTTAACTGTCGCAACATCGAAGTTAGAAGGAGAATCGCGCTGGCAAACGATGATTTTACTCTTTGGCGAGAACTAATGACAGGATCGTTGAGTAAGAAAAGGACTAGTGAGTAGTCTAGTATGGAGCGTGGAATTATATCACCGTGAAATATGAACTTTAAAGAAAGAGGATGAAAATAGACTTAGGGCTTACTGGAAGTGGGAATGGAGAAATGAAAGTGGGTCGATAGGAGGTCGAACGATGATGTGCTACATACAGATAGCAGTAATTTCTCCAGTCTATTGATGGTGCGTTGAAATCTCCACCTATTATTATGTTACGATCGCCGTTACGGGACGTGATAGAATTTATCTGCTTTTCCAGTACTAATAGTGAGTCAACATCAGTGTTTGGGGGCCTATAGAATGCGCAGACAGATATTGGTTTGGATTTAGGGGATGTTAATGAACACCAAACACATTCCAAAGGGTTGTCGGGAAATATTTCTGCTTTGCTATTGATTTCTTGACTGCAATGAAAACACCACCACCTGCTCGGTTCTGTCTGCCTTTTGTATATATTTTAAAAGATTTTGGAAATATTTCTGAGTCAGGAATGTCATCCGACAGCCAACTTTCAGTTCCTATCATAACATCTGCATCAGTATTATGAATAAGGTGGTGGAACTCAGGTATCTTGTTTTTCAGACTTAGGAAATTAACTACTGCTACGTAAATATTTTCACATCGAATATTATTAAGGCTACAAGGGAGAGCTGTGGTCATGTCTGAATTTGTTTGAGCCTCAATACCGTTTTCATCAAATTAAGCCGGTAAAGCGACTGACAGCGAGAAGTTATTTACCCCACTACATGATCTACTATCCTATCCGCTACGCGTTTGGCGGCGTCCGGAGTGTAATGAACCCCAGAGCGGTTTAAAAGGTGTCTACATTACCGAAGCGACGGCTGAAGGTCAACGAAGGAGGCTCCAATGTCCTTACAGAAACCGCGTAGCCTCTGATTTATGTCTACCACTAGACGCCAAATCAGAGGTCCACGATCGATCCTCGGGACCAGACTACAAATCGATAGCGCAGTTCAACGCCCACTCACCCGCTTCACCTCAGAGTGCCATTCCTTGAAGAAATGCAGAATCTCCTCGGGTCTGCGGTCGGTGGCATCGTTGAAGCCTACGTGGGCCATGACGTGCAGCCTAGAGCACTTCGTTCTCGCAACCGGACGTTAAACAGTGGTATCAGTGGTACCCATGGCTCACCGTTTTTTTTCCTTCTCCCACGCGAAGCTTCCCTCGCTTCTCCGCGTAATTAACTTTATGAATGATGAGTGTATTGCGTACTTCCTTTTCGGGCTGGAGTTGTAATCTTATGTCACTAATGTTGTAAGTGGCATAAGCGATTTTGGGCGTTAAAATCGGATCCGTGAGAACGTCGTTTCGCCATTTCTCTCTCGTAGACGATAAATCATAGTCATCATCCCTAGTAAACAATCCTAAGCTTTGTTGGCGGCGTCTATCCTCTGTATTCTTCTATCGGCTATTTCATATTAGTATATAGCTTTTCTTTTGCATCCTTCGCTACTTGCTCCATGTACCTTAAGTCCTTTTCGTTGGATACTTGATCCAGTACAAGACCTAGTGTGCTAGCTGCTACTTGATATTGAGGACGTAATCTACCATGTTTGGAACCGTCCTAGGAGGTTTAATGCGGTAATTGAACTTCTGCTTGCGGTGAAACTGTATTTCATACTAATTTAAAAATGAGGTGATCGCACTGTAAATGTAACATGACTTGACAGGTCGACGGCAACTGCGTCCTACTGGGGGATAGTATCTAACTAGTACCGTATCAAGTAGCTCAGGGAGTATCGTGGAAGAGAGATCTTTCCATTTTGTACCGGTCCCCACTCAAGTTCCTCGCGGAGTGCACTTCAGCTTCAGTACTTCATCAGTCAGATGGGACGTTAAACAGTGGTATCTTTGGGGCCTTTCGTTAAGAGCAGACTAACGCCGACGCCGGGCCTCTCTCCACCCTTCCTCCTTTCCCTGAAAGTTTCCTGCTACTACCCAATTACCCGCCTGTAACGACTTATAACTTAAGTTTCCTGGTTGCCTCCCCAGAATAAATACTACTGGGTGCTACTCAGTAGTGTAGTCACTAAAAATATGTTTGCTCCCTCTTCTATAATACAATGCCGGTTGATGGCTCTTGTCAGGATGAAAAATTTCAGCCGAACAACCGTTCGTTTGATCTCACCAGTATTTTCACCTTACGTTTACCAACTTCTGCCAGTATTTAACCTTTTTCGTGTCCCCCTACATCATCTTTTGCGTACCTCTTGGACTACACGTGCCCTAGGTTGGGAACTGTTTCGTCTGTGATGCAATCAAGTGAGGAAAATCCATTATAAAAAAAGAAGCCGCACAGGTACTACGAATATCGCCAGTCGATAAAATTAAAAAAGTACTTAATTATACTCTGGGGTGTTTAACTTTAAAATGGAATTGCACTTTCCTATGTTGCCTTTTCCATCGATTTTTGGTTACACGTTTACTAAATTAATGAGAATTGGAGTATACAGTTCATACGGCCGCCTCGTAATGCCTTGGAGGCCGTGCAGTTCGGGTCATGACCGCGTGCATCTACCCCTCCCCCCTGCGGACGATTTATGCGTCAAGCCCGTCCGCCTTTATCGGTTGAAGGAGGGGAATAGTGTGTTCTCCTCACAGGGCACGCATATCTCTCGGTTTGACGCGGCGCGTGCCCCCTCCGGGTCTATGGCTAATTGATTATTTTTATCTCGCGGGCTTCGAAAGAGCGAACGCTCATGCCCTTCCTCGTTAACGTCGCGTGTTTCCCCTCGTACTACTCCGCTCCGCTTTCACCCCTGAAAAGGAGGCACCTGTTGAGGACGCGCGTCCCTCGTAACCAGAGAGACAGCTGGTACGGTGAAACGGGGTGACCGATCATACTGCCACGCTGATATTCCCCTGTGTTTTGCTACTGGGAATATGCTAGTTTGGACGTTTGTGCTCTTTATTTTGGACGGAAACGGGCGGAGTGCCAAAGATATCTTAAGAATCACCATCGTAAGCATTCTACCAGCCCTGGTAGGTTGGTGGGTAGTCCTTGACTGTTTTTCTCCTCTCATGTATCTTGTCTCTTCCTTACTAATCCACGTTACTTATTATCAAGTGTTTCTTTTAATCTTAATATCTTCAGGCAGCCACCGAACCAAATAGAATACGTATTAGTTTCTTTTATCTTCTGCGCTTACATCTACGGAGTGCCCAGAGAGTCAACTCGAGGTTGGTGGCATGGGTGATTTATCACCAAACATGCATAAAGGGTATTGGTATTACTTTATTAGATGATAGTGCAGATTTAACTTGAATAATTGATCATTGGTTTATCAGTTGTTAAAATACAGAAATTTATGATTTCCTAACAATCCGCTTCTAGACGCTTCAACGACAATGGTGTATTGTCAAGGGTTCGGTTATGAATATGAAGCTAACGCTTTTTGTTTTTTGTCGGAAAAGTTGTGTGAAAAATTACTTAGTTTGCAATCATAGCTTGCAAAAAGTTAGTATAGAAGTCTGCTGATCTTAATAATTAAATAAGTGCTTTAAATCGTAATGTATAGGTCAGTTTGTACACTGTTGCTTTCCCCTTAATTTTATGTTAATATTTTCAGATTACCCTTTGTTTGAACATATATATTGTAACATATATATAGGTAGTAAATTCACAATGAAAAATAAAGCATAGAAATGTTGTGCAATAAGTTGCCAATTTCCGAACTTTTCTGGGTATAAATTCCCTCTTTCTGGGAGTAAATTGATTGCCTATCGGGTATTTTCCTTGATTTGCGGTACACTAATATGGGATGGGGATACCTTAATAACTGACATATCAGTAATCAAATAATGTAATTTAGACCTTTTCCTCTTTTTATCTCTGCTTTTTTTTACGGCTGTGATTGCGAGTTACAAAGTGAGTGTGTTTTCCAATTATAGTTCCTGACAGGAAGAAAGCCATTTCAAAAGAATAATATTTAATACCGAATATAATTTTAATTCTTTGTCACTGGCTTGAATAATAACTTTTTTCCCGCCATTTTCGTATTATTTGAATTTTTCTGCTACTCTTATCTAAGTCGTTGCAGATAAGGGAAAGGCGACTGGCAACTTAAGTCTTTGCGCCATGTAGAATAGATTGTTACTCGAGTGGAGGCAGGATTTATTCAGGGAGGGAGGGTGGAGAGGGAAATATGCTAACTATTTCTGGAGATAATTGATATCCTGCACGATTATTTATAGATTAATATTTATTTTTTTATAAAAAAGAAGTTTTATACTTGCTCAGTGATCATCTTATTTTTTATGTACTATTTTTATTTTTAAAAGATAAATGTTGTAGTAATACTTATTGTTTACCAAGCGTCGGCATTATTCGTCAATTATTAAGGAAAGACGCCAAGGAGACCACGGTTTAATTTCCCATCCGAAGGACAGACTACTGAACTCAAGGTGATACGTACATAGCACTAAAATGTGGACGGGTATTCCGATGAACAGTATGCAAATTAGCCGGGATTGGAACCCGGGCTCACGTGATGGAAGGCAGGTATTCTAACCACCACACCAACGGGTTGCAACCGGATCCCCCTCTGATCCGAGTTTCACCATCGTCTGCGAAAATGAATAATTGATAGTGAGGCACCCGTTCCCGTTTCCTCACAGGTTGTTTCTCGCCCCACTCCGACACACGCATCGTACATCGGGAAGTGCACGTCCGGCGTAGTTGGAGATTCGTGAGCGTGCGCCTTGCTTCCGCGTCGTGGTCCGTGTCGGAGGGCGGCGCCGTCGTGCTGCTGCATAGGATTCGTCCTTTTATGAGCTTCCATTAAAATAACGATGTGAGTCACGGCGCGTGCATGCACGGTCTCCCTTGCTGCAAGGGCGTTGAGGAGACGTGTTTCACGTGTCGCGGTCATTTCATCGCGCGTTTATGTCGCTCTTCCGTGCGCACGTCGAATGAGGCAGTCGTCTGCTTTCACGTGATGATGGCTTCATTCGAGATGCCTCTTGGGAAGACGGATGGACCATTTAACGCCCCGCAGGAAAGAAGTAACGGCTATGACACGACGCAAGACTCATTGACTTTGTTGCGTGCGTATGGGAGTTAGGCTGAGCGATGTTCCGATACACTGCTTGTGATATATTTTCAGAACATCGCAATGCAGTATTGAGCGCAAAACGATTTATCGCTGCGTTATATAAAGGTTTTCCCTGGTTTGCCCAATTTACCGAAAAGGGACCCCCGATTGCACACTGAGCTCACCAGAATTCCCCCTCCACCCCACTTACCGCACCGCCCAGTTACCCTTGCATTTAAGAGCTTGCCGCACCCTTGTTCCCTGCATGACTTTTTGAAAATGACGTTGGTTTTACGTCGAAACCGGTTGACACCCATAAACGCTAGGGGAATCAGTAGTGCTGTGTTTTGTTTTAATCATACCCTTTGTAGGAATGTAATGTTATTATTATTATTCGATATTTTGACATTCTCGCGGCTAATTTAAGGCTCCAAGTGCGTCAACCGGGTTGCGTATGGTGGGTCGACCTCTAGTTATGGAGGTTAGCTGCGAGATAAGCGAGTTTACTCGTCGAATAAGCAGTCGTGGACAAAAAGTGACGGCATTCCGAGGGGGTATTGGTCTATCCCTGGGTAAGGTAGGCCTCTAAATAATACATAACCTGTGAAGATGCCGTGACTTGGCGACAGGAGGCTGCCAGCTTCTCATCACCCGGAGGAGAGGGCAGCAGCTCTTCTTCGGTGTAGACCACAGCGGTCGGTACAGCTACACTCATTTTACTAAAGGCGTGGTAACATTTACTTTAACGGCCGTAGTACTGCAATGTGGAAGGCAAGGGGAAACCACCACATTAATATCCCGAGGAGTCGCAGCTGCTCCATATTTTCTTTCAATCAAGACGTGATGGAACCCTCTTGAGCAAAATATTCCGGAGGTAAAATAGTCCCCCATTCGGATCTCCGGACGCGGACTACCCGAGAGAGTACATCAGTCAAGTGTGATAAGTATTTTAGGGTCGGAACATAGAACGTGAGATCGCTTCGGACCTGCGGAAAACTGGAAAACCTAAGGTGGAAATGGGTACAATGGACCTCGACGTATTAGGAATCAGCGAAATGAAGTGACCCGAAAAAGGATCCTTCTGGAGCGGAAGCTATAGAATTATACATACGGGATCATTAAATGGTAATACTGGAGTAGGCATAATGCTCAGGAAGAGCTCTGGAATGCGTGTGAAGAGCTTCCTGCAGTACAATGAAGAGATAATAGTGGTGAAGATCGAGACCAAACCTGTAGATACCGTAGTGGTTCAGGTTTACATACCTACGACGGACTACGAAGATCAAGAATTGGAAGATGTCTACGAAGATATCCCGGAAGTTATAAAACATGTAAGAGGAGAAGAAAAACTAATTATTTTAGGAGATTGGAACGCGGTCGTCGGCTAAGGACAAGACGGAAGAATAACTGAGAAATATGGATTGGGTAATAGAAATGAAAGAGGAAAAATACTACGGGAGTTCTGCACACAGCATAAGTTAGTGGTTGCCAACACGTTGTTTAAAAACTATATCCGATGAATATACACAGGGAAAATGCCAGAAGTCAGAAGAAGATTTCAAATAGACTACATTTTAGTGAAGCAGAGATTTAGGAACCAGGTGAAGGACTGCAAAAGCTACCCTGGAGCAGACATCGACAGTCACCATAATGTAGTAATGATGAAATGCCATCTAAAATTCAAGAAGTTGAGTAAAACAGTGAAGAAAGTATGGCAAATAGAAAAACTATAGGAGGCTCAACACCAGCAGGAATTTCAAAAAGCAGTGGGTAACAAAGCAGGAGAGGACCTGACTGAGAAATCAGTGGATGAGCGCTGGGAAAATATTTAATGTGGACTACAGGAAGCCGCAAAGGAAGCTCTAGGAAAAGAAGTTACAATAAGAAGCCATGGATCACGGAAGAGGTCTTACAAGGGGAGCGTCCGATAAACGGGTCGCAGATCTTGATGAAAATTCGTATGCATATAGAACTCCGAATGCTGTTCACGAATCACCCCACATATGGGCGTATATATCCAATAGTTTAGACAAAAAATGAAAGAGGAAAAATACTACAGGAGTTCTGCACACAGCATAAGTTAGTGGTTGCCAACACTTTGTTTAAAAACTATATCCGAAGAAGCAGAGTTTATGCTTATTTTCTTTGTTTTTCCTTCGTGGATTTCTGTGTTAAAATCTAAATTTTACTTTTATAATCAAAGTTTTTTTTTAATGAGTGGAAATATTTTTTTTTTCGCGAATACCATAGGGCTTATTTTTTTTCTTTCGCGCGAAGTCAACGTAATTTCTTTGTTTCCCCATTCTTTCACCACGCAAACTTGATTTGTTCCTTCATTTGCAAGACCTCCTGTTGATATCATAATTATACAACAGTCTAAATAATTGTTACATCATTATTTATTAGACCCACGATCACAGATCCCCGTTTTCTTGTTTTGTCCTGCATTGAAAAAAGGAGGGGAAAATGTGATCGGCTTATCTACTAATTTCTGTAATCGAATCACCATTTCTCGGTCAAAAGACATACAAATAAATACATTGTAATAAAGCTCTTCGAGAAAGACTCGTGATATAAATGGCGAGAGTGACCACTTGCAGAAAATTTCCATGAGCCAATAATTTAATTTAATTTCCAGCAATAATAAATTAAATATTAACTCATATTTAAAAAAACCATCTGCGACATGTACTCAACAGGAGAAATGCCTAGGGACTTCGAGAAAAACATCATCATTCCTATTCCCAAAAAGAAGAGAGCGGAGAAATGTGAATATTTTGAAACTATAAGCCTGACAACACATTCATCGAAGATATTGACAAGGATCATCTGCAGAAGAATAGAACGAAAAGCAGGGGAGTTCCTGGATGAAGATCAATTCGGGTTCAGAAAAAGTAAGGGTGCGAGAGAGGCAATATTGGCCCTTAGCCTGCTCATAGAGAAGAGAATGGAGAAGAACAAACCGACGTTCATTGCATTTGTGGACTTAGAGAAGGCTTTAGACAAAGGAACGTGGATTAGAATTCAATACTTGGACTTCTGAAAGGAATTGGAGTGTCCTACAATGTTCGAAGAATTATCCACAATTATCCATGAAGATAAAATGGATCGACCGAGTAAGTAACGAGGAAGTTCTAAGAAGACTGGGAGAAAAGAAAAGCTTCTGAATATCCTAAGAAGAAGAGGGGACAACTTGATCGGTGACGTCATGAGACATGATGGCCTGATGAAGACAATCGTCGAGGGACAAGTGGAAGGGAAGAATGGCAAAGGAAGGCCTCGTGCAAGATATATGGAACAAGTGATAAAGCATGTGGAAGAGAAGAATTACGTAAATATGAATAGATTAGCCGATAGAGGAACTCAGTGGAAAGCTGCGTCAAACCAATCTGAGGATTGATGACTTATGATGATGATTGTGACATTAACTGAGATGCGTTCGATTTGCTTCACTTCGCCGTATTATGGACTTTAAACTAGCCTTAACATCGTTATACGACTCTAAATCTCAATATATATATTCTGTGGAATATACATCGTAATGTGCTATTGGTACTTATCGATGTGATAATCACCAATCAGAGGTGTACAATCTACGACACTAAATTACTGAATGGAATTGCTAAGGAATTGCCCTAAAATGTTTGAATGTTTTTTACACGTTGCATGAGTACGTACTACGCTTTATCAAGAGAATGAGTGAATTCCTAATCTTATTAGCCTATCGGGTCATGGACATTGCTGCTCAAGGACGCTTGTTTAAAATAGCGATTCGGTTTCTCCAGTGTTAAGTGTATTCAAATACATGCATAGTGAAATGCCTCCTTGGTTTAGATTCCGTCTTAACTGTATAAAACAGAAAGTTTTCCGCCAGTCGTTACCGTATTCAGTGTACGCAGCCGTCGAAGACCTCATTCCGCTCGTAAACGCTATTCACAGTATGTGTAGCGCTCTTCTTCATGGAAACTTTCGCAGAATCTGCCGCCGTTTTAAAAAGATTCAAATGGCTACCCATTCTTTATTTATAGGAATCCCCAAGACCTTTTGTCACACTTTTTGGGACCTATTTCATCTTATCGATTTTCAAGTTTTTCCTTCATATCGCAATACCCTATAGATCGAAAATTACTTATTTTTCCCCTACGTCCAAATATGTGTGGTGTCATAAACCTGGAGGGTATTTGAAATTATTGACAAAATTTTCTTCAAAATGGAGATACCTCTGATACTAAATGTCGAACGTCATGCTGTGAAGGGGCATACGTGTTGGACAACGGTATGCTATGGACATTACATTAGTTAACTTTTCCCATGACCTTTTTTTGGACGACCTTTTAGTAAGAGCTCCTCTGTCTTATTGCGTGTTTCAATAAAAAGTTAGTAGCATGAACGAGAATTAGATTTCGCGTTATTTCATGGGATTCATTATTAATATTTTCTGATACCCGTATGACCCTGTCCGGATTTTGTGGAAAATTCTAGGTTTCCTCCTTTAATGCCTTTATTATAGGTTATTCTTGGAGACGATCTTTTGGTTTTATTTCTTCAAATCTAGTTTCTGCAACAAGCGCGAAGAATTTCATGTTTTTTTTGTTCGAGTGTCTCTCAGGTAATACATCTTTTGCATTCCTGTCGTCATTATCCTCCGATGCATAAAGAACCTCCAAGATAAGGTGCAAATAAATGTTATGTAATAAATGTGATTGAAAAAAATTGGTGAATTGCGAAACATGAGATTTGTGTGGGCTGTGTAAAGTTGGTGAGCATGATGTAATTTTTCAGAAAGTTGTGAATAGTTTTTCGCATTAATTGACGTGCGACATATTGTACGGGAGGATACTTAGAAACCTGAACATAGTGCCACGTCACTAAAGATGATGGTTAGAAAAGAAGAGCCAGAGGAGGTAGCTTTGCCATCGGCCATTTCCCGCCTCATCTCTTCTGGGTTTAAAACATTATAAACTTTGGAAATATCGATCGAAGATGCTGAATCAAATCCCTTGTAAATCACTCGGTGATGGAAGTCAATATGAAGAAGGTACATTTGTCCGATCATTTGTTACGGCTTGAAAACGCTTTAAAACGGCTCCCCGGCTTGCATGCATCACATAAAAGTTTTGTCTGTTTTCATTGATCAGTTATTAATATATTTTTCTTTATTCGCAGGTAAGATTCGACGACCGTCTTAATATTCCGTGTGATTGGTATTGCGGAACAATGCCAGCAATGTTCTCAATGTTAGCAATGGTAAGGTAAGAATCTAATTCACTTTTAACTTCAATCCTTGGGAAGAACTTTTAAAATGAACTAGTGACCGTTGATCGTGAATGTAGACTTAATGGAAATAATAATTGCTCCATGATGTATTACTTTGCAATAGATTTTATATATGTAGAACATAATTTGATTGATATTTAAGTTGCAAAATATCAATTCCAATGTTTAAGAAGGCCAAAATCTTCTTTCTAGTTTTATCCTTGCTATTGTTTATGTGGTGGGAGCTTAGATTGCACATGAACATGATTGCACATTGCACATGACTATCCATGAAAGACACGACGAAGCGGATAATGTGAACGTGATCGGCTTTTTCGATTTTGCTTTTGGAGGCGCCAAACTATTTTAAATTTTATGATGAGACGATCCGAGACTATGTTGGTACTCCCTCACATTGACAAAAAAATGTTAAGCTTACAGTAGAGCCATTGGAATTTAAAACAAAGGAATCTCGGCGTATCGATCGATGTTTCAGAACCTTATTAATTTGTTGGAATCCTGACGAAAACCGTGAATCCGATTGCACCTAGAATGCACCTTTCTCTTGCTCCATGAATGTATTCTCAAAGACCTTGTCTCGATGTGAAAACTGTACTTTTACCCTCCCCATTGTCTTGAATTTACATCAATTCAGTTTCTACTTAATTCGAGGCTGGAAAATATTTCTTTTATTATTTTATTCCAAATCTGTTATGCCTAAATATTCAGTGGAGGATCAGATGACCTTTCACGTTACTTATCTGCTAAGGTTGTAAACTTAAGCGATATGGTATCTGATAGTAATTATGAGACGCAATTTGTTATCATTTCTTCGGATCACAATCGAAATGTTTCGTGGTATGATATTATTTTTCACTTGACGATTCTGCGTAGTTTGGTGTCAGTGGAATTCTCGCATTTTGGATGTTATCTGGAAGCTGATGCGTACAGGTGATTGATTAATGGAACTCGGAGGAACGATGTAAAAGTTAGTTGTAATTCCTAAACCTGTTTTTAGTGAACGAGCACGTGTCCATGTGTAGTCATAAATGTTTGTTTTTGGTATGGAGAGTGCTAGACAAGGCCCAAATCTCGGCTTGCCACTGTCTTATCCACGGGGTGCGTTCTTGTCTATGCACTTGTGGATTAGCAGTTTATCGGCGTACTTGGCCCTTCATCCTCTCCACCTCCTGGTGGACAGCCATTCTTATCTTCCATATCTCACTATTGATTTTTTTTGCGGAGCAAAAGATGCTGTTTTTCGTTGACGGAGTCCTCATTTCGTTAGTCAAATGGAAGGCTACACGGCTGTTATTTGTGTAACGGGATGATGTACACCGTGACATTTTTTGGTCACCTGATATAGGTGATGATTATAAATTCAGATTGGACTATAATAATTATAATAAAGTGTCTTTATTCGGGTGAGGTTGTGACTGTAAAGTCCCATCTTCCGCCTAACCCATCTTCATTCTAACATACAACAATATACTTCCATATTATGAAACAAAAATATTATAAATGTCATAATTGCAATAAACAACGTAGTGTATACGTTACCTATTTAAAAAATACGCTTTACAAGTTTAATGTCAATTTAAATTATAATAAAAGAAAAATGTAGTGTAAAAGATTCACATGTGTGGGGAAAACGTGAGGATTGGAGCAAATATCCAGCTACGAAATTACGCACTGCAGGAAAATGCTCACACAAGAAGGGGGGCGTGAAAAACCTGCGAAAAACTACTGACATAAAAGCTAATGTTTCATTCAGAAATTGATAAAACTATTAAAAATATGCTAATTCAAATGGAAAAATAAAGAATAAATGGAAAAAATTCTCGTAAAAAATAATAAACTAGGCATAAAATACACAAAATACATGATAGTTTTCACTGCTGAGTGTCGTATGTACTACCCGGATTGCTGTGTTGTAAGAAGTATTTTGTGTAGGTTCCTCTTGAATGAAGGCAATGATGGTGTGTTCCTAGTCCAAGAGTTAAGATTATTCCACTCTCTGCAAGCAGTAACATCGAATGATTTGTTGTAGATAACAGTGCGATGATGAGTATGACAAGGTTGTGATTTCCTCGCGTCTTTGTCGTGTGCACCGTGTGAAGACTTCTGAATTCGTATGACAAGTTAGAAGGTGTTCTTGTGCTGAGGATTTGAAACAGGAGCCGGCGAGCCGTCGACGAGAGTTGAGTTTCAGCCAGGGCAGATCATTAATGTAACTGGTTATATGGTCCGATAATTGTAAGTTAAATATGAATCTAATGCATGAATTCATGGAGCGTTGTAAATTAACAGAAAGTTCCCTGGATAGGTTTTGGAAAGTGAAAGACTATAGTGCATGAGCGTCTGAAAAATGAGTTAAATGGCGAAATAGATGATAAAGATTTGGGGAAATGCTTGGGGCAGCCAATACCATGGAAAGTATTCCTGAGAAGGTCCGGAAACCTATTTACAAAGATATCTCTCATTAAATATATATTATTGACGGATTTTACTCTATGTATGCCTATTTTTTGCTATTTTTTTCGTATTCAATTGATTCGTTGGCCAGTTTTAACCTTGTTTTAATCACATTAGATTGAACCATGACTGCATTGTTGTCCTTTAAAAAATCCCTTTCAGGAACGATAAATATGGTCCCTGGAGCGATACGGTACACAGTCGTGTATTTGGACATGAGTACGTAAATAGAGAGAAAAACGAAATATGGTAATTCCATGCGCACAGGTTTCTCTTAGTGTGTTCTTTTGCTAGTAGAACGTATGTAAGCCAGTCTCCCAAATGATTGCAATCTCTTTTAAACACTACAAAAATCAAATGCGATAAATTTGGGATAAAGCTCATTAGAAAAATAACTATAATTATGAGACTCCCTGGGAAAAAGAATATGAACATAAAGTTAGAGAAGCGTTGGCGAGAACAGGTGGAACAGTATTGCCATTGGGAAGCAAGTACTTTGGATGTGGGTGGGTGCAGGATTTAGGAGTATTGCTTTGGCTAAGTCGGCATTTACGGTCATAAAGAGAACCTCCGACGAAAACCTTGAGTATAGATGTTAAGTAAAGATCGGTGGAAAGATTGGTGTTGAGCTTAGTGCTGTAATCATCGGAATTCCGGTGAGATAAAGTAGAATATATGGCAAGCTCTGAAGATGTGTTTGTGGAAAAGGATGGGAAAAGTGCGAAGGATGGAAAGAACGAGGAAAGTTGCTATTGAGCCTGGTGAGGGAAGAGAGCTGGTAACGCAATTAAGAGGCAGTTGGTGCACGGAACAAGTATGCAGGGACCTTCGGACACTGAAGGCCGGTCTCGGCGCCAGGATAATTGAGAAAGAGGCAGTAAAATTTAATGCATTCTTGATAATATGAAGGAGAGGTGGTGAGTCTGAAGAAATAACGAGCGTAGAGAGGGAAGAGAATGAAATGAAAGAAAATTAGGAGGGTACTCGTGGAAACCTTGCCTAAAAGGTTATAAGCTCAAAATCACTAAGCATTCCATGTTCGTATTTACTTGATACCCTCTATTTAATATTATTCTTGAATTTTTTTTTGTTATTTTCGGAGCGATTTTAATAACTGAGTAGAATCATTGGGCATTTCCGGACGGGAAACAAAGGTTAGGCCTTTTAAACTCCGTTAATTATGCAGTTCCTCGTTATCACCGTGAATAATATAGCTAACCAGATTTGGCAAACATGAATGATATAGCAGTCCAAATCAGACTTTCAATCATCATATTAGAGAAGGCTTCACAAAATGGACGCCGAAAAATCTCATTTAGCTATCTCACCATATTGATGAATGATATCCATTTAATTTTATATTACAGAGTTTCTCTGTAAAAAAAAGTACAATATCCATGCATAAGCCATGTCGGAATCCTCTCGTAGTTGTTTGATACTCCTGCACTGCGTATGTGCCTTAATGTTCACATGAAAATTTCATTTCGTAGCGCCTTTCGAAAATATTTTTTCCGGTGAAGTTCACTTTCATGGACCCTGAATTTATTCCGATTTTCATTTTTCGCGTGCTAAAGTGAAGTTAACGTTTTATTTCCCTCAGTCTACGTACAGGTGTCGCGATATCATGCGTGCGATTAATTTTGAACGCGCTGTGTGCGTTATATTTATTTATTGTCATTCGTATCGTTCGTTTTGCGTCCGTATCCTTTCCTCCATAAAAATCGCTCGCGGGAAAGCCCGCTGAATTTGTGAGTGCCGTTTCTCCCTATATTTATGTGCGCGCAGATAATATATACGAGCATTGTTTTTGCTCTACGATGAATGGAATAGAGCTCTTCTTATATTCAACCCATATGTCCCCTCTTCCGTTTTATTCCCGTCGCGGTCACGTTGAAGTAGCCGTTTTTATTCCGCTCCCAGTGCCTGCTGGCCACGATATTCATGTCTCCTTACTACGCCTTCCTCCCTCTGTTCTTCACACCTCTGCCTCGTCTCCCCTTTCCATTTGCGGTGTTGTACGATCCTCCCCTTCCCACGTTAATCCATCGTATAGTGCCGCCATTTCCGTATCCAATGCCTTGTGTCCAGAGAAGGTGAGGATTTCCCTTTCTCCTCTGGTCCACCCTTTCCATTTCAGTTCGGCTGGCGTCTCCCCTCCCCCGCGTCGTGCGACACGTTCAGTATCCCCACCTGCCTCACTCTCACATAGTCTCCTACTCCAGCCTCCACTTTCCTTTCTTTCCCTCGGCTCTCTTATCCACCAGTGTTTATTTTTTTGTCCTGGCCACTTTTATGACTCCCTCTTATAGGCTGTCTGTCTTGATATCCTCTTTGAACATTTGCCTCCTTATTCCTTCGCTCGATCTCTAAATCCTACATCTCTCCGTCTCTTGAAAACCTCTCGATCGTTAATCTTTTGAAGAAAGTGTTGCAGTAATAATATTATTATTTGAAGCAAGTTTCTCATGGTAACAGCTACCTCCGAGTCTTCGGGTAGCTTCGGGTTTCATTGCCGTCATAACGGAATGAGTCTCGAGAAGGGCTTTGCATTTGGGTAACCACGTCCGTCACCCTCGGACAGACTGCAGTCGGGTCGGGCGCTCGGAGCAGACAGCGGGGCCGAAGAGGAGCTGCCTTCTACATGCCCGCTGCAAGTGCATCCGCTCGCGTCCTGCACAATGAGATGCACTTGATGTTCTCTGCTAGTGAGCCCTTGTCTCTACTGAGAACGCCCACAATGAGGGATATTATTATTATTATTTTAAATACGTGAAGTCTGTATAAATGGTGGAAATCTGAATTGCCAGTTGGCCACCAAAAAAAGTCATTTCCATCTACTAAGTAACTGCTAGCCACCTTGTGGGTTTGTGCCAGAAGTGAATAACAATTAATCATTCGCTACTTACATTCATTAATATTTACAGTATTTCTTCATTGGAGATAACTTATCAATATTATGTCGGTCAGAAAGTTCTCCTTTTTTTACGTCTTACCAGTAATTGTCTAAACAAAATTTCGCACATGAGCTTAAAATGAGGGAAAATATTGGATTAAATCTAGGTCAGTGAGGAGATAACTACGATGGGTATTATCAATGAACGAAAATTTTGTTTCACACAGTATGTATATTTTTCACTACCGGTTTCGATTTGAAGACCGTCTTCAAGGAACTGTCAAAAGGAAATTATCCACTTTTTAACTAACACGGGCCCAAGTGAGGGCCTCTCGACTGACAATATCTCCGCTCAATCACCCCCACACCCACGCACTCCACATTTTTATATCCTCCCCAAAATCCACAAAAAGGATAATCCGGGACGTCCTATTGTATCATCTTGTAACTCCCCCACAGAACTTGATGGAACTATGAAATTTTGGTGGATGGAAGAGGACCATGCTTTTTTACTTCCCGACACATTGGTGGAAGTATCATTTAATCGAATCGCGATGTTTAGGAATCAGTGATTTTAATTCATTTGGAAAGTGATTTATAAAAAGTATCGGTCGGAGAACATCGCGCATTGGTATTCACGTCATATAAGATCAATGGCTGAAATGAAGATGACGTATGCGGTCTTCGGTAAATTCTTTTCTCTTGAATAGCACGTATGTTTGATTATTCAATTGCTATGCTGCTAATAGAAATACGCTGCTGTGCTTTGGCGCTGTTCAGAGTTATGTTTGTCTGTATTATTGCATTGCTGGTAGAAACAAACAAGCATGCAATTGACCCAGTCGATACCGATTGTCAAGGAATTCTAGGAATTTATTCGAATCGAATCGAAGTAAGGATTCGAAATATTACAAAAGAACACCGTATTTACTTGCCCGCTACATGCCCGCTGCAAGTGCATCCTCTCGCGTCCTGCACAATGGGATGCACTTGATGTTATCTACTAGTGAGCCCTTGTCTCTACTGAGAACGCCTACAATGAGGGCTATTAATATTATTATTTTAAACACGTGAAGTCTGTATAAATGGTGGAAATCTGATGGTGTGATTTTGAGACTGAGGTGTCATTGTCACTTATTATCAACCAGTTTCAAATCTCATTTTATTATTAGAGCAAAAGTTGTGTTGGATTGGGTCAGGTTAGTTTTCGGGATTAGAAAAGAGTAATTAGGATTGTTAAGTATTCAAACATTGCATGTAGATTTTTCCTAATATTTCCGTTGTTTCAAAATCTTGCCACTAATGCTACTTTTACTGCTTAGTATTTTATTATGAAGTGGTTTAAAATAATGCTACACATCGCATGCCATTGCATTGTTTGATAATGCATCAGCCTGCTACGATACAAAAAACTATATTAATTGCCTCATGAGATTTTACCCTCATTTTTGGCGTTACAGGTGACTAGTTTATTCAAAGACGCCAGAAACTAATTTAATTCCAAAACTAACTTTGATTCACGTTATAGAAAATCCCTTATTCTCTCAAGGTTTTTCAATGTGCGCATGTTAATATTCTCCTCCTCGATCTTTCTGATTTCCTCCCTTTAAATAATCCATTCTTATTTCCAATGCTTTATGCCTCTTCATCCTTTTTGTCCCTTAACTTTACCGTCGCATGATTTCGAGGGTAGGAAATATTCCTTATGAGACCAATTAAATTTCAATCGTGGTGCTTGCTGTGGGCATCGGCATGAGTCAGTTTATTTACACATTCCGTACTTTGATGAATTGTATGCCCTGTCAAGAGTTTTAGTTAAAAGACTGCTTGATTTTTCCCCTTGTTTTCCGTGCTGTTTCCTAGAATAGTTATCCGGTAGAGGGAAGTCATTATCGTAATTCTAGATATCCACCATTTTTATTTGCTTTGGTGAGAGTTATGATTTGAAAACTCCTCGTAATGTGAAGCAGGTAACACCTCGTAATGTGAAGCACCTAGTAAAGCAGTCATTATAAATTAAATGCTGAAAAGACCACTGCGAAAACAAAAACTGGCCCAAAAGCTTTTTATTTCTTGTTACCTTTTATTGGGTGAAATAACATCAAGTTAAAACTTGTGTAATTTAAAGGATTCTATCATTTTTGTTGCACGAGCAAAATAGCTGAGTTTTGGGTTTAAAGCGTACTCCTGAAATGAAACACAAAATGCTAATGTCATTATTATTTAAGTGGTTGGCTCGTGGCTCTATGATTCGTGCCATTATTTTTACATATTTTACCAAAAATAAACATTTTTTTGTAGTATTATATGTGAGGTACTGAAAAGTTTAGCTAAGGTGGTAAACATGTAGATAAGTCGACATTAATTTATATGCACTGTGTATCTTATGGGCGATTAATTATTTTTTTATAAATCTTGGATCGAGCGAGATCGATTGAAGAATGGGTAGTATCCGTATATTACTTAACGCTGATTTTAAGCATTACGTAATTTATGGCCCTCACGGCGATACTTCCTCTCCCATGAATACTTACCGTTCGCTATAATTGCAGGAGTCCCCCAATCGCAGGAAAGTCGATATAGATCGGTGCTTTCAATTCATTACCATTTTGTTTTCCATAGAAAACACTGCTCGTATTATTTTCTTCAAAAATGATCTGTAGCTGAGTTTTGAATTTCTTTAATGGAGAGCCCATTGTTGCTCAGTGATTGGCTTATAATTGGACGGGAAAATTAGAAAAGGTAGAGGGCAAAGGTTAGAATTGTGTCGACGCACCAAATAGAGTGCAGTAGTTTGCATGCGTACCGTGGAATTGAAAAAGTCGAAATTTATAAATGTGAACAAAATTTTTAAATTGAGCTATTATGAACTTATTGGAAAATATTGCTCGGTGCACTCGTTAATACTTAATTTACAACTTCAGGACTTGGAAGTATTTGTGAATTACCAGGGAATCCCTCTGAAAATCGTTGCAATTGGGCAAATGAAAAATCCCCCCTGGTATTTCGTCCCTGAATGAGTTAAGTCTTTTCCTTGGGAAGAATTATGTTACACCAATCTTGTGAAATTGGTTGCAGATATCCCTGCTCTTTCAATGAACTGAAAGTTTGAAAAAAAAATTAATTACCTACTAATCTGATCATAACTCATGATGTAATCTTTCATTTATCAGTACTTGTAAAGAGTACATGATTAAATGAGTAAAGTTTACATCCAAGTTGAAGGTGATTCTCAGTTTTTGATAATAGATGCTTGCTATGGCCTTTAATCAAAGAATTAAAAATCAAATTTTGCTACAGGAGTTGGAAAAAAAGTTCACTTAAGATTTGCTATGCACGCAGTGTTCACTTAAGCTTGCCTCTATTTCAAATTATTACCCTATGTGAGATGAAAATCTTGAAATTGGTGATAGTTAATCCTGTTTCGTGTGAACAATGGTGATTCAACGCGTAAGGGACAAGGGGGCATTCGAGATATTTAAGGACATGATCGAATATAACCGTGTCAGGCGAGATTTGGTGGAACAGCATCTTAATTAATAAAGTAAAAAACCTTCCTTATATGTAGTACTGTCTACAATTTATTTAAAAAAGACTACACGTGTTTCGACGCTTAACGCATCATCATCAAGTCTGATTTGAAAAACACAAAATTTGAGGCGTATGTATACATGAACAAACAGAGGGGGAGGGGGAGTGAAACAATGCAATGTAGGGGTTTGGAGGTGGGGGGAATGGGAGGAGTGGGGTTTACCAAGCGAGGACAGGATTATTGGTGGGATAGGGACAGGATTGGGGAGTGACGGTCAAATTCAGTATAATTCAGCAGCGTCAAATTCTTCTTCTTCCTCTTGAGGATCTCCCTTTTTCCAGGCGAAGTCCCTTGCGCTCGAAATGGAGGAATTTACCTTGCTATAATGAGATATATGCTATAATTCCTACATTAGATGCTTGGCAAGGTGGGTTTTGGGGTCACCGTTCGTCAGGCACTTTCTGTGTTCGTTTATTGTGGTTTCAAAATTTCTACCTGTTTGACCTATGTAGCTCGCACCACATGTGTTACACATCACTTCATAAACTCCCGATTTCTTCATTTTATCAAAGGGATCTTTATCTCTGCTAAATAAGTCTCTTAATGTCACTGGCGTATAGAAAGAGGGTTTAAATGTATCCTTGGGGAAGGTTTTGGTGACTTGGTAACATCCTCGACCAAATAAAGGTATTTTAGCCCATTTTTGTTTCTTATGTACTATTTCGTAATTGGAGGTGATGCGCTTAATCCCTGACGCTTTTCTCTTCCTTTTCAAAATTCTGTTCACATGGAAGTATGATAGCCGTTAGCTGTTGCAATATGTTTAATAATGTTCATTTCCTGGTCAAAATTGTCGTTAGAAAGCGGAATATTTAGCACTCGGTGAATCGTTGAGTTAAAGGCGGCTGTTTTTTGAGACATTGGGTGGCAGGAGTCCGCTGGTATAACGTTATCAGTGTATGTCGGCTTGCGGTATATGCCAAATACCAAAAAATTTTGGCGTCCTTCTAACTCCATCTCCATAGTGAAATCGATATGTGGATGTAAAGAGTTAAAAAAGGTTAAAAATTTTGACGCTTGTGTATGGCTGCCTGCCCAACAGCATAAAATGTCGTCCACATAACGAAATCTATAAAATACATTGTTTTACAGGATGAAATCGGAGTTAAAAGTTTTCGCTCTGAGTCATCCATAAAAATGTCCGCCAGTAACGGATATAATGGCGATCCCATGGCCAAACCCTCGTTTTGGAGATAATAAGATCCATTAAATAAAAAATAGTTGTTTTGTGCATGTTTTTAAAAGGCAGATCAGTTCGTCAATACTTAACATGATTGGTGACATATTGGTGTATAAAATATTTTCGGCAATTCTCAATGTTTCGGTTACTGAGACTGAAGTAAAAGATATTAGTTTGGAATTATCAGGGACAGTTAGTTCTAATTTTGCAACGTTGCAATTTCTCGTAAACGACTCCCATCTATTGCGAAACGCTTTGGGGTTTTTATTTGGCCTTTAATGTAACAATGGTTAATATAACTATGATGAGGTCAGGGTTCCATTCGGTTTCCAAATACTGAATACTAGAATTAACCAAAGAGCAGCCATGAATTGGGCGAGATAATGATAAATGGAATCTGCCAATGTCTTTTGCTATACTTGTTATGCTAGCCGTTCGTGGCTATGTACTATTGTCGTTAAGTCGGATGCATTTCTTTTTCACGTCGCAGTATTTTTGCCCAGAATTTTTTTCCGCTTCATAAAACGTTACATGTTCGCATCGTCTGATTCGACTCGAGTGATTCAATAATCGGCTTGAATCATAACAACGCTTCATGAGTGTAGAATTGAGTGAATAAATTAGCTCAGAGAGAGAGAGAGAGAAGCTGTTGAAATGTTACACAGGAAGCATTCACTGCTTTATCACAGAAGTTGCTTTCCGCTTGCGGAATTCTTTGTTACTAAGAAAACACTTTGGAGGGGATTCTTGCAAAGATCCACCCTACCAGCATCTCTTTCCGTCTCTGTAGCCACTGGCTTGCATTAAATCTTTCACTTTGATCTTAATTTTAATTCTACATTACACTCTTGAGAAGTTTTCTCGGCATTTTCTGAAGTTCAGTGAACGTTGTCGGAGATTTTTGTCCCTTTTCGAATTTATCAATTTCACGCAGTGCTTGATGTCGAGCGTAAATATTTTTTTGCTTTTGTGACTCCTCCAACTTTTAAGTAGGTACGCAAAAAACCCACACTGAGGTGAAGTTTACAGGTACCTTGTTGAATCCTAGAGGTGCATCGAAGATCTTTTTATCTTTTACGGTCCTTCTCTTTCAACGACTTCTTGTGATCTACATTCAAGACTTTTTCGCTAAAATCTCCTCAGTGGTAACTTTTGAAGTCCCCTAAGAATCGTAGCAATGTAAAAACTGTATTTTCGTCAAAAATTACAAGAAACCTTTATATTACCTCTGGGAATAAATCACGTTTCTGCTTATGTTCAAGATTTTGTGTGAAGTTTTTCTCACGTAAAATTGGACTTCTGTGGAGAACTGCTACCTCACTAATACGAGCGTGGGGACCTTAATGCATTTATAATGTAGCAAAATGTTTTTGGTGCCTTAGTGTTCGATCATTGACGATGCAAATTTTAATACAGTAGATTTCATCTTCGCGTTCATCAAATTCATTCTGGATTTATAACTATTGGTGTCAGAATGTTACTGTTTTTATTGGTACGTTTATTATGTGCATGCATAAACAGTAAAAAAACTCAATTATGAGTGCGGGTTAGGTTGGTATATTCTTCTTGAGAAGTTTTCATTTAATGCCGCTCCGAAGTTATTACCTTTGAGGCATAAAATACCATTGTTTTCGCTAGCATATTTTCTATTACTGGTTGTAATTCGTGTGTAATTTAACATTTATCATATCATAGTACTTCGGTAGAGAAAGAAATCCGTACCTTTATTCACGAAGAATACGAAACCATTCGATTGAATTTAAGTACAACTAAAGGTAAAGATGTGACCCTAGATGGACCTTTACTTCAAATATAGTTAATATATTATTTCTAACATTAGAACTTTCCAGAAATATCAGACCTAAGCATCCGTTCGTTTCCAGTTATCAGAGTATTCAGTTGAAAATATGTGAAGAGAGATATTAATGAAGAGTTTTACACGAATTATTCCATGCTGAAAAGACAATTATGAGCGTCTTAGCCTTTAAGTGCACCAGAAATTATTTTATTTGAACATAATGAGCCTATAATTCTCCCTAGTTAAAATTCAGTACTACGGACAATAAAACAATCGCGGACTACGACTGAAGGAATTCCATATCTACCTCACATGGGGCTCCTGGTCCTCGTGTGTTCCTAGGCATCTGATGTCCTTTTATGCGTCAATAATCATAATTCGTGTCCAGTACGGACGAGTTCCAGGTACCAATTGGGCCCTCAGCTCCGGGATGTAGCGTGGAGAAATTCCAGGCTACATCTCCCACCGTTGCACCAGTAAATTATCGTGGCGTAAGTCACCCCGAGGGTGACAATCACAATATTATTTATTTTAATTCTTCTATCCACGTCTTTGGTTTAGAAAACGAATCTCGTACTCGTCAGTAGCTCTTCCTCAAAGAATTTTCATCTCATCATCATCGGTCAACAATCCTAGGATTGTTTGGACGCAGTCCTTCACTCGAATCTTTTATCGGCCAACCTCTTCATATTTACGTAACTCCTCTCTTTTACATCCTTCACAAATTGCTCCATATACCTCATACTAGGCCTGCCTTTTCATTCTTCCCGTTCATTTTCCCCTCGAAGATTTTCTTCATCAGGCCATTGTGTCTTAAGATGTGGCCTATTAAGTTGTCCCGTCATCTTTTTAAGGTTTTCAGTAGACTTCTCTTTTCTCCCACTCTTCTTAAGACTTCTTCATTTGTCACTCGATCGATCCATTTTATCTTCATCATTCTTCGGTAGCACCACATTTCAAATGCTTTCAGCCTGGACTTCTCTGCTGCTGTTATTGTCCATGCTTGGTTGCAATATAGTAGAATTCCCCAGATCTATGTTCGAATGAAATGTTTCCTCACTTCCACGTTTGTATTTGCAGCTGTAAGCGGATTCTTCTTCAGGTAAAATGCCCATTTCGCTTCGGCAATTCTACTGGCAATTTCTCTTTTACTTCGTTCATCGCGTGTTACTCGGCTTCCCAGGTTACATAACTCTTCCACCTCCTCAATTTTTTATTTTTCTTAGTTTAACATTGATCCTGGCTTCCTTTCTCCTACTGCATACCATTACCTTAGTTTTCTTTTTATTCATAAAATCTGTAGCTAATATCTGTAGATAATATCTGGTCATTGTTCTTTCCTTATTTCCTAGTGTCTTCTTTAAATCTCCTTCTGTTTATGTCATGAAAGCTATGTCATCGGCGAATCGTAGCATGCTAATTTTCTCCCCGTTGGTAATCACTCCCGGAGACTTTTCTTTGACTTCTTGGATGGCTTTCTCGACGTAGACATTGAATAATTCCGGAGACAGTGCACAGCCTTGCCTCACGCCTTTCTTTATGCTTGCTTCTATACTGCTGGGTCCTAATTTGATTATGGCAATTTTCTTCTAGGAATAAATAATTCGGATTGTCTAATTCCATTCAACTCGCACCTTTCCATAAATCACCCTCTCTTGTCCGTCAATTCCCCTCCTCACCTCTTCTCTCATCCTAAAACTCCTCCTCTGATTACCGCGTCTATTTTCTCGCGTTTCTGGTAATATTTGTGATATTTTCCTGCGTTGTTCGAGTCTCTCGCGAGTCGAGATGCGTCGGAGCTTGGCACATAAGTTTTGTTGTATATTAGAAGATGATGAATTTCATGAGCTACTGGAGTCACTAAATGGAAACGCGCAATAAACGTTACGCTAACTATTCACTTATAGTATACACAAGAACTATAGTCGCTATTGACCGTTATACCTCGGGCCACCGTTTCATCTGTGCAAAACGTTTGCTACAAGTGAGACGGAAACCGGCGTCGTCTTACGGGCCTATAGAATTCTCTGGATCTGCAGTTTGTACATTGGGTTGGAACAACTTGCGTTCGGCGCCTTATACCTCTCGGCCACCCTGATAACTTATAAATATGCTGTGCTGTGATTTGAGACTGGCGGCGATCGCTTCAATGTTTGAAATTTACTAAATGTAAACTCATCAAAAATATTAAACGATTTTTAGTCCTGAACCAAGGCCTCTGCAAAAAAGAGCTGAGTCATTTTCCCCTTATTTCCTCTCTACTTACTAGGAAAAATAGCGTCGTCCTTGTTATAATAACTGGGTTCATACCGGTCAGGGAAGTTAGGAAATGTCAGGGAAAAACTCCCGAGGGGCAGCAAAAAGATGAAAATCGTGGTTGAACGCACGGGAGCGTTGCTGTGTAAAGCTCTGTATTTAGATCTAAATACAGAGCTTTATTGCTGTGCTCGAGCGGCAAGGTGTTCATTTTGTTGCGTCAGCTTGCCGTCCTGGCTGGGCGGCACTGGGTAGCGCCGACTTGTCGACTCCCTCGGGCCTGGGATCTGGCTGCTTGGTTTGCTCGTCCGTTGTTTTGTTTTTGAATGTTGAGTGGAATATGTTAATTTCCTGGAATAAATAAATTTTATTTCACTATATGCCTTGCATTTAAAAAAAAATCCCTATATACGACTGCTTTTCCATTGATATAAAGTCAGGAAAATTTGAAAAATTGGGACCGTAAATTGGGGAAAAGTCAGGGAAATTTGAAAAATTGGGACTGGAATTCAGGGAAAAGTCAGGGAAATTTAAAAAATTGGGACTGGAATTCAGGGAAAAGTCAGGGAAATTGGAAATGGAAAAATGGTACGAACCCTAAATAAGGACAAGTCCCCAATTAGGTGATGTCTTAGGTTGCCAGATAAACTATACATTGCTCTTCCACGGATGTGCTTGTCTCGACTTAGGCACCAATGGAATATTTTGTTAATGTTCGGACATTCATGAAGGCTTTTTTCGGAGCGTATTCATACCTCACACACATCATTCCGTATCGTGCCGAATTGTTTGTTTCAGAAATAAATTGTTTTTTTTTAATATTCGTCGACATACCCACGAGTCGCACAAGTAGAGACTCGTTTAGGGAAAACTTTGAACATGTTCTTGTAGAAATATAGCCAGAAGCGCCGACACGACTCGATGCACGTGTTGAATCCAGTGAAATCGACTCGGTATCGATTCGGAGATATTTTAGAGAGATAGAGCGGAATACACGAGCCTTATCTCTTTCCTCGCGTGGAGGTTGTTTATTTATTCTCGCTATTTCTTTCTCCGCTCCTCCTCCCTGGCCTTTGCACCGTCTGACCACATTAAGGTTCTTCTTCCGTGCCCACTTTTCCCTTCCCCCCACCTCATCTAGGCCTCCAATACGGCCCCTTTCCTTAACTCTTATCTCGGGAACACTCCGCGAGAGAAATGTCAAGGGTCAGGGTGGGTTGGGAGTGGCGTGGGTGGGTGGGTTTGCGAACCTCCTCACTCCCTCCACACCCCCTACTAGCTCCACTCCTCGGACAGTCTCTCCCCATCCATTCAACAACGACCTCTCCGAAGACTCACATAGGGAGTGAAAAGAGTGACTCTTTCTCCTTCTCTCGCCCGAGGGACAGGCGATTAAAATAAAAAAGAACATGACGCCGAATCGGGGTTGAGAGGCGGCGGGAGAATGGTTTGGGGGTTGCGGTAGGCGTGCACTGGCGTTTTTCTGAATGGTCAGGGGAGAGTGGGTTGGGGAGGTAGGGAGGGACGATGGGAAGGGATACGCGTGTCCTTTCCAGGGCAAGGTAACCACCCTTCAATCTCAGGCAGTTAAACCCAATCTTCCTCTGCTGAAGAAAAAAAAACCTCCCTTCCTAAACTTATCCCCCGTCCTTAGGTCATGCTGCTCCTACCCCCAGGACTCCCGCCAGTGGCCAGTTCTCTTGCCTCCCATCCTGCAATAGTGTCGGTTGGCGTGCGCGTGATCGCCATGTTTTATTTTCTCGTCCCCCTTCCTCCATCTCTTGCTCACCCCAACCCCGATGGCCGACGATATTCCATAAGGTCTATTTCCGAGGTGAGACACGACTTCTCAAGACCCACCGTTCTGCTTGCTTTTCCTTTCCTCTTTTTCGTTTCGTTTTATTTTCATGCGTCCATTTTGCCTCTCTTTCTCTCTTGGCCAGGGTTTTTTTCTTCTGCCTCTGAATAAAAAAAAACCCTTCGACCTTTGCCCTTAACGTGCACTGGCCGCTCTCGTTCCTTCATTTCCCGATCTTTTTTTCTCCCCAACTTCTCTTTCACTCCATCACCCTGGGCCGTGCACTGCCGCCCCCATCCGCCATCAAATCCCCCCAAATTGGTGGAAAATATTTAGGTACCGCGCTCAACTCCTTCTATTTCTGCTTTCTTTCCTTCCTTCCCACCCATCACAGGACTCCTCGAAGATGGATTGTTACCCCCTTGCTCGAATACTTTCTCTCTCTCCGGGTAACAGCAAAGCGAGTTGTACCAGGTTAAGTGGGCCGTTCAAATGATTTGGGATCGCCAGGGAAGGAATTCGTATGTCCACGCTCCTGTTTGTTTTTTGCTTTTCTTTAGATAATGGAAATTATTTTCATATTTTTTTCTTTGGGGCATCTTCTCTGCAGGAAAGAAACCTTGGGTGTTTTTTTTGTTCATTTATTTGACCGTTTCAATATAGTTCCGTCAGGGTTTGTCGACGGAACATTAAAAAAATATTTTGTTTTATACCAGTCATCATGTAGGGAACTATGGTTAAAACTTACAGCTCAGTTTCATTAATTATAAACTTTCAATGCAAAAAATTCACCATCTCACAGAAATTAAAAGTTAAATTAATATTTAACGAAATCAAAAAATAAAACTTTTTACGTTTCAGGCAACGTATGTTAATGAATGACAATTACGAGCAGTTTCTTTTGTACATATTGCCTAAAAGTCCTTAATAGCAAATATTCCACAGAGAAAAAAACTATTCGCCTTGACCGGGACTCGAACCCAGGCCCCCTGATTTCCAGCTAGGTGCTCTACCAGTTGAGCTACTAAGGCCTCTAACAAGGTTTTGTTGAATGTTTTGGAATGCATTGGCTTTTATCTCTTGAATTGAATGTCGTGCTTTGGGGAAAAAGTCTTTATCGTTTTTGGCCCCGGAGAAGTACTTGAGTCTGGAAAATCGCGCGCCTTGTGATTAATTGGAAGTGTTCAATGGGCAATGAAAAAATTAACTGGAGGCTTCCTATTAATTCGCTGGCAATATACGCTCTGGGTTGCCATAGCGACACATTCTAGTCAGCCCAGTCAGCCTACTGAAAAAGAAGACAGTAGGATTGTAAGACAGTAGGAGAGTAGGACTATGGTCTTTAGTCTTGTAAATTTTGCGATCTCCGCGAAAGTAATAGACTCTGGAATATCTTTTAATAGCCCTAGAAACTCGGAGAATCTGTTAATATACTGGAGGAATCACGGACAAAATAGCAATTTTGTAAAATTATAAACTGCTTTATAAGTTTCCTAAACCATAAAAAACTTCCCTCTAATTATGTTTAAATAAATACTGTCAGTATAGGAGAACCAACAATCCTAGAAGTAGCAAACTGTGCGTGGTCGGAAGAATTAGGCGGTATTTTGCTTTTCAGTTATTTGTTGATTCAAAGCATTGCGAGTGAGATGATTCGATTAAATTTCTCTTTCATGCTTTAATTCTATTGGCAGTGCTTGTGATGACTTTATTGTTTCCTTTTTCCTATTTATCACCACAGCACACTCCGCGCAACGTACTCGAGTTGGTGTCATTAGGCGCCATATTCATCCAGCTCAACTGATATTATTTATTTTCATCGCATATTATTTATAAATAGACGAAAAATTTAACGAAACTGAGTGTAATATTACTACGTAGTGTTTTCTGAGGGCTTGCTTTTGGTAGAGTTTTCTTTTAATTCATTTTTTAACGGGATCCTTAATTATAGAGGGTTTGGAAGTACCTTCACATGGACGATAAGAGAAACGAGAATTTGATAACCAGTCCGTGAAATGAGAGTGAAATTGAAATAATAACATGGATCCTGTTTCGTTAACTGGATCACAAAATATTCTGAGGGGTCCGGTCGTTTCACGGCTGATGAAATATCATAAAATTCAGAATAATTTGTTTCGAATGCCCATGTGCCTTTTTTTTGTTATTCATGCATTTCTTGGTGGTGATTATAATTTCGTAGTACTGGGAGTGAGCTGTGTCATAACTTTTTTTTAATGCGAGTTGAAGATGTGAAATTTCGGTCATATGTCAGCTTTACAATTTTTATTTTTCCATCATATTTAAATGCTTGTAAAGTGAAGTGTCTAGTACTACCTTTCTACTCACCATATCCTTTCGAGTTAAGATCCGTCTATGAGCTCAGACATTGAATCTTGGAAAATCGGCGTCTTTTTCGTGATTTTCCTGTTGAGTTATTCTTTGACCTCGGTCGTATTCATGGATTTTCCTTCTCATCTCCAGGATCCATCATCTTTGGGCACATGATATTTCTAGTACTAAGAGTTCTTTATCCATTCCTTTAATATCATGATATCGGAAAATGATTTTTTTCACGTTCAGTAGTCAATAGATCATGTAAGAAAGTAGCACTCTTACAGGATATCCTTCACGTTTCTTAGTGCTCGATATGGAAACTTTTGAGTTAATGGATAAAAGGTAATTTTAATGAACAACGAATTTGAAAATAAGCATTATCCCTTCGTGATTGGGTCACCGTTATCCTCCGTCATATTTCACCATGCGGTCGTACTGTGGTCACCAATAGACGCACTAACGCGGAGGAACGACCGCCGATCCAGTCATACTTATCGTTTACTTTCAGCCATGTCGCCGGAAGTCAATACGGAATCAATTTTTATTGGCGTGAGCGGATTCTTCTCGTTCTCACAGATTGGGAGAACTCAGTCTGTGCTGGGCTGTGGAATTCTCCGCTTTGGTGGTATTTAAAATGCCATGCCGACCTGAGGGAAACGATGAAGGGTGTAATTTTATGGACTAGTGGGTTTCGGAAAAATTTCCTGAATGTTTATGGCCGTGAGTAATCTGTATTTCGTACGACCCGCGATAGATAGCAGAGGTAAAATATTCAAAGGGGATAGGAATTGGTTCGGGCCTTTTTTATTCGGCAGATAGTTTCAGCCATTAAACTCGGCTAGCCTTTATCGATTTGTTCAAATTTTAGGGTAGCCAAGGGAAAGAACGTTTGAAAGGTCTCTTTCCTCTAAGTTTGTAGGGATAAGAAGGAAAATCGATAGTGCTATTTTGGTATTCGTAATATTGGATAGGACTAAGACATTTTTCTACCTTCTTTACATTTAATGGAGAGAAATTTCATGATTGTTTAAATTTTTTCTCCTAATCACTCATAGTTATGAAATTTCTCCTGTACAAACTTCCTGACACCTTGCACTGCGCTAGTGGGAACAAAAATCGTATGCAACGTTAATTTTCAGAGTTTTTCCTTGGTACGTATTTCATCTCCATACACTTAAAAACAAATAAGCCACCATAAATGTATGTGGCAGGGGGTCAATATTTCCCGTTCGTGCACTACCTATTATGCTTAAAGAGGATAAGTAGCCATGTTAGTTGAACTCTGCACTTTAAAAAATATTTAAAGAGCAGAGCAAGCATGCATAACGTACTGTTTATTGGGTTTTCTAAAAGTCCTTATGGCAACGTACAACTATCTAGGCTACCTATGAACAGACCTGCGTATATATTATTGAATTTAATCATGGCTATCCAGATCCTTAAAATATGAGAAAAGAAATAAATGTTAAATCTCTTGTCCGGCAATCAATTCCGTGATTTTATGCTTATGGTCCATCCGACCACAATAGGTCGGAGTTTAAAAATGTGTTGAACATAATCAGTGTCTCGTCTCGGATCGTCTCGGATTTTTACTCAAAAGATTAAGCCTAAATTTTAACATGTAGTCTGATAAGGATTCCCAATTAAGCACTTTAATAGAATGGCTAAGCTTAAATAATTATCGTCCCGTCCCTTTACACGAGAGAAAAGTGGTTATTTTCGCGTACATGATCGTCGCATTTGTTCAAAACCTTTTTTATAAATACCAATCACAATTAGCTTATTTAATTTCTTTTAAATTTAAATTTATCTTGGTCCTTAATTGATTATCATGTCGACAGGCCCTATGTAAACACCCTAAATTCCTGATGTGACTTCCTGAATGTAAATTTTTCCCATTTTTTCTCCCATACCTTTCCGTCGGATTCTACATTGGCTACTCTCACTTGCGCCTTTTTTGCCATGTGCATTAATACATCAGGATGGATTAATACATCTGCATCAGTCTCCTGCCTCTCCAGTCTACTTCTATCGTCCGCAAAATTCCCGTTTAATTTTACCTCTTCACTCTGTCGAATGCCTTTTCGAAATCATCAAAGCACGCAAATACGTCCTGATTATATTCTAGATTCCTTTCCACTAGTATTCTCATCACTGCAATCGCATCCCGAGCGGCCCTCCCCTTCCAAAATCCAAACTGATTCTCGCCGAGAAATTCGTTTGCTCTCTTTTACATCCTACTGTTGATAATTCTAAGCACTGCGCTCTATCGTTATATCGATCGACAGATATATTATCGTTCTATAGTCTTCGCATTCTACCTTTTTGACTCCGTTACTAACACATATCTTTAATTTGAGAATTTTTACTGGTGAGTTTCCTTTGGATTTGAAGAAATCTGTAGTCATTCCCGTCTTTAAAAAAGGTAGAAGAGAAATTATGGAGAATTATAGACCTCTCTCCTTGCTCCCAGTTTTTTCCAAAATTCTAGAAAAATTGGTTAAAAAAAGGTTGCTAAAATTCTCGGCCAAAATTAGCTTCTTTAGCAGTAGACAATTTGGGTTTAGAAGTGGAATGAGTGCTGAAGATGCACTAATAAACCATATGCAGAGTGTGTATAGTGCTGTCAATCTCAACAAGCGCACAACAAGTTTGTTTGTAGACATTAAAAAGGCGTTTGACTCATTAGACCATAATATTCTGTTTAAAAAACTATATAACGCCGGAGTTCGGGGAAAAGCCCTGGATTGGTTTAAGAGTTATGTAAATGCATGTTGTCAATGTGTACGTGTGAAAAATTGCTGTAGCAAGTTTAAAATTATAAAAACAGGTGTCCCGCAAAGGTCTGTTCTTGGTCATATACTATTTTTAGTTTACATTATTGATTTATGTAATTATAAATTTAATGGATATCTAACTGCATTTGCTGATGACATGGCCTTATGGTATGAAGATACTTCATGGAATAATGTAAAAATAAAATTAGATGAAGACTTAAGATTCTTAAGTAAGTGTTTTGGTTGCAATAGGTTGTGTTTGAGTGAGAAAAACAAATATTTAATACATGATTTATGTAATAGATATAAGTTAAATTGGGAATTAGTATATCACATTGCAGATTGTACTGATGCTAACTGTGAAAATTGTGTTGTTATTGAACGTGTAACACACTTCAAGTACCTTGGGGTTCATTTGGACTATGCGTTAAAGTGGAATGAACAAATGTAACTTCGGTTCTGAGACAATGCCTGATAACTTTATATTACTTGCGTAATAAATGTTCAATGCACTTTCTAAGACAGATATATTTTGCACTTGGGAACTCAGATTTAAGCTATGAAATTGTTTGTTGGAGAGGTGCTTATAAATGCGCGATTAAACCTACTGTGGTCCTCGAGAAAAGAATAATAAGAACTATTACTTTTAGAAATCGATTTCATTACTCTCTTCATCTTTTCGCAACCATAAAATTCTGCCTTTACGCTATTTTAAGTTTTAAGAAATTTTAAAGTTTAAAAAAATTTTTTCATGCGGAGTGGTATTTTGCTTGGCATACTGGCAAGACAATACAAGTGGAATTGGCGCATTCAATCTAATTTTTTGCCCACGAGGCCATATGTTACAACATTTCAAAGAAGTTTCCTGCCAGTAGTCGACAGAATTGACTCAAGTTTATCCTGGAACTGAATAACTGGAATTTAGTTTGATACTGACCAAAATATATCACAAGGCCCCTCATTCAGGATTCGAGCTTTCTACCCTTCTGCCTTTCCACTTTATCATATGAGTACTGTATAGCTAGTAGTTTGTATTCAATGTTTGAGATTGTTTTTGATGTCTGCAGTCCGAGAAGTATTGGAAATTAGATATTAATTTATATCTCAAGTGCCAGCAATACTGTGCGTCTTGAAAAACGCCAGATGAAAAAGATTTTCTGAATCGGTAATCGTACCACGGACATTTGGGTCTAACAGTAGTGGATTTTTGTCTTCATTTATTGATTATTGTTTCGTTGGAGTGGCCGTTAACTCCTGAGAAATGTGGATACTTACAGTTTCCTTTAACTTATCGTTAACTGTTGTTATCAATGAGAAGAATCTTCGAATTTCATGAAAAGGTATTATGGCTGTTCCTGCTTCCCACGGTGGACAAAGTATCAGCCACAATGGGGAGAAAAGACTAATCATCTTGCGTTACTAATTGTCTGCAGCTACAACAGACTTGAACGAGGAGGGAGTCATTATTATGTTGGCTCAATTGAGATGAAGAGGATGAAAGGTCCTTGCGATTGAAAATCTTGACAAGAATCTCTTTTGAGATGTTATGTCCTTGAGCTCACATGTGTCGCAATATTCTACGCCATAACTTCCGAGGGCTCATAAAGGGGTAGTGGCATTGCGCTCTTTTTGAATTGAAGGGTAAATAAGGGTGGTTATAATCACCACTTAGGTACCTATTTGAATTTTACGCCTTGCAAATTAAATACGTGCAAACTTATGCGTAATGAAAACGGAAATAAAGGCAGAGAGGATCAAAATTTTTTAATCGGTGCAATATGTCAATCTCGGGAGTATAAAAATACCGGTTGAAAATTTGTAACGCTTATTCTACTTTTTTTTTGTGCATATTTTTGGAATTGATATTTTTCTGCCCGCCTAAATTGAGTTACTTCCCCATTTTGCTGACTGCAGTGCAGCGTTCGATTTAATTCTTCTTTCATTAGATTATGTATTTCAAAAATAATTTAGGGAAAGATAAAGTAGTATAGAATTTTCTGCGTGACGTGTAGCCGTGCCTCATCCAAATGGCGATGTCGATTTTAATCCGATGAGCATGCTCGCCTGCATTTCCTTCAGAATCCCCTCTCTCCTTAATTTTTCGGCGGATCCCGCGCGGGTATTTATACGCGCGTCTGAATGTTTGTGGATACGGGCTAATATATCTCTATATGTTTACACTGGCCTCTCACTTTTCTCCCTCTCACTCCCAACCTCCCCCTCCCCACTCCCCTTACCCTCGTCCTGCATCCGGTGCTATTTTTTCCCTCTCCGGGTTGCCCTTTTGTTTGGGGCGTCCACTCCGCGGTGGTGGTTTCCCTTACCCCTTTCCATTTCCTGTTTGCCCTTTAATAAAGGAATTGTTATTCCGGCCAACTAGTGAAAACGGTCGTAGGAAGTGGTCCGCAGCTCGGCACCCCTCTTTCGTAGGAAGTTGCGAACGTATTGGTCAGCTTATCGAGTGTACATGTGCATTGTAGTACCTGCTGTGGCAGGAGAAATCCCATCAGAAAACGACGCTGTAGTCATTGTTTTGAACAGTCATCTTTTTGAGCAGAATCGAATGATATACATGACAATAGTTCTTTATGACGTTTTATGAAGCTTATGCTGCTGGTGAAATTAGTTAGTAAGAGAAACTTATGTTCATCATGGAAACCACCGGTGACGACAGGAATGGGGAAAAGTGTGAGGAAGGAAGGTTTTCGCAAAAATTATTTACATTTTTTAGATGTTGGAGTACGGCGCACGTAGTCGCAAAGCACTTTTCAGTAACCATGCTGCTTCTATTTGCCTGACCGCGGTAGCATTTACTTTTGGAAGGTTTTCTGTGAAAACATAGCTCCTGTTAAGTTAGACTTTCAGGGCATTTGAAAATGAGAATATTTCAGAATATTTTTTTGAAACTTTGAATTTCCTTATCGTGAAGGAGACATTTTTACGTATTGTCGACGGAATATAGCTTTCTCCCTTGCATTCATATCTTATATATACCAAGAGTGAGGTTGATATAATTTTTATTTCTTAGCTTAGGCAACTAGAGTTTTTGTTTGCATAACTTTTCTTGCTGGAAATATCAAGCTGCTATTTAACCCTTGAATTAAGTTTCAAACTAATTACTGCACCGTTATTTATTCTGATGTGATATATTTTCAGATAATTTGGCTTTGAATCAATGAGGCGCCATACGCTTTAATAATTTTACTGGTGTCAAGAATTTCATATGGACGTGTACCTATTCAAGTGAAACCGGTCGATTGATTCCAAATAAATTGTGGAATTAACCAAGTACTTTTATTTTACTATGTCTAAATTCCACCAAGTAAACATGCTGACCATCGATTTTACCTATTCAAACTAGAGCAGAAATGTTTCCTTACCTACATCAAGGAGTAGTTTCCCTTTGATATCCACGAAGAAATTATTTCCAATTACTAAACTATTTTATTCCGATTTTACTCCCTGTTTGTCGCAGGACTATTTATTTCAAATTTCATATTCAGGACTTGGATTTTGATATCCTTTGACTTAGTATTTTATTTTTTATTGTGTTTCTTCGCTATGAAACACTCCAATAAAAAAGCTAGTCTCCTTCTTGCCCTAGTGTGTGTGGTGAAATATTTAATCACGTTTGAGTACAGTTTAGTGCTTTGCAAATTAATCGTTACCCGCCGTAATGTGTGCTTGACGTGGAGCACTTCCTGCCGTACACCCTCGCAGCGTTTGCAGGGTACTATGTAGACATGATGAATTCATTAATCACCTCAATGAGATAGTCGTGGAAGACTCCCTTCTATTTTTTTACGTACAATACCCCGTATTATTTCAGGTTTAAAAATTGTTTATTCTAATTTCCGTCGTTGTGAACCTAAATTCCGTTCGTTCAGTCTATCTAGGTCTATAAAGATAAATCTGGTCATTTATGCTGGATTTAAAATCATATTTTTTCTTAAATATAATGTAACATTATTTGAGAGGCGTTGAAATTAACATTTATCACGTTCTCAATCTATTATATGTCGATGAGGACATAATTCAGTAATTATATTGTCATCTTTAATCGAGGTGATATATATCTAACATCTTCAGTGAGCCTATCCTTTTTAAATGTCTGCAGAAGATTTCATTAGTACTTAAACCTACGATCTGATAAAGCTTCACAACCTAATTCTTCTATTTATTTTGATGCACTACTAAACCAATCGGAACTTTTAACTGCTCAACGCTGCGCACTGTTTAAGTCTCTAGTGAAAAATAACTCATACACTGGCTGCATGTTCTATGTAGGTCCTAACTAATGAAAAATAACATCACTGAAAATCGTCTTTGCTGTATTCAACGTACAAGTAATGCATTTTACCGCACTGCCTTTGCTTAGCTTGGGCCTATGAACGGTTGACTCTGAACCATGCGTGGCATAATGCAATCTGGCAATTGGAGTTTCTTTTGCGTTTTATCAAGGACCGCGACATTAATTCCTTGGTCGGTGAAGCTTCTCATTCCTTTCGTGTCGGCATCCTTTCCTCTCAGCCAGGGTTTTTCGATGGTGTGGAGTGGAGGGGTGGGGTGGGGATGGCTCAGGGCCTGAGGTCCATTCATTCAACGGGGTTACAATTTTGAACCCCTTTCTCCTCAAGAGGCCGTGGCTCAAGTGCAACTCCATCTTGTAAGACCAAGCGTAATCGCTCTGCAGGGGGTTGAGCGAGGGGCGTCGTGAGTCCCATTAATCACAATACACTCACCCCGAGGACGCCCTTACTCCTCTCACCGTGTCTCTTTCATTCTTAGTCATTGCCAGTCGATGGAAGAAAACTTAAATGCTCGGACACTCGTTGCATTTTCCCTCCTTGAATGAGAACGAGCTTGCGGTTTCCGTAAATCTGATTTTGAAGATGCTGGATCCACTGTTCACTGTTAGTGGTCCAGGTGGATTATTGAGTTATTTTAAGACCCTGAGGATTCATACCAAAGGCTGCAGTAAAAAAATAATAGTAAAAAAAATTACGTGAAATATTCAAACTCTTTGTGCTGTGACTCTGGAAGGCAAAGTTGTGGTCACGAAGGCGCTGAGAGTAGGAGTAACGGCGAGGTAGGGAGGTGAGGTGAAAATAAAGAAAGGGAAGGTTTGGGGAGAGACATTCAGATCGAGAGGGTGAGACGCCCATGGCAAAGACACCCAAACGAGAACCACTTGCCGCTTTGCCGCTTTGGCAAGGTACTAGTAGGTTTTTGAAGATTTTTTCTCAAAAAAATTCAATGGAAGATTTTGGTGTGTTAAAAGTGTTTGCGCGATAAAGTAGGGATTGGAAATCACAAGTGCTAATGAAAACACTGTCATAACTTCTTTTATGCTATTCAATCCGTTTCGCATACGGGTTTTAGTTTATCGAAATCTTACTTTTGCTTACTCTCAAGTTTGGATGTAATATAAATTAGTTTCCATGAAAGCGTTGCTTTTACCATTTACCTTTATTTCATGGCAAATATTGTTGCAATACCTCTGCGTAATATTTTACTAAAAACAATAATACGATTTCTTGGAAATACGATTACCTGTCAAACACAGATTTTCTCAGTTATAACCCATTCCCTCTTCGCTGATTTCAGCGTCCCATTACTTCGTATTACACTTTATTGGTTATTAAATTGCATCTTGTGTGAGTCAATTTTCCTATCGACTTCCCCAATCCTTAAAGCAAGTCTAAATAATCCTTAAAACAATGGCAATTTAATTGAATGCCCACGCATCTTAATCTTTTCTCTATCGATTGTCTTTTCTTTCTCCCTGTCATCCCACTGGTAATGCATTTTACGTATTGTTCTATCATCTGGATGATTATAGATGTTTCTAGCTTTGCGTCTTGAACCTCATTCGATAGAATTTATGCCTCTTAAACATGCGTTTTTTTAACTTCGTTGGCATGTCTATGGAGCTCATTAAATGAAGCATTCATTGGTCGTTGCTCAATCTCTCGTTTCTCCCATCCCACTACGTTCCTCCCTTCCTTCCCGGGAAGTCCTGCCCTTTCCTCTCACTGCTGGGCGCGTTTTCCATCGTAACTGACCGCCAGAGTGCTTTCCTGGTGTGCATCTCTAGGCCGCCGTTAGCACGCAATGCACTCATCATTCCTTCCCACACAATCTTCCATTTCACTCTCATTCCGTCTCTCCCTTCTTCCGACGGCCTGGTGTGTGTACTCGTTACTTCCACAGACAGTACCTCTCGCCGGTAGGTACACAATGGTCGTCGAACGTCTTTCTGCGGGCATTTCAAGTATTCCGTGCGACCATCTTGAATGTCTTTCTGTTACTCGCTTCGTTGCCATGTGTTTCATACTTGTGTTGGTGGATTGAAATGTCAGTCGACCACGACACGAGAGAATTTTCTCGTTAAAAGTACAGGGCACATGATATAGGGTGAAAAATGAAGTGAGGTGTCGATAATTGAATGCACTCAATGCGAACACATTTGAAATTTAAAGGTGCTTTTTCAGTGAATGGGTTTTTATAAAAATAAAGAATAAGAATATCTGGGTGTACGTACATATGTACGCATAACGTTTCGCCCCTCACACTAACTTGATTGTTTGTATTTGTTTTTCATGGGTGTTTTCAAGTCTTTTTCCGCTCTAATAGGCGCTTCAGACCGGGAGGAAAGGTAAAAGGATGGAAATGTAAGGGGGTCTTAGGTTCTCCATCATCCATTCAGTGGCTAAGGAATGAACAATTTTCATTTTACTCAAGTACTTATTTGGCATCGTCATGAAAACTTTTTTTCGTGTAGTCAAGTAATCCAAGATGTAACGTAGCGATGGAAGTCGCAGCATTGTGCAGTGCGCTAATGCGCTCAATTTCACCCCTTTAGGTATTTGTGACAAATAGCATGCCTGTCTGTGTTGTATCTTGCCATCTTTATCCTTCATTCACGAGCGTAATTCTGTCGTTCTGCATTCGCTGCGGGGTGGTGTGAGGCTGCTGAGATGTTGCCGGGGGGGCCGGGTTGGGGTAGGTTGATTTGGTGGAGGGAGCGGGCGTGGCAGTCCCGCGTACAGCACCGGCTGTACTATTTGTTTTCCCCTCGTGTCGCCTGCGAACGCTCCGTTCTTCGTCCACCCACAACCCTCCCCATCGCTCTATTTCGCGGTGACAAGTTACCGCGTGTTGTCGCCGTGGCCTTGACACTCGTGTGTGTGCGCATTCGGGTCAACTCGGGAAGAGATGGGAATCACCGCCACCGCGACGACGGTTTAATTTATCGGCATCTTCTTTGGTCGTTGTGACTCTCTTTGCGGTCGCGAACTAAATCTCTGTGAAGCTAATTCTGAGACATTGTAGGGATCCCCTAATCGCGGATCAGTCATGGCTGCTTCTTAGATCATTTGGGATGTCCAGTATATTGCTATCGACGAGTTGGGGTGTGTTTGGAGGTTACCTGCTCAGCTGAGAATCTCCTTCATTCATTTTCTGAACGTCTCCTACCAAACTTTTATCCATTTTTCAGATCAGCATATGCATAGATGATTTGAACCTATCTGGAATGCGTTTTCTTTTCCATTTTCATCTTTACCTTCTTCCATACCCATCATTCTCCTTCAGTGTCCCATTGTCTTTGATTACATGTTCATTCCACCCACTCTGCCGAAACATAGCCAATATTCATCAATCATTTTCTGCCAGCAATCTTCTCTTCTCCCCAACAATGTTCAGCACCTCTTATTGGTCATTCGTTCCGTCCATCGCACTTTTTAAATTCACCTCAACACCCACCTCATCTCGCCTGTGTTTTCAAGCATTTACCCGCACTTAAAGGGGCGCTTAAATATCGGAAGGAAAGGTAAAAAGATAGAAGTGGAAGGGTAGGGAATAAGGATCCCTTCTCGTCAACCCTTCTCAAGCCTCCGCATGGTTCCAATCACAATTTTTGTACTGTCAGCAAATTCCTATTAGGCTAAAGCAATTTTCCTGCTGGTGGTATTTTTATTACTTCCGCATTCATCCAAGGTTCTGGTTAAATAAAAAAAGTCTTCAGATCTATTATTTCCTACTTTCTTTGCCATTTATTTCACATGTTTATTGAAGAGCACTACCATCTGAGTTCAACGAGGGCGACAAGCACCCCGCACAAACCGCCCTCCCAGATTCTCCATGGGCAGTCTGGGTCATGGAAAAGTTTCGCATTTCGATTATCCTTCCAGCCCACTCCGAAACTTCTCATTTCCTTCATTAGCTACTCTCTCTATCGAGAGTCTAGCTTCTCTGTCTACAGAGTCTTACCCTTTTCGAAGTCGAATAAAACGCATGCTTAAACATGCTGATTGTTTTGAGTATTGAATGGAATTGTATTGAATTCAACTTCATAACAAGGTCTGTGATGATTTCCTTGCTCCTACCGTAATATTTACACTATATTTTGGTATTGAATGGTCTTATAATACGCACATTGGGGCAGATTTGACACCTTAGAACTTATTTGGCATTTGCCATGTTACCGGTGGGCCGCTGGTGTGATGTGGGTAGCTATGAGTTGACCATTCATCCTCACCTAATTTTTCTCTTCATTAATGTATTATGTATTTGTTTTATTGTTGTTGATTTTTTCAGTTACTTTTTTAACACCGTTTTATTAATTTTCTTTTGATGGGCCCACGATTTAGTTAATTGCATACCCTCTTTTCTTTGAAATCCTGGCAACATTTCACCGTAAATGCTCCAAACTTAAATTACTCAATGAAAGCTCAATCTTTAAATTATGGAGTGTTTCTCACTTTACATTAATCTAGTTCTCTATGTCCTTGAGTGATGTTGAAGTCGGAAGTTAAAGATTTCTTATTGGTTTTTGCGAATTTTGCCTCATTGCTCTTTCTATAAAATTATTAAGGCGTTGAAGCAAATTTTGTCTCATTCTACCAGCCATTCAAGATACTTTGAAATGGATGGTATCGCGAATGTCTTTTTGGGGTGGCTGGCTTTATGGGCATCATTAGGCAATTTTCTAAATTTATGTCTGCTACTGACTCATTCCAGGCGCTCCTTTCGCGCAATTTTATGACTCTGTTTCGTGGAAAATTCCCTCCTTCCATTTCATGTGAGCGCTTACTATCCTCATGCTATTTCCTTTTCTATAATTGTCCTTTGAAATGGGAGTTTCCCAATTACGGCGGTAGGAGTACTTTTCCTAATTTTTTTCCTCGAAATGAGCTCATGGAGTGAGCGAACTTTTTTTACTAAGCTACCAAATATTGCACTATTGCGTCGAATTCTTTAAGCAGTTTTCCGGACTCAGTCGCTCATTTAAAGTAGTTCTTTGGCATCTCTAGAAGGGAAGATTGAAAGGAAGATCCCGCGAGGAAGACCAAGGGACAAGTATATGGAGCAAATAAAGAAGGACGTGAAAGAGAAAACATACCAGAACGTGAGGGAATAAACACTGAATAGGGCAGAATGGAGTATTGCAGTAAACCGATCCTGAGATTGAAATAGTTATGATGATTGGAAAGGAATACATTTTTGTCCCGTAAGCATGATTACTTTGTTCCACGACATCTCGCATGAATCTATTTCTTTACTGCGTAATAATAGTTTCTTGGCCTTGAAGGTGGAAAATAAATGATTTTGTTTGCTTTTCATTCTCGTTTTGCGTACAAATCCAACGGATATCATAATTCTTTTCATCGTTTTCATTCATGAGGTAAAAGCATGAATTACCGGTCCGAATGCGATATTGTGTCGTAATCGTCTCCAGGTAGAGATTACGATTGCTCTCCTCATTAAAGGGAATAACCGTCTAGGATGAGAGACATCATCCGCGGGTTTCCTTACGGAATATTGAGCCAATCAAACGCTTGTGTGCGGGCACCAAATGTCCCACTCTCTCTTAAGAATGGAATCATGCCATCCGCAAGATATCAGTGAAGCGGTGTAATGATACGTGCTTCTGCGGGATCTCTTTGAATTCTCCTTCTCTTATCCGTTCACCCTCGGATCTGCACGGAGCATCATCGTAGGAGGAAGAGAGAACGCACGCACTGATGTTGGCCAACAACGGAGCTCTTGGACTGGCAAGAATTTCCGCGTTTACCCTCTCTCCGAGGCGGCTGTGAATGAAAGAGAAGTAAAGTCTGTGATGCAACATCAAGGCAACACGCAGTCTGTGCTCTTTGCACTCGGTTTTAATTCTCCCTCCTCCAACGCAGGCTTCTGCGGAGACGATAAACTAAGAAAATACCAAATGAGCTCATCTCCAGGGCTCTTCCGTTGCCCAATACTTCTCGCGATTGGCTGACGGATTGAGTGGGACGCTAAAAATTACGACTGTTGGCTAGAGTACGTCGGACATAAAACCTATTAAAAGCAATTGAATATCCAGCTAGCTCATACAGTAAATACAAAATGTGGTTAAAGAACGACAACGGAAACGAGAGATCGGGAATTGAGATATTTTCCGTTGCTTATGCTACTGATGCGTGACATTAGAAAATATGTTTCCTTGAAATCATGACGTAATTGGTGGGATGACATTAAATTACAGCGCTATAATTGATATTAATTCACATCCCGTGATAATGAGTGTGTTGGAAATTCTTCTTATATGAAGATGCCGAGAAGATAACGCTCTGTAAGAGACTTATTTCCTTCATTTTCAGCTATGCATTTCCGTTCATTATTAATTTTATATTGCGATTAGGCCGAAAGAAGCTGGAGGTTTGCGGTTACCTTAAATATTGATCCAGAGAGTCAGGGCACCTAAAATTGATTCATTCATGCTAAAAGCATGTAGTTTCATACCCCCATTGGCGAAATAATTGGCATGTTTCACATCGACGTGATATGCATGGAAAACTCGAAGAAATTTTTATCCATCGTCTAATTTTTGTGAGTTCACATTCGCGTCCCTCTCCTCTGGGCCTGAAGTTGTTTCGTTTCTCCACTCCATTTCTACACTTAGCTAAATGGTTACGTGTACATGTAGGTTAGGTATCAAACTTAAATAAGTAGGTTGGACGCGTTGATCGCTACTAACAATTGTGGGAAAGGATATTTTTCTGAAAAGAATATTTCGAAAACTTTTATTCTCTAAATGTTAGTTATGATTTTCCTGGCTACATATGTTTTATTTTGGTGGTTCATTTATCTAACGGATAATGCACTACCGTCAATTGCATGTTCAGCGACACTGGTGCTGGTTTAATGGAACGGAAAAAAAATACATGCAACCATAGGACTGTGTATGATTGATTGTGGTGGCTACTCATATTTTCACTCTTTTATGAGGCACTTTTATGAGATCCGAGTTAATTTCTATTAGCATGTATTTTGCTTGTGAATTATTATTTCAGATTCCGTGTAGAAATAATCTGTAATTTACCATAATTTTCCCCCTTGATTAAAGGTATGGAAAAAGTAAAAGTCCATCCACCATTTTTTCCATAATTGAGTCATTAAACTTACATAAGAAGAATATTCCAGTCAGTGAGTAGCAATAGCAAAGATGCAATGTGATGTGCGAAGATACGTTTGTCCAAAATTCTACATTTTATCATTCCTCATGAGGGATGTTCGAAAGCTTAAATTCCGACAGTTAAGACATAAATGGCTTTCGTTCATTTCTTATAGGCATCATAGACAACATTTATTCAGATGATGTTGTTCATCATTTGCTGGTAAATCTGACGTTTTGCATTCCATTCATGTATCCAGCTCAACAGTGTTGAAGATTGCAAGAAAACACTTTCCCAAGAAAATAAAAGTGTTGAAATAAGAAAGCATTTTAATAAAAAAGAATGATGAGTAAAGTACGATATATTCATTAACGTTCAACTTGTTCTTTTCGCTTCCGTCCGCGGAAATATTAATCTCGGGCCTCTTTAAGTTTAGCATTAGTAAGTAGATGATGATTTTGGCTTTACTTGGGAGATCATCTCCGTTGTTTGAGCTATATTTTTATGATTCTTGAAAAGGCGTTTTAATTAGTTACTTTGTGTGAAAACAACGATATGTATTTTGTAATTAATGCCCTTGTTGGAGCGCAGGAGTGGTAGATTGTGAAGCTATAATGCTCTCATTTTTTCTTTCGGATTATGCTTTGTGGGAATCATTGTTTTGCTGCATGCGTTATAATAATTGATAATTGAATATGTACCATGAAAAAGCCCCTCTTCAATTTTTACCACCGAAAAAAGAGATATTGGAACGCGTGGTATACCTTTGATTCTGCTGGGAGCCAAGAATAAACGACGTAGTTAGATGTCACAGCTTGTTCAAAAACTTAAACCACCGCGCAAATGGGCCTGGGAGACTGTGGCGTGCCAGGTTATTTTTAACCCCAGGATGACGTGAGTTTTAATGGGCAGAAGGGCAAAGGGATGTATTAGATAAATTGTGATCGTATGTTGCGGGGCTCTGGTGGTAGATCGCACCCACCTCGCTCGCAACGCCTTGGTTTGAAGCGACATCTTGGTCCCCTCTTGCTTCTGGGGAGTAGTTTTTTGTCTCCGTTCTTTCTTATGTCATCGATCTCTTCTTGCTCAAGGGTACCCTTGGGTGTATACCGATCCCTCTAATATTAAAGTCTAGTTGCGGTGATAGAATTCTTTGACTTTTGAAGCAAGGGTTATTCAAGTAGGGTTGGGATTAAGAGTCGAGGATGCCCTTGAGTGTAAACCCTACCTGCTAGCATTTTTGCAGTGATTCTTGGGTTTTGAAGTGAGGTTTTTGAAGTAGAGTTTTAAATTGTTGCCATAAAATAGTTGGAAATTTCATGCGTGTTCCATGACATTGAATAATGCCAGAGGACTCACCAGTTTTTCCCAATGAAGGCAAAAAAAATGTTCAAAAAAACGTGAGCTGTTGCCAGCCCCTTTCAAAATAGGGTCAGGCTTGATTTTGCTCCTGCAAAAGAAACTAAAGGAAACTTTTTTCAGCGCTGACAGCAGCTGCATACTATTTTTCTTTAATTTGTTCATCATTCACGGAAAATGGAAATATGGAACAAACAAATTCATGAAGTGCTCTTACCTGTGTACTTTTGATATGATATGGAATAGTGAAAAGCCTCAACTTTCCTTATCTTAATATCGTTAAAATTCTCCTTTCATCATGAATTTCATTGCTGCAGTACTTCTAAAACTCTTATCGTCTGGCTTCTATGTCTTTCTCAAAATCCCTCACCTAAATCCTTATTTAACCATCTTGAAATCCTACAGTTTTTCTCTGCACTAACATAATGAATGGAAAAGTAGAAAATGGGTGGCAACTTGAAAGAGATATTTTTGTTTGATGTTCTCATAAACATGAAAAAAGGTGGGTTTTTACCTTCACTAACGCTCACGTAAAAATGATAACATTATTATATTTATTCTAATGAATGATAATTTGTTATCTCCAGCGCAATCTTATTCTATTCATTGTAATAATTGATGATTTTTTTTCCTGCGCTTTAAGATTTTGTTTGAAAAAAAAGGAGCTGTCAACAGGAGCATATGACCCCTCAGCTCAGTAATACTGCTCCTTGTTTTGTGAATAATATGGTTTAGTAATAGTATGAATGAATATGGATTGGTTTCAGTCGTTTTTCATCTATCCCTGTATAATTTCAATGGGCTCGACGAGCGTCCTAATTGTATGATAGCAGTGCACTAGTTGAAGACGTTCAATTTAGGAATGATTGGTTTTGGATCGTTAACGCTGTTTTTTTGGCTTGAAGTCACCGTTAGCTTTCCCTTCCTCGGGAAATATATTCCCCATTCCACAAATGAACTCTTTCCCGAGGTAACTTGTTACAAAAGAGAAAATTTTTTTATTGAGCCAATTATGATGTTATGTGTACTCCTCTGTTTCTTATTAACGTTGTATTCTAACTCACAGAGAGGCATATTTCAGTCATATTCGATTATTGGAGTATCTTGAGGTACTTGCTCTGGGGCAATATCCTCTCCTGACGCGGATGGAATGTAGAATATTAGTGATGCATGGTCCAAAAAATGGAGCACTGAATCTTTATAAACGGAAATTAGGGTGTGAGGTACGTTACCCCATATGGTCATTAATTAACACATGTATTTGAAGATGTTTGTTGCAATGTAAACTGCGACTGGCGCGGGGATGTTCGCAATAGGCTTGGCATCAGGGGAGGTCAGGGTTACCATTTAGTATACGGCCCTGATCGTTTAAGCCGGGAAATATTTAACTTGAGAGAAATAGACCTTTTTTACAGATTTGACTGTTTCATCAGTTCAGTTTCAGTTCTCTACGTTTTATTATATTTTATTCTACTTAATAAATTTACCTACATCAATGTTCACATTTTAATCTAAGTGACCGTCATTGACTGTCACTTTGCCAAGCGATAATTGTAATCACTTTAAATTAGCAATAAATCCTGCCGTGAGTAAAGTTCACTCATTCCTGTTCCTGCTCTCTAGATGTGGCCTGTGTGCTACTGGCAGTTTCTCGAAAAGTTATGATCCAGAGAGAATCAAGTATTATTTCGTGGCTGAAGTAACTTCGTACTACTCTCTTCCATGTGTCGTTTTCATATGTTCATTGGTAGAAATTCTTCGGGAAGACGACCGATATGTGAGGTCATTTGCGCGATATAGGATGGGAGGATGTTGGGTACAGGTAGGAAATTTTCAGGGAATGAAGGATGGGAGGAGAAAATCCTGATGCATAATATGGGTAGAGGCAGGAAAATTTTCCGGGAATGGAGGAAGAGTGGAGAGAAACCCGGCATCGGCATAGGAAACCCGTTTTATCGTCCCATCCGACGAGTATTGAACTATATGTGTTCTCCGAATAGGACCAGTACTCCTAGTCTTTTACGAAAAGTCTTTGAATCATCCGGGATCCGAACCCTCGCCCTCGAGATCGAAGACCAGTACTCTAGCCATCGCACCAACCCGTTCACCTTCACGTGTTTAGTCCATCTGAAAATTGTGCAATGACATCCATACCGTTGTAATGACAGTTTTTGTGTAAAATATAGTAAATGAATGATACTGAGTGCATTAAAAATTTTATTCTTGTATTGTGTACCAAAAAAAATTTGTAGCGTAAAGGATTTATGGTAACGCGTCCCCTTCTCGACGTTTCATTTATCTGGACAGTATTTTGCTGGCGTTTTATTCGGCTTCCTCCTGTTGGCAGATGATTCGTTTGTCTTGTTGAGGAAGAGGACTAGCAAAATATCGTCCTGAAACGGAGCATCGCGCAGAACACCAAATCCTTCGCCATCAAGTCACCGTGGAAGCCGTCAGCTAGACTGCAATATTATTAGGTTCCTGGACATACCTTACCTTTCCTCCCCACTCCCATTGCCGTTTTTCCAAGCGCAGAGTCTCCCTGCAGGTGTCAAAATGTCCTGCCTCCTTAATGAAATTTAAAATCACTACCCTTTTACTTCCTCTTCGTTGCTTAAACAAAATTCTCTACTCCATTAGCCTTCTTAACTCTCTGTCGCCTCTAAAGATGTTCTCTTTTTCTTCTCGTTTCCTGGAAGTGGACCCATTGAGTAGCCTTTCTCCGCCTGATGTGTATATTTATCTTTATAGTTTTGGACACAGCTCAAAGTGAAGGTTGAGACTGTTGCTTTCATTCCACATTGTTGCAACGTTATTCAAAGCTGAGATCTGAATTTGAACTGACTTCGTTCGTATTAGTATTTGTGTTGGGGTTATTAATTAGAATTTACACTTTTAAAATTAATACCAAAAGTATAATATCCTGGTGTGTTTTCCCACTTTTCGTGCACGTATCTTGAATGAAACCACCAATATTATCAAATGGGTGGGGCACCTTCAATAGGTACGTAAGATGTACGCAAGGTCATTACACATGTTGTGATATTAATCTAAAATTGGTTGAGCCTCACTCTATTTTGTCCCTGTTCGTGATTCCGTAATCAATTTACTTCCCCTTTTGCATGATCGGTGTCCCAAAATGGAGGAAAATAATAGATGATCTGGGAGCTTGCAGGGTATTAAGTTGATGACGATGTTGATGAAGACTTGCCATTATTGATGAAGAAAAGTATAGTTAACTGTATCCAACGTAACTTTGTGGAACTGCTTCATAATTAAAATAAAAACGTAACTTGGTTATTCCACATAAAAATTATTTATTACACGACCCTGGTTCGGGAGGTTTCGTCGAGGATCGACGAAACCTCCCGAGACCCGGTTTGTGTAATAATAATTTTTTTGTGCAGCACCCAGGTTACGTTTTTATTACAATGATGAAGAAAAGCTTAAATGTGTCAAGCTACAATTTTTATCCATCGACTACTAAATGAAGTGCCTTCCTCCGTAGCGACCCCTTTTCGTCCAGCCTTTTTAGTATGGTGTTTCTGTTCCTACCGATATATCTCTTTCACTCGTAAATGGAATCAGGACTACGCTTAGGATGACTTTTGTCGTTATGAACATTTGACATGTATCTTTTTATCCTCTCACGCCATTCGTGGGAATATCATCGGTGATTTCGGCATAATAAACGGAATTCTACTTAGACTGGTATCAGAGCCATTGTCCTTATCCCAATGACAATTTTGCGGAGGTTTAAGTTGATCCTGTTGTCATGCGCCATTACCTTTCACAAAACTTTAGCGGTGGTTAATCAACGTTAGATGACATTTCGACAGTGATTCGGACGCGAAAGAATTTTCGAGAAATTCCTCCGATATCCGAGCTCGAATCCCAAGGACGCGAATTCTCCAGCTTCGGCTGGGATGGATTGAACCAATCGCCGTGAGCACTCTGGGAGGAAATTGACACCACTGAGCATACAGTTAGATCATGCGTTACATTTGGCTGTTGTGACAGATGCGGCTCCTATGAGTGTCATAAAGGTGGATTGATTGGCCTTCTTTTCGGAAGTGTCTCTTCCTCTCGACATTGCCGAGGTCGGAGATGACGTGTCTTCGCTGTCGTTTTCTCTTCCCATTATTTCTTGCCGACTCCCTTTCCCTCTCGCAGAGCGCATTTCTCGGAAATATTTATTCCTGCCTACCGTGGTGTAAGGGGGATGAGGCTGAGTTTTTCCTCAATTCCGCCGCTCCTCTCACTTACCCTCCCCCCCACCCCCTTCATCGAAGATCGCGGAGTTTCGCAATTTCGACTGATGGAAGCGCTGGAGTCGCTCACTTGGTAATCGCCGCACCAGCTGTCCGCAACGCTCACCCCTCCGATCCAACTCCCTCGCTCCCTCCCGCTCCTTACTCCCCCCCTCGACAATTTCCCCTCTCCCTCCCATCCTATTCCGATCGCTGTATTCTGCATCGCATTCCTCGCGTCTCCTTTTCCTCCTTCACTCCTCCCCCACGCTCCTGCCTCGTGTGGAATTACCCTCAAGATAATGCTAACTTGCCCATCTCTCTCCGTCACGATCCCTTCTGTTTCTGTTTTCTTTTTAACCTTTTCTTCACTCTGTGTACGTGTAATCATTCGTTTTTTCGTCGGATGGTGTCGTTTTACGACAGCGTGGTAGTCAAGTACGCTGAGGGTCAGGGCTGCTGACTCGAGGTGCCTGGGTTTAGTATTTTGTTGCTAGACTAACCTTTTTTTAGTGATTCGACGCGAGATTCTGAATTTGAACTTGAAGGAATGGGAGACTATTTTGAAAAAACTCTCCCATTCCTTCCATCCCGAGGGCCCGTGTTCGAATTCTATTTTTCCATTGGTATACTGGTTTCTTCTTAAGTACTGCGTGGAGATCACTTCAAGCCCAGGGCCTCGATCATGGATCTTCACAAGGCGTGCGCTAGCGTTATCGTTATTTTTTTTATTTAGTTTATGCCAGAGAGAACATGATCTCCGTTCTTCATTTTTTGCACAGCACCGCAAATCGCGTATCACAATCAGTGGAGCGAATTTTATAGACGGTTATTGTTAACCCCTACGCTACTCTAGGGGTAAGCGTTAACGATAAAGATTGCGATAACGCGAAATATGCATCCGTGATTCCACACCAGTACTCCGTCGGTCGGATGGGACACGAAACTAATACCCCTTGCCAACTTTAGTTGAGAGCAGCCTAATGTTGATAATTATCAACATTATAATCGATTTCTCTCCAGTATACCCACCTCGTCCACAGTCGGCCGCGACCCGCGAATAGAAATTACTACTCCACCTAAATACATCCAGCTTTGGGTTGGGCATAATGTCTTTCGTTTGGTGTGTCCTCTGAAGGAAAAAGAAAGTTAAGCATGTTTCTTTCTGAAGACTTTTTTGACCTACGATTCGATCATGCCTTAGTAACTGCGATTGTACGCACTATTTTTGCATTGGCTCTCAAATGCGGAAAGGGTATATTCAAATGAATATTTACGTCATTTTTATGGCGAATAAACAGTGAAATGATTCGTAAGGCACGTGAAAACCGAAAAATGTTTGCGTCACATTCTCATTGATTCCTGTTAATAATGCTTTGATTTCCAACTCTCTCACGGATAAGTCAAGATAAGTACTCTGTAAATAATCGAGTGCAGAACTTACCAATGATAACGTCACTTCACTATTGGAAGAAGTTGGTTGGGGAAACCTAGAGACTAGAAAGTTGTGCGCAAGATTAAAGTTACTTGTAAAATTCAAACCAGACGAGTTCGAATCTGGCTCTTGCACACATATTTCAACCCCCACACTACATCAGCAGGACTCACAGAAGCGATAAATTAAGAGAGAAATCAATTGCGGACCGAGTATTACAAGAATTTGTTTCACCACGCACAATACACGTCTTCAAAGCAAAAAAGTACAGATTTTACAAGCAAATTTCTAGCAATATACTTTATTATTAATTAACAAACAATTTTTAGCTGAATTGAACTACACGGATGGTAATATACCATGCCTTGCCACATAACATGGAAGATGGCTGTTAAATTTGAATCCGGTCATCTGTATCCTCCATCACGCGAAACTAATGGCGATCATAATGTCCTGTTTTTGGTTCTAAGCTGTGAAAGACCTCGACTCAAGAGGAAGCTTCGTAGTGATAAAAGAAAGCGTACACAGTTATATCCAAGTTACACATTTATATCCAAGCTCATCGATGTCCAGAAATATATATTTTTTTACAGGAGATAAAAATAGCTTTCGTTAATTTGGGGAGATCTGGAGAACGACTAGTTGGATTCGAAATATGCATAATGATTGGACTGTTTGCTTTTCCCGATGGCGAAAAATTTTTGGGAAAGAGAAGACTGAGGAAAATGTTCAATTTTTTACTTAAGGGGGTGAATACCTCGGCTAAAAATGAATTTCCAGGCCTTTGGCGTTTTCCTTGCTATGTATGATGATACGAAGTTAAAAATGTTAGGTGAAATTCGGTGCCAAAAATATGATGCGGTGCAGCAAATGTAACTGATTACGTCTTTCTGTGCGTACTGATGCGCAAACACTACGTCCTTTCAATGTGCTACAACGTATCATATCGGAAAGAAAAATGAGAAAACATGGAGAACAGGGCCAAAAAGTATCCATGTTTAGGAGATCAGGACTTGAATATGAGGAGGAATATGAAATAAAAGAAAACGTTTATGACCTATATTAATTTTTATCTTTGAAATTAGGCATTTTTTATGCATATCTTTTATAGAATTATAGCCATCAGGTAAAGTTTTAAACATTATTTGCCTTTTTTTCGGCGCACAGTCTTGTCTGGAATGCCCTCCGATTCCCCCGAGTTGCATGGCTTCATATCAGCAATTCAAATCTACGTTATCAAAAGTCTTCTCTAAATCCACAAATGCAATCAAGGTTGGTTTGTTCTTCTCCATTCTCTATGAGTAGCCTAAGAGCCAATAATGCTTCTATTGTACCCGTACTTTTCCTGAATCCGAATCGATTTTCATCCAGGAACTCCTCTCCGTTTCGTTCTATTCTTCCGTAGAGGATCCTTGTCAATATCTTCAATGTATGTATTGCCATGCTTATAGTTCTAAAATATTCGCATTTCTCCGCTGTCTTCTTTTTGGGAATAGGAATGATGATGTTTTTCTCGAAGTCCCTGGGTATTTCTCCTGTTGAGTACATGTCGCAGATGGTCGTGTAAAGATGGGTAAATGTCTTCTCTCCTGCATTTTTTATTAGTTCTGCAGGAATATCATTAATTCCAAAAGCCTTATTCAGGCGAAGATCCTTTACTGCAGCGTCAAATTCCGATCTTAATATTGATGCTCCCATATCATCCTCTTCAACTTCGCTTTCCTCTTCGATCACATTCGTGCCGAGATTTTTTCCGCTGCATAACTCTTCCAGATATTCTTTCCATCTCTTCACTTTGTCTTCATTTTCAATCAAAAGTTCTTCATTCTTGTCCCTTATGGCATTGCATCTTATGCTCCGTTTTTTGAAGTGGTTCCTCACTATCCTATATGCAGTTTCCACCTTTCCAAGAGCAAGGTTGTTTTGTACATCCTCGCATATGCTCTTCATCCATATTTCTCTAGCTTTCCAGGCTTTGCGACTTATTTCGTCCCTAATCTTTTGTAGCAAAGCTGCCGTTCTTCAGTTTCCACTTTCTCGTACTTTCTTCTTTCTTCAATCAGGTCTAAAACGTCTTCTTGGCAACTTTTCTTCTTCCATGAGCTTCCTTTGCGGCTTCCTGTAGTCCACATTATTTTTTTTCACAACGCTCTTCCACTGATTTCTCAGTCAGATCCTCTCCTGTTTTGTTACCCACTGCTTTTTGAAATGCCTGTTTATATTGACCTTCCTTCAGTATTTCAACTTGACAAATGTTCTTTACTATTTTATGATTTTTTTAGCATGATTATATTGAAGAATAGGTGGGACAAAATCATCATTCATCGCTTAATTTGCCTGTGAATAATGTTAATGTCTTTTCATCAGATTGTTGGTCTATCAAACGCATGTCCTCGACAATAGTATGTATTGCTATTTAAGGGTACCAATACGAATTTTCTGTAATGCCTGTTGTATTGGTCTTTATGTCCAAAGAAAATGGCTGGGGCGATTGCTACATGGGGGTGCATAGCCTTTTCGAAATATCGAAATCCAAAGATTCTCCTGGCACCTCGTCTGATAATACTGTACTGCGCACTTACCATACGTACATAAATCATGAGTGAATGTTACCAAGTGTATCTCTTGTAATTATCATTCACATCCCCTGTAACTACCGAAACTAGAAACGGTTAATGCTTCATTGGAAAAGCATCTGCTCAAAATAAAAATAAAATTGGCATTTTTTGTAAGTATACCCTATGACCGACTACAGCTGTAAACGTATAAAGATTTTATTTATCGTTATTATGTTTATCACATCCAAAATGTATATACAAGGGGTACAGTACTTTTCATAACTTTTTCTTAAGCCTATGTTTCCATTAAAATCTTTATTCCAATCACCTCAGTTCGGTTGCTAGAACGAGGTACTGTAGAAGTTAGTTCTAATTGCAGTTAGTGATTGAGGATGTTCTAAAGTAAATATTTTTTCAGGCAAAGGAAATTATACATGTGAACTTAAAAACTGAGTATTATGTAAAGCTAAAATCTGGGTCAGATATTATGCTTTGCTCTTTATTGGAAGTATTTTTCAAAGTTTCTCCATACTAATTACTTCCTACGTAATGTATGTTAAATCAGGATATACTCTTCTTCATATTCGGAGCTGATAGATATCTTTATTTCTCGCTTTCTATTTTATCTTGTATGTTTATCAGAAGTGTGCCAGATTCGTTGTCCAGTTGCTAATTTGCTCATCCATCAATGTAGCCTTGGCCTGTCTATATTTAAAAACGAAAATATAATGAGGTACTGGTCTATTAACCAACGAAAACTATTTTCATCAGCCAACCAACCAAGATGGTTAACTGTCTGTTTGCATTTTGTAAGTTATTAGGCATAAAATTCCCTCTCATCGCTTAAAGTGTTCAATCCTCCTCGTTAAAATGATTATAGTCTCTGCCCCTGTACATTTTAATTCCTGTTCCCCTTTTAAACTCGTCACAATCACTCCTATGCTGGTATTTAACCTGGCAGTTGTGATGACTCTATCATCAGGAAGCATTTCTTTCACGTAAACCTCATCAAACAAAGAGTATATTTTCTGAAGCTACTTAATTTAATATTGGCACATCATAAGAAATATCTGTGATTTTAATACTATCTTCATAGTAAATTAGCTCCCTTGGTATAACTGATTTGATGGCCATTGCTTGATATATGGGTATTGGAAGAAGATTTGACCAATGAATCGGAGGATCTTCACTCGCATATGTGTGGCCAAGAAATCTTCCCTAAAATGTAAGAACTGTTGCTAACAATTTTAAAAATAAATTATATTGTACTTGCTTTCCTCCGATTTTTGCCTGGCCTTGTTTGTTACCATTCACATTAATTCGAATGACTACGCTCAAAGTCTATCTCCTCCTGAATGAAAAAGTTTCGCAGTCACTTGGAAGCAGCTTGAAAAATAAGATCTATGGTGTTGAAAGAGAATCAGAGGGAAAAGTCTCGAAGGTATTCACATTTTGTATTTTAGTTAACTGCACTTGAATTCTTCTTTTACTTTGTAATTCATTTCTCGTGTTTTTACTTTTTCTGCCAAATCTGCTGCGCTAGATAGCGGAACGGATTACCCACAAGCAATCGGACTTGTCAAAATGTTTTCCCTATGTATAAGATGCACTCTGATTTGTTCCTTTAGCCCTTCAGAGATACTATAGATTTGATGGCAGAGATAAAACTTTATCATCTTCCCGTATTTTGGTTGACCCGTGAAGCTTTTATGGTTCGTAAAACGGTCTTTTCTTTCTCTCGGCCGTCAGTAACTGAGTGATTGAGGAGGGACGAGTGTTTTTGTTCAATTTATATTCGCAATTTACTGGCAGTATGAGCTGCAAGGATTAATTTATACGACACATCGCAAGGAAAACTTTTTTGTTTCCCAACTTATATTCATTCTGCGACATTTGGTTTGTTTTCAGATTTCCCTGAGACTAACCATCATCATTAGTGCATGCGAAAGCGTTTTTTTTACATAATGTTTATAATTATTAATTTTAGTAGTCCGTTAGGTGTGTGTAGTTGGATCTAAATGAACTTGCATTTTCAATTAACGCAATGCATAAAAAATACTAAGCTTTTGATAAATCGAATGACCCATTTCCCTATTTCCCCGTTTGCACGTGTAGATGAGGCAGGTATTGAGCTCCAACTGGCCCTTGGGTTATTAAGTGTTTGAATATTACCCTCAAGACCGATTTTATTGCTTCTCAAAATGATTCGTTCCGGCAAGTTTCGGGAGTGACATGATTCAATCAGTCGAGCGCATCACCAGGACATGTGGGATGGAGTGTATTCAAGGGCTACCCTACCATGCAGGCTTGAGTAAGCTTACAGGATTACGAAGTAGATGCAGTTGTCCTTCCAACCACCACGATTCCAAATAAGGTGGTTTCCGGTGAGACATTTTGGAAACTGTTCTTTATAATAAAACTTAAGTCTTCTTCCATATTGAGGTAGCATAATTATCTGCCAAAAGTTATAATTTAAGTTCTTGTGCAGAAGCAATTTGCTTATTCTTTTCCCCTTTCTTATATTTTGCGTATTCTCTTATTTTTCCACCCTAGCGTAGCTGTTTGTATGAAAGGGCAGTTGTCTGTTTTTAAGTTTTAATTAAATATCACCAGAACCATCATTTAATTTTAGCCTCTAAAAACTATTGGCTCTACACTATCTGTCGATGAGTTGGAGTAAGATGGCGTATGGGGTCGTTTACCACGTTTTTTTATTGCCGAATCTGATAGAGTTTGTAAAATAAAAAGACCCGTATTTTTCCGTTCTTCCATCCGTCGAGTCATTCTCGAGTTATAAGCAGCGAAAAACTGATGTGTTTTTTACCCTTTCGGAAAAGTCGGCGTGCAAAGGACTCGTACGTCATCCACTTCGTCCAATCGCAACCGAGACTGCGCAGCTCCTTCGCTCAGTCACAATGGGGGACGCACTGCTGACTCTGCCAATAGAAGTGGTTGTTGGACTCCATTCGGATTATCGAAAGGCATTGCATATTCGACTGCATCTTAGTTTGTGAATAAGCAAATAAACTTCATCACACTCTTAGTCACACCAAAATGTGCACGAAAATATTTTGTTGTTCAGTTGTTTTGGGTTATTTGCAGGATGCGACTGGATATCTTCGGGCAGACCTCCCCTCACCATCTCCGCTATCTTCCGCAATACAGTCAAGGACGGGAGGGGGATGACGTAAATATCCTTAACGCAGCTCGTTCGGTGGGCGTCACATTTTCCTTATTTTAATTTTTGATTTATGATCGAATGGCTCTGATTAGGAGATTAATTTTTTCAAATATATGGATGGTTTTTCGGGAGTTAAGGTCTTTTTTGTTTGAGAATGAAAAAAATTTTAACTTTTGGCCGACGTTTCGGAATATATATTTTTTCCTTCTTCAGGGCTTTAAGTTTTATAAGGTGAATTTGTTTACCCCCAGACAAATTCACCTTGTAGAATTTAAAGCCCTGAAGAAGGAAAAAATATATTTTCCAAAACGTCGGCCAAAAGTTAAATTTCTTTTAATTTTCAAAAAAAGGACCTAAACTCCCAAAAAACCATCCATATATTTAAAGAAAGAGGTCTGGAATTCAACTTACCAATTAATTTTTTCGCTAATATTCATTTTACGTTTCCATCTAACGATTTCGTGTACAAAAGAGCGATTTCGGTTCCGAGTAAACTCCCCATTTGATTTCGCGTTTGGAAGCATTTAGGACTTACGCATTGCTCAGGAGTACATCTGCTTACATTGCTCTGTTTAGTTCGGGTTATTATTATATTTACGTTAAAAAGTGTGTGATTGTAATTAAGTAAGGCCACAAGCCAGTAAACTATTCCATTTTTTTTAACCTCCGGAACGTGCTTCGTGATAATTTTCGTCTTAGCATATTTATGGCTGTAAGGAAAATTCTGTTTCGATAGAGAACTAGCCTCTCATCAAGAGAGCTCGGGTTCGAATCCCGGCACGGGGAGAAATTTTCTCATTGGTAAACCGACCCCCACCTGAGTGTTTTGTGGAGCACATTCGAGTACAGTACTCTGTCCGTCGGATGGGACGTTAAGCCGTTGTCACCTTGGCGTCTTTCGTTAAGAGCAGGCTAATGCCGACGTGCGGTTTCTCTTCACCCTTCCTCCTTTCCCTTCCGTACCCACCCTCATACCTTTCCTCCCGGTCTTAAGTGCCTATTAGTGCGGAAACAGACTTGGATATGATGATTCTAATCTCGTGATATATTTCAAGTATATTATATCACTAAATATTTAATGAAAAATTTTATGCATCATTGTATGGAATGTCATATATCACTCTCTCATTCTTTACTTTCGTCCATCTCAATGAATAATTAAATTATAGCCTGTGATATTCTGAAAAGCATTTATTCAACATATTTTCTATCACGTTTTTAGCGAGGTGATCATACCATATGATAGTAATATGCTACGATATGCTGTTAATCATACCATATCTTCAGTAATTATTTGCTTCCAGTAATTATTCGACCCTAATTTCGCTCTGGCTTTTAAGGATAGAGATCCCCAGCTGTTAAGCCTAACGAAAGGTGAAATTCATGAAATAGGATAGGGAAGGGGACCTTGTCCTTTTGCTGTGCCGACTGTGGTTTTGCAGACTATGGTTATCATTGGAGGATTAATGTATCATGGCTTCCTTGTTCTTTGGTTATCAATACGGGTTGGAAATTCTGAGAACTCTAATTTAGTTAGGTCCCTGCCCTGATTTTTTTTCGTGCCCTTATCGCCTTTGCCTTGATTCTGTGACAATATTTACGTTAATGACTTTTATCAGTGAATGCATAAATATTGCTTCAAATTGTTCGGATGATTCTATCTCTATATCAAAACTAAACGTGCATCAGGAGTACTCTTGTATGTTTTAGGTGAAGCCGTTAAAATTATGTTTTCTTCTCTTTCCAGGTACGTTGCAGTTACTTAAAGTTATTTTTTGGTATCGGCCGCAACGAACGGCGAACACAAACCAGCTGAGAGAACTCTCCTGTAGAAGGTTTTTACCTTTCTATTTATCTCTGTGTTGCCCTAGTAGTCTTACATCGCATAAATTGTGAATAACTGTCCTAGCCAAATGATTGCAACCATGGAGTTTTTCCTTGAATCAATTTCCCAACTAGCTTCCGAAAACTGAGGCGCACAAAATGAATCGTGAGAATAATTTTGAATTGCGCGAATAAATCAACAAAATGAATAAGTTGTGCCGAAAATGATAGTTGTATTTTGGCATCTTGTAGAGGAGGTTAACAAAATATCTCCTTTTTAGCTTCAAAAACTTGAATATGTATTGTATATCATTTTGGAATTCTCTTATTTCGGTTATTTTTAAATTAGTTATCTCAGATCACATAACTTGTATGCACCGTAACCGTAATGATGCACATTTTGAAATATTCTTGTCGGACATAATTGTGCTGTAAAAATCACCGCATAGCATGTTAAGGGATTTGAAAAAATTGGAAAGAGTATCAAGTATGGTTAGTTTGATATATTCCATAGTAATACTGGGAAGTCTAGTACCCGTTAATATTTCCACATTAACTTATTCACTATTTACTGCTGTTATATGTTACTGCAGTTGGCCACATTGCTATAAGAGCTGGAAATGTATCGGGTTTACAATTGAATTTAGGAGAGGGTTGATGGGAAGAGGGCTTTCATTTCGTTCGGTTTAAATGCCTAAATGTAGAAGCAACGAAAGAAGATAAAGAGAAGACTTCCGGAGTTGGTGTGGAATGAAATTAAACAACCGCATTATAAACATTAATGTGTGAATATGTGTTATGCATATTTCTTAGTATTCGCCTCTTCATTTTGTGGATTTTTGAAAGCTTAAATGTTTGCCAGATCTCTAATGTACTAATGTATAGATACTAACAATCTAGTTGCATGAGACCCTTTAGTTGCTTGCTTGCATGCTAGTAGTGAATGCTTGGTGACCTTCACCCCCTGCCACACACCCTCGCGGTGGCTTGCAGGGTATCGTGTAGATGTAGATGTAATGCAGTAAGGGATATCCACCTGTTGTAGCAGTCTTTTTCTCTGACAACATAGTAAGGCCTGCTATTTGTTTTTTTTTCAGTATACATATATGTACTGAACCAGGGAGCAGTAGTCGAACAGTAATCAACCATTAAAAAACCCAAGAGGTTTGTTGGTAATGGGGCTCTGAGACTTTGTTTCTCATAACCCATACCCTTCAATGCATGAAAAAGACGATCCTCATTGATTTTTTCATTTGGGTATTACGGTTAGAATGGAATATTTATTCATTTGAATCTTCTCGTTCATTCTCAGCCATCGAATCCAGCATAAAGACATTATTTCATCCGACCCGTATCTTGATTGAAAATCGTACATACTTCTGTTTAAAAACTAGACTATAATTTTTTCTCCCCGATATTCGCAGGAAAAAGCTTCATCTTCTTGTGGAGTGCCAGTGCTTCTGTAGGCCTATAAAGTGATTTATGGTGAATTTTCTAGTTAACCGATGGGTTTAGATTCAGTTCTAGGCCTTCGTCTTTTAACGGCTTGATTTATCGCCACCCGATGCGACGCCTTCGGTGGCCCTTTGCTTGCCATCTGTTTTTGATTGACCTCAACGTCAAAGCTTTGATCCGCTCGTTTGTCCCATGACGGTTACGAGGAATTCTGGGAATTAGTGGGTCTCCGAAATGGGCATCAAGGAGCACAGTAAGATAAGGAACCTGGTGATGGATTCCTCATCCACTGAAGTCCCCATTCCATTAATGCGACAACGCTTCAATTACAAATCCTCCTCCCAGTCCTGGTAATTCGTCACAAAGTTGATAGTTGATAGTTTACCATACTGGTGTAGGAATCCCCAAGTACCAACGTAAATGGGAGTGGTCACATTTTAGGACGGTCCCTGAAAATTCTTTCACCCGCAGGAGACATCGCGGAAAAGATGTTGAGATAGCTAATGGGCAGTTTTTTTGTGAACCTGGAGAATACAGAAAAAGTGTCAGGGGTTCCATAGGCCCGGGTTAACGATAAATTGGTACTAATGAATTTCGTTCCTATTAAATCCTTTGCATTACACGGCCTATTGCAATAACCGCCGGAAGACATTAGAAAGGATGCTATCATGTGTAAACGCAGCATGTCGTGCTTGTCCTTATGCTTACGGCTGTCGTTCGTGCCGTTCGAATCGACAATTCTGTTCCTCACTCTTATACCCAACTCATTCCTACTTGTATCTCAGAATTCCCTCTTTATCTCCTCATCTAAATTTTCTGTCATATTCCTACTTTCCCTTTTAACTTCCTCCTTTCCCGAACTCCACCCACTGATTTTTTCTCGTGACTTCCTCTATCGAGCTAATTTTCTAAAAAGAACACGTCTTGTTAGCTTCCGCTCATCCTCATTATTTTTTACCCGAACCACGGAACTTTACAACGCCGCGCTTTGTATCAAGATCTTCTGTGATCTCTTATTCTCCTCTCTACGCAGATTTCCGATAATTAATTCCATCCGCGCGGAAAGAAATGTAGAAGGGCGAACTCATAATTTCGAGGCGGTGGCCGATCAAATAGAGGGTTTTTAATAGTTTTTCCGTCCCGCAAGGATAGGTTAATTTGCTTCTTACTATCGTTTCTACCCCCTAATTGGCCTCTAGAACTTTTTCTAACTCAAGAGGTTTGGTCTTAAATAAAGCGTCAATTTTTCCCTCTCACATCCTAAATACACTGTACAGTCAGATTGAAAAGTAATGCAACAAATCGGGCGGTGCTACTTTCGCCGCGTTTCGGAATTAAGTTTCTCTCTGTTCTACAGTTCCCATGACCGTTCCCTATTCATATATTAATGATGAAATTGCATAGACAATGTGTTTTCCCGGAAGAAAAAAAATTCATACACATTCTATCGATTGGCACGATGAATTGGAAAGAATATTTCTTCACGCATGTTTTCGCAACAAATTTTCTTCAGAAAATATTACCAGAGTTATTTTCACGTATTCCGGAGCGTTCACGGCTGTCTTTTGCTCTTACGGTTTTGATTTTGATATTATTAATTGCATTAACCTTTCTCTAAATTCTATGGATACTCCTCTGAACTGCTTTTAAGGGAGACATAAATCCAGAACTCGAAGTACTGATGCAAATGAGGGATATGAAAAATCTGTTCGAAAATGAAGGATATGAAAAATCTATTCTAAAATCTATGAAAGCACATTGTCAATGCAATTTTATTATTAATATTTGAATAGTGAACGGTCATGGGAACTGTAGAACAGATAGAAACTTAATTCCGAAACGCGGCGAAAGTGGTGCCGCTCGATTTATTACATTACTTTTAAATCCGATTGTACACACATTACGCTTATTGCCAAAAAGATATAACGAAGGGGCAATATTATCAGAGGACTGTTATCCAATAACTGCTCAGGAATTTCGTGACCCATAATTTTATTTGAATGTCAACATCTTCCTTCTCCTTCTCTATTAAAAAGTTGATTGCTAAAACATCGATTCTGATCAAGTCGATCACCTGTATATATGTGTCTCCATTTAATAATGAATTTGTTGTTAGCGCAATTGTTTTGCTTTCAAAATAAATTAAACTTGTGATTAATGTATTAGTTAATTACTCCGGGACACTTAATATTTAGTTGAAGTAGGATGAATGACGACAGAGAAATACTCGGGGCGACGGATTCAACTACTTGTTCTTTAGTTCTTTTTTCTGCCTCACAATGCCGGGCGTGGTAGCCAATTCTGTAAATTATTGTCCTGGCAACCCAAAGGTCACGGGTTCGAATCCAGCCCAAGGGCATGGATGTTACCGTTTTCCCGAGGTTGAGATCTTTAGGTTAAGTAGTGCGAAATATCCTTAGCCGTTGAAGCACTTAAATATCCAAGACCACTACTTCTACTGCTGTCTTTGCTATTCTACGACCGTATATTTAGATTTCATGAATCAACGCAGGGATAATTGTTGCAGGTTTGAGTTTAATAGTCGTTGAAACAAGTATTTAGAGTGTCGCACGATATCAAAACCTTCTTGTATCTGTATGAGACTCTGATCGTCGAAGTTTCAGTCTAATTAAGAATCCGGGGCAGGCTTTGGATCCGTCGTCAGATGTCAACTATGGAATTGATTGAATTTGAGATGTATTACTTAGGTTTTTTCTTCGAATTACGAATTCCCCTTTTGTTTAGTTGTACCGCTAATTATTCCCCGAGGGACGATCCGACCCAACAATCCCGCCATTCGGAGAGTCTTAAAGGAAGCCTGTTTCATTCCCCCCCTACACACGCAACTCCACGAATTTCATCTCTAACCCTCCTCCAGTAATGTTTTATTTTGTTCCCCCACGTCACCTCTCAGCCCGTTGATCTGGGGTCCTCAGTCTGGTATCCATGGCGTTCCCTGCCTTTCACTCTCACCAACACACCATCCCGCGTCATTATCCCTTCCTTTCCTGCCATCGAATACTTTTGCAAGGCTCTCCTCGAAGCATGTCATGCCTCGAAGCATCGAGCGCGCGAACGTGAATAATTGATCCCGCGGTCCGACGGCAGTGTTTCCTCCTTCTCCCGCCAGAGGGAAACCATCGGAACTCGACCACCGTGTCGGGCGGGAGACGCGACTTGAAACGCGCCTAGGACAAGCTGTGCTAACGGCAGCACCCTCTGGTGCCCACGCAACGCAGCCGTTGTTAGTCTCTCTTCTTTTTTCTTGCACGCAGGCTTACGAGAAGGCAGGTTGAGTTCACATCGGTCGACTTAGCGTTGATCAAAGCGAAGAAAGCTCCCTTCGGTAACCAAGGGACGAAGATGTGTGGTGCCTTTCCCGCATTACAACCTGTAGATGATGGAATATGCCGAGTGACATGATTCGAGACCGTCTCTTACGTGCGATCCTGCCGAGGGAGCACGCTTGGGTAATTCACTTTTTCAATTCCAGGCGTCCGCACAATGTGTATCTAGACCGCAGGTAATTTCGGTATCATGTGCTTCTCGTGCCATCATTTAGATGGCGTGAGAGATGATGGTAAGGCGGTGGAATGAGTTTGCATGGTGGTAAAAATGTCATGTCGCGTAAATTCAGCGCAAACCTTCACTAATATGTGTCAGTTGTCAGAGCTCGGTGACGAAATTATCCGCTGGTTTCCTAATTCGCGTGTGGGTACAGCAATCGTCTTGTATTTTGCAGTAATGAGCTGTTTTCCTAATTCCAAGTTCCTTGTCCAACACATTGCGCTGAAAACAATCAACCGGATCAAAACTACTAATCCAGTTTTCTTCTTCTGGGATGAGGGAAGGTCCTCTTCTGGGACTGATGCAAGTCGCCAACACCACCCTCCGGTTTTCCGGTTAAACCAATTCTAAGACATATTCATACAGATAGGAAAGCGCCTGTAATCAGGCTGTTCATCAGTCAATACCGCTGTGGCGTCTCTCTCTTGGTGGAATCGGAATTTCAGCTCCAAGTAATGGAATAGCATGTATATCGCCCACCACGACCTCGGAGAAAAGTGTTATCAGCCTAAGAAATGCAACCGCAGAATGATGCATTTCACCCCATAGCGTTGGAAAAAATTATTTTTAGGTCAATCATCACACCTTAATCACATTTTGGTTCTGTGGCTTTTATTATATCCTTCAATACGGAAAGCGGAAGTTGTGAAATATTAACAACATGCTTGAAAGGCTATAAGAACAATTTTTTCCTTGTAAGCTTTGAAACAGAAACTAGTATTGGATATCTAATTATCTCCACGTTTTATTAATTGAAAAATTACCTTACTGGTGCATCCTCAAGAGTAGTTTATTTCGTCTTTTTTCACCTCAAAGGATGATGTGTGTTTAATTCTTAAACGCCCCTTATTTATTCAGTATGCATGATGAATTCGTCGAGGGAAAGGTGTAAAACGGTGGAGACCTCGAATAAGTTATGTAGGATAAGTAGGTAATCATGAAAAATAGAATAATTATGTAACCATGAATAGGTTAACCGGATAAAGAGTCGAGTGGTGAGATGCGTCTTACGATTATTAGGATTGATGACTTGGCAGTTCTTATCACATATCCTTCAGCTTTAGGCGATCATTTATACTCTATGTAAGAGGAGCATTTTGAGTGGTCCACTTACAGTTTTTTGGTTTGGTAGTACTAAATTTTATTACGAGTGGAGGTAGTCTAAACCAAGTGCAATTTTTTTAGTATTTCATGTATCTCAAGACAGTATCAGATTTAAAAATCTGGAACCGTGCTACTCCAAGCGAGGATATCTTGATTGCCCTCCACCGTTGAGTCCCGAGCGATTAAAAATCAAGCTCCCCGGACTTCAAACTGGAGGAGGAGGTTGTTTTCTCAATTTGTTGAGTCTACCGAGACGCGTGGTGGTGGAATTGTGGCACGGATAAAATAGCATTAATCATAATAATAACAATAATGATACTCTGTGTTAATCATCGCCAGCCTCGCAGGCAGCGTTGCCACAGTCGAGAACGGCGCCAGCGGTCGGCGTGGCAGCGACGCCTAACCTTGACGTTTATTTTCGTCCCGCCGTTGATTGGACCTCCGTGGCGACCGCGCGAGGAGACGATTGGTGGCGCGTCGATCGCCGCTTCGCTCTCGGGGGCGTGTCCTCCTCCCTTGCGCTCCCAGGAAATCAGCGGCGTCGGCGAGATCCGGGAGCGGCGGCCTCCCTCCTTAGTCCGAGTCGAGACGCCGCGGCGTTGGGGTCCACAATAGTGTGTAGTGGGGCGAACCGAGAGGGATTTAGTTCATTCGGGGAGGGTGGTGTGAACGGTTCCTCTCTCCCTCGATTGTCACTCTCGGAACGGGGAAGGTGTGGCGTGTCGGCCGCATATTCTCTGCTCTCTCGCTAGACTGTGGGCTTACCAGAGCCTTAGGGGAATTGCGGAACGAGTGTTGTACACACACGTTACAAACGTCCGCAGAGGATTTTTTTTGCGCGTGACGGACGGTTTTATCTGCCGGTGGCGCTGGTGTGCTTGCTCCTTAATGCCCCCTCCACCCAGCGGCGTGAAGCACGTGATCGGAGGATATTGGATAAGCTCTACACTCCTTGTGCTTCTCTAGCGCCGTCACTTGACGATACATTTTATCGGCAGGGATTCGGTTGGGAGGAAGGAGTTTTTTTATTAATTTTCTTCGACCGTCCTGTTCAGTCGGTGGGGAGAAGTGCTTTTTTGGCTGGAGCGCACTCTAGGAGCTTACTTCGTGTTGTTTGTGGTGGTGCCTTCATCCCAACGGAGGAAAGTCTTCGGCATTTTTACTTCCTGCCATCTCCCAGGAGAGGGCATTCCGGAGGGTGTCCTGCCCTCACCGTCAACAAGTGTGCTGTCAAGTGTTTTGCAAACCTACCAATCCTGGCAACTCAGATGCGCACGCTTAATGTCTCACGGATTTGATGTTTGAGTGATGGCCTTAGAGTATGGTATGCAGCGGTACAGCAGCATGCCTCGTCAACAGTTAGGTGAGTTGTGAATCTATATTTTGGAGTGATATCCTACTTTGTTTTGGAGTGACTTACCGAGGTTACCTCATGTCTATAAATATGGACTGTGGCCTTAAGAAAACTTTGAGTCTGACACTTATTAGTCGGCGAGTTCACATAGTAAGATTCAAATTCATTCCTTAATTCCCACGATTGAATATCAATTTAATAGGAAGCCTTAGGCAGTGTAACTCAGCACACGTTACGGCGAAACAATCCGCGCCTAATAGTATGACATGTGCTCCGTAAGTGTTTCTTCGGAAGATAGACGGATTACCTATCGCGTGTTCATGAAGGAATGGTAAAATTGAAACTGTCAGCGGCATATTTTTGTCGTTTTTATAATTTTATTTTCACAGTAAATAAAGGGAAATATCTTTTGCTGGCCACCAATGTTTTTGTGGATATTTAAATACTGATGCTCATGCTCGCTTCTGCTGATTTTTAACGATTTGTGAATAACAGGTTTGGATTTTTGCTCCCTTAGAATGGGATTTGTTGCACGACTTTTGAACGATCGTGAAGTATAAAAGAAGTCGTCTTCCGCTGGCCGGTCGTTCTTATCTGTCGCGAAATATTAATGGCGGATCTGTTTCCGTTCCTATGTCGTGTAGCGCCAGCTTCAGTTCCTGTCGTCGTGGGTGAATGGACTACCGAGAGATTATTAAAATTTAACTTCGATGCATCAGCTAATGGCGCATGAGAAGTCGTTGCATGGTGCTTCGGCTGAAAATCGCGATTGAAGTGAGAAATCTTCAGTTTAACGTGCCTCAAGCCATTCTCCCACCTGTTTACAAACAAGACCGATCGACGCTTAGCTTGGAACGACCGGCGTGAATTCACTGTCTCAAGAAACGAATCGTCTCTCACAGCGTTTTGTCACCAGTGTCAATGGCTTGTTCCTCATCATTTGTTTTCCGCTTTTGTTAGTCCTTTCATTGATCATTTTTTTCTTTTCAAACTCAAGCTCTTGTTGTTTTGGCGTGCCTGTTCGGAATTGTTCCCCCCCCCCCCCCCCCCCCCCCCCCCCCCCCGCAAGAGATGGCTTTGTATCTCCAGAGTGTGTAATCATTAAAATTACTTACGCTCAGCAAGAGGGTGAATTTGATGCGACTCCGCGTGAATGTAAATTCTGATTTTCGATTCGCACATTGCCATCGAAACTCGCTCGGTGCTGGCACGTGGTACTCTACTTTTTTTTTTACCTTTCATCGAAGTTTGAATGTCTTTACGTTTTAAAGGGCCCATTCAATGTGCATTTCCTTCCTTCTTCACTAAGCTTCGAGTGCTCATTGAAAGGGATGGACAAAACATACTATATCGGATTATGTGGACGGACGGCAGAGTCAACTAAGGGTCTCAGTTTCGTCCGTCACGGTAGGGCCATTTCTCATGACCATCCAGGATTTGTCATACCATCGTCATTTTCTCTGGAATAATTTTCCAGGTGATGTTATGGAATAGTTTTCCCTCCCTCCCTTGAGTCGATATTTGAATTGCGGCATATTGTTCGTTAAGTGTGCGTGTGTTCGGTTGTAAGTGCGTTAGCAGTCGAAGGAAAAAGGTGTTGGGGGGGATGAGGGAGTTCATATTTTTTTTTTTTGCGACGCGAGCGTTTGACACTTCCTCTATTTCGCATACCTCTTCCGTTTCTTGATACGGAGATGCAGCCAAGCAGTAAGCGAATTCAATTTGTAGAGCTGTCTTTCCGTCGGCCGCTTCCATGACGATCTCTCTCGCCGCTCCTCTGCATCATTCATGTTATTCATTTGGAAACCAGGTCCTTGTGCGTCTGCAATCCCAGCCGTTTTTTGTCAATTTCTCTACATCAATATAAATATTTTCCGCAGAGAGATCCTTATCGCGAAGCGCATCGAAACTGTTCAAACACGTGAATCGTTCTTTTCCAGATCTGCTAAAAGCCCTTCCTTTCTGTTTTTGATCTGTTTGTTATACTTACGTTAGTCTTGACACCGTGTGTTGACAGGAGAATGAAATTGCTGGACAGCAGGATCGCAAAAATAGCACGTATATTTTACCTTAATTCGTTATAAATTCTTCGTTTTGCTCGGCTGGCTTCTTTTTATTTGTGATGGCTTTCTTTTACCGGTGAATTCCTTTATTCCGGATTCCGGAAGTTTTAAAATAAATAGTCATTATAATTGTTAAGCAAGTAGAACGTCAGAGATTTTCGCGAGGTTTTTATCCCTCAATCAGGATGCGTTTCAATTACACACAAACGACTGGACACAAACGTTCGCAATCGAATCTGTTTTTCTGACCTGAAACGTTTTTAATAATTAAATGGTGATTAATAGAGACTTAATGCTGCTCAGTATTACCTGTGGCCGGCTCTCGCAGAAGCTTGTGATTGAAGATTTTACGAGTTTCCCTTCTTATTATCATTAATCCTCGAGGCAGTTAGTGACAGACATTTGCCAATTATCTCTCATTGTCATTATTTTGTTGCTATTAATGGTGCCAGAAACGTATGTTTATTCTTAGTGTAAAAATATGATAGCTATACCCAATCCAATCAGCCTGACATTCGGGTTTTACATCGTGCATATTTTAAATGTTTGTATCTGACACGGCTGAGCTATTAAATGTTATTTCTTGCAGTAAAGCAAAATTCCACGTGGTCAAGAGTTAGGCTGCTCAGTAGGGCGGATCGGAAAAATCGATTTTTCGCGGAGAAACTTGGCCCTCTGGAAAAAGTTGTCAAAGTGACTCAAAATGAGGCCAGAAAAGTAGCTATACCCAATCCAATCAGCCTGACATTCGGGTTTTACATCGTGCATATTTTAAATGTTTGTATCTGACACGGCTGAGCTATTAAATGTTATTTCTTGCAGTAAAGCAAAATTCCACGTGGTCAAGAGTTAGGCTGCTCAGTAGGGCGGATCGGAAAAATCGATTTTTCGCGGAGGTGGCCATTTATGGGGAGGGGGGCTGAAAATGGAAAAAGTCATGTTTTTATAGCGGTTTCCCATGTATTTTGCCGAGTTGCGGCCCTATAGGGCAAACATTTCATCCATTTGTACGTATCTGTAGCCGTTAAGCCACAAATTGTCTATTTTGAGTGCGCGGCCGCGCGTAATTATGCACCACCCACGCAGCGTCGCGGCGCAACGGTCAGAAGGCCGCTCGCGCGCCTCCTGCCGGCTCGCGTCTCCTGCCCGGTCGCCGCGAACGCAGCAAAACTCATCACGGATGCGTCTTCCGTCGTTGGTCTCATTAATATTAGGTAATTAAACAATTTCCAGGGAATAACAATTACGGAAGAATTGTATGAAAATAATATAACCCTACACACTATAACTTTTTTTCCTGTCTCGTCGACATAAACGAATTGACGTTACCGACTTTTAAAGACGTGGTAAAATATTTTTTTTATGTTCGCGACGCATTGAGATATGAAAGCGCAGGAAGGGAGCCTACGGCTTATCAAGTAGTCTGGTGGCCAAAGTGTCCGCACTTTGGAGACACACCTCTATTCCAATCATTCCGGAGCGTGGTGTGATTAAAATGATTATACGGTACCATACGACGTACTACGGCTTAAGAAAAAATGCAAGCAAGCCTATGAAAGGTGCGAAATCGACAAAAAATTAATATATTTTTAAATGATTCCCAGAATCTATGTGATAGTGATGTGCGTGTCAGAGCCTAAGAACTAGCAAGTGTAAATTTAGAAAGAGGATAAAGTTCTCCCAAATGAAGCGGCATTTTTGAGGGATCAAGGGACAAAACGAAAGATGGTATCCGGTGGATTGGATGCCTCAGAAACTCGACGATTAAAGAAAAACCTCAGGAGAGGATCGTCGGAGAGCGTCGACTCAAAATCTTTAATTCTTGAAGAGGTAAAAAGTGAGCATCAAGAATTATTTTCTGCTACATCTCGAGAAAACTCAACCGACGAGGAACCAACCGACTTAGACCTCAAATTTCTTCATACGATTAGGAATGAAAATCAACCTGGACCTCCTTCGGGGCAAAGACGTCTTCAATTGCCAACTGTGGCGGAGGTATGTGCAAGTACCGGTGACATGTCCCTCAGAGCAGCGGCAATTATCGTCAGTGCAACTGTATCCGACGCAAAGCTCAAAACTCCGAAAGACAGGTGAAATGTAGTGGACTGGCATTACTTACGAAGACAGAAAAAGAAGATGCTAGATTCAGTAAAAGCAAAGACAGATAAATCAAAAAATGCAATTGAAGGTCTGTATTTGGACGGCAGAAAGGATGAAACAATTAAACTGGAGAAAATAGGCAAGAGGACGTATCAATCTAAGGTTAGGGAGGAACATGTCTTGTTTGTTGAAGAGCCAGGCTCACAATTTTTCGGTTTTGTCTCCCCCACAGGAGGATCTGCAAGAAAAATCACTACTGCAATTCTTGATTTTTTTGCGAAAGAAAATATTGAACTTTCAAATTTAAAAGTGATTGGATGCGATGGCACCAAAGTGAATACAGGTCAGGAAGGAAGCATCATCCGTTTGCTGGAAGCAAAACTCCGACGTCCCTTACAAGGGTCTATTTGCCAATTACACTTGATTGACTTAACACTGCGGCGGTTGGTAGAAACATTAAACGGGCAAACTAAGGATCCAAATTTGTTTGCAAGACCTATTGTCTCCACCCTTCAAGACTGCCACACTCTTGATATCATACGATTCGAGCCAGTTCCAACAAAATTGTCCCACGAAGAAGACTTGAGATTGCTGAGCAGTGACCAGCAGTATCTTCGGGGAATTTCTAATACTGTGTCCAAAGGATTTCGCTCGGAAAATTTGGCCAGATAAACTCCAAAAAATGTGGCTCGTTCTCGTTAGCTCACTACGGCCAACCGACAACTGAGGCTATACGTGTCCAAAGAAAATTCATACGCTAATTTATAAAATCTAGTGTCATTCAAAAAGTATACGCACCTGTCTGGTTTTCAGTGAAAAAAACCATTGTATACACGAGGGTGCTGTAAATTTATGGAAATTATTAAATTGATCAAGATATCTACAAGTAGATATTAAAAGAGTCATTGATCCTGTTATTCAGAGAAACGGTTTTTTCGGGCACTCAGAAAATTTACTCCTCCCAATGATTGCTGACAATGGAGAGGAAGTGTGAAGAGATGCGTGGAAAATAATCTTAGAGGCATGAAGAAATATGCGCGCGACGAAAATCGTGAAATTTTGAGTTAACAGATTTTAAATTTGATGCAGAAGACTACAAGCTGCTGATAAAATCTGACGAGAACACCGACTCGCGCTCTATCACATCTCACGACTGAAGAAATTCGAGAATTACATCAGTAATGCTCAACTGTGGAACGCCATTGTCCTTGTCACACAAAAGCTTGCGCTCTTGAAATACCTATTTATAAAAGAGGTAACCCAAGCTTCATTGGCATCCGCAACAACGAGAGACAATAAGAAATACTGAAAATTCTAGAAAGCAGAACCAAAATGCCAACCTTCAAAACAGTCTCAGTTCATGCTGTGATATAGTGAGTAAGTTTTACATTTATCTGCTTGACTTCAAAAATTAAAAAAAATCGATAATGACCTTTAGTGTTCAATGAAAATAACGTATAAATACGAATACTTGCACACAGATAAACCGACTGGTAATACAAAATGACCACTTTCTTATTTTTTCGAGAGCATATAATCTGATAAAGGAAATGTGTTCCTCTATTTTATGAGTGGGAGTCTGGGCGGGGGAGTTCATAGTGCAGGTACCTCAACGTGGTGAGCTCTAATAACTACTTTAATTATTTTTGTATTCTTTCTCCATACTGAAAAATAATAGTAAAATTAGGCTAAACTCGGGGAGTGTTTCTTTACTCCCCGAATGATGACGGTGTGTTATATTACTTTCATACAGTTCTTCCGTAATTGTTATTCCCTGGAAATTGTTTAATTATCTAATATTAATGAGACCAACGACGGAAGACGCATCCGTGATGAGTTTTGCTGCGTTCGCGGCGACCGGGCAGGAGGCGCGAGCGGCCTTCTGACCGTTGCGCCGCGACGCTGCGTGGGTGGTGCATAATTACGCGCGGCCGCGCACTCAAAATAGACAATTTGTGGCTTAACGGCTACAGATACGTACAAATGGATGAAATTTTTGCCCTATAGGGCCGCAACTCGGCAAAATACATGGGAAACCGCTATAAAAACATGACTTTTTCCATTTTCAGCCCCCCTCCCCATAAATGGCCACGGCGCGAGGGTCTAGGGTTGATCTAGAGGTCTCAAATTTTTCTGGCCTCATTTTGAGTCACTTTGACAGCTTTTTCCAGAGGGCCAAGTTTCTCCGCGAAAAATCGATTTTTCCGATCCGCCCTACTGCTCAGTTCTCACTCAAGTAATTTAGGCGGGTATCACTGAACTCCCAGCGATTTTCTATTATCTATTACGTAATTTATGATCTAAATCCAGTGCTTACGTGATGATATATGCCCAGAAGATAGCTATCTTATATTTGTTTACCTTCTGCTTGAATTTCCTCGTAACTCTTCCTTTGGTTTATGACTTTTCCTCATTCCTGTAAAATTTGTGGGCCGACTATGGAATTATGTATCTGTTTTCCAGGGGGTAAGAGTCTTAACTGATAGAGACATTGTCTGAATGGAGCTCCTGCTCATCATTGTCAGAATATTGACGAGTGCTTGAGTGTTTACCATGCATTTGACATATTTTGGGTTTCCGTTTACCTTTAGTGCCGAGATACGTTGCTCGATTTTACTTGCCCGTGTTCGCAATCCCGTTTTATTAGTAAATTACCTGCTCTTGAGATTAAGCTTGTGAGTTGTGGACAATACATCGTCCGCGTTGTATTGGAAGCATTCTGATGTGGATTAAGTAGTAACTCAAAGGACCCGCGAATGATCTGGGAAAAAATTATAGTCATTGACCGTAGGGTGCTAACGGGTATTAAATTTTATTGTATTAACTTAATTTTTTGGAGCAACGTTGTTCACCTGAAGATGAATTGCATTCTAAGAATACTCCTTTTTGCGGGAACCCAATGAACCAGCTTGAGTGCCATGAAGAAGCGGATTTATGAACAGGAAAGTGTGAGAGAAGAGTATTTGTAATTCCCTGGTGTATGGCGAGTTTGTTGGGGAAACAAGAGGAGAGCGAAAGATTTACTCGTCAGGCCGAAGCAGTTTCGAGATGATGTCGAACTTTCTTAGCTCGATAATGTTGAAGTATTATAAAATATGTATTATCTGCCGCTTGAGTGTAGGCAGAGGAAATTTTATTTGTAATTGTAACACCGACCAGGTAATCCCTTGTTCTTCCCAGGTTTTCTCCAAAAATTAAAATTCCTCTGGTTTTGCTCGCATTCGATTTTTGTCACCAGGATGGCTTGAAAGGTGATATTCATATTGCCCGCGTCATTGGTGCCCGAGTGTTGTAAAACATCTGCTATTCAGTAAATGAAACGAGCGATTGGGGATGAGTATTGTACAGAAGCGGTATTCCAAGGGAAGTATTGTCGATGGGAGTTTTGGACTACGGTTGTATTCAGCATTGGATGTATTTATTACACTCGGAAAATCGGAAGTTTTGAATCACGGGAGCAAAATTGTTGTAATAATGCGTCAAACTCATCGCACTGGGCTGGATGAGATATGAAAATGCCGCATCCCCCTCCGTTGTGTGATAGGGAGTTCCGCATCACGGAAGAGGAGACAGCATCGTTCCACATTAGGAGGCCTATGTTGTGGAGCGTCGGCTTCGGTTAGTAAACAAACAACAGCAAAGCGCTACCGAAGGGTACATGTTTACGTTGTGTCTATCACGTCCGAGTGCCTGGACAAACCCTTCTCTATGGTTCCAAACAAATCGGAGGTTTTGGTCCTCTCAATCGACCCCCCGGGGCGTCTTAATTGTGCTCGCCGGGCTCGCATTTGATTTGACACGTACTCCTTCCAGTTGAGGCAACAAGCGTTTCATCCCCTCACCCTCTCCTCTCAGTGTTTTTTTTTACCTGTTTTTTTTCTACTACCCCTCCTCACTTTACCTCTCTTCTCTGCCTCGCCTGGAGCCCTCAATGCGATGAAGGTCACGCTCTCCCCCTAACCCCACCCATCCTACCCTTCCCGTCGTTCCATGCCCTACACCTCGCCAGCGCGCGTCTGCGGGTGTTTTGAAGCGAGGTTGCTATGGCAACCATAACATGGCGACCTGTTGGGGAAGGAATGGGAAGGAACCTGCTCGGATCACCCTCCCTCCTTCTCTTTTCCTTTCTGCTCTCTACGAGTTATATCGCGCCCCGGCCTTACAACGCTTCTCTCCGACTCCCCTCTTTCCCTCTGCTGCTCCTCGTGTCTCTCCTCCGTCCACCTTCCTCCCCTCCAGCCGCCATGCAAAATGGAATCACTCATTCTGGCGGTGCCGCTGTTGCCGGTTGATTTTGCCGCCTCGACAGCCGCCGCTAGTGTCGCCCCGCACGGAAACCGTTAATCTGGAATAATATCCGGGACTCGGCGATGCCTCTATCAGTGTTCACTAACGTTACACGGGCACTTGTTACCCCCCCACGCCCCTTCCCCCAGGCTCAATTGTTCCTCTGTGTCTCTCTCGCCCACTCTCCTCCTCCCGATGCGGAGTGCCGGAATGAGAGGAGGGTTTAAAAGGGTCGAGCGGGAAAAGAAGTTAGAGAACACCAATTTTGGGGTTTTTAATAATTTCCTTGGCCTCCCTGTTGCGACGTCGTTATTGACATGACACGAGATGGAGTCAGATTCGTTTTCAATTTTTCCGCGTCCGTATGTTCATTTTTTCCATCAGCAAGCTGTTTCCTATTTTATGTATGCTAACGGATTTTTTTTGGTACATGAAGTCCATCGATTTTTTTAGGAAGTGTTACTTTTCTTTACTCTCAGGAGCAGGCACGTAGCCAGAGTTGGGGTTTCTGGAGCTCCAGCCCTCCTCCCCCCTCCCCTCCCCCCCATAAACCCCCCCCCCCAGCTTTCCCCGAATTTTTTCCCAATAATTCTGACGTTCTGATTTTAACTGGTCATGATAATCCGGATTACACTGCGCATAATTCAAGTGTTGAAACGAGATCACTAGTTTGATGCATGTGTGGGGTTAATAATCCAACCAACCAACCTTAAGGGATGCTTACGCATGTTTGCGGTTTTCATCCTTTGGCTGTTATGCGCGTTCGGGAATTTGGGGTTATGTGATGTTGATTATGGTGATAGATGTTACGCCGTTGGTTATAGAGCGGCTCGGGGCCGTCTATATCTGAAGTGGGGATTTTCCCCGTAGTCCTACATATTGTCTAGGGTGTTATTTGTCAAGTTTCCTAGGGAGTTGTGGAATGATTCTGCAATGTGACGTAGGTGAGTATCGAGATTTGGAATATTTAGATTGTCTCTGATGTATTCGTTGCGGACAAACCATGGAGCGTTAGTAAATTGTCGCAATATTTTATTCTGCACTACTGAGAGGATCTTAAGTTGATGGTTTGATAGAGATCCCCAAGCTGGGTAGCCGTAAGTTAGAAGCGGTCTGAGCATGGCCTTGTAAAGCAAGACTTTGGTGTTAAGGTTCATAGGGCTTCTTCTATTTATGAGCGGGGAGATTGCCGCCGTCGCGCCTTTGGTCTTTTTTGCAGAATTTTGAATATGTTGGCACCATGTTAGCCGCTGGTCTAATGTGACTCCCAGGAATTTCACCGCTTCCTTGCGAAGTAGGGGGGTGTTATCGTAGAAAATCCGGTTACCTAGGTTGCGTTTCTTTCGTCTTGAAAATTCGATGATTTCACATTTTTCAGGGTTCATTTTTAGTTTTCAGGTTGTCATCCAATCTTCTGTCTCGTCTAGATGCTCCCCTAGATGGTCTGCCGCAGTGTCTGCGTCAAAGGATCTGCACAAAATGGCTGTGTCGTCGGCGTAGAGAAATATTTCTGTTGCAGGGTTGGTAGGGAAGTCATTAATGTAAATATTGAAAAGGAAGGGAGAGAGGGTTGATCCTTGTGGGACGCCGGAGGTAATAGGGTATAGGTTAGAGGATAGGGAAAGGACGGTAGAGAAGAAGGTGCGGTCTTTGAGGTAAGATTGAGTGATTTTGAGGAGGTATACGGGGATACGGTAAGATGCCATTTTGTGCAGGAGTCCTTCGTGCCAAACTCGGTCAAATGCTTGTTAATCTCAATGAGGTGGGTAGGATTCTTCACATATGCCGGTGTCTGAATGGAGAAGGGCAGCAGTTCACAGGTCAAATATTTGGCCAGATTAAGGATTGGAGAGTTTATGGCAATCACGATGAGTCGTAGTGGAATGTCCTTCATGTGGATCTTTGGCAGCCCGTAAAATCTTGGTGGTTTTGGTGCGTACTCATTGATCTCTCGTTTTTCTTCTGGTGGGATTAATGACTGGCTGATGACATTCTTGGTTTCTCGTTGTATCTTAGTAGTGTGTCCATTTTTTCTTCTAAATAGACGGCGTCGTCCAAGAGGCAGCGAATTTTGACGCAAACTTCTCTTTTCATCACGATCGTTGCGTTCCCCTTGTCAGCAGGTGAAATTAAAAGAACGTTTCCCCGGAGTTCCTCAATGGCTCTCCCCTCTCGGGTAATGCTGATTTTGAAACGCCTTGCCTTCATCAAGATACAGCTCATTTCTTCTCGGCTTTTATCTGCCTCTTTTTATAAAAGCTTTCGGACGGTGTCCTCCACTTTCATTGGTAATTCTTATTTTGGTAGGCATGCGAAATCAGACCCTTGAAATGCAAGGTCATGGCAGCGTGGCTTAGGTTAAGGTCGGTAATGTTCACAAGCGTATGTTCTTTTTTAGGGCCATTAGATTCCATTTCCGGATGTTAATTACAATAGACGCGATGGGATTTTCCCCCTTGACTGTCTCTTTTCTAAGTGGAGGCTATGCTAGGGGTCACGATATTCTATCTGCTCTCCTCAGTGATGTTCAGGGCTTTACTAAGCTTAAGATGTAGATGGTAGAGTTCATCGGTGCAATCATGCTCGGCCCTTATAGAGAGTGCTTCCCTCTTTCTCTCAAGAGCGCCGTGCAGGTCCTGCAGAGAAGCTACTGAGCTTTCATCGATTTGATGTAATTTTGAAGTCGACGAAGATGTTGGAGTTCCTGCATCGTTCAAGAAAGGCCATTGATAAAGGAGTTTCCCTTTCTTCTTGCGCAGTTTCTCGAACCTTCTCGAGCCGGGAGACATTAGATAGGCTTTCGTCTTCAGCAGTTGCTCCATGCTCGCCGAATGTCTGGTGCCGCCTTAACACATCAACCGCATGAAGGCGAACACCAAACAAACAAAATACAAACAAACTTAACCTTTGCTCATTTAATTTCACACTTATATTCGATTATGTAGCAAGCACGGAAATTCACATTTACATGTACATAATGCCCTGCAAACCAACATAAATGTGCGTGACAGGGGGTGAATTTAAACCATACATGCTTTACCTATCGTGCTTAAAGAGAATTAGTATTTTATGCAAAGAAATAGTTTAAAAAGATCTAAAGAGCTAAGCAAGCACGCACAAACATGCTGTCTGTTGGCTTCGCTGAAAGTCCTTAAGTCAACACTCATAGGTGCCAAGTGTTGTTAGATAGTGTGACGGCAGTTGTTAAAAGAAAGGATTTCATGAAGGTTAGTGGTATTTTTTTGGTGTAGTGCCCTATCCTTTATGCCTATTGTATTGTATTACTCAATTATGTTCTTAATGGACCTGTCCAAGAACAGTAAATAAATATTATTATTATTATTATTATTATTATTATTATCCTTCGCTAAATATTTTTACCATGTGGTAGATGTGAGACATGATTTTGGCGTACGTTTTGCACCCTCGGGAGAGAATATTACGTCATACTTGATGAATCTGTGTTAACCAGTTTATTTCTGGCGTGGTTATCGCGAGCTGTGCATGTTTTTCTCCCCTCCGAGCTACCTACCTACCTGTTAGCGTGGCAGAATGACGTATGCGACGAGATCGCTTTGCCCTAAATGATTGTAACACCTCCCTCACGATAATAACTTAGGCAGCGATGGAGTTTCAACAAAGCGGCTGGAGTTCTTGTCCCTGTTTTTCCTCATCTATAATCAACTTAACTTTGTGATAATTCGTTGCGACTTAAATATAAATGGAAGTTTCATCATAGCTCGATCGTGATTATTGTGATCATTGATAAGATTGATAAGATTCGTGACGCGAAACAACACTCAGTTTTATAGAATCAATTGCGTAACTGTTCCGCGAGCTTCGTCCTACGAGGTTTAGTTATCCATGCAGATTCGGAATCGGGACTTTTTTTTCGAATTCTAGTCGTAGTTGATCTCTTTTGGAATATTTAGATGTGAGAAAACATTGGGAAACAGGCTTTTTTGCCCTTCGGGTTCTTTGGTGGTCTTTAATATGCCTTGGAATCCCGTTAAACAGCTTTTGGCTAATCTTAGGGTTTCCTTTAATCCAGCAGACCACTTCCGTTTGCGCAACTCCCATAACCGAGATAGGTATCGAAACATAGGTGATAAGGTGTGAGACCTTCTCTTGAGACGTCATCGAACAGCATTGATTCATAGTGGCCGTGGAAATATTTCTCACAAGCAATTCTTATAAAATGGCATTTTGAACAGTGAAACAATCAGACAATCATCGTCTTTCTAAATTATAGCTTCGGTTTTCTGTACCTTGTAAATAGGATGATAGTAAAAAAAAGAATACGAGTATCCCCTGCCGTTAACATTTCGTGGAAAATTCTTATAATTCCATCCAATATTTTCTCATAATATTACAGTTGATGACACCTAAGTTAATTCCTTTCTGTTCATTGCACTTTTAAATTGTTCTTAGTATAATATAATAGTAGCTTCTGTGTATTTCTGCTGGTCATGAGTTATGCGTAAAAAACAATGTTCAGAACCTACTTCCATTTATTTTGGAAAACATTTGCGTGTAGTACAATTACGTAGTATACAATTGCATAATGTATATGAAAAGTAAATTTCCCTTTTCTTTGTCAACAGTTTAACTCTTCTTGTGTTTACATTTGCATCATCTTACTGTTTTTTGTGTATCCAAGATTTAGGTTGATAACGTTGTGCATGTGCTGCTTTGACATGGGTAGTTGTGTGTTCATGCAAATTACCTAACGTACTAGGGCATCTCCGCTTTCATTTGTTTACTCGGATTATTCCTGAAGGAAACTGTTTCATTTGCTGATGCCGCTCGTCGTTTCGCGTCGGCCCGGTGTTGAGCTTATCAGGGTATTTCATATTCAAGCTCCCATGGAAGCTTTAATAAACGATACTCGGGGCATCATCCCATCGGTGCCCTCGTCTCTTTCTTCCGTCACGCCATGAGGCAGGCGGGTCGGCGATTCGTGGAGCACGTCTCGCTTGCTAACATCACCTCGATCGCGAGAGCGTATTTCTTATTGGGCGTGAGTGAGTGATCGCATTTCGAGCGGGCGACTCGCTTGCTCTCTCCATGTTCTTTCCGCATGCGCTGTAATAAGCGCTGTATTCACCACCTCTCTCTCATCCCGCGAACAGCGCGGGGCGCCTGACAGTGAGGCGAAGTGTAGTCGGACGATGCTCGTGTTTGGAAGGCCCCCCCTTGTTTCATCGCCATGTCCCTTCTTCTCTCGCCTCTCTCTACCGGTGGTAAGCTGTCGTGCCCATCCATAGTGCCCCATGGTGCTTCCACTCGTATCTATAAAGCTGCGGCTCTGGCAGTCTGGGACGGACAGGTGTTTCAAAGTCCTCTAAGGTGAGATATTACATTCGTACCACTGCTACAATATTCTTTCTCCAAAACTTGCCCTTCTTGTTGCGTATATAAATCATATTTATTTAACAGCTCCCACATCAATATGTGCATGCTTTGGACATTGGATATTTTCCCAGGCGAGTTGTGTGAAGTATTGGCGTCGCGTTCTAATCAGTTATTTTTTATGCTGCATTTCTTGGAGTAAGGAATAGCGAGTGTTTTCATAGCTGAAGTAAGTGACATATCATGCCGAGTATATCATATCAATGTCTTCGAGTCGACGGAAATTATATTTCAATCTGCTCTAAATTTGAAAAATTCCTGGAGTAGTTATTTTGTCTTTTATTTTCTGATATGCATTTTTGGCTGTCTTGAATGAATCGAGTACGCTTTTTTTTGTGGTTATGATGAATTGGACGAGCGGATCTATACCCTTTTTTCTCTTGCGAGTACCTCGGCAGTCCATTTCCCTAATTTTTTACCCTTCTTCTTGGAACATGCTTCAGCCATGTACATCTCACTGTACCTACCTTCATTGTACCTACTTCTCACATTTAGTTGAATCCTTAGTGTGGTCAAGCCCGAAACTGGCTGTGAATCATTAAACTCTCCGCCATTATTAAATTTTACTCCCATAACCCTAAATAAAGAAGCGTGTACTCTTGGGGTGCACTATACCCGGGAGGAGAACCACTGATCTTATACAATAATGGAAAGGCTTAGGTTAAGCTCTTACTATTGAGGAAATGCTCTTTAGTTTCATGGAGTGGAAATGCTTTCTAAACCACAGAGTATTGCCAAGAAAATATAGCAGAATCGTTGATTTTATATCCTCTCTGCATCGAGTCTCAATTTTGCTGTTCGAAGAGGGTGGGTAAATAAGATCTCAGTGGGGCATTCTTATTTCGACTTTCATGAACTCCTCTGTTTGCTTCCTGTAGACGACCAAGGAATGGTGATCAGTTCGGCCTGAAGTGAACGATATCATCTTGGATGTTTTAACTGCAATTGCCCACAATGCTGAGCCTGGTGCATGCGTTTGCCAAAGACTCGTGTATCATTAGCGGAGTTGTGTACTCCACTCTCTGAATATCATCCGACTTTTCGACCTAGTCGAAGGTGGTGCTTTCGTTATGAATCCGAGCGTCGTGTTTTGATGGGTGCATCCGGATGCGTCGCGAAAGGATCGAAACGAAATTCATCGGAATGACCAGTCCTCTCCCTAGCAGTTATTCGGGGGAGGTGACCGTCACTTACGGTCATTTACACCAGTAGGGAACTGTTTAGAGGTGGGAACTCTTCAAGGAACGGAAAAAGGTTGGCGAGAAACTCGGCATCGTCAATAGCTTACTGTGAACCTAAGAAGAACGCCAAGCAATCCACGGTTTAACTGCCCATCCGAAATACAGAGTACTGAACTCTAAGCGCTCTCCTCACAGTGCCCAATTGGGAACTGCACCTCAGCAGGGATTCCTTGCCCACGTGATGGGAAGCCAGTGCTCTAGCAACAACACTAACCTGGTAGTGAAGGCAGGGCACATTCAGCCCTGAGGATGGAGTACGACTCGTACCCCGAAACGTCGGCAGCCATGGAGGAGATTACCCGGTGGAGAACCCGAGCAGCCTTCACTGCCAGCATACGCCGGGAAAGCATCATATCTTTTTCAAACACCAACCTCATCCCCAGTGATGTTTGACTTGGTAATTTCCCGGCTTGTATTTTGGGTGGAAATTTCTCGGGTTTGTCGCCGGGTCAGGTTTCATGCATCCTGGAATTCGGATCCTGGTATTCGGATCGTGGTATTCGGATCCCTGAAGACGATGGGTGAGACGCCTATCGAAACGTATGAGGAGGAAATGAAGATCCTGCCCCGGTTGAAATCTCGAGAAATCTGCCTAGGGTCGTCATAATGGATCCTAGAATCCGAATATGTACCAGTATCCTGAAATTGGGATTCCAGAATCCCTTCAGTCAATCGGCGTTTCGCTTATCGAAAGGTCGTAGGGGGAAATGAAAACCTAATACGGTGGAAATCCCGAGAAATAATCTCCCAGATCCCCAGTGCACTCCCGTCAATAAACAAAACGATATGTAAATAAACTATTTGAAAAGGCGACCCTCTTGATTGATGTCCTTATCAAGAGGACTGCGAGTTATGTAATCTGCGGATAGGATGCCCTCCTCCATTTCCTTCGAACGGACACCAACTGCGTAGCTCTCCCCCCGTGTCCGCGGGTCCGTGGGGCCCTCTCGGAGCGACGAAACACGAGATGGAGCATGAGGTTGACTGCGGACGGGAAGGAGTGGGGCGGCGAGATGTTGTGTCGGCGGTCCCTTTGATGCCATTTGCGGCCTCCTCATCTCCCGCCACAGCTTCCCTTTCCTACTATCTCTCCTCTCTTTTCTTCTCCCCCCTCCCCCATCCTCGCACATGGGGACGCACACACACACACAAGCGACATGCTTTCGCCCGCCGCACGGCTATCTTATCCGACGCACGCATAGAATGCCACGCCATGCATGCTCGCTCAGATAGCTCACCATCACCAGCGTCCTGTTTGCGGAGCGAGCGACGACCCAGTCAGTCAGTCAGTGGTTGAAAACTCCCATGCTGTCTGTTCTCTTCCACGAGACATTGTAGTGGCTCTGGCGACTGAACATACTTCGCGTGGACGAGACTTATAACGGCGGTTGGATTCCAGTTGTGGTGTTAGGATGCATGCGTGCTCTAAGCGGATGCGATTTTGACGAGGATTTTTTCGTGTATGCAGTGATTTGATCATGATGCCTTTTTTCTGAGCAGTAGTCATCAAAAATACATTAGTTATTAAAGTTAATGATTAAGCTGAAATATTTAGATTCTTTTGGTTCGCTCGTAATTACTTCGCGATCCCGCTTTTCTCAAAGTAATTCTTCGCAAATCTACCAATTCTCCCCATGGCCACAGGACTTTTTAATTATATTCTATCTGATTAGGGCTCCCAATGCCACCAAATCGAAACATAGTCGCTTTTGTGTCAATTTTGTTACCCTTTTATTTGTAATTTATTAACTTACACCTACACACCTAATTGTATTGGAAATTTGACTAGTATAATTAGCCAGGTTAGTTGTTACATTCATTGCTACTAAACATGACGTTACCAAGAAGCAGTTTAACATTTTCGATGAATAATTTATTCTAGTCTAATGTGTAATTTACGGTTGTGGAATTTAGAAGGGTGATAATTATTTAGGGATGGTTATGAAGGGTGAAAAAATTCTCATTGACTTCCTGTCGTACTTATCCTAAAATCTAAGCTGTTTGCACGCATCGTAAATAAAGGTGATTCTGTAATAAATTGACTAGTATTCTGTAAGGCGCCTCTTCTTCCTCGGCGAGCAACGTAATAATACTCCTGGCTTATACAAAATCACCGACCCTCCCAAAAATTTTCCTAGTTTCGCAGCCTAAAGTGTTGATCTTCCCCGAGATTGGGGCATTTCTCGTTTAAATGTATCAGAAGAATGTCGAATGGTAGTGGTTAACGAACTGACGTAGGAGAGGAATTTATTTTTAAATTCAAATCACTGAACCGAGGAAAAATCCTGGGTCTCTTTACAATTTCAATTTCAAGTTTTCTCTCTCATCAGGAAAGGATACGTACGTACCTTTGACGCCGATTTCAAATCCAATGAAAGGAGCACGTGCCAGATTTCAACCATCCGTGGGCAGTCGCAGTCATCCTGATGTTTTATGCGTTATTTTTCCATCCGCGTCACTGCGCGAAGAATTTCTCGGAATGCTTGCGGCGGATGACAAGCGAATTCGTTTGCTGTTTGTGGTTTGCGAGTTGAGGGCCGTGTAATAGACTCCCTTATCTTGTTCGGCGTTGCTTAGAGTGGTACTCCCAAGTCTCTGAGGCCGCAGTTCACAGCGTTGGTTTGTTTAGTGCCACTTTTGCGTCTAGTGCCTCTTTTGCGCTAAAGTGAGGTTGATCCGCGCCACTGGAGCGTGGATTCGAGGGGGATTTCTGAGTGTCGGAGATTTGCGCGCTTCGCGATCGACAGCAATGACGCCGGTGTTCGCGTATTCTTACGGCCGTCCTCGGATGGGAGCTGTTCCGGAGAATTCCACATATCCCCAAGTCGTCTTGTGTGGCGGTAACGTCGGGAATTCGAAAAACTCTTTGCATAGTTTCATTGCATCGGTGTTTACCTGGGTGTTTTTGGTGAATTGCCAATCTCCAAGAGCGTCGAAGAGGAGGCATCCGTGCGTTGCCTGATGGCGGCACGCTGCGGGATGTAAACGCTTCCACGTGTGTGTATACAATGGTCCATCAATCAAAGGTCCGAGTTTTTAAATGACCCGATGTGGCACTGTTAATGTCGTGCCTTCCATTTTCCTGCTTTGCATAGCCGGGGGCATCGCGTAGGCCGTATTTGCTTTCAGCACACGTTCATCTCGCGTGAGGTTTCAACTTCTCGTTACCCTGTTCGTCTAATGCATTTTTAAGACTGTAAGAGTGTCCTTTTTTACGTATCGAATGGCAATTTTTGCCTCCTCGGTAGGGCCTGAGCTTAGCTGCGGAGTTTTTAGTAAACGTTGATTGGTTTTCATTACTCCGCTTGTCATTATCTTTTTTGTAATTCAATCAAATTTATGCCGTAATTCACTCAGAATTTTTGGCAGCATCACATGCAATGCTCTTTCTAGTTGTAAATTATCTTATGAAGGCCTTAAGTACCTTGCAGATTATATATCCCATTTCTATTGTATCTTAATATTTTTTTAGAATTCGTTGACCAAACACCGTCATTTTGCTCTTTAAAATGGAGATAGAAATTAAGTTCATCTTTGATTTTACAACTGATTCAAATTACCGTTGTATAAAAAGGATATTTACTAGCTGCTCCATCCTCTCAACCACATATGACCAAACTTTGCGAAAGTTAGTTGATCCCCACGAATTTGAAAACTTAAAAAAATGTTTTTCTACCTCAGAAGGTGACATTCAAATACCTACTAACTGTCGAATCCGGTCAAAGCTTTAGTTGCTAGGTATTTGTGCTAAAAGTCGCATTGTGTTATCCAAATTCAATTTAATCGTTGACAGTTCCTCTTTATTGTGCATCCTCGTATCTCTTCTCAATAACCAGCGTTGGCTCCTTTTAAACATGCTAATGACTCAATCGAAAATTCCTTCTTTCCAAGTGAACATTTGTGTACTAATTGTAGAATGTGGAAAAGGCTTTAGTTGTTATGCTTAATTTTCTAGTGTGTTGCCCAGATTCAATTCAGTCGTTGACGGTCCAGTTCATCGCCATTATAGATGTGCATTCTCGCTTTCTTAATAATCTGCGTTGACTCATTTTTAAATTACTACTTTTATAGTTTAATCTTCTGTGGCAATTTCCCCTTAAGTCGAGAATAGGGTTGTTAGGGAAGAAACCTTGCTCAGGAGGGATGACGAATGTTTCCTCGCTTGCTCCATCTTTTACGCATCGCGGTGGCATCCCTGCGCGTGGCCCGTCTCGCTCCTCTGGGTAAATTCCACGCGGAACCTTCCCATTCCAAAGCCTCCCTCCCCGGCCCTCTCCCGCCCCACCTCTGCTCTTCATCTCGCACCCCTCCTCTTCCCCCATTGGCTCACTACATCTGCGGAGGCAATTGCAACATTCCTCCTTTCCACCTCCGCCCCCCAACCTCTCCCCGCGTCACCATCTAAACCTACCCACCCCAACCTCCCATCATCTAAACCTTCCCTCCCATCACCCCTCATTCAGAGCACGCTTCAAATCCCCTCCATCCCGCCCCCCACCCCCTCATATTCATTGCCTTGTATACAATCCCAGATATCGGGATTATTTTAACCGAAGGACGCCGCTTCGCCGCGCTATTTCCGTCGCGTGAGTTCATCAGCACCTCTCTCTCTCTCTCCCGCCCCCAACACCACACGTTCCCCTCCTCACTTCCTTGCCTACCTCCATCCCTCCTCCTCCTCTCCCGCCCTCACTTTGTGTACCCTCCCCTACCTCCTTCCACCCTCCACCTCTTTTTCCTCTTGCAGAAGTTTTTTTTTGCCGGTTGGGTGATTGTTTTGTCGCCGAAACGCCCGCTGCCGCTTGTGTTCGAGGCACTATGGAAACGAGTTCTCGTGCGATAAAAATAGGCGTTTCAGCATAATTATTTCAATATGTAGAAGCCATTTCACCGACCGTTGAACTGGCGTATCATGTACGTGGTCATCCTCGAAAAGAGTGGTTGGTGCGGGAAGAAAGAGTATCTCTAGCTGGTAGGTTTGTCTGAGCTGCAATGTCTACTACTTGTGAGCACACCTCAATGTTTCAACTCCTATTTACTCTACGGAATGCAAAGCAGAACATTGTTTTAAACGATATCCGTAATTGTAAGAGGTACAAAATTGGTAGATACAGAATAATACAGTACTTACAGAAGATATGGTGCCCTACCTTCTCTGTAGGGTCCATTCCTACATGTACATAATACTCTGCAAGCCACCATAAAGGTGTGTGGCAGGAGCGATATCTAATCCTAATAAGGATCGCTGTTGCCCGGTACATGCACTCATGAATATATTAATACATTTTGATGTATTTAAAATGTCATTTTTGCCACGTACCATTAGAGAACATAATAGGCAGCGTAGCAAGGGATAGGTTGATGAAATATTGCTAGAGATGCCTGTAGTGCATGATGCATGTATTAACATTACTAATCCATGCATGGTAGATAAATACAGATAAATATATGTAGGTAAATGCCATTATAACCAATAATCCCTTTATTACTATATAGTTACTAACCACCTAGCGGCATGTGACTATTGTCTAAAATGCTTCTATGTAGTAGCCTAGTTGCATATCATTGGTGCTTGTTTGGTGATCATGACTCCCTCCCACACGCCCTCACGGTGGCTTAAGGGGTACTGTGTAGATGTAGATGATGAATATAGCGGATATCCATTCCTAACTTTACTATCGATGTTTGACCCGAATGCCTCCAACTCGTTATCGTTCCATGGTTAATCTCCCTCGGTGTGTTATTACGTAATTCTAATGTTCTTTCTAGAGGCAAAATGCATTGTAAATAGTGTTACTCGCGGAGTTTATCAATAACAGAAATATATTTACGATCTCAACCGAGCGTGTGTCGTGTAATGTGTAGTTTTATGCCAAAAATAGCCATTAAACTATGTACTTCACAAGTAAGAAATCAGAAATTTGAGTATCTGGTTAACTATGGAGTTCTACAAAAATGACGTGTATTATTCGTATTCAGATTATGAATGAAATTGGTGTACCACTATAGTGGTTTAATTGGCAATCGTTTGATGAGATTAGGGATACAGCTTGTCGTTGGAAAATCGACTTTCTAATCCCGTCTCCAATGGAAGAGAATGTGCGGAAGAAACCAAAATTCAAAATATTACTTTCGAATTTTTTTTCCTGTGGAATGGATTCTCTTGATGATTTGCAGGGCATTGACTGTTAGGGTAGGACTCTTTCACTGGCTCTGGAGTGTTCGTCCTCGACTCATTTACCGTGGGTGGTTTCAGTAATGTCATGTCACCTTAGTTCTCTATGGTGCTGGAAAACTCCCACCCATCGCTTAAATCCTCTTGAAGTGGAATTTAAAAAGACCAATGCCGTTGAGGGCCGAGGCCATTGCCTCTGGTTCTGTCTCCCAAGGTCAAAGAAGAAGAATAAATACGGATATCACTCCGCTTACTTACTTCCAGCTACGGTATCAGTTTCCCTGTACATTTCCATTTTCATTTAAAGTACAAATAAAATGACCGGTAGAGTCAAGTTAGATGACTATTAGTGGTTGCTGCTTGTAAATATCCAACTGGTAACGGTGAAAGTTCGGACCAAACTCTTAGATTCATTTTCCATTTTTAGTTGGGTGCTGATGGGGTTCGAATGTTTTGAATTCTATGCTCGTCACTTCGGATGTTTGCCTATAACAAATTTATTATGCTCACAATCTCACCAAACTATCTTTACAACATGAACTTTGAAATGTTATGTGATCATTTCGCGTTTATAGCTGCAGTGATTTATGCTATCAAAAATACCCTTTGGTACAGACATCGTATGCACACATACTTGAAAGGATGAAACCAGATTGCTCAAAATGGTAAATAATGGTAATTTATGTATTTTTCTTGCTTTGGAAGTTTCAGGTTGGGCCTGAAACGTAGGTATCCTTCTCGTAAAGTGCCTGAATATTGCTCTTGATTGAAGAATGGTTCCTTGGCATTCGTACTTTGAAACGTCTCCTTCTCGTAAAGTGCCTGAATATTGCTCATGATTGAAGAATGGTTCCTTGGCATTCGTACTTTGGTATTGGTTTTGGGTTATTCCGTATTTTTTTCGCATTAATTAGGTCTGTTTACTGTATTTGAATATTTTTTCACTGCCTTATTTCGTGTTACCTGATAGTTATGTGCACCGCATCCTAAGCTATGTAATCTTTACGTCCCAAAACTTAAGTTGAAAACTGCCGGAGTCAGAGTAAAAGGAGCCAAATTTATTTCGTCTCGATATACGATGTTAAGAGGCGTGCACTATTCGTCAAAATTTTTATTTCAGGGCATGTTTGGTTCATGTTTGAAAGCAATCCATAGCTTTCATGGCCGTACTAGTCTGAATATTCCTCGCAGTGGGGTGTGGCTCATGGCGATCTCTGTCCTCAGTTACCAAACCGACCTTAATCAAAAAAAAAACTAACATTTGGTTTGAACTGTGGTGCACAAGATGTGTTACTATAGCCTCGTGTTCAGACTTCTTTAATCAATGCTTCATTATTTCTATGGTGAATCGAGCATTGGCATTATTTTATATTCGCTCCATATCGCGCACTGGCATCGATGTGTCTTCGTTGGCTTGTCGGACATGAACAGTAAACGAGGATTTATGGTTGAGTCGCATTGTAAGAGCTAAATATTCAGCGACTGCGAAGAATCACCCGCCATCTAATGCGGTTAAGTGAGTTGCCGCCAGGCTGTTATTTCTCAGTGGATACGAGCATCCATCCATCTGCTTATCTTTTTGTATTCCTCCCTCCCCTTTCCTCCCCACTCCTCCCTCTATTTTCACTCGATACCCTACTCCTACCCCCTGACATGTTCAACCAGGGCCCCCTCTGGAGACACAAGCACGCATGCCTAGTGTCACGTGGCTGATGCATGACGGTATATGTACGCAAGGGAGTCGAGAGCGTGATAGAGATAGAGAGAGGGCTAATGCTGCAACTGGTGCGCAATTTTGCCTCAGTATGCGAGAAGGCTTATCCCACCCATTAGGCCAGCACACCCGGCTATGCCGGGGGAGGGGAGGAGCAAAGGATAAGGGGGGGGGGGGTATGGGAGGGGAGAGAGCCTGGTAATATTACAGAGAGAGACATGGTTCGGTCGGAGTTCGCGGTCGGTTTTCGGCTTTGGTCTTGTTCTTGTTTCGTGGAGTCTTCACTGGTGAAGAATACTACAGTATTTAGTTGACGATTTTGAACTTAAAACGTGGTGGACCTTCTTCATGGCGAGGATAATAGAGACGCTATAATTCCCCAAAATATGAAATGAGAAGAACAAAATAAGCAAGCATTAAAATATGTTAAAAATGTGGGAATGCATATTTTATTTTACCCTCATCATACAGTTGTTAGTGGTTAGTAAAATAGCTCTCATTTAACGAGGATTGCTTCTTTCTGTCTGCGAAATAAAAAGTTATAGACGCCAGCGGCGTATGAAAATTCCAGATGGATTCACTTGTTTCGTCTTCCTTTGTATTTCTGTGTTGTATTCGGGGGACTGGACGGATAGGCGAGTTCATTTGTGATGAAATCAACATACTCCGTCGTACCCTCATGCCCCTCTTCACCCTTCTGCCCATACTCCTCCCTTACACCTTAACCGACCAAACCCCTCTACCCATTGTGACTTGACTTGTAAGAGATGGAGATGTTTTAACTTATTTATCCTGATGATGCCCTGACGGGTGAAAAGGGTTGTACCAAATAAAATTATGGATTTTTCAAAGTTTAACTTTTGTTACCGAGTTCATTTGTGGTTTTAGGGTTGTGCGTAATTATATAGTCGTGGAAATTTTTGGGGAAATGGAGGAAGGATGGAGCAATCTGTAGGTACTTGCCTAAACCTGAACTTGCCTGAATTGTTATTGCCCTCTATATAACACTTACGTGGAAGCTATTACACCACTGAGAATATTTTCTGTTTTTATCGTTGGATATTCAATGCCTAAAAAGTGCTCTGTTGCACTCGTAGCCATTTATGGGTGGAAAGACTTACAGCGTTGTATACTCTGCAATAAAATGTTTTCATTCACTCTAATGACTGAGTGGTTGTGTGGGGATTTGAAACGTATACTCCCAGACATTGAGTCTCCTATGTTATTTTGAAGATTTTAACTTTTTGTACAGTTGAAAAAAATGTATTCATCGCGTCGCGAAAGTCCTCTGATAATCACAGTTTCTTTTTTTAAAGGCCATACTATTTTAAACTTTATCTGGAAAACAGGTCAGGAGGAATTAATTTTTGGACCTTTGTTTGTAAAAATAGCATTTTATCGACGCCTCTAGCGTCGTAATGTCACGGCCTCTCGTAAAAAGCTATATTTTTATATAGGTTCTTCTTCTGCCTTAGCATGCTGGAGGACGGTTCAGAGGGAGAAAATATCTAATATTGCAATGTTATCTTTGTCGTGTCAGAATTCTGCCCAATCTCCAGGATTGTTGCTATTTTTTTCTCATTACGTGGGTGCACTTTTTATGTTGAAGGTGTTCTTGAAACAGTTGTTTGAAGGAAACTCGGTCCCTTTGTAAATTCCATTTAAAATATTTTATCATACGACCCGGCACTCCTCTGTTACATGTCATAGTCAGGTGTCCTGTTAGTGTCGAAACCAGGGTGCTATAGTAACATATTTCTGTTGCAATTTACTACTGTTACTTTTTTTTTGTTTTTATTTTTTCTTTGGGTGTACAGGCGTGGTTTTATCGGTATTTTTATTTATTATCGGTTTCGGCTACCTCATTGCCATTCCTACTCCTTTTAATGTTTTTTAAGTTACGAAAATGTGTTCTTGATTCCTTGACTACGACGTTGTGAGCGTGTGATTTATGAGAAACTGGATTGCGATGATTTGTCAGTAACCGGACAGCAAGTCAGTTACCAGGAATGGAGTTTTCCGGTTTAATTCCATTAGCAGAAAATTCAGAGGATATATTTCGTGCTCATATACTTAGAATGGAGGACGGACGGTTGTGTTATTTAATACTCAAAGGTGAACGTCACATGTCTCAACAAAAGTTTCGGATGAAAGAAGAGTGTAGTGAAGTAAATTAGTTCAGCCATATCTAATTATTATCTGCGAAAGAGGCTAAGCAGGTGTCTGCTTACGGCCTTGTTCTAATGCAATTTGACGAGAGATATGCAAATATCTAGACTGGATAAGTTACTCATGAGCGAAGGATCGCAACCACTAAGTTTGTTTGTTTGTCTATTTAGGCCGTTGTATTGCCGGCGTGAAGATTCGCAGATACTTGATAGATCAATATTGACCGACCGTCTTAGTATGCAATTAGTGCAAAAAGATCAAAACCTAAATCAGAGCATATTTATTCCCGCTTCGTCTTATTTATGCTTTTTGTGGAATCCAATTAAGCAGGAAAGATTGTGAGGTTCATAAATAACGGAACGAGATTGTGAAGTTCTATCTAGATAAGAACTTTTCCCCAGAGTTGATAATTGACTTTTCACTCATCAGTGTTTCTCAGATAATAAATATACCTTTCGAAGACAAGCTTCGTATCCCACATTAATTCGAAGTATGTGATTACATGATATTTTCGACACAGTTTGTGACGTAATCTGTTGAAGAACAAAATCACAGCACTAGTGCGTCTTCTGGGAATTATTCAAAACTTGTCGAATTAATTTCTTGGAACGATGGACTCCGCCTATAGTAACATACTAAAAGTTTGTTAGTGATATATAAATGCATAATATTTTGTCCAGGTTGTATGAATGCATCGAGAGCATGCACAATTGAACTGTTTGTCAGGATTTTTTAATCCCAGCTGAAACATCTGCAATGGAAAATACGAGAGGGGCACCACTGGACTCCTACCATACCTATCGTCCTATATTTTCTCACCCCTGTGACGTCATCTCCTCATTGAAGCTCTTTGCAAATTAGATTCGTAAACTCAGGCGTGTGCTTTTTTTATTCATGACCCGCGGCGGTCGGTCTCTTCCGCTCAGCGTTTGGATTCCTCTCGAATGTTTCGAGGGCGTCGCTCATCGCCGTCGTCGGAGCGGCTTAGCGTTCGCAAAAATTCTCGTGTGGGCAGAACGCCCTTATAAAAAGCCTTAACGGTGTTCATTGGCACTCCCAGAGGGCCGGGAAATTCCAGCCCCGCAGGAGAACGAACGCCTTTTTGAAAGGCTGTCATTATTCGCCCCTGCCCGAAATCTCTCGGTTCGCTCCCCTCCCCATCGTTGGTGGCGCCCGGCGATGGAAAAAAAATTAGCGAACCTTCCTCCCCCCACCCCATCGCCCCTACTTTTCTTCCCCTCCCCACCCATCCCGCACGCCTTCTCCATTTCGTATTCTAATTCATCGGCAAATGGAGGTCGCGCCTTGGCACATCGGGAAAAAATTAGCCCCTTAGCACCGTCATTTCCCTTTTGTCTATTCTTGATGTTTGGGTCGAGAATGTTGAGAAAAGGTGGGCGAAGTGTTTGGTGCGTATCATGACGTCGTATTCTGTTTCAAAATCTGTAGGGCCATGATGCAAGTTGTGTGAGGGAAAACTTGGTTTTATTTGTAATCGTATTTGTTGGTAACGAAAAAAATTTGCGATAATGCACAACGTATTCACTTCTGGATCGTGGTTAGTAATCAATGTATTGAAACTATAATAAGTTTTTCTTTAAACACTTCGAATATAGAATATAATAATAACTCGTTTCTTCTACCTCAATAATTTTGCATAAAATATACAGAATTAAGGGTGAAATTTGGCACACCAGAAGAAACGCTCCTATGTTGAGTTTGCCATTCCTTGGGTATAGCAGTGTTCTAATAAATATGTAATCACTAATCCAAAACGGCCTTTCAACTTAAATTTAAAAAGTGTCCCTACTTATAATGAATATATCGTCTTAATACGCTAATGATTGTGGTGCACAGAGAGCAAATCTATTTAGAACTATGAGGAACAATAGATTTATGTGAAAAACGAACGTGGTCGGTAGCACCCTTATTTTAATGAGACTTAAGCAATAGTTTTAAATTATTTCATCTTTTAACGTAGATAAGGATACCTAACAGTTACGTGGGCAAGCTACTTGACATTTAAAACGCCGTCGCAGCAACCTTTAAGCAACGTTTAAACGCGTATTCGAATCCCTCCTCAGGGTTGTGTTCGTTTTAGAATTAAGGTTAAAGTTAGGTTATTATGTTCAATATTACCGTTACAGTTGATAAACTGAAATTGTACTGCTTCTGCGGATGAAGTGGCGTAGAAATAGATAAACAGTAATTATAAGACCCTTTGTTTTTCTTTCCTCTTCTCTTCTTTTAAATTCCAAACGCTCTTGTTCGTCGGCGCAAAGCCCTCTGACAACTTAGGATCTGCACGCAGCCCCCTGAATCTTGGAATTAGCCAGCTTCGACGCCTCTGGGCTCGCGATTTCTTTTTGTTTTTTTCCCGTGACGTGAGCGATCTTACGAACTGGAGAAACTGGTTTGCATGTGTGCTATTCCGGGGTCATCGAACCTTTCGTCGCCCGAGCGGAACGTGCGTATTTGCATTGTGTGTGGTAGTGGAAACTGTGGAAGAAGTTGAGCCTTGAATTAGAAGAAGAATTCTTCAGGTTCCTTTCTTTGGAGGAGAAAGGAAAGAAATCCGATACGCTAAGAGGAAATGATTTTCACTTCACGATATTTCATCAGTTGATTAGACAGATTGCCCCCACCGTTTACGTTTACTCGCGAGAAAAGTTAATAAACGTCATGAAAACAGGGGATTGGTGCCAATGGAGATCAGATCGTACTGTCTTGATATTATGGACGACTGTGTTTATGGTATTTTTCTGCTTTGTTTCTTCTATGAGTGTTCTTGATCAGACTATCAATAAACTCACTTGATTGGTATTATTTCTTACCATTTTCTACGTGAGTTAGATTTGGAGCTTTGACATTCGTTTTCGTGTACTATTGACGCATATGGAAACGGCTTCTCAAGATGAAAGTTCACTACACGATCTTCATCAATGCAAAATGTCCCTATCAGATGAAAAAAAATTTCCTATCAGATGACGACATTTTCATAACTTTGGTGCGCATCCGAATGAGGCACGTCAACATTCATGAACGATAATACTAAGAATGACGAATGCAGAGGAACAGGTGGATCGCCTAAGTATCAATGTGTGCGTAAGTAATTTGTTCCCACCACTTCTGGGTGGTGACCAAACCGGTTGTTTTCTCTGGACAGCTATTTTAAAGGCGGCATGATCCAGTCGGGCAGTTGGCGTCCAGTGGGCAGGATATCATGAGTTTATTGTGTGTGAACCCTTTTTACAAAGCTAAACATTCCCTGACCGATTTTCTGCGTACCAGAAAGTGTTTTCAAGTGGGATTAAAGTTTCCTCTTCACTGCAGAGCCGGCCATAATAGCCATGCCAGTATCGCGCCGGACTGGCTTCCTAAAGGGTGGGGGATCGAATTCCGCCCATAGCATGAATTTGTGATTATCCTAGGATTAAGATCTCAGTGTAGACAATTTGACATAACCTTCATTGTTTTAGCTCTTAAAACCTAAGACTACCACAGGTCTTCTTAGGGAATCACTTCACTTACGGTGAAGAGAGAGGAACTGTCCCCCCCCCCCCCCCCGCCCCCCCCAACCCTGATGTATAGATTTCACTCGGTTAGGATTGGTTATTTGGTGAGCTCAGCCCTCATCAAGCAGACTGGCATTCGTGTTGGACTCGGTGGCGGGTTAAATTTTTATGATGGGGAAAAATGGTCAAATCGATTGTTTAATAATTGATAATATTTTAGTATAACGTTTTTTGGAACTATCTTCATGTTTTTGTCGTACGCAATCACTAGATTCCCTCAAAATATGGCTACGCTTGTATTGTTGAAACTCACTGCGTATCTTGTGAGACGGACCCATTTGGAGTCGGAGGGGGAGGGTCCGTCTTGACACGGAGAGGTCGCTTGGCAGACGGCGACGACGGAGGGACTCGCCACAGCAACCGGTTGATCCCCTTTGCCCCTTCAGACAAAGGGCACCACGAAGGAGGAGGTGGTGTGTTTCCTCCACCTCTCCCTTCGGTCTGTCTGGACCAGCCGCCGCCCTGTTCCTCTTTTTCCCTCTCCCCAGACGGTTGCGACATTCTTTTCTCCCGCGTGAGAGCTCTGGGGAGGTGTTCTATGAAGGCGTCCATTATTACCCATTTGAGTAGGGGAGACCAGGGCTAGTTGAGTACAGGTGAATTGAGGATAACTTGGCAACTGAGTGAGCAAGCAGGTTCAAACTTGAACTGTGTCTGATGACCACCACGCGTATCCACTCAACTCACTGCAGTCTACTCCTTGTCTCCGCTGAGGAAAGAGCTTGGCTTGTCTTCGCCAATCGCATGAACCATTCTCTGGTGACAGCCACTGTACCGGTCCAGCGTTGACTCACTCTGACAAAGGGAGTATCTGATAGGATGTTTACAAAAGTCGGATGGCAGATAGTCTATATCCAGTCAAGTATTCAAGCTCGTTATTTGTTTATACTATTGGATGTATAACCCCATTATTGGGATGATTAGTAAATCACTAATCAAGGACTGCCTGCCTGCCGAGTTTCGTCAGCATCCTACACCCGGTTAATGGATACTCCCCTTGTTAGTCCGCTCATGACGCTTCATTCCAGGGATCTTGGGCCGTGAACAGTTTACCAACAAATATTTTTCCATTGGAATTTTTGTCGATACACTCCATGATTAGGGGAAGAAAGTAGATCATAATGCACAAACTCTCAACTCAATCCACGTGATGCAATTTGGATGCTGTTTATTTATTTCGTGATAATGGTACATTCGTTGATATGAAGAGGTTGGCTGATGGAAGAATCGAGTGGAGAGCTGCGTCAAACCAATCCTAGGATTGTTATGATGATGATGGCGGTACATACATTCATGGTTTGCGTGGTGTTCATATTCCCTCCCATGACTCGCTCTCCTCCGCTAGTTTGAAAGTTAGCAACTTCAAGGAGCTTCAAGGAGCCGCGGAAATCGGGATCACGCAAGCACGGAAAATTAGCATTGCGATTAGTGAAGTAAGTTTGCGGGAGAAATACGCCATTGCAACAACGTTCCTCTCGTGCGGAATTGAGCACTTGATAAAATCTTGATGTCCTGATCAAGGAAGATATCTTCTGAATTAACAGACTTCAATTGACTCTTTAATTCTGTCATTTTTCAAATCGCCTGAATATTTTGGATCTCCTTTTCTAGTGTATTGTGATAGATATTTTCTTCTATAAGATTGAGTTAATTTTCTACTCATCTAATTAGTCCTATTACTGGACACATTTCAAACGTAACTACTCATCAAGTGGAAAATCAGTAAACCTCGTTTCAACCTTTTCTTTCCGTCAAATATAGCCGAAATTAGTGAGAATATTGATAAAATATTCACATGATTTGTATGTTGAATAGTAATCACATGTTTTGTGTGTAGTTTGATGGATTTGAAAATTTCCCGTGATAATCAAAGCCGTTTTTACTCGAGCAGCCTCGATAATGAAATGATAGTGATTTTAATGTCATGAGAAAGTACTCCGATGATTCTTGCCTCTTCCATGAACTCTGGATTGTATTGCAAGGTACGAATCCGGATGAAATTTAAATACTTCCTTCGAGAGAGACGCAAAATATGTCGTTTCAGTGGAGGAAAATCACCCTTTTTGTGCGGAGATGGTATTCATTCGACCAGCCATTCCTCTGACGGTAAAGCTTTTGTTTTCTTTTTTTTTCCTCGTCAATTTGGAACAGGTGAGCCCGAGTGACCGGCACTCCCCTTCCCTCAGGGGTTTGTCGGCATGGCCTCTTTGTTTCGGGAATCGCTACCTCCTACATCCCTCCCCAAGATACATTCCGGTCGTTTCCGGGAACAAATTTATATTTTCGGGGTCACATTGAAGTTAGGTGTCTGTTCATTCCACCCTTTTCTCCGGTGGAAGGAGTCCTCCCTTCTCAATTCTTTGCTTTGTTTTCTTTCGCGACGCTACGGAGCTGGGTTGAGGTAAATGATAACGGGTTTACACTTGTCGCTGACGTAACGATCTCTAGCGGTGTACGGTTAATTTTAACTTCGGCCGGCCCCTCTTAAGGGAACGTATGTATGTATCTACGTAAGTGATCGTAATGACCAGCATTGCGCGGAAATGTAACTCACGATGTATGATTATATCTGCCCTCCCATCGCGGAAGCGAGTGCACGGTGGACTACCGATGTTTTTCGAATAGATATTTCCAATGGAACTGCTTGATGACGTTTTTTTGTCTTAAACTGAACAGTAAAACGGGGAGTCGTGTTCTCAGACTAAAAGCGAAGAGAAATACAGGTCTTATGTTCGCCTCAAGATATCGACGAGCAAATCCGCTATGCCTTGGCGGTTCATCCCCTTTTCGTCACGTATTTCCATTAAGAATTCATTACCTATCCGACGTTCAGCATGCTGTCTTGTGAACATGATGTAGCATATCCTTATTGTATGCTATACCAACTGCAGTTAAGTGGTGTAGTCGTGTAATTATGTCCTTTTTATTTTTGCGTCTCTGTACAATAAATTTAGAACATGTTCTATTTTATTCACCACTTACTCAAAATTGTATTGTGATCGAGGAAGATTTCTAAAAATAATTATTTTCTGTTTTTCCTTCTTCAAGTATTTCATTTTTTTCAATTTTGGTTTTAATTATAGAAATTTAAATTTACGTCGATCATTATGATTTATTTTCATATGAAGTTTGGTGTTGCTTCGTGAAAGGGAACTGGTGCACGGCAATTCAAACGCCTTGATTTTAACACAATAAGCATTGAAAAAACTGCTTTTGGTTTGTGTGTTGGAGGGAATAAATTATGCAATGCTATCGAATTGCACGAATTTGCTTGACAGAATTAAAGGTTTTCGTTTTCACTGCGAGGCAGTGTGCTAATATGCCTTATATTTAAGTCGCTAAAGATCCATTTCAAAACCATAGATTTGCTTTTCTCTGCAGTTGCGGTGGTGATCAATGGATGTGGATACGGGCCGAATTTGGCACACTTCGGGTAGATATAACGACATTCCGTGATTTTCCAGTTATAATTCGCACCTAGGTTTTTACCTGCAAAATGCGAGAATTTACGTATTTGTATGAATGAATCGCACCTCATTTTGAGAGATCGGAATTTTAAGATATTATTATGTAATAGATATTAATATCATCCACGTCATCAAGACTCGAAAAAACAGCGCAAGCTGAAAGACTGCCTTTCCGGTTGCGTTAATGCGCTAATTCCTTAGTTTCCTGGTGTGACGTTCAGTAGCAGTTAGGCCCGAATAAAAACTTAATACTCTCAAATACATTATTGTGACTGTTCACAATGCGCACCGAACTGTTTCGATGAATATTTTCGGAGAACCGATTGACTGCTGCTTTCACAGTATGTGAACACAGCTTAGATTTTTTCTAGGAGGTTTCTTTTCCTACGAATTCATATTAAATTGACTCGAAATCGTTTTCAACTGTTAATAACTGTGTCTGTTTCGCTTGGAACTATTATTATTTTTATTTTATTGTAGTGATAGGTAATGCGGCGCAAGCGCTTCTTTCTATCGTTCTACCTAATGTAGAGATGTATCGTGTTTTCACCATCGCCTATTAATCATGCGTAAAATTAGGACTCTTAAACATCTTGAAAATTTATGTCTTTATTTTTAACTATCTTTGACTATTTTTGGCTCTACCGATAAATGACAAGGCAATGCATAAGATAAAGACTAGGCAAAGGTTAACCTATGATTGCTTCATCAACCGCTGTTTTTATATACTCCCTTTGATTTAATTCCATTTCCTTTACTCTTATCGCTCGAGTCCCATTCATTGCCTGTTCTAAATATACATGTATAGGTATGCCTCACGTATCTCCACGGAACGCGTCACTAATCGTTGTCACTAATAATCGGGAAGCATAGAGGAAGGCTTTTTAATCATCAAAAGATTGCGTTATCACCGTCTCAGGCATCAAAGGACAGGCTAATAATACCCTCGTCCTTTCAAAGTTGAGTATTGATTGCGTGGCTTATGTTCCTTTTGTGATTCGAGGACGCGGTCTCAAAGACTGATACCGGGGGGTGGGTGGTAGAGAGGGTTCACCTTTTCTTTGCGCTAACGTGTAATTTTAGGCTCACCCTCATCGCAGATATAAAAAAAAACTGTGCCTCCCCTCTCGTAGGATGTTATTAAAAAGTTATTACGCGCTTATCGAGGAAAGGGGAGAAGAAATAAGGTATCTGGGGACTCTCATCTCTACCTCCAGAACCTTTTGTTGTCGCCTCCCATTTCCTCTTCTTTTGCGTTGTATTTTTTAATGACTTTGTGTCACACCGCGCTAATTTACGGATTCGTTTGCGGAGCGAATTTTTTTTATATCTGCGCGAGTCGTCATGGTGCAAAAGTATGTTGCAACGATGAGACTCCCGAATCCCATTCTTACGCCGAACCCAGCTTACTCCGAATAATTTATTCCTTCGTTGTTAACCCTGGCTGCCTTACGGAGGGACGATTGAAATTCAACCCTGTCGATAGCGCATTTCTTTTTTTTTTTGATGCCAGGTTTTTTTTGTGGGTATTCTTCATTAATGGAAGTAGTGTACTTGGGGTTTTTGGTGTTCAAACTAATGAGGTTATATATTCCTGAGACGTGTCCACTTCAACCGAATGACGAATGCAACATCACAGTCGGGGCAGAACTATAACCTGCGACTTTTTAGTTCACCAGGACACCACGACCGACCATTCATTCATTGTGGATTGTTTCTTCATGTTCCACGGCACATCCCCAGGACGTTAACGTAAATCTTTCGGTTCCATCCGCTTTCTTTTTAATGAACTCTTAGCGATCGTCAGAAAGGGCCGTAAAAACGTGTGCGGCAATGAAATTTTTAATATTCAGCCGCTGGTCTTCATTTTCGTCGCTTTAAACTTTTTTTATTACCTTTTCCTTTTTGCTCCTTTGGGACTTGAATCGAGACGAATTTTTTTGCATCGTAAACAAAGTACAACAATCACCGTTGCACGGATGTGTGTTGAATGTTAATTTTATCCATTTTATGTGAATCGGAATGAATGAAACTCTTTGAACACAGTACTATCTGAGAGGAACTCAATGCCAAAAGGTCATAAAAATGTATCGTTGTTTCAAATATATTCCTCATTCGAAGGATTTACCATTATTGTTTCCATGATTTTACAAAATCTTAGTTGATCTAATGCATGGTATTAGTCTCGCTTAACAATAAATCGTGTAACACTCCCCTGGCCCAAGGAAGCATCGTATTTGTAAACTAGAAACCTGAAGCTTGAATGAGTCTTTTATATTCCTCCGGAATTACGATCTCTTCCGCGTGATTAGATTGCTTTGATTGGTATTGAAAGGATCATAAGAACATTTAACCGAGCTAAATTTAGTGAAGTGCTGGATGTCATTCTTTAATCTTATTTTTTTCTTCCCAATGCTGGAAATTATGAGATTTTGTAGTGGAAAAATACTAAGGAACATATTTCATACGCTGGTAGAACATATTGTTTCCTTATTTACATTATACTTTCGATTCTTAGCAATATTATTATCACTCTTCAACCGGTGGTGGATGCGTTTCTATTCACATAGCTGCCTCCCTTGCTTAGTACATTTCCTGTGTTTTTGAGAAATACAGATCATGATCATCATCTTAGAGGGCATCATTAAACACCAGGCGACGTACTGGGAGAAGGAAGATATTCTGATTAAAAATATGAGAGGTCCTGGAAATAATCGGAGAAACTGCAAAAAAGAAATGATCGCCAGCATAATCGCCAACATTCGGTAAGTGGACACGGAGAGAAGAATAAAGCGCCGCCATCTGTAATATAGTGACTCTCTCCATGGTAAACGAAATTCCACGACCAATCGTCTTCCGTTTTCCAGAAATAACTACCGTGAGCTATGCCGAATCATTGACCTCATCATGGTCTGAACTAACGGCCTTATTTTGCTACAGTTTTGGGTGTCCCATGAGTGCGCTAAATTTTTGTACCCTAGGCAGTATCGCCGACTTACGGGGAGGTTGAGCTAATTTTTTGCGCCTGTTGATGAAGCGATTCACTCTTTTTTTTGCAGAATAATCAATAGCGTCGATTCCGGCAAGTGGGAACGTTTTGGTGTATTAGTCGGGGCTATTTGGCACAATCCGCTGCCCACATATTTCTTCGTTGCCACTCATGTTTCGAAAAATACTACTCCTTTCTGGTAGGGAGACGTGGGGTTCATGTCTGTGGTGAAGAGGAATTCATCAGGCGAGAGCTGCCATATCTCCTCAGTCCGTCAGTTTCCTTTCTTTGTCCACTCTGAGTGGTAATGTTATTCGTGCTCTTGAATCTCGAGTACCATTCTTCGTCCAATGGTTGTTCTCGTCAGTTCATCTCCATAGGACTGCGGGTTTTGGCCTCGGGTCGATATCAACCCTCCTAGATCTAATTGTTCGTGTGTAGCGGCGGCTAATTTGCGTCCCATTTCTGTTTGCTAAGCTCCCAGTCCCCACTCTCTCCCTAGCCACCCATGGAAGCAACTGCACCCCCTTTGTATCGAGACCGTATTGAGCAAGCTAATGCTCTTTATCATGCCACGGCTGATTGATGGCTGGTTTCTCGACCTACTGGGAATTTCTCTTGCCGTCGCAGCTGTGTTTGGGGTGAACTGCGGGTGATACTCTCTTTTCAGAACGAATGGACGATTTTCCCTCAGTCCTCCATAATATCAATTTTTCCAACTTCTCGCCACACTTTAATTGGACGTATATAATTCGCCCCATAACGGGGCTCAAATAAATGAGTGAACGAGGTTAATGCATCATTGACCAGACAAGTTACATAGAATCCATGAAGTTCCTTAAATCCTGTTGGGCACAAACGTAATGTCTAACTTGTATTTCTGAGCCTGAAGTTATACATTCAGTGATTGACGGCGTGCTCTTTCGGATTAGGTAGAGTCAAAATGGCCAGCATAGCGAGATTTGTTGTCATGGGCCAGGGGAGCGTGCTCTTTTTTCTAATCGATTTTTCATTGTCTCTGAACTTCATTATGTTTCCTTTTTGTGACTCGTTAATAATTAATCGTAGTACATTCTAAATAGATTAAAGTGGCAATTTAATTCTAATTTCCTATGAGTGAAGCTACAGTACAAATGACGCATCTGCTAACGGAACTTTTATTTACCCGGACTCTGACTTCTTGAGCTGGATAACATGGGAATCTGGGGTCGAATACCGTTTAAGGTGGATGGTTTATTTCCTCTGTGGAAATCTTACTGTTGTGTCATATCAGCGGTTAACTTCACTAAAATTGTTGGCTCCTAGTTTGCAATCCTGGAATTTGTGATCCAGACGCTTTTCACCAACCGCTGGTGGTTCCAGCTCCCAACAATTCAGTCCCTACTAAGTGATCGGTGAGTGAGAAGTCCCTATAATGCCACCGAGTAAGACTTGAAGAGTCTTCTTGAATCAATTGGTATATTCGTTGTTCTCGGAAACTCTCGAATGTATTTATTTATTTCGTAACTCTCGAATGTATTTATTTATTTCGTCACACAATTACTTTAGATGCTGGTGAGCACAGCGAATGTGCATTAGCTACCTTTCGAATATTTCTGGGCATAAAATGGAGGCTCTTATAATTTAAACTTCTCAATTTATGTTTCTTTGATTTTCGTTCTTGGATTTTTCCCTTGGGTGCTCATGATGGCTTTAGGATTCCAATTGTAATTGGTCTATTCTCTCATATTTGTCCTGGATTTAGTTGACCGATGTGCCTCCAAATGAGAAGTTTATTCTTTCAATTAAACAAATGTTCGCGGTCACTCAAATTTTCTACAGAGATAGTTGATATCGAAGTTAATGTACGCAACCGCATTTTACGTTCATTTATCTTGATTATCAAGCATTTTCGTCTTCTGCCGTTGTGTATGGGACTTTGGCGTGTTTGATTTTTGCTATAAAATAATCGCGTAATGTTTCCTCCGTGAGCTGAGGCTTTGCGAAGTAGCATATCCGTATATTTATATCCGTAATTCACGAAACAAATCATGCTTAATTATTTTATTGACCGTTTAAATCAAAGATCATACACCTGTTGAGTATCTAGGGATTTTGTTGGTGGTTCTTATAGCCAAAGGTCCACATGCATTAATTGCTTCATATTTGATAAAGTCATACAGCCATATAATCTACGTTATATCACCCTTGTTAAATTCCTGCCCATAGAAATTCCCCGCCTTTTCTTCAGCTTCCGTCTCGGCGATGATTCTGACGTATTTTTAGCGTGCATTAGATGAGGGAAGGACATGGAGCGCTCGATGTTTACGGCCGTCCACCGCCCGTTACCATGGTGATGTTCCTCGCATGGCTATCTCGGGATATTATTGAAGCTTGTGGTGTCCTCCTCTCTCCACCCAACTCTTTCCTCGCAGATCCCTCCCAATTCCTCTCAACCCTCCCACCGACTGCAGCCAATGGGAGGAGAACATTGAGAATTTTTTTTCCTCCTCATATTATTTTAGTCGATGGCAATGCCTTGTGGACCAATAGGCTTCGCTCCACCGAGTTACGGATTTTTCCGCTATTCCTGGTATCTGCTGCCGTCCCTTACCCCGCCAATTCCCCACACCACTTCGTTCCCTCTCCCAATCCTCCTCGCCTCCGACTCGAATTCCTACCTAACCACCTACCCGCCCCTCGTTCATCTACCACCACTTCATCCGCTCGCTCCCGTGGTTCCTGCCACCTTGCGTGCTGTCTCATCTTCCGCTACCCTCATACCCGTTTGCTGAGCGTTGCCAATATGGCCGATGTTTTAAGAGTCTCAGTTGGCCATTTATCTTTTTTTTTCCCAGTGCGATTTTCCCTTTGCTTGAATCAGCGTCTCGTATTGCTATCTCGACCACTTTCGATATTCGTCTCTTAATGTTTTGACTAAGCGCTGGGCTGAGTTTAAATTAAATTTGTAGCTCCGTGGTGAAAGGACGAGATCCTGGATATCACTGTGGAGATTGCGAAACTTTGGTGACCTAGAATATGGTAAAACCAAGGATCCGGCCACCCTCGAACTCTGCGGTGGTGCGTCTCTAAGTTCTGGCGAATAAGAAGCCTCTTGAAAGTTAGTGATCCTTGCGACAAATGATACGGACGTCGGTTGTCAGTGATGCGGTAAAGAAACGCTTTTGTAGAAAGCTTGGCGCCTTTCGAAACTAGTGGAAATATCTAGTAAACATAATGGGAATCAAGTAAATTTCTGGGATTATTTCTTTTCACTTTCTGTCCTGAACTTTTGGTGATGCTTAGGACTAGTTTAGCCGAAGGGCAGTCTGGAGACCGGAATTGGACGTAGTCCGGCGGGTGTCAGAACTGGGTATTGATTGGTGCCCCTTTGTTGTCAACTGTGAATTTCCATGCGCGACTGTAATGTGCGGACCCTTTTATGCCAGTGTAAAGGAAAGTTTTCTTTCGAAGATATGTTCATTTTTCCAAACAAGAGTACTCAAATCACTTCCGCTATGTCTGCAATACTTTCGCCTTCATTCAACAGCAAATGAAGGAAAACATTTTCTCTGAATTTATTTTGCTGGTGTGCCGTGCGTCTGTGGAAAGCAGGCTTTATTCATTAAGAGCGAACCCCAAGGGGTTGCTCGGTTACTTGCAACTTTGTTGTGATGAGTCCGCTGCGAGGGTAAAGGGATGATGTATTTTTGGAAGCGGAACTTCACCATATCTTCTCTCACGTCACAATTCCCCATCAGATGCAGACTCACCTATCCCACAGCCTTCCAGGGCCGACGGTCGGCGCCAGCGACAGTCTTTGTTTACTTTGGATAGTGATGAAATTTTCATGCACGCTCAATTAATATCAATTGTTCCTGAGTCACTCTTTAACTCCTCTTCCCACTCAATGGCAGACGTATGGAAGAGTGGCTTACTTTCTTCGTTGCCGTTGATCGATTCTTAGTTTGCATATCTGCTGCTCCTACCATTTTGAGCATGAAATTCTCATCGTAGTCCCTACGGAACCAAAGAAAATATGACGAACTGACCGTGAAGACTATAGCAGGGAACTTCCGCACTAAAGTTTATTGTACGCGTGTAAGTGATGATGCAAGTTATTTTATATACAAGGACTGGCATTGAGTGTGGTAACTTACTTTCTGTTCTATATAGGTTTGCTGTATATAGCTGAAAGTCAGTTCAGCTGTTATCATCCATAATTGTGGAGCAGAAGAGCCTTTACTTAAATCGGAAGCACTACCGCTCGCAGAATTCTACTTGCAATCCTTGTTTTGAACGCTTGATCTTTACATGCCTGAACTATTTTTGTTTTAAAATAATTTTGAGAAAATTTGTCACTTACAGGTGAAGGCGTAAATTTGATGTGATGAAAATGCTGTTATAAGGACCTGCACGACTGATAATATGAGCTCTTATACATGTAATAGATGTTTAGAGACGCCCAAATAACTTTTTTATGTTGTTCGGCTCTTCGTAACTGTGAAACATGCCATTTTTTTCATCTTTCTGGGTGAAACCGATCTGGCGGAGGTAAACGTAGACAACTGCTGAAAACCAGAAGGGCGAGGGATGGTCCTTTTTCCTCCCCTCATCGCTTCCCTATTTATAGGTCGAATTCTCTCCTCCGTTATTTACCTTCTTTCTTTTCCTGACGCTCCCGCATCCTCCCCTTGCCTTGGGAACCCATTTAACCTCTACACATATTTTAAGAGGCAAAGTCGAACACATCTTCGTCTTTCCGCCTTTTGCCTTGTTCCTCCTCTCTCTAGGTTATTTGTCTTTTATCCAAGGATCCGCCTTGTTCCCTTTCCAAGTTTTTTCAAAGGGTGTGCGAGTGTTTGATTGCTGTGGCGGAGTCTGTGGACACTGAGCGAGAGTGTGGGATTGCGCAGAGAGGTTTGCAGGCGTGTGGTTTCCCCTTTGTTAACCCCCCTCTACTCTCGCGTTAGTAATCTCGTCAGTGGCAACGTCTTGCCATCTTCTAGATCAGTATTGATACAGCTGTTACCGACAGTTATCTTCCGGTCTCAACCATCCATCCCCTTATCTTAATCTCCGCAAATAATTTATTGTTGATTTGTTTATCCAGACTTTTGATTCCGGCGGTGGGTAATTTTAGCATCCCTATCATGGCGGCGGTGCTAATGGAAAACTTGCTGCTGCTATTGTGACTGAGGACGTTCAAGAAAATGATTGGCTGGAAATGGTGGGAGTGGAGTCGAAGGGTTGGAGAGAATTAGTTTGGCCATTTTAAATATCCTACATTTATCATTTCTTAGAGTTTGGTCCCATCCTGTTAGTCTCGCTAATAACGGGGAATTTTTATTGGTAGTTGTTAGTGTAAACTTCAAGTCCCATTACGAGTTTGTGTCATGTACATTTAAGCCCTTATGCCTGTTCCAGAGCAATATAGAACGGGATATAAGATCGAATGAACCTGAGATTATTTGGTGGGTAGTGAGTTTGTCCAACTTTGTAGGAGAGCATGGAGATTAAGTTTTTAGTCAACGATAAATATTTCTTTATGGTGAAGGTTGACTCGATTGCATATGCTTCAGCATACTTACCAACATTTTTGCTGTCAAATTTACAAGCGCTAGCGTATTAAAATAGTGCGGCGTTACTTAATAAAGCATTTAAATTAACATTATCTGCTAAAGTGGGGTGTTATTACCTCAGGTATCGCACTATAGCATTCTTACGAGTTGAAACGAAGCTATGGGTGATATGAGCGGTTATCAAGCCGGAATAGCTAATTTCTCAAGTGATAAATGTTTCGAGTTTCCTAAAATGGGTGCTCGTAATCCGTAGTACCTATCTCGTTTCTCTTTACTAGAATACTGTATTAACAGTGACCGAAAAATCAGCTCATATTCAGCTCCACCGCTGCATTTATTTTTCTTCTCTCCCTTCTGAGCGCGACTGTCGTCCCCGATTAGCTCGCTCGTTTACGCTGCCCCCGAAGATGAGTCTTAGGTGGTCATTTATTTCAAGGCAAAGACGAAGCCCTTCCCTTCTCTAACTATTTGTTTCTTCCCCTTTGGAGGATGTCAACTTCCCCTGCTTTGCGAACCAGGCAATTGAAATGAGATACGGAACTTTTTAGTTTTCCGCCATGATGTTAAAAAAAACGCTTTTAAGAGGCTGTGGACGTTCTAGAAGACATAACTGTGGTCAATACATATTTCTAACTTGTTTCTCATGGTGTAAAAGTCGACCCATTAGCTACTTTGTATCCCATTAGCTACTTTGCGTAGGCGTCTTTGGCCTTTTAGTATTTCTCGTCGTTACCCTATTTGACTTTTTGTAACGCATGGCGTAAAATGGTTTATTATGTGATTTCGAGCATTTTACCATTACATGTACACCCATGTAATGTCCTGCTAACCACCGTAAAGTTGTTCGAAATTGGATGGTTCTTATCTAGCTTACGTCACGTGAAGTGCTCCTAAGTGGTCTGGAAGTTGTGAGCTGATCTTAATAAATTGAATGCGTACAAGACTAGAATTATTTTATACACGTTCTTCGTAGAAAATTTATCTGCAGCTTTGGTCGTCTAGATAAGGGGCTTTATCTAAATATGTTGCTAATAATTCATATGCCTAATGAGGCACCCGATTTCGATAAAGACATTTCTCGTTTTATAGGGTTATTGAGAAGTTATGCAGAGGTGTACCTTCGATAACTCTTGTCCTCTTTTCGTTTCCTCTTTAGAGACGTATGGGAGGAGAGCTTATGTAACACATGGGAGCCAACTACTTCTTGAGGGTAACGCTCTTTGCAAAAAGTGCTTTTATTGTTTTTTTTATGCCGGGGAATGTTTCTTCTACCATACTCAATCGTCTCCGTGTATTCACTGACAATTTTTCCGTTTTGACGATGGAAGCAAGGAGTATTACTCGTCGAACCAAGAGATGTGACCTGTCGGGATCAACAAGTTGTGTGAAGGTCAAATATTTAAATCCAATCTCATACATGGAAGTTATGACCGAGGGTCGACGCGTCCTCATTCCTGATCATTGTAATCCCTTCAGTCATATCAGGTCCTTGTGAAAGGTGGAGCGGAAATTGAAAGCATTTGAAAACTAGATGTGGAGGAGAAGGCATAAGGTTAACTAGGAGATGAGGGAGCCAAATTAGTAGGTTGTAAATGTGATATGAGAGGAAAGGATATTGGATGGAGAATTTAGGAGCGAATGGAAATAGATAGGGTCATTGTGAGAGGTGAGTGAATGCTGAAGGGGATGACCGAGAGGTGAGGTTAAGACGGTAAAATGAGTCAAATAATTGGTGGACTGGATGAAATGAAGAGAGGAAGAAATGTGATCATTTTAGGACGTGGAAAGCGCGAAAAAGTAGGAAAGTATGAAAAACGGCAATTGGTGACCTACGCGTGTGGAGAATAGAAGTCAGAATCCGCGAGCATGATAATGTTGGTAGAACTCATACAATGGTGTTTTCGCCCATGAGAAATGAGAAGAGGGTGGCGTAGGTGTAGTCAACATGAAGGGAATACCGTAAAACCGATCAAGACCGCGATTCGTCGACGCGGCCTTCAAGCCGAGTAAAGGATGGTTGATTTGACGGAAGGAGGCAGTAAGGTGAGGAGGGTCTTCCCCCAACCAAAAAAAAACCCTCCCCTTCTGAGCGCGGCGGCAACTAAACCAATTAGCCCTCGCATCTGCCATTACCAGCGAGTAATGCTCCTGGGAGACAAAAATATCGATGTTGACGTGGTATGGCATTGGGAAACAACAGCGTGCGATCGATAAATAGGCTGGCCGCTTCCGTGGCGACCTTTGCGATTCTACTTCCATATCGTCATAGGATGATGACGAGCCATTTCATATATTGTTACACCAGTTATCGATCATTTCTTAAAATAGTCGCGGGGAACACACCCGCGATTGCCATAGTTCGTGATGATATCAGTCTATGCAGGACTTGTTCTTATTTTCCCTCCTAGATCCGGTAGGATCAGATTAATAGTCCTGGCAAAAGACTATAGTCCTGGCATCGCATCACGAGAGCACAGTTTGAACCCCGACTGAGGCATACTTCTTTGTAATACCGTTCACCTCTCGGACGCTACGTGGAGAGCACTAAGTTCATATCCCCGTCTGTCGGAGGGGACGTTAAACTTTGGACCCCTGGGCTCCTTTTGTACAGAGAAGGCTATAAGGAGACCCGACGCCGGGTTTCTCTCCACCCTTTCTCCGTTCCCTAGAAAGTTCCTACCTTTGCCAAACTACCCCCTTATCCTAATTGGCGCAAATAATCTTAGGGGTCAGTCAGATCCCCTCCTCCGAATAACTACTACTACAGGAGGGAGTCAGTCAGGAAGGAATCAGGAATCATGAAATGGTGTTTGAATTTTATCGGCCTAGCTTATTATAGTTGCCAGTTTCATGATGCTGACAGTAAACAAATAATTACCTTCAGTTGTGCTGAAATGCAGCTCATGTAAACCACTAAAAATTGAAGTAATCTGAATACGAAAAAAATGTATACTCATGCTTCTACATACGTGATGCGATAAGCAATCTCATGGTGAATCCACTAGTATTGAACACGAAGGCTCGTCAAGTTGGGGAAGGAAGATCTCACCAAGTAGTAAGCTCAACAGTGCGTGAAATTTACTCATCAGTGTAGCGGTGTCAGTCTAACCCTGTGCCGGCTGTGGTTTTGGAGAAAGATCTGGTACCCAGGATATCGCCAAGCTCGGGTTTGGTTTGACATGTCCTTAGTCCTCTTCTAGATTCGAAACCGAATCCTTGGACTTGTCAGCTAACACTCTGCTCATTGGTCTACCACGCCGCTAATTATCGGGGAATAGCGTCTCATAAAATAAGGAGCTTGTGGCTCGGATGAAAAATGTGTTGGATACATGGGATAAAAGTTGTAAACCGATACAGGAATAGAATAATACATGTAAGAATAGGAGAGAAGGTGTATAGAAAGTGAATGAGGTCAGTCTTATAATTTATATTAAAGTCTATGTTGGGTGGGGAAGGGTGGGTTCGAAAGGGAATGGGGCAGTTAGCGAGGGCAGGTATAGTGTCGGTGTGTATTTAGGGGTGGACTGTATGGGCGGGGTCTCAAAATAGACAAGTCACCCTTTCAGGCCTCTTGCACGACGGACTCGTCGACAGCGGCGCGCCTGAATTATTGGGACCGGGGGGTCTTTCCTCGCTCGTTAACCGTCTCAGGGTCGCTGGAGGAGGGGGCCCTTGGCGTGTCCCTCCGTTTCCTTCCTTCCTCCTCATGGGCACACTCCCAGGAAGCTCTCATTTCGCATAACGTTGAGGTCGCGTCCGTGCGAGCCCTTGACCGTTGCCGTCCCCAGCCGTGTGCGCCTCAGCGTGATTGTACTTACCTCGACGTGTTATCGCATTGGTTGCTTAAACGGGCGTGCCCACTGCAAAATATTCATGGCCCAAGGGCTAATTACCGCAAATTGTGCGCATCTCCTTTCCATTTCATTGCCCTTGCACAATCGATTGGGGGGATAGGAGTTGGTTAACGGCTATTTTTAACCTTCCCCTCATGAAATATCCTTCTCAGCGTAATTATTTCCATTTTCGTGGTGCCTGGTTATTAACTTCTATTTGTGACATTGGGATGCAGATAATTTTTATAATTAGTTTATTGGTTTCGAACTGACTTTCGATTAAATGCCGTATCTTAGGTTAGTGATGTTAGTATCGCCTCTTCTTTACATCTACACCTATACAATACCCTGGAAGCCACTCTAAAGGTGTGTGGCAGATTCAACCCATACATTAATAAAGTAGTAACTGTTAATGTAGGAATTTAACTTTGCAGTCATAACGAACATTAGTTGAATCATTTCACTAAGAGCTCCAGTAAGTTGTTTAAGATAAATGGCTCATACAAATGCTGATTTTTGTAAAATTTGAGTGTGATTTTGCAAAAAAATTGGGGTTTTTGGAAAAAGGGCATTTTGTTTACTATTTTTATGCTTCTTGTAATTCCTTCATTCTAAGTCGGATTATTTTTGCTTTTAGAGCACGCTAATCAATGCGTTTTACCGAACACTTTCCTGAATTTCATTTTTATCTGCCGAGCTCTTTATATTTCCATTTCCAAGGTCCTAAAATTGGTCCAATCAATTACAATCTTTGAATTTTCTTGCTCCTTGTCAAATATCCGATAACTCAATGCTCCGACAGTGTATTAGGTTCAAAATTCAACCAGTTAAACATTCATTGTTATTCAATTTAAAGGCTGTATTTTATTATTTAAATGCCCATTCCATGCCCATATTGTAGCCGATTGTAATATACCGGGTAGTGATGACACTAATGACTTAACCGGTCCATAATAATCCGTTTTCTAAAATTGGGATATTGCCAGAGTGTAATTCATTTTCGAAATTGAATATTTCCGTGTTTATAGTGTGGCTCTGTTTACTTAACTAAATTGGTACTTCACTGTTTGCATTAAATATATAGGTTTCGGTCTCAAAAAGACTACACCTGAGGCAAAAATAATACGAAATGTATTAATGAGTTTTAGGCGTAGTTACAAAAATGGGCTAATTGGAATCCCCGGGTTTTGAAATATTTCATCAGGACTTCGCAAAAACTTCCTTCTAAAGCGTTGCTGTTTACTTCGCCTTCATTCGCAACTCGGGTAGTATATTACTCCTACAAACTACCTCTGTGGATCCTCTAAAACTGTCCTCAGATGCGTATCAGGTCTCTTTCCGTGCAAGGATAATCAGGAAAATTCCAATTAAAACTTATTATATTACTATTTTTGCAACCGTTCTCTCTCAGTTTATCGCTGGAGTTTGGCTGTAATAAGTCTTCTTATCTGGCGTTTCGTAAAGGGCGTGGGTCTTATGGATCCCACGTCTCTGAAGGTGTCCTTGCTGTGCGGTGTTCGCGTGTTTTTGGAATGGTCTTACGTGTTCGTGTAGCCCGTGTTCTTTCCGATATTTTATTTTAGGTCAGGGAGCAGTAATCTACGCATTGAGCTGTTGCGTGTGCTGGCGATATGACTGGAGGTCAAAATGGGGACGGCTTGCGTTTGTTCTTGGAATTTTCCGAGTCATCTATTTGAGGAAATGACGGAAATGCTCTTACCGCCCCCACCAAACTGTCCTTCTGGGAGATAATTAGCGTATTTTAAGAAGCCGTGAATATAGGGGCGTTTTGGGATCCTTTTTTTTTTTTTGTAAAGGTGTTCTATTTGTTTCTTTTTATCATTTCAATAATTATTTTCAATCAATCGACACCCAGAGAAACGCACTGAATACAGTCATTCTGTGCGTTTTATCTCATCTTTTAGTAAATTTTCTCGCGGAGCTATTAGTGATTTGTGTTACAGCGCTCATCAAGCGCTTATTTCTTTTTTGCTTTGGTGGTAAACGTGCCATGGCATCTGATTGGTGGAGCCATGTGTGTGCCTCCGATAGGTGGAATAAATATTGCTGAAATGATTTGGTATTTTTTAGATTGAGACACTCTTTCGCTTGAATTCCCAAAATGGTTCCAAATGATTGCACACATGAATTCGAAAAAAAACAGCTATTTTGTATAAATTGCCCTCCAAATTCCTTTATCCATTACTCGTAGGTAGGTACTGTATAATCCTCCTCGGTTTAGACGTCTAGTTGACAGGGATGCGTCTCGCACAGATCTTCGAAGTTTTTCAGGGACAGGCATCAACTTGCATCCTGTGACCAAAGGAACGGTAGTCATTCTCGACGCGCGAGCAAGATGATGCCGATCATTACATTATGAGAAAAGGGGAATGGTTCCGTAATCCCTCAAAAAGAGAATGAGGCCAATGAGTGGATGTCAAAAAGATATTTTGGCTGCCACTTTTCGCTTGCCAACAGTCTTGCCAGCAACTGAAGTATACGGAATTAATTGGGGTTGTGATACTCTAGGCATGGGAATATCAGTTTTTATCTCGGAATTTTGTTCTTACTGATATGATATTCATTTCTTTTCCCGACATGTTTCCCGTATTTGTCTATTAATCCAACCGATTCGCCATCGCATGCCATTGGAGTTTCCGATCTAGCCTTGAAGAAATGAGACTTAAAACCTAAATCTTCATGCTATCATTTACTTATATTTTTAGCATTAAAATTTACTCTGACGTTGCAATCATAGTCAATTGTGATTTTTTATTACCTTATTTATTCCTTTCGCCTCTATTTCTAAGAGTTGGCTTTGAATTTTTTTTTTGTTTTTGACTAAATATTGGCTTAATAAGTGTACCACTGACTTATGCTTCTTGTGTTGAGGGCCAAATTAATGTTTTTATGCCTTGATTGCAACGTCTATATACCCCTCAATCGCAAATTCAGTTCCATCACGTAGCATGGGAGCGTCGCCGGTGTGTCAACTGGTATAGGCTTGGTTGAGTCAGCAAATACGCGTGGAGATCTGCTTGTCGATATGAATTTGTAGCCAGTTTTACTGTCCCATTTTTGTCAGTCTTGTAAGCATTGTTATTTTAATCGTTTCTTGGGTCTGATATTGTACACGGTTTTGGATGAATTCGTGATGGTTTTTATAATTATTCAATTTTATTTCTAATCTAGGGCAGCGTGTGATGCCACGCCGGAAGATTAAATTCTACCTTTAAATTATATCTGTCCTGAACACCTTTTAACGTCATTGACTCCCTGTTAATATTTATTATGTGAAGAAGTCAATCACTCTTTTTGTTAAAGAAGTTCAGTTGCACGGTTAAACTCGTCACCTACGAACGCATAAACGCATACTGCCTTTTGCTTTTTCCCTCGACTTTTTCTGCATCACTTCTGTGAGGAGCGATGCGATTTGGTCTGAGAATATTAGTGCCAGAAGATGATTCGTGTGTAGGTACTTGAACAAAGAACTTTTTCTCTCATTTCAGGCGTTGTCGGTTCTCCCTTTAATTATGAGGAAATTTGAAACGAAATCCCTAGTAGTTGTGGGAATAGTTTTTGTTCCATTTCCATCTATTGATCGATTTAATGATGCTCGGATTTCATCCTGTGACTAATGTTTAGTCACAGGAAGAAGTGCTTTTGATGCATCTTAGGGAAAAATGGGAGTGGTCGGTCTTTGTGGATGCTCTTAAGTTTTTTTGTTAAAGTTTCAGATACCGAGCTTTTGAGTGTTGGAATTTTGTTGCGTCTATTCTACTAATGCGGCAATGTATTTTTGTATTGCATAACTTGTAACCGAAAGAAACTGGTTTTATTATTTTTGTTTGTCATGAAAACATAGGGGTAGGTTCTTATCTTGGCTCCTGTTCTCCTGAAATATCCAGTACCTGGATTTTGATCGCTATATATATTTTTGCGTTTGAGGAATTAAGATAGAGAATAATTTACGTTTGGCATCTTCTCACTTACCTTATGTTTGTCCTTTTTGGGATTCCTTGCTTGTTTCTCTGCCGTCTTGTCGTGTTGCATCGTTTGATTACTACTCTGTTCACGTTACTCCGTCTCGATTTTCGAATACGATTAATGGAAATGCAGCATTTACTGGGTCATTTGCATGCTGCTTTAGAATATGAACCTGTTACGTCTTCGCGTCTCTCTTGCCCCTCAAACGTTTGGCTAGACGATTGGAACAACCACCCGCCTCTCTCCCCCCTAGCATCCCTCGGCGGAAAATCGAACGCATCCCCTGAGGCTCCTGTCTCGTCTTGGAATCCGCTTCGGGAGCTCTTCCGGTCTATTTGTGGGGATGCGCTCGGAAACGGCCCCATTCGCATTGATCGCCCGAATAATAATGCTCTACCGCAAGCGTCCTTGGGAGGAGGGATAAGTGCGTATTAAGAGCGTTTGCTTCCCTTCGGGTACCGCGTGTGCGGATCAGAGACTTTACGCAACGTTGTTGGCATGACCAACCCTTCCCTGTTTAGACCGCTGCCCGTCCATTTTTTTTAAAGTGTCGAGCGGCAAAATTGAAGGTGTTGAGGAAAAAAAGCCCCCGATTCCGACGGCGGCGGTGCCGAAAATAGATTTTTATTCCGGGGCCAGTCACTAACCTATTCCGTTTTTCAGAGCTCGGGAGGATTCTCCTGCTGGGGCCACTCGTGACGGGTTTATAAAAAGAACTCTAGAATTCCCTCTCCCTTCCATTCCTCTGCCATCTTCTCTCTCCCTTTCTTTCGGTCTCACGCTCCGTCTCGTTTTTTTTTTATTCCTGGGATGTTTGGAAGAAAAATATCTAATTTCTATGGCTGGGATGAAAACATTCCCTCAGTCCGGGGTCGTCCCATTTTTACAACCTCGTGTTTGTTTCGCTGGGAGAGAATTTGTCGAATGGACGCGTTTGGTATACTTTGATTGCACATGTGGAGTTTATTAAGGCTAATTTTTATGCTGTTAGTTATTTCTTATTAATCAGCTCGTGCATCTGCACCAACTGTATAAGCTGCAACCCGGCAGAAGTGGAAAAGTTAGGGTCACTATCCTTAATATAAATGTAAGTAAATTGGTACGACCTTAAGACAGATGGAAAGACAAAATTGAGGTTATTATTTTTCGAAGCTTCAGGAAGCTTACCCTATTTATATCAGTTCAGGTGTTATACTGAGAGTGACATTCTCATTAGGCGCCGAAATTGTTATAGATGGTGTATTGAACACCGTGGTCTCGAAAAATCAATTGTGCAGGAAAAGTCATGGAAAGTTAAAAAGTGTCTGGTCGTGAAATATTGAGAAAGCTCGAGTATCCTGATCTGATGATTGGGCGGAATGTGCTCGCTTGCTTTGATGTCTCCAATTGTTAATCCTGTACATATTCAAAGGGACCTTCTGTTTTAGGTGTCTGGAACTGCCAAATCGATTACATCTCCTTACTGCGAAAACATACTTCGGTTTACCACGTGTGCGGTAGACTATAATACGCCGTGCACGTTTTGTTTGTAACGAATTTGAACCCACTATGCTTTGCTATTGCATCGATACCTGCCAGCCGTGACAGTCATATCGGTAACTGTCATATCGGTAACTTGGCCTGGCAATCCGAAAGTTTTGAGTTCGATGTATGTTTCTCTTGTGATTAAGGTGTACAATAAACTTGGAGCTTGAAACATCGTTAAATCTAAGTTTTCCACCAATGTTTCATCCCTCTCTCTCGCTCTCTCTCTCATAACCTGTATTCACTGCCTCATTAGAGATAGTTTATCATTATAGTCTTCTTTCTAAGATTTTTATTCATCATTCCTAAGGTATCACATTATACGCATGTCTAACTGGATTCTCAGTCTGGATTTACTTCAATCCATGAGTACTATCGTAATGCTGCATACAGAATTGTTAAATATTGCGTGCTTTTGGTGTAGTATTCATTTTATGGACCGAAAAGGAAGGTTAATAAGATTTGTGTACATATCTTGAGTTGAGCCAGGTCCCGATGCAATCCATAGCATACACAGCACCGAATCCCTCACCTGCAAAAGTGGAATTTGTATCTAAATAACGCCATTTAAGGCATTTCGTATTATTACAGTTCTCTTGTATCTCTTCGATAGCCCGAATAAATAAAACGCCAATAAATCGGATGCCGGTGATGCCATTGAATTGTGTGATGTTGTTCCTCTTTTCAGATTCTATTCTTTATGCTTGGTCGCGAATAATTACTAGTCTTCAGGCGTGTATCAATTCTATTTTGGGTTTGAGCAGTCACAAACGTGCAACATGCGTCATCACATTCTTCAATGGATTCCCTGTGAAGGCGCATCGCGAATCAATAAAAATAGGTCTGTACAATGCATCAATAATAATATTTCCGTGATTACTCATGCGGACGCTCATCGCATTAATAATTACCTGGTTCTTTGACCCCGTATTTATCTTTTTTCTCGTGCCGTAGCATATTTTTTAACCGTTGCTGATGTAAAGTTATGTTTATCTCATAGCTTGTCTGAGTCCAAATGTAAATATTTGGGAAATATAATTTGAATCATAAAATTGTAGAGACGATTTTCTTTTTAGTAAATGGAATCATTTTGGGCAAATGATCTTCATTTTTGTATATCCGGACCTGATGTACCTACTATAATTATATAGCCGTGAAGTTGATTACCTCTCAAATTACGCCCGTAATGTTTTTGTCATGGTTTCCTCCGAGTTAGAATTTGTTTTTAAAGTAACTCATTTTTAAATTGTCGTTAAGTGTCTCCTGTGTGCTTTTACAGCATTTTAAATACAATATCCAACTGCTAGATTGTCATAGATGGATATCTATTCTGTCCTAGGCACATTCCTCGGATATCTTGTTCGTGTCCTCTTTCATTTAATCGGTGCGTGTTCCTGTTAACTTTCTTTTACTCACCCGGAACTCAATTTTATCTTTCTTTTCTTTCCCTAATCTTTAACTGATAATATTTTCCCTTAGACCTCCCGACATTTGCTTCCTAAAATTCTGGGTCAGATCTACAGACCTTGGAAAACATTAGATTAGTTATATAACATCCAAAGCAGGAATATTTTATATTTTGGAGACATGTTTTGATACGTGGTGGAAATCTTGAATTTATACAGGCGTTTGAAGACACTCAGACAACAATAGAGGCAGAGCGAAGTAATTATCATCAATCTTATCAGCTGCTATTAATTTTGTTTGGGAATAATACATTACATTTTACCCACATCCCGCGAATAGCAAGGGGGCCTATTTCGAATAATATTTTGACATTAATGTCGTCATCATGAGTTTTAAATCTGTAGCTGATAGGAATCATCTACCAGCTAATGAATACTTCAATGGTAAGAATAGTCCAAGGGAAAGCATGCATGTCCCGATTCGTATGCCTCTCAAATGCTGGCTGATAGAAGGAAGAAAGTTAAATGGCAATAGTTACACGCTCTTCGCGTACTTTGCAATGGTTGGTAGCCATGTCGTTCAGGCAGGTACACCTTTTGAACTGTAGAAGCCGTTCGCAGAGCCGATAATTAGCCCTGCAGTCGACACCGAAAACTCCCTCCTCCTCCTCACGGATCTCCTTCTTCCTTCCACCCACACCCCTCCCATTAACCGCGTTCTAATTTAAACCGTTCAGCAAGTGTTTAAAAGTTCTGTAGGCGCCCGCCCACCGAAAGGGGAGAGGGTGGGCCGTGTGGCGATGGAGGGGAAGGGGTGAGGGAGGACTGTAAAAGGGCGGCGTTTGTATGCGTGTATTTCGAACGGGGTCTTGCGGAGGGGTGTCGTCGAGTCGGGAGTTGTAAATACGCTTCTATTAATACTCGCCCAGAACGCTTCCTCCGCCCCCCCTCCCCTCCCCTCGCCTCTTTTCCTACACCCCCTCGTGGGGTGAAGACATGGGAAGAGGGAGGGGTGGGAGAGTTGTTTCCTCGGGGTGGTTGTGGCCCGTGGACGGCGGCGATTGTGTTTGCGTGTGCTCGTTTGTGTTTGCGAGGGGGACGCTCATGGTGTGCCGGAGCGTCTGCACGTTGTGCTGTCGGGAGGGTGAGGTTTTTTTTTTGGTGTCGGAGGGCGTTTTTCGTGTGCCGAACTCACGGTCTGCAATCCGTTCTCGCTCGTTGCCGTAGCGACGGGATGCGTTTTGCGCGGAGTGACGTACTCCAGTCCGGTGTCTCGAAGAGAGGTGTGGGGAGGACGTTCACCCTGAGAGTGAGAGGGGAGGATTTTCGCGAATAGTCTTGGATGGTGGGCGTCACCGCCCAGATAGCGAAGTGGGTAGAGTGACTAGAGAGCGAAGTTGATGGAGTAATCTATCAGCTACAGGTTTGGGGCATTTGTCTGTGAACGAGCGGGGTAGTGGGTTTGGACCTGGGTGTTGCATCAGAACGCACCTCCCTGAATTCCGAGCGGTGTGATTTTCTGAATAATGACAGATGAGCGTTGAGCGATGACGGAGCGATTCATTACGGTAAATATAGGAATTTTTCGCTACCTAGCGCATGGTACGTGTCCTTACGAATCTGATCGAGCTGTAGCGTTGACTTTATGTAAGTGTAATTAAGGCCGTGTGCCATTTTGTTGTAACATTTCTCGCTTAACAAGGTCTGTCACATGTAAAGAACAGGTCTCTTCGCCAAAAATAAATATAATCCGCGAAGCTCGGGAGGTAGAAATGCGTCCACGTCTAAGCTAACCTTAGGAGAATGTGCGCGACGTCGTCTACCATTCTTGACCGGAATCAAGATTGAGCGCGTGAATTTCGTTTCCGTTTCTTTTTCCAGACTTTTCAATAGCTCTATGATGCTTTTGAAAGACCCTCTCCATTTTTTTAGTGCTTAATGACATAATGCGAGATAGCATCTCAGCAAAACTGCTGGTGAGCCTCGAGGTTAATTCCATTCAGGTGCGATTGATAAAGACCACGTCCTTACGAAATATCGTTTTTTCTCTAGCGGTGGAAAATTTCCATGACGTACTTTAGTGGCGCATGTTACATGAGCCTTCGTTCTTGTCCATGTATTTAGCCGTAATATTTTGTGAAAGATAAGGCCTTGATCTAGCGCCGAAGGTGTCTTTACTATATTATTTTTATTTGAGAGCGTATTGTTACCTGTTGCCTCAACCTTTGAAGAGCTAAATGTTCTTTTATCTTGACCTTCTAGAGATGGAAGGAAAGGAAAATATCAAAACATTCCTCGTGTTAGATTATGGGGTGGATGTTCTACTTCAATTAGCAACAAGGTTACGTTCTGTGATTGAGCTCGAAACGCTCTTTGGGTTGCTGATAGGTTGCCAAACTTGCTGCGATCCTCTGCCAGTTCTTCAAATGCTGTCTTCTTGGCCTAATTTTAGGCTGCGTTCATTTCTATGGAATTAACCCTCCCCTTTGACATTGCCGAGGTATTTTGGCCGACCATACATTGTTAATTTCGGGTTGAACTACCCTGTCCTTGCGGGCCAATCTGTCGCCTGCGTTAACCTCTGCTTCAAATCATGGCATTGTGCTCCATCTTGCATCACGTTCTTTGGAAATTGCAATCATAATCGGTCAGTTTTTCTGACTCCCGAATTCTTCCCTCCAATGAGTAGGTGGCATCACATTTACAATGTTTTTTATCATTTGTATTTTATTTCATGTGGACTGCCTGTTGCAAAACTTTGTGTTCTGGACACAGTGTTCATGTCCTTTCTATTTAGGTTCCGATACCAAGTTTTCACTGCATTTTTTTTTACTTTCTAATGTGTATGATGTGGAGAATCAATTTTGGTTATCTTATATTGCAATTACAATTAATATGATATATATGTTCACGATGCAGTTGTTTTGCTATGAGAAACAGTGATCGATTTTGTATTAATAGTTCTTTTTTAACACAGATATTACTACTGAATTGTCTGAGATATCCATGCCATAGTTGTCACATATACCGTTGAATCAATGATAATATTGCAGCATTCCGTCGAGAAACAACAGAATGACTATCGATTCCCAAAAACAGCCTATTTGAACTTCCTGGGACTCGAAATATTCAAGCCTTCCCCGAAACGTCGTTGCTGACCGCCGAAAACCTGAACCCATCGGCTGGCGGGTTATTTCGGACCTAGCGCCTCGTATTGTTGTCTCGTGGCTAGTTTCACTTCAATTAATTTGGCTGTTCACCCACCTTGGGCCAATCGGAAGCTCGGAAACCGCCGTTTTTAAATTAGGAGAGCAACCCTTTTCTTTCCCCCAGAAAGCCAGCCCCCGCCCCAGCTCCCCTTCTCCTTTCTCAACTATCTTCCCGACCCCCGTAGCCTTTTGCCCACGCAACAGAAGGAAGGGAACACTTTCGTTTTCTATTATTGAATCCTCCAGGCGCGCGCTCGGACACAAACACAACGGCCGCGAATAGTTGCCGCCCAATTATAGACAAATGGTGGGGACATTGGAGGGGAAGAGACCTATTTCTCGCCGTCATCGCCGTGAGGCAACGCGGCGAAGAAGACGTGGGGGCTCGCGCAAAACGGAATTGCACGCGTGCCCGAGACTGCTAGCGCCACGTCGAGTCTGACACCGTCGAGCGGTTGAACAGTCTCAATTCGTGCAGGGTTTGTCAGTTATCCTGGACATAAATATACAGTCCTTTACTGAAGTGCCGGCATTGTTAGCTAAGTGGGTAATGAGCCGACCTGGCGGCCAGAAGGTCGTGGGTTATGATCCAGCTCAGGGAATGGATGTTGTGTTTTTCTTATGATTAAGATCCAAGGTTAGTCGGTGCGATGTACATTAGACGTTGGAGCACCTATAAACCCAAGTTTACTACTACTTAGTGCGTTTTGATACCTTTCTTTCCAAGACATGAACTTTCCTTCTTAGAATCTACAAAATTTTCGAAGTGTTTTTTTTTCATCTGCTTGAAGCGTAAGCGATATACATTATGATCGATGGAATTCCTATATTCGGATCAATTTTTTTTTGCACCGGCACCGGCAGGGGCAGGTTAACTATAATAACTCATTTTTTGTTACAGAAATCACAGTCGCAGTCGTTTCAATTTTAAACTTAATAGGAAATAAAATGGACGCATTGACTCTTCCTTGCCTTGAACCTTGCCTCTCTCACATATTTCTTTTCATGCAAGGAATTGAAATCCGTAGGTCCTGCAAAGCGATAGAGTGACCCTTATTCACGTCTCGGCTCCATGCTCCCTAAAGTCTTTATCGTTTTTATGGGTTTTGCACGGACTTCCGTGATCCATGTATTTAGAGGGGCTGTGTGCTGGAACGATCTGAAGGGGGTAAGCACGATGGGATGAAGGAGTCCGTTTATTGAACAAGCCAGCTAGCTATTGCGTAGCGGACCTCGGAAAAAAGTGAGCGGCGCTTGCGCAGTCTCGGAAAATCGAGAGTCAACTTCTCCCTCTCCTTACCTTCGCCATCACCGATAAACCGCAGAAAGATAAGGTGGTGTGGGGATCTAAAAATAAGTCGGGCGTGGACTTTGCCTTCAATTCAACAATTTACCATCGCTACGATTGCTGGGACTATTGCATCCCATTCCTTGCTGTTAAAATGGATGGATGATATCTATTTGCGAGACGTTTGTAGGCTGAGGAGGCTGCCGTGGCCTCTTTTTTTATCCGTGTGCTGTAGCTAACGGGTTTAAAAGAGTTCTGCTCGGCATCGAATACCTCTTCCCTCGGTTATTGGAGCCTATAACGTTTTTTTTTGTTTGATGAGGAGGATTTTTCTAATTATCTCTTAAACCGATAGTTAAAATTTAGATCGTGGTGCCTTCGAATTGTGGTTTTAGCGTCTTTATCTGCTCTTTCCCTCAAACAATGTCGTCGAATAAATCCTAAGCATCGCTGTCCAACAACATGCGGCGCCAAGTCGATCTGAACGAGATGATAGCTCTGATTTCTTATTTGCGTTTGATTCAAGTTGTGAAGGATGTGTTTTTCCCGCCCGATTCAAATAATTATATATGCATAATTCGGTCTTAAATGCTGCAAATTGTTTATGCATGTCTGCCTAATGTGGCCTGCCTAATCTGCCTAATTTAACGTGAATTAAAAAACAAATATTAGTGTTCCAAGGTTTGGCCGTACGAGCAGAAGTAAACGTTTCCGACCATTTAGGTTATTTCATGAAATTTTATATGGGTAAGTACTTTAAAAAAAGTGGAGTACGTACCTAATTACCGTTGAATGTACCTCTAACATTTTATTTTCAATCACCTAAGTCAATAAAAGATTAGCTCATGATATGCATGTTCATCGTACTTCAAGTCTCGTGTGGTGACTTATCTTCATATTTTAAGCACACTGTTAACAGAAGGTAAGGTTTATTGAAATAAATTGGTAGTTAAACTTTGCTATTGTTGCAAGTTCAATCGTACTCTTGTATCATGTTGATTTTCAAAAATATTATGAAAAATTGAATGGTTTCAAGTTCAACTTTAATGCAAATGCAAACTTGGTAATTTTCACCTAATTTATTACGGTACCACCGTTTTCAACGCATAGCTGATTTCCTTAGGTACACGAAACTTGAGTACCTAAGCATGTCGCCTATACGCTGTAGCCAGTGGTTTCCGTAACAAATTTGGTGATTTTACAAAGTTTGCATTTTTTCAGTTACTGCATGGAAATCGGTATTTTTGCCATGAAACGACTCTTTTAAAATGTTTATATTTTGTTGGCCAATGTCAATGGCCAAAGGATCTCTCGGTGGCAAATTAAAGGATCATCACACAATTGTTAATATATCGATACTTTCATTTGCGCAGCTGGTGGTATATTCAACATTAGACGTTTGTCTCAGTTTTCTCGCTGCCATAAACAAATTAACATGACTGTCGCTGTTCAGTCATGTTCTTAATTTGCTTAAGCTTTGATAGAAACCGTTCCAAGAATATTGATTATACAGTGGAGATAAAAATTTTCGAGGTTACGTACTAACAGAAGATAGGGAGGATGACAGTTTAGCCGTATACACGGCATTAGGTATCATTCACTGAACGTATTATTTCATTTGAAATAAATTTATTCGAGTTTTATTATTGCATGCCAAGTTTTGCGATAATGTGTATGAATGCGTATGAACTTCGAACAGCTTTGGGTTTAGCAAGTGATTGAATTAGAAATCCGTCCGGGCTGTCGACAATATGGGAGTTTTGGGGGCCTGTACCGGGACTAATTCTCGGAAAGAGACCGCATTGCGTAATAGCTGCGGCGTTTTGCATCATATCCTTCTCAGCTTTTTTTTAATTCTCGTTTCCCTCTTCCTCCGTCTCCGGCGACGGATGCGTGAAGATTCTTCACAGCTTCGAAATTAAGTTGGGATGGGAAATGAGGGGGGAGGGCTATTTCTGTTAGTGCCACGTGACTCGGCGGTGTTGCCTCCGTACCCTCCAGAAAAGCGATCCGATTTGCCGGTTCTTGTTTTTGTTGCTCTCCAATCCATTATTTACTTTGCGATAAATAATGTGGTAGTTTTACAGACGGAAGTGGTAGCCTTTATGTTTATAGTCTAATGTTCACCACGTGCTTCAGCAAGGGCGTGTACTAGGGAGGGTCAGGTCAACAACTACGAAAAACGAAGAGACGGAAGGAGTGAGAAAAGAAAAAGAATATGAAGGGATAGTGCTTTGGTCCATTAAAGTTTCACCATTGTAAATCGTGGCAGCCGCAGGTTATGGGAGTCATGGAAAATAATTTTTGGTCTGGAAGCGATTGGAATGTAATAGAGAACTATTTAAAATGCATAGAATTCATGCATGATGGATTTCATTCTAAGCGATTGTTTTGGAATACAATTACAATTGGAATTACAATTCAACAGTAAAATGATTCCAAGGCGGTAGTCAATTTGCAGTCGACTGAAGAGGCTTTTCTTTCAATGTTCCTCTTAGCCCGCGATCGCCCTCGTAATTTTCTTTCATTCGGCTTCCCTTGTATCTCTGGTGAAAACCATCTGAATTAAGTTGCCCTATGTAGATATTTACCCTTGGATTTGTGCATCTCTCTTAAGTTTGGTAATGTCGATTTTATACGTGAAACCTCTTGTGACTTTGCAATTTTCGGTCATGCAAATTCGTCCTAGTCAAGGAGATAAACAATAAAAATGTGACCATCCTGTTTATGTAGGGCACAACCATCTACTGTCCGGAAATGGGACTCCCGAGTGCAAGTTCGTGTCAGGGGAAAGCAAATTGTGGGAATCCATTGGACGGAATCAGGAGTGGACTCTCTCGACACTATCATTGCAGCTTGGTGATTTAATTTCCCGCACGTGCTGCACTCTCTGAATGGGTCTTAATTCGAGGCGACGACTTTCCGGTGGGAAGGCAATGCCCGCACGTAGCCCCTGACATTATTATTTCACCTGCCCCGTGGATATGAATTCGCGTGGAATAGATTTTCCTTGCCTTTTGTGGATGTAAACTTTGTAAATAATCTATTATCTCTAGGAGTTGCTATCATGAATTTTTAAACGATTACTCTTATTTCTAATCGATCTCCCTTCATCTGTGATTAACGCCCAGATGTTCTTCCTACGTCTTCTATTTTGTAATGAAGCAGTGTGTGTTTCATTTTTAATGTGCCTGTTTGGATGTCTTGGCGAATTTGATGAATCGATCTTACAATTAGATATTTATAACAGCGAAAAGAGCATCGCGTCTGCTGCACGGCCATTGAGCCCCTTAAAAAGATGTTCTCAGCGTAGAAAAATCATTATTTAGTTATTTGAAAGAGAATCACTTGGTTCCGTAGACTTTCCTGCTGTGGCACTGAAGGATGATTAACCATCTAGGAATTTAGTGATGTTGCCTAAGTATGTCTATAACGTAAACGACACAAATAAATAATAATATCTACGTAGCGAATTTTCAGCAATATCGATGAAAAAATGACGGGGCTTTGTATTATTTTTCCTTGATGCGTTTCATCCTTAGTGTTTGTCTGTAGATTGGATTTTGAAAGTGTATTCATGGCTGTGTTGTTTCTTTTCCAGTGACCATTAAAAAAATCATTCCTGAGGTACTAATCATGCAGTGAAATTGGAACCGCAATTCCACAGAAATATTTCTGTCTCTGCTATAACTCGAACCCAAATAGCTAATCACTTGAAAGTACCCAAATCATTACTACAACCCGAACGAATCAGTCACTGCGTTACCGTAAAAAACAGCACAAGTTGGTGAGAATACCGGTCCTGTTTCATTGTTTAAGCTGGCTATATGACATCTACCCCATCATGGCATTCTTTGAATGAAATCTCCGTGGACATTATCGGCCCAACTTCCATTTCAATCGATATTCTTTCGAGGTAAACGTACGAGCAAAGGGATCTGTTTATTTTCGGCGGCCCTTGACTTTCTCGTGACATCGCCTTTCGCCTCTCTTCCTTATTGTTGTTGAAAAAATTGATAAACTATATGCCATCATTGACGCTTGGAGTCATTTTCTCGCGGGTAATTTTTTGCGGGCATGAAGATGCTGCCTACTGCGTACTTTCGAATGTTCGGGGTTTTTGCTTGCTTATGTTTTTATTCCTCTTCCTCTCGTGATACAGGAAGGGAAAGCCGTATACAAGTTCAAGGGCGTGCGACACGAGTAACTTCGAATTTTTGTGGCGGAGTTGGAGGATATAAGGGAGAGAAAATTAATATCAATGCTTAGCTCCTGTAGTCTTGTTTTATTCGCCGGACCCGCTCCTTTCCCTTTTTCTTGCCTGATTTTTCTACATTTCTTCCCAAGTTTCTTCCCTACTGCTAAACGTCTCAACAACCGCCCCTTCTCACCGTATCCACTCCCGCACCTCTTAAATCAACCTGTATATTTCGTTCTCATTTGGCTTCCTTTGACATTGCATTTAAATGTTTAGCCTCTATTGGCTATGAAGTATGTACTCGTTACCCTATCTACTGAGGAAAAACAGTTTATACGTGATGAATGACATGAATTAGTTTTTCGGGTTTTTGCCGCGTTTGTTCATTTTTGGCGGACGACAGCATAAACCCGAAAAACAGTAATTCATTTAATCACCGCGGAAGCCTCCTCACCAGTGATGAATAAAAGTTTGATATTACTTAAAAGCATGTAAGGTGATGCGGGATTGTGAACGGGTGGAAGAAAATGTATATTTAAATTGGCTTGAATTGAGGAAAGATGAAATGGCTGTCGTAGAAGAGTTAATGTGCAAGTAAAATAAAGGCAACATAAAAGTTAATGTGAATTTCTCAGAAGTCAGCAATTATGTGTGTGTTAGTTTTAATGGGTGGTTGAAATCTGTCGATTCTGTATAGTCTTGTCAACAATAGTGAGTGGTTAAGGAAGTTATTCTTGTGGGTTCCCTTCAAAGATAAAGGACGGCCAATGAAATAAAACAGCCGTTTCGCGGTCAGCTATGGTACGATGCTCCCTTTGTTGTGGTTCGGGCGAGTGGCAAAAAGGAGTGAAGGTTTTGGAGCCATTAAGCGAAGCGAAGTCGAAGCATCATCCCCTTTGTTTTGTTGTCCTGAAGCATTCTTTTGTCTGTCCATGGAGTATATACGTCTTACAGTTAGTCCAAGACAGGAATGGTAAAAAAAAAGAGTTGATTAATTCTGTCATGTTGAATGGAATCGTCGTTGCTTCTTGAAAAATAAGAATATTGGACTATCCGACGTGTCGAGGCGAGACAGCATTTCAGGGATTAAATTAAACTCTACGAGTTGCACTGTCCCCACTGTCCACATATATTTAATGTACCATCTAATATGCAGCATGTGTTTCAACGTCTAAGGCGTCAGCATCAGTAGACCTGACAGTGCAACTCGTGTAGTTTAATTTAATGCCACAAAGTATTGGGATAAAAGTTTTTGAATTTGATTTGTTTTTGGCGCATCGACATCAGTGGACTTAAGCGTCGAGGGGCCAGAAGCGTGGTCTCTCATGTCTTCGTAAAAATTTCTCTCGCTTAATTTGTGCCACAGATGAGTAGTGCGTTGGTTACAACCTACGCTATCGTGTAGGTGGGAAGTATTTTTAAATGTGGATGAATATAGTTCGAAGCAAGTTGTCCTTTCAACAGTTTCGTCGGTGGAGGGCAAGTGGAATGAATGGACGGATGATACCAACCTTAAAATTAAGGTTTGATAGAAAGGATAGGAAAATTTTTGCTGTGGGAAATGTGACGCGCTGCATAGTAAAGGCACCAGAGCTATTGAGGATGGACTTCGAGTACAGTGGATGTCTTCGAGGTTTGGGTTTATTGAAAGTTTACTTTGGCCGGAAGGAATGGCACAAGAAATAGTATTGGGCGTCATAGAGGAGGAAGGAATGTTGTTTTAAAGTAGAGTAGGCAGTTGGATGTACTGTCGTAGGTCATTTTAGGAGAAATAATGAAGTAAATCAAGGAAGGAAGGGAAAATGAATGAGGACTTTTGCCTTTCTTGGAATGGGTAGGAAGAATACAATGCTGGAAAATGGATTAATACTAAAATTGATTGAGTTATGCGATACGTTGTAGAACGATGAGGCAATCAATGAAAAAAAACCTTGTATATACATTGCACAGCGCATACTTTTAATAAATTATTTCAATAACTATACCATCACTGTCAAAGATGTCTTTTATCCATGAAAATGACGCTAGAGTCGTCGAAATCATTTATTAATAGCATGTGCTGTCCAATGCATGTACAAGGTATTTTTATTCAATATGTTTGGAATGATACAAGACGAAAGGCTTTATTGGCTATCTTTCCGAACTTGGTTGACTTTTCATCGGAGTTACTTTACCAATAGGATATCTTTTCCCTTGCCATGTATATAAGTGTGCGTCAATGTGTAATTGACATGTGAATATTGTGCCTTATTTTAATTGGAAGCCACTTGTGCCGGAATGTAAAATAAATAAAGGTAAAATGTATTAAAATCAAATGTTTAAAGGTTTTTGCTGTTTGCCTCAATGAGACTTGTCATTATACTATTGAGCCATCGACAAACAACTTCTCTCGCTGCTGCCGTGATGAAACATCTTGTTTTCCTCTTGAACACACTTGATGATCTGGCTCGATCCGCTTTCAGTTAAACCGTTGACCATTGCTCTAAACATCGATTTCATTAGAAAGGAGTACTTATTGTCCTTTTTCAGATCAGTTTCTCCCGACGAATAAAGTTTGCACTCGGAAGTCATTTCTTAATATTTATGAGTCCCCGGTGACCTCAGGAAGAGCGTCGGAGGGTATTCCGTTGATATAGGGAGCTAACCGACCCCAGACCGGGAGGACATATGATTCTTGACATTTTGAGGAGTGCGAGAAAGATACGCGAGCGCTTTTGCCATCATCATCATATTCTTCTTTTATTTCCGTCCTTCCTTCATTTTCCTCCTCCTCCGTTCTCATCTCCTCACCGTGTGGGTGCCTTTTTGACCTTTCGCTCAGCGTCCACTTCCCCCCCCCCCCCCCCCTGTTTTTGTCTGCATTTGCGTCTTCGTGTAATCCGTGCTCCTCCTCGTAGCAGCGCGAAGGGGGAAGGAGGAAAGAGATTTCTCTGTTCCCTCATCGAATTCCCTCATTTCGTTCCTCAATTAAGGGAGCGAGGAAGGGCAAGGTATCGATTAGGTACGTTTTTTTCCATGTTGTTTCCATGTTCTGAGTCCTCCACCGCAGACACTGGTTGCGAGTATTATTCTGTTATTTTGCGTACGAATTCACTAGGGTCAAAAAAAATACTCTAGGTACATTCTTAGAAAGCATTTTTTTTAATGGGTGTGATCTATTGTCACCTTTGTTCCACAAGTGAAAGAGGGTGTGAGGAAAAGTCGATCAATTTTATCCAGTTATGTCCAAACTCTTAACCCAAATGAAATTAACCACTATAAAAAATGGGTCTACAAGTATATGTAAAATCTTCTTCATCTGTGTAAAAATTAATATACATCTATAAAAAGTTTGCTCAATCGTTTAATGCTCTCATTTGATTTCATAGCACGGCGTAATGTAGCAATTTTGATTTCCTCCTTAGCCTCTTTTAGCTATTCAGGATCGGCCGTCCGGCTGCTAAGGTCACCTGCTCTTAGCTTTCTCTATTCCCTCATCTTCCAAAAAGTGTTTGTGCTTGATCATTTTTGATTTTTTTGGGTGTATGAGTTTTATTTTGTGATTTTAAAATGTTTTATCTCTTTTCAGGTAAGGGTCTTCTGGCGTTTCGAACGGTGAAGTGGGTTCCTGTCTTTGCTGCAAAAGTTCAGTAATCAGTCTTATATTCTCTTCCTAATCACTTGTTTAAAAGTATGATAGTTAAATTAAAATAAGTCAGGAAGTGAATGCTCATTCCCCATAAGGGATATGTCCCTTTAATGTAGATTAGTATGTTTGGTCTATATTTTCTTAGCTCGTTGCGGTTGTGGAATTTTCTACCCGTATTCCGTTAATTTATTTTTGTTTTTTGGGCCTCTTCGTCATGTTCGTATCTGACGAAACTCATGTGAAACTTCTGATTATGAATTTGCCGTTAAATTTCATCGATATGTTTCTTGTAAGCATGTACATTGCGTGTTATTTAACTCTCCCTTGGGTGGAATACCTTCATCCAAAAGTTTGGTGCATAGCTATACTATGCTCATTTGTGGGTTGATTATGACCTCGTATATGCTTTTACTGTATTTTTTCTTCCTAATTCAGTAACATCAATTGTCCTTGAATTATTTTTATGCAATTTTAACTTCCGTTTTAGAGGTTTTGGTAGAAATGCAGGGATTGTGTTAGTTGGGTTTCAACGTGGGGTAATATACATTAATAATTGCTAGTTACATGAAATTGAATGGAAACAGGTTGCTAGAACTTGAGTCCCGCAATTGATTTTTAGTTTCTTAAAGACGTCTCAATTGAGATGATTTGAATTCCTGGAATAAAATTGCCTATTAATGCTAGTTTTTAAAGCGTAAAATAACTGGATTTCTATTCGTTTAACGAATCTAATGACATCTTTGTTCCTTTGTGTAAGTACCTCCTATTATTAGTTAGTGAGAGGGGATGTTGTATGCATACGAAGTACATCATTTTGAAAAAACTTATGGGGCATAGTGAGGGGGAAAGACGACTGAAAGAGATCTCTGTACCTTATGCGACAGGTGATGAATTTTTGATATTATTTATGTAGTGTATACATTTCCTAAACCTTCAGTCGCTATTACCTTTAATACAAATTCAGAGAGAGAAATGAATAATAGTTCATGTATAATGTTATAAGCGCATTGAAATGGTAACTATCATGAAAATCTGGAGTGTATGCTGAGTTGTGCAGCCGAGAAGAAATACCAGGTGTTTACGAAAATAGAAGCTGGGTAATTAGGAGAGCCAAGTAGTTATTGTTGCTTCCCACGAGTATCATAGCAGTATAAGCAATCATAATAGTAATACGCTAAACAATTACGGAAATCAAGTTTTTAATATGGAAGCATTATCACTCGCGGTAATCATTTCGAATCGTACTATAATTTAAGTACTGAAAGTGGCAGGGAGTAAAAAATACCTCACGATCAACGAAGCAGTATCTGTGACAGAAAATAGTTAATTTTTCCTAGTCTCATTTTGAAATTTCATTTGAATTTTCTAATTGTAATTCTAATTCATGTACCTTGAACACTTGGTGCTTGAAATATGGTGCCGGAGGAAGCAAATAGTAGGTTCAGTCGTGGGAAATCAAAACTAATTGGGTGGAATAAGTACTGAAGACCATTGAATGGACGAAGAAGAGTTGGGAGGCCTGGCCGATGGAAAAAGTGTAAGACGAAACGCAGGGGGACAATGAATATGATACAAAGAAATCATCTCATCTTCTCGGTGTGTTTTTGGGGAATGGTTTGAGGAAGATAATGAGGTTGGGGTCGGATGAAAACATGGTCAGCCGATTATTGTGGCAAATGAATCCATAGGTATAACAAACCTTTGACAATCCCCCGTTGATTTTCTTCCACGCTGAAACCAATGAAATTGTTATTTTCTTCAGTCCCGAGAAACGGTACCTACCTTAGTTTCCTAGTTGTTAGTCATAAATTTAGCGAATTATTGATTAGCGAATTAGCGATTGTATTTTAAGATGTTGTCCCAATTGTAATAGAATAACATATAATTTTCTTTCCTACTTCAACCCAAACCTATTATAAATGACGCGAATGATCTTAGCCGCCGGTCGCTCCCTAGATTAACTTACTGACTAAAAACGGGAAGTCAGTCATCAGAATGGTAATATTTTTTAAACTGGCACTATTATGAAGATGAAATCGGTGTTGTATCACTCTGCCGCGTCTTTATCGCCATATCAGTGAGTCTGTCCACCGTACGGTCTTCAGTTTCAATTTCAAAATCAGCCATGGATGGAATTGACAGCTGGAGTAATGGAGTGATGCTCGTTGTTGGGGGAGGGGATTTGAAACATTCGGACGTTGGCAGGCGTGCACTTCCTTTATACCCGGTGGTCCTCCGCGGTTCACTTTTAGAAACGTATTTAAATGAGTCCCTCCCTCCCCCTCGCTCATTGCGTGCAAGAGGACAGCTAACAAGAGCTATCGCGCCCGCTTTATTTTCGGCATTCCGTTGCGAAAGCCACCACACTCCCGCACCACTTTCAAGCGGCTTCATTCCCCCAATTCTCTCTCTCCCTCCCACTCTTTTTTAACCCACCCCCCCCCCCTCACAGCACACTCCTTGCCGTTCTCCCCTCTCCTCCCCTCCATTTCAAGCTCCCCTTCCGTCCCATCGCCTTTCTTCTTCTGTCCGCCCCCGCGGCGAGCGGAGCGAAATGGAGGGATGGCGATAGGATCGAAGGGGAGAAATAGCGCCGGCCGGCTTCGAGGTCCGCGGGATTGGCGTCCGTCTTAAAATACTGTTCCCGCTTCCCTTCCTCTCCGTCCACCTCACGCGTGAGTGGACGTGTTATTCGGCCCCGGGCAATAACTCCCGACGGAAATTTCCCTCTCGTGTTGACTTGCGGGGTGGGGCGTTGGCCATTGTCAGCCAATATTGGAACGTCATCGAATAATTTTCAGCGCCGCGTCGTAAAGAAATAACATACATTCGTACTCTCCCTCTAAAACTAAATTATTTTGGGGCGGGCTGTGTTTAAAATGCAAAGTCGATCTATTCTTCGGAAAATCATATTTTTACGAGAGTTTTTCTCAATTGTCTACATGCTTACCTGAACTTTTTTTTGGCTTTTTATTCATTCATTCCAAGTTCTTAGCTTTTTTTCTTTTACGTTCCTGCCTTTATTCCTTTACTTCGTTTTTTGAGATTTTATTTGTTAGAATCCTTATAGCAGCCGTGTTGATTAAATTCTCCCATGGATTTTCCAGTCTAGCCTTACTTTACTCCATCCTCCCAGGTATTTTGTGTTATACATATACCTGTTTGGTTTCATGTTGGCTCGAGTTATATGGCGTAAAGCAGCCGAAATTTAAAATCTCGCTAAAAGTAATCGTGTGTTTGGACCTTTGTCAAGGATTGAGGCATTATGCATCGTGGGAGATGTACCTTATGGTGATTTCCGTCATAGTAAATGATCAAATGTACGCGTTTCTGGGTTTGGTCATTGAGGAATTTTATTCGAAGTACAATTTGTTGTTATCCGTTATACAATAAGTACAAGTGTCAATAGGTCTCTTTGAGGTCATTAGGTGGGCAAATACACACAGTCCCCATGTCGGTGCTATCATTTTCCATCTTGAGTACTTATTTGCCATAATGGAACTGCACTTGCGCATATTCACCTAATGTGTGCTGCGTCAATAATGATTTGAAACGCACGCCTAATGAGAAGAATGTCGTGAAATTCTTGCCCATCAGTGCAGTGGATCAAAATCCTTCCCGCGACTCCGAAGTGTCCCTAAAAGATAATGACGCAGCAATGCTGTTCCAATGGTATTCAGGGGAGCAAAGTACGGTAAATCTTAATTTAAACGCTCATTTTAGATAATTCATTCGTGATGCAAAATTCTCACGGTCTTAATGTCAGAATTGATTCGTTTTTCATGGTTTATGTACCAGTTATGGGGGATCTTTGGCTAATGATCTCGCCGGTATCAGCGCGCCAGAAGTATGAGGACTCCATCAGGGTTTTTGTGCTTCGTTATCTGGCCTGGTTTGAACCGACTGTGCAGTTGTCACTGGCGGTGGCAACAGATTCGATTTCAAGTCCGAAGGCTTCCCCAGGGAGCCGATAACGTAGTGAATCGGATGTTTTTCCCTACACTTTGGCCCGAGACTTGGCTCCCGTAATAGATCGAGGGGCGGGTCTCCTCTATATTAAGGATCTCTTTCCATCTTTCCATCGGTTTCCCATCAACCCTTCTCTTTTCTCCCAGTACATTCGCTTCAAGTTTTCCTTATTCCCATCTCCCTCCCTTCGCCCCTCCATTCTCTCTCCCCTTCCACCTTCTCCCGCTTTCGATCTACACGTGTCGCGCCCATCGGGGATTGAGATCGTCGGCCTTTCAGCGGCGGTACTACGGCACGTATAAAAGATGTTTTACTCACACACGTATAAACGATGTTTCCTGCCTCTTCATCGTCTTTTTATCCATAGTTTACCGTGAAAATACATGTACATTTTATAAGAGCTGTAAACAATTTTTTTTCATCATTAGCAGAATAACTATGCCGATATGAAGGGTTAGCCAATAGAAGAATCTAGTGAAGTGCTGCGTCTCACAAATCCTTGGATTGATAATTAGAGGTGTTCTTCCTTAGTATGCATCTAAATATTGGAGTGTTTTTCATTCCTTGATATTCCCTCTGGATTGTTTTTGGTCCCTCCCTCTTGAATTATATTCCCGTCAAATTCATTTTGTGTCACAGATTCTCTCTCTCAGACTCTCATTCTGAATATTCTTCATATTTTACTCGAAATGTTGCTTTTGTTCTCAAGTATTGTGCTTTATTCCACAAAATTATTTTTATGCTTGTTTTTCGATTTCTGCCTAAAAACAGTTTCCGAAATCATTTCTTATTTTTATTTGGCCAGTTTTCCTGTCGTTCACGGCCCTGATCTATAGTTCCATACTCTCTAAGAATATAATGTACTTGAATGTTTTCATAAATTGCGAAATAATATTTATAAACTACTCCTAAAATAAACTATGAATGTATGATGGCCAATGCTATCGGAGCTCATTGTCCGCTATGTTTGTTAAGGAATGCTTCTTGTTTTATTGAAACTCATGCAAAAGAGCAGAAATTGCGCAATAATTGTGGAAAAAATTTGGAAACAGCCAGTTTATTCACATACGTCATTCAAAACCTTGTTTATGCATGTATAATACGCTGAACTTCCTTCCGAAATGGCCCTACTGGCATGGAAAATAACACGACCTTCCGAATATATCCAGATTTGCTTTTATTCATTTCATTACAAATGTTTGACATTGAATGTTTTCTATGTATCGATAACTGGTGGTAGGCGTTTCTTTTAGAATCTGTATATTTGTTGGCGAGACGCTCCTAGCGTACATTCTAACTTTATAGCGTATTTTAGCAAAACATCACCTAAAAATCCATTGCGTACGCCGCAGGTCACCGACCCACGGGGACGGATGCTTTTGCAGCATCCCCCAATTTCCACGGGGACGAGCGAGAATTTTCGCGAAAAGTGGGGCTTAGGATAATTTTATTGGCGCCTCGCTCTCATTTGTTTGGGATTCGTATAAATTTCTGTCGAGCATATTTTCGATTCCCGAGACACGGTACTTTATGGTTCCGGAAAGTGTGGTGGATAGTTGCCAAAAAAGGTCGCTAAATTATTGCGACAGAATTTTCCAAAAATACTACCAGGCTTGTAGATTTAATTTGGTTTGTTTTAGCTAGGTGATATCGTGATTCGGTGGAGTTATAACTTTTGCAGCGTGTGTTTACGTTCCGGTTTTTGCCCTTATTACTCATCTTCTAACCCTTCCTTCGTTGGAGTTTTTTATTATATTTTCATTAGAATTTACTTAACGATGTAACAGGGGGAGTCTTATTTGTTCCGTTGCGTGGAGGTAATAGAAATGACATGATCGGTTACAAGGGTTGGTTGTTTCTGGTTTTAAGCGGGCCAGTTTTTAATTGCTGTCATTATATTTATGAATTCTTTATTTCTTATTTTAGGCTCACCCACCTTTCTCTCAAATATCGTAGCTGTTTTTCGGTTGTTAAATGATGGTAATAAGTGTAAGGAATTGTATCTCAAGTAAAAGCAAGTTTTAGACACCCGTTCGAAAACCCTAGTGATAAATCCGAATCAATACCTTGACAGAAACATGTAAAAACTGTTATAGAGCTTAATAATGTGGTTAACCGTTTGGCTCTGTAACCATCATGTTCTTTATTTCTATTTGTTTTATTTACATATGGTAATTCATTGTAGAATGGCATTATGTCATTAATTTGTATAATTGCATTATTTCTGAATTAATTTAATGTGTACAAAATTGTCAGCGCCTTATAAATATATCTGACTCCTATACTTGTGTGGTGAATACGTCTTATCATAAGATTCTGCAATGCGAGCCTTATTATACTTATAACAGCTTCTAACTATTGTTGTGAAGCAAAATGTGTGACTGAGAAATTTAGGGATATATAGTTGGAGGCATGAGAAATTGAAGAATGATTTTCCATCTCATTTCCCAGCCCGTAGTCGTAAAATCATCTCTGGATAGGGATAGGCTCTTGGATTAGTGATTAACAAACAGTGATGGCAGAGATCACTTCTGCTATGTCCCTACCCCATTATCGCATATTTATGTATCGACACCCAGTGTACTCGCCGTTTCCTTGTTTTTCGTGTGTTTGCGCTAGTTTCATAACTGTTGGTCCTAAGTTTGTCCTCATTCCAGGCTTATATAACGGTAATGAAGTGTGATTTATTCCAATAAGGTCATCAACAGCCACCCATGTCACGAGACGTGGGAACCGGTAGTGATAAAAATCCGTTGGGGTGCAGTTTTTCGTCTTACAGTGATTTGAACGACCGACATTAACCCCCTCCCCCAATCGTCATCGTATATTTTTTATTTGTTGTTTACAATCTTTCTTTCCCTGCCGTCTTCTCCCTACCATACCGTTTTCCTTGTTCAAACGTTAACCACTGCCTCACTCTCATTTATGTCGATGAAGGTGGAAACAGTAAATTTTGTGTTTACTTGGTGAAGATTTAATGTTTTGGGTGAGGTGATGTAGCACAATTAGTGATCCCGTGGACATTAACAGGTATAAACAGCATCTCGTCGCCGCTGGTTGTGAAATGGTGGGTGAATAGGTGAAACATCCGCGGGTTGGCCAAAACTAGCTCTATTTTAAATCTATTTTTGTGTTGGCCCCATCCAGACCTACGTATTTCAATCACCCTTTGCAGTGTTTCACTGGGGTCGTATCATCTATCAATCCCAATCTAACATCTTCGCCAATTTTCTTTATGTTTATGCGTGTGTCTCTTCCTAGATACTATGTGTATTTAAATTTCTTGGGAATATTCTTCATCTCATAAAATGAAAATAATCTCAATTTCATGTACACCATTTTTAGGCGATTAGATAATGCCTGCAATCAGCGAATGTTTACAGTCTGGCGAAGTTCCAAAATTTCATTGTCTTGGTGTAATAATTCCTTATTCCTTCGAATGTGGAATTGCATAGTTTTAAAATATTTCTTCAAGTCCTAGGTTATCAGTATTCAAGTTCAAGACTTAGTCTAAAGAACAAAAAGAGACGATCTGTCTAGGCACCGTGATTAAGGAAAGTGGGTCGTTGGAAAAGTTGTGATAGGCATTTTGTTTTTCATTGTGTGGTGATATTCTTATACACATTTCTTTCTCTAGCGTATTGGAAGATATACATTTATATTTCCTTCATCTCTGGCCATTGGATGAGCCTTCTTTACTTGGTGCAGCTTAACGATTATCAGTAAATAAATATTGTAATTAATCCGACGGGTTCTCGTCTCATGGATTTTTAGAGAGATGAGTTTGAAAGCTATATTACGTTAATGGAATCTTGCAGAAGAATTTTTGGACGCGAATATCTGCAATGTCGTCACTTTTTCATTCAAATCTTAATCTGGAGCTGTCATAATCACTTGCGGATCCCATTTTTGAAATATCCAAGGGAAGAATGCAACGCTGGGATGTTTAGTCTGTTTTGGCGCCGCTTCCGGTTTCCACTTTTAAATTCTTCTCTCGGGAGAGGGAACGGGGCAGAGCGGAATTTGCGCACGCAATCGCCAAACCTTGTCCCCCACCATCCTTTACGAGTTTCAAGTCATGTTTTACAGTCTTGTTTTGTTTCCGCGGCATCATTTTGGCAGCGGCCTCAGGAGTGTTAGTAGGTCGTGGCGGCGAGGCTTTGTGTCCGCGTTCAACGGTTTTCATCGTTTTAAATCCCCCTTTTCTCCCGCGTCCAAAACTTCTTTTCTTTAACGTCTCCTTCTCCCTGACAAATATTTGCCAATTAATGTGCGGGGCATTTTTGTGTGTGCGGGTTTTGATTCATTTTTCTTCCTCTCTTCCGCCTTTGCGTGACGGCTTGGTTAAAATTAAAACACTAAGCGAATTCCTGGGTGTGTGGTCCTGTGGGGGAGACGTGGAGTCATAAATTTCGCTGGCCGGCGGTGGTAGCCAGTTAGGTAAAGCCCCAACCTAACTACTCAAAGTTTTTGGTTTAGTATCTCGCCTTTGGCATAGGTGACAGTGACTTATACGGTGCGATTTGAACTAAGATGTTATAGATACTTTAAAAAAAAATTCTAATGACATTTCAAATGGATAATATTTGCTGTATTCCACGTCTGTTTTCTTTGGTCGTTGAGCTGAGTACCTTACCCTGGTCCAGTGGTGAATGAGCAGAATGAAGCTAGTGGTTTCACGCTTCACTCAGACAAATCCCGAGAAAAATCTGGTAATCAATGTCTGATAGCCTAAAATTTTCTGATTCGACGTTCTTTTACACTCCTATGTTGTGGTTACTATTATTATATTATAGAGTCGATGGCCACGATAATACTAATCTCTCTAAATATCCATGAAACGAGAATTCGAGGATTAATTATAATATTTATTTTCTAATAATCGTTAATCAACGTAAGTAAAGGTAGCTCATTAAATGACCAAGATGAAGGAAAATTTTAGGCATTATCTTTTCCCTGTCGCGGGATTTTAGCTTGCCACCACTTTACGTTTAAGACTGTATCGCACCCTCTAACCCAAGGTCTTAATCCCTAAGACGAGCACATCATTCATGCCCTTGATGGCATTCGAACCCACAACCTTTTGATTGCCAGGTTGGCTCATTACTGACCTGGATATCAAGACCGGCCCATCAATAAGGGACAGCTCCTTAAAGTCCGGGACACTTGACGAACCCTGCGCTAAGTGAGGATCGTGAGGATGTCCACTTCAGTATGTAGTCTTCACACTGTTATTGTTCGTATCGGTGGATAGCACCGTTGTGGTTTTTCGCGGTTATTTCGCAGTTCTGTTTACCCATTAATTGTGTTATCAATAAGTTTAATAGAAATCTTAAGTCACAAGTAATCCCCTAATATGTTTGAAAATTTCTCCTGTATTTCTTACTGTTTTTGCGTCCTCCCTTCGTTTTCGCCGATCTTGTGTGGAATCTATTGAGGTTATCTTTTTTACCTCCAACATGTTGATCACGGTACCAACTTTTTCCTGTGGAGAGTAAATATAAAAACTGGGAAAATTATGGCACTTATACACTGCTTGTCTAAGTCCCATCAGGCAATGAGATGCGCCTTGCGATCGTCGCAACGGTTTCGCGATTGTCATCCCCTTTTCATTTGCTCCATTTCTAGCTCTCCATAATTTCCAATCACGTATGTTTTTAGTATCTCTTCCATCCTTCTCTTTTACCGTAAGGCTTTCATTAAAGCGTTGGGAAGATCACCGTATCTGACTGATTCTAGTAAATTTTTCCCTCTGATTTATCTAGCCGCCTCATTCAATTCTACTCGCGGTCTCGCCAAATCGTCCCTGAGAGTGAGTAAAATTTTCCGTGGGGTTAAATTGTACCTCCATTTTTACAAAATTAGGCTTTTATCTTGACGGGGCACAGTTATGGTGCATGGAAGGAAGTGACTTTCTTTCCGTAAAGGTACCAATACTTCCGTATGGTCACATTTACGGTACGGTAAATAGAATTTAACCCACGAAGGGGTTGGTTTGCTTCAAAACTCTCGTAACATGGGGATCAGTACCGAGGTGAGACACGTCCTACCCTTATGTCAAACCAACCTCTTGGTAGATCACTGGGTCGGTGATATTTTCCTGCTGCTTGGCGTTCTAAAACTATCAACTAACTTTCAAATTCCATCATCGGGTTTAAAGTGCATATTTCTACCTATCTCCATTCACTTGATATTTCTATCACGTTGTTATACGTACCATATTACGTCTTATCTCCTTTTTTCCTCCTTTTCTGTCCAGCTTTAAATTATTCAAAGAATTTCCTTGCATGCCTAACTTTTCTTACACTTTTTTCATTTTTTTAGTGTCATGCATTCTTTAAGTAATTTCTCAAGAAGTACAGTCATCATTTTAAATATTTGTCCTGAATATGTTAAGATATGTTTATTTTTGCGTTGCCTAATTCTTTGATTATGTTTTCTTTACATATTACCTTAGAACTGCTGCTGTCAGTTGTATCGTTTCTCATTTTTCCGACGAAATCCTAATGAAGTATTAAAATTGACTAATCTACTTCGAAAATAATGGTTAATTGGTTTTAGAATCTGTTTTTTATATCTTTCAATTCGATATCCATTCGAATTTAAGTGTAGCAATTACTTTTTTATTTATGTTTGTCTATGATTTTACATAGCGATTTTATGCTTTTAAATAAAGGATTATTAACCACACTTCGTAGACATTGACACTGCATAAATATCAACCTGTTGATTGTACAACGGCTTCATTCATAAGGAACCCACCGTCAACAAAACCCTTTTATGTAATCTTCTGTGCCCCTTAAATCGTAAACGTTATTCTCTTTATCCATATTGGCCCTTGTTCTTCACGTATAGTATTTCTCCTTCGCATTACCCAGAACTTAATGAAGTAAAACGCAACAATCCGCCCTTCCTCCTTTCGTTACTGCCATTCCTTAATTATGTGAAATAAATTTCGTCTCCAAACTTCCTTCTCGAATTTCCGCTTTCCAGCCTTAGGGTTCCCGTCTGGATGTTTGTTCCCCCCTCCTCTCTTAGATTCCCGTCTCCTCTTCTCAAATGCATACATACATAGTATTACAATCCTAGGATTGGTATACTACAGCCTTCCATTTCTCCCTATCCCATGCCAGTTCCTTCATTTCCCTATGGTTCTTTTTCCCCGTATCCTTCTTGACTTGCCCCAAGAAGAAACTTGCTCTCTTGGTCTTCCTCTGGGGACTTTCCTTTTAATTTTTTCCTCCATTATGCTTCCCACGTAATTGTTGTCTCTCATGATATGGCCAACCCACCGTGTTCTCCTTTGTCGTATGGTACTTCACAGAGCTCTTTCTTCTCCAATTCTTCTGTATACCTCCTCGTTTCTCACCCTATCCGTCCATTTGATCTTCAGCATTCTTCTCCAGCACCAGGTCTCGAAGGTTTCTATTCTTTCCTGGTCAGTTTTTCCAATGGTCCATGCTCCTGATCCGCTGAGTGCCATTGCCCACATGAATGTTTTCACGTACTGTTTCCTTGTCTCTAGTCTTATGCTCTTCGAGCAGAGTAGTGGTCTTTTGGCCATGAATGCCGTCTTAGCTTGGGCTATTTGACGCTTGATGTCTGTCGTGCTTCTTCCATGCCAGGTGATGATGCTCCCGAGGTAGGTGAATAATTCCACTTGCTCCAATCTTTCTCCTTTGAGACATACGTCGGCCAATGTTTTCTGTCTTCTGCACACAAGTATCTTGGTTTTCTTCTTAATGACTTTCATGTTGTATTGCTGGAACACTTTTTCAATTATGTTCAGTGAGTTCTGTAGGTCTTCCCCGTTTCCTGCTACGATAGCGATATCATCAGTGAAGCGTAGCATGTTGATTTCTTCTCCATTCACTTCGATTCATTTGGTACCTTGTTCTTCTATTTCTTTTATCGCTTCCTCCATGTACATATTGAATAGTGCTTGTGACAGGTTACGTCTTTGTCGGACTCTTTTGTTAATTTTTTCCTCTATATTTTTGCCGTCTTGCGTACGTATTGTGGCCACTCGGTCCTTGTAGAGCTGTTAGATGAATCTTCTGTCTTTGTAGTCCAAGCCAAGTTTTTCCATAGTATGGAACATCTTATTCCATTTGACATTATCGAATGCCTTCTCCAAGTCCACAAAGGCTATATACTATGCTTTGCTCACATGGATCATTTTCTGTAGATTTCACCGTGTCCTCAAACCTGAAGTATGTTTCTCTGCTTGGAAATAAGCTGAGTGACTGCACTAAAACCTCTTCTCACGGTGCCTGCGAAAATGGTTTTATAATCCCTCCCCAAAAAATGTCAGCGATCCTTTTTGAGATGGTATTTTTCGTTTTACATTTCATATATTCTCCAAATCTCTTTCTCTCGGGCCATATCCGTACGGGAAGGCTACTTGAACACAGAATTTTACTCGTTCCTCTGTTCAACTTTTTTATGTACCGTACATTTGGGAAAAATACTTATAATAAGTGCTCAAAATAAAGTTCAATGCGTCCAAAATAATGTGTCCGTGAAGAGTTTAGTTGGCTTCATGTCCGTTATTTTGGAAATGCGAAATTCTTGTTGTATCTTGTCGGATTTGTGGGAGTGATTGCCATATTCTTATTTATTTAGCTCTTTCTTAGTTTAGATTAGTCGACAACGACAAACATGTTACATGATACTGTCTATTTTTTCATTCTTGTAATAATGCCTGAAATATCCTTTCATTTTTAAGAAATATAGGTGGAAGATCAAAGGTATCGGGAATCAACCTATTCATATGTCTCTACAACCCTGTAGACTTTTTACGCATGTTACTACCGCGATTCGGCAATAATGTAAAGGTCTAAAAGAATTCAAATTGCCCAGGCAGGCTTAGCGTCATTTTCTTGCTTAAAAACCGATATTGTGAATTCAGATTTCCTCTTTGTCTCCTAAATTACAGCAGGTGTTTATGTTTTTACCATGCTTCTCTACAAAGCATCAATGTCTTAGGATTTAGTATGGTTAGAAATTGCGATATAATGCTAGCAGTTGTTGTACCTCAATTTTACTTCTACTCTAGTTAGGGAGTATAGGTATATCAACTTGACCTGCTGTAAGTAACCTTGGCCAACGGACACCTTGGTGTGGACGTGTACCCGATCAATTCATTGACGCAGACCTCTGGATTCTTTTTTTCCCCTCTTACTTTCGTTCCATTATCATGTTGCCTTTTTCTTAGGATACCTGCCGCTGCGGTTCCATGGGCCATTTTCATCCTTTCTTTGTTGAGCAGAGCCCTCTTCCGAAACTTAATTTACGTATCGCCAGCAAAGGGGTTGCGTACCAGAGTACAGAGAGCTGATCTCGCGCTCAAGGCGTTCCCATTTCTTGACGCCATATTGGCATCAAAGTTTCGCGGGTTGCGGCATTTACAGGTGCTAGGATTACCAAGGGTAGGCTACCAGCCGGGTCGCCGACCGTATATCAGGCGCGGGCGTCACCTCAATGAAACAAAATGATCTATTACGCCTGGGACGTAGAAAACAAAGACGAGAGGCTTCAAAGTGGCAAAGGAATGGTACGAATAAGTCACTTTACGGTGGAAAGGCCCACTCAGTAGTGGGTTGATTCATTGTAGTTCGTGCTGTCTTACTGGTATTTAGCAGTATTTCCTAGTTTACCATCGCAATTCCGTCGGGAAATAGGAGCAGCGTTTACGGTTGTAGAGCGATTCAGAAGAATGCTTAGCAATAATAGAGACCATTAAACTGTGGGAAATGAAAACTCACTCCGTGACAGCATTAATGAAGAAATAAATTCGATAATAGCTCCGCATGATCTTCATTTGGTAAGCATTTCTGTAAGAATGTCAGATCATATTACTCATGCAATATTTATTCAAAATCATGCCTTGTAAGTGCAGTTAATAATGCACTGAAAATAATTTTTAGAGCCCAAAAGGAGAGACAGAAACTAAATCACCACTACCGATCCCCATAGACTCTGGAAGTACGTCTTCATTACCGTTTGTGAGCAGATCAATTAAATGTCGCAATTTGACATCTCCAATATATTCTCTGAAATATTTCTCGTTTTACCCTCTCAAGGTGATTTAGCTGGTACCTAGGGATTATTCGACAAATCATATGGTCATCATCATAAGTCATCAATCCTCAGATTAGTCATCAATCCTTCGCTGTCTCTGATATGAGTGCTATGTCATCAGCGAATCGCAGCATGCTAATTTTTTCTCCATGGTTGTTCATTCCAGAAGACTTTTCTTTGATTTTGTTGATGGCTCTCTTGATGGAAGCATTGAAAATTGCGAGAGACAGTGCATAGCCTTATCTCACTCCTTTCTTTATTCTTGCTTCTTCAATGCTGGGTCCAGATTTAATCACAGCTACTTGGTTTTTATAAAAAAAGTGTGTAATATTCTTCGATCATTGTATGACACTCCAATTCCTTTCAGAATTCCAAGCAATGAATCCCAATATACGTTGTCAAAAGCCTTCTCTAAATACACAAATGCAATGAACGTAGGCTTGTTCTTCTCCATTCTCTTCTCTATGAGCAGTCTAAGGGCCAATATTGCTTCCCATATACCCTTACTTTTCCTAAATCCGAATTAATCTTCATCCAGGAACTCCTCTGCTTTTCGTTCTATTCTTCTGTAGTACATGATCCTTGTCAATATTTTCGATGCATGTGTTGTAAGACTTATAGTCCTAAAATTGTCGTTTTTCTCCACTCTCTTATTGCGATGGCTTCCGCGGTGATCAGGTAACGTCTCGAGGGTTTTCGGGTTCCTCCCGCGTTGATTCATCCTGCTGGACGACAGTTTCACCGGTATTCCAGTCGGCTTCTGAAGATGAACGCGAGAGGAACCCGAAACCCTTCGAGACATCTCCGCTCTCTTCTTTTTGGGAATAGGAATGATGGTGTTTATCTCGAAGTCCCTCGGTATTTATCCTGTTGAGTACATGTCGCAGATGGTTTTGTAAAGATGGAGATGTCTTCTCTCCTGCATTTTTAATTAGTTCTGCAGGAATATCATAAATTCCAGATGCCTTATTCATGCGAAGGTCCCTTACTGCTGCGTCAAATTCCGATCCGATAATGATGCTCCCATATCATATGGTAGAGTGAATTATTCGTGGATAATAAATGAAATGCTTAAAGCAGAATATAGAAAGAAGAGAAAAGAAGATAAATACATTGGAGGAGGCTATTGATCAACTCGGGAAAAATCTCGACTAAAGTTCTGTATGATCTGCATTCAATTCTGCCAAAGAACAGAGCAGCTATAATTGAACAACTAAAGGCTAACAGAAAACAGAAGGGTAAAGATAAGGTACTAATGGCATTCGGCACCTAGAGGAGATCCGTATATTTACACTGAGCTTTCGTTACTACTCCGTTCTGGCATACAATAATGTTAGGGCTCACCTAGGGCATTGTCTACCACGTGAAAGTGTTATACGAGCGTGGTATGCTTCTACAATCGGGAACCTAGAGTTCACACAGGAGTCCTTCGATATACTCGAGGAGTACGTGGGGAAGTGAGCCGAAAAGAAAAAGAGCGTGAAAGTTTGTCTTATCGTAGATGCTATGCATATGCGAAAACATCTCGATGGAGGACGTGGAAAAGTCATGGGCTACGTAGACTGCAGCGATGAATTTGTCGACATGAGCTTAGGCAATCTACAAGGGACTAGGACATTCGCCACTCAGGAATTAGTTTTCACGATTGTTAGTGTAAACGACAAATTCCGACGGCCAGTGAGGTGCTTACTCGCCAATAGCAAAAATGTAGAAGAGCATTACTCTCTAGTCAGTACATGTACAGCTAAGCTGACATGCATAGGAGTCGAAGTGGGGTGTCTCACTTTTAATGGATACCCCACTAATATTGGAAAAAGAGTGCTTCTGGGAGCTTGGCTGTTTCATATTCTGCTTCACCCGGACAATATACCTGTCTCTCGGTATTCCTCGAGGGACTTTCTCTATTATTTTCCCTCCTATCATGCTCCTTAATAGGTCATTGTATCTTAAAATGTGGTTTATTTATCAGGACCTTGTTTCATCCATAGTGCTCCATACGGTTCTCTTCTCTTCTGTACTTCATAGCATCTTTTTTTAATATGTGGAAGTTTACACTTTGTAATACTGCTTTTTCAAAATTTAAGATAGCACGCGCAAATATTCCAAGCCTAAACATTTCAAAATTTGAAGTTAACGTTAAGAGTGCTAAGAAAATGGGTAACCTAAGGCTGGAACATCAGGATTTGAATGTCGAAAACCATGTATTTTTTCCAAATAAAATAACGTAAATGTACAGATTAGGAGAGAGAAAAGTCTACGCTCGTAAACAAATGAAGAAACAAGCGTTCTATCAGATGCTATTTATTTTTAAATAATTTATTCAACTCTCCAGGAAATATACACTTCTTAACTCAAGGGACTCAACTTTTTAATGAACGCTGAAAACTTGTCCTAATTTTTACAGGACTCTTTGTCTCGATCTTAAAGAACTAGTCATCACCTACGATGTGTTCCACGTATTGGGTTCCCAATGTCCTCATTCATGGCTATTTCTTGGCCATAGGCAAAAGAATTATGCATGTTTTCGCAGCTATTTCTCCGACAGAAAGCAAGAATGGCAGACACCGGTGGTATCCTGAAGGTATACGACCCGCTTGGCATTGATGCCAATATGGCGGAAAGAAATCGGAACACTTCGCCTGTATAGCGGGTATAGGAGATAAGCACTCTGTACTCTGGTGGTTGCGTCAATATGTCAACGCAACCCATTACGCTAATGATTGTTTGCTAGTTCCAGTTTCCGAGGTTTGAGTGATGGCCAGTTTATCTTTCAGCGTCCTTTCGTGGTGGCCCGCATAAATTCTTGTCCCGGGCAGTTTCCATGTGAGCCAGTCCTAGTTCATGTTGTCAACCTTCCTGTGATCAGTATGTTCCTTTTATCCGGTAGAGTCTAACTCTTAGGGTTGAGATTTACGCTTGCCTTCCCACTTGCTGAATGATTATGATGCATGTGAAACTTAATTAGGGGCACCAGCACTGATTTCCCTTCTCCTTTTTGGTCTAAGGTAAAGGTTAAATTCTATGTTTTGAATTATATCATGAATTGCGAGAGAAAGTGTGCCACTAGCCACTTAGTGAGAAACGTTGTTCGGAGACTCTATCGTGGTTCGCTGTTATATACAAAGGAGTTTATGAACATTATGGTGTGAGGCAGCGTGCCATAGCATTGCGAGTTTTTCAAAGCCGATTTACCTCGGTTGGAAAATTTCCCGTCATCATTTCTCTCTTTGGGGATTCCCGCATTCCAAGGAAGAAGTTGAGATCCGACTGAGGAGAAATAAATATCGTTTGATATATTATTTTAGAAATGTAAATCATATTATATGTGACTTCAACCATCCATCCCAGTGTAGTTATTAGTTTTTTTTAACGATATCAAAGCGATGTCGTGGATCCTTATTTTGAAAATGTCATCGATTTTCTTTCTGAACTCCATCTCGTAATTGCCCGGGCCCCCGCCACTGATTTGGACTGGCGTAGTTGCCACGTGCAGTGGGATTCAGTTGAAAAAAATGAAGCACGGGAACATTTCTGTCGTCGAATCCCAACCCGCACTTTATCTGTCGCACAGTTCTCGAGGAGGAGCGTTCCCACCCGCTTTCCTCAGGATTTTTCCCTCCGTCGGAACATTAATCAAAGTGTGCCCTCACGAGCGGCGCCCAGGATTTACACTGTGCGGCCGTGCCAACGTTCATCCCTAGGGTTTCTAAAAGCGAATTCACCCTGGATTTCCTCTCCCTCGGGTGAGCATTCCTGATAGATACGTCCTCGCCGAAGAAGCCGACTGCACGCGCGCAAAATTTAAAGGTTACGGTCGATCCCTGCAGTGGGTCGGTAGGTTGGACGGACGGACGCATACAAACTTGCTCCCTCTCCGTCTCGTGAATAAAGGAAGGGCTGAGAAATTTGAGTTTGCGTGGCTTCCTCGCCTCATTGCGGGAGGCATTCCTTCTCGTCAACGCACGTGCGTCTCGGTGTGCTCTTTCTCTCCGTTGCATCGCGGTGAATGTTGGCTGGGTTTCCCCTCGTTCATCACGAGCGTCGGGCGAGACGCGAGCGGAGTTCCAGCGGGGATTCGGGTGATGAACAAAGTTCACCGACTGTGAAAATATTTATCATGCCCCTTTTAAAACCGTCCTGAAATCAAATCACCGCAATTTCGATGCTGCGCACTTCCTTGGTTGAGGAGAATTGACGACCAAAGGAAGATTTTCTACCCTAATCACGGTTATACCTGATTAATCAGTATTTTTTAATTGATTAAAGTTGTTTTTTTTTCAGAATGAAGTGCGATCACGGTACGTTTCTCTGTTCAGAAATGGCATAACTCTTTTGTAATAGTCTTTATATGTCTAGCATCATGAAAAGAGTAGTTTCAGGCGTGATGTGGTAGAATAACATAATTAAGGAAGATTGGCAATGTTCCTCCTTCTTTAAACCGACCGGTTTCGATGTACTACGTGATCATCAGGTAATTCTTTCTTATCTCTCTTGTTGTCTTTCGATGTACTGCATCATCTGGTAGTAAAAAGTCTAGTATCATCTTGGATTTCTTTGGACATCCCATGATCAGTCGGTAAATATTACCATTGAGTGACATTTCTCCTCATAAACTCTGCCTGATCACTGCCGGAGACTTCTTGGGAGACGAATATTCTTGGAAAAATTTATGATGCTTCAGAAATCTGAGCGTCTTGATAACAATCAATTATTGTTCCCTTGCCTGTTTGTACGTACCAAACGGAAACTTAGTGGAGATAATTATGTTCTTCTTTATTTCTGGAGACATTGAGTCTCAATCCCCCCTGCCACACACCCTCGCGGTGGCTTGCAGGGTATCATTTAGATGATTCCCTTCTCTCATTTTAACACTGGTTTGATAATTTAGGATTATAACTTGCTGACAGCAATGCTGCACATGCAAGACATGGTTGGGAACCTGGGAATATAATTCCAAGAACGGAGTAAACGTGCATAAATGCTCTTTCTTAAATGCGGTATAGGAGCCTCTTTGGAAACTCATCGAATTCAAAGTTTGTAAAATTCTTATCGCGTTTCTTCTCGTTTGTTTTACGTCTTCTCGACTGGTTTCTTTACGGCTGCCAGGTGTAAATTTGTAATATAATCCAATACTTTTCCTTTTCATCATTCTCTTATCGTCTGTCTTATTGTCAAGTGACTCTTATTGTCAGGTTTCTAGACACAAAACCTAATTGATCCATGTCCAAGCGTAAGCATTGCAAGACGTATCCTCAGCGAATACTTCCATGATGCTCGGTGGTAGGAGCTTGGTTGAGTTTAGAGGTATCCCGGCGAATAGGTTAGAAAAAAATTATCGATAGGAGTCCCCTCCTCTCTTTTCCCGAAGCCTCGTACGCGAAAATTTTGAAGGGCGTTAACAGTTTCGAGTGATTCATTTACTGCTGCGACTCTTTGTGCTTCAAATGTGTGCTGTGAATCAAACGAGCCAAATGTTTGGAAGCTAGCGCAAAGGTTGGCGCTGCTGTATTGACTACGATTACCCAACACGATGAAACGGAGCCCAATGAGTGAAAACATTTTGTAACCCTGCGAGGTGGCTGGATGTATTCGGTTCCCCGTAGATAATGAAAAAATACGTCTTATTCGTGTATTAAGCTTTAATTCCACCATTCAAGGCCATTCACTCAAGGATTTTCTGCTGTTCATGAGAAATTGAAGTTTCAAGGCTACGAGCATAAGTTCGTCCGAAGAACGCATGAAATAACTCAAAACACGTTCAATAAGGTCCGTTATGTTCCGTGACTCCTCGGATATTACTGGCTTTCATCATTTCTTTATTTCATTGGTGGTTGGTTATTTTGGAGTGTGGCATTTCGTACTTTCATTTTGACGTTGGCACATGGGAGAGGAATTTTTGTAGCATAATCATAGCCATTTCCTAAAAAATGTTAACACTTTTCCATATATCACCTTGCTGGAAATAATGGCGGAATATATATTTGCATATGCGGTCGAAAAACTCTCCTCCAAAATTTCCCTGACGGACAACAATTGTTTCCAATTCCCTTTGTTTTGGATCTGAACTTTGTGGCCTAAAATTTGCGTGTTTTAAACTTGATCATGCGTAAAGGTAAAATTTTTAGGGTGTTATTTACAACAAAACTCCGCCGTCAATCTTGAAAAATAATTATGTCGTTACTCAACCGCATCGAGAGAGATAATTCTGAACCCTGAATGCCGCCATCTATTCCATATTTTAAAAAAAGTCACTGGGAATATATGGCCATCCGCCGGTCTTACCTAACTCGAAAAGAGTTTCATATTTAGGATCCCTTAACCCCCTTCAAACACTTCCGCCGATTGCTCATCCTATTTCTTCAGCGCTTCACTCATACGCGCATTTTCCTCCTTTCCTTCGCCTCAATCCTCATCCTACTGCTTCCTGGAAATCATTGGCATCTTGCCTCTCTCTCTCTCTCCCCGCCGCCCTCCTCCCGTGAAACCACTTCACCCTTGGAAGCACTCACCACCCACTCTCCCCTTTCGCACCCGAAAAACGCTGCCGCGTCCATACGTCTTCCCAATTCTTCGTTTCCATCCACACGTGACTACCTCGCTGGCCCGGCTAGGTGCAGCGAATCAGCACTCCAGCCATTTCGCGTTTCTAATTTTCAACTTGCGAGAATATTGCTATTTGTTGTTCGCCTCTTTCCTTTCAACATTTATTCCATTTTATCACTGAGAGTGTTCAAAGATTTCCTTCTAGGCTTAGACTCGACCTCTTATTTGTATCCATCGCATCAGAGATGCACATATCGGTGATTTCTATTTGTTCCATGATGCTGTATCCCTTTTTGGTCATTTCTCTGTGTTTTTCCCTATCTTAAAAAGTATTCATTTCCGGATAACTTGGAAAAACATCTTACCTCCATTTTGGAGTGAAATCGCCCTTCAAATTGCATCCGTAGAACACGACGTTATGCTCACAATGAAATCCTCTTCGATATTTTCCTTTTAGTTTGAATGGGAATTGCGTTTTTGGAGAAAAAACCTTTTCATAATAGTAGTTCGGCGCCCCGAAGGTACCCGAATCTTTGGAGCGAACGTGGAAGAAGACTGGACACTCCTCACTGGAATATCTAAGAGAGTTTTATCACCTTTACTGAAATTTCTAGGGAATCTCAAAAACTGCAGAAAAAGAAACCAGCTCCCATACTACTAATGTGTGACTTACCTGACTTGCACTCGTATTTTTGGCAACTCATTTTCAGTGTAATTTCCATTTTTTCTTTCATGTTAATATTTTTAATCGGCAGGTTGATAAAATTAATTGATATTTTGAAGAGCCCGTTTAAATTTTTGTCGTTTCCCGTTCTTGAACTGCAAAATTCACATAATTCATAGTTAAATCTGACCTAAGATTTGATATCTAATTCTCGGACTGCCGAAGGAATCGGAGGGCCTGTTAAGAACAAACCTGAAGGTTTAAGGATCACGTGCGACATCCATATGACGCAAAAGAACATTGCTTAAAGTATATTTGGCGTAGTCATGCTCAAGATTAAAAAAATTAGGAATAATTCTTAAAAATTGCATTAATTTGGGATGTATCAGCATAAGATTAAAGGTCATATTTGCTGGCCAATATTGAATCATTTAACCATAGCTTAATTAAAGGTGCTCGCAGTATTGGTGTCCGTGGCGGGACTCGAAGTCATGACTGGTGCACAGACGGCACGTCACCGACCTAGCTGCTGTGGTCAGCTCGCAACATAGGACACGAATTGCAAATGTAACTAAAGAAATGTATGGAAAGTATTAGCATTTTTTCCGATTGATTTGGTATTACTTCGCGAATTAAAATCTTGAAATGATGTCGAGATACGTATTGCTTTTTCTCTCCTCTGTATTTAAATTGGAACCAATCCGATCCGGTGCTCGTCAATGCATGAAATCCTCAGCCAAAATTTCCCGCATTTCTTTCAGACTGCTCGACTTCTTTTTCTCGAGCGGCTGTTTTCCTTCGTTCACGCCCGTTGATCCTCGATGTTGTGTCGGCGTTTCCCCATGTATTGCCTCGCCAGTCGGTTATTCAGTTCCTCGTCCATTCGGTTGAGCTTCTTCGATCCCGGATGCGTCAGCTGTCGATGCTTGCTTGAGACGAGGGATCCCGTCTGCGGTCGTCTCGCGGAGCGTGGCGGTACTACGGTCGTCACATCCCGGTTGCCCCTCGAGATTGTAAATAAACACGCTCGTTTGCGTCAGTCGTTGCGCAACGTTCCTCAGGCTAGTGTTAGCGAATGTATACCCGTAGGAAGTCTCACTCCCGTACGTGCCGACTCGAGGATTTGAGTCCCAGTTCATCCGCGACTCGTATAGAATTTTTTGAGCTTCATATATCTACGCATGTTTGCCCTCGAATAATAGCCATTTACCGTTACTATTTTGATGATATAGAATTCTTATTCATTTCTATGTCAGTGAGTATATCTTACGCTTATAAGGTTGTAAACGGAATGGAAGCGGACAACTTTTTGGACCTCAGTCATCCCAGCGAGGTTTGCAGGAATTTCAACTCTGTTATTTCCACATGTAATATTATTTTTCCGACCATGGTTTCGTTACCGTATTAGATCTTCAGGGGCCCAAGTCTTGAATTGTTCGTTACGCTATATCGAATGAAATTTGTCGTTATGATAACGTCATTCATTTCAAGTTACTCGTTTATCCACGTTGATAACAAAATATGACGTTTTGGTTGGTAGCGAAAACGTCAATATTTATTCGGTGAGTAACGAAAGATTCAAGACTTGGGCCCCTGGTGTAGATGTTTCATGTCAACGAAACTATGGTCTGAAAAAAGAAAGAATGAAGTTGTATTTGGAAAGTGCAGAGTTGAAATCCCTTCAAACATCCCTAGGATACCTTACGCTTGTTGTGAAGATATCTCAGTGGATTCCTAATGCACAGGAAAGCAGCATCTATCTTGTGAACTCTGTTTCGACTCAGTAAGTTTTTAGTTGCATACCTCATTTAAAAGGCATGTTCGGCGTGGGCAAAGGCACTACTTCAACTCTTGTCATTTTCCTATGATCGTCTGCGCCATTTTTTGCCTTTTGAGATCATTTATTTTTGTTTTTATGGGTAACGTTTGTGAACGTATATGGTCTTTTCTGAGAACCTTGCATGGAGTCGGACGGAAAAGCGGCCACTGCAACTTCTGCTTTGTACCGTGGACGCAGGATTTCAATATTGACGAACAGTTTCAGTTTTTGCCGTACTTCGGTGCGATGGAGAAGACATATGTCTCGTTTTATTCAATGCTTATTTTCAAAGTCATCAGGTTTCTCTCTATGATTAAACTTATGTTGTCTACCCTGTTTGGTTTATATCGCTACCTATCTTCCCCTGCCTTTTCTATTCCGCTCCCTAGAGAATATCGCCTCATTGAACTTAAGGTAGCGCTCTGTCGAGCCACTATTGGTCCTTTCCTGGGTGAAGTGGATGATATTTTCGCAAAAAAATACACGTTTCAATGATGCAACCGTTGTCGTGTTACCCCAGGAAGTCTCTCGGGTCTGACAATGAGTATCGATTGTTTTCTGGGAACGGGCACTCTCCGGTGGGCTTTCCGTGTTGTTTACCTCCATCCGCTGCGAAACAAACTCCCCAAGAGAGATAAGTGTACATACGTAGCGATAACGTACTGGCTAATAATAGTCCAAAGGGTCAGTTCTTGGAAGTTTTAATCTAAGGTCTTTAATTCGCAGCGCGACCCCCGAGGCACGTACCGCAGGGGAGCAAGCTATTCATTTGCCCGAGTTTCTCTCCGTGAAAAAGTCATTGGCCTCGAGCCTCTGCTCACGTTTTAGGTAAAGACCGGACGAGATTTTTTTTAGCTGACTTTATCGTGCATATATCATTGTTACGGTAATGTAATGTACCTGAACTCCAGAGCTTAACCCATAGCCTTACTTCCTTAATTTTCATCTTCGGTTAATCACGGGGAAATCAGCGTAGATTGTGAAGCTATCTATGACAAGCCGTGTAATTATAAGTTTTTTTCAATAAATGAAACTAATAGCACCATCTAAAGGTAAAAATTAGAAGGGAAGCGGCAACGTTTGAGGGTCGTTAGTTGAGCCGCATAAAATGATAAACGTAGCAATTAATGAGAGTAACACTATTCAACTTTCTCGAAACAAAAACCGGAAAGTTTGTGATCTCGACTGTGTTCCTAGCAAGGATAAAAATTTAGTGAAGCGGAAATTAACTACTGCACGTTAGTACTTATTGGCCTCGTGTTCAACGCTATAATTAAAAAAAAAATATTCTACTGGATTTTAAAATTTAGATTCTCTTTCGTGTGACACTGAATTTATTTATACACTATATGGCTTAGGCGGGATTTTTTTGATATTTCTCTGTAATAAAAAAGTCAGCTGAAATCATCTCAGTTCATTGTTATTTATGATCGTCGTCATTGTTTTATATCTGGGTTGATATGTAAAGTCGGGGTCTAGGACTCACTTTTTTCCATTCATATGCTCAAGGATTTTAGGAATTCTGTCTTAATTTTGTGAAAGACTTTCTTTGTTTTACATCCGTTATCCGGGCCTCTCATTTTCGCGGATCTTATCTCATGGGAGCGCTGGGTTCGTGGGACTCCGTTTCTTTCGACTCCCCTTTCCGGCGAATGCCTTTCTCCGTATCTGCGAGATGGTTGTCCCTTCGGTAATGATTTCCCGGATTCCTTGAGGCAATCATATGGGCGGACTATAATGTAATCATAACTTTTTCTCGTGTTTATTTGTTCATTGTATGACATTCACCCGTATATTACTGCAGTAAGGCTTCAAATCATTTTATTTTTATGACGCCTCAGTTGACTTTAACGTTCAAAGGATATTTTGTGAATTCTATTTCAGGTCGTGGGTATTGAAAGGATCAGGGAGTGTGTAAATTAATATAGTATCCCTGGAAAGGATATTCCTCTCCATATTGTTGTGTCTTTTTTATGGAGGAAAAGTGAAAGAGAACTAGTTTTAGTTTTACTTAATTACATTTAAATCACACTTTCTGAGAATTCATATCGGCATTCTTGTATTGTGGTCTCCGTCTTAGCATTATACATTTTGGTTATCAGTGCATTTGTCAGTAATCTAGACGAGAGACCTGGAAGCAGAAAAGTTTTTTCACACATCTTTTGTTTTTTAATCATTACTTGATTATAATCAGAAATGTTGAAAAATTGAATGCAATACATTCCATACCGTCAACCGGCAAATTGAGCGGAAAATCAATTATCTTCCACACATAATTTACAAAGTGTGAATATGAATTACATTAAAAACATTACATTTTTGTTTTTAAGAATCGTGGTGATTTAACCATTTGATGGTTAGGTAAACGAACAAATGTTGGTGAATGTCCTTATAATTTATCGAATACTTAGGAGTGTACAACCGGTTTAGGCATTTACGACATCATCAGGTACAATCCATGTACCTGATGTTGGCATAACTGCCGGGAAAATATTCTTACTGAAGATGGGTTACTTCTGGTGGTGATGCATTGCAATGAAGGTAGCGATTGTACCGTGTTGGAGGCTGTAATTGATGGGAGAATGATAGTGAAACAGGCAAGATGTGTGAAAAAGGAATTGAAGAGGATTAAATTGTGGTTTGGAAGTTTGCGTAGTGGAAAATGAAAATAATTCAAGGTTCTAAGTATTCATAAATACATAGAACATGACAGTTAGTATAGATGCCTGTATATGCCTACTGTTATAGGTGTAATGCATTTAAAATTGTTTTTCGAGTGCCACAGCGAGGACGGTTGCTCATTCGCGGTTCGGGAGTCCAAGGGTGCGGTGACAGGGGAAGAAGACAGTTAGTATAGATGCCTGTATATGCCTACTTTTATAGGTGTAATGCACTTAAAATTGTTTTTCGAGTGCCACAGCGAGGACGGTTGCTCATTCGCGGTTCGGGAGTCCAAGGGTGCGGTGACAGGGGAAGAAGTTGATGTATTGGAGGTTGTAGGAATCAGAAATAAACAGTGATCACCTTGCTTCTCATTTTTGCGCCGCGGAATTTCCCGCCGGTTGTCTTGTGTCCCCGTCTCACCTCCCCCTTCCCCTGTCATCCATCCACTCACCATCCCCCGCCTCCCGACCACAGCACCTTCCAAATTCCCTTGTGGTTGGCCCAGCCTCTTCTCTTCTCCACCCCTTTCCTCCTCCATCCCCCCCCCCATTCCACCACGTCCACTCATTCCATCTTGAGGCGCTTGACAGCCCCTTTCCGATGGTTTGCCAACAGCGCACTCGCTTTGTAGAACTCCGAACGCCTCTCCATTTTTTATTCCCGTTCACTTCGCGATGCCTACACACTGTCCTCTGCTCTCCCGTCATCGTCTCCTACCGACGCGGGTCTTATTAAGTCTCCCGGCGCGTCACGGGCCTTTTGTCTCCTCATTGCTCCCCTTACCTCTACCCAACTGCCCTTCTTTCACCAGTCTTAAATAATAACGAAAGTTAAATCCTTTTTTTTTTAATGGGAAGCGGACAAGACGCCAACGGCTACGGTTGGCAGCTCGGCCTGTTTTAACTTTGTCTATCTCTTCGCTATGTACCCTGCGAGCCTCCGAGGATGTGTACAAGCGGGCGTAAGAACCTCGGCCTTTGTGTGGCTATGAATAATGTGTTCATGTAGGGAGCGAGTAATTTCAAATATTTTCTGCGTTAAGTAGTTTTGTTTTGAGTCTTGTAATGGGATGTTCATTTTATTGCATGGGAGAGCCTGTGTTTACTTCTCTTGTATTGGTATTCGAACTTGTTGAAACCTACGCAACCACAATTCCCTGTAACGCTCAAAGCAGGATAAAGCCGATGGATTTTTCTCCACCCTGCCTTAATTCCCTGAAAAACTGTAATTATACCCAATTACCTACCTATCCTGAAAATGGCGTAAATGAACTAACTTGTCGGTTGCCTCCCCCTAACTAGTACAACCGCTGTACTACTCTTGAATGCTTGACTTATCAACTTGGTCACTGTTGACTTCAATCATAGAGACTCCATTAGCCTAGCCTAGCCCAACTTTCTTCACTAGCAGCGTTTTTTTTTTAATTTACGAATCATCTACCAGCGTATATTATTTCCTTAATCATATCTTTCTTCTAATATGTTTCCTAAGTTGAGCTCATTAATAGCTCACTGCCCCTGAGTCGTAACTGTTCCGATCTCATATCCCCCTTCCACGCACCTTTATGGTGGCTTTAGGGTATTATGCAGATGTAGATCTGTTAGTGCGTTTTAGCTCCGTTGTCATTTAAATACATATTCTATGAACACTTTCATATAAGATCCATAAAAATTTGTTTTCCTTGGAATGTGCACAAAACATCGTTTCTGTACATCATCGATAATAGGAGTTTTCGTGTCTTTGTTTTTGTAAGCCTCTTATTCTTGGAGCTCTACTTATTCGTTTATTTAGCGTTTCACCCGAAAATATATGCCGAAAGCTAGTTATTGATAAACGTAAATGCTTTGTTAAAATTCTCAGAGCAGATATTTTTTCGAAACCATTGTTCATACGCTTCAAGCGTGAACCATATGTCTTGCAAGTTTGCTAGCCAATTCACACTTTCGACGGATTAAAATTGTTTCCAAATCCGTAAATTCTTGTGTGCAGATGCTCTTTTGATTTATGCCTTCAACTTTTTTCCTTTCAGTAAAACTCATAAATTACGTACTTATCACACGTTATCATGACCTTTGATTCTTGTTGAGTAACTGAGAAGACTAAGATAAACTTCACCTTTTTCCTCCTTCTTCTTTCATGTGTAAAAGTGTATGTGTGCCGTAGTTTTGTTATTACTAAAAATGAATGAGTGATCATATTTTAAAGGGGGTCTGAAAAGATTAAGGTAGAAATTTCTTTTCCGGTTTTGGCTCATCGCCGAAGGCAACTGCACCCTCTGGTTTCGTTGCACCAATTAACTAATAGATTTTGAAGATAATAATCGTATTGCTGATTCTCTGGTCCGATCCTTAGTATATCCATATGTGCTCTTATCGTAGTTGTTTTTAAAAAGCTTTTATTCTTTTTATTTTAGCCGTTTACCTCTGTTATGCAGTCTTTTTTACCCTTCCTCGAGGAATAAGAATCAAAACCTTCCTCACCAGAAATACCAGCCGACAGGCGCCTTCATAATTAAGTCCCGTGAAACAAGAATGCTTTCAAAGCCTTGGGAACACAAGGGGCTATCATTGCCTCAGCCCCACCTATTGAATCTTTCATCTTTTCGTTTCACCTTTTTTATTTCCTTGGGGCGTTTCGTATGACGTGTGAGTGTCGTCCGGAATTAAAGGATAGTCACCAGCTGTTTCCTCTCCTCCCCCGCCCACTCCATTCCTCTTCTGCGTGACTCCCGCTCCGTCACCAGTCACGTCTTGAGCTTCGCGGTAAACCATCCGAGCCCGACTTCGTGCGGCCATTAGGATTCCCCCTCTTCCACTGCTCCTTAGCGTTTTTCAACGCCATCCCGATTTGTCTTCCCATACCGCCAGTTTGCATTCCCCTTTTGTTTCGGGTTATCCTTCGCGTTCATTTCCACAGGCCATTACCACGCGAAGTTTGTTTCCCCATCGATTTCGGTCGTCTTTCTCTCCCTCTCTCTCTCTTTTCTCTGTTTGCTTTTAGAGATAGTTCAGCTATACAATAATATTTTAAAAGAATTTTTATCATCTAGTAAATCACGACGGACGCCATTTCTTTGTAGACACGTTTTTTTTATTCGTTCTCATACCCGAGTAGTAGCCAATACGAGTGTACTTGCGTATTTATAGCCCTTTAATAACGAGGTTTGATACGAGATTTAATAGTGCATTTAATAGTAACATCTTAATGTTTAATAATTACGATATTTAACACGTGATTCGTAATGAGCCCTCAAAGTATTTCGTACTATAAGCTTAACAACGAGGAAAACAAAAAATAGAGGAGGTGGAAGAGTTCTGTTACCAGGGATGCCGAGTAACCAGCGATGGACGAAGTAAAGGAGAAATTGTCAGTAGAATTGCCCAGGCGAAAAGGGTATTTTAGCAAAAGAAGATTCTACTTACAGCTGCAAATACAAGCGTGGAAGTGAGGATACATTTTATAAGAACATACCTCTGGAGCATTTTACCATATGGCAGCGAAGCATGGACGATAACTGGAGCAGATTAGTCAAGGCTGGAAACATTTGAAATGTGGTGCTACCGAAGAATGATGAACATACAATGGATCGACCGAGTGTCAAACAAAGAAGTCTTAAGAAGAGTGGCAGAAAAAAGATGTCTACTGAAAACCCTAAAAAGAATACGGGACAACGCATTCGGCCATATATTAAGACCCGATGGCGTAATGAAGACAATCGTCGAGGGAAAATTGAACGGAAAGGTTGGAAAAGGCAGGCCTTCTATGAGATATAGGTATATAACAGGTTGTGAAGGATGTTAAAGAGAGTAGTTACGTGTATATGAAGAGGTTGGCCGATAAAAGAATGGAGTGGAGGGCTGCGTCAAACCAATTCTAGGACTTATGATCCATGATGATGATGAAGCATAACATGTTATGATGGACCTCCTTATGTACGATATACCGCTTCGGTGCGACATAATGCTGATGAAGCATTTTTGTTCCTATTCCAAATTCTCTTGCTTCTTACACCAGAGCCCTGCACTAGGAGTAGTGATAGCGAGCATATTTATTCTAAGATAGGTCAGGAGGAAGATATTTTCATTTCGCGAAGCTGTTCCGTGTCCTCTTCAAGCGGAGGGTGGCGTCTGATGTTGCGTAGGGATTTTGCTAATCCGGGGGGTGATGCAGTTCCGGTTGAGGGGGATATTCATTGCCACCCTTTGTGGGAAATTATCGCGACAGAACTCGTTGCTAATCCATGGATCTTTCTTCGATGGGTTTTCTACTGACGTCAGCACCCAGATCTTAGTTTATCGCTGCAAGTCCATAGGATACTTTACCCAACTATTAGTACCGTTCCGGATGCAGTCATGTCGCCATGCATTCTTTGCCGAGGAGTTGGAAATGGCTAACGCTACTTGGACGGGGTCGATCTGATTGCCCAATCCCTTAGCTCCATGGGGTGGTCATTTACTCGTATAAGAAAGAAGAGTGAAGTCTGATGGCCAATTGCTAATTGCGACCCATAGTATTTTTAGTAAAATCACTGGGAGGTGTTTAGTATGATCACAATCGTGCATACCATGCATTTATTGTGATGTGGAGGCTGAAAATAAGAATTACTCCGGAAGTATATCCTCAGATTATGTAACTTTCTTTCGGAATTGGTTGCTTGCTGTCGCACGATCTTCTCGTTGCAGTTTTCAGCTAGTATAATAGTTCATATGAACCAGAATGCGTGTGCATTCTTGCTCTGAGATACTTCAAATAATATAAGGGAATGGTTAGATGATAGTAATCTCGTAACAATTTACTTTGTTTTCTCACAAGGACCTTATGCGTTTGAATTAAAACGGTTCGTCAATGAATTTGCACGATCTTCTCAGTTTATTAAGTTGTTTTTAGGCAATTTCACCAGGCCAGTTTTTAGGCCAGTCAACCATTGTCTTTTTCAAGTTGTTGTGTTCACCAAAGCAGTCCACCGAAGCTTCTCAGTGATGCGGGGATGGAAGTCGTGTCTGAATTTCAAATAGTCTTTGCGAGCTAGATATGGAGGAGGATATGACGCACAAGCAACGTGACTCCTTGGAGGCTGAAGTACCGGAGCGGGGTTATCAATGTGTGTTGATCTTATGTCTTGGCGCAGAATTCTTTCGAGGGCCCTTTGTGGGGCATCGATTCTGCGGCTACAGCAATGCTTCGACGTCACCTTATCACTGATTGAACCTGCTCCTTTGATTTACCTTATTTCACCTACGTACTTATTTCTTGCAGCACAAAAAATACATTGAATTACATTTTATTTCAGCACAAATGAACTGCACCTTAAATATGAAAGCACCTCGGGAATTGGAGTTCTTAGTTTTTTAGTGTTCTAGTCCCGCGAATAGTTGCTTTAGACCTTGGTTCTTTTTTGCATATTTGGAATGGTGTGTGAAGTGATTATTTCGTTCCTGATTAATTTCCACATTTTCGAGTGATGTTTTTTCCCCTGTTGTGGGCTAACTGGGTATTCAGGGGAGGCGACCTACAGCTGAGGTCATTTGCGCCATTTAGGACAGGTGTGTAATTGGGTAATGGAAGGAGTTTTCAGGAAACGGAGGAAGGGTGGAGAGAAACCTGGCGTCGGCATTAGCCTACTCTTAACGAAAGGCGCCAAGGGGACCACGGCTTAACGTCCCATCCGACTGACGGAGTACTGAACTTCAAATGCCCTCCATTAGGCACTCAAGTGGGGACCGGTTTTCCACTGAAAAATCCGCCACTTCCGGGAATCGAACCCGGGCCCTCGGGATGGGAGGGCCAGTACTCTAGCCACCACACCAACCCGATGCCCCTCCCCTGTTGTTATCGCCTACCTAGAAAATCTACGGTAACATGATTACTTATGCTCATAATCATCATCACCGGTCAACAAACCTAAGATTGTATGCAAGAATTGCGAACTAGACGCGAATGCCTTAGCGGTGTCACCCGCTGAAAATGCACAATAGATGAATTTCCACAAGGAAAAAATTCCTCGACCGGGATTCGAACCTTGATTTCCGGCCAGGTACTCAATAGAGTTCCACAGGGGAGATTGATACCTCGGTAGCTTCACTGGCCGGAAATCAGGGGGTCCGGGTTCGAATCCCGGTCGAGGTGGATTTTTTTTCCTTATGAAAATTCATCTAAACATAAGATCGGTTTGACGCAACTCTCCATTCGATTCCTCTTCTTACTGATACAATTCTTCTCTTTAACATCCTTCACGATTTGTTCCATTTATCTCATACGAGGCCTGCCTTTTCTATTCTTACCGTTCACTTTTCCCGTCACGATTGTCTTCATCAGGCCATTGTGTGTTGAGATATGACCCATTCAGTTGTTTCGTCTTCTTTTTAAAGGTTTCAACCGACTTTTCCTTACTTCTTTCCCTTTCTTTTTTAAAGTTTTCAGCTGGCGTCTCTTACTCTTACTAATAATATGGCAATTTCGTGACCTCGAAAAGTTTCGCCGATATGAATCCTTGCACGGTTGAAGTTCTCATGTAACGCCGCTTTAACGCCTATCTTTAGGATTCTATTGGGACAATAATCACAAGTTCTAAGGAAACAAATTTTGGTAACGTAATTTTTGTCAGTTAAGAAAGTGTTTTTTAGTAATTTGCTGTCAATAGAATGTTGCACAATTATCTTTGCCTCCTGAAATCTGCATTTGTTATTATGTTTGATTAACACTATCCATAAGTTCATGCTGGCCTTGAATTACATTCACGATTGACGGTATTTCTGGTAAAAAAATGAATTGATAAAAACATGTCGGTGACATGAGCTAAGTAGTTCCTTTTGTATCGTTCCGGGTGTCATCTCTTTCCGGCTTGGATTCGTAAAAAAATCATCTGATGGCGGCACTTTCATTATTTTTCGGTGATCCCTGTTGCGCAATCGAGGGGATGCTGAGCTTCCAAACGTTCCCGGCGAATACGTCTTGGGCACCATTTGTTTTTGCCATCTCTAGGAGGGGGGGGGTTGAACGGAAATGATTAAATAGAGGGGAGGTGAGGGGCGATGGCTGGGAGCGGTCGGCTTGTCTTTTGTTTTCCTCGTCCTAAAAGGTCCGAAGGACACTCACTCCTTCTGTCCGTGCATCGTCCGCCAAAAATAAATAAAAAATAGATCCCGCCAAGTGTTTCTTGGAAGTCATATCCTTCCCCTCAGCCCTCCCTTCCTCTCTCCTCCCATTCTCCCCTCCCGCATAAATCCTTGCCATTTCCCCTTCTCTCCCTCCCTACTCCCTACTCAAACTCCCTACTCCCGTTCGACGAGCCATGTCCCGCGCCGTGCCCAGTCAACTCGTTTTGCGATGATGTTACCTAGTGCAAAATCTAGTGCTCTTCTTGCTGCAAGCAAGATGTCGCTGTAATATTTTATTGCTTATAAATATCTCTGGAGTGGTTAGACGTAATTTTTTAAACTTATAATGCACAATCTTTTTTCAATCACGTTAATTATTGTGTGCTGGGCCGGACTATAAGACCCTTTGAAGCCCTGAGGACTTAAAAGAGTGTGGCTCCCCCATGTATATGTACTTGTACTTATGTATATGTAAGATGTAAAAAGTTTTAAACTATAAAATAAAATTTGACATCTCGAAATTAAACATAATGGACTGAATAATACAAAATAATATTTATTTTTGTTTCTAATGTAATTATTCTTTTAAAGTTTTGAAATGTCTGTAGTGTTTATCCCTTTAATGACTTATACGCGTATTTATTTCGTTTTTATGGTTTTTCCAGCCTTGAATGTATTTTTGTGTCCTGGCCAAGATACTACATGATTTTTTGGGTCTGTCGTTGAGTGACCTCTAGTGTTGACTTATTCGTAATGGGACCAATTCCGTTCCTGACTCAAATCCAACTGAGTAATGTGTGCATTACGAGAAGACTATGTTGCTCAAAACCCTATCAAAATAATAATTTAAATTTACTTTGTGGAATATTGTATTTTGTTATCGTAATGAGTGCTGCTTAACTGACGATAGTTACCGTTGTTTTCTTACCGCATTATCTCTGTAACCATCTTAATATGTACCTAGTATTCATTTGCACGTGCGTTATCTTTATAGATAACTGAGCTTGTGATTTAACTGGATGTTTACTCTGAAAATTATATTGATAAATCTTTAAGTGTTAGATACCAAAAAGCTATATCTTTCAATGTTGTCTTGTCGATTAGTGGCGGAATTGAAACAATAAAATATGACTGCTTAATTTCGTGATGTTTCGGAAACATATCCACATGCAACCATATATTTATAATTTGTTATTTTCGCTCTACCGACTTCAAGACATTCGGTGCAAATCCTAGAGATGTCAGCATTTGTTAATCATTTCATCTATAGCATTTTTCATATCGGCAGGTGAATTAATTTGAACACGATTGAAGATTTCATTTAGTTACAGTCGATACGTTTCCGTGATTGAATATCACGTTTACAGAATAAAAAGATTTGCTCACGTTCAGGGATATATATTTGCTTGCGTTAGGTTTTAAAAAACGTTGGCCCAAATGCACACCTGTTAGGTGCGCTTCACGAGAGAGTACCTGCCTTTCTCATCTTTGATTCCATGTAGCTTCGAGAATAAACAGTGAGGACAACGCTTTGTTTATGTGTATTCTGAGAATGGGTGTGGCCCACGTGGCATCGTAGGGGACGGCGGGAAGCGTTGAGTAATCTCTCCCAGAGGGGAAATTATTTATCGCGTGGTGAGTGAAAAAAATTGATTCGGCGAAAAAAGCCCTGGGTTTCTTTTTTTTTGTATTCTTCTTGTTTTAGGAATGTGCGAGTATAATATCCGTTTCTAAGGATTTCCCTCCCGGATTCTTGTCGACCAAGAACGGCACCAATTTGGACAATTTTTCATGCATTTTCTTTTCGAATATTGTTTATCTCACTCTCGTAATTAATTTATCTAATCAGTGCCACGATGTGCGATGCGTTAGGCATTTGTGTTTTTCGCATTTTTAACATTATTACCGTTGATTATCCAATACATTGTTTTATCTTTGGCTTTGAGTTTGTCAAGCTTCCAGTAATATTTACTCAATACCCAAATTCATCCGATTTTGTCAAATTTATTTGTTGTTTGTCTTATAGGTGGGCGACTTGTAATTTTCCATCCTTTTTGCTTCATTTTAGTGACGATGAGTGTTAGGATCTGACTATTTTCAGGTTTCTTTCGCAACTGTGTCCGAAATTGTCCCCGCGAAACGCTGTGGCACTGGGAATATTTTGCCAGACTGGAATATTAATAGGATCGAAAAGCTGTATATCCTTTTGAACTGGTATTCCGGTCACTTGCTGCATTTTAACTGTGCATTAACGATTAACCAACCTCCAATTTTGTTATATTTATCCCTTTTCTTTACCTCTAGAGAAAAGTGTTTATGTTCCCATCAGATAGAGTAGTTGGTGTTTTCATTGAAATCGAGTCCGTAATACCTTACTTTTATTGATTAATAACATTTTTTTAAACAAGAATCGTGGTCATATCCCCATTTGTTATTTTTACGACAGTGTAAAGCATTGAGTCATTTATTCTCAAAATAGGCAATCTCTCTGAGTTGTTGCATTCATTGACATTTGCAGGAAATACTGTCTAGCGCTTTAGTCGATGGTAATTCCGTGAGTGTGTTTTCGTCTATCCGATTTGAATATATCTTTCTCTTAAACCATTGTTCCTTTCCCTCCTCACTATCAACTGCTTCTCTCTTCACGATTCGTGGTGATCACGTGGCTCTGTTTCGCCTCTTCGTTTCCTATTAAACGCTGACCCTAATAATTTAGGATTTTGGTTAAAGAGAAAAATTTTAGCCAGGCCTATTTCATATGCTCATCTCTTTACTTTCTAGAGCTACATTGCCATTGTACCTTTTCCATTTCTTGCTTGCGTAGTTTATTAGGTGCGCTGTTTCGTCAGATATACGTAAAGGCATTTTTTTGTTATTTTGTTCGACATTTTGGGTGAGTTCTGCGAAGATCAAAGCAACATATCCAATTTAAAGTTCTTCCGAACAAACATTTTTAGTGTGGAAATTGTATTCACGAATCACAGAGGCTACGTTTGCGTCTTTTTGTGCTTTTGTACGTAAGTATTGTGTTTTCAAATGTGTAGCGTCCTTCGTAATTGTCCCGCTTCTTTTGAGCTTGAGTAATACGTTTCTAACGGTTTTGTGGTTCGTGGCTTCTCCCGTATCTCTGGCGAGTAAATATTTTTCGATGTTGATTTCGTAGACAGTTGGAGACGAAATTCAGGTTTCGTACCATATTTGTTCGTTGTTGCTGTTTTCTTTAACTGAATGTTTGTGGATTGGTATTCAAATGGCTTAGGTTATTTGCAATGAGAGAGAGAGAGTACAAGAACGTGCGATTTAGCACATGATGAATCCTAATTTGAAATACGATTGAATTCATATGCGTATCGTTTATGAAAGTGCGAGTTAACGGGCGATTACAACATTGTCCGTGAAGTCTTAAAAGTGGAGACCGAAATTGTGGCCTAGCTGCTTGTTTGAATGTATTTATTAATTTTGGAAAAGTGCAGTCTAGTCAGAATTGGTTGTTTGTCAAATTAGCGGGCAATGGATAATTAGCTAGTGATGAGAATTCATTTAGATAACAATGTTCGATTTTGATTTTTCGTATCAAAATTACATATATTGAAAGATGTTTCTCAGATGTATAGATGTTTCTCAGAAATAACGCTAGTTACACGTAGATTTGTTGCATCAATGGCAGATTTCTTTGAAAGATCGCACACGTTGCATTTGAGGATGTTGAACGAGAGTGAAATGAATTATAGTTTTTACTACCCATGGAATACGTGCTTCTTCCGCAGTATTCCCATTTAGATCTTCTCCAATTCAATAATTAGGGTCAAAGTTGCATTCCATTTGTTGACTTTATTTTTTCTCTCCTTCCAGGTAAGTGTCTCCGGCTGCAACTGCTGTGAAACGAGTCCCTATATAGATTGTGACATCGAAGGCAGTGGAATGTTTCTTCCGAAGGATAATGGATCTGGTATTTTGAGTACTATATTTATCAACACGCATAATGACCTGTAAGCTACATGGGGGGCCCTGATAATGTGCATACCAGGCATGCATATTATCAGGGGTACTACGGAAGAGAATGAAGTAGAATATGGAACTGCTTACGGTTTCAAATGTTAGTTATAAAGTTTAATGTCGTTTTTTCATAAATCTCAAATGATAATATTTGTCATATGTAACACCAAGTAACAAACATGCGTATGCGAAGTATGTACCATTTCATGAATGCGTTTCTCAGAATCCATTGCATTGATATATTGCGGAAAAACATTGTTGCATTCCTAAATTTCTAATATTTGTTTTTCGCCAAATTTTATGCTTTTTTTAACACTTAAAGGTCTTCTTTCTGTAAATTCGATTTCGTATGAATTAGTAAGTTTTTCAAGGTTTATTTCTCTATTCGTATTAATGCAGACGAAGGTGAAAGTGCGTGGCTCTGGACAGGCGAGTTCTGCAATCATATATTATGTAATCCTATCTTCCATAATTATTCTCTCCGGAATTTTAATCGATCGAATGTTGTGAGTAATTACTAATGGTTCAGGTATAATATTCAACCTTTTCCCTAATTTTACCTCGCTCTTATCTGTCTATATTACGTATATGCTCTTATGGATAAACTCGTGAGAAGTGTTTGTGGATTGTAGTGAATGTGATATTTTCCCTGGCTACATTGAATAGTTCTCTATAGACAAATTTATGTATTAAACTTTTAGCTGCCTGGGCCCCGATCTATGGGCTGGCTTATATTATATTATTACGTATTTGTAAGTTTTTATTTCATTCAAATCAGGGAAATTATGAATGATTTCATCATCCTCCTAAATCTGAAATATATTGTCAGCATTACGATATCATTATCATACATGCTTACTAAATTAAGTGCTTAAAAAAATGTAGAATCAATAATCCCACAAATGTAATGGAAATTTGACTGGAAGTTCTCGCACAGTCTACCTGCAAGGGGTTGGCAGTAAAAGAGTTTATGAAGGGGCACATAAAATGCATATGTGAATTTAAAGCACTCAACCTTAGATTTAGTACCGTGATTCAAACGCGCTTTTCTGCTCGGCTCATCGTATTTTTCTCGACGCATTATTCAGTCGATTCAGGTAACAATTATATTAGAACGGGCTTAAGAATGTTAATGAATCCACGTTTGTACCGCGCAGATGCGTCTTAATCAGTTTATAGTATCGGTGAAGTCTCTGACTCGAGGTGCGGCGGCGCATTAATTGGCGTTCATCAGGTGGCGGACGGTATTAAGCATCTTTCCTCCCTCGATAGCGACGATATCTATGTGATTTGAGGTCGTATTTGGTCGTCTTTATTTATCTTGGCCGATGGAAATTCTAAAATTACCCGGAATCGATAATACCGCCCGCTTATCACTGAGTAAACTCGGGGACGTGATGATCCTCATGACCCTCTGAAGCGATAACGATCAACGTGCAGCCGAGGCGACCAGCGCTGTCGCCGTTATTAATTCAAAGCGTTTCACAAGAACTCGGCAGCCGACTGAAAGACCGTCAATTCGTGCGTCAATGCCATCATTTCTCCCCGCGGCACGATCCGCGCGAGAACGTGGCCGGTTTTAAGACGTGTGCCGCACCCGGGCTTTTATTCCCGCATCAGCAAGCCGCGGGCGTAAGACAAGGCGGTGGATAGTGAATGAATTTTAGGTCGGGAAGGAACCTGGTAAAAATAAATCTCTTCCAATTTTGCCGTATTGTTTTCAACGTGTTTCGTCATCGTGCGTGTGAAATACTCTTTTTGGCATTATGTTGGTTATGTCCCGTTTGGTATTTATTCGGTGTACGATTTATATTTTATTGGAGAATATTTTGAGTGCATGGATTTGCCACCGAAGCCTTTAACTGTCATGTGCTGAGACTTTTGAGTTTATAAACATATTCCACGCATCTCTTTAGTTTTGCATTGGCTGTTGTCGTTTTCTGTTCGATGTGTTCATTTGATGACTCCAAGCCTTGGAAGAGGCTTCATTTGATGGCACTGTAGTGGCAAGCTGAGGCATTTTCTTCTCGAAAAATTTTCTGCGTCAAAACTTAAGCACATTTATATCCATCTTCTTTCCGAGATCCTAACTTTTCCTCTGCCGGTGAGCCACAAGACTGCGTCATGAAAGCCAGTCTAGATTTACATCATAGTTATTTACTTTTGATAGAAAAGCGCTCGTCTGAGTATTGATTCTCACCATGTCCCACTCCATCTTCATTTGGAAGTCGCATGAATGCTTCACAGGCGTGATAGGGATCCGAGCGTTAGACTTGGACGTCAATTGAGGCCTTTTCTTGACGCTAAGAGCGCGGCTTATTTGGTATTCAATGAGTCTCAGCCTTGCCCTTTGTCCGTTTAAAAATTGTATGGCCCCGGCATCACCCGAGATGCGCAGAGAAGAAGAGCGTGTGACGATGGATAGATGGCTATTTTGTATTCATCAACCTGCTCACGTCCCGAAGTTTTCGTATCGGTTATTTCACAAGGACGGCTTTTGGGAATTACTCTTTCATAATCTTCCTCCATCCGAAAGTCAGATAAGGGAAATGTGATCGCTTGGCGGCGCGAATGTTACTCTCTGCTTTTTTATTTCGACTAAAGAAACCGCGAATTGATGTGAATGCACTTGCCTTTTGCAGCATTCATGTATTCGCCTGTAGTTTGAAAATTGTAACACGTAGGATAGTCACAAATTTTTGTATTGATTCTCCCTCCACTGACACTTCGCGTCGTGTAGGTGTACAGGTTAGAGTATTGGCCTCCCACCCTGAGGATTCGGGCTCGAATCCCTGCTACAGAATTTTTTTTCCATGGTAAAGCGGCCCCTACTCGAGTGCTTTGTTGACAGTGCTACGAGTTCATCACTCAGTCCGTCGGATGGGACGTTAAGATATAATCCAGTTGACGCCCCTCATTAAAAACAGGCTAATGCTATTATTAGATCCTGGATATTTCTCCTGGCATGTACCTTTCCTTCCATTCTGAAGTGATTTTAGGCGTGGGGATGGACTAGAAAACCACATATGACCCTCATCTTCTACGAATCCATGAGTTTGATTACCTGGAAGCGTTAGAATCACGGATCAATCGTTCAAGTATTCCAGAAGTTTACTCTCAAATCTCACCTCTGGTTCGATAAACACGTCATAAAGGAGGAGAGAATGAGTAAGATCCATTGGAACCCTGAATTATGCGTTGTCACTCTGAACTTAATATCCACTGAAAGCTATTGATATTTGCTCTGCCTAAAACCGGAAAGAAGGTGATGTAGTTGTGTTAGCTAAACGCAGTTTTTACTGGCAAGAGTTTCCTAGGAATCACGTTTTCGCTCTCGGCTTATGTTTTCGATGGAAGGTGAACATCTTTCTCTGGTTTACGATACTACGCTCCTGGAAGAACGATCGCTCTCTGTGACCGATAAAAGGAATCCATTCTAGGCTTCTCGCTGTCCACTTTTCCCAAATATAGCATCAAGGATACGGCATACTCGCGCACTGAACCGGCCAAATTATTTCCTCCTATCGAACAAATAATCATTTACCCACGCCACGCCCGTTACGCTGACTAAAGGAGATAACAGGTGAAGTTCAAATGAAATTTCGGAAAGCATCTTAGCTTCTAGCTATCGAAATTTCACCATTGATCTCTGGAAAAATTTCCTTTTTTTTTAAATTTCGTACTATTGTTCTCATTCGCTCTTATATGCGTGAATTATCCATTTTCCGACAAATTTTATGTGTTATGAACGTAATAAGTGATATTTTGTATTCCTTCTTTTTTGTTTTCGTGCAATCAATGTCTTCATCTAAGTTTTCTCGGTATATGTGTGGGAATTAAGGAATTTTAATCGATGACAATTCTTTGAATAAGAACCACCTATATTATAAGAACCACCTATATTATTATATTTGTCTACATGGCGATAACTAAAGTAAATATGACCGACCGTAGTAGCTAAGTCGGTAACGCGCCTGCCTGGCAACCCGTAGATCGTGGGTTCAAATCCTGCCTCGGATATGGATGTTTGTTCATCGTTTGTTCATGATATGGATGTTCATCATGAGGCTTTAGGTCAGACATTGTGAAGTGTCCGTATGCGTTCGAACACTTAAAAGCCCAGATCTTTGGGTGGGTAAAAATGGAAGGAATTTTCGATATGATTTAGGTGCAGAAACGTATTTATTTGATAAACATCACTTCGTGTCGTCGCTACCGTTATTTTTTGTGTATATCTGTGGTCGATATTTCAATTCGAATATCGCACGGTCCTTGTAACTATCTCCTTCGTTTCCCGCAAGTCACGGACTGGCGAGCGTGTTGGCAGTATGGCGTTTGTTTTCCTTTTTCTGCCCCGGCTCAATAGACCAAACATGCCCAGCGGGTTCAGTCTCAACACGCCCCCGCGAGCTTCCACGATCGCTTACCCCTCCTGCCACCGCCTAACCTTTCAGCCCTGGGACAGCCTTTTCCCCACCCCCTCGCGCCCATTTGTGCGTCAATTGGTCGTGCATAACCCCAAACCCTCGCGAACCACGGCATGCGTGTTTACCGTCGGCGAAGGGCGACATGGCTAGTCAGTCACTAGTACTAAGAAGCACATCCGCATAAAAAGGAATTTTTTTCACCCAAGTGCGAAAGCTCGTGACGTTCGGTAGAAATATTTTTTTCACGCATGCTTGAAATGTTCCTGTTGTATTTAAGGGATAATTTTGGAGCTACGTGTATGTTTTTGTATTTTTTTATTTTGGTCAAATATTCTATTCACTCGTTTCGTTGCACATTTTATGCTGCGCTTATCGTCGTACTCATATGTTCATACGTACAGATAAAATGCTCAAAAATATTTTGTTTTAGTTGTTTAAGGTAAACTTATTCACGCAATATTCTTAATTATTATTCCAACGACATTGACGAACGCTTTTTGTTCCTAAGGACATTTAGGTTATCAGATGTGGGTGTTTATCTCTGGTGTTACTCGTATGCTCGTATATCTTAAATCCGTAAGATTAGTGAGGTTTGTTTTCAGTATGTTGATTTTTAATTAAACCAATGCCTTAGCTGTATAATTAAGTGCCTGTCCGGCGCTTCAATGGTCTGAGAAACTGTTCATGTTCCGAAATGGTAATACATGTCTCTCTCATATTAAAACTCCACAATTATTATTTTTTTACTGGCTAGGTACTCTCACACTCTTTTCCCGTAACCGTCGAAAGTATTCTGTCCCCTGCACCATTACTCTGTTTATATTTCCGTACTCCATATCTCTCTTCGTTTCTTCTAATTTTTCATTCTGTCCCTCGTTTTAATGACACCCCAATTTTCTTTACAACCAGTTTTCCTCATAATTCCCTCCAGCGACTTCCTCTCTTCTTCCACCGAACCGCAAACTTCTTTCGTTTGCCTTTCTACACATCGTTCAGTTCGTTCTTCTTCTCCTAACCCCATGCTTAGTGTTTGTTAAGTCTACTTAATGCCAACTTAATTGAATTGTCAGTCGGATCAATCCCGTGTGACCGTCCTATTTATCCGGATCGAAGTGCATTGGTTCGAGGAAGGTGTGCCACGCATAAAATGGCGGGTAACGACTTCTCTAAGTCTTATTTCGAGGCATAGCAAGGATGCAGGGCCCAAGAGTTCATATCGCGTCCGGGAAGAAAATAAAATAAGAGGAGATCTCACTGCGCGTCGTGATCCATACCCCCTCCGAGGCAAGAGCCGCTTCCCACGCCGTCTCCTTTAAATAAACATAAATTCCTCCTAGGCGGATACAAAGTGTCCTCTGCGGCCTTTATGGGGTTGGGAGGAGAAGAAAAAGACGGGAGATGAGCGGGAAGGTCGGGACGGCGCGGACGGGCGTTGGCGTCGTCGTGAGCGCACGTCGGATTCCAAGTCCCTTCGCTCACCTTCCGAAAAAATAGATGCAGGGTGGGCGTGGGCAGATGGGACGGGGAACGGTGTCACGGAGCGGGTGACGGACCTCGGCTATCTCCGTCAGAGACCGACGACAATCTAAGCAATCCCGGCGCGACGTCGCGCCGGGATTGCAAGGACTTTCTAATTGGTAAAACACATTTTTTCCTTAAATAAACAAAAAGAGGACAGCTTCCTGCTATTAATGGTGCATGAAATGTTTACCCACTTTTATTAATTGTTGCGGTATCTAACATCAATCAAATTAAAATTTGACGCCGAAAAGCACGCTGAAAAAGCAGCCGAGCGTACTCAAGGTTTGAGACATCATGTCGAAGAGAATTAACAGGTAAAAGTAATTAAAACTACCCGCAGGCGATAGTCCAATCTTAGTTAATTGTATTGAAGTGCAAAAATAGCCAAAATATTCATATCGGAAAAGACACTTTTTTCCCATTTTTTTCGATTTCAGACCACTACGCGTCGCCCTCCCCTTGTCGCTATTCAGAGTTAGCGGCTGACTCCCCCTCCTCCTCTGATCATATGTATCCTCTAAAGGCCTGCAATTCTTGCGTGAACATATTCTCTTTTGTGGGTTTGTTCCTGAACAAATTTTGGGTCACAGTACTGGCTCACCAGCCATAGAACCCGCGTCCGAATTTTCACCGGTATTTCAGTTGAATCACCACTTTTGGCTGCAGGGTTCGGGCTGGTGTAGTGGTTAGAGTACTGTGGTCTCACCCCGAAGGCCGAGCTTGGATCTGAGAACACCCACTCGTGATTTCGGCGGATTTCGTGTTGCTGGGTAGCCTATGCACTGGACGTTTTAAATTAATGCAATGCTATCCTGCTGTGAATACGGTGACTACCGCATGCATCTCTAGAAGTTGATCTGCATCAGGAGTGTTTTGGTTCATCGTTAGCTCCGCCTTACCGTGACTATTCAGGAGTAACGGGGAGAAAATATGGAGTGAATTAATTAGCCTAAGACGCTTGATTTTTCGTCTCTTAATATTGTTTTCTACAACAACAAACATGGATTCGAAGTTCTTAGATTGAAAGAGCAGGAAGCTAAGGTACGTAGGTAACGAGGATGGCATATATTTTAGTTTATCTATACTTAATACCCTGCAAGCCACCGCAAGGGTGTGTGGCATGGGTTGAAGATCACCAAACAAGCACTATTGACTTGCAACTATAGGCTACTGCATGGAAACATGTTAGATAGTTTTCTATTTAACTCCTTTCGGTGCTCTTTCTGACGCAAGATAAAAATGCAAGCCATGACCATGAAATGTTAGAGAAAGAAATGTTAGTCACCTTCGCATCGCTATATCTCTTCACCCACGATCAGTAATTATCGGCACTGTCAATAATACCTCGTGGTACATATTTATGCGCCCCACCAGCCTATTCTTAGTGGCTTTCTATCTTCGGCTCCTTAGCTCGAGACCGCATCATTCACTAAAATTGAGCCCATTCCTTTTTCCTGGAGAGAGTGCATGGCCGGGTTGGCTGGGCTATTCGTATATAAAACTAAAAGGAGGATAGACTCCCAACTTAGATGCGTTTTTGTTCCGCTCCCATCGTCGCCTCGTGGCCGTGGCTGTACGTTTTTTACCGCATCCCGAGAGCCGACATTTCGCTCGGAATGTTAATTTGGCGTCACGGTGTTCTTTTTTATTTATTTATTTTTTTAGCCGCACGGTTCGTTGACGGCCGTGAGAGAGCGCGGGGGCCAGGAATGCCGGGAAGAGTGAGTCACTCTCGTTTCTCGCAACTTCACTATAAAAGCGCCTCTCCCTCTCGGTCACTCTCTCTTTCTATCTTGAATTCCCTTTTCTCCCCCCTCTTCTTCCGGTGACGTCGCTTCCTCCGGCCCGCGAGGTGGTAGGCGGAATCCCAATCGCTTGTTCCTATAATGTGGTAGACGTCGTCGTCACGAGAATTTTCCCGGCGTTTCCTTCATGAGCTAAGTGATCTTGCCGAATTTTCTCCGGTTTAATTCCTCTTATTTCCACTGCCACGTTCGTATAGGACGGAGAAAGTACGCGACTTAGAATGGAGTTGGTATTTTTCGTAGTAATGCGGCGAAATATAGTAAAAACATTTAAATGCTACTACTTTTTACATGCTTGAATCGGCTGGTTACGTTTTTTCTCTTCAGTTTCTTCTGCTCTAGGAGTGGGTTGAGGATAAAGTGAAAAAACCCTTTTATTTAACAATTATAATGCGACGATGTTCATTTCTCTCTTTTTTTCGAGAACTTCGTGATGCTAGATTTTGCTATATCGAGAGTGGAAAAATATACTTGACCGTAGTTTTATCTCTAGTTTTTATATTAAAGTATTTTTTTGCTAATGCTAAGTGCACATGTATCCCGTTCCCCTATTCATTACGTTACATGATTGGGTCTCAAGTAAAACGTTTGGCTATTGGAGTCGTATATAGATGGAGTCGTAATCCTTGCAGTCCGATTGTTGCGTTTAGTTCTGCATTCGTTTGTGTAATTGTTATTATCGATACTTTACCTTTTAAGGTTAATTTACATGGTCATTTAATGCATGTAAATTTTCCCAAGCAAGAGAGCAAGATGTTCGTCTTTATCTCCAAACACATCCTACCTTTCTTCATACCATCTAAAGAGGCTATTATTATCCTTTCCTTTTTCCGCGCGTCAAACCTAAACTAATCGTTACGTCCTTCAAATCTGCACACACCCCCATCATCTGCTCCGTCCACTCTCTCTGTCTCCTAATTTCCTCAGTCAACTTCCTCTTCTCCCCTACCGTGCCCAGCGAATCCCTGTTTATATTCCTTTTCGCCCACCTTGCCTTCTCCACTCCCCCATCTCAGTAGCCGTAATTTATGCAGTAGAGCTCCAAAAAGAGTTCCATGGAGATGCCGAGGCATCTCAGTGTTGTCCAGCATGATGGAAAGCTGCTCCCTGTAGAAGCAGAAGAGATGGAGGTTGAGGAATGGGTAAGTCGCGAAAGAGTGTGCTGGAGCATCCAATCCACACTCTTTCCGACCACCAGCCCTGGAGACTCATATAGAAGGAATTTCTCAGGTCGCGACGAGAGATTTCTTGGATTGGTCGTGTTGAGTATTTCGAATGAATGGGAGGCGAATCGCCATACCGACGACTCGAATGATCGATAGTGGAGCGAGTGTCAGGTGAATGTCATGACTAAATGTGTTGGAAAAGGAGTACCATAGAGAATTCGGATAGCAATGCATGAACGCGACAAGCGAATAACGAACGAATTTGATTTAAAAGAATTAAAAAAATTTAGAAGAATAAACTGCGTTTGGATTGAAATTTTTTTCAATAATTTCGCGCTCGACATGAAGCTAAAATCAATGTCATAAATACTGTATGAATGGTTATTATTTATTCATATAAAGTAATTATAGGACATCTATAGCACTTTCCTGACCCGGCTTGCCTTATCAATACTATTCTTTCATTCATGCCCTTCCATGTCTGCTGCAATTTTAACGGCCTCACTTTCTGCCGAGAGATAAGCCGAGCCTATCAATTAGAGTGAATTGCCATGAAGTTTCTTATCCATAACTGTCATTTGAGTAGTGCATATCGCGTGAAGATTCTTTCTCACCCACATTCCCTCTCGGTGGGCGCTTGGTTGAATGCAAATTTATATATGTCCATGTATAATTCAAGCGGTCTGGAATTATTAATCGTCTAGCATTAAGGGGTAACAACCGTCATGTGGTTTAATTGACCATGCACACCCCTCGAATGAAAACTATTCTAGCAGTGCTTGTGATTGTTAAATGTTGGTACATGTTCCGGTTTGTGATGTCAGTTTTTTGCATGAACCGTCTTATTATCGTATGCATAAATGTACGGCGCTTAAAACTTGGTATCACAGGAGAGATATCGGAACGACGAAAGAGTCGAAGTATCTGTGTGTCGGAACGTCCCATTGAGGGGGAGGATATTGCAGCAATTCGATTGCGTATCTGCTTCTCTCTCTCTCGCCTCGTCTCATGCGAGCTCGGCTTCCTTGCGCTGACCCTATCCTGCGGTCGGGACCCTAAAAAAGAGATCCCGGAGGCGAGATTTGCGGTCTCAACCGTCGTGCGTGCTCGCGTCGGGTTTCCTCCGCTTCCCGTGCGGAGGGAAGCCGCGCTTCGGCTTCGGGAAATTCCTGGCGTGTGGCGCAATGGGTGGCCGAGCGCGCCAACTGTCGTGCGCTCTCGCAGAAATGCACGATCGCGAAGCAGACTCGGTGAGTGTGGGAATGAATAGAGGGCGTTGTTAATCACGAGGTGAAAAGGAAGTGCCTTCTGCGGAGTATCACCGAAATTCCTCGCCACCAAAGGATAGCCGAAACTTGTGTGAAAATGCCAATGTCTCCGCCGGATGTGGTGAAATATTTCTGGAAATTATATCTCATATGTTCCCGCAATTTTTGCATGCTTATTAATTTTTTAGCAGCTAATCTCGAAAGAAAGTTTTCACCGAATACATGATTGTTATTTATCTGAGATCTATTTCAAATTACAATTTCAAACATATCCCACGGTTAGTAGGTACAAGATTTTTTACTGCTTTTTTCATCTTATACTTGTCGCTGTGCATGCGGAAGTATACGAAATACAAAGTAAATATTCATCCTTGGGCTTTATGGTAACAGTGTTTGTTAGTAAAAGTGTGCAGAGCTGTGCTAATTATCAACAAAATGCTTCGATATGACTGTTTTCTCTCTTTTAAACTGTATTTAAAAAAATTATATGAGGACGTGATTTTTGAGTTACTCGAGACTTCATTTTTACTCCCCATTGCAGGTCTTACGTCTGAGCTAAAAGGCTTCTCCGTGTGTATACAATTCAAGTTGATATACCTAAGAGTTCAAGAACTGATGGAAATCTCCAAAAATGTGAGGGACTATAGTGATTTACTTTAGCCAGCTTATTTCGGTACCCCTTTCGTGCTTCTCTTTTATGGCGACTTTCTGGTGCTCTCCTCCTCTGCTTTAGTTGTTATTATGAGGGTTAAAGTAGAAGTTAGTTTCAATTCGCTTGTCTTTTGACGAGCTGATTCACGTTCGTGATAAAAAATGTCATGGGGGACGATCCGGTGCCTTACCTCGCCCCGTAGCCATGAAGCGTAGTTGAAGATGATGTGATTCATCATTTCGGAGTGCATTCAGGCGTGTCAGCCAGCGGAGCAAAGCAACGCGGAGGGGCGTGGCACTCTGCGATCCCGCTCCAGCCAAGCAGACCTTACCATTAAGCAGCGTTTACACGTAGCAGTTGACTGCTATGACAGTCGCGAGATGCGCGATGTATCGCTATCGCTACTGCTATGATGCGTCTGCGTTAACTTGTATGCAGCTTAAAGCCGATATTTAGGCGTTGTCATAACAAATAAAAAGCGTTTTATTTCAATAGTGATTTAGGCTTACATTTAGGTGAAATTAATCAAGCAATAAAGTCCATTGACGATTATCTTTTGTTCCCATTCTTTAAAGAGTAGAATCTCCTCTTTTGGGGAGGGATATCTTTATTATTATATCCAAATTCCCGGTATCAGTCGTCGTGATTTCCGTTGGCAATTGTTGCGATTGTGTTGGATACATTTCCGCTGGAAAGTTGACGGACTTGAACTTTGCTAATAGCTCGAACTAGGATCGATAGTGTTCGACATGCGTCCAGTATCGACTTGAACTCGCATCACAGTTGCTATTTACACATTCGAGTGGGGCTTAATAGTTGTTAGCAGTTGATTGTCATAGCAGTCAACTGCTACGTGTAAACGCGCCTTTATAGTTGTTGTAGAAGTGGTATCTAAATACTGATACTGCTGAAATGTTATCGATTGACTGATCCAAGGTTATCCTTAGGATGAACAATCCGTGCACGTGGATTAAATCTCCTCGGGCTCGGGACCGGGTGAGGCTTTCCATCGTCGACGTTTCGACGAGCGACACGCTAATCATCTCCGTGGTAATACTCATGACGAGGACGATATGCGAGTGGCTCGTCGAAAGCCTTACCCAGAGTCGAACCCGAGGAGACATCATCCACCGGGTAAGCTCCTTCAGTACGTTCATGCTGTGATGGTGATGCATGCACTAGTCTTTCTAATTCAGATCAGTCCGAAAGTTCTCTTGGAGATATGATAGTCAGAATTTCTTTAATGGTCGTTTATTTCCCTTTAAACCGCCTCGTGTCTCGCTGAGTGGCGATGGGAATCACGGACGACCCTGGACTAAGCCGGACATGAGTCCACCCATTCCGGAGAAGAGAGGCAGAGCTCCTCGTTGACAGTCATCTCCTCAAGATTACGACTCCGCGGAAGGTACTTCCCGGTCATCGTCCGGAGAGATTGTTGTGTCTACCGTGACGAATACCACCCGGGGCGCCAGGAAAAGATCGGCGACAGTCAGTTTCGCAATCCGAAGACGCATTTATGGCCCCAGCTGATTTAGAGCCGAACCATGTTTCACATACTTTCCACCCGATATGATGTGTGAATCGTCCTCTTCCGCGCTAGACTCGAAATAAATACTGGTGCGCTTAAATTGGATGGTGCCAGCAGCGGCATTCCTCCGGTGAGCATAGGGACTCTTGTGACGTTCAGGGAAACAGGTCGCTTAAAAATAGGTTGTGTGCTCTCCCCACCATCTTGTTTTGACTGTGAAACCTGCGTTTTCCGGATCCGCATAAAACTGGCTTATTATTTTTTTCCCCTCCCTCCACGATCACCTACTTCTTGGACAATGGATCTCTTGAATAGGAGAGTTTTTTAAAAAGGTGATTTGGCTGAAACCATCCGTGAAAATCCCGGGGATTCTAGCAAACGACCTCAAGTAATCACTGCTCCTCCTCGGATTGTTGAACAGCGATTCAAATGAAGCCTCTCTATCGCTATTGAGCCCGGATTGAAGCGAATCATGCTCAATATCTTCTCCAGTGCGTTTTGAGTATCCATATATTACGTAACGCTGATTTTTCACATTTTTATTCTCCCGCCATATCGCTTCGCAGTATTCTCTACCACCCCCTAAACAATTTGACACTACTAATAAAGTCTCCTTTTTATGAATGATAATGATGGCACTTATTACGAATATCTTATTTATTTTTTTAATTTCACTATTTAATCACTAAATGTTATGTCTTTCATCATTATATTTTATACCTACACTAAATGAATTTATTATATACCTATCTCCTAACGTAACGGAAGGTTGAACCCGGGAACTCTTTTCTGTCGATATTACATCATAACCGTTAGTCCGACCTCTCTTTGGCTGAGCGTAATTTATGGGTGGCCTTTTAATAATGTGCAGTCGTTTTGATAGTTTATTTCCGATTATAAGTGATGGAAACATATATACCTACAGGGCTCTTATTAACCCTGAAAATAGTAAGAATCTTCAAAGCATGTAGTACTCTTAACAAGCTAGATTCTTAATCGAAAAGTAATTAAAACTTGAGTTAGGACAATATATTTATTATTTCCAATACGTATTCATAATTTAATTCATATTTATGGTCCTGAGTACATATGTAAATTTCCATATTTACATTTGTATTCATATGTACATACATATGGCTCTGAGGTACCATAAGGCATTTAATCATTAGAAGGCCACCGGTATGTTTTAATAAATTAAATGTAGTACTCGAATAACTAGTAAATCCTCATGCCGTATAAAATTGTATTTTTATTTGTGTTCTTACTGAATTACTTTTTATTTATTTTCGTCCTGGATGACTAAAAATGAATAAAACCAACGGGGCCATGTAGCCTTTTACCACATGCCAGCTTCGTTTGTGTGCATACTCGAGAAATTATTTCTATTAAAACCTGCTGATGTCTTTGGGCCTACGTTGTCATTCAGTGATGAGAGGTATTAGAAGCACCAGCGACTTATTGATAATTTCTGATAGCCACGTTTCAGCTTCGTGCCATCCGATTACTACATCATTACTACAGTCATGTCGATCGTTTATAGCTCATTTAATTGGAAGCCTCTATTCGGCCCGGTCTTGATCCCCATCCCGAAGCCTGATAAACCCTTGTCACTTGCACCCCTTCCTTTGCCTGGTGTTACCCGCAAAGGAGGGCGAGCGCGTCTTGTTGTAACGTGGGACTCGAATCGATCGGCGTTTGTTTTTATCCCTCCTTTGTCAACCTCATTTTCTGCTTCCTTTCAGTTTTTTCTTCAATTTATACGGAGTCCTTGCTTTCGTAACCTTGAGGGAAGAATATGAAAGGGAGCAGATTACGTGCCCAGTTCCTAAGACTCACGAGCAACACCGTTTTCCGTCGTCACTTTGTGAAACTGGATTTCCGAGGAGATAAATAAAATAACTATGTATAAACCACACTATATTTTATTAATATTGACCCGAGTTACGGTAAAATGGAGTTTTAATGCCAGGTCCCTTGTGTGGTACGAGTGAATTTGGTTGAATCCTTTTGATCTAGAATCTATGAATTAATTTGATTATATTGCATAAAACGTTTTTAGTGGATTAGGGCTATGGAATTGGGTTCGCAATGTAGTTTGGGAAGTAGTTTATATTTAAATTATTGTAAAAGTACAAAGTTTATCCTCTCACCCATAATTAACTGTTTTCGTTTTTTTTGATAGATTCCCTAGCTATCGATAGCTCCACGTCTCTGTAGCACTATCTTTTAGTTCACTTTTTATGTATGATTTCTAACGCATTTTATGATTGTTTTATTTTCACCGTGGCCTTTTCGCTGCAAAATTATAAAAGAATCCATTTTAATTGTTGATTAATGCTTGTTCCGTCTTCGCACATTTAATTTCGTCCACTGCCTCCATGCATGGCATTTCTAGTCGATGAATCACCTCTGCTCGATGATATTGTCGAATGGCCTGAGTTACGAGGGAAATGAGGCGGTGTGAAGCAATATATTGCTTGTGTATCGATGATACACCTTGCGTTATGACAGCTTGGCGGTAACTCTTTTATCATTATCCTGCGTGAGAAAGAACCTTTCGTGTTCAAAGTATAACAGTAAGAAACTTGATTAGTCAGTTATCTCATTGGAATCAGTTAAGCTTTATTTTTTTTTAATTCAGATGTTATTTATCTATCCCTCTTGCATCTAAATATTAGGTCTACCCTTGCATTGGGTGCTCGCAGTTGCTTTTCAATGCATGGAGATGTTATAAATGCAATGTAGTATTTTTTACCATTGTAGCGGAGTCTTTCGTTTACCTTTTCAGCATTTATCAGGAGCCTCCAATGCTTCAGTTTCAATATTTCGGTCGCTGTCCTTAAAGCTGGGATCCGTTTTCCCCGACCTTCGGATCCCGTCGCCTTGTCTGAGATATATCTCGTCACGGAAATTTCTGGGTAAGAAGAAGGTTAGAATTCTAAATTTCGACTATACAGGTATTTTTGGGTACCGGGCCTCTCTTCCTGTCTCATATAAATGGAAATGTGATCCCAGATATTTCGTGACCGAGGGAAAGGAAACAGTGTCCGAAAGGGCAAGGGGCGGATGCAAACTTTCGAGGATGATTATCATTATTATTAAAATAAAAATCCAATTTTCTCGTGGCTTTTCATTCTTACCGAAATGTCGAAATGTATAATGAAATGTGTCCATAATCCTGGGGTGAGGGGATTCTGTATCGAAAATCCATTCTAGTGTTGCAATCGTTTCCCGGGTGTTTGCGTTCGGCTTGGAGGTGAAATAGGAGTCACTTCCACCCAAAACCTTTCTACTGGATTCAGTGCTCTCTGGCATTTTCCACGCCGTATGTCTTTGTTTCAAGCACAGGATATTTTATTAATTTTTGATATCATCATAATGCAGTGGTCTTTTTAAATTCGTGCGTTTTTCAAAAGTATTTTTTTTAATTTTGGATAAAATATGGGAAAAAGTGGCAAAGATGGGAAGGAATTGTCATTAATGGAACGTCATTTTCAATGTAACCCATAGGTACCTTTGTTTCAAGCAAACAACTTTGCTAAGCTTGGGTGCCTATCGTACATCTGTGGTGTGAAAATATTATGCCTTATCGATCGGAATTATTATCTGAAATATTTCTCGCATTCTTGCAATGGTGTCCGTTGGACACATTACATTTACAAATCAATTTGTCCTTTAAGTTCTCACCATCTGATTGGCGCATAAACTTGTCGCCTTAAACATGTTCTGTGAATTTTTGGGTTCTTTCTATTATTATGAGATTATTAATAGATTTTGTATGCTCTTGAAAACGCTCTTCAAGAAAGGCCAATTTTTTACATAGATAGGGCAAAAAAACTAAGCTTATTTTAGGAATAAAAACGAATTTAGTGGTATCTTTCATCTTAGCTGCTTCCGTCTTTTCTCACAGTCTCATTTGTGAGCAGCAATTGTATGTTTTAAAGATGACGCTTGTCGAAGAATCTAATAATCGATCTTCGGAACCAGGTTAGTGAATAGGAACTAAAAGTGCTTGATTTATGCGAATAAGTTTTTTCGCCTGATGTGAAAAAAAGTGGAGTTCTAAATAAAAAAGGTGATGATCATGCTCCGTCGATGTGATCGGCAGTATCTTCGAAACTGTCTTCCGCAGTAAAGTGGGAAGGCTCATTATACATATTACGCTGCTGAAAAATAATTCATAATTCAGAAACAAATTTTATTTTTTAAGTTTTATTGAATTGCATGCAATCAATCACCTTGTAACTGTTACGTACAGAGAGCATTCAAATCATCTTTATGTGTCGTTTTACATCTCGTTCTTTCTTGCAGTGCTCAGTTTCTTGATCTCAATTCATTTTGGCATTCTTTGCGACGTACTAAACTTCTTCTGTTGTCACTGACACGATACCCGCCGGAGATAAACTATCTATCATTGAAACATCTATCTATCCTCTTCGACTTCTGCATCGCTGGCTGCCAACTGTCACTCCCACTCCACCCTTACTTCCCTCCCTCACAATCCTCTTCTCCCAGAGCGGTTTCTCATTTGTCCCTCCATCTCATTAAATGCCGCCCCAGCCTTAATTCCAGGGACTCCGCCTTCGTTCTGAACCACTTCCCGTCGCGTGAGGAGTGCTCAGCAGTTCGTTACCTCAGGGGTCGCCTTGCTTCCTCAAGGTCTCGTCTCATAGCCTCACTCCGCCCCCCTCTGCTCCCCGACGGATTAAAGGAGTGCTTCGCGGTCAACTTTCCATCCTTTTCGTTCTGCTCCTCACACATGTGCATGCGCTCACCATTCACAAGTTTATTTCCATCCTACTGCAGAATACCCTTTCTGACTTGTGTTGTCTGACCCTGCCGCGGAAATGTGCTTGCATCTCTGCCACCCTCCGTATCAATCTCTCCGTATCCAAAATGTTTGTAGTAAAACACTAGGCAAACTATCAGTAAGATTTCGCTGTTTTTTCCCACCCCTTCTTGTGTGGTTGTTTTCCTGCCGTGGGTTTTTTCGTATAGGATATAAGTAAGTATAACAATCCTCACGCTATTCCCACATATGTAAATACACACATACTAATACACACGCCATGATTTCTTGGACATTTAATATTGGTAGATTGATTTTAATTGCTTGTGTCATATTTTTTTATGTTTTTCTACTTCAAATTCTAATTGTATATGTCATGACAATCACATTTAATACGTAAATATTTTGACGAGGGTGAGAGGAAGGAAGAAGGAAAGTGTCTCAATCTCTCCCCTATAAAATGTTTTATTACAGTTAATATTGTAATCTTCTATTTGAACCCTGCCTCAGGTTCAAGTGTGATGCCATAGTTACACTCGTATGGGACTTTATTTTTCCCTTCGGTTTCCCAAAACTACGTTGCTGACTGATTGATTGAGAGTTTGCTGCCGGTCAGGGTAGGTATTTGATAGTGTCCATACTCTTCGTTGGAATGCTTTCACCTAACGGCTCCTTCTGTCCTCTACCTACTCTCTTTGTGCTTATCTTTCCTACCTCTCTTCATGTTATACAAAACACCTTTTCTTTTCCTTATTTCTCTTTTGTTCTGTGTTCTGACCTTTTTAATTGCCTTCATTATCCCGTTGTACCTGATTATCTTTTAGACCATTCAGAAAACAGCTGCGAATAATAAATTATTTGTACCATTTGTTATAACATTACAAATAATAAATTATTTGTAATGGTATAGAAACAACGAAACTTGGAAGCCGGTAATGTCAAACACTCCTGCGGCTCCTGAGCCATACCATTTATTTGTTTTCGTGCTAGGGCAGTGTGTTAGTAGGGAAATCGGTCGAATATTTTAGGTTGAAACAAAAAAAGAATAATTATTCGCGCTGTCAGGAGTTCAGAAAATAGTTGATAAATAACCTTTATGCTCCACCTCCCTTTGCATATTCAATGTCCTTCGTAACAAGTATGTCGTGACGTCAAGGACGTTTTATTTTCGCTCGTTTCAGATAAGATGAATCACATTATGGCATTTAAAGTAACACCCATTTGCATCTCCTAAGCTTTTCATTCTCGTGAATAAATGATGAAGTATAAGGCAACAATATGAACGGTACCTTATGTTACAGAAGTCTTAAGCTATTAATGCCGTGAGTGGAAATAACCTCATCCATGATTGTCAGTCTACTTGAAAAGGAAAACGACAGTCATTAATTTCTACCCGGCGATTATAATGTCACGTATAGGGTACAACTCTCAGAAACGTTGATTGAGGTGATTTTTCATAATGCTAATTATTGATAGTAGGGGAGGTGACCGACTCCAGTACTTATTACGTTCTCGGTGTTAATAGTGTCGTAACATATGTGATCTACAATTGCGTAAGTATACATATATATGTAAATTAGATATATGTAATAAGATCGAAGGTTTTCCCGGCGAACTAGCTGTAGAAAATCTTCTCGGGTTTTCCACCGGGTCAGGTTGTCCATCGCCTCAGCAACATCTCAGTGGCCATGGAAAACCTGACCCGGTGGAAAACCCGGGAAGATTTTCTATAGATATATGTATCGTAGTAACTGTTTTCGTAGAAAAATAATTTTCCTGCAAATTATTACGTTATTAAAGAATCAAATCTGTTTCGGAAAAGTTTATGGGTTTCGTCATCCATTTCGTCAACACTGAGAATATGAAAGGGTTGTCTGTAATGGGCTTGTGCGGGAAAAAGCTATCTGTGGTGATTACTCTATTTGTGATTTGAACTATAGTTGCTGTGTGTACTTCTTTTCCGTCTTACTTTTTTATTCCTTACGATTACTGAATAAAATGAAAAAAGATTACAGGAGAAAGGATTTGGTACCTTTTTTTCACTTGCTGAAATTTTGGTGTAATACATGCTATATATATTCCTGTCATCAGTTTTAATTCTCAAAATGGTTCATTTTATCTCTTTCAACTTTTCGTCAATGCGTTATTCTAATATTTTGTTGCAAATTTTTCTGTTTTGGAGAATAGGCTTGTGATGGACGCCATAATTATGTCATTCATCCAGTTTAATATGAATATTTAAAAAAATCATCGTTTTTGGACTTCAGAGCCAAAATAAATTAATGTAATTAATCCTACCGCATTGTATCGTTGTTTACAATACAAATTGTCCATGAAATGATTTTACGTCCTGCAAAGCAACCAGAATTTACGTATAAGTACTTTCATGTTGATTCCAAATTTCTAAAGTTGGGTTGAAGGATCACATTGTTTGCAGAATTTGAAAACACATACAGTTTTAAATTGGTTTTTTGACATTAGTGAAGTAATTCAACGGCTATTGGGCTGCCGATGGGGGTGAGAATATCATGGACATGGCATGAGTGTCTATTGCGTGGATAAAAGAGCATTCTTTAGGTCCAGTGCTGAACATTCCTTGATATAATCTTATCTACTGTTAAAACGGAATTCTATTACTAGCCTGTGGAACTAAGTTTCTGTTATGTTGATAACAACCTGGCGTTAAAATACATTTCACAGTGTCAGATTCTAATTCGTGTTATTTGAATCTTTCGAGTAACTTTAATCTTGTGAATAATTTTCTAGCCTCTGTGGTTTCCCAACCAATACCCGAGTGACACTTTCTGTACGTTAACAGGACTAAGTTACAAAACGCGCTACTTTTCTTTGATTATTTTTAATTTTTCCCATTTGATTCTTTGTTCATTGAGTTCCAAGTGCTTGATGGATATTCCAGGTGAGGTCTTACAAGTGCAAAATAACATATTTCTTTTACTTGTTAACTTTAACACTTTCCCAGAATTCGTTTGAGAAACCCCTCTCTTTCTCTTCATCCTATGATAGATTTTTCAGTGGCAGATAGATCAGTGGTACAAACTATCGCCGCTTGTACCGCATAAGGGGATCACTGTAAAGAGAGGAAGAATTATCCATTGTGGAGATTCCACGTATAAGCATCATGCTTGCAATGGCAAGGAGCGGTGAACCGGCATAAATGTACCGTCGCAAAATAATTATTATAGCACCGAAGAATCTCCTAAAACCTTAAAAAGTGAGACCTCAGACTTGTAACAGACGGATATTCAGAGTCAGTATCTAGTATGATCCTGGAAATTCCACCCAATGTTTGTGTATGACGTGCATGTTGATGAAAATCAGTGTACAGGAAAGTTTCTCGTCAATGCTGAAAATAGTCAATGGGTTCTGACCCAGAGGGATCCCATGAAAGTTTTCGTCTCGTTTTAATTTTTTTCTTTCAATATCTGTGTATTTACCAATGATATAATAATGTTAACTACTTATTCGTGTCCTCGTTTCAACACGCCATGTTCAGATGGACTGATTGAGAGAAAAAATTCACCTTGCCGAAATTTCCCTTTGGTAAAATTTTAATCGGTAGTGCTCGCATTCCAGGCATTATACGAGGCGACATTATCTGGGATTCGAATCGTTGTTGTTAACTTGTTCCCTCTGTCCCTGCAAGGTTCCGAATATATTTCATTTTATATATTCCCCCTCAACCCATCTTTTTGTAACGTCTCTTTCCCACTCAAATTTTCGTAGCGTTTGCGGATTCCGAAAGGTAACTTTGTTATCTAAAGTACAGGAAGTGTTGACTCAAGTGATCTAAGGACTGGTCTGAAATTATTGTTTTTTCGTTTCCCTACACTTTGAATCCACTAAGAATCTATAGGGCGTAGTGACCGCTGGGAAATAAGATGCACCGTTCACGTCGGCTCTTTTCGCCAAAATGTTTCGATTTTCGGGACTGTTTTGGGCCTGCCCTTAATCTACAATAGCAAGCAAAAGCCTACGATGTTATATTAAAGCCTCCTGTCTTCACATTTTTCTAGGAATTCACCACATATTATCATCATCATCATCATCATCATCAAGGGTCAACAATCCTACACTGTAAAAAGTTGATCTGATTTTCAGTTCGATCTGAATTTAAGCGCTGTCTGGTTTAAGGCAGGAACACGGATTCAAGGTGCGGAAGAGGCAGGAACATGGATGGTTGATACAGGAGCAGTTAAGCAGGAAGCAGAGGAAGCAGGATTCTGGATGGTCTGATTTTCAGTCGTTCACCTGCCTTATTTTTAGACAAGATATTACTGCTGAAATTCAACATACCCTGTCTTAAAATTGTTGCATCTGAAATTCAGATCGCTTTTGTACCTTAAAATCAGATCTACTTTTTACAGTGTAGGATTGGTTTGACGCAGCCCTCCACTCGATTCTAGGCCTCCACTTATTATGTACCCTTAATAATAGTATTTCGTAATTAAACTGTGATAAACTAATTAGGTATTCATGTGGTTTTTGAAGTGATAACATACGATAAATTCGTACAAAAACACTAAAAAAAATTAAATAAGATCTGAGTAATAATTATATACGTTTATTGTCACAATCCAACTAGCCTTTTAGACTTTCTTTTATCATACAATGGCATATTACTTAGGTTACATAAATTGGAGAAATAAAATCAAATTACATCTTCGATATGAAAAGAAAAATAAACATAAGGAACAGGGAAACAGTGGGTCGTACACACTCCGAGTGAGTGTGTACGACCTTTCAAGTCAAAGTCGATAATAATGTATCAGCATAGGTATTACGGGTTACACGTTTGTTAAGTATGCTTCTGTAACATGTACCTTAATAGTGTATTTCGAATTTTAGTACCCGCTATTTTTTCCATCAACCCCTGAATGAATATGGGCCTATAAAAGTAGGTTTCTCTGATTTCGGGTGCCCCTAGTCTGAACACGTCGCCACATGCTGCTGGGGTTACGGCGATTGGGGCTCCTCTGCACAAGGATATGAATTAGAAGCTTTGGTGGTTGTAAAACATACACACTAGACTTCAGCTTGTAAAAGATAGCCATAAGAATTTTATCTAGCTGAGTATAAAATTTATTATTTATGTTTACATTTGTTTTTATGTTTTCCCGCTATTAAACATGCTGCCTTTTAATGACTATTTCATGAACACATGGCTGTTATATTCAATAGTTTTTATACGAATTAATGTTGCAGAGCCGCGGATTTCTCTCGACTTCCTCTTAAAGCGAAGTGAACGGAGTCTTGATTCACTGACATGGACGCCATTTGGTCTCGTTACGGTTTATGTCGTGTCTCTTATCCGCTGAGTGCAAAAGGAAGTTCTCCCTTTTCGTGATTAAGGCAATTTCATTTGATCTTATTCCAATTTCTCGCACAAATTACGCAATTCGGCAAAAAAAACCCGCCTGGTAAACCTGCAGTCTATAATTAAGACCACGCAGTTTCGATCATGGCTCACTTAAAGACTAGAAATTTCGAATCCGCTGCCTTGCTCCGGAAAGAAAATTAGAGCTGTGCGTGTTAATTTTTATAGGAGCCGTAGAAGCAGCTGTTTTTCCATTTTACTTAGTGTTACATTAATGTAGTGAAAGGGGTAGGTGACCTAAAGGCCTAAACGTTATATAAAAATATGTTTATAACTTATGTTGACTCTTATGTATGGCCTTTGCATGCATTTTTAAATTTTCATCTTAAACGGAATATTTTTTAAACTTTTAAAAATTTTTTAAAGGATTACGATTAAGCTGCGAATAACGTCAACAGAGTTACCCAATGATATGCAAAATAGCAAGAGTTCTTCATAGATAAAATTATTTACACCGACCTTAGCCTCAAACCGGGAATACGGTTTCGGAAACCCCCAATTAGGGGTCCTGGGTTCCAATCCCGGGGAAGTTGAATTATTTTTTTTTCTCTGAGGAAATTCTGCTATAGGAAATATATCTTAGGTTAGGCGTTAGGTGAATGATTGGTAGTGTGTGGAAAGTGTTAATGAATCATCGTTATTTTTGTTATTCATGTTCCTCCGTCCGTCCTCCGTTTTTTTGCGACCATCTCAAATCTTGGGAGATAGATCGTCACAAATCACAGTCACAAATTAGACTAGACAGTCACAAATCGTGAAAGGAATAGATGTTTGGTACTTGTTGCCTTCCGCATTAAAGAGTTCTATATTCCGGTTTAGTATATTCCGTCACTTGAGTCGCCATTGGGATCATCATCATCATCAGTTAGCAATCCTGAGATTGGTTTGACGCAGCTCTCCCCTCAAATCTCCTATGGGCTAATCTCTTGATATTCACGTATTTCTTCTCTTTCACATCCTTCATTACTTACTCCATACATCTCATACGAAGCCTTCCTTTGCCGTTCTTCCCATCTACTTACCCTTCAACGATTGTCTTCATCAGACTATCGTGTCTCATGATGTATCCGATTAAGTTGTCTTTCCTTCTACTTAGGGTTTTCATAAGACTTCTCTATTCTCCCACTCGTCTAAAGACTTCCTCTTTACTCACTCGTTCGATTCATTTAATCTTCATCACTCTTCTGTAGCACCACATTTCAAATACAAAATTGGGATCCGACACATTTTTTCAGCCGCCCCTGACGAACAAGCGTTGATGTGTGGATCACCCTTCGCTTGGCTCCAAATCCTCGAACTATCTGGCATAGATTGATCCACTAGGACCTACTACTAGATCACCGCATGCCAATAGTGAAGGCTATCGGATCGTGCTGGCATTTCCCTCAGGTTGATGCCGTAGTCCATGGGGAGGAGAATGTTTGTCCAAGCCATCTGATATAGAGGAATGTGACGGTGCGCTCCTTTCCACTGCCTTATTTGAAAGTGAAACTTGCCTAAGCTACGACGATTATAAAGGCATATTGATCGCGTGGGGTCGAGGGAAATTGTTCGCGGTCTAAAAAGGAGAGAAATATCACTGTACGGTTCGGAATGTGCAGGCTTGAGAAAATACATGTGTGCATTCATTTACATTAATGCATCAAAAAACTCTCCCGTCACTTAGCGACAGATATTAGTGTAAAAAGATATTGCCTAACTTTTCCTTCACCACTTAAACGCTTCTAGTCGTTTTTTTACATTCCCCGGACACCTGAGTTCTTATTTTGGTAATTAGCAACATCTTTTAAGTATTTCGCCTTTTCTGGTTTATTGTCTTATTTTTCCGCGCCCAATAATGAAGAAGTGCGTGTGCTAAATGAGAAGCTTAATAGTAGCATGACTCTAATCTCGTTATTGCTTTGTTTTTGCAGAAGACGTCGGGCCGTTTCGCAGCGTGGAGATAAACTCTTCGTATTCCCATCTCCCTCAGAAAGGTGAGTGAACCATTATCTCTGTTTTACATCCACACCTGCTCCGTACTCTTACACTCCCTCGCATAGCATCCGAGCCTATATCTACCTACTTTATTGATTTCGCATTGTATTTGTCAATCACGTGCTTATTCATGACCGGAAGGAAATTGAAGTCCTCGACAACGCTCCAATGCATTTAGTATCCATTTTGTTGAAAAAGTACAACCATTTTAATGTGCATAACGAGCAACTTTGAAGTTTACTCAAGGATCTTGGGTCGAAACTCGCTCAGAAGGGGAATCGGGCGAGAGAAATTTATTTCAGTATTCAAATTTTCAAATGTGGAAACGTGGCGGTTATAGAAAGTCATACTAGCGTGAGACTTTGTATGTATGAAATGATGTTGACAGAGGTGGTCACCGGACATTTAGAAAATTTCAAATGAGATATATGAGCTGGCCATATTTCTCATTGCTCTAAATTTTCCTATCGAACTGATTGCTTTAAGATATTTATTTTAGCTTTACTCCCGTTACCGAGATCTCATTTTTTAAAACTATTCATTCCTTTCATATAGAGTACAGAACTATCGCCCGTTATTTGTTATTTAATTAGGTATAATAGTATTTGTATGCCTTACGAAGGTATGTTATGTGAATATTAATTGGGTTTTAATGGGGTTAAAGGTTATGTGAAACACAGAATGGGATTTTTACAGAGTTAATTGCCTTTTTTCTCCTTTTATTATTGATATAATGGTGGGGGAAAATTAGTATAGCAGTATTGAAGTCAGGAGGATTGCGTTGCGAAATAAGCTTTAATCCATGAAGACTTATGACAGGGTCGTTGAGTAGGGACATAAAGAAAAGACCAGTGTAAAATATAATTTGTATCGTGGCACTATATGGCGCTGAAACATGGAATTTTTGGAGATGAGATGAAATATACTTAGTCATTTGGGATTTGAGATGAGGGCAAGGAGAAGGATGGAGAAAGCAAGGTGCGTCGAAAGGAGGACAAACGATGGAGTGCTGGAGTTGGCAGTAGAGAAAAGGAAGTGGTTTAAGGGAATTAGAAGAAGGCATAACGTATGGATTGAATTGGTAATGAAGGAAGAGGGTGTTCTTAATGGCGCGATGCAGAGAAGAATGTTGGGTATACGAAGAAGTAGGTGGAGAGCGGGTAGTTTGGACAGAATAATGGGAGGTAGGAAGTATGAGGAATCGAAGAGGGACATCGCATGAAATGTAGGTGTCGTGGAAAAAATTGAGTGTCCATTTAGATCTGCCTTCACGGGTAGAAAACTAAGTAAAGTTTTAAAACCCTATTCATGTCTCTTCTAATTATTATCCCTAAAATGTTGATCTAAGCATTTTGGTTTTAAATTTGCTATTTGAAAGTTTCACTGCTCTCGTCACCGTCGCTATCTTGTGTGTTCATTCATTCGTCGGGTTTTAGTCCGTATCCTATTATTCAGTATAATTACAGACGCAGTTCCAATCTACATTTTGCTACCGAGCCACTTACCCTTATTATGTCTCACATTTCCTGCGCTACTTCTAGAGATACGCAATACTTTTTCTCCCCTCCCTCCGCACTTAAATATTCTTCCATTCACTTCATACTTCAGCTGACCATATCCCCCTCTCCCCATCGCTTTTTTTTTGCTCCATTTCAGATAAGCACACTCGGGAGTAATGCGGCTCCCTGTAATTCCCTTTCCCTCGCCCCGTAAACTTGCCCGGTGCAAGTGCAGGGCGGTGAAAACTCGGCCCCGCAAATCGCTCCCATCGGCTATAATGAGACGTCTGCGTGGAACAAAGCATTTTTACGTTTTCTCGGAATGCATTTTAATGTGTTTTACTTTTTATTTACGGCCCGGGGAAGCGCATGCAAGCTCTCGCTTGGAAAAAACACCGCTTTGCCCTCGCAACATTTTTATTTTTTTCTATCCGTGTATTTATTTTGTTCCGTGCTTGGATTGGGTAAAGGAGTCGAAGGGTAATAATGGGAATGACTGCCTTGTGAGTTTTTTTTTTACGGAAGTGGGCCACGGCCGCGGATCTGCTAGCGTCACTTCGTGTCAGTGTAAAAATAAGGCCCTTCAATTTGTGCGGAAAAGGTATCTTTGCGTGCATAGGTGGGCTTGGGGTATTATTTCCGTCCGTGTGCGTCCTGTTTTCTATTTTCCCTGAGAAAGAAGGAGAAGGTAAGATACAGTTTGAAGCCACTCCCAATTATCGCATGCAATAATTTTGCGCGGGTAACTTTTTTTTCTGAAGATTGCTTATTTACTGCGCAAAGGACTCTTCCAAACGTTTGATGTTTATCATATAATCTCAAGGCTTTATTGGCGGCACGGAAAGACTCGAAAGAAATTCTAGTGCTTCCATACAATGCATCATAAATTTATTGCTTTGGATGATTTTTGTTGCCATTTGTAGTTGTTGCAGGCCTTCCTTTCATCATTACGAATGTTCTGCCAGCGAAAGATTTGGATGATCGTTAAGGTACCTATACATTCTTGTTATATATTCTCGAGAAATTATTTATTTTCACAGAAATAATCTTTTATTCAACATTCTTCCCACCTGTTCACCTCTCTCGATCGCTATCCTCCCCCGGTTAGCTTGCCTTGCATATTCACTTCTGGCACATTCCTGTGGTCCCCAAACCCACTTTTTATCCTTTCTATCCACATATTTTGACTTCTGGTGTCTTCCATCAACTTTCTGACTTCCTCTTTTAAACCTACCACATCACAACCTACCACCTCTTCTTCATAACCTATCTTCGGTTCTTATTGCTTCAGGCCAATGCAAAAAAAGACACCTGTCTTTATTCTCTCTTTCAGGTTTCAGAGCCATATGCATAACGCTCTATACCCTATTTGTCACTTATTTTCGATTCATCCTGGTCCAGTATTATTGTCCCAAGTTTTCCCAATAAACATTTTCCTCAGTATAGGTAGGTATTAATGTGTCATTTTCCATCTATTTTAAATCAATCCGTTTGCTCTTTCGGCGTTGATATGGTTTTTGAACCACTGTATTAACTCCAACTTTCGAGAAGCGCCGAAATTGATAGCCCGACGCTCAGAGTACAGACGCCTCTGAAAAAATCTTTGTTCCGGTAAACATCTCCGCAAATGAAAGTTAACTTGAGTGGTTTCCCTGTAGACGATTGCATGCTGATTATGGTCCCATTCTACCTCACACCCATTTTTTTAATTCTTCATCCCGCAAACTGTGTGGGCATTAAATATTCTATGATTTTCTAGGCTTAAGGTAACAGTAATGAGCACCTAGGCAAAATCATGGATAGATTGCATGGAAGCTAAGTTTCCTTGTCGGTAATGTGTTCGTCTATCTTAATTTAAAAAGTATTCTTAAAAAAATGTTCGTCTATTTAAAATAAAGAAAGCTCAGACCTTGACGATATCTCATGAACTCATGGGTGCTATTTATATTTTGATTCTAAACAAATAACGTATGTTATTAATTGAATCTATTTTTTAACTGAGTTTTTAATGGACCCTAAAGAAAATAACGTGTTGCGGAAAAACCTTTGTATCCATTGAAACAATACTCATGCAAAAGTTATTTGTGGTTAAATTGCTCAGTATATTCGAAAGTTTACGCCCTCAAAATTCAGAAATTTTAACGGACTGAATGCTAATTTTCTGCCAATGGGATCTTAACCCTTTGAGTGCCACCGATATTTTGGTGGGGGGTTCCCAGAAATTCCATCGGTATTTTGCTAATTTTGTAGGCCTTTATTAAAAGAATCATTGTTGGTATATTTGTTGCTATTTTTACGTGATTTCTTCTGCATTTGAAGGTGAATACTTTCTTCCAAAGTAATATGAAAAAAATCTGCTGATTTTATCAATGACACGCAATTGTTTTAGTTTAATTTGGAATTTACGGGATTGAATAATTTTATTTCTCAATTTTGACCAATAAATCGAGAAATAATATCAACTTTAAAGATATAAAACATTGATAAATATAAAATATAATTATATTTCTAGGAACTTATTATATGATATCCAAGGCTTTTGCACGAATTTTCGATAAATATTCGACTTAATAATACAATGCAAATTGCATAAAATTCCGGGGAAATTATCAAAATTATTGGAGTATCAAGATTATTATTCACCAATAGGGTGAAAATTTTCGCAGACAGGAGAACGTTTGGGTGTGAAAACGTTATTTAACATGGTATCTGAATAATAATAAAGCAAGAATTTATTAGTCTGTTATTGCTTAAAAAATGTTAACAATTACATTACAAATTATTGAAAATATGTACACATACTTAGAAAACGATTACAGCGTTACAAGCACTCTTCCAAATCAAATAAATAAATTTCATATTATTCACAAATATGATGAGACACAAATTCCATGTAGACTTTTTTCACATTTCTCACAGTCCTATATATATAGACAGGGCCACCGTCTTTCCTACTGCATACAGCACTAACTTTTTCCCTCCTACCTGACAGTTTCCTTATCCCATATAATCCGGGCGATACTCTCCTGGGACTTGACTGACTGGGATTATTCTCTCTAAGTAACCATTCAATAGCAATGCTATCTGTTATTTCCGACATAAACTGTACTCTTGATATTTTTTCTGGATTGTTTGATTTGTAAGTAGTATAAGCATTTAGCATCATTCTAGAAATTACATTGAAGACCATTTCTTCCAGTATTTCAATGATCTTCTCTCATTTAAACACACGTACTACACAATATCCGAAGAATAAATGCCTCCCATGTAACGACTGTACTGCTCAATGATTTGTGGACTTTCCTTTGGAAATTCTTGACCCTTGGGAATGACTGAATTACTCTGGCTATCGAGTTATGGGCAGTAATAAAACTGGCTTTTTTCGTGATTTCTTTTCTCGATACTCAAGAATAAGGAGCTTGTCACTTCTAAAATACTTTTTCTCGCCAACACTAAAGTTTCCTTTGAGAGTTTGAGGTACCATGGTCCTGAATGCGTTGGTAAAGAGCGGTTGAAGCACATGATTGGAGAAGATTTTGGTGGCGGTAGATGTTTGGGACCAGGAGTTTCCAGGAATTCAAAATTTGGAGCAGGGAGTGAGTCACAGTTGTCCTGAACTTCAATGAATTCTGCAGAACGATCACGGCTTCCACTTTCTCGTTCATCAGAACTGTCGCTAACTTCCCCTTCACTAGTGTCTCGACGAAAATGGGCGCTGTATTCACTTTCCACAGTGTCGTCGTCATTATTCAGTAAATTTATGTCTTCAGGTAATCTGTCATCGTCAACATCAGGTGAAAATTCATTTATTCAAGTTAATGCCATCTATTTGGCAAAAGGGTTATTCCAATTTCGAAAATCCACTATTGAAATGTCATTGTGTAAACAACAACAAGAGATGGCACACATTGTATTTTTTATGCCCAACATCATCTTTCAATTACTACTGCCGTATCTTCTATGATAACGAGGCTGACAGTTGGAGCCACATTGCTGACTCGGCACCCCAGCTGACCCAACACACCAGCTGCGAGAGATAGCATAATAGCAATTACGTAGTATCTTTTCTTCTGCCTTTCGTAGCTAAAATCAACGACTTGATCGCAGTGGAACAGTCAGCAACAAATTATCAAGCGATAGAGCAGAGATGTTTTGAAACCTAACCTCTTTTTGTTATGCCAAGAATCGTTCGCGGAATGAACGAAAATGCGATGTACTTCGCAGAGAATAAAATGTTCTAAGCATTAAAAAAAATAAGAACATGCAAAACGTAATATCTTCAACATAAATACAAAGTTCATAATATTAGAAGAAAGTCAATTGGTTTTAGGCTAACAAACAATGTAGTTTCTAAAGTGTCACACCAGAAGCAGTTTCGTCAGAACCAAATGTGGCGCTTGGAACATTCAATCCCAAATATACCTAGTTATTTTAATTAACAATACCGTTGGTCATTTCAATTAACTATCAAAATTATTGTTCCACGTAGTTAATAAAAGATCCTTCTTGTATTATGTACAATTTAAAATAGTTAAAGGATGAGAAAAACGTTGTTTTAACAGGTCTCCTTATAGACAACGATATATCGTCGTTGGCACCATTGGCACATCCTGCAAACGACGATATATCGCCGTGTGGCTCTATTAGATTTCTATTTAAAAAATTTCATTAGTGTGTCTACCTCGAAGCATCAATGGTATAATGAGCGGCACTTTCAGAAAACATACAAAGACATGAAGCGGAAAATAACTACTTATAAGATGTCGATCTGGTAATTTCTGTCATGTCGATGTGTCATTTCTGGATGTAGCACCCTGAGAATAATCGAATGTTAGTCACGCCACCGTCATACCTGTGTGACAGGGCGCACGGCCGTGCGCTAGCATGGAGAAAGAAGAGGAGGGGGGGGGGTGGTGTGCCCTGTATTTTTCTCTATCCCTCCAACCCGGGCTCGCTGTCGTAAAAATTTGCAGGGACAGATGTGGAGAGGAGGGAAGTTGGGAGGCGAAAATGGAGGTCGGAGATCCTTGGTTTTTTCCGCCGTAGGAGTGTTTTACGAAGTCGTTATCCGTTGCGAAGGGCTGAATTACCCAGCAGTCACCTTTCCTCCGCCCGGTTCGAGGGCTACGGCTACCCCATTTTTTATGAGTTATTTCTGGAACGTTGAGTGAATTGCGCTTTTATGCCACCCTAAAGCGGTATTTTGGATTCTGACGACTATAGGGGTGCCGTAACAAACTGGTGGGAAAGGGAGGAAGGAGAAAATATCTATCGTTGCCCAACGATAGACGGGGGAGATTCAGCGTGAAGATGTTCGACTTGCGCTGCTTCCGCTGAAGGGGAGTTTGTTTGGGATTTCTTCCAGGATTAACACGGGTGCGCGCGATTCCATATCTTCTTCGCATAAATATTATTTGAACTTATATACATAAATATATGAACTTAGTTTTTGCCCCTGATGATTGCATTGTGATGATTTCATGAAAAAGCTTCATGCTACGAATTTTTATTTTAATGGTTTTTGTACACATTTCGGTTGTATACGTAGTTTCAAAAGATTCATGTTCTCCTTCGTAAAAAGGGGATCCGGTTCATGTGTTGGCTAAAGTATTTTAGTAGAAGTCATACTTGGCTTTAGCGCACGTTAATTAGGTGTAGCTTTATTTCGTATTTTTCCAGCATCGCTGATTTCCTGGCTATTTATAAGAATCCTATTTCTGTTCCCTATTGCGTAATGTATCGATGCGATTATATAAATAAAAACTTCAATATCACTTGACACTTTTTTTATGTTTGTATCTATCCCTTACATGTCAATATGGCCTCTCACTTAACAATCCCTGTTTTTCCTCCTCTCTTGTAACCATCGCGTTAGCTCAATACAAAACAATAAAAAAACAAAAAAATAAATGCATTAATAACAAATGACCATCAAAAATGAAATACATAAAAAGAATGGAAATATATGAAAGTGATGTTAGTTATCTAAGGTACATGGTTCATGCGCGATAGTTTTTTCACTTTGTCACGGATAGCAGTTTTGTAGTGGTTTAAGCTTTAAGGTAAAATACATTCATGATATGGTGGAAACTGTAGGATTGAGACTTTTGCCTACAAGGATTCCCCCTTGCTGAGATGTGGTTGGAATTAGTATTTTGGGGCCCTCCATATATTGTGTAACACTGAAAGTGGAAAGCGCTCGGACTAACTTTTACGATAACTATTGACGGAGAGGTGAGGATATAGTTTTTCGTTGCTTTGGAAGGAATATAGGAACATAATTAATTCATTTTGATTTCCAAATTATTATGGGTAAAATAATAATAACAAAACTCTTGGCACGACTGCGCCATTTATTCATCTTCGTAGCTGTGCCTTCTCGACTATATACACAAACCTTGTGGTGAATAGACTCGAGTTCATAAATTACTATGTACCTAACGCAAGAATGGGAGGGGGGGTTGGGGCTTACGATGCACTATCGACAGGGAGGGGCTGGGCCAGCCTTACGTTACATTGTATGAAAGATACGCTGTAAAATTTAATTTTCTTCAAATAATAACGATTATACACATAATAATTAAAGAAGTAATGATATTATTGAAATAAATTTCGTATTTTATAATGAACTAATAGGGAAATTGAAAAAAATTCAATAAGGTATTTATAAAGAAAGTCTGTTTTATTCACATTAACAATAGGATTCATTGGTAGTGTTCGTTGTTGAATCGTAATTTTCCGCGGCGTTCAGGATTTATGAATCTCACAATTTTCGGTAATTCTTCGAGTTTGTTGCCTTCAGGTCTCAACAGTTTCGCAATTATTGTGTTTCATTTGTGTATATCATAATTAATGTTACAATATCAAAAGTTTTTTGCGCAAATTTTTTGAAATATTTCTACTTACATAAAGACAAAAGTATTAAAATAAGTACAATATGTATATTTTTTCCTTAATTTATGTTATGGTTCAACATTTTTTTTTACTTTGCATATCAGCGTATAGAATTTTTTTACTGTCAGCTCAGAGTACCCATTTATTTATGTTAGTTACTTTTGTTCTTAATTCTTCTATGATGTTTTCCTTTTGATTTTTCTTGTATTAAAAAGTCGAAACCGGTTCAGATAATATTACGATTTTGTTGCTTGGGAAGAAATTAAAATTCAATTTAACTAAATCCTTGTTTCCGATGTCACTCGCTCCAAAGGTGTCAAATTCTTTGAAACTTCTTTTGATTGTCTTCCTTTCGCGGGATTCCGGAGGGCAGCCTAGGACGTGGTGGGTCGTGTCGTCGAGACATCCACAAGCGGGACGGAGTGGGGAATCTGTGAGGCCGAATTTTAACCGTGTTTAATTTGTTGGCCAAAGGTCATTAACGTAAGGAGCATCTCACTTTCTTCTCACATTTACACCGGGCGTCTTCTGGTCGAAGTTCGGAACTGTCCTACCCTCGAGACAACCAGTGTGGCAAAAACCCGATATATGCAGAGATCCACAAAGGTTGCGTTGCGTAATTAACGGGGGATGGGACATTCTTAGAGAATGAAACGGAACGATATAGGGCGTGAAAGGGATTCCAAACAGCGGTAACTCATCGTTTTGTGATTCATGGATGCCCTTGAGCCGTGCCAAAATGGTAGTTTTAACCATGGGAAACCTTGGTAATTCGTCTCCAATCTTATTCACGTGTTAAAACTCGTAATACCCAAGTTAAGGGTGGTTTCATTTGCATAACAGGAATTCATTCCGAACGATACATTAATTATTTTTCTTTTTTCAAGCTGCATAGAATCGTGAAAAATATTAATTGTTAATGTCATTGTTTTAGTAGGGATATTCAGCCTTGAACCGGAATTGTTTCACCGCGCTGCGTGATTAGCTCCAAATGTCGAGTTGGGTCCATGTGATGAAATTCTGCGTTAAAATCACGCAGTATTTTTTTCTTATGATAATGTGGTTTGGGCTATCTTGTGGCTCAAACTCAAAGAAACCCCTGCATAGAGCCGTGAGATGCCATTGATAGTTTCACGTGTGCAATGAGAGACGAGTGCCCGTTTCTTTTCTGTTCTGGGAGTTGTTATTTCAGAGTGGCAGCTCTGTGTGTTTAGACGGACTTTCTTGGACACGGGGACTGTCTCTGCAAAGACTGTGAGTCGAAGATAAGAATTGAGAACTTTCTTTTCGTAGTCTATTCCTGCTCTTTTCGAAAGAGCTTATTTTTTCGTGGTCGTGAAAGAGCTTATTTTGTCAAAGTTTTCGGTTCTCATCTCTTTTGAATTTCAAACGCATTTGTATTGCGTGGGATGGAATGTGAAACAACGTGAGTTATGCAGTTTTTAATACATTGTTTTCATTTTTTCTTATTTTCCTTGAAAGAGAACTGGCTACGACCTTTCCTGTACAACTTGTCAAGTTATGCGGCTATTAGCCGCATTTCCAAGAACTATGCGGAGAACCTCTTGACGTCTTTTGTCTTCCGGATTACGGAATTCGTACTATTCTGCATGCTTTTCTTCTAATTTTTATCTTCGTTAAAGTAATGTTTTTTTTAAAGATTTCATTATGTGTATGTTTTCTGAAAGCATTATGTTTATAATGTTTGCTGCTTATCACTATAAATGAATTCCATCATCAGTTTCTCTTCTTCTCTGAGATGTTAATGCGTATGCTGTCTTGATAGTTATCTTTTTTAATTTCACCAGACTGTTTGTAGTTCCGTTTTAGCCACTTGCTCCTGCGAAGCCTTGAAAAGTATGAAGGTGAAGGATTTACGATAGTTTTAGTTAAGTTTATTTTGCGTGTGTTTATATTTTTCTTGCTCTATGAATTCTCCTCGTTTTCTTTCTTGCCTCGTATCTATCCCACTCCTCGCAACTCTTCTTAAAACCCATTTGATCTTCTTCATAAACCCTGCATCAGGCCGATGTCTCTAACTATCTAGCCTCATAATCAACCAATGAATTGAACAGTGGTTAACATATATTATCAACTTACTCTTGGATCAGACCAATAACCCAAGTGATATCTTTTCTGTTAAGCTCCAATCTAACTCATTTGCCTTTCTATCTTTCCCTTATTCCATCGCTCCTTCTCTATATTCTCTTCATATTTGACTATAATTAAAGCCATCAAGCTGAATTTAATTTTTATCACTGCTAAGTTTTTTGTAATTTTTGTAAATAGTTAGTTGCGCCGTAGAATTGAACTAAATATCAACATAGAGTACGTATTTACAAATAAGTATATAATATCAATCATGAATATAAATAAATAGTGTACATTGGCCAGATTGCAATGTCGAACATATGTTGTTTCTTTCGTCGTTAGCTTGATTTCATATTTAGAACACCGTATGCGACCGGAAAGGTAGCGACCGGACGAAAAATTAAGTCGTCTCTTTGCCGGTTGGTCGTTCAGGAAATAGTTGGTAAAGGATGTTTATCCGTTTACGGGAAAACGTTCGCTTGTGTTTGCACCTCTGATGAACGGGTTGGCGGCGAGGAAAATGGATTGACAGTGAAGGGCTGAGAAATGAGATTGAAGGAGTTGACTATTTTGCATACGGGGAAGGGGAGGTGGGGGGGAGGGCTTGCTACTACCTCTTTGAAATTAGGTTTAAAAAGATGGTTAAATAATCGGCTCCGTTCCTCTTTTAGTAGCAAGTTAGAATAATCATTGGCTCGAGGCAGGCACGTAGCCAGAAATTTGCTTCGGGTGGCGCTAAGTCTAGTGTGGCCCGTGTAGCCTAACTTCAAATCAGCCTTCTCCGTTTGGTACCGACATATTACAAATCTCTTCCTTAATTTTCAGTGCTTGGTATTTGCTTTCACAGTGCCCATTCCTATCTCTTCTCAATGGTAAAGCTCACTGCTTACCTTGTTATGAAGCAGTTAATTTGACCGGCCCCAGAACAGAAGTTTAACACATGCATACATATCAGAGTGAAAAGAACAATTATTTACCACACAGTCACACATTCAAACTCGTGATCACGTTTCAAGACATATAGCACTTGAATTATACGCAATTTAATTCAGATAATGTTGCCCAGTTAAAGTCAGAACAATAAAATTTCCTGGAAAAAGTTTCAGGGGGGATTAAGCCCCAGAAGCACCCCCCCTGGCTACGTGCCTGGCTCGAGGGCTACGTTCATCCCCATTGCGTTAGATGCACGAAGACCGGTTTGAAAGATGATTTTTTTAATGTGACTTCTACCTTCGAGATGAAGTGGGCTGGTTCAAAAACGTGTTCCAAAAAAATCCCGCTATTGCCACGGGTTCCTGTGCTAATATACATTATGTGTTCTACGTGTCCCATTCAGCGAGCGAGTGGAAACACTTCATAGATCAACAGCTATCCGAGATGACAGTCAATCGTACACAATATCATACGTACCTATAGTAGACTTGAAGGTGACGAGAGGGACCATACTTTTTTAATGTATGCTATTTTTACTTCGCCGCTCAAAAATGTATTTTCTTGCCAAACCTTTTGGATTTCATCTTCTCATATCTCGGCTCGAACATTGAATGAACTACGCGACAATGACTGAAAAATCTTAAAATTTTGTTTACGAAAAAATTACCTTTTTTTAGTTTTTTTTCTGAAATAGTGAGGTATTCCTACGGATAGACCTTTTAGGTGTTAAATACCGTTAATTTAAGTTATTTGCATTTTATTTTATCTTGATGGGGTAATATTTATCTATAGGATGGCTGTTAGTGCAGTTCAGTAGGTTTTTATTGAATTATAAACGACCGTTTATAGTCCCTATTTTATGTAGAGCTCATCGAATCTCATGGTTGAAATAGTTAATCGGTGTTAATACTATGACTGAGGGTGCGGTCGATTATTTCATCGTTTTCATGCCTCTTTGAAATTAGGTTTAAAAAGATGGTTAAATAATCGGCTCCGTTCCTCTTCTGGTAGCATGTTAGAATAATCATTGGCTCGAGGGCTACGTTCATCCCCATCACGTTAGATGCACGAAGACCGGTTTGAAAGATGATTTTTTTTAATGTGACTTCTACCTTCTAGATGAAGTGGGCTGGTTCAAAAACGTGTTCCAAAAAATCCCGCTATTGCCACGCGTTAAAAATTAAATGTCACCGGGCTGAGAGTTGCTAACTGGGAAAAAATATCGAATCTGTTGCAATTACATATGGATGAGGTGCGAGAGAAAAACTCAAATTATTGCCCAGACGATCAGCTCACGGTCACCCTGTAATCGATCCCAATGACAGGGGATTATTTTTATTCGGCTCAATTTTTTTGTGTGGCCGTCGCTCTCGTTGGCGAAACAGATTTGCTCGTCATTATCATCAATTTACCATGTCTGCTCGCGAGTCTGAATGTGGCCGATAGCTACGAATTGTAGTCGAGGTTTCGGCACCTGCTTCTGGTTTTTGTGGCCAGCTCCTGAGACCCCAACTCTTGTTCTCTTTAGGAGTAGACTAATGATTGCGTTGCCCTCCCAGCATCCGCAGCATTCCGCCATCTATATTTTCCCTGACCAGCAAAACCTCTTCGCCATCTTGACCAGAAACCAATTCCTTACTGTTTTGCTCCGTCAGTTATTCTAGAGAAAAATCATTGATGACTTTTTGCTTTTTATTACAGCGCTTTCTTATTTCACACTGCTTTGAATTATTCCTTCACTCTCATGGCGAGGCGTCAGTTCCACCCCCAAGAAACAGTCATTCTGTTGACTACCTTTCTTTTAATTTCAGCTGGCTTACTGGGTTTATGGTTTACCGGGCTTGGAGGAACCGTTCAGAAATATCTTAAGTACTCAGTGTAGATGTAGTGTCCTGAACACATTGCTCTTCATCGTAGTCCTATGCTAGTCGTGCGAAAAACTCGTGACAGCTTATAATCTTTTTCCTTCATTAAGTTCTCTTTGTATATTTAACCATTTATTCTTTGTTAGACCAGTTGATTGCCAAATTGACGAGAAACTTTCTTGTATATATATATCATCTTCTCCTTCGGATAGTTATGCGTTAAGCTCAGATGTACTGATATCATTGTCAAATGTTCAGTGTCAGAAATGTTAATTGGTTTGGTGGGAAATAAGTCATTACAAGAATGGTGTACCCGTAAACCTGCCGGTAATTTGGTAGAATACTAATTATGTTCTAGATACGAAAACTTCCTCTTGCTTTATTTTATGGCCAGATTGTTTGGTAAGAAATGCCAGCTTGTTTCCTTATAAGTACTAATTCTTTCATTGATTTTTAAAAATTTAATCGTGATATAAAGTAGAGGCCATAGTTGCCGTAGGTGTTGACCAGTGAAATCCATTGCCTTTGAGTAAGGCTTTATCAATTATGAAATTATTCCTGCCATTCTGTCACTACCGATATTTATTAAATTTTATGCATGATTTTCTCTAATCTTATGGTGAGTTATTCCGCGGTTTCTATGTTTCCTTTCATCATGTTTTCGTTGATCTCTCCGCAGCAGCTTTCAATCCATTTTTCCGTGGCCTTCTTACTTTCTCTTATGACTTGATTACTTAATTTCTTATAGAGAGCTTCTTCTGTTTCATTTCTTGAGTTCTTTTATTTTCTTCTTTCTTCTATGAGGGCTATTACTTCTTCAGTTATCCATGGCTTCTTAACTCTGATGGTCCTACTATTCCGTGCGAAGCGTAATGGGAGGAAAAATCGAAGGGAAAGTCCCACGAGGACGACCGAGAGACAAATACTTAGGACAATTGAAGAAGAATCTGGGGAAGAAGAACTATAGGGAGGTAAAGGAATTGGCATGGAACAGGGAGGAGTGGAAGGCTGCAGTAAACCAATCCTAGGATTGAAATACTTGATGATGATGATAGTGCGGTAACCGCATTAACTGTAAAATTATTCCAATTTCTTAATAGCAACACATATCAATATGATGGATTGAAGGCTGTCATCGCATTTTCCTTACAGCTGTTAAATGATCGTTTCTGTCTCGCTATACTATTTTGCTCACTACTCGGTGCATATTCACAAATGCTGTACTGTAGTTGTTTTACATCGTTCTACATCATCCCACAACATTCACGCGGTCATCGTCAAACAGGGGTTACAACCTTCTGTCGCCAGATGTGGCCGTGTGTGTGACCTTGAGCGGAGAGCAGAGGTGATCTACGCAACATTTATTTCTGCACTTTGCGGTTGGGCCGGTCAGTAGTCGGTCGTCTGTCCATTTGCAGGAGGGAGTCCTTCCCCTTCAAAACGCCATCCAAGGACAAGACTGCCGATTCCGCGCCCCTCAGCCTTATACAGACCGCTCCCCCCTTCCTCCGCTATCTCCACTGGTTCTCCGCCTCAAGTATCTCCGAGCATTCGAGGTTAACGAACTGGCTCTGCGGCCGCAGTGGGTGCGGGGCGGAGCGTGGTGGTCGGGGATGGGTCGGCGGGTGAATGGGACCTCTCCGCCCTCACTCCCTTTGAATGTCCCGCGCCACCATCCCTCCAGCCACCCAAACACACCCTTTCTCAGACCACGCGGTCGCCCATCCGCCACCAGCGGGTTGACCCCTCCACGCTGGATCCTCGACACGAGGAATGTGTGTGTGTATGTTGTGGCTGTGTGCGACGCCCACGCCGTTTCATTCTCCTCCCCCGGCTCGAGAGTGACTTCCGGCGTCACCGGATTCGTGGGATAGGGTCTCGGGATGGTTTGGGATTTGAGTGGCGAGGAAAGGAAGAGGACTTCCTTGCGAAAGGATAATTTTTCTTGCTCCACTCCTCTCCCACCGTCCTTTCAAGCGCGCTGTTCGTTATCGGCATCATTGGGTACTTTTACCAGTACTTGAGTCTTCATTCCATGGTTGGTTTCTTGATAATATGGGTGGTTAATATGGCCGTTGTTTATGTATAGTTAGTCACCAGTTTTCGTATCCTAATCCAAGTCTCAGGTAAAGTGACAGAGAAAACATGTTTCCTCTCGCCTATCAGCCATCAAGGGAGAGACAGATTAGCATTGTATCAGATTTGATTCTAGTGAAAAAAGAAGAATATAATGGATAAAAAGTAGTTTAAAGTGTTTTAATAGTGATAATAAAAATAGGTACTCGAATGATATTAGCATTAAAATAACAGTGAAAATAAAGCGCAGGGAATCTCTCTTCAGTAACACCGCTGGTGGTGTCCTCCGCTGATAATTGTGAAATTAAAGCCGCGCAGAAATTAACTTTTTTTCTTCGTGACAAACATCAGGGTGAGCAGTTCTGGCTGACTCCGAGTGAGTGTGCTTCGACTCTTTTTTGTTCTTCGCTATCTCGAGGGTCAAGTGTCGGATTCGTAATCTGCCGGAGATTAGGAATTAATGACCCCTGCTAGTTTTCCCCTTTGGAGGACCTTGGGAGCGAATCGGGCCACAGTGGAGATGGGATGGTTGTGCGAGACATGGATGAATGCAGAGAGCAGCGCCGTTGTGAGCGACTTGGGGTCTAGAAACCTGGTTAGCCAAATCGCCGTGTCAATGCACCAAAGGACATTAAACTTTCAAATGCCGAGGGAATAGGTTAAATTGCTGTTTATTAATTGACTACAGCCTCCAATTAGTCAATTAACTGCTGTTGTCAGAAAGTTATTTTACCCATGAAGTCGTTTTTCCTGTGCACCTTTCCTTTTACCATATGATGCCTTGTGATTTCGGAGCTTAGCTGCGGATATTTTTTTCTCTCCGCTACGAATGAAAAATACAGTGGGTGTATGGAGATTACATATAAGTATATTGTATGTAATAAAATGTCCACTTTCGTAATCTGTAATGGAGTAATTGATTTGTTGAATGAATGGAAATACCTAGGTACTTATTATACTGTTCATTGATCATTGACGAAATTCTCAAGTGTAGTATTCATAGTACCACAGTTCTTTTATGATTGATAGGGGTACTGTGTCCGAGTGATAAAAGTAATTACATGAAGATGGTTGATGGTAGGGATGTTCGTCAATGGATTATGGTGCTGTAATGTGGTTATATGAATGTGTTATAAGATGTAATCCATTCTGTAGCTAAAGACACAAATAATCATATTTAAAAGGTAACAGGTGAATTAATTTCCATTCTGTGCACCCTTAAAACCCTGAAATAAATAAAATTAGCTTCACGAATGGTGGTTGGAGCATAATCCGTTTCCGCTCACCCCTGCCTTTCTCAACTGTACCATTTCCAAAGGATGGTCTTCACATTACTATTAATATTTTGGATTAAAAATATGTATGTCAGTAATCATTAAAATTGCAAAAATTACCAAACCTTCATTACTTCCTCGATTGCACGATGGAAACTTGTTGGCTGTGGCAGAAGAGTGTATATTTGTGTGGTTCTGTAGTGTGTTTTTGTTGCGGGATAAAAGGGGAAATGATATGGAAGTGCAGAGATTAGCGCCAGCCATTTTTTGTCACCCATTATCAGCCATTTGTGAGTCTCTGTCCCTTGTCCTTAGTTTTATTACACCCAGGGAGGTTAGAATGTATATTGGAGGAGCCATTGCATCTCATTTGAGAAGCCAGGTCGGTTATATTGGTAGACACGGCCTTTCTTCGCACAATATTCACAGATGGAGTTATGTGAAGTTGGAGTATGGAGTTGATGGAGATGGAGTTAATTTTATATGCGGTAAAACTTAATAATTTAATGTATGAATAATGGAATGTATTTTTTTTGACGCGTCAAAAGTGGTTGAAAGTGCGCAAACGCGCAAACAAACGTCGAATAAGCTTATTTAATAGGTTTAATTCGAACCAGTTTAAAGGCAACAACTTAACTCCCAAGGGAATAAGGTGCATTAATATCTACTTAATGTGGCTGGAGCGGTAATCGTGGTATATTGTGTGCATTGTAGTAATTTTTCAGGTACGTCGAAAAATTTCTAGGAACTCATTTTTTTTTAAATGCAACAAATTAATCGGTACCGTACATGCTGCTACGGAAATTATTGAAGAATTGTATATTGAATATTGCCCTTATTAAATCAATTCATGACGTAGCAAAATGAAGAATGTCATGGTTACTATGGATAGTTTTCGGCGCGGTATTCGAAATTAAGAAAAAAGTTGTATTTAATTGTGGGTTTTTGTATCTTTGAGTCGGTGTGGCATCATGATATTTGTTAGTAGTCTTCATAACGATACCTACGATGTTTATTATTTGACGTTTAAAAGAAAATCTGTTCGCATGTTATCGAATTATAACTGTAACTGTTGTACCTGTAACTGACGAATTGTAGCTATTACATGTATCATAAGGTTACGTGTAAAAACCGTCGAATTACCAAAAACTCAAATCGGTATGATGCATTTTTTTCACTTTTACCCATAATTATCACTAACAAAGACACGTATGTAAAGTTTCACACATATCTGTTCTTAAGACAAAAATTCAGTCGCCTTTAACAGACTTAAGATTTTCCGACGCCGAAGTTGTGGGGCCAAATCCTTCCCCAGCACCATCGTACTGTCTCCATTGTCACCCATAGGCTTGCATGCCAGTGCCTCCTCCAGTACGTTCTGAACTCCTTGATTACAGCAGCCGATCTGAAACCGAGTGTGCGTTAACCTTGACGTTTCGTTGCCACCGTTTCTTACTCCGTGTGTATCTGGTGGCAAGCGGGAGCAGTTCGCGAAAGACGGGAGAGGTTAAGGGTCGCTGAGGCCTACGAAATGTATGACGGAGCAGTAATCTGAATCTACTTTGCTTGCCGGGTGTTCGGGAAATTCCCGTTCGGGAGATGTTCCGGGAGATGGAAACTTTGTGGTCTTTGAGAGAAAATGAGAATACCTTAGGGAGAACTCCCGGAAACTTGGAATCCCATTAGATGCAGGGTCCTTGCGTACCTCCAATTCCTCTTCCATTTATCTTCGGTGTCTTCCCCTCCTACTCTCACCATCGCTTCCCCCGAATATTCTCTCAATCAACCGCTCAGCAAGGTACCCGCCTAGATCACTCCGCTAATTCACTTCAACTTTCTTGGAGGACTCCGTAATTTTTGTGATCCTCCCTCCTTTTTCCCTCTCCTCTCCGAGTACTTTGCCGTGGTTTGTGGAGGAGGAAGGTATTTATCCTCATGTTCGTGAGGGAGTTTATCTCCTCGCGAGTCGACGGTAGGATTTGATTGTGGGCTGCCGGTGGGGCTGGCTCCACCAAGTGGAAGGGTTTGGCTACCGATGCCAAACCGATACCGATGGTTCCTATGGAGTGATTCATTTGAAGATATGTATATTACTGAAATTAGGGATGAAGCGATATTGTGTGGGTCGCAATTGGAAGGGGTGGAAATAGAGGTCTCAGTAGAATATCTTAAAGTAGGGATTAGTTCTGTCGCTCCTGCTAGAGTAAAATCGTTTATATTTCATCTGAATGCAAGATTGATGAGGCTAATTACTCGTATCCTTCGCGCTCCGCGCTCAAATGTGAAGTGGTGCTATCTCCCTTTGCCGAATATCCGTTCGGACGTGCAGTGGATGAGAGACTCATTAAAGGGTCTCTCATCCACGTCAAAAAAACAGGGTCACTCCGAGGAACATTGGAAAAAGTTTTTAAAACAATATTATTTAATCTTGCATATTTTCTCTTCTCTCGAATGTTTACTTTTTGAAACGGCAATAATTCGTGTACGTACTACATTTGAAAATTACATTTGCCTAAATATTGCCTAGCTAGTAATGACACTATGTCAATCGTTATTTACGCTCAGTGTTATCGTAGAAATTTCAAAAAGTTAAGTATAAAATCAATCTAATAAGTTAAGATTGTATAAGATTTTTAAATAAATAAGGCTGCGCGAAAGGTTGGAAGAATTGAATTTCGGAATTATTAAACTGTATGAGTAAACGACGGCGTTCTTCGATAGCCACATTTGGAGCCTTGAATATGCGTACACAACAGATGTGTCTCCCAGACATTTTTTAATGGACGTTAGGAATGTAATTTACATTTCTAAGGATTTGATGGTGTGATGATGGATCTTTTAATTATTTCTTTGCTCACGTTTATTGTCCGTCAAAGTCTCTCGTTACTCTTAAAAAGCTAGCAACCTGATGTAAATAGTGTTTTAACACTGGTGATCACATTATTATTTTATCAGAGTAAAGAAAAATAATTGTTTTCGCTGGTGTAGTATTTTTAATCTTTGGTGAAGGTTTTCAGCGCCTTCACTTCTTTTGGTGTACGCTTATCAAGAGCAAAGCAATCTGTGGGTTATGACCGACCGTCCGGCCATTTGCTTCGTACGCTCCTACGGCTATGCCATTTTAATGCTCCTCTCCTGAGGTGGAGCCCTACCCAGCCAATATGTGCCCCTGTACTCGGTTTCGACCACGTAGCAATCTGCACCCTCTCTTTCATTCCCTTTCTTCTCTCCCCTCTCTTCTCTCCATTCCCATCCCGGACCCAGGGATTTCCCACTTTCTTCGGATTAATCTTGGGGAATACTCAAATCCTCTCGGTAAATCTCCTGCGATACCCCTCGGTTCGTTAACGAGGTCCGTTTCATTCCGTCGGGAGAGAGCTCGCTGATTTTCGGACCGAATTCGCTGGGCACCCCGTGGGTCGGTGTGCGATTGGGAAGAGGAGGGGGAAGCGGAGGCGTAGGGGAGAGGGTAATTACCTCTTCTCGGAACTCTTCCCCCCTTCCCTCACCTCTCCATTATCTCCTCATTCCGCCTCCCCTTCTATCCCCCTCCCTCCGCACCCCATCCCCTACTTCGTTTCCTCCCTCCTCGTTTTCAATGTTGCCAGTTGGGATTTGTAAACGGTGCCGTACGTAGGCGATACGGTTGGAACGATCCCCAAATGGAAATGAATTCCACTCTAAAGGCGACGGTTCTTCGCGGGATGAATAAAAAAGATTTTGTCAGGTGTAATTAGGCGGAGTGAATGGCGAAGTGTCTGCCGAGATGTCATAGCATAGGTTCAAAAGGGCGGCAGTTTTGGAAGGAAGGTAAAAATATTGGCGATCTTTTAAGCAGTTGGAAGGAGGTATGTTTAGCGAAAATCATTCATGGTTCGAAGAACTTCTGTAGGTGATCGGGAAAAGTTTGAAAAGGCGGAATTTCGGAATAGCATATGGCTATGACTAAAAACTAGAAAATTTACGATAATAGAATGAAAAACATTCAATTACGAATTGTCTGAGAGGTTTTCACGGACCTTTTCCTATTGCTAGAGGTATTTACATTAAATTTCATTTTATATTATTTTTATTGCATATATTTCTTGATAATTGTTGATGTATGAGTATATTATTGTGCTGTAAACGACTTTCTTCTTCGGAACACGAGTTTTCTCCGCAAGAATTTGACTCACGGTGAGTGTTTCGCAATGTGCTGAATATGCAAGTTTGCGTTTGCAAATAATAGAAAGAGTTAACTGGAGTTGTTCTTACTTCGTTAAATGGGGGATCCGTATGCGAAGCCTCATCTTATTTGTTATTATACATAGGTATTTCTCCAAAATCATTGAGTCGTTCCATCAGGAGAAGAATTCATTCGTTTGCTTGGTGAATGAAAGCAGTTCGAACGTTAGGGAGTCATCTTTTTGGGATGTGTCATTCTAATTAGGAAAGCGAGAAAATGTTATTTGCTCCATGTTCACATCGATGTGATTAGTATAATCAGTACGAGCATAATTCTCCCGGATTTGTCTCTTAGTTTGTTTTCCAAGTCGGAGGGAAGGGAGCTTGGCTTCAAAAAGATGTTGAAAATGGACTTATCTCATTCCCAAAAATGGAAGTCGAAAACGAACTGGCAACGCTGTCTCTCTTTCCTCGTAAACATGCTCGTTTTTCCACCCCTGCAACAACGCCGACCCATCTTCCCCTCTCCCTCCTCTTCCTCCCACTTCCCCTTTCCATTATTATTATCTCAAGATTCTTGGAAGCAAGTTGTCAGCATCCCTAGATATCAAAAATCGCTCCCCCTATTTCCTCTTCCTCTCCCCTCTCTCCATCCACTCTCCATCGTCCTCCCTCACTTTCTCTCTCCTCGCAGTCTCGTCAAATATTCATCATATGCCCTACGAATTGACTACCATGCGCTGGGCCAAGGCAATATGGCTTACCACATCCTCAGGCCCGAGACTAGCATCGAAACGTCGGCCAGCATGGGCAACCTGACCCGTTGGAAAACTCGAGAAACTTCCATTCATATTATAATTTGCTCAAGAATAACCTTTATTTATCACCCTGTGTTCTTCGAAGATAAAAATGCTTGTTTCAATCAAGAATTCCACTATGGGAATGTGAATGAATGTCTGAAGATAAGGAATTTCTTTGTGTGGTCATGATTTAGGTAGGAGCTTATCTTCCTCACGTATCTTGTAAACTCTCTGAAATCTCTGTTTTTTGATAATGTTGAAATCAGAAAAATACATTAAACATCTTCTTGGTGTTTCACTCAAATTTCTGAAAGATATCCTCAGAACTTCTCAAATAGCATTGCAATTCGTATTAAAATGATGCGCAATGGAATACTAATACTTGAAATATGCATTTTTATCGTGAAATTGTCAAAAGCGATTTAGTGCTTGACAGTTTTGACTGAATTTTTTAACGGGTCCGTGAATGCTGAAATTTTAGCCGGTTCTGAACACATTGTATGCAAGGGAGCATTGATTAACATTTTGTGAGTAAATTTAGGTGAATGGGAGAAAATAGGACTTCAGTACCTACTTCTATTCTTTGTGATATAAATTAATTTTTATCGCATTAAATTAAATACCATTTTTCTTTCTATTTTATATTCGATTTGGAAAGGCAATCTGAGAAAATATATGATATCCCTGCCTTTGCTAATTTGAGCTTGAATCTCTGTTAGTTTTGCTTCTTAGTTCATCTTAGTTGGATTGGAGAAAATAATTTTGCTGTAGTACTTGACAGAATAGTGTTCTTGTCGAATTAAAAGGTCTCCTTTGTTTTCTTTCTCAGATATCGCGGGGAACTCACCACTTGGTAGCCCGGCGATATCCCGTCGGAACGACTTGAACAACTTGTCAAATAGCTTCCACATGGATTCTGTACTTCAGGAGCAGGCATTCCAACAACAAATTCTTCAGGTAAGTCCTTAATGTATTCCTCTCCTTACGTTTCACAAAAACGTAGAAAAATTTAATTTTTTTAAATTTTAAAAGGGTACTAGACTCAGCCAAAAGGTAAAATATTTTATTGACGTAGAGCCTTTTGATTGTGTTGCATTAATGTTATTATAGAGGGTCTTGATTAATCAAATATTTGGGGCACAAAATATGACGACTAACTTCATATCTCCGTAAGTATCATTTTTTTTATGAATTCTACCAAATTTTCCGTCTGCTCTGGAAAATAAAATCAAAAGAATTTTTACTTTCTGATGACTAAAGCGATGTTGCTACTGTACTTAGTTGCTACTGTTAGGTTTTAATCCTCTTTGAGAGGGATGCAGAAGTAAAAAAATCAAAGGTCAATTATCGGACAAACACCACATGCCGCATCGAGGGTTGATAGGTTCTGATCGCGTAGTAGGTCATGGGGACTGTATTTCAGCATCCAGGCTATTTTCCCTCCGTCGCAGCCATTTTCACGCTCCTTGCGTACGAGTTTATGGAGTCCTCTAGGGTTTTCCTCGTGACATTGGATTGCAGCCCGAGAGGACTGTTGTATTTTTTAATTTTTGTTTTATTCACAAAAAACATGCCGACATCTGTGCTCTGTAATGGAATTCTGCCTTCTCTACATAACTCTGTTTTTAAACAACGCCTCCAGAATTCAAGTAGGTTTAAAAAGTAGAATTATCGTTGAGCAGGGAAAAAAATGTTTTCGTCGTAGCAGTAAGTACATAGCTATTTTATTTCAGCAATAAAAAGTGTACAGTGTCCATATTCTTCTAAGAAATGTTAGGCGTTAGCATAACCATCGATTGGCGAAGCAAGAAATAAATAATCAGTAATTCGGATGTCTTAATCCATGAAAGCATGTCAGTGGAAGAAAAATATAACAATAGTAGGTATAGGTAGTAACAATAGGAGAAGGCTGTAAGTTAATAAGCACTGTATTAGAGCGTATTAATAAAGTTAATTTGCTCCTTTTATGCGGTTGAGTCCTGTGACAGAAAGGACAGAAATGGAAACATTTAAAATGTTGTCATTATTGTATACAGATGAGTATTAAAGATGCATTGGATGTGAACCAGAGTCCGATGGAGATGTTTTATGAATTTGTAAGGGGTTAAAAAATATAAGCTTTTGAATCTAAGCTTTTGACAACACATCGAGTTCATCGTGATTCACGACTATCCGATAGGACTGCTCAAGTTGAAGATGTTACGGGAAATTGACCGACAAGTGAGAATATTTTAACCATATTTTACATGTTATTAGGATATTGAATTTAAAGGGAAAAGAGGAAGAGTAGAGAGAAAATTTTCGTCGGATTAGACTACTGTTAACGAAAGAAGAAACGAGAATTATTTTAATGCATTGTTCAAAGATGGAGTCATGAGCCTGCTAAGTGCAGAGTCCTCTGGATTGCCAATAATAAACTAATAGTTTATTATTGGCAATCCAGAGGACTCTGGCTAAGTGTTCTTGTTACAGTGCTTGAGTATAGACCGGTTTACCACAAAATATCAGGATCCGCAACTAGGGGGGCTACTCAAAGACTGCCAAACCCGTGGTCGGAAGACACTATTCTAGCTATTGCACCAACCTGGTCTCTGGCGACTTTTGTTCCAAGAAGAGTAAATGGGAAGAAATGAAAAGAAATGCCATCAGAAAGATGCATAGACATAAAGAATGTCACAGTGAGGATAAATTCTATTATGAAGTGTTCCGCCGATAAAAGTGTCGACTGGAGAGCTGTATCAAATATTAGGGTCGATGATCAGTGGTGCTGAGCGAATGTGAAGAGAAATGGGGTTCAAGTGTAGTTGAAGAGTTTGTTTGTTCAATGCAATAATGATTTCGTGCTAAGTTCCTTAGTTCGTTAGCTCTATTAGGCTCTTGTGATGGAGCTGAAGGCTAAAACTTTTAAACGTCAACTAATGTGCAAACCTTGTACTCTCCGTTTAATAGATGCAATAATGTTGTTGGCGACAGAAATAATTCTCCTTGGCAGTGTCAAAAAAGGGGTTTCGCTCAATTCCTTCCAGAACCGGCTCGTTTCTTGGTAAATTTGTGGATATTCATATTGTTTCCTCTTAGTCTCCCTTTGTTTGCTTTTAAGTTGTTTCACAGTTTTATTTGGCAGGCTAGACACCTTTCTACTGAATGGTTTTAGTAATCCATTGATTTGGTGTAGAGGTCGGTAGTTACCGGCATGCTCATAGACAGAGTTCCCATCGACTTGGAGTACCGTTTGAATCTAGACGTGCCACCCCTGTATTCACTCTCGTCGCGTTCTCTGCTACCCTCCCCTTTCCTCTCCGCCATCTCCGGACATCCCGATGGGACGAAGGGGGATGGGGGGACGCGTAGTGTTTCGAACGAAGGGGAAAGCGTCCCACCCCGTCATTTTGGCATCGACCCGACTCTCTCTTCCACCCTCCCTTCCATCCCGTTTCAAAATCTCTCCGGCGTCCCGAAATCGGAGATTTCAGTCTCTCATCCCCTTTTCGGGGTCCTTTTCGACCGGAATGATTTCGTGTCTACCCGAGGGACGGCCATGACCGCAGGAGGTCGCGGATTTTTGGGGGTTTGGGGGGTCGCGTGACCTTGGTTCAGTCGAATTAAATCGATTTTCCGTAACTACCGTCCTTCCCTTAGCCCCCCACCCCCTGCAAAACCTTCCCGGTCCCTACCCGAACCCCCCATCCTCCCTTAGAACTTTCGAAGTGAATAAAAGAGAAAGGGAAAAACCTTAACCTTTGGAAAAATGATCGAACCGACCTTCGAATCATGGTCGGGAGAGTATCTCGTATCGAGTGGTCGACTGTGTTTTTTTAAGCGTGGGGAGGGGAGAGTTGGTGAGAAGTCATATTGGATTTGAAAATTCCTGAGGCTTACGCGGATGATTAGTTTCATCCTGGGAATGATGGGGTGTTACGCGTGGAGATTTCGATCAGACTGCTCTTCCGTGGAATGTGTTCACTAGCCACTTTTTGGCATTCGGTTACGCAAGCCCCGTGTGAAATCCGAATGTCACGAATATATGTTGCCGCTTATTCTTAGCTCAAACGGATTTGAGTCGTAAATATTGTTGCCGTAGCAAATTTCCTTTCTCGCGGATCTTTTGTTTTCTTAAGTAATGTTCGTGTGGTTCCTCCTACATCTTAAATGGTGAATGGATGAGGGCTTATCATTTGCTGATGTCTGCGATTGGAAGCTCAAACAGCGTAGTGCATGTTTGACGTTTTGTGTGCTACATCTTTAGTCAGTTCCTTTTCCTCCTGATTTGATTCCTTCTTTATTTTGGAAAATATTCGTGGTTCTGGAGACTAATCGAATTTTATTTTTGCTCTGGAATCACGTATATGAGAAATGCATAGGTCGTGAGTAAATATTCTCAAATCGTCCTTACCTAGATAAAAATACATAATTAAGATATTGATTTCGTATCTACGGGTGTCTTCGGAAAAGAATTTGTGCAAAAAACAGTCTATGAACAATGAATTTCACTCGGATGCCGAATGCTATATTCCAAAATAAAGCGTCTCCATGGAAAAATCTTAGTTGCCCATGGGTTACTCTGTTATTTAAAGTCCATTCTTGTTTAATTTTATCTATAAAAATTTCCCGTTATTAGTTAAGTGACGGTGAATCCGGGCTTCATCTGCAATCTTGGTCTTGATTTAAGAAATTAGTGTACTTTTATTCTTCAGTTTCTTCCTTAAACGGTAACGTTTAAGCTCTAACGAAGCCCCTAAATAATTAAGTCGAAGTGTAGTTGCTAGCTCACCAATGCTAATTGATGGTGCACAATGCTATTGTGTCCTTGCGCCAATATAACTCTGACTATAGATCTACACCATATGTTTTCATTCAACTGTAGTTGTGGGAATGCTCTCTGCGCCGACCCATCAGTCGTATAATAGATAGTAGGTAATAGGCGTCACTCTGTGAAAAGGTGATATGGATACTGGAAAGGTTGATAATGGATTGCTCGTAAAGAGGAAAATAAACTAGGACTATTTTCGCGCTGTATTAAATGAGGACACTGACCATGGTTTCAACACACAAGTGTCAATATCAAAATGGCTAAGACCTTGATGTTGTTAATAATGTGTTGAGAGTATTTGTCAGCGGTTTTTTCTAATTCTGTGCAAAAATAGTCCTGTTGTATTTTATTTCGTGAATAATCGGGGGCATTTTCATCTAATTTCTGGTATAATTTTCAAATGTTTTGTGTTTTATATTACCAATTTTCTGTGGCCACCGTACTAGTACATGAATCCGCCACCGTAATTGCCTCGACCGGTGTTACTGAACCTTTGCAATGAAGTTTGGTATTCTTAGCGTGAAAATCTCTTGAGTCGTGAGTGGGAAATGCGTGGGATTAATAGTGTACTCTTTCTGTCACACAGACATGTCGTCGAAGGGGAGCGAGTTTTCCTTGTTTCCTCGTGTTGATCGCCGCCGACTTTCGTATTCCGGGGTCGTCCGGAGCTAGGACATCGCCGAGACTGGCTCTAGCGCCTGAGAGTTATGCCCCACGTGTAGTGTGCCGGGCCCCCGTGGTGGCGCGCTGACAGGCGCTCTCCTTTCTCGCCCTCAAGGGGGCAGGGGGGATGATGGGGGGGAAGGAGAGAGGGGGGGGGTTGGTTTTTCCGGGAATCGAGAGTGCTGGGGAGGGAGCGATAAGGGGTGGCAGCGGGTGGGGGCGGAATGGAAAAGACCAAGCGAAGGGGGAGAAGACCTTACGAGTCCGCGGTTTCTTTCCACCGCCTCCTCGTTACGTGTCCTGCCTCGATTCTTTTGCCTGGCTTCTTGGAATATTTCAGCCCCTTGATTGATTTCCCGTGGAAGTCGATTCGAAGTTCCAAGATTGCATTCAGGATACGGCCTTTCCCTCCGATCACCCCCTCATTACGAACGACGGGGAGAGGTGGGGGTTAAGTTTCCTTCCCTCAGCGGCCCCGGAGTGCTGAGATAAATCCCAGTGGGTTTGCTTCAACTGACGTTGGAATGGCTGTGTGAAAGTATTGCCTTATTGAAGACAGGTGAAGCGATAGTTGACTGGGATGACAAGATGAGGGGAAGGGGGCTTTTCTGTGGCTGTTTTCTGAGCCGCGTGAATTGGTCTCACACCAGATTGGCCGGCTAGAACGTAACATTTTGCGTGTGGATTAATTTGCACAAATGGTTTCGAAAATTCTTTTCCTTTCCTTTTCGCTTCCCTAATCCCGAAGGGTTGACATGATACGACTGAACCTAGCTATCTCGCAGTGCGTTCTAGCAGAACTGAGAAACATAAATAAAAGGGATATTTGTGAACAAATATAATGATATAAAATGGTGTGTAATATGAGATATATTAATGTGAAAGTGTAAAATGATGCATATAAATAAATTATTACAAAATTCCGGTACTGGATTTAGTAAGTTCTCGATTTGTATCGTGTTAAAAATTGTTTTTGGACACTCTTTGCCGTGTGTTTAGTCATATAGTGGAAAGATATGTTAATGGAATCCTATCGTCTTGAAGTCTTAATGTATCCTTCACATGTTGAGCAAATTTTTAAATGATAGCTTAAGAAGATATATATCAAAGTAAAATACGTTGTTGAATATTAATTTTGGATACCGAAGTTCATTACTGTGATAGAAAAATAATCAGATTGGAACATAGTCACAAAATATAATTATATAATCATTATATAATCTTTCAGCCTTGGATTGTAAAACTACCGTACCAGTATGTGAGTTTCCTGATTCGCAGTGTATCATGGTTGCTCAAAATGGCGTTCTTTTCTAAATTTTAGGATGTGTTGAACGATGACTTTCATAGTTCTCCTTGACATGTCAGTACCCAATGCTGTGAATATTGGCCCTACGTAGCTGTGCTGTCAATATGTGGCCTCTGCCATTGAAATCTCCGTGCTTCTATTAAAAATGGCTTTTGGCCCATCAACCCTCTCTTTGAACAAAGGAACTGCTAGAACATTGACAACTACCGTTATTTCACTTATAACGTCCTCGTTGGCCATTTTTGTTTATCTTTTTCGTGATGTAATCAGCGATACTCGGTGAAGGTTGTGAGTGCGTTTCATCCACTGTTTGACGTGAACGGAGCGCATCGCTTTGTTGCATAAATCATCATCGCATTTATCAGCATTTGCGGGTGTTATTACGTTGGCGGTGCGAATAAATCATTTCCTTTCCTCCTCTGTGCTTTTTTTTCATTTTTCATTCTATTCCGGGAATGTCGTTTCCTACTAGCGTGCCTTTGAATCACGGAGATTAGGAATAATTTTCTCTTCCGCAATCACTCAAGTCATGTTCGTCTATGCGTACCTCACCCGACTGCATGATTTTCCTGCATGCACTTGGAACACGTTTCACTGGAATTCAGTGCATCGTTTTTCAAAAATTATAGTTGGGTTTAGCGAACATAATAATAAATTCTGTAAGTTGTTGTTGTTAATACAGATAGAGTTAAATAGTGAAAATGAGGGTAAAATCATTTTTCTTGAAGTATTTGCAGTGTCGAGGAGAAGGATTAAGGCAAAAAGGGAGCTAATAGTGGATATTTGAAAGTAAATGGAGGATTTATGTCCTCCATTTCCATGATATCATCATTAAATCTTGTTTCCTTCATGTTTTTAGACCGTTTGCGTATGATAACAATCTCGGTTACAGATTGCTATATCATTGCTATAACTTTTGTCCTTTTTATTTTGTCTGGTATCAAATATTTCTTCTCCATGACATTTAACGACTCTTATTTCACTCGATTCTCTTAGAAGCTACTTTGCACGTTTTACCTTTATTTAAATCAATGAATGAATCGGTATTTGCATCTGAAAAGCATACGTTTCATTTGACCTGTTGTTTCCCTTTCGGTGCCTTATGGTGATAAGTATCTTATTTTACTTGTTGACAAAAATGGTAATTAATTGACCTTAACTATATACTTTCACTTTTGACCATTTAATTAGTCACCTTAATCGTGCCCTAATAGCCACGAATTCTTGGGAAGAAATTCAAAAATTCGCGTAGAGTAATATTGTTTAACGACTCGTTCTATTCGAAGTTCGCAACCTATGCGGCTCGTACTTATACTAAACTCCACTGAAAGCGATAACTGTTTTGAGACTCGTAAATAAGATATTTTTCTTGGTTAAGTGTCAACTCATGTTATCGCGCAGTTTTCATTTAATTTGTTGTCTTGTAAATATTTTCTGCCCCCGAGTTATCGTCGCTAACGCTTCCATGCCTATCAGACATCGTTAGTTGTGATGCCACGATAAAAAGCAATCGTGCTGAAGAAGGCTGGGAGTAGGTGATCCGGGAGTAAGTGATAATGCTTGTTTTCGCTGTACTCCTTCTGATAGCACCCGATGTTGACGCATACTTTTCCGATGATGACGACTATTCTGAAGACCAGCTGTCTTTCTAGATAATATTGTTTTTATTTTCAGCAAAGATCTAAAACTCAAAGTATATAGTACATTTTCTTCAAATTATTGCTGTGTTATAAAGTTACATATATGTTTATCGCTAGATTTTTTCACTCTATTCGATACTAAGATATTTGTATTATAATCATTACTGGCGTCTGTAAATTTTTTCTAGAGTCGGAATAAGTACTCCTGAGATAGCACTTTTACTTATATCCTGCTGGAATATATTGCAAAAACAATAACTGCGTGTGGAATTGATAATTTCAGCTGGTTTAGAAAATTTTTTGCCAATTTATCGCCACTTGAAAGATCTCAATTTGTGTTTTCTACACGTATTCTTTTAAATTTAGCTTGTATTATCTCGGCGTACCGTTATTGTTACATCTCACAATGGTGACTGAGGTATTCAGTAAGCCTATCATAAAGGGTTATGTTGTTACTCCAATGTTATTTTACCTCTGTAAATGCCGACTTGCCGCTTCATTTTGTTGTTTATATTGTAAATTTTCTCTATGCTTGATTATATTCCAATTTTTGCATGGCCGAGAACTGAGAGGGTATGTATATGTTGTGAAAGCTGCGTTAACCACTCTTTCGTTTAGCTCTTCATCCTTCGCCTTCCAACGACATTTGCACAAGTTCTAAATGTATTTCGGGGAAAATTGGTTGGCGGAGAAATAGTAGTTGACCAAGTGGAGTGAGTATGTACTAAATACTGAGAAAATGTGTAAAAGAATATTGTTGATGACGCAGATTTTAGGCATGTTCATATGTATTTTCAAAACACGGATGCAAAGAAAACGAGTTCTTATTTGTGGATTTTGAGGTTTGATTTTGTGAAGAGGGAGGAGCTCAAAATGGCGGGGGAATAATCATTAGGCATTTGGAGAGCAAAGGATATTGCAATAAGATAGTCGGCAATAGGTGATTGAAAGAGAAGATTGAACGCAGTATCATTAAGGAGAATGAAAGTCAATCGGGAGATGAGGGAGATATGTAAGCCTGTTAAATGGGGTTGAAGAATCCGATGTCCGATGAACCCGAGAATCTGACCCGAATCTATTATCACAGGTTGGAACATTGTGCTGTTTAGACCCTTGAAATCGTATGGAGAAGATTGGCATGGAGGCTTCTTATACACATTGTTTGTGGTGGTGTGAAGGAACTGGAGAGGGTACGCTGATGTACACCTTTGGTAAATTTCGAAAAGGGAAGGAAAGAAGGAATATTTTAGATGGATATATGGTGAACAATAAATCGAAATAATGGAAGGTGGTCTTTATTTACAGAACTGGAATTGTTCGGAAAGATTAGTCATGGCTCCACGATGAGCGAGACAAACAAAATCGTGGAAAATCTATGGACCTACCAGTATAAACGGAACGCTTATGATAAAGTTTAGTGCTGTTAAAATATTTACTCGGCTTAAAGATGAAATAGGGTTAGGAATTAGATGTCGAAATGAGGAAAGTGGCGTAAGAAAGAGGCATCAAAACTATGCAACATATGCAACTAAAACATATGCAGCTTCTGGTATTTATCACGATGATATTCTCCGCACCAAAACAGCGAAAAATATCAAGTCGAGCGTGAGCTCTACGTTGGCGACGTATTATTTTCCGCCGTAACAAGTAACGCGTGATGATCACAGGCTGGCGGTAACTTCGTTAACTTTGCGGCAGTTTAGCCCTCAGGAGAAGCCGACGTTCTCAAGGGACCGTGAACTTTTCGGTCCCGCTTCCATCAGAGCCCGTGGCCAATAAAAATAAGCCTGAGGTGCCCCTACATCCCCTCCCTCCCCCGAGCACCTGCCTCCCTCCATCCTCGGGAGGATGACGTGATTATCACCTCACGTCGCTCGGCCCTAATTGCCTCCCTCCCCCCGCTCTCCCTTCGCTTGGGCGTATCACTCGTCAATTAGCCGCCAGGTGTCCCGCCGTATCCTCTCCACCCGCCTCCTCGTGCTGCGCTAACGAGGTGAACCGTGACCTCTTGCTTCGCTCGCGCATCCCTCTTCACCGCGCGGCGCCGATGCTTGTTGTTGTCTGCGTGTGCGTTTGCGTGCCTCATCCCCCCTGCCTTCCGTTTCCAGCCCCAGCCCTTCCTAGAAATATATTGTTTTACGGAAACGCGGAGATCCTTCTCTTCCCTTCCTTCTTTTATGTTTCTCCTCGCTCTCTGGGAGATTCAAGGGTCGGGCCTAATTGGCCGGCGACCACTCATCGCGGCTCTTGGTGTCTCGGACATTAATTCGATTTTCATCCCCGCTCTCCCCCGCGGCCGGCAGGCTGAGGATTAATATTTATCGCCCCTCCGGGGCGCGCCCGGCTTGGTTGGTCTTATCAACACATAAGAAACTGCGTCGGCGAAACTGAGAACCCCTCAGCTACGCTTATGATGAGTTCTTGAATCAACCGTGAATAAATTATGTGGCGTTTGAAAATTTTCGCTGAGCAACGCGCAGAATGGTTCCTGTCTACCAATTACTTTTCGTTGACTTTTTTTTTAAGTAAGTCCTAACTCTGTTAATTTGCAGACACAACTTCTTGAGTTTGGCGTGATTACCATGGAAAATTGCTGTAAATGTGCGGTAATGTGTTTAGTTAATGATTACGATTCACCTACTTATTTCCTTGCTAATCTCGCCAGATTAAATTTAGCTGTAGTTCATTAAATAATCTAAAAGCAGAAACAGGCATCTCGTAAAGACTTAACACTCAAGTTTTTTTTATTTTATTTTAGCCTCCAAGAGGATATTTACGTAACATTTCGCTGCGTTTTAATCTTTTACGAGTACCCTTATGTTGCATATAACTACCTTATAGTTTAATCCTCTCTCAATTGGAGGTGCCAATCTTTATCAAAACGTCGGAAAGGTTTGGTGCTTTTCCGGCGTATTTAATATCTGAGTGAAGGTCTCTCGGGTTAAATATTTTCGGACACGACACTCAAAGCCCTTAGGACGATAGACGAGTTGACCATCGAAACGTGGACGGTCCTGAAGGTCCTAACCCGTTGGAGAAACCCGAGAGACCTTCACTCACAACTTCGCGTGTGCGTGGAAATAAGTCGCTCTGCTGAGAAAAGTTTCGCTATTTTAATTGAGTTCATGTAGGAAAAAACTGATAGTTGTGTTGAGTAAACTATAATGCTGGTGAATTGTTGAAAAGTATTGTTTTTCTTCTGCGTTAAGTATCGAGAACTTAGTGGTTCTCAATTGATCCTGCTATGAGCGTATTTCGGAAAGAGTATTCTCCGGTGGTTACGGGGAAATGTCTGATAGAAAGTTTCATTAGGCTGAATAATTACACCTGACGAACACCGATGGTGGGATTGTAATCGAGATTCGAGAAATAAGCGTTTTGCCGATTCGTTATACCGTTTTTTTCGTTTTTAGAAGGTTCAAATCATCGCCTTCAATATTTCCGGATTTGTTTTCAGAACACGTTGCGCTCTTTCATGGTCATTAGTCGCGCTCTTTAGTTGTTCACGACATGCATATGGGTTTGGTTTTTCCATGTTTAGCTGTGATTGAGTTGACACCATTTCGTTTCGTATTGCTCGCCTGCATCAATTGCTTCTATCATGGAAGTTCACCTGCTCACACACTCTCTGTTCGAGTCGAGACGGCAAGTACGTTGAGTGCCTGAAGTCAAGTTACGAGACATCAGAATTTAGAGAGCTTTCTCTTGCATCTGTACCATTGTATCATTGATTTCTGATGGTAACTTAGCCCAAACAGTAGTGTGGCCCTTTGAGTTGTTAGTTTATAATTTGTCTGGTATTTTCTGAAACACCCTTGCTTGTCTAGTTTTGATTTCATAATACTTGTTTTGCTTTCTATTTTACTCATTCTTTCTCACCCAAGAATCGAAATGGTTTTCTCCGGGACGATCATGATTGACAAAAAAATAATTTTTCTCCTTGTGCTAGGCTACACTATCAAGGTCCCGGTTGAAATATTGCCTCTTCGTCAGCGTCTGCATCCAAGCCTAATTTCTCCTCCTCCACCTTCCGTTCCTCCCTTGCTTCCTCCCATCCCCTCCCCACCTCCCATTTGCTTCGCGCCTATTTCACTGCCGTGTCGCGCTGTCTATATTTAAGTGCCCCAAACCACCCGCCCACCCATCCTCTATCTCCAATCCCTCGCACCTGTCCTCCCAGCTCCCCAACCCCTCGCAACATATGCGTCTTCCGTGCTCTCCCTCCCATCCTGACTAATTGAAGAGGAAGATGGGGAGATAGCGTATTTCTGGGGCGGTCTGTGCGAGGGGTGGTCCGTTTCCGGGGCCGACCTTTGGGCCGCTGACCGAGTTCCTCGCCCTTGCTCCCATCGCTCTTGCCCTTGGCGAGTCGTGTAGCGTCAGGGAATGTGTTAATTTACATCGGGAATGAGGGGTATCAAATATGCATGCGGCCTTGGCGAATTTATACTCCGCCATCTTCGGCGTCGCTTTGTTCCTCGGGTGTGATGGTTCCGTCGACGATGGTGAAGCATTTCTATGTTTGGAGTGGCCATATTGATGTGGTGATTTCGGATGAGTCAGTCCATCTCGTCAGGCCATATTCTTAATGGAAGGTTGCAGCTAAAACGTCTACTAGAGTTAATTGTTTAAGAGTGTTTCAACTCTGAGGTTTTGACAGTGATTATGCAGTGAGTTGCCGTGATGGTAGCGACGGTGAAAAACGCATCAGTTATTACGATATTATTGTTTCACCTAAAAACAATTCCTTTTCAGTGAGACGAACTGGAATCTGTTCCACTATTATCCGCTGTATGGTAGATAGTTAATATTCCATGTATAGGTGACTGTAAGAAACTGATACACCCCTCGGCTATTATTTCATTTTCACCTAAAAATATTTCATAGGTTGTTTTCGATATTTGTTCATAAATCTTTCGTCTTCGGATATCATGGGCGGTAAAAGACAACATTGCCAAATTCGTTACGCCCGGTCTCCATATGATTATTACAGAATTGCAACGTTCAATTACTTCATTAAGTATGCAAACCCGAATAAGCAAACTCTGATAACCATAAAAAAATTGGCCCCCTATCAATTTTTCTCCTCGTGTTTCTGTAGCTGTTGGCTGATTTCCGACATACTTTTGGAATGTTACCTAAACACATTTGAGAGATCAACTTTTTCGTCACAAAAAGTGAAGGGGTTTGAATTGCTTTTAGCATGAAAATGAATATGACACAATATCATTATAATCTTTTTGGACGCATGCACTGCAATAAACTCCACCCAAATGTCTGCGGCTCATCACTGGATCTTGAAAAATGGAAAAAAAAAACTATATTTTACGTATTTTGTCGGCGTTTTGTGAACATTCGTTGAGGCATTTCTAAGGTGAATTTGAAAGCTTGAGATTGGCTGAAAGTGGAATTTAGTTCTCCGCCAAAGCCGTAAGTTCGACGGACGTAATTAATGCGTATTTTCCGTGAGGTTTTTTTCGAAAGCAGCGTTGAATAAATTGCTAGAAAAAAGCAACACGAAGGAAAAAACCAATAAGGTCCCTGTCTCCTCCCCCACCTCTTTGTCCTTCCTCCCTATCAAAGCCTCGAGATCTAGCACCCCCATCGCCTGACTCCATTCCCCCCCCATTCTCCCCTTCCAAGGAGCACTCTCGTCCGTCTTATTCATCCATGCCCTGCGCCACTACCACCTCCTCACGAGACGGCCCCGACCTTGAAGCTGCCATCACGAAACCCTCCGCCTCCAAAGCCTCGCGCACCCGCTATCACTGACCCTGCCTCAAGATTAAACGACTTTTCTCTCTCTCCCTCCTGTTCTCCCCGCTCTCCTTCTCCTCTCAAGCTTCTTAATCTTTCTTCCACATGTTTTATCTACTGCTTTTATCTATCCCACTCCTCGCCTTACCCTTGTTTTTTCTTGCCTCTTCTTTGCTTTCTTTTTCGTCGCGTTCATTTTTTTCCATGCTCTGGGTAAATATCCATTCAAAAGAAAAGTACAACGGTCCGTAAGCGCTTCCGTCTGTCTTCTTTCGAAGAGTTCACTAATAATTGTAGTAATTTTTTTATTTCGATCTAGATTTGCGCAATGGGTTACGAAACGATCTTGTAGGGTTCGTTTTTCAAATACACTAATTTCAAATGCTATATTGCATCATATCACTGAAGATTAATCTCAATACTTGATTATACGAGATTGAAACCCTCGAACTTGCGTTGGTAAGACGTCTTGTCACCAGCCTGATTACCGCGAGCAGATATGATTTCCTGCTTCGTTAATTTTAATGCCTGGTACTGACCAAGCTTCTTATTTTTGTGGCTCTGAAATCAAATGGCATTGAAATCAGAAGAATTTATTGGTTCTCGAGTGCTAAAATTATTCAGTCCGCGTTAGCCCGAGTCAGGTATTACGGTGGACTTAAATTTTATTTTGATGGCTTTTCACCTTTACCTTACACGTAAAACTAGTGCACAGCGGTGATGGGCTTATATTTCCATGGATTTTTTCCGGTATTCCATTTCATTTTCTCATCTTTATCAAGAACCATTTGAAGTTTATCTCATCTCAAGGATATTGGCCATCCGCATTTTGTGAAGATGGAGAAAGTTCACCGAAATCGTATGACTATGATTCGTAATGGGAGGGATATGTAATGTCGAGTGCTGATCTCTGGAATCTTAACTGAAACTCAAGAATAACTATGCGAGCGCATGCACTGTTTGTTGTAGTAACGATATTTGAATAGACTCAATCGTCAGAATGCCAAATCGTGTTATTCTTCGTAATTTAATTACTGTGGCGGCTTTGTATGGTAGGTGGGTCCATTTTAGGCGTTCTCTTCATTTGCAGAGCAGTAATCAAGGATTGATATCACTTTTACTTACATAGTCCCTCATTTTTATTTTGCACGCAGCGGCTTCAATACTAGGTGAAGTGTATTGGAATATGATAATCGTGAGCCGTCCAAAACATATTTTTCACAGTGCACTCGCTGCATAAGTAAAACCTCTTTTATGCTTGTTGGCTATGAACATTACCAAAAATCTGTTTTTCTCTTGGTAACTTAAATTGTTTGATTTTATGAAAATGCCACATGTACCATTACAGGCCTTCGCTTGGAATAATCTATTCGAAATACATGAGCTTTCAAACGTTAGCCTGATACACATGCATCATACAAATGCATCGGAAAAAACTGTTTTTTTGCGATATCTAAAAAGAGATTCGTCGGACGTGAACTGGAAGTTCCTTTCATATGCGTATGAACTGTCGTTGGTTAGTTTATGGCAGAAGGAGACATTCTGCGAATTTTCGAGGGATTGTATTTCAACGCGTCATAGAACCACATGTAGCCATAAATTTGCTTCGAGGGGGGGGGGGGGCTAATTCTAGTGTAGCATTACTTGAAATACAAACTCTCCCCTTAATTTTCAGTGCTTGGTATTTACTTTCACATTGCTCATTCCTATCTCTCCTCACTGGTAAAGTTCACTGCTTACCTTGTTATGAAGCAGTTAATTTGACCTGCCCCAGAACAGAAGCTCAACGCATGCATACAAATCAGATTGAAAAGAACAATTATTAATCACACACATGCATCAAACTACTGATCACGTTTCAAGACACAAAGCACTTGAATTATACGCAGTGTAATCCGGATTATCATGCCCAGTTAAAATCAGAATGACAAAATTATCGGGAAAAAATTTCGGAGGGGGGCGGGGGGAGGCTAAAGCACCAGAAGACCCCCCTTGGCTACGTGCCTGCACAGAACATGTTAGAATTGACCTCGTTGAGCCATGGTACGCGCTTCCCCGGCATCGTGGCATGGGCCTTCAAACTTAACTGTTAAGTTTTTCTAATGCAATTTCATAACTTTTTCCAGTATTCTTAAGGAGAACTCGCGGTATTCGTACTATTGGCCAGTTGTGCATCGCTCAAGCTCTTCAATCCCGGGCTAACTTAATTGGTGGGAATTTAAATGCGTATGTGTTTGTCAAATTGGCGGAGTAAGAAAAAAAGTCAGCTATTTAGATCGCTTTGATTCCATTTTTTGGACCAGTTCCTGGGTGACATTTTTTTGGTCTTTTTGAGCATGTCATCCCGGGATATTATATTGATATATACGTAATATATAATATTTACACACTCCCTGATCTCATCTGTCGGAAAAACATTACAGGGGCGCCCTTGAAATTTTCGCTACGCGCTGAACTGGCACTTCCATCGCTCAAGTCTTCCAATCGCTTTGTATTCAGCTATCTTTGTACATAGAGACAGTTTTCTAGCAGCGACGCTTTGTTATCATAGCGTGACCTCTTATCTGAAGCTGCGAACATCAAAGCCAAATGTCACGTTTATCGCTGGTATTTTGTTCCCTTTTTCCTCTAAAAAAATACCGGAGGCAAAGGTCATTTTATGCTCTCGTCGCGACTCTAATGTGTGACTTTATCCCTACGTTCCCTGTCATCTTCCTGCTGGATTACGTAAATCTGGAACTCTAAATGAATGCCTGGAACATTGACATCCACACGTAAGCCAGCCGCAGAAGCCGTTTGCCGATCAAACTAATTGTTACGGAGTTGTGGCATAAATTCGAGAGCTATCGATGCGAACGCTTTCTTTAAACATGATTTAAATAAAACATTTTAAATAAAGCGAGACACTTGAACGAGCCGTGAAACAACACGGCACAAAATATATTTTGTCTATTTTTTATTATCTTAATTAACTGTCCTCGTTAATAATTCATTATTTATTTTTAAACAATTGATCTTGTAGATTGAGAATATCGGTCAACAGGTGCAATGGATTTCTATCTCCTTGTTTAGATTTGCGTTAAAGATGCCTACATATTGATATAGTGGTGGTGAAAAACGTACCGTAGTTACCTGTTATGTGCTATGTAATGGAAATCGAATCAATGTCCAATTGATTATGATTCATCGCATTACGCAATTCGTGACCATCATAGAATTAAAAATTCAGCCGCTCTAAATGTACATAAATGTAGTCAATTAAGCATAACGTGGGTGTAAATGTAAGACTGTAAATGAACTGTCACAACCAATTGCCTTGTTTTGATACGGATTGTCCTCTTTCATATTGGAATCTAGATTATAAGCGTGCATATAGCGCATATTAAATGGTTCTTTTTGCTTGGTTCCTTTTGATATCTGTAAACTTAAACAATTCGGTAAATCTTTTCGCCGTTCTCTTTTGATTTTTTTTCTTTTCTCCCCACTCCTCATCTTCGCGCATTTACTTCCCTCCCCTAATCTGCAAGGCAAACCCAGCAATCTTACTCCTATCTCCTTTCCATACTTATCACCCCCATTCCCGTGACTTCTTTCTCAGCTCGACTTCACCACCCATTCCTCCGTGCTCTTGACTTTTTCTATCACTCAGCTTGACTTTTTCTATCACTCAGCGGACTATCTCGTCTGTCACCGTCAAGGCCAGCGTAAATGACCGGGAAAGACGAGCACGAATGGTTCTCACTTAAATCGCGGGTCGAGTCTCCCTTCTCATGATCCTCTCTTCCTCCCTTATTCTACCTCACTGGCGTTCTCCTTCATATACCTACCGTCTCATGAGGGTGGTTTACGGAAGATAGTTGGAAGTAGGGTGGAATGCGAAGCTTAATAATACGAGAGGGAACATTTCATGGGGACAATGGGTCGTCCTCGTTCACTTATTCATTTCGGAAGCCGGAGTGTGAAGCATTGTCCTGATGAAAATTTCGAATTTGGAAGAACCCGCTAATCACGTGCTGATGATAGCGTCTGAATTATTTTTCCGTCTCATTAGCGTTCGTCCGAGAGGTTTTTATAGTCCTAAGGCCCCAGGTTTGATACTTGCGGTAGGCTTAAAGGACGTCCTCTCAAGGACTGTGTTCGATTGTTTTGGTCGAGTTGAAATATCTAAGTGGCGTGATTCTGAGGCGTAATCTAGACAATTTTGCCTGCTGAAAATTTGCTATACTTATTTTTGCTATCTTTTTCTACGGTCAAACGTCAAAATATACTCAATTTCAGTTTCTTTTCCAACAAATTTATCGGACTAAGAGTAACCGCGATACTATATCCTCTACGTATACATATGAGTTCAAACTCTCCTAAGTTCCTTATATTTATGATCATAACTTCCCATCGTTTACTGACTCATGAATTCATTAAGTGGCGTCTGCGATACTCTCATAAAATTGCTGGTATTTAGCTTGAAATCTTAAAAATGTAGGCAACGCCCTTTAAAAAAGGGAATTTCCAATCATTCCAAGCCCTTCTGCCTCCTCCTCCTTCTCCTTATCTCCTTGAATTCCTGGACCAATCGCTGGATTTTCGAGAAGTTGGAATCCGAGGAAGTTTTTCCGTAAAAATACCTAGGTCTTCAGTTATTCCTGGAACTCGCCTGGGAATTGGAAATATGTAAATGAGATATTAAAGACGAGGTATTGTGATGCTTAAGTCGTGCGACGGAGCGGGTCTAGCAGAGCACCGCGCTTCAAAAAGAGGCGTGTCACGCCATTTAAAATGGAGAGCATGCTTGCAGGTGCTCCCTGTGTCCGTGTGTATGTATATATTGCGACGAATGCACGTCAGGGGGTGGTAGGGAGGGAGGCTCGAACCCCTGCTGCTCCTCTAGAGGACGTTTGTGAGCCTGGATCCCGAGCGCTCATTTCTCTGTCTTAATTAATGGTCCTAGGCGACCTTGACACGCTGGGGAAAAAAGTAGTTCCGCGGGAGAAGGAGGGAGAGAGCGACATAACGCTCCCGTTTTTCTCCCGTCCAAGGCTACATCCCCCCTCCCAACCCTGTCCCCTTCTCACCTGCTGTGTTTCTCAGAACAGCCGAGCGTTCGTACACAATCCTCCCTTCTCCCCCAGCTCCTACATACACCTTCTCTCATCCCCGTAAAAACACGCTCTTTTCCCTTCGGCTCTCCCCACCCTACTCACCCTAGTTTTTTCTTTCTCTCACTTGTTCTGCTCCTCGTTATCTCCCTCTCCGGCTTGACTCCCATTCCGTATCTCCCATCTCGCACACACTTTGTCACTACCCACCCCTCCCTTCAGAGATCTCTCTTTCTATTTATTTCCTTCACTCTCTTTCTTCTTCTTTTTCGGTTCTTCTTCGAGAAGGTTATCCGCTGGCCGTGGCACGCGAGGGGAGGGTGTGGAATATTCCTCCCAAGACCCCAGCCCTTTGGAAGTATTCTCGCTTATGATTTTACTCTAACTTCCTTCTTCGTTTTACGAGAGATGTCTTTCTTTCTGGCCGAGGATGTTCTCAACTCGTCGGGGGTTTCTCTTGGAGAGGACGTGGGCAGTTATGGATTGGGGTGGGTGGGATGAAAGGAATCATTACTCCCGCCCACTTAGTCACGAATCTTAAAAAAAACCTCCCACGATTCGTTACTTTGTTTCTCAGGAGTATTTCTTTGTGGAAAAAAAACCGGTCGAGTCATTCAAAATAAATCGTGGAATTAACTAATTGTAAGTACTTTTTTTTTTTCACTGTCTAAATTCCACCAAGTCAACTTGCCGACCATCGATTTTATTTGTATTTCTTTGTCTGTTAGGGACGTATCGTGAAATGAAATTAATGACATGAACCTTAAAACTATCAGCCAAATTCATTTGCCTTTATTATTAATGTAGGTTGTCGGTGTTTTATCAGTCAGTGCAGGGTTACATTCATCAGCTCACATTTTTTTCTACTTTTTTAGTGTTTATTTCTTTATCTCTTGATACCTCAAGTGCCTATAGGTATGCCTTTGAAATATATTTGAGAGATGCAAAGACTGCTGGATGAAATTCAGCCGCGAAGTAGCTTAAAAAGGCGTTTACCATAAGAGTTCCAAAAAAGGGTGACAGATTAAGAGGGCGATTCCAAAATTACTGAAGGAAGGATTCAGAGCACCCGAATATACGTCTACAGCCGACGAGTTTATAGGGATGCCTGACTAAGGGACATACATTTTAACACAAAAGTATTTTTTATGGAATTATGGGTTAACTTGCAGCTCAGGTTCATTATTTGTAGTTCTACAATACAAAAAGTACGCCTACAAACACTGAAATTAAACATTTAATGTACCCAAATAAATACCTACTGCACAAATTAGAGAAAAAGAAAATATTTCGCATTTCAATCAACATGTCTCCATGAACTATTCTTTTGAAAAAATTGTTAATTCATCCTCCCTTAAATTCATCAATATTATCAAGATATGCCTACTCTATTGAAGGAAATTAAATATTGGTCTGGATGTCAAGGAAAGATTAAGAATTGTGTAAGTTATGTGTTATCGATATAAATTTGTCCATTTTGCTATAAGCGTTTGCGGTTGATTGGATTTTAGTAGCGACGATATCCTACTGCGACAGTCAATAAGCGACCGACGGAAGCCTTTCTAATGACCAAATTGCACTTTCTAAATAATTTCTCAAGTATGTTTTCCTTGTGTGTCTATAAAGCCTTTTCTCCATTAATTTTCCACTTTTAAATGTTATCAGTTGAATTTTTCAGCTCTCTATTATTTTATGTGCCAAGTTTCTTGAGTCTACTTTAGACTTCTATTATTATGAAGCATGGAAATATGTCTCGAGTCACTGAAGACTCGTGAGGATTATTGAGTGGTGGAATTTTGTGGTCACCCAATGATTGTGAACAGGCATTCTTTTCGGACGAGCACTTCACGGTGATCCCATTGCTTGAATCGAGAATGGAGTGCTGTAATTCCAAGCGCTGGACGATCTATTGGAGGCTTGCTTCGAGTAACGTCGGTGCAGACGAGCAGCGTTCCCGGTCGCGAATCATCCGTGTGTCACCTGAAACCCGATGTCGCTCTCCCAAGGGGAGGGAGCAGACGAGTCGAGTACGTCATGCGTCCAGTACCGCCGCGTCCCGATCACCGAAAAACCCCGATGCCTTCAGCCAAGGCGGCGGCGTCGTCCTATCCCCTTCCGCCCGCAGGACTTGGCTCCGAGCCGGGCGACGGACAGGGTCAGGAGAACTCCCGTAGCGAGACGGATCGTGAATAAGTTCGCGTTGACATTTCGGGTGGCGAGAGGATCCTCCATCTCTCGCTCGCTATCCCGTTACAGTCATAATTTCTGACCTGTTTTGGTTCGTGAATTTGAAAACTTTTTCTCCAAATCGCTGGTTACTAGAAAATCACCTGCTGAAATCTTTTCGACTTTTTGGGTTAAAATGAGAGCACCAGTGCTAAAAGGGTATTGGCTTGGTCCTGAGTCTGCTGTTTACTTCATAAAGCGAATTTTGATGATTTGATACTCTCTCGTAGCTTTTCCCTTCCTATGTTGGTAAAAGTTGGTTATCTATCCGGGGGAGGTGACCGACGGAAAAGGCCATTTGCACCATTCAGGATAGGTGGGTTATTGGGTTAGGGTAGATATTTCTAAGAAAAAGACCCGAGAGAAACCCGGTGTCGGGCATTGCCTCTTAACGGAAGGCGCCAAGGGTCTACGGTTTAACGTCCCATCCGGTGGAAGGAGTACCTACTGTACTTGAATTGCTCTCCACAAAGCACTCCAGAGGGTAGCGGTATACAGTTGAAAAATCTCAGCCTCCACCGTGTTTCTAGTCCGGACCCTAGGGATGGTATGCCAGTAGTTACCGCATCAACCCAACCCCTCTCCACTTCGTTTGAAGGACAAGTATTCATGCAACGAATCTTGAGAGGGTTCCCTGATGAAAGAGTAGAAGGGAGACGCTGTTTAGCACTTTCTAGTCTCCAATACGCCTCGAGCATTTGAAATCCAACGCGAAAAGATTGTATTCGAGTATTGAAAGAAAGACAGAAGGTAGCCTTGCGGAAATTGGATTGGAACCAATTGAGACTCTGATATTGCATTCATTGCAAGATTGCTGCTGAGATTGCAATTCAGTTATTTATACTTCTCCATGCTTCCTAGAGGGCTGTTACGAACGCATGTAGCAGATATTGTTTGCTCATCGGCTGTGAAAATGAAATGTTAGTGGAAGAAGCTTTAGATAGGGAGAAACGTATGGAAAGGTAGACTTTTTTTGGTAAGTAGTATCATTGTTTGCGTTGTGGTCGTGGATGTGGCGTGTTATATATGATTTTTTTCTTGCGACGGAATGGTAGACAGAAACCTCGAATTAGTTTGTATTCATAATTTAAAATACTGTGTAACTTAAATTTTTTGCCAGCGATCACGATTGCCATTTTAAGGGTAAAAAGTCCTACATTTCGATCTCTATATTTTTCTACAGTATAATTCGATTGCCAAACAACGATTTAGTAATTGCTGGAGAATCACCTCCGTAACTTTGTAAATTACTTTTATGGCGAAATTGAGATTACCAGTGTTAGCAGTAGTAACATAGTACATTGTTAACAAAGGGTATGGACTTGGTACTGAGCCTGCTATTTACTTTCTAAAGCGAATTTTGGTGGTCGGATACTATCACGTAAATTTTTCCTTGCTATGTCAAACGTGATATAACCTCCTGACGTATGTAGTGGTACTTTTTATAAAATCTATTGCATAGGTACAGTTAATAAGAATGATATCGAAACCATTTTTTAATAAGTAAATGTTTTGAAGTGCGTATTTGGAGGATTCCGGCGATATTGCGTGGTATTTAAACATATTTAACGAGAACGTAGTAACAAAATTACAATTTACAACTGTTTAAAAAACAAATTTATTATAACCTAGGTTTCAATGACGCCCGAAGATGCTACAGTGTCATTGAAACCTAGGTCGTAATATTTTTTATGTGGTAAATTGCAATTTTGGTTCTTCGTTGTTGTTGCGAAGTGCATTTTCAACATGCCCACTGAGGAGAACCCTAGATAATGCTAAACTTTCAACCCTTTCAGTAAAGCATTTTATTCTTCGAGAAATTCGGCAAGCAAGCGTGAGGTATTCTATTGTGTTCTCTTTGTTGAATGTTGCAGTTGAGCTCATTCTTTTCATTCAATACCGAGAAATAGCCGTTATTAAGTCCCACTTCGAGTTAGTCGCAGTATCCATGGACTACCGCCTCGTTTCCATTTCCCATTGCTTGGAGGTATTCCCCACCACTGAGTGATCACTGGCCCTCGTGCCTCGTAGTCACGAGGAACGTTTTGTATTTTTTTCCCTGAAAAGTGCTTTTCCCCGTGGGGAAGAGATAAGAAACCCCCACGGGCCCTTCCATCGACGCCGGGAGAATCCGCCATGCGAACGATCACGTACCCACCGCCTTTTATTCATTCCCATTGGAGTCATTTCAAAAAGTTTTTTTCTCCTCCCCCCCTCTGGAAATCGGTGCGGAAAACCTTTTGGCCGTATGCACACGCGGAAGAACGGAGGGGAAGGTGGATGCTGCGTGTACGATGTGCTGGTCTGAAGTGGGAAGGTAGTAGTGTGCGGCTAATCCACGGCACGGGGAAGTAATGGAGAGAGGGTGGTATGGCGGGAGGGGGGGTGGAGGGAGAGCGAGGGGAAGGGAGAGAGAGATGAGTGGGGAGAGGCTTGAGTGGGGAGAGGCTTAACTCGTGTTTGGAAGGTCAGCTCTAGGTCACAAGTGTTCCCGAAATAGAGGTGAGAAAGCCTGTAACCATATCGATTTCGCTTGTCTCCCCCTTCCTCGTCGCACACTTCTTCGGAGGTGAGGTGGGGGAGGGGCAGGCAGGGTGGGGGAGCGGTGGGGGAATCCTCTCCTCACGCCCTCCACTGTGCTTTTTGTTTCCGCAGTCGTCCCGCCGCCACGTGCTTTTGTTTTCACACACCTCGTCTCCCCGAGGCGCGCCCATAGTCAGCACGCAATCGACACACTCTCGATGATGTATGTCCATCCAATTTGGTCTGAATTTGTGATCTCGGTGTGATTTACATGAGCTCTATTATTTGCAATCGTTCCCTCTGGCATCCATTGAGCTTTGATGCAGGAGGCGGTGGGTGTTGGAGCGTGATTATGGCATGCCTAGTAATAGAAATTTATTCCGTTGAAAATTTAAGCGACCTATATCTTCGCGGCATGTGTGTGCATCCTGTCTTGTCTAACGTGTGAAAAAAATCCATTTGAGTGTGTCAAATTTAGAGAATCAGGTGTGGTGGTGACAGTAGTCACGTCACAGTAGTACAGTAAACAGTAGGTCGACGTGATGCCCTTTTTCTATTTCAAATGTGAATTGCAGGGAATAGTAAAAAAATACTGCCGTGAAGAATCACCAAGACGGCAACTTTTCTTTAAGTGGACATGCTGCAAATATTTCCCAGGAAATTCTTTCAAAGCATGCAGAAATTGTGATATTATTTAAATTAAGATAGTAAAGCACCCGTCCCACAAAATTTAATAAAAATCAATTTTAATCATGAGCAGATTTGCGTTAAAAGTAGTCGCTACCTATGTATCCTTCTCTTGGTTCAGAGTTAGTTTTCATGGAGTATCCCCATTTTTCTTTTCATTGCATTTTTCAAACTTACAATATTTCTCTACTCGTGCTACCCAAGATTCACTATTCTTTCTTTTTTAAAGTTATGTGAAGGTGAAATACATTTATGTGGGGCATGACGATACAATAATGGGAAGAGAATTAATGGTAGGATGAGAGTGAAGAGCCAATATAATTTGTCAGAGAATTGAATTATTAAATGGATCAAAAAGCTAATTCCCGAAGTGGCGAGGACTGGGAAATTTTAAATTCGATTATGGATTATAAAAATAAGCAATATGACTAGGAAAAAAATGAAAGCAGTGGATGGGAAAAACAAGAGTTTGTTGGCATGGATGGTTTTAATAGGACTGTATTAACTGCTTGGGTTGCGAGCTAACAGTTGGTTGTAAGGTTTAATAGGACTCACAGTGTTTAGACCACAGAGAACTAGGTAGATCGGAGGATTGGAACACACGTTTTGGAGGTTGCGAGGAAACGTAGGCAGCAGCGTGAGCTAAAGATTTCGCTGAAAGTAGTTTTTCGTAATTTCCCCTACGTCCGTGGCTTTCGAGTCCATTTTCGCGATGTTGACCGTCCGTGGTGAATTAAAAATCGGGTAGGCTCCGTGTTTCGCGGCTTGCCCCGCGTGTGTTCGGTGTCAGGCGCTGTCGACAGCGGACGTTCCTGCCTCTGGAAGAGTGTGTGGGAAATTTCAAGGAACGTTAAGGTTCGTCAGGTAGCTTGAGTGAGTGGGGGCCGTGGAGGAACGGGAGGGAGTCCGATAGTCAGAGCATGCATGTATACGTGCCGCGCCCAAATAGAACCAAGCGCGCTGCTCCCTCGGACAAGCTGAATGGACAGTCACGTGAAGGGGGAATGCCTCCCTCGTGTGTTGGCGGGTAAAGTGGAGAGTGGGGGCGGGTGGGGGCGAAGAGAATGGGGGTGGGGCGGTGTTCCTTCTCCTGCGGCTGTCGACGCGTCGCTTTCCGCCATTTCTTAAATACCCGGACTTCGTTGCAGTGATGACAACGTGTGAGGGAATCAGTCATTGCCACCAGATGAACCGTAAAACATTTTTTAAGATTCTTTGCATAAGGTTGCATTATCTTGGATAATTCCAATTCCATAGTGTGACATTGTATTAGCTTGTGCATAGTATTTTCATTAGGTGCTTTAAAAAAATCGTATGACGTAAATGGTTTAATGTTTTTACTTAATGAGTTTATTGTCAAATTCCTGAAGTCAGAAATAAAAAGAAGAATAACAAATGTTTTTCCGGTTTTGAATCTGATCAAGGTAATTCCGGCTCTTTTATGATCATACTTTTGAGCATAGTTTTGTGCGAAGGTGTTTCATTCCTCTACAATATTTTTGCTACCCTCAAAGGTTGTTTGATTACCCTATCCTCGTAGTAGGAGTAGTAGCAGAATTGGTATTTCGATGCTATTACGGCTAAGGTTATATTACACCGTCTAACCTAATTTCAACACAACATCCTTGCCCACGGCGAAATCCGTTCCCTCGACCCTTAATATTGCCAGGCGGTCACGTTACCGACCTGGCTACCCCGAACAGCTCCCTACCCTCGTCCCTAGCTCTGGGTGTCCAAGTATGCTTCATTTATCGTGGGATTTCAGGGTTCCCTTAAGGGATATTTAATTCGCCTTCAATGTTGGTAAACCTACCCTCGTCCCTTCAGTCCTCTTTATTTTCTCCCCATCTCTCCACTCTTTGCGATGGCATGTTCCTTCAAAGGCCTTCGTGCCTCGTTGTTGTGGTCGTCCGGATGGCCAACCCCTTGAGGTAAGAGGTAAAGACAGATTGTCAGCATAATAAGTGGGGGTTTGGAAGATGACGACAATTTTGTCAAGAATTCACGCTTATCCGTGCCCGAGTGGGATAAGACAGAGACGGAGAGAGAGCGTGAAAGGTTAGAGCCATCAGTGGCTAATGGCTGGGCAGGTGTGTGGGGCAGATAGTCCCAGCGCTTACCTCCCCTTTGTTTTTAAGTTTAGTGAATACGGGAGTGACTGGCTACCTTCGGACCTGAGATTGTTATCCGGAGTAAAATGGTAGGGGACCGATAAAAAACAACGCTTTATTGATGTCAGAGGAAATTTAAGCGTGTCTTTCGTTTTAAACTCCGATATCCCTCTATAATTTCATCGTTCAGTTGCCTCGAGATATAATTGTTCATTTCAAATTTATTTGTGAGCGTTATGCCCTTCAGCCATTCAATGTCATTTCCTGGATGAGGAGCCCCACCAGTCTACCCCAAGTATACGCCAGGGGATTGTTGTGTCCGTATTCGTTTAGGGTTTTTAGGGAGTGAGGACTCGTAGCTCCTGGGCTGAAATCAAATATAATTCTCATCATTCATCTACGAAATTTCAAAATAATTTTATCTTATCAAATCGAGAATGTTCTAGTGAAAACCTTTCCTTTGATTATTTGAATATAAACGAAAATGCTGATAAATGTATTTACCCTGAATGTGTATAATGTCTGTAATATTGTAGCTATCGAAGATTGGAAAATTGTCCTAAATTTAATAATACTACATTTCCTTAGGTATTAATACCCCCATTACTTTTTTTCCAGTTTGATAACTGAAATTGAAATTTTTATTCATTAGGATCCCTTCCGTAGCTGTTCTGAAATATTATAATAGCTCTCCTCGCAGCAGGAGTAACTTCAATTTGGAATCCATTGTTTTTTAAATAATAAATCTTGAGAGTAACGAGTTTGTGTGGTGGTCGGAATACTGACATTCCATTGTGATGGCCCTGGAATGAATCCTGACGATGGCATTAGATATTTCAATTGCTCAGCGGTACCTACTTATGTGCAGCGTGGGGAGCATTTTGAGTTCAGTGATCCGTCCGTCTGATGGGACGTTAAACCGTGGGCTAATTGACTCCATGAATTTCTTTCCACCCTTTCCCCGGTCCCCGAAAGATTCCTTACTATGCCTAATTACTCACGTATCCTAAATCGTTCAAATAACCTAAGCTGACAGTCGTCTCCCTCGAATAACCACTATTGCCTATTAATCTTGAGCTGCCTTGAAATCCTCTAATTAGTAGGTACCCATCAGTAAGCATGGCTCTGAATCTAATGTTCCTCTGTAGGTAGGCACAACATGAGCTGATATATTCGTTGTGCTATTATTTATGATATTGGCGTTCATTATTATATTCAGATGTTAGCGTCTGCGGTTTTAGAGAACTTCCAGTTTGAAGAATGGAGTCACTTTTTCAGGTGATATTTATTGTATTAATATCACTCACTTTATTAGATTCCTTTTTCCTTCATATTTGGAAATTTTTGATGAGAAATTTTCTTGTTTCTCTCCTCCTGGTTTCCTTATTTAATCGAGAAATCGACATAATAATTTTGCGATTGAGATTTTAATAATGCCTTTGACCCCGGAACAATAAGAAAGACCGTAATCTTCTTTGGCCTGTCTAAAACAATCCCAAAAACAATCTGAATTGTTAATCAGCAGTGTGAAATGGCATTATGGAGGTGCAAAGGGGGGTTTTATACTCCGCAATAAAATAATTTGACCTGTGTAATTACAATCTAGGTTTTGATAAATTTCTCAGAAATTCTGCCCGAAGGAGAAGAAAGATAGGAGGGGGAGAGGGGTGATCACGGGAGCGGTGACTCATTCATTCGTTGGGCATGCGCTGCCGATCAAATCCCTTTGAGGCTGAGAGAGGGGGAGAGATTTAACCCCTGCGGGCGGGAAAGCCGAAAGCCTACCCCTTTATAGGGGTGATTGCCTCGCGAACATATCCTTCCTTGTGAGTCAGAAAGTAAGTGCGCTCCCCAAGTTCGAGTTTTGAAGTGATTTCCTTGAATTGCAGGATGTGCCATAGGTGCATTGCGTAATAACGGCGTCATTTCTAGCTAATTCGGAGGCATGAAAGTGGTTTGTGATACATACAGGGTCACGGTGTACAGGCGGGCATATATGCAGTCATGTCATTGTATGCGTTGAGATTACGGAGAGAATGATGTGCGTGTCCCCATCTCTCCCTCGTAGAGTCACTATTCACTCTCGGTGAGAGGAAGGTGCCGGAGAATGTATGCACAAGACATTTAACGGATTTGAGGAGTTCCAAATATCAATACCGTCCTTAAAAAAGACGCCCTTGGCAGGCACGTAGCCAGAAATTTGCTTCGGGGGGGGGGCTAAGTCTTGCGTAACTTGAAACAAAGCAGCCTACAAATCTCTTCCCTTAGTTTTCAGTGCTTGGTATTTACATTTACAGTGCCCATACTTATCTCTTCTCACTGGTAAAGTTCGCTGCTAAAATCAGAACAACAGAATTATTGGGAAAAAATTTTGGGGGGGTCCTGAAGCACCAGAAGCACCTGGCTTCGTGCCTGGCCCTTGGAGAGGGTTGCCCAAAGATCTACCCGTTCTGCTACTGCGCCAGCCGTCGTAATTCATCCGGAATTACATTAGTTTTAAATGAAAACATGTGTGTCTCTCGTGCTAATGTTTTCTGGTGGAATTCGATCTAGGAACGTGATTATTTTTGCTTACTTCGCTGGATCTCCGTATTTAGATTCATTAACAATTGATACATTCCATTTTTAGGCCTTACAAGTAGATTGTGTATTTGGTTATTTTTAACTCTCTGAATATCCTCTTGTCTTGCGACATTTTATTTCTACTAAACATATTTTTGCAGTTGTTTTCAGTGATTTTAGTGTCACCTTCTTGGACTTATAATGCATTTTCTCTCTCTCTTTGAAGAATTTATTTTGTAGAGCTTGTGGTATTTTCCATCTTTTTCTTTGGTATGGTATGTAATTGTAGAGTTCTTTTAATTAGAGAGAAAAGTAATCGTAATCATCACGTAAAGCAGTCTTCCTCACACCCGGTGTCAAACTGGGTTTAAACTTGCTGATCCTTGTTTTTCTAAAATCCATTCTAATTGGTAAAAGTAAACCCTAGTATCCCACAATAGTGTTGCCGTTGAGAGGTAGTGAAACTTGGGAGAATTGATTTTCTTCTACGGGGAATGCTAAGACTTTTAAGTTTATTTCCTACGAGACTTAATTTTATTAGAAGGCCGTGTATGAGAGGCTACTTACACTTGAAGACACTCTGGTTGCCGTGAGAATACGAGTCCCCGGAGGATTCTCGCCAAGTGAGGCAATTTTCCCCTCTCGGAGCCTAATGGAAAAGCTGTTTACAGGTAGGCGCCGTACGAACACAGTGACAGCGGCTTCCCCACTCCCTTATGCTCCCTTCTCTCGTATCGAGTCACCATCCAAGCCCCCCCGCTTGGAAGAAATCGGTCTCTTCTGCACCAAAAAGTTCTGTGGGGACGCCCAAACCCCCTCCCCTCCTTCTTTCTCTCTTTCGCAGCCTGCTCTCTACCCCAACATAACCAATCCCGTAGGACGGAAGAAGAATTTACGAAAGAGTGGGACGTCCTTAAGCGTCGCTGTTCCTTATCTGGGTAATAGAGCGCTGCCGTATACGAACTGCGTTTTATACCGTAGCTGTAACGAGATATATCACAAAAATTTTATTCCAACGAGTTAACCGCTCTCTTTCCTTGAAGCAGGTCCATATGGATATATGTTAGGGATTCAGTGTAGCGGATTCCAGAAGTATTTTAAGGAAGTCTAAAAATTTTGTTTCAAGGAAAATAGTTGGCCTCTTATAATGAACCTCCATCAGGGTAACGGATGAAGTAAGGTCTGGGGTCCTTTGTAATAATAATGAAATGGAATTTTCAACATTGGATGGAGACAACATTTTGACGTCACATACTCGTTGGTATTTGATTTTGATGTTTAAACAATTGGATTTTTTGATATTCCTGAATTACCCCTCCTCAGTGAATGCAACGAAATATTCGCCTCGAACCTTCATTGGAAATGTAATGCAAATCGAAGACAATTTTCAAGAAAGTGTTGCGTAACGAGAAATTTCTTTTGGGCGGGTCCAACTTCCCTGAAAATTTCTCTCTTAAACGCCAATGTATCCATCGTAATCCCAAATATTCCTAGCCATATTCACTCGTGAAATTTCATTGGTTAGAAGAACATTGCCCAATTTAACCAAAGAAAAAATGATGAGTGGAAAAAATGAAACACTGAGTAGCAACTTCTGAGGTTGCCTGGACTGGTAAATTAGGAGTAAAATCATTTTTGGTGACAGTGAAGTCGTAAAGGCCTTCCTGTTCCTGTCATTGTAATGCGTGGGCAACTCTCAAGGCGGTAGCGGTGGCGACAATAGTCGGGAATCTGCCAAAAGAGAGAGAGGGAGAGGAAGGTCCCGCTTGTTTTGGTGGGCTTAGTTTTGAGAAGCCTGGTTCTTTGGCGGGAGGGGGGATAAAGCATTCGTAGAGGACACTGAAGTGTGAGGGATCGGTGGTGGTGGTGGGGACAGCGAGGGGAGGAGTGTCGTGGCGGACGAGTTCAATGAGTTGTGTTCCGACGGGTGTGGGCGAGTTGTCGGTTGCGTGGGAGAGAGTTGGTGTGTGGCGTGATCCCCATGTACACTCCATCCCTCGCTATCTCTCTACGTCCCCCTTCGTCTAATCCCTCCTCTTGCCACCAAGCCTCTCTTCTTCTCCCGTCCGCCCACTGTCGCAGAGCGTCGAAGGAGTGGGTTGGAATCAAGGTCGCGGCCTTGCATGCGGTCCCCTACACCACCACCCCCTCCCCCCCAACCCCCGACGGTCGCTTTTCCGACGCGGAGAAGAATTTTCAAGTTCGGCCCAAGGCGATTTGAGGAGGGGTGTTAGGTTCAAGGGCCTGGCCGGAGAGGGTAGCGTGGAGATAAAGCGATTCGAGTCGCGCAGTGTGGGAGATATTACCTTGTCGCGGGCGCGGAGGGCTGTGATAGAAATTGACAACAGGAAATGAATTGGGGAAAGGTTATCGAGGTGGATAATCCTTCTATAAAAACTGCCCAAATCAAAGGGAGAGAAAGGAGCAGCGTATGGAAAATCGGGGTGAGCTAGGATATATTGATTGATAGATAAAGGTCTTTATTGAGGTGAGGTTGAGGCTCTGAAACCACCATCTAACCCCTCATCAATACATTAGCGTGATAAACGTGATAAACATTGTTATTAATGCTCGAAAAAAATTATATGAAATTACTGTAAGAAAAAATAACAAGACAAATGAGAATATCAAAAATAAGTGTTAAGGATTAAAATAGTGGTCTTTCACTTAAAAACCATTGCAGGAAGACACCCATGAAAGGGGGGTGCGAAAAACTCCCGAAAGCCTCCTGCGACAAGACTAATGGTATATATGATAAAAATAGTATACATGAATAATAAACGCCAATGCTAAAAATTTTAAGCACTAATTTAAAGATCGGCCGGGGGTTGGAAAAGAGTCGTCACCTATTGCCATCGATTTTAAATACATATATGAGTAGAGGAGAAGGTAAGAGAACTATGGGAAGGTACGGAAATGGGATTGGACGTAGTTTAGGTGCTGATAAAGTCAGTTGTTAGTCAGGTGTCCCAAAGTCAGGTGTTTTCTCCTTCTCATACTTACCCATATTCGTACGGAATTTGTTTTTGTGTCATAAGAGGTAATTATGATAAAATTAGAGGAATGCAAATCATAATTTCATGAATAGAAACTTTGTACATTTCTGCGGTGGAAACAAAACTGAAATTGAATAACTTCAATCTTTGTCATAAGAGATATATGCTGTAAAAGGCTTCTCATGCTTATTGATTTTAGTGGAATAAATAAGGATCTTTTTAAATACTGTTATTTCATGTATAAATTATATGTTAAAAGGAAATACTACAGTATCAATCAGTAGTAAGGTTTTGAATGAACGGCGTGGATTGATTACTGTTCCTGCTATGATTGCATATTCGTTGTGTACCACACTAAATTAATTTTAATTTCCTCATCGGTAACTCTTACGGATTGATGATGAATGACATTTTTTACGGAATATATGCCTTCAAAGGACAATCTTTTTGACCTTTCAAATGTTATGCTTTTTTAGTCTAGAAATTCTTTACAAAATTCTACCTTTTTTGCGGGATCAGTATTACTTTTCTAGCTTATAATTGCAATAATTTCTACGAAACCGTACGGCCCGAGTTTCAGCCACGAAGCCTACCTTCCTCCCCCGTGGGAAGTAGCAGTACTTGTGATAAACTGTCTCTTCCATCTGCATGACGCAATTCGGGAATTGGAAAACTTTTCTAAAAAAAGGGACCGTAGAAGCGCTCGATATCTAACATCACTTGGAGCCGACTGGTCCTGGAATGGAAGGAGTTCTCGCGCTCTCATTCGATAGTGTCATATAATGAGAACTGTGTTATGTGTAGGACGGGGATTTCACGATGAAAATAACTATTTTAATTAGTAGTTATCAATATTTTTCTCAGGGATTGAATATGGGTCGAACAATGTGCCGATTTGAATCGTCCGAATGCTTTCAACTCGTTCCCATCAAGCCGTCGCACGGAGAATTTCTTTGCGTTTTGGATTATATCGATTTTTCCGGGGCTTAATTCCAATTCTCCTTGCAGAGAATAGTGAATTGTTACGTTTTGTTCTTCATAATCGGGTTTATGATTCCACTTACTTCGTTTTATCACTTTACACGGCGCATTGCCGTCTACATGTGGACAGTCTTCCCCACCCCCCACTTACCTCTTTCCTATGGTGTCTCTCAAAAGCGCATTGGTGTGACAATCCAATCACATTTATTTTTATAGGACGATGAGTTTCGCAATAATGTGCTCTTAAGACGCTGTTTCCTTATTTTTACTTTGCTGACATCCTTTCAGATTATAATTAATGCATAATCTTGTTTCGTGTTTTTGGTTAGGTATCCTCGGTTCTGGTGGTATTTTTGAAACTATTTTTTTGCACCGCTTTTTTTGCGTGCACATTTCTTCAGTTCTAGTTCTCAATCTCAGCACTAACCTCCATAATTCGTCCCTTTCATCAAAATTTTCGTATTCCTATTCTTCGAAACTTCGAATTAATAGCAAAATATAAATTCCAACTAGATTCAATTAATCTCTTTGGACAGTCTTCATGAATATTTTTCGCCAATCGATGTCTCCATTTCTGCAGTTTAAACCACCATCCGTTACTCAAGTAAGTAAGAAGAATTAGCGCGCATAGATCCGGCATAGTGGCGAAAATGTATCGGCAATCGAATGGCGATCCCGCTTCGCTCGGCTTTTGGGCTATGAGTCACTGAGATAGCGCTGCAGTGTTATAAATCAATTTCTTTATCGCTCGGGGAGAGCGCTCAACGTTTCTTGGGTTGACCGCGGCGGAGGAATTTGGGTGGTAGGTACGCTCGTCTGAGGGGTACGCTGCTCTCGGTCTTCGCCTGGATATCAGGCCCTCAATCAAAACATAGGATCTCGAAATTTCCTTCCGAATCACATAGGAACCGTGAGTCATGTAAACAGCTCGCTAGCGGTAGGAGAAATTTTATTTTGTCCTCGACTTTCAGGAAACTCAAAACTTTTTTTTAGAATAATCCAATGATTAAGTTTTGCCAAATAAAGTAGGTAACTGATCGAAAACTTATTTTTTCGTTCCTGGCAAGTATCGATGATGTCGTTATTGCTTGTGGCAGTGGCGGAGTCGATTTTTCATCGGTTCGTGACCTTGACCGATGCGCCGACCACTGGTTCCCTTTGCGTGTCATCATGACCGCTGCGGAGGCTATGCATACATGAGGTGGTGGAAGAGCCCATTCTCATTTCTCGGCCTTACTTGGTCTTTTTTTGGAATCTGCCACCGAAGTTATGAATGGAACAGGTGCATTTCCCCCTGCTTAATGTGATTGTTCACCGTGCACGACTAGTTGGGGGGGTGGGTCAGCCCTTTACTTCTTTGCTATTTTATCGTTTTTCATGGCTTGCGTAAAATGGGGTCATTAAAAAAAATATCCTTTGGGGATACATATCCTTTTTCTAAGAATGTGGTAAAGGCTTTCTGGGAGGAATGTCTAATCATAGGCGAGTGCGGTAAATCAACTGATATCCATTATTAATATCTCGTGACAATTTTTCTGCAGAATCATTTGATGCTGCAACGTTTTTTCAGGTGGGTTTTTCAAAGCTAGGCTATGCCTGCTTTAAGAATCGTCCTATGCCGTTAGCTTCTAATGTTAACCTGAAATTTGTTGCTGTGTAATCATCGTTACAGTTTTTTTATTTTTTATTTGTTAGTTTTAAGTTACTTTATTTTACCTTGTGGCCACTCCTTCCGGTACTAACTTTATATCCCGAAAATTATTTTTTGCTTATTAATTGGCGAAACGCTACGAATAGTCGTGCTTTATAATTTTCGCTTGATTTTTTCAAGGGTTTTTCGGTTGACTTGAGAATGCCATTTTCATATTTTGTTTTGTTGCTTCGAAATCATGTTTGTATCAATTTGGCCTAGGTTTTTGGTGCTTGTAAAAATGGTATACTTTCTTCGTGGGCAAATTTAATTCTAATCATTTTCCTATTTAATTCACCAAAATCATAGTGAACTATAGTATGCATGGTATAAATGGAAGGATAGAAAAGAAGGAATAAGTGGAAAATGTTAGTTTCCCATCTCCTTTCTTACTTAACTTCTGCGTGTGTATCTTGTTAGATCCTTCTTTCCTTTATTTTCTGGTTATTTATCAGTTTTTTACATTTTGATGGACAAATAGCTTCCTGTATCGACTTAACTGTTTCGAAACGTCTCGTTTTCTTTGATGTAACAAGGGTGCTATATGGTGATACCGGGTGACGACCGAAGAAGCACTCTGCACTCGTAGAGGAGGAAATAGTAACATGTTTAAGGAAAATCGAAGGGAATATTAAGTGTATCTGGGCAGGTTATCATCTAAGATTACCATTGATATTAAAAGTAGTTAAATTCTGAAGGTTCGCATGAAAGTATTCCCAGTGAGCATGGACGAGGGAGGAAGAGGACTAGATATTTGAAATTTATGAAGCAAGAATAGAACTAAGGTGGAGTGTTTAGGAATAATTTTATGTTTAACTATTGAAATATTCCTTAATTGGGAAGAAGAATGTAAACAGATAATAACACAACTACCCACCTGTTATGACTTGTGCAGTTGACTCCATGTATTTACACTTCGCCTTCTGCGCTGCCTAGGATGTGTCACTTTAAGGATTTGGGGAGGACACTTATTTAATGGGGATTGGAGATATCAGCGAATCATCTGTCGGGACCTGTGTATTCTCCTCCGCCTTTTGTCCCCTCTCCCCCCGTCCAAACCCCTCTAATGGACCCTTCCTCTGCCTCCTACCCACCCCGAACACCCCCCCACCCGTTCCCTTTCTTCTTGACACGCAAGGTTTTCAGGAGGGCGTGTCGGCGGTTTGAGGCGAGGTCTCCGCAATACCCTTCTCTCCCTCTTCTCCCCCTGTCCACAGTTTACCCGCGGCTACTGCCCCCACCCCACCTTGGATTTTTCCCACCATACTTCCCTAATCGTTCCTCCGTCCCCCACTCCCCTCTCCAGCACCCCCTTCCTCCCAGAGAGAGGGTGGAAGGGGGGAGAAGATTCCAAACGTTTTCCGCGAAAGGGTCCCGACCCCCGTGGCCTCCCCTCCCACGTCAATTGCCTCAGCCGACCCTGTCCCTGACCGTCGAACACCGTTTACGTTCTCTAACCTTCCTCAAGAGAAGGAGAGGGAGTGAGAGTCACCCGCAAAGTTGGACTCTTCCCTCCTCCCCGCCTCGAAGTCTTTTGCCTCGACGGAGAGAGCGGCATTACGTCCGCTCACCAAGTCGCGACTGCAACACGCCCGTTGACAGTGCTCTTGCGGCCGTGGGTTCCAGGAAATTCCCTCGATTTTCTCTTCGCTCCGTCTACCCGCCAACTCCCTCGGCGAAAATCCAATCTTCTTCTCTCTCTTCCTCTCCGTCTCTTCCGCTCTCTAACCCTCCTCTCTCACCCTCCTCTCTCTATCCCGTCCTCTCTCTCTCCCTTCCTCTCTCTCCCTTCCTCTCTCTTCCTTCCTCTTTCTATTTCCCTTCCTCTCCCTCTCTTCCTTCCTCTTTCTCTCTCCCTTCCTCTCCCTCTCTCCCTTCCTCTCCCTCTCTCCTTTCCTCTCTCTTTCTCTCGCATTCCCATCGGCTGTTCCTTGCAGACATGAGTCACTTGCTCAGCTCATACCCCGTGCCACCAGGATCGCTCCACCGACCGCTTTTCAAGGGAAATCCATGGCCGTGTTATCGCCGAGGATCTTCGTGGTGGGAAGTAGGTGGTGTTAGGCGCGCGCATTCCTACATGCTTGGTCAGGTTTGGGAATTCAATTTTCATTTCCAGTACGATTAAATTAACAGTGTATTTGTTATCATCTGGAGCAGTTTAGTTCGCTTGAAATGCCCATTCACGCTTTTTAATCTTATATTTTTTATTCTAGGGTATTCTAGTTTTTTTTATTTATTCCATTTAATTCTATTTTTTTTATTTATTCTATTTCATTATAGTTTTTTATTATTTATTCTATTTTATTCAAGTTTTTCTCCATTGTTTCGTATATAGAATTACTGCAACCTTATCTCCTTTGCCGACAGTTATGTTGTACCTATTTACGAGTATTATATTTGCATGTAATCTCATTTGTGGCCGCTGTTTTTTTAATGAATATGATCTCCCCATTATCTTTTAAGTGCATGCATTATTAAGTTCATCCTGTCAATGCGTTTGATTACTATTGGCGAGTAATATGATTGTCAGCGTTTACATGCTGGGCTATGAGCTACGTACTTCTAAATGAAGAACGAGGCGAATGCTTTGCTTTCCATTCACAATAATGTTCAACTTCCCTTTCGAAGTTTTTTATTCTCCCCCAGAATCATAATCCTTTCTACGCCTACTCTCCCCTAGACTCCCCACTCTTTATCATTCATTTTTAAGAATATTTACATTTGTGAAAATATTTAACTATTAGGGGTTCCGACTTTTACTGTTCCTTTCGTTTACTGTGAGTCAGTCTTTATAAACTATGCATAAATCGTCTATCCTGAAATGGGATATATATCTATCATGGAATAGCTTTATATCTCTCTCATCATTTGGATTTCGTATGTCGTTAAAAAAAACAGCATGGCGGGGTATCTTTCCCTTCCGTTACACATATATTTCTGCCTTTGTGTTATCATCATATCGTATAAAAGTCTTAATATTCGGTGCATCAAATAATTTTGATCCTACATCACCGAATCAATTTTGTATTTTCATGTTCCTCCGCCTGCAGCTGAAGAAAGAGCAGCAGCTGCAGCAGCAAATACTTCTGCAGCACTTCCGGGCTCAGCAACAACAGTTGGCGGAGCAGCATGAACAACAGTTGAGGCAACAGCTTAAGGTACATGGTTGCTCTCGTTCACTCTTGACTTTCCAAAACGATGAATTCAAAATATTTTCATGCCAGGTTTCTTTTATTTTACGATATGCTTTATATTTATTCGAGTGCAAAGTCGACTAAAATCATAATGGGTGCTTTTCTTGTGTGTATTATTTACCTAGTGCAGTGAATTTGAGGATTACCTTCGGGCGAGGTGGCTGTTCACATTAATTCTGTTTTCATTTGTATTTCATAAGTTCGTTCCCCGCCCTTTTGTCAATTTCGCTACGTAAGGTGAGTTTCAAAATCATTTTTATCAACGGGAAGTCTCAATTTTATCTCTTAATTCGTTATGTTTGTCTAGTATCGGGTACTATCGTAGGAAATATTTCTGAGCATTAAGTATTGTAGCTGCTAGGTGTACGCAGTATCGCACAGTCCTGACACCCGAATGTAGACGAATACTCCAAGGCCAATAGGCCGTCATTGTTAGGTAGTGTAATAAAATGATGAAATAACAATTCAGTTTTCAAGGCTTAAAACGAGCGAATATGTCTTTTTAATCGACTCCTACCTGAACAGTGATGGCACGAAGGGTATGTTTGAATATATCCTAGTGTGTAATCACGCTGAAGTGGTAGTGTTCCTTCCAAATCAGTGCGATGTTGAAGTTGCGTTATAGAAACCTTAAATTAGGGAATCAAAGACTGTGGTGTAATCGGAATGAAGTATTAATATTTTGTCGTCCCTTTGGGTTACGGTCGGATCGCCAACGGGAAATAAATCCCCCCACCCTGCCCTGTTTCATAGGCCGTGAAATACGTCTAAGTCGTGTCGGTCGCTTGCATGTAGGTCTCGGTTCATTGGCTGCGCCCGAGTTCAATTCCGGCCACATAATTCTTAAGACCCTCGCCTAAACGAGGTCGAGCTGTTTTCGGGAGCCCCTTCTTGTCTGGGAAGCAATGGACGTAGTTTGGGAGGGAGTGGGGAATGGTTCACCATAAATGCCTATGCGAGTTGGTGCCTAAGAGACCGCGTGAAGGACCGAGGCTGGAGATTTCTCTGCCGTGAACGCAGGTGAGTCAGAATCTTTTAGCTTTGATTTCTGTGGGCTATTATTCATCGCACGTCGGTGAAGGAAATTGGAGGGAATATTGCTCGTTCGAATGGGGGGGATTGTTTACGACAGAGCCATTAGGCATCGATTGATCGGTATATTTCCGGGGAAGTAAATCTGAGACGTCCATGAATCTCTTTGTGTCGTTGACAGTGGCGTTCGCGATGACTGTCGTTGCCCACTCATGGGTGCTGTTTTTGCCTGATGGCCTTGACTTTCGCATTTTTTTTCATTTGGAAAACGTGCGCGCGCCTGCTCGTGCTTCTGCGTACGAATGGGTGATGAATACACTAATCGTATTTCGTGAAATGAAATGGGGTCTGCAGATAATTTTGTGAATCCTTTAACAACTGATTGCTCGTTCGGCTAGCTGTTGCGATTCATTGATATGGAAATTTTGAATCGATGGTTCGTTTGCGGCGTTTTAATACATCGGCATCCTCCCATCTTGGGAGGAAAATAAGGCATCAAAAACTTTTGGTGAGTCGGGAGGAATACTAAGTTCCATGGAATTATGATTGACACGCGTTCATGATATCTGATGTAATTTCCTCGTACTTTTTGTTGGCTCAACCAGTTTCTGTCTGCCACCTGCTGATGACCGCCAAGACTCTAAACGCGTATATTTACCGAAAATGTTTCAGGGGAATTGTAAGTCTAATTATTATTGATCGATTCTACTGTTTCATGTATGACACCGTTGTCTTATGAATACGTGTCCCAAATTTATTTTTTGGGTTTCGTTATATTTCCCCGGGTAATTCGGGCCGAAAATGATTGTGTGCGTATTTTCTTGACAATTCACTTAATACGCCGTCCTGTTATATTTGATTATAGTTTAAAATAGATTTTTTGTTTTAAGCATTAAAAGATATTTTCATCCTACTTAAGCGGCATAAAGCAGGTAGGAAATTTGATGGACTGAGGTAATAAATTACTTGCGGTGAAGAGAGAAGTTACAACTTTAGGCTAAATCAATACAAAGAGGGTAGGGACACTCCATCAAAATCTATCCAAGCCATTAGAAAACTATATATCAAAAAAATTACTTTACTTTGGTGTTCCGGTTCGGGAGTCGGGAGTTTTCGGTTGGAAAACTATAAATCAAAAAATTGCTTTGGTGTTCCGGTTCGGGAGTCATAAGGATCATATTAGGCGTATTCGTCTTCGATGCTGACCAATTTAATTAACTCGGTGTGGAGATATGTTTTCGAATCGATAAAATTTTTATTTTGGGATTCTTGCATAATTGTGTGTGGAGGCAAAGAATTATGGCCATTTAAACTTGCACTATCAAATTGTATGTTCTTATCCCCCCAGATTACAAATATTCATAAGTCCAGCATTGGTATCTGAAACCAGTAAAAAAGATTTTCTATTCCACCTTCATAGCTATAGCTATTTGCAATAAAGTGGTTATTGAATTCTCTCTTCAACTTTATTTTCATAGGTATTGTAGTGCAATTATTTTGATCTTGAATCAACTGTTACGCCATTTATTATATTTTCAATGTTCTGGTCTTGAAATTTCGGTGTGACATTTTGTTTCATCTACCGAATAGTAGTTTATTTATTAATTTAATGAATTTCATGTGATAATTTTAATTTTACTTCATCCTTAAGGGTCCTTATTTTGTATACATATTTGTTTCAATACCTCAAATATTGAGGCCTACTATTTGTATATTTTCATATTTGACGTGTTGAGATAAATAATTGGGCCAAAGGATCTTTGGTACTCTTACCCTGCCCTGTTTGTACCAAAATCACTAAATAATTTCTTTTGATGCGCGCAATGACACATCATCATGCGCATTCTTTCCTCGGAGTATATCGTTATATTCGTATCCTATTGATCAATTTCATATTCCTCATGGTATTTCTATATATTTAAAATAACCGTAGTGGTGTAATCAAAGGGGTACATTATGTTATTGTTAATATTTGTTGTTGCTGTTTGATGCGCTTGTCGAAGTGATTGTTCTAAGGTATTTCCTTCCGTATACGCTAGGAGTTCTGGGAGCAAAAGAAGCAAATGGAAGAGGAGCGTGAACGGCGTGAGAAGGAACGTCTGGAGGCTCTCAAGAAGAAGGAGAAACATGAGCAGAGCGCCGTTGCTTCCACTGAGGTCAAGCAGAAACTTCAGGTGAGTGAGTCTCAACGTCTCCCAAGGCTTTGTGACCTCATGATCACCATCACCATGGCTTAATAATTCCAGAATTGATTTGACGCAGCTCTCGACTCCTATTTTCCTAACGTCTAACCTCCTCATATTTACATAACTCTTCCCTTTCTCATCCTTCCCTACTGCTCCATGTATGTAAATTGAGGTCTTCCTTTTCCATTATTCCCATACACTCTCCCCTCTACGATTGTCTTCATCATGCCATATTTCTGAAGATGTGGGCAATTAAGTTGCCCCGTCTTGTTTTGAATGTTTTCAGAAGTCTTCTCTTTTCTCCCACTTCTTTCTTCTTTTGTAGCACTTCTTTATTAGTCACTCGGTCGATCCATTTTATCTCCATTATTCTTCGGTAGCACCACATTTTGAACGCCTCCTGCCTTGACTTCTGCAGTTATCCTCCATGCCTCACCAACATGCTCCAGATGTAAGTCCTAATGAAGTTTTTCCTTACTTTCAAGCCTGTATTTCTAGCCGTAAGTATATTCTTCTCTTGGTAGAATGCCCTTTTTTCTTGGGGTATTTCCTTCTATCTTCGTCCTTCGCTGGTTACTCGGCTTCGCAGGTAACAATGCTCTTTTTACCTCCTTAATCTTTTGTTTTCCTAGTTTAACGTTGGTATTGGCCTCCTATTATCTCTCTTACTGTATACCATTACCGAAGTTGACCATTTTATAAACCTTTGATGGTGGTATAATGATGCAGAATTTATATTATTTATATGATTATTTTGAGTTTTCTGCTTACTATTGTAAGTCTAAATGGGCTTTCTCACGACCCCTAAATGTCACACGATGTCCCTCTTCAGCCCCTCATAATTCCTAACTACCATTATTCTATGCAAACTATCTGCTTTTCTTCTCCTTCTACTCGAAATTCTCTCTATCACGTCTTTCAAAAAATGCTCGCTTTTTAAAACTTGCTTCATCCTCTAACTCTTTCGTTGATTTTTTTTAAAAACAACTTCCTTTCCTCCTCCACATCTCCAGCCTATCCATGTTCGTCTTCACACCTCACTGTGATCAATCTTCCTCCATATCCGTATCTCAAAAGCCCTTTTTCTATTTTCATCTCCTTTTTTTTAAGCCCACGTTTCCACGCCATACGGTGCCTCACTCCATACAAAAATAGAGCTAATATTACGTATTTCCATTGTTTAATGCTATATTTTTAATATTTGCACGCCAGTTATAATTATTCTGCAAGAAAATGAAAGAGATGGAAGACTATTGTTTGTAATTTCTATTGTGGATTCCAACTTGGTGACGCAAAAGGATAGCCACTCGTTGCGTCCTTCGTTGTCACGGCAACAACAGATGACTAAATTCGGTGGCGAAACTGAAACGTAATGAATTTGGACTCGCTTCATGATGGCTTCCTTCCTACAAAGGCAGCATTTAACTGGCAGCTAGCTGGCGAATTCGGTTATTGTTTTATTCTCTCGACTCAGTTGCCGTGGGCCACTTGTCGTCTACAGTTCCCTCCGCGGCGTGTTAATCGAGTGGGTGGTCAAGAGTGCAAGTGGGGCGGTGCAGCGAGGCTTGTTTGTGGGGTAGAACACGGTGTGGGCGTTGACCGAGTCCGTGGTCACCTCGGCCTTTCCTCGTGCCTTCCGTCCCTCATCCCGTCCCCTCATGACGTCGCTGCTCCCTTCCCACTCCCCTTTAGCCTTCTGTCTCTCTCCCCATTCTTCCCCTCTGCTCCCTCTCAGCTGCCCGAGCGCGCGCGCGTAAACAAACAGGAAAACTCCAATTCACTCTCTCTCTCTCTAACTCATTCTCTCTCTCTGTCTCACATTCACTTTCCCTCTTTGCACACATACACACTCGCTGACCCGTCCATTACTCTCACCTTCAACCCCCCCTTCACCCCTTCCTTTCTCCCGCCCACTCTTGTGCAACAAGTAATCGACCTCTGGTGTGCCCTGAGTTATGCACTCCATAGTATGAGAAGGGGTTAGCATGAAAAGATTTTGGTCTTTTTGACGCTGAGCGATGGCTAAGGTACCAAATCTACATCTACATCTACGTGATACCCTGCAAGCCACCGCGAAGGTTTGTGGCAGGGGGTGAATATCACCAAGCATGCACTATTGACATGCAAACAAGCAACTATAGGGCCTCATACAACTAGATTGTTAGTAACTATAGTATTTAATGGGTTAATACATGCATCATGCACTACAGAATACTCTAAAATATTTCCCCTACCTATCCCTTTGCTATGCTGCCTATTGTGTTCTCTTACAGTTCGGGGAAAAATGACGCTTTGAATCTATCAGTACGACAATCTATCTCTCTAATCATATTTATCTGGTCGAATCTAGCATAATACGCTGGTATTTTTGATATATGCCTAACATCTTCAGTAAGCTATCCGATTGAAATTTCTCTAATAGATTTAATCTGTACTTTAACCTACGCTCTGATAATGATTCCCACCCTAATTCTCGTATTAATTCTGACACACTACTCAACCTATCGTAACACCTTTTAACGAGCCTAGCTGCTCAACGCTGCACACTGTCTTGTACTCTGATCAAACCCAATTATTCGGATCCCATACACTGGCTACATACTCGAGGTGGGGCCTAACTAGTGAAAAGTAACATCGCTCTTTTGTCTTGTCATCACATTTCCCAAGTACCCTCTCTATAAAGCCTAGCTCGGCCGCATATTTCCCGGATGTGTCTCCCCCACGATAAATCTTTAGTGATTGTTACACCTAAATACCTAATGGTTTCAACGCTGTCGGTCCTCGTGGTACTAATTTTATAGGATCGCTCTATCGAATTATTCCGCCTCCAAAAATTAATAGCTACGCACTTTTTAAGGTTGAGTTCCAACTGCCATTTGTCGCGCCGCTCTTGAATTGCATCTACATTACCTTATAAACTTAGGCGAGGCACTGAGAAAAACTGATTTTATGCCGAATATGGTACTAAGTGCGTGTTCGTAATGATTTTCTTCTTTGTTGTCAAGCCTTTCAATGTTCTGTTCTTCGAGGAAATACGTCTCTGTTGCGCTCTACCCAGGAGGTTAATGACCATATTTTTCCTTTATTCCCGCTAAATACGTCCGCTTTATTTAATTAATGTCGTGTAAACTACGGAATTTACGTTTGACTGTAGATTGAAATCACCCTGTAGGTCGAAAAGCAGAGCAAGCTGCGGCCTGTCGTTTGGCATTTCAGTGCATGACTGCGAGTTGATTTGATAAGTTTGTTACTATGAATTACGATGGTGATCGAGTGACCGATAAGATACATATGGCAGTTTTTTAATGGGCTTCAATTGAACTTATATTTTGCCGCCCCTATATCCTCACCACCTCATCGGTTTTGAAAACCTCCTTTGTTTTGGTTCCCGTAAGTGGCACCTATAATGGTTTATTAATCCGAAGTTGTCCAGGAAATAAAGTCTACATCGTGATTTGGGCCTAAACCGGAATTGTAGTGCCTGCGTCCTCACTGACAGTTGCGCATCTTCGTTTGCTTTTTTTCTCCGCGAAGGGATTCCTGCTGAGCAAGAAGCAGAGGGAGGCGGAGGCGGCGGCCGCCGCGGCTGCAGCCAACGGTCCCGGCGGACCTTCCAGCAGCGCGGCCTCATCGTCCTCCGCATCCGGTGCCGCGGGCGCTTCCACCAGTGCCGCAGCCCCGGGGGCACCCTCGTCAAGTTACAGGAACTGGTGAGTATCCCGGCCCCAATTTCCCCATCTCCCAGTGGTTACAGCTCGAATAAATGCTCTCGTCTGAACCGTGAAGCGTTAAATGCACATCGGCCGTTTGTGGCAACTGTGACTTTGGATGAGAATGAGAGTTGATGGAGGAATGCATTGGAGCTTGTCTTATGGAAGGCGTTTAATGGGATATCTCTGACAATAATGAGCGTAAATTATGAGTTTCTGTGAGCGCGAATTACGGTCAACACACAACTACCGTAAGTCATTATGTACTCGCACGTGGGCTCTCTGATGACCTCGATAGGGCGGAAACTGTCAGGCACCTCTCACATTTGCTCATAATCTTTGCTTAGCCTCAACAAACACAGGGGAAAGGATTAAAAGCTTTCTAAGAAATTTATTTGATCGAAGTCGAAAAAACCGTAATTGACTAGTACCATAGTCAATTACGGTTCTAGAAAGTTTTTCATTGATTTTACTCATAACTATTAGTGTCACATGCCGCATTTGTCACGCTATAAATTCTTAAGTGTAATCCCATGCATTGGAGTCCATTTATGGGCAATTTTGCTGCATAAATATAATCCCTTTCGTTTTAAATATTCCTTTTTTTGTTTCCATGAGTGGAAAGCAAAATATGACACCTTTTGCTGAATTGTTGGCATTTTTATCAAGTTAATTTATTAGCATTTGTGGTGATTTCAAATTTTCTATTTTACTTGTTGATTATGAAAATGTTATTTTTGCCCATTAGGTTGTCATTATTTATTAATGCAATTATAAACTTCACTTGTATTCTTAGAACCAGCCAGCTTAACTCTTTAGTATTCATTGGTAAAAATTTGCATGCATTGACCAAGGGTTAAAAGCCTTGAGGTTCTTCGGTCTAGCATTTATGGGAGGCTTTATTGGGTTTTGGGTAACAAACGAACGAAAATAATCCTTACAATTAATATTGTACTTATTTTATTTAAATACAAGAAATATAAGCGCTAGTTTATATTTTTTGTATGCAGTGAGTTGTATATCAGGCGTGAGTTGATGAGGATGAAATGATTTGAGCTTACCCAGGATGGGAAATTTTTTTAATCCAGTGATTGATGTTAAAAAAAATATCGTTTGTTCCAGTCTTCAGTTGAAATATGCGCCCAACGAGTGCTCATGAATCAGTATTATTTTAATAGTGTATCGTGCTAATGTCAAAGTGATTGTGAAACTCGCCAATTATCAAGTATATTAATTTTCGGATTTTTTCCTTTGCGAGAAGGATAACATTTTCCGTCATTAGTGCATTCAAGGTGAGGCCTTATTTTCGCTGTCAATGTTTGTACTATCTTATGTTGATGCCTTTCATTGGGGCGATCGCTTTCAGACTCCATATAATGTGTACGCGGGCTGACACTTATGTCGTGGAAGTAATGCAGAACTGTAACAGAACTCTTAGGTATCGTTCTTTAACCCTGTTATTGGCTTAAGCCCTCCATTTTCGCTCTCTGCTGTGTCACATTAGTACCGAATCCGTATTGCCCTCCCAATCGGTATCATCGTGCATCAGCTCCACGCTCTCTCTCAATCGGAATATAATCCCTCTCCCCGCCCGTTCCTTTTAAACAGGAAGCCGTCTTTCCGATCGAAAATAAATTACTCGGGAGCGAGTGCGCCGCGGGGCCTGGAAGGAGGTCGAGTGATGGTCGGAGGAGGGTGTCGAGAGGGTCCACGCCCGGAATGGTATGCGGGGAGGGAATGAGAAGGGTGATGGGAGTCTTGGCGGGCCGTGACGGTGGGTGGCATATATCAAGGAGTTTGGGGATTTTCCTATATCCACTCGCGTCATGTTCTCGTTCTCCTCCTCCTCCAAATGCTGTCGTCCTAAGAGGCCAGAGGCCATTTTCCCCGTGAGATCTCTCCTAATTCTTTTCCTATGTGTAACGTGTTCGTGCGAAGCGTTGAGTTTTTCGGGTCGGAAAACATGATCCACATTGGGCTTAATTCAGTTGGGCCAGTTCGCGTAGAAGAGTCGTTGATCGATTAGTTGTGCATTAAAACAGAAGGAATTCGGGAAGCGTTGATTTTTCGATCCACAACTCTCGCTCTCATTAAAGTGGATTTAATCAAGGGATTGTTTAATTTTGATTTGTCATTGTTTAATTATTCTAGACAGTTTTCTTGTCAATATGTGAAATATTTTTTTTTGCCATGAATGCTTACAATTCAGTTTCATTTTGTAATGGCTGCCTGAAATGTGCTCCAAAATTTTCTATTCGCTGCTGTCCGAAAACATTAAGGAACTGGGGAACATTCTGATGTTTTCTTATGCATCGCTCTCGATGTTCTCCAAATCATCTTATTTATCCAAACTTTTAAAGCGCCCGTAGACCTGTCACAGCAAATTCAGCATGCCAGACGTGGTGCTCAACGACCCACATCGTCAAAGTAACTTCATATAGGACGTTCGTTGCCATAACTGCGATAAAATTTTTCTCTTGCATTAAAGGTTGTGGGTGTGTCCGGAGGGGAAATCATGCCCTTCAATCTCCTTCCTATCAGTTAACTTTCGTATGCAAGTTCATTCGTGGGACCCTCCAGTCACCTTGCGGTTTCATATTGCTACCCTCGGAAACAAATTATTTTAGCGATCTCCACCGAAGTTTATGATCCTGCGGGAATCCAATTGGGTTATCCCTTTGGAATCGTAATTAGCTCTTAAGGGCACAAGGCTTGAATGGAATATAAATCGGATTGGTGAGCTTTCAGACTAAGAATTTAATCGTTTTCCGCAATTTTCTTGTTTCCACTGGATTTGGCGCTCACTTTAATTTCCTTTGTGGCAAGGAGCCAAATTAAATACACTGTGTTACTCAGCTGAAATTTTGCTTATTGTTATTTGTTCATCGTCGTAAGTGTATTTCGTCGTAATCAACTTAATGTCCTCGTCTTTGTGCAGACTCTACTTTCGATTCTCCACAGTCACAAGTACGGGTCATCTTTAACTATACGATACCCCTCTCATAGCTTTCCATTTGCCCAACTACGTTCCTCTTCACGTCTTCATATCTTTTCCTCCTGCTTCATATTTATTCATCATTATTCCTTAATCTCCACTTCAACATCCCGTCTGTCTCATAAATTCTGCCACCAATGTCTCCTCGTTTTATGAAAACCTTTATCATTTTTCGTTTTCATCCCTTTTCATCGTTTATTTTCGCCACTGTCGTTTGCCTCATCCTTGGAAGAAGGTATTTCTTCGATTTCTCATCTTAAAATATTCATTTATCAATTCGTTCTTAATGCGCCTACATCCTGGAAAACTTGTTATTTTATCGTAGCGTTGACGTTTACTCTCGGGTAAATAGCTTGCGTCTTAGTCGAAGGGTTCAATAATCTCGAATTCCTCGCGAGAGTCTGACGTACAGAGCATCCCTCATATAGACGCCTCCCCAAACCTTGAAGGAGTGAACTGAGGCATGTCCCGTGGGATAATAACCGCCGTCAAACTGGTGGGATGTCATTCGCTTCGCTGCCTCCGGGGAGCGGTAGTCACGTCGCTCGCCTCCCATCGAGTTTACGGCGCCCGCGAAACTCCCTTTGAAGTCGGAAACGTGATTTGCAATGCACGTTTGACGGGACCTGGGTCTCGCGGACGCGGGCCCACGCAGGTGTAAAACGGTTCCGCACGCACTGGAAGCGAAAGCGACTCCCGCTCGCTCGCAGGGGTGTATCTTCGAGATATCGCTCTCAAGGTAGCGGCGGTCGACTGCGTGAATAAGTCATAGCATTGCGATTGCGCCGAGACGGGGGTACCGACGCGTGGGCCGTGACTCATATGCACGGAGCGGTGATTGATGGGAGGGTATGGGCGGGATGGTTAGTTACACTCCCGTGTCACGCCTTGTTCCTCGATCCGACCTTAACGAGGTGAATGCCGTCGAAACGTATCCGTCGCTCTGGTCGTACGCTTGGAGATAGTTTTGAAATCGGCGCCGCCGCTCGTTGAAACTTTGCTACCGATGACGACGCGGATGTGACATGCCCGCCATCTTCTCCCGAGTCACTCGTCTGTGCCAGCTCAAGTGTTTCATTCTCATCATGAAGCTGTTGTTTGGAGGTCAGATTGTAAGCAGGTGGTGAGCTGATTGAGCCTCGGATCCTCATAGATCGTTTATCCTTTGAGTGAATGACGTTTCCCGATCGATAACCAGTCCTATAATGTCATCCCAGCATCTGTTGGTGTACTGTCGCCGCTGATAGTCGTAGGGTACGAATGCAACATGCTAATCAAGAGCAGATCCATGTATTATCAGGCATTTATTTTTGCCTTCGACACCGAGCCTTACACTGTAAGATATCCGGATTATCCAGCCTTCGTTAGCCAGCAGATGGTTAGCAGAGGATGATCTCGAAGACCGTCCTCTGAAGAATCGTAAAAAAACGAAAGTAATGTGACTATCAAGAAGTTGATGAGGCTAAAAGTGTTTTAAGTATTACTGTCAGTTGACTTTTTCTGAGGAGATCCTGCCTCAACCATGAGTGTTTTGCTTGTTTTAAAATTATGGTTAGTAATCTAAATTAAGTTAAAGTGCTGTCGGCCAACACGATTTCCTTCTTAAAGCCTTAGGTATACTTCCAATGTGTTTTGTTTCTCTGAGATATGTATCGCCCTCTCTCCCCCTGAAAAATTCACACCGTAGCCGCACGATACTTGTCACAAGTCTAATTGCGTATCGGATGACATTACGGCTTGTCGCCTACCGCCAGGAGCGCCGTCTCCAATTAATTTTCGGCGTCCGGCACCTATTTCTGGGCCGTTGACCAACGGAAAACTCCGCGCGACCCTCTCGTAGATGTCCCGCCTATTATTAGAGGCTTACATTAACTCAGTCGCTCGTGTATTCCTCTCCGCCGGGGAAGATGGGTCGTTGTTGGCCGCGCGATCTCGCAGATTTTCCTCCCTGACCTCTAACCCCATCCCACTTGCTCCCGTTGACCTCAGCCACCTCGATTAGGCTCTGCGTCATCTTCTGCCTCTGTCGCCGTCACCTTACCTACTCCCTCCAAGGAGCGCATACACCCAAGCGCCGCAGAACATTGAACCCCCCTCCCGTCATTCTAAGTTTTGGCGCAAATCTATGCTTTCGTTGGCAATGCGTCGAATGAAAGGTAGCATTTTATTAAGAAATTATTGTGGTGTCCTTTGATGATCGATTCTTGAACTGATCATGCTACAGTGTATCATTAGTTTATCTTTAGAGTTTTAAATTTCGTGAAAGCGATTACATTCGAGATTTATATTGTGCCTTACAGGAATGCTACTGAATTACGCCTCATGTTTCCCAGTTAATCACCGCGTCTTTCCCTTTTAATTCCAGGGAGGAATTTTCCTATATGAAACTGCCAGAAATCTTTTCTAAATCCTCACTCAAGGTCATTCAATCTTCGTTTCACAGCGTAGAAAAATATGGGTACTGCTTTAAACTACCTGTCCGATTTTCCGTATGGATTCTTGGTAAATGAAATCTGTCATTAGTTCCTAAGTATTCCGAGGAAGAAGAAAATGTTCTGTGAAGAGTTCTTGTATTCTCTCTTTTCTATTCATCATATTTTATACGGGAAGTGGAGAAATTACGATTGATGGTTCATTCGACGAATCATCACGTCTCTTTATGCTCTCAGTCACCTTTGTTAAATGTGTATCTGCCGTAAATTACAGCGGGGTGATGCTTTGATACTTAGTTTGAGATTCTGATTAATCAAGCTTTCTTGCGTAGTGCATGAAGTAACTGGAATGCGGAACTCGTACGCAAAATGTTTCCCTATATATTCCTTGGAGGACTCGATGTTTCGTCGAGTTTCACATTATTTATTGTCCTTGCTTTGTTTATTTTCATCAGGCTCCTTCCCTCTTCCCGTGCGTGGGACGGAAGGCTTTAATGAGTGAGGCAGCGAGCCAGCATAGGATAAGGCCGTGGGGAAAGCGGGAGAATCCAGAAGGGGAGTTTCATGAGTCAAGGCTCCCAGTTAGTGCACCGCGTCACCATTCGTGACGCTCTTGACTATGCGCTGTCCTGCTGTTTTTTTCAACACTCTCCGTGCTCTTTGTGTAATTTTTCTCGTATTTTTTTTTCAAATCTCTGCTTTTCCCTCAGCGATCAAATGTTAAAATTACATTCCACGTCACATCATGCCTTGGCGCCCTAAAAAATATGGACGTTTATAGACGTATGTATTCATTCATCCTGTTTTAATTTCTACTGTCGATTCTGAAGAGCCCTTGACGGCATTGTGCTGGTGTTGCTCTTTTCGTATCGACCTCAAATTTAGTTTTACATCATTCTCCACTTCATTCTCGCAATGGCTAACGTCTAACGTCTCCACACTAGCATAATTCTTCTCTTTGACTTATTTCACCCATATATAATGTTTTCTGCTGTTTTCCAGCCCGTTTTTTTAAATAGCCCTGCTCAGTGATGGTGACCCGTTATTGTTTCAAAAACTCCACGAGACTTATTTTTTCTCCAACTCTTCGCAGAATCTCTTCGTTTCTCACTCGTTTTATCCAATTGATCTTTGTTATTTTTCTTATGACTTTCATATGTCAACTCCGAGCCTCACTAACATGAGAGAGTATACTTCAGTTATGTGTACCTATATTTACCGCTATCATTAGGTCATTCTTCTAGTGGTACGTATTTTCTCATGGGCTGTTTCCTTTTCCTTTGCCCGCCGCTGATTATTCCGCTTCTCGAAGTACAATTCTCTTGATACTCTTAAAGTTTTTTTTAGTTTACATTTGTCTTATCATTACTCTTATACTGCCTATCTCTGTATTTATTTTATTTCAATGAACCATTATGAGATCTGTTGTCATTGCCTTTCAATGTTAACAGATGTCTTCTTTAGATTTCTTTCGGTATCTGTCGTGACATCTTTTCCAATTGTTATCTTGTTTTAAACATAAAAAACAATCATGGGGGTCACTGTGAATCCTGTGCTGCTTTGAGACAGATTTGGAGCAGATTTTGGAAAATTGTATCTCACAGATTTCATGATTAGATTCATTTTCAAAACATACTCTCGTGGCATTTAATGAAACTTGCAGAAAGGTACTGATGGAAATAAGGGTGCGAATGTTGAGAACTTTAAGGAAATTACATGTAGGGGATGTCATAAGTCAGCAGGTTACATTTTAAATAAGGAAAATTTGTGGGAAAATGTAAGAAATGCTTAGATAACCTCGAGGAACGTATTAAAAGAGCTTCTGTGCGGGCAGTAAGAAAATTAAATGCGAAAACGGCAATGGAAAGCATTGGGTTACTGGGATGATGATCTAAAAACTAGGAGAGGCAAGGAAGCGGAAGAAAGGCAATATAGTTTGGCGGAAGAACTTAAATTTATGTAAACAACTGCCTCTGTAGGAAATCTTTTCATCCGTTTTTGCGAAAAATCGACACCATCAAAGAGTAGTGTCACTTGTTGCAGAAAGGAAGGACTCTTTAACGATGACTTTACGTCATGGTCGAGAAACGAGGCCGTCAAAAAAAATAGCTTTTAGCAAGTGTCGTTTTCTAATGACGTCGCTTCCCGCGCGAAATCTACTCTTTTCTATTTTAAAATCGCTGAGCTTTTTTTATTTGACGCTCGCTGCTACCAAGTCCTCTTGGTTGAGCAACGGGTGTTACTGCTTCCCTTGGGTCACTATTTTCCTCGCTTAATTAATTCATGCCTAAGCATGGACTCGGGAATATAGCGCGATCTTTTTCCAGTTTGTTTTTTCTTCTCACATTCAACTCCCCAGAAATCTCACGAACGAAGGATTTGCGTGGTGGTCCGCTGACGTCTCAGAGACGGTCTCGCATAATCTTGAAGATTCCAGAAATAGCCTCGTTCCGCAAATGTTGTTCAATGGACCCGAAGCTTTAGTACTATCCTACCCATTCTCGTAAGGTTCAGCTCGGCTGCGAATTCTCCAGGTGTGGAGCAGTAATTTTTTGGAAACATTTTTCTCATTGCCTGGTCTCTAGGATTGAGATACAGGGCAGAATTTTCAGTGGTATAAATGTCACGTGGGGATTTCTCACACGAAAAATATTTCCCACGTGTCGAAAGAATATCATCATGGAGAATGCCTCTCGCCCCGAATATAGCGGGTTATTTAATCGCCATTATGTTCTGATTCCTCCCCTGATTCTGGTAATTAATGTTGCATTCTTGTTCAGGCAATTTCCCGTAGGCAATATGCGTCGTGACTAGCGGTCGTAACGTCACTGTCGCAACTTCATTTCTGCTTGTAGGTGTTCCGAATAGATGTTCAAATTCAAAACCTTTTCTTATACCCTCCTCACCTTTGCACCTTACTAGCGACGTTTTACATGTTATTCTACATATCATGGGACATTGCGTTAAAATCGACCAATCCATTAACTTAAGTTACAATTTCCGCCACTGGATTTGTTTTTATCAGCTTCATTTAATCGTGACATCATCATCAATGGTGCATTAAATCGTGCTTCATTTTAAAAATGTCGATGGCAGGGAATTAACGTTGTTTGATTTCGTGAGAAAAATTGAATCTCAATTCATGTATTAGTTATCAAGTTTTCCCATATGTTCCGGTTGTAAATGTAACTTCTTCGTATTTTGTTAGGAAATCACTCATCTGTTTCATCGTTTTCCACTCCGAAGCCAAATTGCTCATGTTACACATTTGGTTTTCTCCGAATCAAATGTTGGGCTTGATAGTAGTTTTAATTGTAACCAAAATGTTTGTCAAATCCGTCTCATTGAAAAATCACTGGTCTCCTGCAATTTTTCTGAAGCGTGTAACCCGAACTCGTACGATGAACTCTATGATACCTTAATCCCTTCGTATAATTGCTGTCCTTACCTACTCGTGTATTTGACTCTTCTTGAGCTGATGAATGTACTGCTAATGGTCATGCTGTATCGAATCTTTATGCTAGGAGGGAATTTGTTAAGATGAGTGGTAAGTTTTCGCGTAGACATAGCTAAATATTTTTTATTCCTGACTTCCAAAACTTATATCGCGATCAGATCTATAGTATTATCAGATAAACGAGTACGTCGAATCTATTTCTTCTTTTCCTTCGGAGAAACCTATATATATTCTTAAAATTTTCCTTCGCACTTCATATTTATCTGGAACTAGGCCGCATTTCTATGAGACATGGCAGCTGATTACGCTTCTTGTTGCTCTTAGCGTGCAAGCTGTTTTCCCTCGTATCTTTATGCAATCGGCATTCTAGGATTGATGCACTCTTTGCGTGCGGCATGAATTCTCTCAAGAGAACTTCCGAAACCACTCTCATACACCCCTCCATATCATATTGAACGCACTTTTATGCCCCTTAATTCTACGCAAAAATTCGGCTTGAGTCCTGATTTTCCAGATTAATTTCTTACACTTTTTGTCTTTAAGAAGTCCTTTCTTAGCGTAGTTATTATATGTATATGTTCGTAGTCTATCTTGGACTTCCCCCACATCTTTAGTAGTTACCGTTTGGGGAATGGAAACTAAGACCGTTGTTACACCTGTTGGGTATCATTTGAGATAATTTCATTGGCATGCCTCATTTCTTTTCCTTTCTGTGCTCAAGGAAAGAATTAAACCGTATAAACGCCGTTTTCCTCGAACGATCGCGAGTGAAAGTCTCTAAGAGTTGATAAGCGTCTCGAGTCTCCCGTCACGAGAGGAAAATTGATGCTTATCTCAAACGTTAAAGCGCATGTTGTGGTCAGTTTTGAGAGTAATGTATATTTTTAAGTTACTTTAAAAAGTGTCTCTCTCATTAAAATAAAGGGTTGTTGGGAGGAAAGGACATGTTTTCTCATGTCTAATTTACCCTGGAAAAGTAACTTTCGCGCGATTGACAGTGCGATAACTTTTTCGGGTTGAAAATGTGATCGTCGGTGATCATAGGAGGAGAGAATGGTGTCAGAACCACTCGGCAAATAAAGCGTCATTCTGGTTTGCGTAAAACTTAATTTTCACGAGAAAATTGCATGGTTCAGGTTATGCCTCACTTATCGTCTCAAAAAGTACCGGTGGTAGTAATCTGATGTGAGATGGGAATGGATCTATTACTTTGTGCCTTTGCCTCAGTAAACACAACGGCTACGACAAATCAGTGGTCAGTGAAATCTCTCACAATGGTTTCATGACTCGTAAAAATTAAGTTTTGTAGCAATCGGCAGGGTAAATAAGATGTACACTTTATAGTGGAAATTGTTTTTGGACTTAATGACGCAAACATTATAGTATATTATAGCTAGTTCCATGTCAAGTTTCTTGACTCGTATTATATGATGGTTTATATAACAATAAAACATAATATTAACGCAGTTGCCAAAGAGCTTGGCCGAGATTTTGAGTATATGTGTTAAAATTTGCCATTAACAAGAAAATAGTCCATGTTTTCGTTGGGATCATCATCACTAGTCGTCGACATTATTTGAAGCAGATCCTCCTATCGGCGACGTCTTTATTTTAACACGAGTCTTTTCTTATGCATCCGTCACCTATTGCTCCTTATATTTCATACGAAGCCTTTTGTGTAGAATATCCACAACATTTCCAGTTGGACGGTATATACGAGAATGAATTTAGGCACGTATTGGTAGAGGTATCCCCAGCTACACACCCTTGCGGTGGCTTGCAGGGTATTATGTAAATGTAGATATTATATGCTTTGTATTTTGACGATAGTTAAAGGAAGAAGCTATATAATAACGCATTGGGTTCAGTAGTGTTGTTATCCATGGGTGACAATCATATTAAAGCTAGGTTATTTTACAAACACGATTGCCTACAGACTTCATTAATTTTAACATAGTTATACACCTTTTTTTAAGAAAGCAACCAACTTTTATCTATGTTAATTTTACATGATCAGTGTTTACAATATCACTGTGATTAACATCTGGAGAAAAATTGGATGTTAGCCCGTGGATTAAGCTATAATAGTACCTCCAGGCTAGCATCCTCCAAGGCCTACCGCCAACAAGTAAGCTTTTTTTACTTGCGCACCCCGGAAGGTAATGCAGGCATCAAAATCTCCTTCCCCTCGGCTTTCGAATCCAGTTCTTCGCTATGGGCACAACGGTTCGTGCACCATATCCCTTCCCCTATTTGCCGCGTGTGTCGTGACCCCTTCACGAGTCCCCCCACCCTACTTGCGATAAATTTCGCGTGCGGTGTCCAGCATTTTTAAATAACCCCCGCGCCTTCCCAGCGTGTGTGCTTTCGGGGAGAGGGTCTGCGAGGGAGGACTCGGGCGGAATGGGAGGAGTTATTTCCGGAGTGCATTTATGGGCCTCCCGAAGGTTTGCCAAAACAAAATGGAAATAGAAGTGTTGGGTGGGGAGGGGGTGGGGAGATGGTAGGAGAGGGAAGAAGGAGAGGAAGAAGAGCAAGGTCGGAGAGGAGGGCCGTGGGAGGAAGATGGTGATAAAGAGAGAGGGAGGAATAGGTGGATGGACGAGATGCATGTAAATCTGCCTTTTCGTGTCCGCAGTGTCGCAAGGAAAATGAATCCATTAATTTCCCCGGCGCAGCACGGAGAGGACTGGACGGATATCGGTGTGTGTCATTGTGAAATTGACCATTCGTGCCAGTAGACGTTGCGTATTCGTCGAAAATAACATGCAAAATACGTTCTCCAGCCTTACAAGTCAGTGCTTGTGCTTGTGTGCTTGTATGACGCGGTGTTCTAGCAGTTATCACTTTTGTCGCTGATCGCCCTATGTTCAATTTTGGGTTTCAATTTCAGCGGCTCCAAAATTACTCGAATCTAGGGTGCCTAATCTTTCTGGGAGACTACAGGAAGTACAGAAAAGGAAATTATTGTCTCTCATTTTCCCCAATGTGTGAGATATACACGACCATGGGCTAAATACTGAACGAGTGTAAAATCGACTCTGTAGTTATAGTGATTAGGATTGAACTCACCTCGAAATCGCATTGGTGGTAACTTGTACCTGCTGAGATGAATTATGTCATTCTTCCAACTCGTCACTCGTACGTTTCCTGGAGTCCGTGATCACTTAGATATTTCATTTTTAATCACATTTAACCTGGGAATATTATATTAGTACTTGTAAATCGCTCGTAAAAGTAGAGTTGAGAAGCAATTCGGGTAGCGTAGGTGTTCCCTTCAATCTAATCGCTTCTTATGAACGATGAAGTATTGCACCAGCTCCCGTAAGAGTAGGCTGCAGTGTGTAAGAGTACGTGCAGTTACATACACCATTTCGTGGTAAAACTTAGCCAAATAATGTCTGGACTTTATTCATTCATCTTATTTTTTTATGTAGTCGAATTTCCGCGAAAAGTTTCTTTGGAATCGAAAGTGGGCGTGTTTTTTTTCCCATCGTGCAACATTTGGTCTCTATTTCTGGGTCTTTAAAAAAGTTTTTATCTTCGGAATGGTAAGCACTTCCTTTATTGGCCCATAAAGGAGGCGGGCTTGAATTCTGAGAATACCAGGAAAGCGGCCGGTCCCTCTTTCCTTGTTTGGCTGGCGACTTCATTTCTTTCTGCGGGTGAGAATGGTGAACAGATTGTTACCGGGTGACTTCAAAGCCTAGGATCTGTGTCCCCTTTTCGATATGGCGCTGTGTTGATGGTTGCTGTTTTAGATAGAAAATTGCAAGTTGAGAAAATTGCCATAGCTCCCGTAAAAAATCCGTTTGTCCTGTGATTCGAGTGGCTATTATTCTCCGAATGTAGACATCTCTTTTGCTGCCTTTACGAATCACATATTTTTTCATCTAAAATTTATCCCATTCTGAAATGAATAGAATCGGATTGAAAGACGTCAGTATCCTGTCATGCGAGAATGTCGATCTTTCCAATTTTATTTCCCGCTGTGTCTTCAGGATTCCTGCGGGTCGCGATATATAAGAAAGTCGAATCGAATTGAAAAACTTCCTCACACGAGAATTATCACGTGACAGAATATCACATGTGTGCGAGGTATGTTCCCACCCGTGACTATCGTTTCATTGCGTGAGTGCAGTTCCCAAGTCGGTTCTTAAGGTGGTAATAGTTTTGAAGGATAAACAAATGAACTAAAGAAGTTCTTCACTTTTATGATGAAAAATATTTTGTAAAAAGTAGGAGTATTAAAATCCCCCTCATGGTGAATACTTACATCACGGCTCGGGGTTTGACCTACTGTCACATAGTTTTGTTCATGTACCTGTGATATTTGACTTCAAGCATCCAGCCAACTTAAATGTGCTTAATACACTGTAAAAAGTTGATCTGATTTTCAGTGCGATCTGAATTTAAGCGCTGTCTGGTTGTAAGGCAGGAACACGGATTTAAGGTACGGAAGAGGCAGGAACATGGATGGTTGGTACAGGAGCAGTTGAGCAGGAAGCAGAGGAAGCAGGATTCTGGTTGGTCTGATTTTCAGCCGTTCACCTGCCTTATTTTTAGACAAGATATTACTGCTGAAATTCAACATACCCTGTCTTAAAATTGTTGCATCTGAAATTCAGATCGCTTTTGTACCTTAAAATCAGATCTACTTTTTACAGTGTATATGCCCCCTCTTCCTCTCAAATTCACAGAAGAAAATTGTAAGTCTCGGGTATTGCCGGTCTTCTTTTGAGAGGACTTGAAAATTAGAAAGTGTGGTGTGTGAAGCAATGCATAGCTGTGTCAGAACCTGGAGATCTGCTCGATGATTGGACAGAAAGGAATACATATGTTAAAAATTCTAGGCCTACAGTAACTTATTTGGCATTTCACTTCGACTTTCCCCCACCCCATAATATTACCCCGTGAACGTTATGCATGCATGCGACGGATTGGGAGACGCCTTGATACTCCGCTCCGAGAAGTGCTGCTTTCTTCTTCGAACGTATACATTTACCTAATTTATTCGTGGCGGTCCTTCTTAGCTTACGCAAGGGCAGCAATGTAAATGAATCGAGAACAGAGGCCTCCCCTCGACTCCGTCACACCTTTTCTCTCCCCCTTTCCTTTATCCCGTCGTTCCCCTTCCGGAATAATCGGCAGAGTTTTAATCGCGTCGAAGTGTTGAAGTGGAGAAGGGGCGGGAAAATCCCAGAAAGACCCCTGCGCATGCGCGAGAGGGCTCCCATTTTCCTCAATGAGAGTGCACCGGAGTGCAGTGGGGAGGTTGGGAGGATGAGGTAGGGAAGAGGAGGGTGTTGTGAGCATCTCCGGAAGCAAGGGTATAGCCAAATGGCACCAGTCCCCTCAAGTAAGTTTGCGCACTGCTTTGCCCTTCCTCCTCCTTAGAAAAGGGATTGGGAAAACCTTTAAGGGTGGGAGTCCGTGGAGGGGTTGGACGGACTGAAGGCCTATACATGCGTGTATGCTGAGTGTCTTGCAAGCCACCTCAGGGGACGTGTGGCAGCGTATAGTACCAGGCATACATGTAAAATGCTACAGAATGGTTAGCAACTTACGACAAGTTAATGTTGATTAAAAAGGGAGGACGGAAAGGAAGTCTGTTGATTAAGAGTTTAACGTGATGTGGGAGGAAAGAAATTTGATTGAGGAAATAAAAGACAGAGTGGGTTAATGGAACAAGCAGGTAGAGACAATGTGATTTTGAGTGACGTTATTGACGATCTGATTCTTGATAAGCAAGGAGGAGGTAAAAAAAGGAAAGGTACGCTGAACGCTGTTAAGAAAGGTAGATAATTTGCTCAGCTGAGGAAATAAAAAAATAAAGTGGTGAAGGAGCAGTTAGGAAAATGAGAAGCAGAGTAATTGTACTCCTTCAAAACCTTCCATAACCGATACAGACCAGTCATAATAATGATTAGATATGTTATGTATTGGAAAATTTCCCGCGGGACTTCATATTACAAGCATTTGGTAGGCATAATTTATTCCTCATTATTATCTACAAATATCAGGTTCATCTGTGACTTTCTGTGCTCATTGATTCTTTTTTCTCTATTTCTTTGCTAATGGAACATACTAAGGTTCATATTTTTATTAGTTTTCAGTGTTTCCAATCGTAATAAAAGAATACAAACAGGACGCGACATAGTGAGCAAATCAGATTAAAATTGGACGCCCATGATTGTTTATGCCGAAAAAATAGGAAAAATCGATTCCCTGTTTCACTCTAATAAGATGAATAGCTTGAGAAAAATTCAAGCGGCATTTATTTCTTAGCATTGTCGCTAACGTTTATACATTTAGAAAAGCGTCAGTCTGACTGGGTGTTGGTTCTGAGAGCGAGTTGGGACGGAGTGAGGGGGGGAAGGGAGACAGCCAACCTCTTTCCCTTTCGGTTGGGAAACTTTCGTGGAAGGACCAAGGACGAAATGCGCCGCTAGGATATTCGCGCGTTTAGTTGACCGTCTTGAGGAGCCGCTCGACTATTTTTAAAATTCCTGCACCTCCCGATTCCCGTCGCGGAGTTGTGTGGGAAATCTCGCTCCAACACAATGGGAGCTACTTTTATCTGAAATAAAGTTTACAGCTCGATGTTGTGAAACCTTATTTTTGTGAGACTACTAAATAAACATTTGGATAAAGTTCCCTGCCCGTGAAGGTGAAATTTAATTTGAAATAAGGTACATTCTGTCAGATTGATTTATACCTTAAAACGAGCAATTTTTCTGTTGAATTAATCTTATATTTTTGATCCGAAGTTGTAGAAATAAAGTAAGCATTTGAAGATGTATGTGTTGAGAGTCAGGTTTTTGTCATCTAATTTTGTTCGTAGCAACGTGAAGGGAAGTTAATGAATGCAAATGTGATTTCACGAGCTATGGTGCGTAATTATAGCCTTTTAGGATGAGAAATTTAATGTTTTTGGTATTTCTGAAAGCTGGGAAGCTTTTTGCATTATGTATCCGTTTCAAGGGGTTATAAATAAATATATTAGGCACTATACAGATATTTTTATCTTAAATATTCTGTTAATTGGACTCACGCTATTTGTTATTATTTGGAATTCAAATAAACGTAGCATAATTGTTTTCCTTTTCGTATGTACACTTCTTAGGAATGATTTGTGCTTCCTTCATTATAGTCCTTAGTAGCTAGTTTCTTAGTAGCTTGAGTGCTAGGCGATGCTAATAGAAGGGGTACAAAAACTAATTATTGCAGAAAAGCTATGGATATAAATGTAGTTTTGAATAATATCCTCCGCTTTAGCATAGGCCAACTAGTGTCTTTTACTAGCATTAATAAAATACCCAATCTACAATGCAATCGACGATAATAAAAGCCAGCCAGGATTCCACTGACGGGTGAAGGGGAAATGCAATGAGATAGAAATTTAGATTTATTCCTTAATTTTACCGTCAATATCTATCTCATGCATTTCCCCTTCACCCGTCAGTGGAAATCCTGGCTGGATTTTATCATCGCCGATTGCATTGTAATGCTAGTAAAAGACACTAGTTGGCCTATGCTAAAGCGGAGGATTTATTCAAAACTACATTTATATCCATAGCTTTTCTGCGATAATTAGTTTTTGTACCCCTTCTGTTAGCATCGCTAAGGACTCAAGAGTATCCAGTTGCTAGATATTTTTGCCGTCCGTTGAAAGGATGAGACTCGAAGTTCAGTAGCGTGTAACAGGAAAAAACTCATCGGTCTTGAGTATTTTCTTAACCTTTGATCCGGAGAAAAATGGCTGCAGTGCCAGTTCCAAATCCCACTTCTTAAAGCGTGTCATCTTTTTTTTAACAAGCCACCGGCTTAAAAAATACGGCCGCATAAAGACTCTATTTAAAAGATTACTGGCTTACATTCAGAATTTTTTAGTTGTGATCGCGAAAACGGTGTGTATCTCGTGTGCGAGGTACACGAGTATGGTCGTTGAAATAGGTGAATTTGAGGATGTACTTCATAAGTTAGAGATGTTACGTAGCACATGACCGGCTGAACTCGAAAAGTTCGTATGCAAAACTTTCAGATCGTTGCCGACTAAGCGAAATCTGCGAGCAGCTCTTAGGGTAAAGACCTCACAACGATCCTTATTCCTCGCCAGTAGGGGGCTTATTTTATTCGTCGACACGAAAAATAGCACATTTTCTTTTTTCCGCGAGATGTGGAGGAGGCGCCAGAAGTTTCTCTCAATTGCCGTGCGAATCTGAAATTAGAGTGGGTGTTCCGTTCGTGAGTCACTCAGATTTATTATCCGAGGACGACCCCCGAATGTGTCATAATCTTCCTGTCTCACTCCCCGCTCTTCCCGCCGCCGCTGGAGTCGGACGATTAGAGTGATGGCGGGCAAGTGCGCTTTCGCATTCGCGGAATCCGTCGAGTTTCCTCTCGAGGGGCTGTCTCTTAGGTCTCGGGATGGATTTAGTTTGGATTCCGTGGAGATTTCGGAAGGGCCCGGTCGCCTTCCTCCCCATCTCGCCACTCCCTTCATCCCGGCGCGCCTGCCTTCTTAATTATCGGTCGTAATGGGTTGTCAAGGCAGGCGAAGGAGTCATAACATCACCAGCAGTCGCCTCGTAAACCCCGGCTGTGAATCATATTTAACGCTTGTATGTTTCCTCATAGGAATGGGAAACCAAAGTATCCCGGGAGCAAGTTTATATTCTGGTCGTGATCGTCCATGACTCATAAAAGCTTGCCATCTCCTTTGAATCGTTTTTCTAGCGCGGCCAAAGAAGCGTGATCAGTTTACATACATTCTTATGGCTTGAAATGAGTAATTTTGCTTCATGCCGAAGGGCAGAGTTTTTATTTTTCATCATGTCAGAGCTCGTAACAGTGAAATACCTCTTGGATATATTCTCATCACCACTCTTGTGGGACATTAATCGTATATCCTGTGGGAGCACTTAAACACGGGATTATCGATGTCTTCCTTACCTTTGAGCATCCTTTTGATACTATTTTGTGAATTAGGGTTTTTGCATTCAGACCTCTGAATTAATGCCAGTATTTCGTTGAATGGCCGCAGGATATATGTTACTTACCCCGCGTGCTTTCGTTAATTCTTGATGTTTGCGAACCTTTCGAATTCATTAAGTGTTAATGGAGGTGAGAGAAAATTGTTTGTGCTTCGTCAAGAGTTTGTGTCAAGTAAATCTCATATTATAATATTCAGTTTTGAATTTCCTTTCGTTACCTAGTTGTAAGCCATGAACAAAACTCTAGAGTTACTGTGTTACTCGATATCCATGTAAATATGGCCACTCAGTACAAACCGCATCCTACTCTCTCCTCCCTCCAAAAATGAATTTACTTAATCGACCAGGTGACTCCGCATCGTCTACATTTACGAATAAGATTCTGTTGCAGGATAGATGGTAAAAACTAGTATTTTCTTAGATATCACTTTTTTAAGTCAATGAAAAAAATCTTCCTACTTATCTGCTTTCAAAGCACTTCTTCGGAAGTAAACCTCAAACGAGGCCTCGAACTCTTTTTGCTATGTATCTGATATCATCCTGAATGTCGTGGGGATATAGACTCAGAAATGTCCGCATGCCTTTTCGGTTTCAACAAATTATCCGCTGCGGACGGACGGAACCAGCCGTGGTTTTTGGGTCGCGACTCGGAAATTTTTCGTCCGGAGAAAGGGAACGGATTTTTCTGGAGCGAGTGCTGTGGGGAGAAACGCTTCGGAATGCTCTTTTGTTGACCTTTGTCCACCACTCGACTCGCCGCCACCGGACCAAAATAGCGTCTCTGCAAATCGCTGGCGCCCATCCACTCGCGGATGGTCCATTCCAGAGAGGGGTTCGATATTACGGCCTGCCTTAAACGCACTCTCAATGATCCCTCTCTCTCACCTGAGCGACAGACGCGCAGTTTCCACCGTCTCCTCCCGTCCACTCTGTCGCACGTTCCCTCTCTTCTCCATCTCGAGTTTTCCGATGAAGCGTCGATAGCCTTCGGACTAAAAGAGAAATTGTTAAAATGTGATATCATTCAACTCGACCATTGGCGCTCTTTGAGCCGGCTACCTTTCTCCGGGTCGGTTCCTGCTCCGAGCCCCGTATTATGGAGACCTCATGTCACAGGAAGAATAAATATTTTTTTTATATTTATCTTTTCTTTTACTTTACTACGGTAACTAAGTTATAAAATGATATTTTATAATGAGAACTGATTTTCTAATTTAGGGCTCGAATGGCTATATTTTTCTGGGCCAGCTACAATATTTACACTAGGCCCTCCGAGCCCTTTGGCACCCTTGAATGCAGCTGGAGATTATTTGTCTATCAACCGGGAGAATATATTCCGCCCAAAAGTCTGCACGATGGACTGGTAAACTGACGGTCTTTCACAGCGCAAGCGTTTACGTGGCCATTTTGTTGCTTATAGGTGAGTGAATGCGTGATATTTTTCCACAAATTTTTGTGTGAGAACTTCATTCAATATACATATAAGGTATGCGGATAGATGTTCTAAAGCAGTAATTGCGAACAGTGCACTGCTGTTTAGGCTTGCGATTCTAATGTCAGATGCTAAAATGCGCCAGTAAGATGCGTGATCGATTCCAGTGAACTCTCTCATCATGCTCCACTTTAGCAGTCATTCCATTTCAGAATAATTAAATGTTCAGAAGATCAATATCTTTCCCCTTTCAGTGTAATAGCAATGCTTACTTATTCATTAATTAATATCTTTGCCTTCAAAAATGCTTGGCGGGTGGTTGAACGTGAAGATGTTACGAGAGATTCTGATTGATGAATAGGATTGGTTATTTTTTAACGTCTCTTGCCTTAACGTTAGTCGCTCGTGCATCACAGATACTGGAATTACGTTATCCCCGTAGACATAGTTTCCTATAGATTGATTGAAACAAAAGTGTTGTTGCTAATATGGTACCGCATCAATAGGAATTACTAGCTGCCACATGCCTGTTACAGGTATTCCTCTTCACTGTCTATTCCACTTCAGTAGCTTGCATAAATTCAGTATTAACGTCGGAGCGTATTCTCACATTTCCTTTAGATTTATTGTAATATCTTTACGTCCTAAACAGCAGTTTATTTGGCGTCACCTCCACTCTTAGATATATATTACTCTAAATTGCTTTACATCATGAATTGCTCAATTTTTCTCCATTACTCTCTTCACCATTATAATTTTACGACCCTTTAGAAGGAGGAAATTGGTGCGCAGCTCTTATTTAAGTTACATGAATGATTGGCAAACAATATCATTATAAACAATATTATTATAAAGCATTACAGTGCTTCATATCCTGGCCTGGAGATTAAGGTCGATGCCGGTTGTAGGTGTAAGAGATGAGAGCTGGAAGGAAGATAGAATACACGCAAGGTAGTGCTAGACATGATAGAGGAGGATGGAAAGTTATTCAGGAATTAGGTTTGCCAAAATTGGTAGATGGAGCAGGAAATGAAAGGTAGTGAGACCTTGAAGACCGTGTTGGATAGGTAAATACTATATAAGCTTCGAAGAGGGAGCAAACGTATTGACATTGTAAAAGTGATGAGCAGTAGGAAGCATGAGGAGAGCTTATTAAGGGTGTATTCGAAGAAATAGGTGATGGTAGATGAGGCAGTGCGGTCATAAATGGGCAATTTATGTCAGTACAAAAAATCCCGCAATCAGTAAACTCATGGTGAGAAGAAAAATGCAAATAAGTGTTGCATAGTAAAATATATTTTATTGCATGATAAAGCACACCTCCGTATATGAAGAGCCTTTATGTCTTGAAGACCTCTGCAGGATGCTCGCATTCATAAAGGGATCCGGAGTTGGAGTAAGACGGCGACCAAGAAAACTAGGATCACTGCTCGTGCGCGAATGTTCTACGTAGGTAGTTTTGTAGGGGAAGAGAGATTACTCCGTGACTGTGGGAGCGGGTGGGGCGAGAGTCCAGGAGGTGGGTGTCTTTTTTAATGGCGGCGGTTGATGGCTGATGAGAGATGTCTGGGGGGTGGAGGGTTGTTTTCGGGGGCTTTGAGGTGGAGTTTGGCGTGCGTCGTGCGTAAGTGGCGGCCACCGCCCTCTATCCCCCGTGCGTCATCATCCTCCCTCCCCCCGCATACCCCTCCCTGGACGTGGGAGGATGGGAGTGGGAGGGACGTTCGTGAAAGAGAGATGCGTGCGTAGGACCGTGAGGCACCGATCTAGACCTTCCCCTTTTCCGTCTGGGTCCTCCCTCCTACCCTTTCTCCCCCTATCATCCCCACCCCTTTGGCGTTGTCTGCTGATTCGGGGATCCGGTTGGGGTAGGCCTCGTCGTCATCTCCGTCTCAGCTCCGCGCCCTTCCCGAGGGTGAATTTTCATGTTTTCGGACTCGTGTGTGTGTGTGTGTGTGATGAAGAAAAAAAAAACATTGGCTCTCAATCCTCAAGGAGTCTCTATTCCATTCATACACTAGGAGGATGTTGCACGGTTGATGGTAATTTGGGTTGAATGTGCCCCAAGTCACCACCATAACGATCAGGGACTTGAACTATGGGGAAAGTTGACTAGAAAATCGTTTTCGATCCTTGGAAAACTTGGAGGCGGATGCTGGAGAGTGTTTTCGGAGCGTAGCCTTGCTGGAGCGGGGCACCTGGAGTTCCGTTAAGCGTGTTGCCAGCAACGCAGGAGGCACGGAGTATCGCGTTTTGCCTGTAGCTAGGATACTCTTGAATTAATATCATGACCTGTGTGTGTACGCCCTCGTGTTTATTTTAATACCTTTTTAATATATTTTTGTACGTTCGTACTCAAATTTGTTATATGCCCGATGTTTTCTTTTTGTGAATTGTGCCTTAGTACTTCTGGATACTCTCTTATTTTGGATGATTCTACACAGTAACTTTCGCTCATTTAATACCATAGCATCGAAGCTCATAGTAAATATTTTGTGATGCATAAATACTATTTAAAAATAGTGATCATTAAAAATTTATCTTGCATGTTTGAGGAATCGTGAAAAATACCTTGACAAGATATTATCAGAGAATCCATAGTGACGATTACTATCAGCTCAGATGAGGTTCATGTATTTACAAATGCTTGTAAGCGCACGTCTTCCCCTTACATTTTTCACAAGCGTGTTTATTATTTATAGATGGTGGCACTTAGTATAATAAGGAGCATATAAATCTCATCATTTCGGAGCCCACCGGTGTTAGTTAGCGTGCACTCAGCGCACCAGACTTAGCTTAGCTGACTATGAACGGAATTAATTCACTGTTAGCTCTTTTTATTTACCTTTATTCGCAGCTCATTTAGCTTACTATGGTATAACTGTAGTGCTGGGGAAGAGGTTCGTTCTTACTTTTTACTGTACTCTCCTTATTATATATAATCACATTATGTGGGCTTCAAATGGCATGAATAAGTGTTATTGATGCAATGCACGGGCTTGAAAGAAATATTACTTATTAATCATTTGTGTTCAGCGTTAAAGATACTTTTCTCCTAACTAAAATGTCATCATTTGTCAATTCACGTCTTTTCATCAACGCAATGCTGAGATCCAGGAGCTGAGATATTTAGTCTATCTATCTTTCCCTCTTTCACATCTCCAACCTGACGGGAAACCCGCTCGCCTCGGACTGTTTTTTTTCTATCTGCGCTAGAGTCGGGTGAATCAGATTTAGCCCAGACTCCACGTAGAAGGCGAGTCGAGTTTAGACGTGGGCTCGAAGTAGGCTTCCCCATAGCCGAAGTTTATCCGCGAAACTTTTGCGCGTCGATTCCCCTTGTGGATTTTGCACGTTTTAATTGAGGTTGCGTCCGGTGAAGTTACGTGCCTCTGACGTAACGGTACTGCTTCTTTGGTGTACCATTTATGCCTCGACATCCGAAACTGTAACCACATTAACATCGAACTTCTTTCAGTTCCCTCCATCGAGGCCGTCATCAAACTCTCTTGGAGACGGGGGTTATGAAACATAGGTCCCCAAGTGGTTGACATTGACCTCCCTAGGTCGTTTGAACCTAGAAGTCGATTCATCGTTCCTCTTCGTATTGTGAGTGTTTAATTTTGTACTGCAAGCGGTTGGTGATGGTCAAAAGATTCTTTAATGGGTCGACGACGAATATGGTTTGGGAACCTTCCATTGAGTCGGACTACATGTAGGGCTGGTTTAGCGAACTTTTAGCAGGAAGCAGGTGTCATCATGATTTAATGGTGGTATGTTCACTATGTGCATTAGCGAATGGGTATCAAGTTTCCAATTTTCCAAAGTTTAGAGGATGCCATATTTTTTTAACAAGCGTTCCCGTAGGAAACGGAACTAAGTTGATGGCTATATTTGGAAATTTTTTCAACCGGTTGGAGTTACAATGATGGACTTGTCTCTAAAAAGTAATGTGTTAAACCTTAAGAAACAGTATTTTGGCCTATCACCCTTGGGTATAAAACATTATAATGAAGACAGAACACGTACACCCATACCTTGGGTAGATTGGGAAAAACTCATCCGGGATTCGAAGCCGCGATCTTAGGTTTGGCGGGCGAGTGGTTTACCCAGCCGCAACCGAGGCCTGCCCCTTTGTGTTTTTTCTTCTGCATTCTCCCTCTTCCATAGAGGCATAACGACGGAGAGTAAGTGGTACCGGCCGCACTCATCCTTCTTCCCCAGGGTGGTTCCTCCTCCTCTCTCGCCCTCCAGTTATAAATTGGATTCCCATTGGACTGAATCGATTTTCATGTCCGGGCATGGGACGAGTCGTGATCATTTCAACTCTCGCCCGGCTAGCTTATCGACATTATTATGAATCAACCAACCTTGTGATCCTCCTCTTTCGCAGCACTATGACATGCTTATTTTATTAGTGAACGGAAACCCTAGTGGCATGCTGCTCATCCTTCCTTAGTTCAGTTCACCTTCATCGGAAATATTTCAGCCATTGATCGTCGTTTTTCGGCCGGAGAAGCATAAATATTTTGCGCCCTCAAATCCTTCACAAATCCAATGGTGAAAATTTCCAGTTTTTTTCTATCAACCACGTGTCGTTTTTTTAAGTTATTACTCTTTAAGTGTAATCAAGTACTTGACTAATCCTATATATTTTTTCGATTTCTTTGCTACTTTAGCTCTAATAAAGTAATTCTTTCTTGCGCATATTGCCGGTTTCATTCAATTTTGTAACGATCGCGTAAACCTCTTTCGCGATTCATCGTTAATAACGTTTATTTATTGTCGCAATTGAAGATTTGTCCCAGCGCCGCTAATCCAAATTCAAAATTTAGCTTGCGATCCGCTTGTTATCATATTAATGAGAACAATATGTTTGTTGGAATAAATCTTACTGATGCGTCGCTACTTTTCATTGCTGCCAGTATTCTCATCCTTTCATTAAATTTTTGTTGGCGATCACAGCCGGATTTTTGCCAGTCGTCAGCGAGTACTTGAATTCGTGAACACCTCTTCCTCTTCATGTTGGTTTGGTCGTGGATCGTCCTGTCCCTTTCACTGGCGCGCAGCTGTCCTTCTATTTCTTTTATCAATTTTGCATGCGGACACCTTGACCATTGCATATTTCTCTTTTCCTTCGTTTTAGCGCGGAGCCAAAGGCCACTCCGGGTGGTGACGGCATTGGCGTGCCTTTCGGTTCCTACCTCGTACACCCTCCTCCCCCCAGACTCGCCCCCTATCCATTCTACTTCCCTCCCGCTATCTCCGCACTCGGGGTGCAGTGTTACATACGCGTCCACTTCCACCCGCCTTCCCCTTTTTTGCGCGTCTGCTTCCGAAGCCGTCGCGAGACTTCTGTTTTTCTCTCTTTCTCTCTCTCGTCCTTGGAATGCGGCCTGCACCATTCTCTTCTTTCGTTTTATCCCGGTTGGGACGGAGGGAGGAAGACGTGGGAGGCAATTGAACATGGATGGGATGGGATTCGACGAGGGTGTTCGAACGCTCCGTTGTTCGCACACTCCGTCTCTTGTGGTCGATCCCGGGTCATTTTAACGATGCCGGGTCGTAAGGTGAAAGTCATGTGATTTGTTTCACGTTTGAAGCACTTGTGGGAGTGAAGGGGGAAGTTCCCTGTGTCTATTTAATCCCGTAGACTCATGTCTATTCACTGCAGTTTTTGAAATCACATTTAAAACTTGAAATTTAATCGCCATAAAAATATTAGTTCTAGTGTCGTTACGTCGTGTCAGTTTCGCGAAAAACTGAAATAAGACTAGTATTCAAATATGATATTATCTTCTTATAACGTAGTAGATAACTTATGTAGACAAGAAATTGAATAGTTAGGTTTGACCAGGTGGAATTTATCCATAGCGGAAAGAAAAAAGAATTCTCTTTGTGATTTCCACTTAAGAGTTATTCCCGGCGCGACCTAGATTTCGGGTTTGGACCAAGTGTTTGGCGCATTGGTTGAGAAAAGATTACTCATAAATATATACTTTCCACAGCTAATATGCATCCATAATTCTTTATTTATGTGTTTCAGTGGCGTAGTCATGTTATCAGTAAAAGCAGTGTTATTTTAACAATGCGGATAAAATCGTGGAATATGTTGGCTGATAGATTTCGAAGGAACTTTTGTTAGCTACTCTCCCGGTTATGTATTTGTGCGTGGTGGTTCTCCACCGTCGAAATCAATGTTAGAATGCTGTTTCTCCACCCTGTGCACTTCCTTGATTACTCTAAATTGACCAGTTTATTGATAAACAACCTCGTTAGCACAAGTTATTGTATTTAAATCTCCAGTGACTCAGTGTATAGCGCTTACGATTTGTAACTTACGTACGAAAACTGACAGTTTTACCGATGAAATATCGAGGAACGGGATTTTTTAGTACATAAACAGGGTTTTTTTTATTAAAAGAACACTTCTGTAATTATTTTTCTTAAGGAAAGGATGAATTCGAACTCCGAGGTCTTGTTCCGCCAGCAGCAGCGTTGAACGTAAACAGAGGCTCCCTCCCTTTATGACGACTCATAATGGCTTCTCACTTCAAGATGGCTACCTATCTTCCGCACTTTGGCACCTAAATAGCAAATTCACCATGCAATTGAGGCCGCTTGTGCGGAATAAGTAGATGCTTCCTATGGCGAGATTCGTAAACTTCCCGGGGATCGTCGGAGCGCGCCCGTATTGTATCATGCATTGTGCAGAATTGGGAATGTTACCTCTGCCCGTAAATTATATACGCTCGCGCTATTTCAATTCGACACTGCGCCCACTGATTTATAGAGCGTCGAAGAAACACTCGCCTGCTTCATTGGTTGGCGGCGCCGAATAGGTTTTCGTGCTGGTATCGAGGCAATAACCATTACCTAATGCTTGTTCTGGGCTCTAGTGGCACTTCTTTCAGACGATTGATTGATTGCTAGTGCTCTAACGGAAGAAACCAAGGGATACGAAATTATTTCATATGTCGTAACGGAGAGCTTGGGCAGTTTAAGAGGCCAGTCTTTCTTTCGCAAGATTCCTCATGCTAGTCAGTTCTGGGGGAAATTTCTGATGGTCTTGAGTTGGAAACCTTTGGGCTCAGTGGTCTCTCGCGTTAGGTATGGCCAAGAAGTTATCTGTATTTAATCTTACAAACAAAATTACTTATGCGAAAAGTCACCGAACAATATTCCTAGCCATGAGCTGGCAATACATGATTTCACCATGGTTGTTTTTCAAATAACTTTTCTTTTAAAAATCACTTGGAAAGCCTCTGTCTCCCATGTTTCAAACTTGCAGTGTGGATGTAGGTGACAAATATTGGCACGTTTATCGACTAATGTTAGTTGCTCAGGAAGTATTTGCGTTTCCACTCCTTGAGCGTCAATAAATACGGTTTTAATGTGACCACTTCGTTCATAAATTTGGCTTGGCGATCCCATAAGAGTTCAAAGTTTTTATTTTTTGTTGTACTTCGACCTTTACCACTTTAATTTTCCCAACATAGAATCTCTCGTACGATTACGCTTAAAGGATACGGTGGAGGAGGAAAAAAATATATTGAAAAAATCTGAAGGGAACAGAAAACGTTAATGAGGCAGTGAAAGTTGATGCGGATGATGAGGTGGTGATTGTGGAGGAGATTTATAAATGGGGAAACTAGTAGAGAACAAAAGTTATATTGGCCCGCATTAATATTGACAGAAGGCCAAAGGGCTGCAGAGCGAAATGCTTTAAAGGCCGTTTTACACGGTGCATTTTTTTGTACAAACAAATGTAAGAAACTGAACGAAATTGTACGCTTGTCTGAATGGAATTAAAACAGGTTCTATTTTCTGTTCAGTCATTCAGACATTCGCTCAAGCGTTCACACAATTCGCCGCTATACACGGCACAATTTTCTTCGTACAAGCGTTTGTACAAGAAATTGTACAAAAAAATGTACCGTGTAAAACGGCCTTAAGAAATCAGTGTTTCGTGGCAAAAAAAATCTCCAATTTCCGGAGCTCGGCGCGCGAACGGTGAAATATCCTCCACAACCAGGAGAGTTTTGGAAGTAGGTTATAAGCTAAGCATTTCAAAACCTTTCTGTCTGGTGGGGCAAAGCTGTACCTAAATGGAGCCTTGCTTTTGACACGTCGCGACGTGAGATAGAGGGAGCGACTCTTCAGCCGCATGGCGCCATCCGCGTGTTATGGAGATGTGTGGCAGGGGAGTCGTGGAGGGGAAGAAGGCGGGTTTGGCGGTGGTTGCCGTGTATTTTGGTTCGCGTGCCTCACGTACGCTGTTCGGGCTTGAGCCCGCTCACTGCTTGGCTCCGGTGGTTGAGGGAGGTTTTGTTTGGCGCCTGGCGCCAATCCCCCTCCTGCCCCGTCTCCCCTCCCCTTTTCTCTCAAACGCGAGCCACTCACTGGGTCACAGTTCGCCTTGTCCCTCGGTGTATTGCTTGGCTTGGAGGCGTTTTGAGCTGTCTTAAAGAAGCGCCTTCCGAATCGTCTTCTGCGTTCTGAGTCGCAGTAGGGAACATAGGGGACTGTTCCGAAACTCAAAGATCTACTATTGATACCATTATCTCTTTCCTGACTATCCTCCATCAATTGTTTTCTGGTAACTCATCTGGTGGTATTTTTTTCTCATTTGGGTAGGTATACCTGTAAGAATGTAGAGGTGTAATACAATAGCAAGGATGTGTGATAGAATATATTAAATTGCTCTACTAACAAACTAATGCAATAATTCGGTCAGAATTTTGGATTTATTGTAACAAAAAACGCCATCTAACGTTGAATTTTTGAGCTCGTAAACTGGAAAATGCAGAAATCCAGTTTTCCACCTTGAAGCTGGTTTTCGCGCGTAATTCCGGAGCTCTCCTCGTCATACAGTCCTCAGATAATTAAAATTCAAATACTCAGGTTGGTGTTGTTACATCCTTTTGCCGTACACAACTACGCAATTCGCCATTAAGTTACGCCACTCACAAAGTCGTGCAATTTTAGACGGGGATGGGTAGAATGGCTTCACATCGTTTTGAATGTGGGACGCAGGCGTCTGTAGCCGAGTGCTCGATCTGATTAGCTGCTGCAGCTACCTATGATTGCAATTGATCTTAATATCTAGTTCTTTTCCAAATTGGGTTTTCTCTTGTCAATATTCGTAAGTGATACGTGCGGTCAATTACAGGTTAACTAGTAGCCCTCAGTTCCTCTCTAGATCTCTGATCAGGAGCCTCATCCACTCCAGTCCAGTGCATCGTAATCATTATTCTCGTTACGTACATACCGGCTCCGGTTACGTTTCCTGCGATAATGGCGTGGAGCCACTTGAAATGTAAGATCGACGCTCTGCCACCAATGGCGTGAAGACCCGGCGCCGGTGATGATCGGGGATATGATGTTGGGAGCGTCTTCTTGGAACAGAGCGCGCCTTTCGAAACTCGGAAATTCATTCCTCTCTGGGGGTCCCTGCGCGAGTTTATTTTTAGATCCCACGGGTAGGATGAGTGCGGGGGCGGAGGGGGGGGAGGGGAGGGGGCTAGAGGGGGCACGTGTTTAGGCGGAATAGGCCGGCCCGGGGTTGGCGGGGGAGAAGCTGGAGGGGGAGAAGGATGGCATGGTTTGGGGAGGGAGGAGATCCAAGGCGCCATTTGGATTTGAGGAAAGAGGAGAGGGAGGGACTCTCGAGTTGATATGGTCGTAATTCGTATTTTCGGGCATTGGTTCGGGGCGTAGGCAGGACTCAGCGCAGAGGCCGGCTCTGTCACGTTTTGCGACTTGCTAGGAAAAAATTCTGCTGCGGGTTTTTTTTCAGCATGGAGGCCGTAGCTGTAGTTATTGCTAGATCCTTTCGTGTTGTGGAAAGTCAACCCAGTTTAGTTCCTGAAAAATTAAAGTCACGTAATAGTAGTCGTTGAGTCTTTAGATAGTCCCAACTGCTGTAGTTCTATCCCACCCCAAACTTAGGCCAAAAACAAGCAAGGCCCAGCTCGAGGTGGGAATCGAATCCTTGGCCTTAATGTTACCAGACCAATCTTAAATTTACAACCTGGTCCTCAATTTAGGCTAATTCGCATAGTAATGCTTGAAAACCCACTGTTCTCTTTCTGAGAGATCTGATGTGAATACCAACTTTCAATTTTGCAGTTTTCCAACATATTTTTCTTTGCCAGCCTTCTTCGTGTCAAGACTTTTCTTCTACATACGGTTTACTTTTGCGTGGACTACAATGGTACTTATGCTATCACATCAAAAAATGAGCTTTCTCAAACGGATTTGCTTATAGTTCCCCTCAATCCTTTAAAAACCCTTATCGTGCCGGGATAAGTCGACGAGGTGTAATGAATGCTTCCGAGAGGTAGCTACTACTCATTACAGATAATTGTCATTTGTAACGGTTCAGGTAATTATCACGAGTCAGGGTTTTTAATGTCAGGACTGTGCCCGCACCGAAATTGCCGCCACTCTCTCTCCGTTAGGCGAACTCTTGGACTGTTTCGTATTTGGAAAGCGGAGGACTGGTCGCCGGAAATGACGCCAGACTCTGTATGTCCTTTTGCGTGATCTGCTGCGATTAAGAGGCCATGGGGACACAAAATTTCCGTCGACGTCTCTTCCTCATTTGTTGCCTTTATCGAAACGCTGTTGCCCTCAAATGCGTCCACTGCATCAGCTGTCCATCAATTTGCCAAATACCTTTATTAAGTGGGAATTTAAGAATGGAAAGGTATCAAATTTGTAAGACCTGTAGTACGTTTTTCTCCCTCTATATTTCGATGTGGTGATGCGAAATGCAGAGAATGATGCATAAAGATGAGCATCAGCTGTCTATGGACGGTGAAGAATGTGGAATTGTGAAATACCTTCCCTTTTCATCATTCGGCATAGTCATTGACGAGGAAAGACCATTATGGTTATCTATTCCAAGAAATACGTGAGACTAGGAAAACTTACTTTTTTATCTAATCTTGTTTTTTCCAACTATTTAAAGAAAGTGAGCTACCTGAAATGATTTTCACCACAGGAATATGTTATGAAAACATAATATAATTGTACCATTTTAATCTAACGTGGAGTATACATTTCGTAGCTGACAGATAGTCTTTATTCAAGATTCTTATCCCCTAAAACTATAGAATCCCAGTTTATTTGATGTAATTTTCCAATTCCCTATTTTAAGTGTGTTGTGCTGTTCTGTGCTCGCAGGAAATCTTTTACAGCTGCGGAGGATTTGTTAACCTTTTCTAAGGAAGGCACTCTTGCAATCCGTTGCATACATAACTTGAATAGTCGTTAGGTATTGGTCTTAAATCACTCTTAGGTGTATCGTGATCGCGTTTTAACAAATAGGTTTGTTTCTAGTTGTTACTAGCTCTTCCCATTAGTAAACATGTCAGTTGCGTGCTCATAATGAAGATTATGTAGTAATTCGTAATGCCACCTAAGTTATTCTGTATCACCAAGTCAATTTAAAGTTTTTATATGTATTTTACATATAAATATATATCCATTCGTGTGACTTAACGGAGAGGAAATCTGCAAAAATATGATGCACTAATTTACTTGCACTGGGCAGAAAACTTTGATGAAGTATTGAAAAGCAATTGACTCTTGAATCCGATTGAGGAAGAGGAGATGAGGAAGAGGGAAATAAATACGGATTTTGAACGGAATATGGGAAGGTAGAAGATATGAATGGTTTAAAGGGTATAGTATAAGTTACTGTATTGTCAGTATTGGTAGTGTCAACAGACAGAAATAGGTAAGTATGAGGTAAGGAGTGAGTAGAATAGGAACGGAACATTATCGGTAGAACACTAACGATGATGAGTCCTCTGTCAACATCAGGATTTTGGTTCTGACTGTGTTGCTTTTTTAATTATGAGGATGCTTTTATTGCGCAAGAACGCTTAGTGGTTCTATTCAGTCTTTCATCCGAATGAATTCGAGGGAATTAAGCTTCAACTGGGATGAAGTTAATCGGCAGATCCTTGTAGACAATCACCGTAGTTAGCCTATTGTAACTTTTGACGTGATAAAGTGCGTCGGAAGACATCTCCTTTTGTTTCCTGTCGCACCAAAATAACTCTTCGTGGCGGGCGAAATTTATCTCCACCCCTCAGCGCCGTTGTCGTAAATTCATTTCATCTTCCGTTTCATCGCTCTCTCTCTCGCTCACATTTTTCTCCTCCCCCGTTAGTGTTCTCCACCCTCCTTCCACACGCCTTCTCTCCGAACGCCATCGTGCACGAGATCCAGCCCTGTTGTCAATCACCTTAAATAGCTTTCTTTTCTTCAAGCTTCTCCACTCTGCGATAATCCTCTCTAATTTTTCTCGGCGTTTTATTATTGTTTAATTTTGGGAATTTTCGAATTTTACCGTGGGTACGATTTAATTTCCCGCTCCCTCCCCCCTCTCCACCTCAAAGCCTCGAATGAAGCAGTCTCATCTCCTCCCTCCACACCGCTGTTTCTCTCCCTTTCTTTCTCCCTCCATTCTCCCTTTTTCCGCGGCGTAATTATGTCCTCCGTCCTCATCCCTAAACTCTCTGCGAGTGTCCACTTTTTTGGGAGCTGTTTTATTTTCTTTTCTTCCCGTTTTTCCTCCCTCTCTCTCCCTTTTCCTCTTTTAATTGTAGCGGCAACGGTGAAGGTTTTCTTTCCCCTAACTGTGAGAATCGCATTATCTCCAGCATTCTCGGAAGAGGAATTTAAAAACAAAATACACGTGTGTTTGCTGAGGAATGGGGGGGTGGGGGTGGAAACGTAGGGTGGGAGTGAGCCCCGTCTTCTACCGCACACACACACACGCACCACCACCTCCTCCATTTAGCTCCCCCCGTGGCGCGGCGTCAATTACGCTTTTAGTCACTCATTCACGGCTTCGCGCTCGTCTTTTGTTTCGAGGTCCTCGTCGTCCTCGTCACCCTCCACCTCGCTCCTCAGCTCGTCTTTGCGCTTCCGGCACCATCGTGCGTCTTCTTGTGTTTATTTTTTTCATCCTTCCCCCAGTTCCCCTCTCCCTTCCCCCCACGTTGTTAGTCCTCTTATGATATGCATTTATTGTGAGGCTCGTTTTGTCGCGGGGTCGTTTATTTTGCCTTATTTCAATCTCACCCCCCTGAGGGTCCTGCGATCCTTTTGTTTACTTCGCAGCACGGAACTTTTTCGGCGTGGTTGTTGCGTGTATTTTAATCGGCGTTTAGTGTGTGCTCCCTCTCCCTGGAGCTCCAATTGAATCCCTTTGCGCGCCTCCTCGCTTTTGGAGAATAATAGGCCATTGATGTATTCATGAACTGAGATGTTGCAAAGGCCATGAATCGTTTATTTCTGGGGGAAAATAATGGGTTTATTGTTTTTGTGTCTTGTATGAAAAGAGACTCGTGGAAGTAGTCTAATTTTTTTTTCTTTTCGTACTCGGTGGTAAATGGCATTTATCCTTCATTCTCTGTAAATTACGAGGCGTTTCAAAGAAGAATGTTTCCTGTATTTTTAAATATAGGAGCTTGAGCTTGTGGAATTACAAAACTTCCCTAAGATACTGGCGTATCAAGGATAATGAATTGGCTGATTACCTGGTGTGAAGAAAACTGTTGTTAGGTCATTAAAAACACCCCTAAACTTATATTTGTGTGTTTCCGTTAGACACTACCTAAAATAGTCTATTCCAGGCTCTCTTTGGAATCGGTTAAAGGGGATTTGGTAGCATAATTGCAATGTATTCCTGCGTTTGTATGATAGATTTATTTAAGGTTATTCTATTACTCGTCATTTATGAGGACTTCAAATTCATCTGTTCAACTTTTGTGTGCTTTAGCAATATCCTGAAATCTAACCATTTGTTTTTCCGTATAACTTGCTTCTTATCATAATTTTGAAACTTTATTGGTGTTGTTTTCTCGCTGACTACATTTTCTTTTCGACTCTATTAGAATGTATGTTTTCTTACTTTCTGTGTACTAGCCCAGAACATCTTAATTGTATTTTCTTATTGGTTGTGTCAAAAGGTTAATCGGGTGGACCCATGTTAAAATCAACTGGAATCTGATTTTTCTCACATTTTCTCTGTCACTATAATTAATAAAATAAATCAGCTAAGGAATACTTACAACTATTTTATAAGCTAAATAGCTTGTTCCAGTCCTGAATCCCATAGCAGACATTGGAATCTCTTTAAAACTTCGGCATTTAATGGTGTAAAATTTGGATCCTTTTCGTTTGATCCTCAATATCAGTGCTACATTACAAAAATTTGGAACATTGTTTGATGTTTGTAAGAAAATAAATTGAGTAGTTTTCGATATTCTCTTACGAGAGTAAAAGGTCACTACTTTTTTCCTTAATTTCAAGTATTTGGCTGTTTTTGATTTGGTTTCCTGTTTTCATTCTTCCACTGTTGTGTCTGGCTATCAGTTTTTTCGGTTCCGTGTCCAGAGCAATTCTCGCTTATCTGTGATAGGTAGGCTTCGCTGTTCTTTACGATAGCGATTTTTTTATTTTTTGCGTTGTTTGAAGGTCGAAAATCAATATCCGTCCGATCCTTTAAAATGCTCTCTAATGGCAGGAACGTGATATATTTTATGGAAATGAATGTAACTCAATGGTTTCTTCATAAAATGCACCCGCAGTAAGCTGTGAGAATATTTCAATCCATATTCAAATCGTAGGTTTACGACTGTAAAATCGTCTGTAAACTTTCTTCCTTCTCCACGCGAAAATGTCTGATGACGTTGCTCCTATGGCTTGTTGAGGTCAATGAAAAAAATAATTCCCGTCGCAAATTTGTGGCTATACTTTTTGTGTGATAAGAAAGTCGAGGTGAATTGGAGTTTATCGCAACTATTTGCCTTTAAATACCACTATATGAAAAAATCTACCTTTATAGTTTTTTCAAGCCTTTAAGTTTAGCTTATTTTGATTCCTGTGTGACAAAAATTTGTTTGCATAATCGAAGAGTGGGCGTTAGTTCGCCCACTATGGAAATTAAGGTGAAAAATGAGTGTAGCACGTTAGAAGAATATTCCTTTAGTTAAAAGTGGAAACGTGCTTGAAAATACTAAATTTTAATTTTCCGCAGTAAAAAATACAAAAAAATACTTTTACTTTCCAAACATTAAATGCTTGGTAAAACGTTAAGAGCGAGTACAATGTCCGGTATAATGTAAGAGGAAGGTATTTATGTAGCGCTTCATGAATACCCATGTGATATATTAACTTGCTATTTTAAGCAGCTGTTGGCAAGGCGCGGTTTCAACTTCCACAAAATATCATATTGTCTGTTTAGTGATTGCTAAAAAAGAATAAAAGCTTATGACCCCTGGCGCATCGGTGTCATTGTTATTGAAGTATATTACGAGGCGTAAAAAACTGGATTTCTAAGATCCCCAATCGTTGATATCATACCACTCCTGGATGAAACCGTAAGGTTTCTTTTATTATTTACATTTTTGTGAACGCTATCTTTTGCAATTTGACAAACCGAGGCAATTCTTTGAACCGCTTTTAATTAGCCATAACTGAAGTCAGTGTAGGAAGGGGGAAGCGTTATGCGACACAATTTTCCTAATTCCCCCATGTAATGCCATTAAGGAACGTAGTGATTGTGGCAACGTTAATTTTCCCCTCAGGGGAGGCGCTGCCATATTTTTTTAGGATAAGGGTGAAAGTTTTACCTCATAAATTTCAATATTCCTTACCAGCCGCTTTTTACGGCGAGGAGCATCGTCACCGTCGCGTCGGTCACAACATGAAAGTTGATCTAGGTCTGGTGGTCCCTTCTGTCGTTTTCTCTCCTAACATTGACATCAGTAAATACATGAGCTAGAAAATCTCAAGTTTACTTGCCTTGTCATTCCCGCGTCTTCCCACATCACCTCACTTTTTTTCTTTGAAAAGATTCCTGATGCCGAAAAAAAACTTCCCCATGTCTCTTGATGGAATACGGTTGATACAGTCGGAATCCCTTAGTCTTCGAAATTCTGTCCACTTTCGTGGAGACTGAGGAGTGGGAAAGGGAGAAGGAGGGAAGTGAGGACGTCTGTAGGTCACGGTCAGGAAGTTGCACAGTTTGTTCAGTATCTCTGTTTGCATCCACGGCGGGGGTCGCAGAGGCGTTCCACGGCGTGGACACCGTGACCGATTTGGTGTCCCTGGGATTAGATAGTGTGCGTGCCCCCTCATCTGCCGTTGGGAGACAAAGCGCGCCGACTCCCGCCGGAACTTTCGATGGTGGCGTGTGAGCGATGACTGTGCACGAATCGCTCTCATGACAACATCATATCCTCCCACCTCCCCGGCCTTCCTTATTTTTTTTTGTGATCAACTATAAAATTTAGGTTTTGGTGAGCTCAAAAAAATATTTCAAACGCTCCGTTTCAACTAACGTATTTCCTCGCGCTAATATCTCATAATATTAAGCTCGAAAAATAATCCATCTCCCTTCTTGATATCTAATTTAGCTATTTTCTTACTATTTGTCCCCTTACTTAGCATTCTATCGTTTATCTCTCCCCTTAATATCACATTGCCTGTAATTACCTGCTACATTCTGTTGTTCCCCTTTCCTCTTTTCCTTATTTCCTTCGGTCGCTTCCTTTCCTCCCTGCCCAGCTCTTCTTTTCGCATTCTTTTTCAGGGTGTCCACAAACCTGGAAAACCGGGAAAACCTGGAATACTCGGGGATTTTCGGTCTTCTGGAAAACTCAGGGAATTTGGCGAGTGTTCTGGAAAAATCGGTTTTTGTCGCTAATTTGGAGATTTCGTTTCCTTTCCATTATTTAAAGCTGCGTAATGAGTAGAGTTAAGTAGTTGCAGTCCCTACAGTGATGGTGGCAGAAGGAAGTGAAAGAAAAGGAGAAGAAAAAACTCGAACTGCGCGATTTCCAGTGTGCCAGAATTTTACAGAAATTCGTAGGTCGTTTAAGGAAAGTAACTTTTCTCTTCTCCTCTCCTAATGCTTAAATTAAACACGTTGTTGGTTTTATTAGGACATATTTCTGCACATAACATCGTAATTTACCATTAAAACTCATGCCATATGCTAACCATCGAGTGTCGATTATTATGACATTGATATCATGATGTTCATTAAATAATATGGCAGAAATTTTTCCTAGCACTTTTGATGTTTTCAGGCGGAAAAGCTATCTGTTTCTACTAGATTTCTCGAGAAGGTATACGATTATGGCTAAGCAGCTGAAACGCGTTGTACGTTACAATCATTTTTTTGTGGAATAGTGCCATCTTGTTAAGTGTTTGAGTGCTGTATTAAGCGGCAAATGGCTCCTCAGCCTATGCGGTACTCGTGCTAGCTCTGCTCTTTCTGGAATTCCAAGCAATAAAATATATCCATTCTCTAAATTCCTACTCATTCACTCCGTGCTGATTTTTACCTTCCACTCTTCCCCGAGCCAAGAAGTTTGTTTGGAATTTTTATCGACTCGATAAAAATGGATGTTACCAAGAGATTCGCAGCCACTCCCGTAATGACTTCTGATGACAAGTGAGAGGAACTTTAGCTTAGGCGATTTCAACAGGAGGGGAATAGTTTTAAGACGAAAAATTTCCATTATTTTTCTACCGCAGTCACGCCCAAAATAAGATTATATAAGATAATATGTATGTTCTTGCCTGGTGTAAAAATCCTGGACTGACGGAATAATAACATGCGTTCCGTATCCGTATGGTAAATATTATGATTCGTTTTTTCTGTAGGTTAATTTGCAACAGGAGTTTTCATATGTTGTTCCTGGCAAAAATTTTAATGCATTATGTTGTCCTTGTGAGTACATCTACTCATTTTGCATGCATTTCCCTCAAAATGCTTTGGATGGCATCGATCCGTACAAAAATGTTTGAATTTTACATCGCGTGAGTGAACTTAATGTTGAGTGCTTGTGGGAGAAATTAAGTAGTTCAATTTAAATGGCGAACTACGTGACGGAAAATCGGTAAAAATTTCTTTCTGGAATTGCGTGATAGACCTTTGACGTAACGTTCACTCGTAACTACAAGCACGCTCGCATTAGTAACTGTCAGCTATGACTCCGCATAACAGTTTCCTCTTGCCCACTTAACAAGTGATAAAACCACATTTTTTAAGGTGAAACGGCTATCCCTAAGGAAGTCGATTTTCTGTATGCTTGCCGTTGTCCTGCTGCGCAGAACGAAGGCCATTGTAAACCTCAAAGCGGACGTGGAGCTCCACTATCGTTATCTTCTTCCGTCTCTTCTCTTTGCCAGCCGATGCTGCTCCCCCTCCCCCCGTATCCCTCTCACCCCCCAATTTCAACCGAATGACCCCACTATTTATTAGTTGGTCCTTTCCACGGAAAAAAATACTCTTCCATCCATTTCTCGTGCGTTGACGCCACTGTTGCCACGTTTTCAGAATATTTGCTTTCTCCTAATCATTCTCGGATGTATCTGGATGAAGACTTTCATTTACACATCCTCTTCATACCGTTCCTCTTCGGGATAAACAAGTTCATGGTCAATTCTAAGTTCGCTGTATATTACTGGTCTCTCTACACTGTGTTATATGTGTATCCATTTTCCCGTCATATTCCGTCTCGATTCTCTTTAAAACCGCTTTCTCCCGTTTCTTTCTCGCTCAACCCCCTCCTGTCTAGACTCTCCTAACGCCCATCAATTTTATCATTCAAATTCCATCTATCGTCTCGGTATAGTGGAATGAACGGAGCAAACTCCCTGCAAGCCTGTCTGTTCCTGATACATACGATCCACATGCTCTATTTTTTTCATTCATTCCCTCTCCACATGTTTATTTTTGTTTTACTATTTATTCTCGAAGCGAAGAGCAACTTTGTTGCATCCTACCTTCTCCCGCGAGGCTGTTTTCTTCCCTTCATAATTGGGATAGTCGATTTTTCTTCTTGCCGGAAAGGAGAGAAGAACGCTCGCGGAAGGTTGAATCGTTCTCGTAGTACGCCGTATCGAAATACGACCATGACAGAACCAATGTAAAACCTTCCGGCATTCCGTGGCGAAGATCCACCGGGGGAAGAGGGCATGTTCCCGCTGAGGCCAGTATCAGCATTCACCCATCCCACGAAGAAGATATCACGGTAGCTCTCCTTCCGATAGATGATCTCCGCATCCCTATCGCACCGACATCACTAAATATGCGCCATGAAGTGGTGAGTGGTGGAAGATGTCCCAGCATTCCATGCGTTGAACATTATCATCGTCGTAATAGTGGCTCTAAGAGCTTTTTTGTCTTTGTCTTTTTATGGCTTACCACGCCGCAGAGAAAGAGGATATTTTCGGGTGGTGAGAGAAAGAGAGGATATTTTCCAGAAGTGAAATAATCTCTCCCATGTTTTGAGCACCATCTAAGATTTAAGTGTTGGTTTGGGTAATCCTCGCCGCTCGCTATTCCGGAAGTCGTAGGTAATGTTCACGTTGCGCGTGGGTAATTTAGGCGGATTTTTGGTATTAAATTGAATTCATCAAGTTTCCTCCATCGTGGATGCGCACAAGATCGCCTATGGATGTTTCATAAATTTAACGTTCCTTGATATTTATTTCAACACAATTGAGCATGGATGATACCTCAGACGATCCAGCAATCGTCGTATTCGTGGGTTTTATTGCGTCACATGAAGCATAGAGGATTAGCGGAGACTGGAGAGAGGATCGTCTGAGTGATTACCCTGTCAAGCCCCGCTGACTAGCTTGTTACCCCGTGTTTGTGCCCAGCAAGCATAGTGGATTGATCGTAAACGTGTTTTCTTCAAGTTTATCCACTTTTGTCATGCTTTCTGTCGTTCACTTAATCTTTTCAAACCAAATCTATGAGCATTAACTTCGGCGAAGCGTGCCACTGACAATCACTATTTTCTTATCAAAGTCCTGAGTGTGCATACTCATCAGAAGTAGATATTTCCTTCTTCACATCACCATCGTATTCATTTAGCTCGTACTGATGTGAAAATAATCGTATATTGATTTTGTTCATTTAAATTACTAATACGCTTTATTATTTATTTGTCTCCGAATCAATCCGTCCATCGGGATGGAAGGTAAAGTGCGATTGCATTAACGCCTTGATTTGTAGCTAGCCAAATTATTGTATAGATATTTCATACTATTCCTTCTCTAAGCGGTATTGACATCATGTCCACTTTCAACTTAGCCGCTCTCCCTTAACGGATCCACCAATGGCCTCTGAATTCCGTCTTTGCCCATAGCTTATAGTATAGCCCCTTAGTCCTCAATTTGCACCGCAAGACGAAAACGTTGGACATAGATAGGAAACAGCTTTTCTGGCATGGACAAGAATCACGTATGAGCCAAGAAAGACATCCAACAAAAATAATAGAATTACATCCATCAGGAAGAGGAAAGGAGGAAAAACAAAGAAAAACTTTAGTTAGGAATTAGGAAAGCTAATATGAGAAAGGATAGAGAAATCAAACGAAATAGATCAAGGCATCAGACAGCGTCGAAAGACGTTCTTAACCAATGAAATGTATAGATAGCATGCTGCCTTTACGGTCATGGATCGATTGAAAGAAAAATTGTAAAAAATTAAATAATGAGCGCTCATCTATCAGGTTTCTTTGTTTATGGTTTGTTATTCCTTGTGCTACTGTGAACTCCTGTTGTACATACTTGAGTGATTATGCGTTTTAGTTTTTTGTTCTTTTCTACAGTGCACATTTGACTTCGGGAAAATAATAAATTACCTACACACCTGGAAAAAAGTCACGGTTTCCTGAAAGCTCGTATCGTGGAATTTCCTGAGATATTTCGTCAGTGTTCTTGACGGAAAATGCAACCTGTGTTCTGTTTCTGTGGTTATTTCTCTCAGTTTGGAACCATGAAAGGATAGAACGGTTATTCTACTCTCCCTCTCTCTCACCCTTAATCTTGGTGGTAGGGGAGAAGCAGATATTGTGATAAGCATAGGAAGTATGGACCTGTTGGTGTTTTTGGCGTAAGCGACTATAAGCGGATGTGTCCGTAGTGTTGTAGGTGGATTTCTCCCCGATAAATAGATCGTTGAGAGATATTCCGAAACTTACATGAAATTGTTTGGTTCCGTAAAAAATTTCTCTTTTAAGCATTTACTGAAGCGCAGGCTTTTTAGTTTCTTATAAAAGATTCTATTCTGTATTTGTGATAAGAAGCAAGACGTTCGAAATATTTTCTTCGTATATAGCCATGCTGTCAGGACGTCGAAGATAATATTTCATTCCTACTGTATTTTTCAAATGTTTACCGATTCAATGTCGATAATATCATCGATGACATCGATGTCAATAATGTCATCGATGTCATCACCAATCATCAATCCTAAGATTGGCTCTACGTATCTATCCACTCCATTCTCTTGTAAGCAAACGTCGTCACATTTACTTGTAAGTACGTGAACATAAGTATTTTATTTTACAATTCCCACTACCTTCTCCATGTATTTCATGCTAGGTCTAATGTGATTTTACAAAAAATGAAAAAATCTCTCCTTGCCAGTCAAAATTTAAAAAACTCTCCCTGTACGATCAACACGTTTTCCCTCTGTTTTTCCCTCAACTCTTGTGCTATAAAATTTAGTGATCTATTTTGAGAAATTCCTTCATCGTATATTCATCAACCCTTCCAGCCATTGTCTTATTTTTTTGGTAATTTATCCTTCCCGGTTTGCAAATAATGTCAACAGTGTAGCTCATGTAGTACCGACACAACAGTGTAATGTGTGTACTCGTATTTAGTGTTTGTTGGCTTGCACCCTGTCGCCTATATTTTTGCAACGGTGCCAATATTTCCGTTCATAATTACATGTGTATAATAGCCACTTTAGAAAAGGATGGCTAACTCAATTACGGTGTTACATCTGTCATTCAAAGAAGTTTACGGAGTTAGAGAAGAAGTTTAAGAAAATCGATGGAAATATAACATTATATAGCTCAATTGGGCAAATTGCACGAGAGCGTACGCGAACGTTCATGCAACTCAAAGATTTCCTCAGCATCTTCTTTCGTGAGTTGAGCATCTGCGCATATTCAGCATTTTCATTCCTTAGTAATTTGAAAATCCTTGTTCTATGTGACCAGTCGTTCACTGTAGTCAATCATTCACGTGAACTCCCTATCCCATCCTCTCCTCGAAGAGCCTTTAAATCGGAGTAAGGGTTTTGAATAATGGCGTAAAATGTTTATTTGATGTCGTTGGTATTGCGAGCTCAAAATAGGGCGAGAGATGCCCACGCAGAGGGTTGCGCTATATTTATAATGCAGATGGAGGAATATTTTAGTGCCTCACGTGTTTATTTTCAGTGGGGGAGATGGGAGCTCGGAGAATTATTTTTTTTACTATTTACCCTTTCATCCAAAACGTTGTTGATTGAACGGAATCCGACGGAAGCAAATAAAAAAATCATCCCGGAGTCCCACGTTTGGTTTCATTTATTTCCTTATTGAATTTATTTTTAGTCTGCCGACGTCGTGAATATTCCATGTCGCACATGCTGATGAAAACTTCATCGCGTAAAATACCCACGGGAGACGTAAATCTATTTTCGGACGCCTTTTCGAGGGGGGCGGGGGGGAAAGAGAGGGCACAATAACTTATGCACCCCGGCGAGTGACACAGGTGGCGTGGCGGGGATGCCTCCGATTGGTCCGCGCCCTGCGTCACGTGACCCCTTCTCTCTCTCTCCTCCGTATCCTCGCCACCACTCTCCCCTCTCCGCCGCTAACTCGGGAGGCAGAAGAAGATGAAACCGCGGGAGAGCTTTTCGGAACTCGCCGCTCCTCTTCCTCGACTCGCATCCCGCGCCCATTTTCCCTCATCGACCTTCCTCCGACCCACCGCGCTTCTTCTCTTCAGCCCTTCTTCCCATCCCTTTGTGTCCTCATTTTTTTCTCTTGCATTTAATCTTCTTTTTACTAACGAGGAGTGTCTCGCATCGAAGACGTTCGTCACATGTCGTCCCGAATGTAAGAGGACGGAGAGAGAGGAAAAAAAGAGACCCTCGACGACCAAAGAGGGAACATTTCACATGCTCAGACGCGGAATCTTTTAATATTTGTTTCAAAATAAAACTAGGTACTCATTCCTGCTTAAGGAGTTTTTATTTACTTCCCTTTCGCGAACATGTATTCTCCATTATTCTCTATAAGTTGGAATCCAATGTTTTCGTGCTTAACACGGATAAATTAGTTTTATTTTGCTATGGTAGAATGAATATAGGCAGGCCCACTCATTGAGCGAATGTATATCGTAATTTACTTTTCAATTTTGTAACTGTCACGTCACATGCAAAATTGCCTAGTCGTCGCGCTTAAGTCCCTTGTAAAATCCTAGGATAATAATATGTGAGTATTTCCCTTTCAGCCCGGTTATTGAATAAATTATACAAACAAGGACCTATGCAAGAAATGGGAAAACTTTGTGATTCTGCAAAACGGATTTATTTGTTCAACGCGGTTCGATACGATTCATATCTTTCACAGCAGGTTCTGCATGCTTCGCTGCATAACATAAGTCGAAACATTATTGACAAAAATCTCATTCTTTTTATCGCAGTGGCTTTCAATTCCTTTTACTCACAACGGAATTCTACAGAACTTGCCTGCTACATCGCTTTCCAAAACGTCTGCTTATTTCAGTCTGTTTCTCACAGTACTGCCAGGAAAGTAACTTGTGCTGGCCATGCTTTCGGACTTAATTAATAAGCCTTGTCACTATTAAGCTGCCAAACTACTTTTTCCCTGTCCCATCCACAAATTAATTTACTCTAGCTTTGCATTGGATTTCATTTCGTTGTGAAGCGTAGTAGCAAGGTGGCTGATTCCAGGGAAACGCTACCAGGAGGTTCATCAAATTATCATACACTTTAATTATCCCCCTGATCCTATCATTATAGCCGCTCTAAAATACTCCGTGCCTTTGTGAAACCTAATCATTGGGTTTAGGTTAAATTGTTGCCTATCTTCTGCTCACGTTGATTGAATTTTGTGCAAAGTTTCTATTCCGTTTATTTCCATTAAAATGTCACTGTGTTAAAGCATTAGCTGTGGTCATTATGAATTTATAATTTTTAATTCTCCGTGTCCTAATTGTGTCTTGCCCTCCATTTCAAATTTACCATGGTCGGATTTGAATCATTTTCGAGGGGGAAAGCCCGTTCAATTACGCGCATAATTAGTATCGTATCCCATAGCTTCCATCGTAATTAATCGAGCGAATCTGTTAGCAGCCCACAGGATGTATTCCTATTGTAAAACCGCGGTCAACAGTGATACCGCGACCGATTTGAAAATATGAGCACAGTGGATAATGACGTGGTGATTTGTTTTTAATAAGGTCCTCTTTGAGTGAAGTGATTATTCCATGCGCGAAGTCATTCTCTTTTATCTGGCCCAGGACTGTTCGCGCATCCGTCCTTCAGGTGGAGGTGATCGTGTTGACGACTTCGTTGATGATTTCAGCCTCTCACATTCGACGCGCGAATCTCCTCCCTTCTTCGATTCCCGATCGTATGCTTTTCCCCGGAGGTTTCCGGGCGCCGAGCATGACATCCCCGTCCGAACTTCCTTTATCCGTAGGCCGGGAGGGGATACACATCTATTTATTCCCTGAATTTGTTTACTCCCGTCTCATCTCGTCGCGAAGGAAACGTATGCGTACTCTTCTTTTTCGTCTCCGACTGTACTTTCCTCCTTTGAAAAATCTTCCCACACTCTCCTCCGTCATTTTTCTCTCCCTCCCACTTTTCCATACATCATCCTCTCATCCTGTCCCTGGATGTGCCTTCCCCTTCCCCCCAAAATCCTCCCCTCACCTCCCTTTCCTGCCTTCCGCTCTCCATCTGCGTTACCCAGAACCCCCTTTTCCTCCCCAAAGTTCTGTTTTTTGTACCCCTTCGAATGAACTCGCCCCGCGGGGCAGAGCGAATGCGAGCTGTGGAGTCCCTCATTCCAGTCCCCACTCACTTGTCTCTTTCTCTGCTCCCGCTTTTCCTTTTAGATTGGCAATTAATCTCCATGAATGCGTATAAATACACGAGAGTTTGATGAGCTAAAAAAAGGGCCCACCTCCGTGCACGAAAAACATCATCTCCAGACGCTAGTGCAACAGTATGGAGCACCATCAGTTCAAGGGGATCGGGTTGGTGTGGTGGCCAGAGTACTAGCCTCCCATCGCGAGTGCCCGGATCTGAATCCCGGCACTAGCAGAGATTTTTCGCTGGTGGACCGGTCCCCACTTGAGTGCTGTGTGGAGAGCACTTCGAGTACAGTATTCCGTCCGGTATGATTCCTCCGTTAAGTGCTGTTCCCCATGACGCCTTTCGTAAAGAGTAGGATAATTCCGACTCGGGGTTTCTCTCCACCGTTCCTCTGTTCTCTGAAAAATGCTACCTCCGTCCAATGACCGACCTATCCTAAATGGCGCAAAAAAGACCTATTTTTTTCTGTCGTCTACCTCAAAAAACTGAACCGAACCATCAGTTCAATTTGTGCCGAAGCGTTTGGCAAATGAACAAGAAAAGCGGAGTACTTCAAGGGTCAACCGGTATCAAACCATCGTACGTGGTAGACGAGCTGTATTGAAATTTGGGTCAAGTGGTAGCGGTTTGGTTTTGATCAAGGAAGCCTCCAAAATGTCTCGTCAGCCCTATCAATAAAAATGCAAGCGAAGCAACTCAGTATCTCTGTTCAGGTCGAGAATCGATCTCATGAGCAGTGGCGGATTCAGGGGGGGGGTCACAGGGGTCATGACCCCCCCCCCAAATTTTATCAAAAATTTTTATTTTTATTAGTTTAGTAGTTTTTGTATCCTTGTAAAGGATTAAAGGGAGTGTCTATGCAAATGCATGGCTACAAGTCCCAAACGTGAGAGAAGTTTGAGTTGCATTTATCGTAGAGCGTAGCACTTCCTACTGTAAAAAACAAGTTCAAAAATAAAATAAGCTGTGTCCCAACTCGTTAGGCATTAGGGAGCATGGATTTGGGTGCCTAAAATTTAGCTGGCTAACCCAAAAGGGAGCATAAATTAGGACATCCTTACGCAGGTATTGCCATCTGCTGGGATCGAAACCGATGAAAAACAAGAGAATATGAAAGGGATGACAAATGATGTACAAAATCTTATACAATCCATATTGTTAACTTTCTCATGCCATAGTGTATAGACAGAATTTAATTTGAGTTTAGGGTACCGTAGATTAGCATCTTGTCATATTTTCCGTAATTTAGGTAATACATTTATTTTAATGTGGAACAATTCGGCCTTCTCCTACTTCTGAATGAATCTCCCCGTCATGTCACTACTCCCTATAACGATATTTTATTGTGATAAACGAATCAACATGACTTATTTTAAAAATATCAACAAAATTTCAGCCAAAATACTTTCACTCGTTGGTAGCCATCTTCATCGAGTCCACTGCTCTCGCTTTGAATCATGGGAAAAGGATGCACTCGTCGATGCCCAAATCTGGCGGCTGAAAAAGGTACCTAATTCCGCTCCCTTATGATGCCTAACGAGTTGGGACACCCTCCAGGATGGCGTCCTCCCTAAATTCTGGGATGGTACCTATCTGGTGAATTGGGACACAGCTATAGAGCCCGCATAGTCGGAAGTGCCTCAGTGCTTTCGGCAATGTTTGGCAGTTTCCGATGTCTCGTGATAAGCTCGTGGAGCTCGACTGACAGACAAGTGGGTCTTCACCTACCCTTGAATAGTAGCAATAGCCAATATCTGATATAATATGGAATAGCAGGGTCGCACCAGGCGCGTAGCCAGGAGGGTTAAACCCCCCCTGAAATTTTTCATCGGCGAGGAAAAAGAGAAAATAAGGGAGGATAAGAGGAAGGCTATGCGACCCAAGCAGCATCGTATGGCAGTTATTCGTCGGCCCAATGTCATTTTGACGTCACCAATGTCGTTTTAACATCGGCTGATAATTACGATATACAAATGTATACAAATGATACCTTTCTCCGATGTAAAATTAATATCGTTGATCGTATCTTAAATTAATATTTAATAGATATCGTTTTCCGATGCAAAGATGATGTCAGCTGAGCTGAGTATTAAAGGGCATAAAAATGATCATATTTTTCTGGTCGCTGGATTTTATAATTTTGAGTAGTCACATTTTTTCCCCCGACGTCAGAGAAAAGAAAGCCAAACATTTGTGATTGGTCAGAACATCAGAAACCATTTGGAGGCCTACTTATAGAATAATAAATATGGCTTTTTAAGGATTCGATAACACAGAAAGAAAAAAACACGAGCCTGCGTTATCATGTTTCGCTTCCACTCCATATCGCTTGAATCATCAGAATTAGTAAGGATTCGATGTTTGCTTACAAATTGCCGTTCACGCAGCAGGCTTGGAATATCCTACATTTACCGCCAAGAGCAGCTTTAGCGCCGGATGGGGTTCACCTTTGGTCGTGACTTCTTTGACGCCCTTTCTCCCTTGCATTGCCATCCTTGATGGACCGCGAGGGCTCAATCTCTTGTTCCTTGAACATCAGTAAAATTGCCATGCGTATTAGGGATCCTGGGTAGCGTAATGGTCTGAGGAGCCAAAGGTCCGTTGTTCCATTCCCGGTCCAGGTGCATTTTTTCGCATGGCAATTAATGTGAACCACCCACATTGGGTTATAACTCCAATAACTTCAACAGAAAACGTGTTTAAAATATTTTATTACAATGATAACGCTTAAAGTTACGTACCTTTCAGTAAGGGAAGTTCGGTTACGAGTAAAGTAAGTGGCTTATTACTATCATAAACGCTTAAAATTACCCATTTCTTAATTAGGATAGTTGGGTCAGGGTTAAATTGCGGTGTTCTCAATGTGAACGATCTTAGATCGAAACTACCTCTCGCAATTTCTTTTTCCATCGCAGTTTTATTGTACGACCATCCCTTATTATAAATATTTGTAACATGTTTATCCAGGATGCATTTTAGCTATCTTACTTATTAAATCATCCCAATATCATGTTAATGAAAAATCAGTCCATGGTAATATCAAACATACGTCGGCCAAATATCTTTTTTATGCCACTGTATAGTGGTGACTTATGCCTTTTTATCACCAAATTAATATCGGCCCAATATCGTCAGCAAATTTCATTTTTATAATGGCAAATGTTATCACTTTTGACATTTGCAGGTATCGGTAGCCAATATCAGATTGACCAATAAGTGATATTATGTGACGGTGTAAAAATGATATTGGGCCGATATCATGATGCTGCGTGGGGAAGGCTACGTTGTTGCAGAAACCGTGGACTCTTCCTTTAGACGACCAGTTCCCTCATAACGAAGTAGTGAAGAAAGGAAAGTCTACAGAAAATATGCACAGAGATCACATCTTGACAAGTTCCACTGGCTTGTGCTGTCTCGTAAAGACAGGGGGCTGTAGTGTAAATATTGTGTACTTTTTTCATCTGGCTTATGAAAGAAAAGTCCACCACCACGTGACTCCACTTAGGAAATTAGTTAAGGAACCCCTTAAAAGGTTTGATAATCTCTTAGGAGAAAAAGGTGACCTCACCACTCACGAGGAAAACCGATTCCATGCATCTGCAGTTGACAATGGAAAAGACTTTTAACTAACATACAATGAACCATCTTTAGAAATAAAAAACCGACTAAGGGGATCGGGTTGGTGTGGTGGCTAGAGTGCTGGCCTCCCATCTCGAGGGCCCGGGTTCGATTCCTGGCAGTGGCAGATTTTTCAGTGGAAAACCGGTCCCCACTTGAGTGCCTAGTGGAGGGCATTTCAAGTCCAGTACTCCGTCCGTTGGATGGGACGTTAAACCGTGGTCCCCTTGGCGCCTTTCGTTAAGAGTATGCTAATGCCGACACCGGGTTTCTCTGCACCCTTCCTCCGTTTTCTGAAAACTCCTACTATTACACAATTACCAACTAAATGGCGCAAATGACCTCAGCTGTCGGTTTTTATTAACATTTTTGTATGCAATTATTTTCTAGATTTTCCCACTTTCGTAATTTGAAAAAACTGATCATGAGTTGGCTTTCTATAAATTCTTTTGTTTCATGATACTGATGATTCCGTATAGCAATATTAGCACCCAAATCAAACTTTTTAGCAAGCCCCTAATTAAACAGATAGTTTTTAACTTTTATGTATGAGTTTATCATCACTGTAAATCTTTTCCAATGAAATGTTTTCACATTTTCTGTTGTATGAAACATTAATATTTCATAATTATTTTAAACTTCAAGTTGGCTTTTATTTCTTCTCCATTGTTAAACTTCTTAAATGTCTAAAATTGTTCAATTTCATCTGTAGTTAAGAATACAAATGAAATTTTAGGCTCCAAAATGCGTAAAAAATGGGTTTTTTAAAAATTTACACGGGACAACGCCCCTCTCTCCCCGCGGGGGGGGGGGGGGGGCGGGGGGGGGGGGGTACTCCATACTCCCCGGACCCAGGTCATGACCCCCCCCCAAATTTGATGCTGAATCCGCCCCTGCTCATGAGCCAGTTCTGGAAATGAAAGTTACCTTCGGCATTGGCATTCCGGTCCCCGATTGGTTGTTGAGTGGAGCGAACCAAGTTCCTGATCAGCCGTCCTTCAGATGGGACGTCAAATGCTGAACGCCTAGTCGCCTTTCGTTGAGAGTAAACTAATCACGTTGCCGGGTTACTGTCTACCCTTCTTCCAATATCCCAAGAAGCGTACAAGCTCTTCCCAATAACTCACCTGTTTTAAATAGGCGTAAAAGAACTCGGTTTTCGGTCGCCTTTCCCATGTAGCTATAATTACGATGAATGGCAGGAAATCCTCGAATACATGACTTCGTCAGCGACTTCCGTTCAGTCAAAAAAAAAATCGTCAATGCCATGTCCGGCGTATTACGCTGAGATGGCAACACCACTACCTCCGTGGCATCCTCTCGCGGGAAGAAGTGTTTAATAGCCTTTTCTCCCCGCCGTGGCAAAGGAAAGCGATTTGTCTCCTCGTCTCCCTCATTCCTCTGATCTCTCTGTAGCTGGCGACGCTGTCCGGCGACCAAAAGAGTGCAAATCCACCCGTTCCCCCTTTAACCCGTTCCCCCCCCCCCCCCTCCTTCTCGTGTCATGGCCCGAAGATAGATCCCGTCAGCCGTAACTGCTCTTCCTCCCTCGCCACCTCCCATGTCCCTCTCCTCGACAAGAAGAATCAACCCTCTTGTTTAATTCCCAATGACGCATTTTGTTCGGCTCCCCGAATGGTGTCTCCGCGGCGAGACGAATGTGGAGCTCAACTTCTTCCCGGCGAGCTAATTGATCTTTATTTTTGGCGTGAGAATGGCGTGTAATGGGGGGGGGGGGGGGGAAGACAACCGGACGGACTCTTCCGCCCTGCAGTTTTTTTTTGTTCGCGGAATCCAAGTTCCACGGTTTGCATCAGAGGCAGAAACTGCGCTGTGGATATATAGACGATGAGTTATTATGTGGTTTTTATTCCCTCCCAAATGATCAATTCAAACTTAAAAGTGCGCGCATTTACCGATGACGTGAGGATATCGTTTTGCGCTCACTTAATGCGGAAATCGTGACGGGCAAAAATGAGGGCGCTGGCATGCGGACAGAGCCATTTCAAACTAAGTGACGAGGAGTAGTTATTGGTGTTTTTTTGTCTTGATCTTCTAATTGCGTGTTATAATTGCTCCTAGCATAAAATATTAAACGAAAGTTTGCTAATGGTTCATACCACCTTAGTCTCTGTGAGGAAGCATATGTTGAAAGGGTTGTGTAGGGGAAATTTTAATGCTTTCTTGTACGTGCTCCATGCACCCTTTTCTGCGTGCTCGCATTGTCTATGTATAAATAACAATAATTTTTCTTTAGATGTCCCCTCTGTTCACGTTCCCTTCCACTTTTTAACCAAAAGTCGTGAATATTCCCATTTTGGTTTATCATTATCCCTAATCGCTGAAATTAGTGTTTCTATAGCATAATGGAGACTAAGGCACCCGTTCTTTGATTCTTTATATTTGTTAAGCACGACAGGTCACAGATAGTCTACCTGTCATTTTCAGGCACTTAGAGGGTGTAGTGGATAAATTATGAATCCCTTGACGTAGTGGGACGCGATTCACTTAATATATTGTATATCTCTTAATATAAGTCACTAAGCAGTGCATGGAGGAAAAGGCTCCTAAACTATCTCAAAAGTCCATTGTGTTTTGTTGTTGTTGCTCTCAATAATAGCCAAAAGCTTCAGTTTTGATGTGCGATAATAACGGGATTTTTCACTGTTTAAAGAATGTTTTGCGTAATCCTCAAAATGTAGGTTTCATCAGCGGCTGCCTAAAATACGCCATCACTGGTAATTTCCAATTTGAAATTGTTTACATTCTATGATACTGAAGCTAGAGTTCCTAATTTTCTGTAATGCCACATAATACTTCCATATTTTTAGCTGCATGGCCAAAAAATCCTCATCTGTCCAGTAATGTATTAATTTGGTTAATAAATATTTATTGATTGTGAGGAGTGATTGCTAGCAAAGAGCGGGAAACAAAGAAAATTCGGTTGAATCTATCGTAACATGTGACAGCTTTCCTCGGAAGCAAGTCCCCACACTCTGAAGTGGTGGCATCCATGAATGTGTTGGGTAAAACTATAATATTTGATTTTCGACGAGTTTTATTTTTGGAGTAAAGTAATTCACATTTCCGTTTACAATTTTTTTAATGAGTAACGAAATAAATAAGTTCATGTCAATTTTTTTTCACCTATAATAAATGTAGTAGTGAGGCAAAATGACCCTCGCAGTCGACTCACCCTTAATTAACAACTGATTCCGAAATTGGAAATCATTGTAAAATGATAAAAAGAACATCATGCCCATGGTCCAACAAAGCAAGAGCATATTAAAAGGAATTTTACTTTTTTTTACGATTTTACGTGAATGTTTACTACCCCAAAGTTCCTCCTTTCCTCCCTACAGGAGCGTTCTGCAAGGATCTTCGAGGTCGTCTGCTGCCGCTGGCGGCGCAGGCACCTCCGGAGATGGCGCCTCGTCCTCCGCCTCCGGGCCCTCGGTCTCCGAGGGCTCCGCTGCCGGCGGAGGACCCCCAGGTGCTGAGAGGATGGAGAGCGGGTCTTCAGCCGCCCCCTCCTCGCCCTCCTCTTCGTCCGCGGCCTCCACCGCCTCCTCGGCGGCCGCCGTTGCCGCTCACCAAGCCCTCCTCGGCAAATACGATGAGGACTTCCCACTCAGGAAGACAGGTCAGTGGCGTACGACTCGTGGTCGCCCCCATCACTTCAATGGAATGAATTTCCCGTGCGCTTGCCTCCAACAACTCTCGAATCCGCATGATCTTTTTTCTTCACTTATCGACTTTGTGTTGTTTTGTTATATTTCTCTAATCCGCACTCCGTCTGTGTTACCTCTAGCTGCAAGCATTCAATACTTATACCTGTCTCAACTTTACCCTTTCCTTGTTTTATGATTTATTTGCATAATGAATGTTTAACTTTCAGAGTGCTGTATGGTAACGATAACAACTGCCATTTACTTACATCTGATAAGGTTGTTGCAGCAGAATCAGTAGCCCTGCAATGCTTTCAACGTAACAAGGAATTGTCATTAACAAGTTGAGAGTAAAAGTTTCATCCTGAATTTATGTGATTTTCACCAGAATGGCTTGCATCTTACAATTCTAAACAATCCACTATGAAATCTGTTCATTTGTTCATTTGTTAGGGGTTTACATTTATGAGTATTACCTCCTATAAGTTTTTATGAACTGTAATTCATTTCAACGAATCCAGGCTCAACATTTAAGGAATTCACTATTGCTTCACAAACAGGTTAATGTATATTTCCAATGAAATTTTATTGTGATACAGTCAAGCCCTTTTATAACAAAGTTAAAGGGGCCGAATATTTACTTCATAATAACTGAACTTCGTTAAATGTGGACCAGTTTTTCAGAGCCTCTCTTTGACAGGGAATAGCCTTTGCTTCGTTATAAATGGGTTTGATATAATTGGGCTTGACTGCATAACTAGTTTCTATACATGGGCACTATATTCACATATCTGATCTGAAACTGATTAACAGATAGTGTCTGGTGCACTGGAATCAAGTTTCTGTAGAAAGATTCTTTCCTTATTGAGTATTGTAGTCATTTGATGTTCTTAACTGCTTGTTCCTGTGATAGACAAACTTCATGTCATTTTTTTGCTTATTACATGACCAGCAGAAATTTTATGTGAAAATTTGGGTTTTGTTATGGGTCAAGAACAAGAGAATTGACAGAACTTTGACCATAGAAGAAATGTCTGGATTATTTGGGATTAAGCAGATTTGGTCTAGGAATAAAAAATAAATGGATAAATTAGACTTTTTAATCTTTGGTAATTTGTATTTATTGTCATCTGTTGCATATGTTTTACACCAGGTATTCTTTTCAAATGATGCATTACTTCCAGTGCTGTACACATACTTGGACTTTTTTCCACACTTAATCCCTCTTCACATCCTTAGTGATACATTTATGGATTTTCAGTGTCTTGCACAACTTGGTAAAGTTGATAGTATGCTGTCACTTATGAAGTAGATTTCTAAATAATTTTGTAGAGCTTACTTTTTCAATATCTGTTACGTACATTTTACAGTTTCTGTGCAACCTCTTTATTCCAACCCATTTTTTGCCATCTTCCTCTGCATTGTCCCCCCCAAAGCTTAACACTTTGCTGGACCCCTTTCTGTACTTAGAATTAATTCGTATGAATACAATCCCTTCTGGAAAGTAGATGCATAGCATGAATTCAGGATAGCCGTTCAGGTTGTCTTAGCCATCATGTAATTCAGGTTAATTTCTCACTTACTATATATTCAAGGTGTAGGATTCTTATTGATCTCAGGAGCTTCCCAACAAGTTACTGCGCTTTGTAACATGTATGCTTCGGCACAATGAATATCCTATTCAATGTATTGTATTTTTCAAAAACTCTTTTCTTAGTGATTGTTTGATACAGTGCTCACACAGTTTTTCTTTGAGTGTGATTCTTGGTTAACATTTAAGTAACACCTGCGGAAAAGCTAGCAATTCCACCCCATCTTCTACTAAACATTTCTATTTTTAAATTGTTCTCACTCATTAAATGATGCCTGTTACTCATAAATCCAGTGTTTATTGTAGAATAAAATATTTTCATACAAAAATGCCTAGTTTTTTACTCAAGTCATTTCTGGCTTAGTAATCATTTCATGCTACAGTCTAACTTTAGCAGTAGTCAGATGATGTGCATTTTTTGAGTGAAGGTATGCCTTGGTTACTTTTAATCTTGCCTTATGATACTCTTTTTCATAATTTAATTTTTTTCATTCACAAAATTGTATTATGCCTGCATGATTTGTGCTTAAGTTTTTGCTATGAGCATGCAGCAATTTTTGTACAGCTGTACCATTATATGGTCAGAAAATAGTCTTAATTCTCTGCCTATATATTTTGAACTTTTTGATAATAGAGGACAAATAACTTCAGGAAGAATATTCGTGCCATATGCTGTCATATGTCTCTGTGTAATACCTTCAGAAACCAATAAAAGCCTTGCTTTTAGCACAATTGAAGGCCAGAGAAGTCATCAAATGCCAAAGTAATAAATGTCAATTTTAATTTTCAGCTAATTCCTAAACTAAAATGAGCACTGCCTTGTGATAAATTATAGATTATTAGCTAGTTTTGTGTTATTTTTTATGATAGAGTGTCAGTGAGTAAAAAAGTGTGTGTTTTTTTTAGTGAGATATGTTTTTTAAGCTGTAGAATTAGCAGATGCTACTAGTTGCTAACATACTTACTCTTTCTACACCCTTACCTATCTTCAATACCTCCCCAAATGTTGTGTCGTATATGCCTTCCTGTAATACCTTCCTGATTCCCTTTTAATCTAAACCTTTCTCCTTCCTGTTCCTATATACCTTTCATGGTATTTTTGTCCAAAACACACACTGCAACTGCATAAAAAATTAAACCTGCCAATCCTAAAAAAAACATCCTACCCAATTACTCACAATACACTCCTGAATCCTTTTGTGTACTATTAACATGCAGCCTCCGAGCCAAACCTGCTGAAGGTGCGTCTTAAGCAAAGAGTGATAGAGCGGCGCTGTAGCCCCATCGTCCGACGCAAGGAACGACTTCTTGGCAACCTCAAGAGGAGGTCACAGCTTGCAAGTACGGCTTTTGAACTGCCCGGCCATCTGCCCAATCGGCCACATCTCTTTAAAAAAGAATGTTGTCTGATGGCCTTCCCTTCTCTTTTTTTGATCATTAAATAATTTTTAAACTGCAAATTTTCTTTTTTTTTAATATTACCTAAGTTTTATGCATTGAAAGTGCATTTCGTATTACTGTACATATGGGTAATGACAGAAAATTTTGAATTATACAAAAGATGGCTGAGGGAAGTCAATTTATTCTCCATTCATTGAGATGTATTTGATGGGCTATGAGTGAGTATCATTGCTTAGTTTCATCATTCAGATGAACTTATTGAGCTTTGTTTTCACTATGCTGAAATGCCTTATTTTTTAAACTATGCAATTGTGACCAATTAATACATTCTTACTGTAAGTAACTCTACACCTCGCAGTTTTTAACCTAAATTGTTGATTTGCATTGCGTTTACTTGTGTTTTGAGACTTTTATGTAGTCAGCATGAAAAATTAGTAGTTTGCACTTTGATTTTTATAAATTAACAAAGAGTGGTCTAACTTCATAACCCCAATTAATAATTCCTTTACATCATTGCATTCGCAAAAGGTGGGTATTTTGGATAAAGATTTATTTGTTGAATAGTTGTTTTGTTGCAGTTGATTTGACTATAAATTCAATTAATTTACTGAGGAATTTTACTTGCCTTTCTTCGACTACTACACTTGACCCATTTTTGAATTGGGCACTATTTCTCCCTTGGTGCAGTGCTATCTTGATATGTTCATTTATATGCCTCGAATAAAGTTGGTTATTTTAAACTTTATTTATGCATAGTCACCTGCCTCTCTGTAATTTCTTACTAAACTGTGTGAACTGGAGTGGGTTTGCAGTTGTACTTTCATCACTCAGAAAATAAAAATCAGTTATCATTAGCTCAGCCAATAATTCTACTGTCTACTACAATAATAATAAAAAAGGAGGTTTATGGTAAAAGTCTATTTCCATGATTTTAATCCTATGGGGTTTCATGTCATTGAGTTCTCTCAAAGTCTTTAAAGGAAGCATTCATTTTTGTCTTTATGTGTAGTTAATAAATGCAGTTTACTCTAAATCGGGAATTCCTTAATGGGGAGAGAAATATCCTCTGTTAATTTCCCTTTTTTGTGACATAATGATTCAAATTTAGATTATATTTGGCCAGAAGTTTTGCGACCACATTGTAATTGTATGAGGACGTTTGGAGCTCTAGTTTGAGGCATAAATGCAAACATATAATTTACTGAAGGCACATTTTCTCTCTTAACATTCACAGCTGCTGCTGGGGGTGTGCAGACCACGCAGCCAGGAAATGGGACCACACCTATAATGGAGGTAAATGTTGTTGTAAATGTTTCCTGTTTTTTTTGGCCGTGGTAAAAATTCTTTGTTATTTGTTAACTCAATATCCATAGCTCAGTTTTTTTAATTTTCTACTCCAAAAAACAAACCCCATAAGCATAGATTTATTGTTGCTTTTCAAAAACAAAAAACCATCAACCACAATGATTATTAATAATGTATTGATGAGATGTTTTATTACTTCTAATTTGTAATGAATTCTTAATCACTCTAGTTAAATGGTTTATTTTCCTAGCTGCATATATGACATAAAAAAGATTGATGAAATGTATATAATATGGAGAGAATATTTATTTTTTCAATTTTAATGGTGGTATATTGTACAGTTAGGCTACAATGAAGACTTTTACCATTTTGTAACTCTTTCATATCTTTACGAGAAATAAATACCTTCATGCAATTTTATCATTTATATAGAGACCAGACTCATTTGGTCAATTGACCTATCTCCTGATGAATTTCAATATTTCCTTATGAATTTCAACATTTCCTTATGAATCGCATATTTCATTTCAGGAGGGAGGGACATCACCGTATGGAGGCCCCTTGGGTGCAGGCAACCAGGGTAGCATCAGTGACCTCTCCCTGTATAGCAGTCCATCCATGCCAAACATATCTCTTGGTAGGCCACCTGTGCCTCACAGTTCAGCGGTAAATACCAGAATGATTATTCTTTTTTTCAGCATTGGTTTATTTTAGTTTCCTAACTGCTCTAAAGTGACATGGTAATACTTTTTTAAAAGTCTACTGTGGTACTAAAACACATTTTGAATTTTCTGCCTGTCCATCACTTAACTGGATTTAGAGCCAGTGTTCATTGTGTAGCCTCGTTTTACTGTTAATCAAATCTATATTTAGTAATGGAGCATTTTTTTATTCGTCTAGAAATTTCTCTTTGATTTTTTGGTTAAATGTTGGTTATTGGTGCTCTAATGGATTAATGGATTAAGAGGCCTGGCTTCTTAATCCTAATTCAAACACGTGCTTGGGTTAGGATTCGATCCCTTTGCCTTTGAGTTGCATGACCAACTTAGTACCGACCTGGCTGCCACAACCAGCACATTATTTCAAGTTATGTCACTTCTTTTGCCATTTCCAACCCCTCCTACCTGACATTGCACATAGTTACAAATTGGGATTTATGAAAAATCTGTATGAATCCTTTATGCTTCAGGGTACTAGAATGATAGGATGGTTGTCAATCCTTTCAAATTTTTAAAATAATTAATCGTGGTTTTGCATGGAAAAATGAATTTAATTATGACTATTGAAACAGTCACTGAATGCCATCCTAATGAGGAAAATATTAGAAGCTCTCTATGTGTGCTAGTGCTCTGATTCCGTAGTTGCACTGACAATAAAATGGCTTCCTGGAAAATAGAGAGGAAATATCTTTGGTGTCACACATTATTTAGCAGCATGCAATAGTTTGCCTTCGTGTTTTCATGCCATTGAATTTTTTCACTTTTAAATTAACGAGGAAAAATACTTAATGTCATTTTAAAATCGAATGGCTTAAAATACATACTCAAGAGGTTATAAATTTTTGATTAAGACAATTAAAAAAGAATAGGAAACTACCCTATTTGATTACATGTAAGTACTTCAGCAGAACTGTATTATTCTGTAATTGTTTACTGGCTGGTTATGTTTTTATTTTGTCATTCATCCATCTAAGGTCCCATTTTTTTAACTGCGTCTGTTGGTGATGAATTGTTTTATACTATTTATACCTCATTTTTTTATTTATTAATTCTTAGGAGAGTATGAAATTGGCCCCTGTGTCCGAAGCTGAGGTGAGAGCTGCCTTTACAGCCAGACTTGGCATGCCTCTCACAGGCCAAATGATGCCAGGCACTATACCCTTCTATCCAACCTTACCCGGTGAGTTTGATTAGGTTTTCTTTTACATATATTTTTCTTTATCCGCATTGAAGTATTCTTGATCATAGTGAAAAATTGTCATTCTATGCTAAACCTTGTGTGAATTGAATTTTATCCTTCCAGTATAATTAACTTGTTGATTTATAATAGCCATGTAATCATGCTTGTAGATTCAGCCAGAGATGGCAATGGACAGTAAATATAGGACCTTACATTTCATCACTCTTTTAATTATCTTGACTTTAAATCAGCCTAATTTGGTTTTTAATACTTATTTATCATGTCCACAGTAATAGAAGCAGAATATAGCAGCCCTACATCTCCAACTTACATTCATAAGCAGATGCAGTCTCTGGAGCAGGCCTCTAGGGTTCCTAATTTGCTACCCAGCATGTACCAAGGAGTGCCACCAATCACAGACACACAGGTGAGTACTTCAAAGAGGTGGAGTTTTTGTGCCCCCACCTGTGACTTGTGCTTAGAATATAAACTCTATCTTTGAGGGCTGGATGAGACTGATTCCCCTGAATGGTATTAGAGGTCCCCATAATGAAGAAGGGGAATGAACCTTGGATAGAATATGATTCTGACTCATAATTCTCTCAAAACATTCTTCATTAGCATTGACAGTGAGGGAGAGGACAATAGGGATGTAGAGATAGGTATAAATCTGGCGGTAAAGTTAATGGCCATTAGTATTAGAAAGGGAGACAAATATATCCTTGTGTGGACCTGGTATCAATTGTACAAGAGAACACCTGAACATTTTTCTCATTTTGTTCTTCATCACTGATCGTCAGTTGTAAGATTAGTTCTACAGAGTTGTCCTCTGGCTGTCCAGTTTGACCGATCTTTTCTTCGCATCTCTACAAAATGAACCAACCAGTGTTTAACGCAAAAGTCATTCTGGTTGGTGATGGCTCACCAAGTACCAAGCCCAATGACATGTGGAATTCACTTCTATGGTTAGAGGGTCCAGTTTCTTTCCCTGCATCGCCGTGGTTTTCCAGAAAAATATGGTCCCCAAATAGATGGAAGGTAGAAGGGACCTTCTTATTAACCCTTTTGCTCTCACAGAATTTGTGTTTTACCCTCCCAGAAACCTCACAGCTATATTTTGAGAATATTTACTCTTTGTTGGAATATTTTTGGTCAGTCTAACATAACATATTGGACCAAGAAGTTTGAAATTTCAAGCATATATTTTAAGCATATAATAGCTTTTTACTTTGAAATGATGCATTAGTAACTTTGTAAGCCATTTCTTTTATTTTTACAAAATAGTGTGTTTGAATAAAAACCATATTTATCTTGAGCCGATGTATCCACACATTTAGCACTTTAATTTAAAGCACAGGAAGCTGATATATTGGTATCTAGAGCACCAAAATGTTAATTCATTCCTCATTGTAAATTGAATCAATGACAAATCGGAGGCCACTACCCAAGTTCATGTGTTCATTGGTGTAAATTGGTGTTATAATTATCTCTCTCACTGTTTTCCAGGTTGCGCATGCCCGCCTCCACAAGCAGGGCCACCGTCCTCTGGGTCGCACGCAGTCGGCCCCACTGCCCCTTGGCCACCCAATGCTCCAGGGTGGGGGCCCCATTCCCCCCCACCCTCTCCACTCGCTTGTCCAGAACCACCACGGCCATCCCTCGGCCCACCCCCTTCACCCCCATGCCCACCACCAGCTGCAGCAGCACCCGCCCCACCCCCACCAGCTGCCCTCGTCGGCCCACCCTCACCCCCTCACGGCCACCTCCATCCCCCATATGCACCACTCCCAGCACCCCATGGGCCCTCCGCCCCCCCTCTCCACCGCCTCCTCCTCCAACTCCTCCTCTCCATCCTCACACTACGAGGAATACCTCTACGAACGGCACCAGCTCCAGCAGCACCACGGCCCTCCAAGCGCAGCGGCACAGCAGGAAGCCGCTCATAATTTCCTCAAACAGGCAAGTAAAAAACCTTTGGCAGGTAATGGGCCTTAGATTTTATTCACAGTTTCCCATGGGAGTGTGTGGGCTTTGTATGACATTGTATGCAGCCATGTTCTGCTATGTGAGTGTATTCACTTCAAGTCAAATAAGATTGAACGAGTAACAATTTTAATAATGCTGGTGACCATTTAAAAGCATGATTTTACAGTGATTATACAATGTTCTTTATATTACTCTCAGTAACTCTATGGTGAATTAACCAGTTTTCTTTAAATTGATGACTTTAAATTTAAAGTGACTGTGATAATATCAGTAAAGTGACTTACACCAATGTCTGTGAACATGTAAATCTGCTTCGAGTCTGTAGTATAATGAAGAAACTGAACTTGTGAATATTCAAGAATCTTGGACAAAAGAATGAGAAGACTAGAAAAGTTTGAAGTCTCATGTGGTAAAGGTAGTGGCTTAGAATCATCAATAGAAGGATGGAAAAGAGAGCAAATGAATTTCTGGGCGAGGATCAGTTTGGATTTCGGAAGGGGAGAGTCACTCAGGATGCAATTGTAGTGATGAGAATACTAGTGGAAAGGAATCTAAAATATAATCAGGATGTATTCTTGTGCTTTGTTGATTTCGATAAGGCAATCAACCAAGTAAGGTGGGAAAAGTTAATGGGAATCTAGGGGAAGATGGGAGTAGACTGGAGAGACAGGAGACTGATCCAGAATTCATGCATGGCACAGAATGCACAAGTGAGAGAAGCTGATAGAGAATCAAATTGGGCAACATAAGGGAGGGAAGTTAGGCAGGGCTGCCTGTTATCATCGGTACTTTTTAGCATATGCTTAGAGGAAATGGTTAGAGAAGCTTCGGATGAGCTGGAGGCTGGAGAAAAGGTCGGGGGAAAACGGATAAAATTGGTGAGGTTCATGGATGCCCAAGTACTAGTCAACCAGTCAGCCCACTGCTTACAAAAAATACTGGATGCATTGCAGGGACAGTGCGAAAGATATGGGATGAAGATAAATCAGAAGAAATGAAAGTAATGAGATTTACAAGAACAAAAAAGGCCAATTTAAATATTAAGAGTAGGAAGTCAGGAGTTAGAGAAGGTGGAGCAATTTTGCTATCTAGGTGTTGCGTTGGAAGAAAAAGGGTATAGCCACATGTAAATGAAAAGGAGAATCACATTGGCAAAGAAGTTTTACTTGAAAGCGTGAACTTATGACACAATGAATAGTGAAGTAAAGAAAAGACTGTTGAGAAGTTTAATATGGAGTGTGCCACTATATGGTGCGGAAAAGTGGGCTTTGAGGAAAGAAGATGAAAATAATCTTAGGGCTTTTGAAATGTGGGTGTGGAGAAGGATGGAGAAAGTAAAGTGGGTTGAAAGGAAGGCGAACAATAAAGTGCTGGAATTGGTAGGAGAGGAAAGAAATTTGATTGATGAATTTAAGAGAAGGCAGGAAATGTGGATGGGGAAATAATGAAGGGTATAAGTGTTTTGAAGGACATGATTGAAGGAAGAATCTTGGGTAAGCAGGGAAGAGGAGGAGAAGAACAGGTAGCTTAGATAGAATGATGGGTGGTAGGAGGTATGAGGGGCTGAAGAGGGTGGTGTGGGAGATATTAATGTCCATTTAGACCTACCTTCACCGATAGAATAGTAATAATAGAACAAGTCAGTTGATATCAATAGGGTGTCAGGGAGGTTAATTCAAAGATAATTCTGGGCACAAACGTTATGTACTGGAAAGTTCCAATAAATAATGGGCATGAGGTAGTGAGAACCTGGGAGAGATTTCTCAGCTCTTTTCTTTTCTATCCCTCAGAATGAATGTGAGTGTTTTGTTTATTAAATATTTTTATTTTTACTCCATCTGCAGCAAATCCGACAGACAGTGCTTACCCGTGCTGGGACCAGAGGGCAGGCTGCAGGTCAGCTTGGTCAGCCCCAAGCTCATCAACAGCATTTGGATGAGGCACATGAGGTGGAGGACAATGTAGCCGAGGTAAGAAGCTCCTCATCCCTCCATTTCTTCCCCATTAACATCTCCTGCATCATCTATTCTTATAAATGTTTGGATATTGTAATAGGAGATTCATTATTAATATCTTACTACCTACCTCCTTGAAGAATGTTTTTATTATGAAAATTCCGTTAATTCCACGCTGTGTAATTTAACAGCAAGCTTCTTGGTTAAAATACTGTATTTCTCAGTTCTTAATACAATAATTTATTCTTCCAATACAATTACTTTTACGATTAGAAAATTTGGAAGTTAGGCACCCTACTAGGCAATAGGCCTCTTTTTAGGGTGCCTTCAGTTATGTTTCAAATGCATTGCTCGGAAACGATGATGATATAAAAAGATTTTTGAAAATAAAGACACGTTAGCAAAAAAGACAAATTGTGTTAGCGGAGCACAATTTCTATGTTATCACAAGACATACATAAGCAATTATTTTTTTACAGATATGCACTCTGATTGTTTGAGTTTGACTTAATAAGAAAATAGTTATAATTAATATTTTAGATGTGGCAATTAGGTAGCAAGAAACAGCCATCAGAGCTGTAATAAAAACCACTCTTATGCATACAATTTGTAGTAAGAGAAGAGATTGTTAATGCCCAAATATGTCTAATATGTGAAAGTTATATGTGTCGAATCCCAGAGCACACAAATGTTAGATAGTGCACCTTTTGCTCTGCTGTAATATAGTCTGCAGTGAGAGTTTCTCCACTTTTAATGGTTGTGTCAGCAAATCATCTGTTCAATGTGCTCTTGAAACCCTTTTCACTGACAACAGTGTGTGCACAAGGACAATGTCATCTCTTGTTGCACAGCATTATTCAGACCTTATAAACTGACGTCTATGAATCAGTAGGAAGTAGGGAGTGACCATAACATTGATTTAGTGCTCTTGTAATAATAGTTTGACCTTTGACTCAAATTGTTCGATAGTTATCGTTCCAATTTTCTATGATGGCGAATTTTTAGCATTAAATGCAAAAATTTCAAGCAGAAATGTATATGAGAATATGTTTTTGCTTGTATTTCTTCAGGTTATTGATCTCACTGAGCGCAAGGGGGAGAGTGAAATGGCACAGCAGCAGAGGGACAGGGAACAGTTTTTGCAGCAGCAGAGGGACCTCATGATGAGACACACACTGCAAGTCAGTGAGGGTGAGCATTGTGCATTGCGTTTGTTTGTTCGTCCTCGTTCTTCCTGTTTCCCTCTATGAAGACTTTTCATGGTTACACAGCAGTGACTTCTTGGATTGGCAGAAAAAGGGAAAGTAAATCTTTTGGATGTTCTGTAAACCCTCACGTTTTCCAATCGCAGTCTTCAACCTGAGGTCGGTTTTATCTGATCATGCGCTGTGCTCACTGGTGCACAAGTTTGAATTCCAAGGCTAATTATTTGTCCTATATCACCTGAGCTACCTGGAAAGAATTGACTCCCAGAAAATCACTTATCTAGGATTTATCTGATCTTGTCTAAAATATTGCCATGGATTTTAGGTGTAGACTCAGTACTTTACCATTGGGCTTCCACTCATTTCTGTCACCTTTTCTGTACATTTTCTCACTTTTGTGGTTTACTTGACGAGCCATAACTTTCTTTATCTTTATAATTATGTTGCAACTATTGAGATTTAAAGGAGAAAATGTAGCTTTCTTTTTATCTTCAATATTTTTTCTTAGCTGCATATGTTTTATAATTTACCTATTTATTTGCTGTACTCCTATGATGTTACAAACTACAGCAATTCTTCCTCAACCCTTGAATTCTGAAAGAACCCCCAAGGACTAAGCACTCTTATGGCAGCCTGTTATATCACCCCATGAGACTTTTTGGCTCCGATTCATTCATTTCCATCTAATTTCATTTTTCCGGGATACACACTACCTTCTTCGATCTCCAAAGAAAAACTAAGAGAGGGAGGGAGGGAAGAGTTTGTGCTGAAATCAAATGCTGTAATAATTGAACATGGAAAATCTTTTTATTAACTACGAAGACCATTGTTTTTTCTTTTTTGCTTGTGCATCCTGTCATTAACAACTATTCGTGTGTTGAATGCTCTTTCGAGTCATCCCTTCATAGTATTTACCATCATGCCTTGTAGCATTTGGTCAGAGTTTTGCACTGAACATCTGCTTTCCAATTGGGTTTAAATTGTGCTTATCTTGAATTATGGAATGTTTTATTTTTGTTAGACCCTTTTAAGATGCTCCATTCATTGTTTCATATCATTATGGTTTGTTTCATTTTTTTCACATTCTTGACATAAGAGTTTATTCATTGCTCAAGTGCCTCAGTACAACATTTCAGAAGCTTCTCCATGGCAATTGAAATAGTTTGCAGCAAAATTTGAACCACCTTGAGTTGAAGCAAAAATTTTCCTGTTTTTCTCTCTAAATTTGGATACATCCTTTGCCTTCTGCCTTGGGTCCAGCCATGGATCATAGGATACATAGCGTGATCTGTGCTCCATCCCGTACAATCTTACAGTCGTAATGCAATACCACTGAACTTAGTGGTGTTTATTCTCCCACAATCCCAGGATCAGCCTTCACTCCTCGGGGGACTCACATGGCGAGGCCCTTGTCCAGGGCCCTTTCCAGCCCCCTTGTAGCTCTGACGGGGACATGCCAGCCTCAGGAGGCTGTGGGAAACTCCGCTGGAAAGCCAGCCAGTGGAGGCAATGGGAGGGGCACGGGTGTAGCCTTTGATGGCCTTATGCTGAAGCACCAGTGCATCTGCGGAGACAACTCGGCCCACCCAGAGCATGGTGGACGCCTCCAGAGCATCTGGGCTCGTCTGCAAGAGACGGGATTGGCTGCTAGGTGCGAGAGACTGAGGTCCAGGAAAGCTACCCTTGAAGAATTGCAGTCCTGCCACAACGAAACTCATACTCTTCTCTTTGGTAAGAAATGACCAAGTATCTCATGTTATGTTATTCAGGGGAGGGAACCGACAGCTGAGGTCATTTGTGCCATTTAGGATAAGTGGGTAATTGGGTAATGTTAGAAGTTTTTCAGGGAATGGAGGAAGGGTGGAGAGAAACCCAGCATCGGCATTTGCCTACTCTAACGACAGGCACCAAGGGGACCACGGCTTAACATTCCGTCCGACGGATGGGGTACTGAACCTGAAATGCCCTCCACTAGGCACTCAAGTAGGGAACAATTTGCCGCTGAAAGAATCCGCCACTGCCGAAAATAGAGCCTGGGCCCACAGGATGGGAGGCCAGCACTCTAGCCATTACACCCCCCCAGATCCCCATGAGTCTTTCATGTTTCTTGTCAACTGTACATCATTCAGTGGTCTCATCTAAGCAGATGAAACTATCATCCTAGGAAAATATGGGCCACAATGCTCTCTCAACGAGTACTGATTTGAGGGATAAAAACCTAAAAAAGGCAAAAGTAAGAAATTATGTTGTCCCTCAAAAGCTGACATTGTTATTGAATTAGCTTGCTCTATTACTCCTACCAACATCACTGTGAGGAGGCTAAATCATCTTTTGATGCATAATTGTTTTATTTCAAGGTTAATTTTCAGTCATAGTTATCTTTCCATGACAATCTGAATTTTCAAAACGAGGTGGATTTTTTAAAAGAATTGTCATGTGAATGGCCTTTTCTCTGTAATGGCCTGTGTCAACCGAAAAACTCAAAAAAAATATTGCTTTAGTTGTAAGACTGATGCAGTATTTTTCAGAGAATGTGAAATGCATTCATTAATAGATTTTATATGGATATAAGTCCATTTTCATATCCGATCCAATCATTGGTACCCATCTATTGTTATTCCTTTGAACAATTTTTAGCTTACCTATTTCAGTATTGCAGTGCTGGACTAGGCAATAAACTTGCATTCAGCTAAAATTTACTCTCTCAGGCTTGACTTGGTGGCAGTTATAATTTCTGAAATAATAAACTTGGCTCATGATTATGCTAGCGTGTGGTGAAACATGTCATGCTGCAAAATAACCCTGTGGAGGATTAATAAGTGTATATTTTCAGAAATGAATAGCATGCAGCTGTTGAGTTATTTACCAAGTATCATTTGTTAATATTCCCATTATTGCATTGAAACTTAAGTAATAAACTACATATTTATCAAGGTTTTATTTGTTTCAGGCACAAATCCATTAACTCGTCAAAAACTGGACATGAGCAAACTTGCTCAGTTGCCACTCAAGAGTTTCGTAGCTTTGCCATGTGGTGGTGTTGGTGTTGACTCAGATACCACCTGGAATGAACAGCACACTGCATCAGCAGCAAGAATGGCTGTAGGATGTGTGATTGACTTGGCATTCAAAGGTAAACATTAATTTTCCCTTTTGTTTCAAAAAAGAGACAGAAGAGTTATTTATTAATTGTATGGATCCCTGTATGAGGTATATACACTCAATAAATTCACTTATCACTTTGGATTAGTGAATTTTTTATTCCATAAACAATATAATAATAATATCATCAATATTGAGATTCTTTTTAACATTATTATTATTTTTTGCAGCTGCATCTGGTGAGATTCGCAATGGATTTGCAGTTGTCAGACCTCCAGGTCACCATGCTGAGACATCCCAGGCCATGGGTTTCTGCTTCTTCAATTCAATTGCAGTGGCTGCCAAACAACTACAGTTGAATTTCCACTTGGAGAAGATTCTGATTGTGGACTGGGTAAGGTTTCACTCAGATTGCTCTTAGCAAATAGCATGTTGTTCTTGCTGTTTTGCTCCTTAAGTTCTGGAGTAATGCTATCTCAATAATAGAAATCAATGTAACCAGATCAAGATGATGTCATTCATCAGTGGCCTGTCTTATCATACTTTTATAGGCCTATTCTGTAACTTGAGGGCGCTATATTACGCATCCGCTATTTCTCTTCGGAAATTACGCCATTTCCGATTCTGTAAATACCGCCGCGCTATGTTACGCCCAATCCAAGGGCGCAATATAGCGCTGTGGCGTAACCTCTCGAGAGTACGAGAAAAGTAGTAGGGCAGATTCCAAGCGGCCAATAGGAGGCAGCAAGAACAAACAGTTTTAATTAAATCTGTGTTAAGCGTAGAATTTATTGAATTATGCCTCAAGAATTTCTTAAAACTTGAATCAAAATTTTATTCTTGATATAAACTCTCAAAAATGAAATATACGCAAAATATTGTTTGCGACAAAGTAGAAACAGTTGAATATCGTGAAGCAAATGTTGACGAAGTTTTTGTTCAGCGGACAACAGAATTCGGGTTGATGTTAATGTTGTTCAATCGTGAGTTAGCGGTGTTGATGTGCTCAATTTTGAATTGTGAATGGTCTTTTATATTCATTTTGATATTTTGACAAATTTTTCTGATGAAAAATACATTGAAACCCTTCATCATGCAAAGTTTAGTTGTTTACGACGTTAAAATAATGTGAAGTAGCCAATTGAAACATTAGTAATTACTCGTTAGATGGGGAATATTTTTTTTACTGAACCGATGATTGAAATACGTGTTAAATTCCGTTAATATTTTCATGATAGTCTGTGAAAAATTGTATGAAATCCTAGAATGACAGGATGTAGAGAAGGGATTTAAAAAGGGACCTCCTCTGACTTAAAGAATAGCAGCTGCAACGTTGCTGAACAGAAAGCAGCCAAAATATCTCCTATGAGAAATAGCCCCTTTATTGAGCTAGACAGCAAGAAATGATTGCCAGCTGCACAGCTTATACCGTTATATCTTTATAACAGGGTGTCCACTGACCGGGAAAACCTGGAAAATCGGGAATTATGCGTGAATTTTCAGTGCAGGGAATTGTTCGTGGATTATTCGTGATTTTCTGGTCTTAGTCGGGAATTTTAAAAATTCTTAATTCAAGACAAAAAATCCTTATTTTTATAAACAGGATAAATAACGATGACTTTAAGATATGGATTTGCCGTTGGTATGAATGAATAAATAAACGACGGAAAAGTAGTTAGGCTCAATGTATCGTCAGCGCTGTGTGGATCGGAGACGTTCAACTGTTCGACTGTCGAACAGATGCCTTCAGCGTCACGTCAAGTGCCCTTTGTTCTCATTCAATGCACATCGGACTAAGCCCATGATACGCAAACATATGCCTAACGTGTAGCGATGGCCGGATTGGATCCGTTGGACCCGTTGGATTCGTTTTACTCGGGTCCGGATTCGGATCCAAAGACACGGTATAAAATTGGATCCGGGTCGTAGATTTTTAATTTTCGCGTCTTAGCGATCGAAGTGCCCCGTGAATGGAATGTAGGTGCGGTAGATATTGACAAGAGGATGTGTAACTCATGTCACGAAAGTAGATGAAAATGTCCCCGTGCAACTAGAAGCAAAATAAAGAAATATGACTTTTCCCCATTACCCCGGTATCGCGGGAAAAATTACGTAGGATGTCACGCGGTTAGCCTACATTCGCCGGGATCAGGCGGACAACGAGAGCGTATAGAAATATCTAGATAAATAATAAGCGATATTGTCCTTATTAGTGATATTTAATTTAAATGTAAAAAAGTACCAGCATTGCATTCATCGTACAGCATACAACAGTACCAATCAATTTTCAATTGACCCATTGGTTTCGAAGTTAGCAGGGGTTTGCGTTGTTTACAACAAATCCTTCAATTTTAGTGGTATAAACACTTTGTCTTCTGCAAAGTGTTACTAATAGATCTGGCTTCTTTATATCAAAATCGCAAGTTCTTGGAACAAAAACTACGGGAATACCAAGCGCTCAAAGTTGGGAAACTTGATTTTACGCGCAAAAAACGGGTACTTTTTTGAGAAAAAATTAAGTACAGGAAATACTATGGAGCCGAAGATTTTTTGAAGTAAATGATCCAACGTAGAAATAAACTCTCACTCGTATGCTTTTGGTTGCATTGAAATTGATTGCTTCGTTTAGACGATAGAGCTCCTCAAACTCGGGTGTCTTGCTTTTTTTTTACAGACAGTAGTGTACTGTGCGAAGTTCGATCCGTATCGCAGTTTAATTTTTCTTTCAGTCATTGCATCGAAAATGTTATTATCTTCAATTTCAAACCAGTACATCTGAATACTCACTTTATAATACCTTTGTTGTTGAAATTAGATTTACAAATGTACCATTAATAAATTAAGGATGGTCGGGTTGGATCCACGGGTCTTTCATTTCATTCGCTACTGAAATCATATCCGAAGACAGTAAAAATTCATCTCCGGATCGGAGATTTTAAATTTCTCGGCTTAGTGATCGATGCGCCCCGCGAATAGAATGTACGTACGTATGGTAGATACTGACAAGGAGAGAATGTGTAACTTGGTCACGAAATGAGAAGATTTGTTCCGTGCCACAAAAACAAAATAAAAAAATACTCGTCGTGACTTTTTTATCCATATCCGGATGTGCGAGCAAAAAAAATAAAGCCGAGTGTTACGCGGGTCGCCTACATTCGCCAGATTCCCGTGAACCTATGATAGCGTAGTTGCTAAAAATGAGGACTAGTGTACTGCAGGTCGCGAGTTCGATCCTTAACACTGCCTAGGAATACAGGCTATGCTGTATTCCTAGGGTTATGCTAGTAGGCAGTTAAAAAAAGTAGATTATCAGAAATTTCATGTGAATTTGTAATTAAAAAAATAATAAAATTTGGCGTTAGTGAAAGGACTGGAAAATTTTTTATTGCAGAATTAAATCGTGTAATAATTATGTTAACTTTACAATGTATTTTTGAGTGGCGCATTTATAAATGTAGGTAGTTTAAATGATAGAAGTACAAAAAAGTCAGTATCCACACAAAAAGGTTGGAAATGAAGGATGATAAACTTTTTGATTCAATGGCTGAAAGAAACATTTTAAACAGCGATAAGAATCAAACTTCATTACCTGCAGTCTACCACCCCACTCAGCTATTGTCGGCGTACCTGATTTAGGAGAATACATTCTCCCCACTTGTCATTCTACTTTTTTCTTGCAAACCCAGGCCAATGGAGAGAAAATCCGAGACTTTTTTTAAATTTTGTTTATAGTAGCATGAAGAAAGTCTAATTTCATTTCAAGATCAGAGTTACACAACCTCTTCTTATGAGTAGAAAATTCTCAAATTTCATTTCAAAGGTTATTGTTAATAAGACATTGCAAAATTACTAGTTTAGCAGCTTGAAATATTCTATAATAATTTTTTTGTCTTAAAAATGGAATCCCGGGATATTCCATAAATGGGATCTCTTGGCCGCATTAAATTTTTTTTGTTTCTAAAAAAGAATTTGAAAGCATTCAAGGATTTGATTAATAATTGGAAAATAATTCCTTTATTAATGAAAATGAACTTATAATGTTTCTTTTAACTGCACATTTGATGTGATCGGATACTTAACTGTAGGTACAATGTAGTTGGCTTTCTGGTAGGCTTTGCAATATATTTTTTACAAAATTTTCTATAATTTTTGGAGAAATCTAATTGCTGATGTTTGTTAGATATATTCAGGATGCGCTTACTTGAATTAGGATTTTTATTACATTAATTTTTGTTAGAAAAAGATGGTGTAGGATACTAAAGATTGTTATGATTTCACTTTTTTCTATATAGTCTACCGGTACAAAAATGTTACATTCTGATTCTGAGTGAACAGAAAATTGAGGCTTTGAGACTTAAAATAGAAAAGCATGGCAAAAAATATTAACTTAGAAAATCATCATTCCAAGAACAGTGGTTGAATGCTGAAGACTTTAGCCAGTGGGTTCTTTTAAGTTTCTCTTGTAGAAGAATTTGTAATTTCTCATTGAAATGCTAATTTAGAAAGAGGGTGTTCAATCAAAAAGTAGTTTATCTTTCCCAACCAATAAAGAGAGTCTCTTACTGCCAATAAAACTACATATTTAATTACTTTAATTTATCAATTATTTCTTATTTAATTACTTTATCTATATTATGCTATGGGTTAAACTACAAAAAATCCATATTCTACATTGAACTTGAAAAACATCACTTTTGACTCGTACAAGAACCACGATATTTTAGCCTGGAAATTTTTATAAATTTAGCCTTGAAAACCTTGAATTATGCTTGAATTTTATATTTTGACTTTAGTGGACACCCTGTTATAAGTTTGATTGTCACTATGTCATTTAATAGCCTATTTTATATTTTCCTATTTTACATTTCGCACCAGCTAATTATGCAAAAATTAATATTGATTCGTTTAATATTTGGAGTAGATATAAATTCAAAAATTTAATTTTTTGTACATTCTATCCAAATATATGCCACAATGTAAAAGGTTATAACCTATATTAGCAATCAACTCATCTCATATATGTGTTTATAGATGTTCATTATTGCCGCATTTAGGGCTTAGCTTTCGTATTATGTTTTGTAGGGTGAAATAAAGATAGTTCACATATGTTCGCATATGCGAGTGTATGAAATCACTTAGATACAAGAAAATTTCTTTGGATACCAGGTAAACATCGAATAAGATACGTTTAACCAAATTAACGTCCTTTCTGAAGTTGAGGAATCAAATATGAACGCGAATACAATATTTTTAGGTTCATGGCTACAGTAAAATAAACTACAGCATGATTTCCAAGTTCAGTAAAGTCATTGAAGGGGTCTCTATCTGAGATAACGCGAGCCATAGGCTGGCGTTATTTTTGGTGCTATATAGCGACCCCCCAGGGGCCGCTATTTAGCTTACAGAATCAGGAAAGCGTTATATTGCGCCGATCTCTCCAAAATAACGCCCTACGTCATAATAGCGCCGGCGTAATCTGTTACAGAATAGCCCTATTAGACTCGCATACACAAGGTGTACATACACATATGTATCTTTAATTCACTAGGGCTTGTATGCTCTCTGCAAGCATTGAGGCATCAGCTCTAGTTTTTTTTAAGAGTCTTAATTCTTAGCAGCATTTTCATGTGCAAAATGTCTAACTAAATGACTTTATGTCACTGCTTCAAGCAATTAAAATAGGAACCAAAAGTTACTTTGAAAGTTTAAATTTCTTTTGGTGTACCATGGCTGCTTTTTAGCTTAATTAATCATTCAAATGTTATTTGGAATTCATGTAATACATTAATTCACAACATGCTCCTAGAGAAAGTATGGTTACTAGAAAAAAAATCTTTTCTTTGTCAACAATTTTTGTCCAAGATGGATAATTTATATTCAGAATGAAGTTTGTACCTAACAAAAGACCCAGAAAGTATTTGTGTAGGAAGGAGACTTCAGTGAGATTTTGAATGTTAGGTGTCATTTACTCATTCAAAATTTTTGACTCGATTCTTAGAAAAGCTTTTTGTATCTTTATATGGTAAACGTACTTTGTGAGGGAGTAAGACGCCTATGATCAGTGATTTTAATTTGGAATTTAATAAGTCAAACCGACCCTCTACTAATTGTAATAGATATGTTTTTGCTGAGGAATGGCAAAGGTAACACTTGTATTGATATTTGAGCAAATCTGGGGTTGGTGCTTATATGATGACTGCTAATTATTAATTACCAGAAATAACATTTGGTGAAGCCAAATTTGTCCCCAGCATGTTGCTTTGCACCTTGCACTGTATGTCCTATACACATTGATTTTGCAAAATATGTTTAAAATTAAATTATCACCATCATCACCATCACCTTGGTTACAGTCAGTACAAGTGAAATTTAAATTTATGTGCACATGGGTGCCTTACAATTTTATGGATTAGCAACAGAGGTATCATGAAAATGACTCCTAACATTTGCACTCTGTTACTTTACTACAGTTACAACTCAAAAATGGCATTTTATTATTTCACTCAAATAAGTTGCCTTCTCAAAATTACTGTGTGTACTTGAGCTTTTTTCAAAGAAAACCTGCAGCATACAGGTCAACATACATATTATGTATTGTGTCCACTAAATTCTCTTACATCTCTGTTATGTGGGCAAATTTTTCATTACAGGATGTTCACCATGGCAATGGAACCCAACAAATGTTCTATGATGACCCACGAGTTCTATACCTCTCAATTCATCGCCATGATGATGGGAATTTCTTTCCTGGTACTGGAGGGTCTAATGAGGTGCAGTATTGTTAATAATTTTCTATGTACTGAAAGTATAGTCGATGCTCTTTTGAATATCACAAATGAAGGATATTGTATTGTATTAAATTTGATGGCATCGGCTTCATTTCTCTTTTCTCTCCCTAATAAATAGGTTGGTGTTGATGATGGAGTGGGATTCAATGTGAATGTGCCATGGTCTGGAGGCATCAGTCCTCCAATGGGTGATGCTGAGTATCTGGCTGCCTTCCGTTCAATTGTCATGCCAATTGCCAAGGTAATATACTTTCTTGTATCCCTCAATCAAGTTATGTGTTGCAATTGTGTGTTGAGAGCAATTCCAAAAAGGTTTTGAAAAGGGCAATATCATATCTCTTTTATCACGTTTTGCGAAGTACATTAATGTGCTGTTTTTATCAAAGTTTTTGACTTACTATTATGTTATCTCATGTAGTTGATGTATGTATGTTATCTCATGTAATTGATCAGTTGAATTCATGTCCAAAATTGGTGATTTGGTCATGAATCACTTAACTAAAAATAATATCAGAGACAATAGTTTAATTTAGCCCAGTTGAGATGTAACTGTTATTGATTGATGTTCTCTGACGTATAGTAATCAATAATGGAATATATTTTGCATGGTTTGTAGTCAAAACTTGCTTGCCTTTTAGTAAGTATGAAGGTAACAGGTCATTTCAACAAAGATGGAACATTTTCCATGCTGAAGAATATCTTTCATCAGCTTTCCTAAAATATTTGGGTTTTGTTCAAGTTCTTGGCCTATAAATTCCCTACAAAGGTGAAAAAATTGCCTGTGCTTGTCAAAAATTATCAATCCTTAGTTTATGTTTAGGTAATCAATTTGTTTAATGAACAATTTTGTATATAATTAAATTCATGTCCAAATTAATGTGTCTGTTATATATTAGACTTGTATTTCCACTCAAGGGCTGATCAATTTCTTAGAATTAGAACCATGTCCCAAAAGAATGAATCAATTCTGACAAAAGTAAATTTCTCTCTTGTTAGCTCTTATTAATTCAAAGGCCGTCAAATCATGATGGTTTAATAAGCCCTCTATCAACTTATGCCCTTTTTTCAGGATTTTGCCCCGGAGATAGTGCTAGTGTCTGCTGGATTTGATGCAGCTGCTGGCCACGCAGCTCCTCTTGGAGGTTACAAAGTATCTGCTGCTTGTTTTGGATACATGACTCAGCAGCTGATGCAACTTGCTGGAGGGAAAGTAAGTGTACTGGTCTATCTTTCCTGCAACAATTTTAGCATAATTCTAAGTCATTGTTCCAATCTTCTTAGGATTATTCATTTTTGTTTTTCTTTCTGGTTGTATTCAGTGACCCTCATAGTAAACCAATATAATTGGTTTCATATCAGGTTGATCTGATCTTGACCCTCAAAACTTGTTTGTGACCCAAACAAAGGCATAACTCAAGCCATAGTCGAATGCAAGTTTATATTATAGTTCAGTGGGGATGAAGGTTGTTATTTATTTGCCATTGTCCTTATTGTCCCATATTTTTTCATGCTTAGAAAATTTTATGCAAAAAACTGGAAAATATATTTAAGACTTAATGATTTCCAAAATAATCCTGTATAGCTCAGTAATTGTCAAGTTTAGATGCTAATACAAGAGTTAGGATGGTGGTGGATGAGTGGCATTTATTCTGCTGCATAAAGTCTCGTAAAGAATGATGCCTGCCCTTTCTTGGATTTCTGCCAACTCTAGTTTTTTCAATTTCATATGCATTTAGGGATGAGTAAGTCTCACAACTGAAGCTAAACATACTCATTGTCGTATATGCAATCATAGACTTGCACATACGCATGAAACGAATGAGTACATATGCATACTGGGGTGGGAGAAGGAAGGAAACTATTAGAGGATGGATAAATAAGACAGCTAAGAATGATGGAAGGATAACTTTGTTGATGAGTTGTCATAAAATGCATTGGAGCTGCGTATAAAATTTTATCCTCCCTCCCTTAAGAATTTTGGCTATACATTAGCATTCTGTCTAGAAATCTATGTTTTCTGATGTGGCTAGAAATGGACAAGCAAAACTCTTTAAGTCCTTCATTGACTGATATTTCTCAAAAGATAAAGTAGTCCTCACTTTGGACAAATATGTCAGGAGCTTATATATTATTTACTTTGTTTTAAATAGCCATACTTCATTTATCACAAAATCAATTTTTTCAGGTCATTCTCTCCTTGGAAGGAGGATATGATTTGCCTGCCATATGTGATGCATCACAGGAATGTGTGAGAGCTTTGCTGGGTGATGAAATAGCACCACCTAGAGAGGAGGAGCTGAGGAGACCTCCTTGTCAAAATGCTGTTGATACACTGCAGAAAATAATTGCTATTCAGGTGAGTGTAGGTGGCATAGGCTAATGTTATGAGACATTGCATAAGACAAGCTCTAATGAAAACAGTTAAGTATGCAGTGCCATCCATAAGACCCCAGCTTGAATGTTCATGAGCCTTCCTATAAGGTACACCTACCATCCAAGATTGAACTATGCAGTTTTGAATTCTTTCCTATAGGGTCGCTAATTTTTATCATTGTGGTTGCAGTTATTGTTGAGATGAGATATAAAGCATTCTGCTATTGTTAGCCAATATCAAAGTTTCAAAATGGACACAAGGAAAGAACTTGACCTAATTAATTAAATTTTTTCTCTGAAGCAGACACTTTAGTCATGAATACTATTAAATTGATAAGGTAGGTTTTGGTGACTGGGTATACTAAGTCCTTGTAGGAAGGCTTGACTTTATCTGAATAAAGATGACTTTTGGCATTAGTTTAAATTTAGGAAATTATAACTGTAGCATTTTTAATGTAGAATATTAGAAAATTTATCAGATTCCATTGAATGGGGAATATGCATGAAATTTGTTTCTCGAAGATTAATGATGTACTTGATGCAAAATTTTCTCACCAATTCAAATTTATAATCCAAACTTTTCTATGCCAACCACAAAGTTTATTAAATGATATTAAAATGTTCCCAGAAATTGACGAAAGTCACGTGACCTGAACACCTTCTGATGTTACTGCACAGTATAAGTTCCATATTGCTACGTAGATATACATTTATTTTTAAAGGAAAATGAAGTAAACACAGTGGAACCACGGTAGTACGAGTATGGCCTATTGCGAGACCCCTACCATTATGAGAGATTGCAGAGGCACCGTCAATTGACCCTATGATTGCCATGTAAAAAAATATGGTTTTTACGAGACCCTGTTGGTGTTGGCCCCTGCCATTGTGAGAGTTTCTGTCACCAGCAAACAAACACCAAAAGTGGCCAACTCTGCCATAGCTTGTGATCTCTTAGCAATGCAAATAATATTAAGTGTCACATATCAACTGCATGTTATAAATCACCATCCGTTTAATTTATTGTTAATATTGGTGGAAATACTGCAGCTTTAGCAGTTAAGAATACGTATTTGATCTTCTTTTGTTTTCTGGGTGGTCAAGAGCACACTCGCACGTCTGTGAGTTGAGAGCATTTCCAAGATAGACACCATAGCCCAAAAATGCAAAACACTTAATGTTGGGGAAGGGAAAAACTGCAAGCTACTCAGTTGTCTCTCCTAAATTTGTTTTCATATTTTCTTTCACTCTATATTTATCAATGTTGAACATTTTCGTGAGATAATTTTATAATTTACGAGATTAGCAAATTATTATTTGTTACCTATACTTGTAATTGCTTGATGTAATGTGATGAACGTGGAGCCAAAGTAGTAGTGCTCTTAGTTTATTTACTTTCAATAGTCTATATTCTTTTCTATGTGTTGCTGCCATTATTGAGCAATTATATGAATAAATACTTTAAACATTTGTTGGTATAGGAGGGCTCTTCATTAGACCCATTTTTTCAGTCCTTTGTATCATACTACCGTTGCGCATATACACCCGACAATGTAAGTATGTTGAGGGCCTTACAAAATCTTTGAAAAGAACTTACTGTTATACAACCGCTATTTCAATAAAATTGTTATACATGGTAAAGCAGATTGTTTTTCAATGTGGACATTACATCCGATGAAATAAAACACCCTCCAAGGCAGGATCCCTTCCACCACTTCCATGGTCTCTTTTCGTCTGCTGAAACAAATGTGATACGTTATTCCAAATGGCTTCCACAAAATGTCTCGAAGAATGTGAATATACTATTCATAAAAATTAAGACCAACCAAGGGAAAGCATAAATGCTAGTAGTAAAGGCGATACAATTTTGATTTATCAGTTATGGTTTAAATTTTTGGCAAAACTAATCTAAATAATGGAATGAACATTAGAAAATGGAATGAGCATTAGAAAAGAGTAGCTTGGTCAGTTGTGCATTTGGGAAAATGGTCGAGAATTCGAGGCTTTTTGCATTTTTTGGAGCAGATACGGTGCCTTTTGATCTAGTGGTTAGTTGGTAAATTAAGTAGGGATATGAATTACTGCAAAAACTTTCCCCTTCTTTCGGGATTTGTGCTCAGATTCTCCGGATGGAAATACCAACCAGATTCTTAGAAAATTGCTGACAATAGGTTTCATGGCGATTATTTACCCCAACCCTGGTAAGACGATACTTCATAAGAGCAAGCATTTTTTTGGGCACCGTTAGGTCTCGTTTTAAAGACTGTACTGCACTGTATTTTGTTTTGAGGTTTTTAGCAGTTTCTCAAACGAAACGATGACTGAAAAAATGCTTAAAAAAGCATATTCCGACAATTTTCTTTGGTTGACTTCTTTATGGCGGCATTCTTCTTCAAACCAGTGATTGCATAGACGTAATAAAAGTTCTTAGGCACTATACAGGCAATATAAATTTATGGACGATTTGCTCGTTACCATCCATACTACATAAATAAAAAATAAAAATACCATAGTTTATTCCATTAAACAAATGAGATAAATACATACGTTATTGCCAAGTATTCATTTAGTAACTTACCTCCATGCATAAACAGATAAACAACGCCCATAGTGATACCATGCCGTGACGTCATGCGATTACGTTGTGTTTTTAAGCTGCCAAAAAGGTACAATTTTCAAAGAGTAATTTCTTTGTAACAACTTAATTCTTCATCAAAATTTTCGCCAATAACATTTTAGTTACTAAACTTCACATTCAAAGAGTTATACAAAATAGTGCATGTTCCCCATTCAGGGTTGCTCACCCTCTCTGGTTCAGATAGTGCAAACCATTAGGTCTGTGTTCTCTTTCTCCATAATTAGACTCCCCATTGGCCATGCATCAAAAGACATGCCCACACTATTGGCTACTCAGCTATTGAGGCTGCTCAGAAGGAGAGGGAGGAGGCAGAGACAGTCACTGCAATGGCTGGCCTTTCCATGCAGCAGAGGGCAGGAGTGGTTGGCAGCACAGTGGGCTCTGTAAACCAAGGGTCAGCGATTCGAAATGCCAATGCTCCATCTCCAAGCAGCACATCAACTGGACCAGTGTGAGTATTAGTGCAGTTTAAATATGGATTATTGCCATATATGTCTTAAGATGTTTTCTGTAATCTAGTTCAGCCATTTGACTATACAGCCATTGACATTGACAGCCATTTGAAATGACTTTTCTACATTGAAGTTTAGGTTTGTTAGAGAATTTTAAGATTTAAGAAGAGATCCTGCCGTAAGGGTTGGCAAATTATTGTAAATGAAAGGTTTTGTTATTACTGTTTAATTTTAATGCTTAAGGTGGTAACTTTATTCTTAAAGTTTATACAAATAATCAATCTTATGAGGTGGATATTTGGTAATACTATGTTCATAAATTGAGAGGTTATGACTCTATAACTTCTGTTCTTACTGCTGTAACAGTGTGCCTATGTTACACCAAGCTTGAGGTATATTACTGATTTTTGCCATAATTCCTTTTGAGCTAATGTTCATGAACATTATAATTATCAGAAAATCTGAATGAGGCCGATAAATAATTCTTCACCGTAAGTATGAACCATCTAGAAGCACTCTCAGCAGAAATTATTCTGTAGATTTGCATATACTGTGATTACGAGCATATAGGATGTGAATTTTCCTTGATAATGTCAATGAAAAACTACCCTGTATTTTATATGGCGAATAATAATGGGATATTATCTTCCCTTTGAAATTCACTTCACTTTATATCATTTACCACGCTTGTCTTTTTTCTTATTAGGTCTCAATTTTTCTGTGAAAGTAATTGGCAGTGATGGAAAGATTATTTTTCCCCCAAAATTTGTTCTTAAACTGGGATGTGTCTTACATGCCTAAATATATATAGTTTTAGAAGGATAATACCTACATTCAGTCATAATACATAGCATGGAGAGTAAGTTATTTAATTATTGTGTCAATTTGATGGATACCTCCTTTGATACCACCTTATTTAGTTGAATGATATCGCAATTGGCAGCTGTGCATTTGATGAAACTATCTTTTTATAAAAGTCTGGTATTGGAACTATGTACATTAAATTATGCTCATTATCAATATGCATTTTAAACAATTAATATTTTGCTGAAATCTTCACAGATTTCTTTCTGTTGTAATAAATTTGAATTGCATTTAGAAGGCTTTATTTTTAGAGAGTTGTCATTTTTCTTATTTTACAAACTTTAAATTTTTAAAGTACGTCTCATTTTTGAGTTCATGAAATGGTGCTTAACCCACTTAGTGCCACCCAATTTTAGACACTCTGGTGAGAGGTGCTGAAGAAATGTTAGCCAAAATATAACATATGTCATCATCATCATCATCATTGACCACAATCCTAGGATTGGTTTGACGCAGCTTTCCACTCGATTCTTCTATCGGCCAACCTTTTCATTGTGACGTAATTCTTCTGTTTTACATCCTTCACAACCTGTTCCATGTATCTCATACGAGGCCTGCCTAAAGAAATTGTTCTGAAAAATAAAAATATGCCTGTAGATTTTTTTCAAATTTTTTGTAATTCATTGACAAGTATAGCTAATTTTAATTAAAATTGTTGGAAATTTTGAATTATGAATACATATTTATGATAATTTTAGCATTGATCTTCTCAGGAGCCAATATATTGGCCAATGGCTTGTTTTGCCCCAGGATTAAAAGCTGATAAGTCAACCTGTGGCACTAAGAGGGTTAAGCATTAATCCCCATTCATTCAATCCTGTACTTTTTCTCACTTGATATTCTGGCTCTATCTATGATCCTTTAGGATACAGAGATCTTCTATCTTATAAAATTTGGTCATTGTGACTTACAGGGATTTACTTTAGTATTATGTTTTGAATGCTTATGAATTAATTCAGTTTCGTAATATATTTTTATCTTGGATAAAATATTTTTTGCTTGGGTGTACATGTATTTTGCTTCTTTTGATTCCTACAGAGACAGCAGCTCTTGTGATGGGCCTGAGGAACCCATGGATCAAGACGAAGTAAAGTGAACGTGATATTTCAATCAAGATCTGGCACTAACATTTCAAGAAATGGCATACACACCACCACATATATGCACTAATTGCAAATTTGGTCACATGTAAGCCAAGAGCCCCACCATGTCGATTTTCCATGTCAACATCATCGGTGAAGCCTGTGGTTGAGCCTCAGAGATGATGGTGGTCACGAAGGGGTCACAAGACGGATAATATTTGCACTCCTGGCAGTAGGTATTTGATGCAGAAGTGGTACATAATGATGACAGTTTTGTCCATGTTTGATTTTTGTTTTGGCTGTATGTCATTATACTTTTTTCTTTGATGATACTGTCATCTTGAAGAGACTTTACAGCCCTTGAGTGGGGTAGGGAGTAGGAGGATTACAGTTTGTCATAGAAATGTGGGTTCTCCTATTTCCCCAGGATGACCTATCATCAGAGGATTGTAGTTAGGTCCGAATGGTTGATGCATTTCCATTCAGCTGTCAGAAATGAGTGTGGGTACATGAATTTTGTGTAAAAAAGGAGTAACTGTATTTATTTTGTGGAGAATGCTTCCTTTTTTGCTTGTTTTAATTTAGGTGTTTTAATTTTTAGTTGTTCATTGTAATGGTTGTACAAAGCTTTCTCTGTCGATTTTCTGGCAGGCAACGAAATTCCTTTACAAGTAATGCTGGACCAAATTGGGTGAGTTGTGCCTCAGGTTCTAGTTGAAAACTTATTGATTTACATAACAAAAAGATTTATAACTATAAAAGGGAGGTAGTTTATAATAATTGAATAAAAGACAAAGTGTCAATTTTTCTTTGAAAGTACACAACAATTTTGAGTGTGTAGTTTGTGCTAATTTTAATATAATGACTATATTGTGAATGCTACTCAGTAAAACATATTGTTACAAATGCATATACCTATAATTATATACATTAAAGTGCTGGTCACTTTAAGTTTATATTGTTACAGTTCATACATGGTATTGATGGGTTTACAATGAGGGTGCGGAGTAGGAACATAGTAGAAGATGGGAAAACTTTCTTTGAAGTTGCTGTTGTTCCTTATGGCTTTAGTCATAAATATAAATATATATCAAATGTTAATTATATATAAATTTTAAGAGCTCTATTTGTTGCTAAGCCCCATGTATTTCTTTCTATTCCATAATTTTTCTTTTATCCTCTGTTGTGATAACTGCTATAGAGTTCAAAATGAGGCAAAATTATAAACTCACCATTTTCAATTATACCGCTATTTGAGAGCAGAAGTGAATTAACATATATTTTACATTAGTCTAGAACAATTTACATTGTGATAATGATGGTAAAGTATATGCAATGGTGATCTTTTACTAATGTGAAGGTGATTTAATTCTGCAAGTGAATTTCCAAGCAATCTGGGGGCTGAATGGCAATTTGCATTGTGGATTGATTGTTGGAAAGAATCTTTTAGGGTGAAAGTTATCCAGTCAACTGCAAAGAGATGGCGGAACTGCATGATTAGTAATTGTATACTCATTGTGATATACTGAAGTGCACAGAGAAAAATATGAGCATTTATTTTTTGTCAAGCATTTTGAAAATAAAATAAAAATATGAAAACTATGCAGTAGTGAAGTTAAATTACATATTCATATTTATGATAATACAAGTCATATTTCCATGTGTCAATGTTGATCGGTTTTTCCCTAGCTCTGTAAGTAGAGTAATTTCACAGAGGAATTTTGTGAAGCTTCTGATAGTTTTTTCATTGACCTCACCTAGGACAGATATTGTAGTTAATCCCTGTGGTCAAAAGATGTTTTATGTTTTGTTTCAAGAAAAAAATGGTTGTGACATGTTTATAAACACTTGGAATGATATTAAAGCACAACATTTATGGGGTAAAGAATAGTAATAGTGTTTTCTCTGTGAAATTGGTACTTGTGACATTCCTTATTGTAATTTGTATTAAATGGGATATGAATTGTTTTGGTTCTTTAAAAATTTGAAGCTGAATTGAAATACATGTGCAATGTTGATTTGTGAGATATTTTGTTTACAAAAAGATTATCCTAGTGATTTATATATAAAAGCATCAGCCTTAGGATTTATGGCTGATGATGGTTATATATAATATTATAAATATAAATAAATGTAAGTATCACATAATGTGACACCGTGCTCTTGAAATTGTTTACATTACCTTTCCTAGATAAATAATTTAATTTTTGTATGCGAAAGTTCAGTATTAAGGTTTTCATTGAAATCTTGAGTTCTCAAAAGATATTTTTTTTAGCGTGGAATGTTGATGCATCTTCATAACGATCCCTCATTCTAAGTTTATCACCTTGTAAAATATGTTATGTTATCTCTCATTTGCAAATATTCTGAGAGCAGGTGACACCATTGTAAAAAATGGTAAATGCTTTGGGATTTTAATGTGCGCCACAGTATAATGGTTTTGTGTGATATTCACATTCATATCATAGCCATACATCTATCTTCCAGGTGGTACATGCATGAGCAACTGTCCATGAAGTTATTTTGACTAAAGAATACTCATTTTTGTATGTTTGAAATAGGGTAGCTTTCAATGTTTGTGATTTTGTATTGTTGAATTGCCTGTTCCACTTGTGCCAAGGCAAAAACAATGGATAAATGTGGTGTGTTGAATTAGTGTATGCTTATTAATTAAAAGAAATTGTATGGAAAACCTCATTATCTACATAAGTATGACATCCTCATTGGAAACTTATTTTGGTGCACCTGACTGGCTCACAAAGCACATATATGTATATATTGCTAATAATGTATGGATATGGCATTATCCAATATTCTCGTTTATTGGGCTATCATGTAATTCCCATTTTCTCCTCTGCCATTATATTGATGTAAATGAAGATATAAATAATTAAAAACAAATTTTATATTTCAGAGTAATTTTTAATCATTAATGTTGACTTTAAAGTAATTAAATTCAGTTAATTATACAGAGTATCACATAAAAGGCTTTTTGGTTATTTTTAACATGCCTGACATAGGTGATTTTACTACGTAATCATACATTTCTTCTCATACTTTCAATTCGATTTCTTGAACAATTTTTACATTGTAGAATATAGCTTGAATACTTGGCATATTTTCATTATTATATTGACTCCTTGATTGCTTTGCATTGGTATCAATTGAAGTACTCGAATGAACATAATTTGAGAAATTGAATGACCATTAATGATGTACTTGCTGTTGTATGTTCTTGATAACTACCTTGGTGTACTAAGAACTGTAAATTCTTTTAGTTGTTAGTCGTTACTGTAATTCTGTGAAGTTTATGAGTGGGTGACCGTGTACCTGTTATTTGGAGGTTTTCAAATGGAACCTTTACTGGTATCTTTCAGAATATTTGACTACCTAATGTAGAGAATGGATTTATTATCACATTATTTTGGAAAAACATGTGGTACCAGCCTAATAAAATGAGTCCAATCTAAAAAGCCTTAAATGTTTGAAACAAATAGAGATTATTTACAACAGTTATAATTAGACATATTGGAAAGATTTATAGTACAAGGATAAAAAATCCATTCCTTCTATTTCTGTGCTTTGGAATTACTAACAATTCATCTTGACTAATCCACTCACTAAGCTTGTTTAAAAATATTAATTTTCCTGCTATAAAAACTAACTTGTTGATTACATGTGCCTAATTTTCTAATAACGATTTCTTGCTATTTGTTAAACATTTTATACCTCAGTTATCACTGAGATTGAAGTTTTCATGCTTTTTATCATTATAATTGTATGCTTGTGCTTGACCTCTGTCTAATTCCTCTTCAAAATGCTTAACAACTCAAATTATTCAGAATTATATGTTGTGTTTACAAATTATAATAATTAAAGAGTGTTTGTTTAATAATCATGCATTGTATTGATTGATAAGAATCCCTAACCTTGACGATAAAAATCTTTTTGTGTTTAGCCCTCTTCTAGACTTATTTTAACGCAAATATCATCCTTATGACAAAATGAATATTTGAATTTGCACGTGATATAATTATTCCTGAGCAAATGAAATACAGTTGCATTTGTGCTATGATCATACTGTGATAATGTCAGCAATAATTTTGAAACGCTTGAACAGATTGATATACCTGCCATTGTATATTTTCACAATTCTCTCATTTCCTACTTTATAGATACATATCTCCCCTTGTGCTCTTTCCCTCATCAGGGCAGCAATCACTCTACCTCCCTTGATCCCATATCTAGTACCTATTTCTTTCCTCTTTTGCCTCTATTATTGCATCTAGATCTTCCCACGCTTCTCATATTATTTCTTTGAAATGTATAGGTACTTAATATGTTGCAGAACACTCATGACAGGAGGAAACTCTCCCTATCCCTCTACTTCATGGTTGCCCATGCTTAGATTCTCTTCCTCATCTTCTTTCCTGTGCTGCTGGTGCGATTTGTAAATTCAGAATGAGACATCTGTTCTCTTCTACTGCTTTTTACTATACATTTGTCAACTTGAATCAGTTTACTTTTTTTATTGCATTCAACAAACATCATCATCGGTCAACAATCCTAGGATTGGTTTGATGCAGCCATCCACTAAATTCTTCTATCGGCCAACCTCTTCCTATTGATGTAGCTCCTCTCTTTTACATCCTTCACAACTTGCTCTATATACCTCATACGAAGCTGGCCTTTTCCATTCTTCCCGTTCACTTTCCCTCGACGATTGTCTTCATCAGGCCATTGTGTCTTAAGATGTGGCCCATTAAGTTGTCCTGTCTTCTTTTTAAGGTTTTCAGTAGACATCTCTTCTCTCCCACTCTTCTTAAGACTTCTTTGTTTGTCACTCGATCAATCCATTTTATCTCCATCATTCTTCAGTTGCACCGCATTTCAAATGCTTCCAGCCTGGACTTCTCTGCTGCTGTTATAGCTCATGCTTTGCTGCCATGTAGTAGAATGCTCCAGATGTATGTTCTAATTAAATGTTTCCTCATTTCCACGCTTGTACTTGTAGCTCTAAGCAGAATCTTCTTCTGGTGAAATGCCCTTTTCGCTTGGGCAATTCTACTGGCAATGTCTCTTTTACTTCATCCATCACTGGTTACTCAGCTTCCCAGGTAGCAGAACTCTTCCACCTCCTCGATTTTTTGTTTTCCTAGTTTAACATTTGTCCTGTCTTCCTTTCTCCTACTGCAGACCAATACCTTAGTTTTCTTTTTATTGATATTCTGATGATATCTGGTCATTGTTCTTTCCATATTTCCTATTGTCTTCTTTAAATCTCCTTCTCTTTCTGCCATGTCTACTATGTTATCAGCAAATTGCAGCATGCTGATTTTCTCCCCGTGGATATTCACTCCCGGAGACTTTTCTTTGACTTCTTGGATGGCTTTCTCAATGTAGGCATTGAATAATATGGGAGACAGTGCACAGCCTTGTCTCACTTCTTTCCTTATGCTTGCTTCTGTAACGCTGGGTCCTGGTTTGTATACAAGCTGTGGATAACTCTTCGGTCATTGTATGATACTCCAATTCATTCAACAATAAGAAATTTAATCTCCATCTCTCCTGTTTATGAATCACATCGGCCACTATGTATTCAAAGGTATCATCTGAGAAACTTTATGTATTCTGTATAAAAATTATTTTAATGGAGCCTACAGTATTTGTAACTTAGGTCATGGTCTTCCCATCATGAAAAATTTCACTTTACTAAGACACTGTTGATTAAGTATGTATTATTGCTATCTAATATCATGCCATCTAGTTGCTTTCATATCTGATCTGTTGTAATTTGTTTGGGAAAATGCATTGGGCTCATTTCATGCTGCTAATAATGTTTAATTTAGTTCTGAGGCTTTTTTCGGCGATTCCTTAATTTGACAAGTAATTTCCATGTATTTGTTATCATTTTATGCAGTGTGCCTCGAAATTCACATTTATTCTCCTTTATATTCATCTGCAATATATGTGTATACTACGGATGTCCTTACTGAGATTTTGAGGTATATTTAATCATGATTTGAAAATAAGAGCATGTATTTTTATTTTTGCTCCCAATTAATGTTCAAGAAACCTTTTCTCACAGTTATCTTAATGACACTGATTCCTAGAAAGGTTGAAATAATTAAATGCCATTTCATAACTAACTTGCATGAAGCTGGATTGTTAAATTTGGACAATGAGTTATTAATGTTTGCATGTTACATTGTATTCAGCCATTGAAAATCTTTGATTTGGGGCCTTGATTACAAGGCACACTTTTTGTTGTAAATCTCTGAAATAACTTTACTGACTATTAAGGAATTTTTAACTGAATTTATTTTGGTATCTTTCTCCAAAATGAAAAAAAATTCATTATGAACCTTTTCATCTCAGATAACAAATAATTTATTATCCTGGACGAAAATATGTATATACGTTTGCCTGTTTATTTTTTGATGATTACAGTTCCTTTTGAGGGGTAACTACATCTTCAAATAAAGTTCTTGCAGCTGGTGTACTAGTAGCATGAAAAATAGTGGGATATAGAGTAGGGTTTGGTGGTGAAGTTCTGGACATCATTTACCTGTCAATCATTGTCTGGTAGTATTACATATTACAAAAAGCTGAGTACTCAAAATTAACGTATCTGATCATAAAAGGGAATTTTGTCATTGGTGTTGTTAAATTGATAAAGAAGAATAGATCCATAGGTATTATTTAATATAGTGGATATATTGAGTCAAATTATAATATATATGGTCAAACTCTAAACGATCTGATTCAGTGTGATTGCAGTTTTATGTTAAAGGCTTAAACTGAGAAACTATTATATCCTTGTTCTCATAATAGAAGCAAAATTGGGCTTGAGATTCAAGCTCAACTGACAATGTGAAGTTGCACCATATAATCTAACGTTAATTCTTGTATAACTCCAAGTATATGCATGAATATGAGATTCGAGGCTTTTGGGACCAGCATGCTACTGACAGTTGAGGCCAGGCTTTAATATCTTTATCTGATAGCAAGTCTTGATAAATTTTTTTCCAGGCAAGAGGCTATATTCTACCTTCATAGAGATTTTTTCTTTGAGATTTCCATCATTTCCCTAGCTCTAAAATTTCTCCCTTTAAATCCTCTGTATCATTTTTTACACATATTCCCAATGAGTTACAGTGAAATACTTATACAATTATGTGGATAGCCTAGTTTCTCTGAAATTTTCTAGTACTATTTCAAAGTGTACGCTTTCTGTTAGCCTTACTTTCTATCCATATGAGCTAATTTTGTCTTTTTATAGTAAAAAATCAGTCATCAAGGTGTTGAAATGATGAATATATTTTATGAAATTGTGATAGAAAAGATTCTGGAAGACTTGTAGAATTTTCTTCTATGAGATCCTAAATCTTCCTATTATCTGTAGTGCGAAGTAATAGATTTATCCATATTCAAATATTCAGGCAAATATGCAGCATTATTTGACCTTTTAAAATCATCTGCAAGGCTTTTTTATTCTCTGCTCAAATTAATGTGCTTCATTTGCAAACTACTACATATTTATGTGATCAAATGGCACTATGATATTCATTTGACTGTCAGTTATTTGTTCATAACCTCTTTCCTTAAAGCCTGAAGTTGATTTTTGAGCCCTGGGCAACTGCAATGAAGCCAAGATCAAAATCCATTGAGATGTTTATGCTGTTTGAAGGTTATTTTGGTTGGCTTTTGAAGTAGGAACTGACATTTTGTTGAGAATGAAAGAAGAAAATATTATATGCCAAACCATTTAATGGGAGAGAAGAAAAATTTTGGCATACATTGCGCATATTAAGGTATTTTTCTTCATTTGGTTCAGTTTCTATATCTTGATTTAAAAAATCCTTTTTATTCACCATGGTATTATATTTTTGAGACCAATTTAGTCATATGATATTATAAAATGTGGTGAATACTCATATCTAACAGCATTTTTTCAACTCTTCCAAGTTAAATCATTGGAATCAATATGATTTGAGATATTTCGAAGTAGAAAATGGCTCTGAAAATGCAATACTCGTTAAAAGAGTTAAGAGCTCATCGTTATGCATTTTTGTGTCAAAATACTGCCTTGAATTAATGGAGGAAGTTCTACATATAAGGATTTCTTTAAGTGATTACATCAATGAAGATAACTGGGATATGCTCATCTATGATCAAGTAAGTTCAAACTTGCTACTCTTTGAAATCCTTCATTGCTGTTTGCATGGAAAATGGTAATCATAATCACTTTATCATCCTCATTTTCTTGTGCTAGATGGGAAATTGTAACTTAAAAGCAACCAGCAAATTTTTTGTGATGAACATTGGATTTAGTCCAGCAGAATAAGACATTGGTAGCCCTTAGATTGCTTTATCAATTTCAGAATTGAAACTAACTTATTTTTCCATCCTTGCAATACTCTTATTCAAATTCCTTTTGGGTTGGTGATAATTTAGTTTTCCCCTATTATACATTGATTGGATTTATAAACATCCCTTGTTGTTTTATACTCAATTTACTGAATACCAGGATCAGCTTGAGGTACAATGCAAGGTTTTACATTATGCATTTTACATGAAGATGGCATAATTGCTAAAACTGGTTATGTAATCCTGGTAGTATTCAGTGAATTGTGTGGAAATCACCAAGACATGTTATGATGGTGATGTTGGCACTTGACGTGGATAGTGCAAAGGTTGGTATCCTCGAAGAGACTGACGAGGTAAGCCTCGGAGGCCTCCTGGAGCGCCATCACGGCAGAGCTCTGGAAGCGGAGATTGGTCTTGAAGTCCTGAGCGATCTCACGGACGAGATGCTGGAAGGGCAGTTTGCAGATCAGTAGCTCCGTGCTCTTCTGGTATCTCCTGATCTCTCGGAGGGCCACGGTACCAGGGCAATTCAGGCAGGCAGGGAGATTCAAATGTTACAGTTGATAGTGTGACTTAGTGATGGGAGACCATCAATGATTATGCATGCCATCAGCCTGAGGAGTAAGCTGCAGCTCTCTTTCATATGAGAGAAAGCGGAGACCATAGGGGTTGGTACTATGACACTAATTTATCTACAGATGTGATACCCATTACTTTAATGGCTGTAGTATTGTAATGTAGAGGGGAAAAGGTAAGCAACACATTATTATCCTGAGAAGCTGCAGCTAACATCTTGTTTCTCTTTGTCAAAGGCATTATGGAAACCTCTTGAGTAAAATATAATTCAGAGTTAAATAAATGGTCTCGCATTCAGCTCTCTCAACAGAGAGAGCTAAAGTCAGTCAAGTGAGATGAGCAATTTACAGTAGGGATATGGAATGGAATGAGGAATCACTTTTTACCTGTGGAAGATTGGAGAATCTTAGGCAAAAATGGGAAGAATGGACCTCAATGTCTTGGGAATCAGTGAAACGAAATGACCTGATGAAGGAGACTTTTATAGCAGAAACTAAAGGATCTTGTGAACTGGATCTTTGAATAGTAATGCTGGAGTTGGTATAATGTTTGGAAATAATGCCAAAATGCATGTAAAGAGTTTCCTGCAGAATAATGAAAGGGTAGTTACGGTGAAAATGGAGGTCTAAGTCCTCAGACACTGTCCTGAGGAACATTTTGGTGCAAAGTTACTTATGTGTGATTGACTATGAATAAAAGGAAGATGTCTACAATGATAGCATAGAAGTAATAAATCAACTATGAGGAGATGAAAACCTAAATCTTTTTACGAGATTGGAACATGATTGTCAGTAAAGGTCAAGGTGGGAAAGTAACTGGAAGATACAAGTTGGGAAACCAGAGTGAAAGAGGAATAAGACTAAGAATTCTGCACGAGACACAGCTTATGGTGGTAAACACTTTGTTTGAATACCACAACGGAAAAATATAGTAGTGGAAAATGCCAAGAGATGAAAATAATTTCTAAATTACTACATTTTTACTGAAGCAGAGAGATGGGAATTAGGTGAGTGACTGCAAAAGCAACCTGGATATAGGTATCGATGGTGATAGCAAAGTAGATGATGAAATTGGATCTTATATTCAAGAAAATGAAAAAAGCCATGAAGAACGAATAGAAAGTAGAAAAATTGAAGGAGACCCAACATCAGCTGCTCTTTCAGAATTCAGTGGAAAACACGGCATTGTGTAAGTCGAAGAAAGATGAGAAAAGATAAAAAAGGTTTCAGGAAGAGGCATAAGAAACTCATGGGGGAAGGATATTTGTCAAGAAAATATTCTGAATAACAGAAGAAACCATTAAATGGATTGAGAAGAAAGGGGAATATGAGAATGTAGGAGCTGAAAATGGGTGAATGTGGTAAAAAAATAGTAAGGAATACCATAAAGCCAAGTACCATAAAGCAAGAGAAATGTGGATAAAGGAATTATGTGAGATGCATGAAACAACCTAACTCATGAAAAGATGAAATCTGCTTACATGAAGTGAGGAACCACTTCAAGGAAATTGGCACAAGATTTATTGCCATATGGACAAGAATGGAGAACTATCAACAATGGAGAATATTCGGAGCAATTATACAGCCAAAGTAATCCTAGTGCAAAGGTAATCAAAGAAGAAAATGAAGTCCAGTGGAATGAGATGGGGGACTGACTCAGTATTGAGATCAGAATTCAGTGCAGTAGAATGGAAATCACAGATAAATGGAGGTTCTGGAATCAATCAAATTTCTGCGGAGCTGATTAAAAGTGCTAAAGAGGAAACAATCCAATTTTACAAAATCATCTGCAACATGTACACATCTGGAGAGATATCGATGGACTTTCAAAAGGACACCATAATATGTACCTGTTCCCAAAAAGATGGGGCTGAGAAATGTGTGAATTTTAGGACTGTAAGCCAGACCCATGGCTCAAAGATGTTGACATGAATAGAAAAAAGCAGAGGAATTCCTGGATGAAGACTTATTTGGATTAAGGAAAAGAAAGGGTACAAGATGAATAATTTTGGCCTTTGGGCTACTAAGAGAAAAAAGCATGGAGAAGAAGTTGCTTATGTTGTCATGTTTATGGTTGTGAAAGAAGCTTTTGACAATGTGGGCAGGAGTTCAGTTTTGGGATTCTAAATTAAATTGGAGTAATATACAATAGCTGAAGAATTATCCACAGTTTGTATAAAAACCAAATGGCTGTTATTATATTTTTGGACCCAGCAGAGAATAAGTTAGAAAAAAATAAGAGTTCATTTCTAAGCCCATTGTAAGAACAAAGAAATGAGTATGACAAGGTTGTGCAATTTTTCCAATAATTTTGAATGTGTACACCAAGAGAGCCATTAAATAAATCAATGTCCATAGGGAAAACAATTAGCATACAAGGAAATAGTCAGTAGGATACCCCAGGCAAAGAGGGACATTACCCAAAAAAAGGGTCTTCTTAAAATTGGACACGTGATCAAGCTCAGTATGTAGAAAATTGCATATTTTCAAGTAAATTTATTTTCATACCATGTGTTTTGGCTGGCTAAGCCATCACCAGGCTCTTCTTCACATTGAAGATGATTACCTTCTACTATAGGTTTTCTGACACCTTTACCTTAATTGGAAACACAAGCTTGGAAGTGAAGAAATACATCAATGAATTTTTAATTTGGAGCATACTCATTTATGGCAGTGACGTAGGATTAATTGAACAGCAGAAAAAGTAATGCTGGAAGCGGTCATAATGTGCTGATATATAAGTGTGACAAAGATGAAATTGATATAGCAAGTAGTAAATGAAGAAGTCCTAAGCAAAGTGAATGAAAAGATATGTCTCTGAAAGCTTGAAAAAGATGTGACAACATAATTATCCATATCATGTTATATGATGGTTTGATGAAGGCAGTCATTGAGGTAAATAAGAAGACAAAGATAGATTTGGGACTTGATATTGTGGTGAAGTATTGGGTATGGGAATAGGTTTCTGCCCTTATTTGTTACAGAAAAGGTCTTTATTAAAAATTACCTGATACACGCCAAATTATTATAAAAGGCTACTAAACAAGGTCCCATTACATAATTCTCTCTACCTGGTTCCCATCTCTCCCCCAAGAGAATGTTGCCCAACCAGAACTTCAAAGCCCACTTACCTTCTTCATCCTTTCCCCTCCCCACCCCCATTCATTCCACCCCATATACCATACCAAATCCTCCCCCCCTCTCATCTGGATACAATATCAGTCCAGTCTGGTCTCTCGTAGCGTTCGGACGTCTTCCACTCCGAGCTCGACCAAGGCCAGTGTTATATAATACTGTGTTAGTGATTTGATTTTGGTTGGCGAGTTTTGTGTTTCTAACATTATGTCGCAGTGCCATATCTGCAAGAAATCTATTCGTAACACTACTTGCGTATCCTGTGTTGATTGCAAAAAGAAATTCCACGGATATTGTCTAGACAATCCACTTGGAAAAGAAGAAATTGAGGCAATTACAGCCAGCAATCAAAACTGGAGGTGCTACGATTGCAGTGCAGAAAGAAGATCTAGTATGAAACTTGCTGGTGATAGTGTCTCTCATAGTGATTTATCTAGTTCTCCTCCAAGTGACGAAGTTCTTCGTATGCTTAGGGAGATAAAAAGAGACTTAAAGGTGACGGAAACAAATTTAGGTGAGTCAATTAACAAGCTATATGATAGGCTGGATGAGTCTGTGAAAAAAATTGAATCGCTAGGCCAACGTCTAGAACAGTGCAACGAGAAAATTGAGTATCTGCAAAGTGAAAATCTTTTATTAAAAAAGCAACTCCTAGTGCAGTGTAACCGTGTTGATGACCTTGAGCAGCGTTCGCTCTCAAATTGTGTCGAAATATACGGACTTCCAGCCAATCTAACCAGCCTACCGGAGGTCGTGTGCAAAATAGGGGAACAACTGGGAGTTAATGTGAGTGTTGGCGATATTGATAACTGCTACCAGTACAAATCCAAGTCTGAAAGTGAATCTGGGGGCGGTATTCACGTGCGGTTTTCAAAGAAAAGCACCAAGGACAACCTCTTAGCTAAGCTCAGATCAAAACGCAACCTCTCCACGAGTCATCTCCTCCAGGACGCCCCCATTAGGCCCGTGTACATCAACGAGGCTCTCTGCCCAGGGAGAAGAAGGGTGTTCAACGCAGCAAAAGAAATAAAGAAGAGAAAGCATTACAAGTATTTGTGGATAAGAGGCGGTAAGATACTAATGAGAAAAGCCGAAGGAGAGCCAGTATTCGTGCTTAGCTGTATGGAAGACATTGCAAACCTATAATTACCATGGGTAGTAGTACTAAAAATTCGCCGTATGTTAAATCCTCGTTGTCGATAATTCACCAAAAAATTCGTAGCCTACGTAGTAATTACGAGTTATTCCTTTCAGGACTCAGCCGATTGTCTAGCAAGCCTCATGTCATTGTTCTATCTGAAATATGGATCTCGGAATGTGAGCTTAATAATTACAAAATTTCTGGTTTTCAAACATATGCTCAGTGTCACGAGGAGAGTAGGTCTCGAGGCATAATTGTATTTGTAAGCGATACTATTCCCTGTAAACAAATCGCTGTATCAATGTTAACTGCGGATTGTATATGCATTTCTCTACAATGTGATGTAATTCACACTCAATTATTATGTATCTATAGATATATTAATCTCCCCGTTGAACAATTCATCGTAGAACTTGAATCTATTTTAGTTCCACTTCACAATAACTTGATATTAATTGGAGATATGAATGTTAATATTTTGACCTCAAATACTAGCTCCAATATGTACATGGATTTATTGAGCACATTTGGTTTGTCCTGTCTAATTGAAGTTCCTACGAGAGTCACTGGAGTTTCTTCAACCTGCATCGATCACTTATTTGTTAGGCTTTTCAACTCATTTCTACTTGACATTAAGGCGGAAGTACATGACCTAGCTATCACCGATCATTGCTTGATTTCTCTTGTTCTTGCTCGTAAAGATATGTGTTCTATACCCATGGAAACTAGCAATGAATTAGACAAAATTGACTATAATATTTTTCAACTCAATGTTACGGAGATAAACTGGGACTGTGTTTTAAATGAATCTGATGTCTCTTTAGCCTTTGATACATTCCTAAGTAAATTAATGCAATGCTTGTCCTTCTCTAAGTGCTCTGTAGCGTTAAATCATAGGAAAAATATGGTAAAGCCATGGTTATCGTCAAATTTGCTAAAACACATTGATAGGAAAAACTATTTGCTAAAAAAGTTTAGAAAGAATCCAAACAACAAGAACTTAGAACATGCCTTTAAAAAATGTAGAAATAATCTTAGAGAGAAACTGAGGACAGCATTTGATAATTATTATACGCAAAAATTTCAACTATCTTCTGGGAACTCCAGGGAACAATGGGAAATTTTTAGAGAGTTAACTGGTGAGTTTAAAAAATCCTCCTTAAAAATTACCTTGGAAGAAAATGGAAATTGGGTTACTAAAGAGGCTGAGTTAGCTCATAAATTTAATGAGTATTTCACCAGTTCGTTCAAGGAAAGCACGTCAAATAGCGATGGCATTTCTCGATTTATAAGAAGTATCTATTCCACTGTAAATATAGGTAATTCTATGTTTTTTGATCCTGTCTCTCCGAATGAAATAGTATCTATAGTTAAATCTCTTCCTTCAAAAAAAGCACCTGGAATAGATGGATTCAATACTACATTACTGAAACTAATCATTGATGTCATCGCTCCCATTCTCTGCCATCTTTATAATTTAAGTTTTATGAAAGGGATCTTCCCCGATGCTTTAAAAAAGGCTGTTGTTAAACCTCTCTTTAAAAAAGGAGGACGCCATGATATAAAGAACTATAGACCTATCTCACTTTTGTCCATATTTTCAAAAATTCTTGAGAAGCTTGTTAAATTAAGATTGGTTAAATTTTTGGAAAAAAATAATTTACTTAGTGGAAATCAGTTTGGTTTCAGATCTGGAAGAAGCACTGAAGACGCTCTTCAAAATTTTATGAGTTGCGTATTTAAATCTGTCAATGAAAATAAACGAACATCTGGTCTTTTTATTGATATCTCGAAAGCTTTCGATACACTGGACCATGACATTCTATTATTCAAATTGTCTTCAGTTGGTGTTCGGGGCTTAACATATGAATGGTTCAAAAGTTACCTGACCAACAGGTCACAATGTGTTTCGATTAATCATCATTACAGTGATTTTATATATATTACCTCTGGTGTACCTCAGGGTTCAGTCTTAGGCCCTGTATTGTTTTTGGTATATATTAATGACCTTTGCTGCCACGATTTTTGTGGTCAGGTTACTGCCTTTGCGGATGATTTTGCACTGTGTTACAGTAATTTGACATGGGAATGTCTTAGATACGATATGCAAAATGACTTAAATTACTTAAGATTATGGTTTTTCTATAACAAATTATCCATGAATGTACAGAAAACTAAATTCTTGTGTTTTGATATTTGTAATCGCTATTCAATTGAATGGAATTTACTTTTCCATGATTTTAACTGTGATTTAACCAACTGTAAAAATTGTGTACCAGTGATTAAAGTTAATACATTTGGTTATCTTGGAGTAATTTTGGACCATACACTGAAATGGCACCACCATTTGTTTAATATAAAAAAGTATCTGCGATGTCAAACTGCAAAATTTTATTTTATCCGCAACAAGTGTGAAACGAATAATTTAAAGATTTTTTATAATGCTCTAGTAAATTCAAAGCTTAATTATGGCATATCAGTGTGGGGTGGTGCCTATCAAAATGCAATTAGACCGGTGCTAAACTTACAAAAAAGTATTATAAGAATCATCACGAAGAAAAAACGCCACCATCCAAGTTTTCCTCTATTTTTTGGTCTAAGGTTGCTCCCTGTTAGACATTTGTATATATATAAAGTTTTACGTATCTTCTTTGTCAGAAGTGGCAATATATCTGCACTTACTTTTAAACCACATATTGGAGGAGGAAATAGGAGGCTTTTAGTTCCTTTACCCAAGCCTAATATTTCGATTTTTAAAAGATGTTTTCTTTATATTGGCCCTAAATCATTCAACGAACTTCCGCGCCCACTTAAAACAAAGTCAAGTTTACCTACCTTCCTTAATAATTTAAAACATTGGCTCCTTAGTTTCGAAAATGTGGAATACTTATTAATGTAGCTATTTTGCTTTGCTCAACTTTGATCTACTGATTTGAATTATTCTGTATTCTTGTATTATAACCTTTTTTACTCTATTTTGGAATATTCTGTATTCTTGTATTATAACCGTTTTGATCTTCCTAAATGATCTATATATATGTATGTGTATATGTATATATTGTGCTAATTTTTTGTTCTCAATTTATCCATATTTTTTGGTTACATTTTGTTAACCCTTTGAGCAGTACGAACGTTCATGTACGTCCTTGCGCCACCCGGCCATCCGGAGTACGACCGTACATTTACGTCTTCAATCTTTGCGCTAGAGCAGTGAAGGCGTGCATGCACGCCTTTCATTCAGAATCATTGTAGATTGTGTTGCCATCTATCCTCGAGACTGGTGAGCCCAGTGATCACTATGATGTATCTCTGAAGAGTGCTACCACCTATTCTATAGTACTAGTAACTACGTTCAGCCGGAGTACCTGTTACCATATGTAGCTGCCCTAGGTCTGTTGACGGAACTGATTGTATTCACTGTTTTTTATTGTTATTATTGTTTTTCTTCTGGCGAAATATTCAGGATCTTACATTGGTAATTGCGGTACAATTGTTGGTAATATATTTTTTTGTAATTTCTACGAAATATACATCATTTATTCGTCAAAAATTTTCAGCTCGTCATCAGGAAAGATGTCTAAACGTAAACAGTCAAGAGGGTTATCTCCGGATGATATTCATAATATCTTGACAAATAAAGAGTCTGATGATGAATATTCATCTGGCAGTGATTATGATATCAGTGGTGGAAAAACAGATAGTTCATCCGATGACATGACATCTGATCCTTGGCCAGCAACAAAAGTAAAGAGGTCTCGTTTGGAACCGGATAGAACACCTGTGCTGAGGAAGTGGATGCCTGTAGGAAAGTTTCTTCCGACAATTTCTCCTTTCTTTGATGATTCAAAGTCAGGTATTTCAGAATGTTTTTCTCAAAAACTGGAGGTCACTAATAATGACAACGGTGGAAATAGACTGGAAATATCAATTTTCAGAGAGATTGTCGATGAAGGTTTTCTGAGCAAAATTGCGATTGAAATGAATAAATATCATACATTTATTCTTGAAAATACAGACGTAAAAGAAAATTCGAAATTACACAAGTGGAAAGGAATCACTGTAGATGATTTGTATGTTTTCCAAGCTCTTGTTATGTTGATGGGGCACATAAAAAAGAACAGACTGAAAGACTACTGGCCAAAAAATGCTTTGATTGAAACACCAATCTTTGGAAAAATTATGTCATTGGATAGCTTTCAGCTGACGCTAAGACTGTTGCACTTTTGTGACAACAATACTTAACCCCAAGGTGATCGGCTATATAAAATTAGGGCAGTTGTAGACCACTTCAGACGAAAATATCAATCCATTCTTTATCCATTTAGAAATTTGTGCATCGATGAAAGCATGGTGGTTTGGAAAGGGCGCCTTCAATGGAAACAGTATATTCCATCCAAACGGCATAGATTTGGAATAAAGATGTTCCTCCTTTGTGACTGTGAAACAGGATTTGTCCTTGACCACATTGTTTATACAGGGAAGGAAACTGAGATTGAGTATGATGAAAGTCTTGGAATATCAGGTTCTGTGGTGAAGACATTACTTACCCCCTACATAGGAAAAAACCATAATGTCTACCTTGACAATTGGTATACATGTCCTAGTTTGTTTGAATATTTACATAGAAATAGAACAGGTGCTTGTGGTACCGTTAGAAAAAACCGTAAGGGAATGCCAGAATTTCCTAAGAACAAAAAAAAGTGTGAATGTGTCTCAAGACATACCACAGTCATGCTAGCTCAACGATGGCGGGACAAAAGAGAGGTCAACATGCTAACTACAATTCATGAGGACTTGATGATTCAAACTGGAAAAAGTGATTATACTACTGGGCAAAGTATTACCAAGCTACTAAGTGTGGTTAGGTATAATGAAAATATGGGTTTGATTGACAAAGCTGACATGCAAATAAGTTTCACAGGAAATGTAAGAAAAACTATGAAATGGTATGTAAAACTTTTTTTTCGTGAAATTGACATTGCGGTTTTGAACACGTACGTCGTGTATCAGATGAAAACTGGAAGAAAACCACAGTTGTATGACTTCAGACTGAAACTCATTGATCAGCTTTTGGAAGATTTTGCGAAAGAGAGGAAATCACCCAGAGGAGGCAGACCATCGCCAGTGGGAGATTGCCTTCGTCTTTCAGATCGTCACTTCCCAAAACCAGTCCCTGCAACAGCCTCAAAGGAGAAGCCACAACGAAAATGCTTCGTTTGTCAGCACACAACCAGAAGGGAGAGTAAACGGAAGGATACGAGGGTTATGTGCATTGAATGCAGCAAACCACTTTGTCTCCATCCATGTTTTGAGGAATACCACAGTTTGAAAATTTTTTAAACATAATGATAAAAATACGTATAAATTGTTTTAGCACAATCATAATATGCAAGTACATATTTGAGTTTCTATATTATTTCTTTATTTCCAGATGGATGGTACGAGTAAACAGAGTGAGACACCAAAATTTTTTTTTCTAAAAATGTGTAAGATAACAACGCTAATTGTTAATGACCTTGGCTAATTGCTAATTTGTAAAAGATATTCATCAAAAAACTATATTCTACTCGTTTCTACAGATAAGTAACAAAAAAACATTATTTAAGGTCAATAAAACTTTAATAGGAAAAAAATTATTTTTTGAAAAAAAAACTCACTCCCGGGGGTCCGGTAGCATGAAAAAAACTCACTACTCAAAGGGTTAAATTTTCTTATTTTTTATATTATTATTACGCCTTGTTTTGGAATGTTAAGCATTCAAATTCTAACACTTTAGTTTCCGATGGTAGCTTTTTTCAGGTTGATCCTTGTAAGCTACCTAAAGCTCAATTATTTATTCATTGTACAAATTATGTATGAGTTTTGAGCATTAAATATCTATCTATCTATCTATCTATAATATAAATAGGAACCGCCACAAGAAAGCTCCGTATTTGACCCTTGAAAATGACACGACAGTGTTGAAACCAGTCGGGCTCTACCAAAATAAATTGTGTGGATGAACTAACAAAAGTGTATTTGATTTTACTCTTGTATTACCTGAGCAAAGTACATACATTCATTGAATGTATAGTCTATCGACATCTTCTTCCACTGCTCAGGAAGCAGAGGATGAATGAAAAAATAATACTTTAGAAGCAATTTATTCATCAACACAGTTCTGAATACTGTAATGACAATGCCAACAAAATGTCACGCTTTAATCCATAATGCTCACAATCATTCAATACTTGTTTCATTGTTTGTAGATTATGAATGTTTCCAATTGAAGAATTAAGACACTTTCTGCAGTCAAGAAAATTTTCCGAAAATGAAGGATATATGGGCAACTATGCAACAGTTATATTCAATGATACATTTCTCAGAAATTCCAGATGCTGAGGAAAACCAGTGTTAGAATATTGAGCCACTGTCAGAAGGATGCAGGCTTAAATCCAGAAATATCTCATTGGACCAATCCAGATAAACCTAATTTATGTGATTTTCTGGTTCTAGGCCTTTCTCGAAGACTATATGCAGCACAGGGTAAAGAACTGATCTATTTACGCAGATTTATGAATTCCACACGCCATCATAGTCGATACTTGGGAAACTCCACCCTAACCACATTTGGTTGATAGTAGTACAGTTGTGCTACAATTCTGTTGAGTAGTTCAATGTGCCACAGATAAGGAGGATATTAACACTTTCAGTGCGGCTTATATAATTTGTAAATTGTTGCTAGTGGCTGAATATTTTTTTTTCATTATGCGTTTGTAGAAATGTATGTAAATGTGAAATTCAATAATCTTTTTTGTTTTTTTGTTTTTAAATTAATTACAAAAAATTTTTAAATCATGACGTCAATTGACGTCATCCGCCACGGAATAGAACCTTTAATAAATATTGCGGGTTGCATAGCCACCCCATAAATTGCTTAAGTTTTTTTTTCGTTCAATCTTCGTTCCATTACGTTTTGTTTCTCATTCTTTGATATAGTTTGTCAAAACCATAGATGACTTATAAATAAGCAATTCAACTCGTTCAATTTTTATTTTGTTTTTGCTATTATAATATCGCCCTTGTTGTTCAACAAAGACTCTCCCATATGTCTTACGCATGTGTCTCATTTTTTCTCCTCAACTTTTCCTGTAATGGTATGAACAAGGTCGTTTACTTTGCTTGTGTTCTCTCATACGAAGTTTTTTGACGTTTAATAAAAAAATTGGTAATAACGGAAACAAATATATGTCCCCCACTTTAGTAGAATTGTCTTCATACACACCTTTGTGGTATTATTCATCAGTATTAGCTCTAACCCACCATTATTTTACATGGAAGGCCCTTATAATATATACGTAATTTTATAATGCATTTATTTAATAGTTAAATAAAAGTAACAATAATATTTTTTTAATGTGAAAGCAATTATATATACTGAGCTAAAGATATTACATTACTGAAAACCCACTCAAACTTCAATCGCCCATTCATTGCTCAATTCAATTCAATACTAATTCAATTTCGTTAACTCTTCCTTTGCAATGTTCGGCATATGCTGCTTTTCTTGTTGGTGATAACAATTCAGAAACCTCTTTTTATATTATCTTACCCCATACCACTCCCAATGCACCGAGTGACGATCGCCACCACAGGATATACACGGCAAATAGAGAGACAGATAGCCGTAAATGTGGCATACTTCTCAAGGCTAAAACATCGTGCCACAAGCCCGTTGGGTGGCTAGCGCGGTGTAATGAAGATATAACCGTTTCCAAACTCACCCTCCAAACCTTTGACACCCACAACTCTTTAGAAGTATTACCCATTACATTTATGGAGAAAGAGAATCCTATGACACGGCACTAAAAACCATATAAGAGGAAACAAATAGTGTCTTTTAATAGCCCCGATGACAGAAACAACATGAAAAAGGAACACATTTAATTCCCTTTAAAACTATTGTAAAATTGTATCATATTTTCTTTTCCGAATTTTACGTTAAGTTATGCATCAAAACACATTCTAGTCTTTAGGTTAAGAAAAAAAGTTTTCAAACTACATGTGAACATTATTTATTTATTTGATATATATACAAACAATAGAATTTACTAATTGAAAATATACAAATTAAAAATACAAAACTTGAAAATATACTTATTGAAATAATACAAATTAATTATATACAAATTGAAAATATACATATATATAAAATTTTCAGGTACAAAAAATTATTTTCACTTTTCCCTGTGATATTTTTGGAAACACGGGCTCAAGCAAAGAGGAGGTGTCCCCTCACATGCTGGACAAAAGTAAATTGTGTCTTTGCGAACCCCGCTTTCATAACACTCCCGGCACCTCTTTTGTGGTCGTCGTGTTTGTTTTGAGGGATCGTCTATTATATGTAACGCTGGGAAGTGGTCTGACAAAGTGTGTACTCTGGAGGGGACAGAAGCTGGGGGTGGGTAAAGGCGGGTAGGAGGAGAGATCTTATTACTGCAGTACGAAAATCGAAAAGGGATAATTTCGGGTGGATTCTATTGTAAAGAAAATGGCTACTGAGTAGAGGAATATGAAAGATGTGGATGCCCAACTTCTTATACCATTTTAGCGTCTTGCGTTCAATTGGGTAATATGCCATCATTTGATCAGCTCGATCAATGCCTCGTTGTACCTGGCCACCGCCTCCGGCCTGGAGACTGTTCCTCGCCCTCTGCGGCGGGGAACATCAATAGGGTGACTTCCATACTCGGAGCTGATCATCAGTACATCCCTTCTGTCTTTCCATTTCAAGACGCAAATGCCATCATCAGTAAAGGCATCCACAATCTCTCCTTTCTTTAGTTTGCACTTGGTGATAGTAGGGCGGTTAGCCTTTCGGTTACTCCTGAGAGTGCTGGTACAATACGTCTTCCGTTGCAGTAGTTGGTGGGCCAGATTGACACTGTTGTAATAATTGTCCATAAACAATGAATGGCCGACATCAAGCCTTCCCTCCATTAGTTTATAAACAACATTTTCAACATGACCTCTGCCTCCTACATCAGCATCAGAAGACCCAGTGTACACGAGAACTCTCAGGACTAATCCGGAAGGTTCAGTCAGCATATACAATTTTATACCATACTTGTGCTTCTTCCCCTTCAAAAAAATTCTAAAAATCAGTCTCCCTCTCCAGAGTACCAATGACTCGTCAATGCGGAGTCTCTGCTCCGGAGTCACTAGTTTGCCCATAGTCTTATTGAAAATGTCAATCACAGGTCTTATTTTGTGGAGTCTGTCAGCTGATTGATTTGGTTCACGGCTTTTTGCAAAATGCAAGCATTGAAGAATGCCCATGAACCGATCCCGGCTCATGCAACCCCGAAAGCAAGGAACATCAAAAAGAAAATCCCTGCTCCAAAAGTTAGCCAGCCTTCTCAAGGGTATTGTTCCCATGTGAAGGAGAAGCCCAAGAAAAACTAGGAACTCCTCCTTGGCTAACGGTTTCCATTTTATGATCCTTGCTTTCGGGGATACATTAGCCTCAAGCAGCTCGTCGGAACATTTATTTGTCTCTTCCACCGTAAGGGTAAGAATGGGTAAATGAGTAAAAAGTAAGGGTAAAAATACTACTTGAATGACGTACCACAAATGAAAACTTAAGCAGCCAACTGAACTCCGACGAATACCGAAAGGGCGCAAACTAGTCCTCCTCTACCAGTGGTTCGTGTACAACTGAGGAAACGCTTGAAGAAGCCCTTCCAGAGGGGTCGCAGGATGTGCAAAACCGTTATAAATTCCTCACATCGGAAAACCCCCAAAACATTTTCCTTCCCTTTGAATACCCCAAAAGACACCAAGGGTAGCTGCATGTTGGTATAAGGACTTAAAGCTAACCCAACTAACAGCATGTTTTTGCATGTATGCTTTGCTATTTTAATTTTTAATTACAAATTTTATGCATGATATGTAGTGAATGTTTGGTGAGAGTGCACCCCCTGCCACACACCTATATGGTGGCTTGCAGGGTATTATGTAGATGTATATGAAGAGACATTACTAAGCAATGTATTAAGAACTTAAAAAGATATTAGAACAGAAATAACAAATAAAATACATACTTACAATCTCATACCTACCTTTTACATTGCTGTGTGTAAGGCTAACAACGAAGATTTTATCATAAATAAAATAATTATGATTCAGAAACTAAACTTGTTCCAAAGCAGATTTGAGTCAAATGAATGACGGGAAGCACACACTGAGTTCGTCCGAGGCGCTGAGGCGGAGAAAAGCCGTCTTGAAAAGAAAGGTACGCATGACTTCAATTGACGTCATGCCGCCACTGGACCTAACATGCTATGACGTCAATTGACGTCATGCCGCACTGAAAGTGTTAAGATACAATGGAAAAGTTGAAAGCGTGGATAAACTTCCTCTAGTATAGGATGACCAGATATCCTTTTTCAGTTTAGATGTCTGAATGCCGGGACAACTATAAAACTGTTCCGTTTTCTTTTTCAATGATAATATTACCAGTTTGACATAATATCGACGTCTAACTAGTGTAGCTACACTTATTTTTATCTCAAAATAGAGCTTATTATTCCATAGGAATTCAGCACTCCACAATTTGTTAAAAAAAGGAAAGCATGCAGTCTGTCAGCATGCGTAAGAGATATAGTTGAGGTTACAAATAATAAGCGAACGAAGTAAGTTAACCTACACACCAACGGGCCCCAACAGGCTGTCCTGCTTTGATCTGAAATCTAATCACCCTATCTTAGTCCCTCCTGACAGGGTTGAAATACTCTACATACCTGACACGTCCAAATTGGGACTCATATTTCATTGAAAAATGTCAACCGTATCCGGAAGTTTTACCTGGCTCTCATGATGGGAAACTATCACAATACCTACCACACCAACTCGATTCCTTTCTCACCTAGCATTAAATGCACTGTCGATGATGTAATGCCGCATTGCATCGAATTCTTCTGTGGATCGCAGTCAGTTTCTCTGATGACGTAATTATCCTAATTTATCTACCTTTTGGATTTATTTCGGGCTCGCATATTTTGCATCTGAACGATGGGCACCTTCCTTACATATTCATGGGCTCCTTCGAATTGCCACCGACACCACTTGTGTTATTTCTGAGCTCATCTGTTATCGGACTCTCATGTGGTTCGTATGAGCTCCGCGAGATGGCGGAACCGCCGGAGCGCATGCGTCTTGAAATCCAGCAGCAGCGCATACGAAGCTCCTGCCAGCAGTTTGACACTGTTGCGTGCGTTTGAGGGGAGTTCAGTTTTCTGTTCGGAATGGTGGAAGAAGTACCTGTTGCTTCTGGCGTGCTTCGCCTGGTTTTTGCTAGCATCGCATGATGGAAATGAGCCGTGGATGTGCTTGGCAGTGTTTTTAAATTAATTTGTAACGAAGTGAAAGTGTTGGTGTGTGCGCCCCATGTTAGTGAAATACCTTTGGGGAGAACGATGGGGAATTCATTCAGCTCGAAGAGCGAGTCGCCGCCCTCCTCGGCCTTGCCCACCTTGACAACTTTACCTGTTGGTGGAAATAACAAAGCTGCTTTGAACAATGTATCTTCCATGGGAACTACTCGGTCCGTCACCACCACATCTCCAACGACGACATCCACAACTTCATCTGTCAGGAGTAAACAACCCATGCCGGATTCCAGCGAGTTGGATAGGAGATTCACCAAAGTATTGGTTAGTGTTATTATGTTATATTAAGCTCTCTCTTGCTTGGAAACACTTATTTTTGCGTGAAATTTAAGAATTTACCTTTGATGCCACTTGTTGGCTACCGCTGTCGCCATAGCAACAATGGGTAAACTTCGTGCGTTCATATTACTATTTTACTTCTTGGTGTAGAATATCGTATATTGTTAGATATTCTCGGTCTTGACTGCTGATATGCGTTGTTGATATCTGTTAAGTGATAATTTTATCTCAATTCTCTGCTCTGAATTCTACAAAACTGCGAATCTTAATGTCTTTCTTGTGTAGGAGTACACATGACGATGAGATGTCAGTGTAGGAATTCCTTTGAACTCAGATCATCTGAATTATTTGATGTTAGGGCTAGTTCAGAAGTGTCATTTCAGAAAATATAATTTGTAGAAGTTGTATTGTTTTCAGTATAAACTTCTGGTAGCTCTTGATTCTTCATAATGCCATATAAACGTAGCGATGCCAATTTTAGCCAGTGAAGTTGAGTTTTCTTTGGAAGAACTAAATAAAGTGCATGGATTACATTTCACAAAGCAGTAATGATATCTAATTCTCGCGAAATTCTTTGTTCCGGGCTTGATGGCGTGTGAATAATCAGTTGGTGTAGATTTTCGAAGACAAGGGGTATTTTAATGATGATAGGCACAAATACTCAGTTGCTTTAAATTGAACGTAATAAAAGAATAGTTATTGAAGTGTCTACGTCTGTATTTTCTTTGGCATTTACTTTGACATTGCTAGTTTCCTATGTTTTTCTTACACGTTTACTAGTTTACATTTTTTGCGGCGATAACTAGACGGATACTGGTCCATATCTTATTCGACAACTGTACTTGAGGTTTGAGATTAGTTATTTGCACGCAGTCGTTCTTTCTTACCGAATGCTGCTTGTATCAGCCTTCTAGTTATTATTATTTTCTAAACTCGCATGCATTCACCATAAGTATTTGTCTCTCAGTCGTCACTTCCTATGTCTCTCTCTGTACCAAAACCTTAATCACTCGAAAGATTATTGCCCTCACGGTTTGAACTTTCGTCTCTTGCTCTACGTCATTACTCCACACGTGAGATCTAGAACCCTTAGTCTCCTTTCCCTCCATTTTTCGCCCACTTCGTCGAGGGTTCTAAGCAGCATCGGCCGTCTGAGAACACGAGTGTCGTACACAACACGCGTTTGCTGCTCCGGAGAGACAGCCACCCGATTCAGGCTCCTCTTCTCCTCGCGCTGTTGTCAAATCTAAAATGAGTGATGGGTGTGGGATTTTTGAGGCGCATGATTTCTCTCCAATGTTATTTTTTTCATATCCTTCCATACCTCTTCTTCAGTGGCGTTCAGAAATGGTGAGGAATGCGCGATACAGGACTGTGCCCCTAAGCACCCGTCCTTGTGATCGTGGATTACGTTCTTATGACCGCTGGTGAGCGTAGTCACTCAGGAACCACTGGGAGTAGAAACGGCTGATCGTTCTCACTTTCTCGCGCTTGTGTTTTTTTCCGCGAGTGAGTCACAAGTTGAGAAATCGCTTCCTGGCTTCCTTTCGTACGCGACGCGATCCGCTCAGATTATCATCTACCCCATCGGGGGGAGTGCCAGGTTTTCCGTTGTCATGTACCGAGCTACGAAAACCTGCTCAGCATTTAGGCCGTTTGCCTTCTTGGATAGGATGTCTCTGCTGCCTGACATCCTTTTTTCTTCAACTAATAGACGAATGTTTTGAAATCTACGGCTTACCACCCTGATACTTACTCTTTAAACCCCGTGAATAGCAGGGGAAATCTAAACCTTCGAGCCTATATGAAGCAATCACAGTGGCCCTCAGTCGAAGAAAGACTATACATTCACTCCTTCGCCAATTTGCAGTTTCCTACTCTGGTGTTGTGTCCCATTTACGTTCGTCGCTCATTCAAATCACCGCAGAAATTTCTCGATTATACTCGTATGTTCCAATACGAAACACTGCCATTGGCTTCAGGTGGATAACAGCGTGCTGTTTTGCACCTAATGCCAACTATCGGATGTTGGGCTTTAACGCATGGATTTTTTTCGAGTTTTCTACTGACAACGTTTACGTCGATATCAATTAGTTTTTATATGAGTGCTCCGCATCATAGTAAACTCGTGTCATCACTTCCGACCGTCGATATGTCAGACGTAACTCGTGGCTTATTTCGCCTCAATTGCCTTTCGAAGATCATATGCCACCTGCTATTTTAATAATAGCGATCATCTCTTTTGCCATTCCTGAACATTTATTATGTGTTTTTCGTTCAGCATTTATTTTCGCGCTGTCACATCTTAGCCTTCTGCCACAAGTGGCTGGCTAAGGTTCATTTCCCTTATAGAGAAAGACTTTCTTTACAAGTGTTGTGTTTGGATTCGATTGACCATGTACCATTGGCTCTATCAGTGTAGTACTAGATCTCTAAAGTGGTCGAGGGAAGACCTAGAGGACCTCGGAAAAGTTCTTGCGCTCGACGGCAGTTATCGTGCATTGGTGTTTTTACCTCTCCTCTTATCACGTCACCCGTCTGCCGGAAACCGCGACTTCCTCTTTTATGACGTCCTCATCGTGTAAATGAGGATTGTGATGAAAAATCCGCGGGTGAGTATTGCTCGAGGAAAATGTGGGTAATAACTGCACGACTGATTCTTGCAATGACACTGGTTTTACTGTAGTCCCGAGTTAACAATGTAAAGGCAAAAAATATTTCGAAATCAGGCCTGCGTCTCAGTAGTTGCGCTGCTAAAATTGCCAAAAAGAACGTTCTCTTGGGAGGTTGAATCTTTATCTTTCTTGAGCAATGTGCTGGCCACATCACCGCCCAGGGCTAGCGATTCTAAATATTTAGGTTTATTCATGGGAACCAGCTCATATTTGCTGTTGCCGTCCCTCGAGGGTGACTTGGGATCCCCCCACCGGTAGAGTTTTTCCCAATGGAAATCTTAAGCTCCCCTAGTGCCGCTGAGAGCTGTGATGTTTAAATCTTGGTTGTAAGCACTCAAGATAAGGGGCGTGGCAGCGTATTTGATCGCAGGGGGATGTTTTCAGTGATTAATCAAATGTTAAAAAGTATTAGTTATGAATTAAGTATCGGGGTCTTATCTTAAAGAAAGAGTTTTTTCAAGGCTCGACACACCGCGACGTGAAGCGGATCGTACCTATTACGTTTGAAGTCATGGTGGCTGGTCAGAAGTGCCAGAGCTCTTCAAGACTTTAATGGAAGTTTAAAAGGAATTTTTTTTCATCTCGACCGCTATTCTGCTTTCCCTCCGAGGGCGTGACCATGGTTGCGCTCAGGGTCTCTGCTCGGTGGCGCGCCCAGAACCCTGCCCTTCTTATTCCTTCCTCCCCCCTCGCTATTCATCAGTTCCTTTTAAAGGGACACGCGGGCGTTATTCGGTGCGCGCATGCGGGCCAGCCCCTGTAGGCGATTTGTGATTGGTGAATTCCATGTCACGGCTGCCGCTCATTGTCGCACTTCCTATCCGCCGGTCCTCTCGATCCCCCCCCCTTCCCTTGAGCGAGCAAGAATAACGTAACTTCCTTCTCAGGGAATGCTCGAGGAACTCATCCGTTTTAAATGCGTAGCCCCCGAAATGCTTCTTCTACCCTTTTAATGGTTTCGCTTTCTACTTGTCAGGTTCTGAGGTTGCTTGCAAGAAGATAAAACATGGACAGATTCCGTTTCGCAGTCTGATCTCTCTCTCTTTTTTCTCTCAAGGGAAATTACGTGTGACTTCCTGGAGTAGGAAGTCTGTGACCTTGTTCGTCAAATTCCTCGTCGTGGTAGCTCATTTGCTGGAAGACATGGAGTCTACCAACCTTGAAAACTGGGAAAAAGTCGTAAATTTCGTTTGGGACTTGAAGTTCGGGAATCAGATGGGAATTTTGGGTGCTAATCGTGAATTTTAAAGACATTCATTGGGTCCCCTTCCCCGCACAGGAATACATTTGATAGGTTTTTGGCATCTTTTGATCTAAAAATTCCACTTGATTATTTGCGAACAAAACGTAATTCATGAATCCTATACATCGAAAATTGCCGTGTATATTTCAGAAAACGCAATGAGTGATATGCTTGCTCTGATTAGAATGACATGATATGATATCCTTGCATGATTATAAGATGAATGTTCTTGATTCGTTTTGTTGATTCTTGAGGATTTTTTCTTGGTTTTGAGAGGCTTGATTATCATGTTTATGTAAAATGGGAAATACAATGTCGGTAGTCTGAAATAAATATTCCGTTTTTTATTATTCAACTCGCAATTACGTATTTTGTTAACTTCAACTTTTTTGAATCATTGACGCGAACGTTATCAAAGGTAACAAGTGGTAACTTTTTATCTAGGTTAATTTATGCTGAGAAGCAGAGTAAAAGGACCTCTTCCTAGAACTACCCAAATGCTGTGAAAAATGGGAAAAATGCAGTACCCCCTTGTGTACTGCCCACCAAATATTTTGTGGCATGAATGAAATGATACAACCTATGCAAATTTCACAGAATTTATTTAACTGTTACTACGCGTTTCGACGCTAAGGCGTCATTATCAAGTACAACCATTATTACAAAATTAGAGAAATTGATTGCCGAACTGACAGATTCAAAACGCCCTTTTTTCCTTGTACAATTAGGAATATGAATAGCGGTAAATATGTCCAATACGAGTGAATCAATCCATAGCATAGGTAGTTGCATGATGGTATAAGGACTTGAAGGTAACCCAACTAACAGCACGTTTTTGCATTCTTAGTTTACTATTTTTATCTTTTTAAATAGTGCAGTTTAGACTAAAATATTAATACTAATCCTTTTAAATGCATGATATTTAGTGCATGTTTGGTGAGAATTCTCCCCCTGCCACACACCTTTGTGGTGGTTTGCAGGGTATTATGTAGATGTACAAAGTTTTCCACAGGACAATCCGGATATATAAACTCAATTCTCTTCATTCAGGATGAATTTTCTCCAAGTTGAACCCGAATACATCGATTTCATTTTTTGGTATGTTCTTCTAATCTTTCTGGATTATTGTCCGGTGTGTAAATTTTTCTGAAATAGCTTATTTTATTTTTATAAAGCCCCAATGTGTTAGATTTTTTTCGAAGATGCATTTGTTCAGTCTAGTGTTCAGTATTAGCATATGGACACTAGTATCTGAAAATTTGAATCCTGATGTTTTTTATTGCTTTCACTTTTTCGTAAAGAAGCTTTTGTTCCTGTATGATTTAAAGATTTGAACCCCGAGAGTTTGATAATCGACCTCGAAAACCTTGAAAGGAATTTGATTTCCGACTTCGGTAGGACACCCTGAGAAGATTACTGTCGTTGATGTCGTGTTACTCTTCATTTATTCGGAACATGCAAAAATGTTAGCGTTCTGTAGAGCACTGGTACTCAATTTTTTCTCTCTCGCGTCCCATTTTCCACCCTACGGAAAAAAAATCCCTTCCGGAGACACGTAAATGTTCAGTTTTTTTGGACTTTTCACACGTATGTCGGTAAATGCGTTCGTTGTAGAGGTGTATTCACGATATTTTTGGAGAAGTAAAGTGTGGGGGAGCGTATAAGCAGACTCGAGGCCCATTCCGTAAGTTTTTAAGACCCACCGCGTCTCACTGGTTGAGAAACACGTGTAGGAAAACAGCGACTATTAATAATACGTTCTGCTGTGTTTTTATTGCATTGTAGTCCTGTTTTTTTTAAAGTCTGATTGACGTCAACCATCAGTTTATATGCATGTCAAGTTCCTGGTGGTTACCTAGCCGGTGAATCCCGGAAAAACGTGTTTAATCAGCGGTTTGGTGAGGCTGAATCATGGTTTTGGACGAGAAAAGGAGGGATTGCTGATTTTTTTATTTGGTACCTTATATCATCATATGACAAAGAGGTCTTCTGAAAACATTAGAAAGAAGACGGAACTTATTGGCCATATCTTGAGTCATAATGGACTGGTGAAGAAATTCGTCGAGGGAAATATGAATGGGTAGACAAGGCCTCATACATGATATGTGGATCAAGTATTTAAAGAAAAGAAATATGTAAATATGAAGAGGATACCTGATAGAAGGATCAAGCAGAAAGCTGCGTAAAACCAACCAAAGAACTATTTACTTGTGATGATTATAACATCGATTTAAAATTGAACGAACTCTTTATGATTTTCTTGTTTTGCCTAATTTATTTTTGAGTCCTCAAATGCGAGTCTTAATTTGCGAGTTTTTGGGGTGGGGGACTAATCTTAATAATTAAAATCCCGTTGGCTACAGAAGTAATCGATTGATGAATGCTAACTTGGTGGAGGTTGAGATTGTAAATGCCGCGTTGCCTCCATAAGAAATTGGTATCGTGGGTATTCACTGGTCACGAAACACTTTTGGTGGACATAGTGCCCATCCATAACATTTAAGAATTCAACACTAAGACGTTCGAGATATTCTCGCTCATTGTCTCCTCGGGGCTCATTTTCCTGTGTGTGAAGGATCCATAAAATAATTCCGCTAGATAAATCAAAATTGACCGAGCATAACAGAATATGATTCTAGTTGCTTCAACTGGTAGTAATTTTTTGTGTCGCATGAAATGATTTCCATGTTCATTACATTTCTTGACGAAATTCAAAGAGCACGTACTAGCCGATGATTTTTTCTCTGTGGAATATTTGCTTTCTTGACGCCTATCCGATGTCTAGCCCGAAAATTCTTTCTCTGCCCTGATGCGAAATGCCATCCAATTTTGCCCTCCTTCCCCGTATTTTTTTCAAAATGCAGGCCGGAGGCTGTCGTCCACTTTCCCGCGATAATGACTTAAGAAAGTTGGGTTCAGTTTCCTCTTTTTTTAGTCTCCGGGATTCTCGACCTCCCTCCAATTTGTTACATTGACCAATTCCAGAAGCTCTTCTCTTCATTTCCTGTTAAGGTGTGATATTCATTGATCTGTTTAGGGTTCAGTAGCTTAATTCGCCACGTTATAAACGATGCTGTGGCTAACGGTGAAATGTAACCAGACTGCTCCAAGTTTAAATCATTTTGTTGATATGGCATCAGTGATCTCACTGGTGGAATGTAATCATAGTTCATTCTCAGGTAGTAAAATACTGGGAAAGGCAATTTTTCAAACTAAATTGCAATTATTTCGACTCGGGTGTGGATGTTACTGATATGAGGCTGCACCAACGAAAAGCTACGAAACCAGCAAAAAATTAAAATTATTATCGGGTAAATTTTATTATCGGGTACTTCAGGCTTTCTCTTTTTGGCAGTAGGTACTTGATATCCGTTGTGAAAGAAAAGAAGTCATACTATCCCAAATCATATTGTAAACTACGACGCGTTCCACCAAATTGAGTCATAATCTGGTATATTATATGTGAATTTAATTTTACTTTGAAAATTTTCCTTAGTTTTTTTCGCCCAAATTCCACCGCTAAATCTTCGCTATTTTTAAGTCTCAGTTATCTTAGCGTGTATGCTCTGGGTACTATGATTCTGGATGAAACTGATAAACTTCCATTGATGGAAAAGTTGTGGGTAAGGTTTCATCTGACCAAAATTTAAGGAAATGACGTAAGTTTACCATGTTACGTTTTGAGCATTGTTGCTCGCGATATATTCCTGTCTTTCCCCTTGCTTGTAATATTTCCATATTAAGGTTCGCTTTGTTATCTTTTTCAGTATTGAGTACCCGTTTAGCCTTTTTTTCCCAATTTTTCATTCGTTTATAATCAACTTCTGTGATCATTAGAGCTTCCAAGTATTGTGTTTAAATGGTTTAGCTTTTTTTATTTTTGCCGTGTTTTCAATTTTCTCTTGATTAAGTAACTCCCATCTAGCGAGGCTGTTTTTCATTTAGTTCCGTATTTAACGTATTGACGTTGTTTGCTTGATCTTGCGCTTTTTGTATGGGATTATTTACATTTTCCCCCTCATTTTATTTCCAAGCTTCCATTCTTCTTTTCATTGACTCCATTAAGTGGAGGAATGCACTCCAACGAGAGAACTTAAGAGCTTTTCGCTGCCAGCCCCTGTTGTCACTCCTGGGTGGTGATAAAAACCTCCATGTCTCAGATTTAAGGGCCCTGGAGGTTTGGAGCTCTTGAGTTCGTCATTACCGTTCAACATCTTGGAAGATTGGTGGTTTTTACGTCGCCGTCTCTCGCTCATGTTCTTCCGCCCAACGCCTTTCCATTCCCATACTCCAAGTGAAGCTAGTAAGGTCATTGGCATCCATTAGATTTCGTTTTATTGAACTTCCTCTTCAATGGCTTGATTGTCAGAGCTAAATTTAAATCGCTGTTACGACCGATCTTGGCAAAAAAGTGTGAACCACTTTTTCTCCTCGTAAGTTTGAGATTTACACGTGTATAGAGTTGGTAAAATATTCGCCAATGTCTCTGTTAATTTTTGTTCCATTATTATTCTTGTTTGAAAGGTGATGTTTATTAGTATCTCCATTACGTAGTTGTTTACTACCAATCAAACTGCTACCACCATTTCCACGAATTAACGATGGAAGCATCGCTGTAAGATCAAGGTTTTATCAGATTTTTACGAAACTCCTTTTGTTAGCGAAAGACATAACACATCGAAGCTACTGTTCCTCAAGGTCTCCTCTGAGCTGTTGCGTAAATTTCGTTCAGCAATTCTCGTATATGCTTTTCGATTGTTTGAAATCTATCTTTGATAAGCGTAAGAGTTGAGTTGAATGAAATCACTCGTACTTCGGCGACTGAGGACTTTTCTCGCGAGTTGTGCCTTCTGCCGGAAGTGAGGTTTTGATCCCGTTGAATTTGGAAATGCGTTATTTCTTATTTATTTCAGGGGATATAACCGAAGGAAGTGGTTCAAGTGGGACGTATGAAATGAAAACTTGGAGAGTGTTGTTGTAGAAACGCAACGGAAAAACCGATGAGTCAAAATTCATCGCGAATTTCAAGTTCCACGGGAGGAAGCGGGAAAAAGGGATTTTTTTCCTTTGTGTCTGTAGCTCATTGAAACCTGGAAACACTATTTCCTGAAAGGCCTGAAGAAGCGGAGGGAGGGGTCTGGAATGAAAGGGAGTTGGGCTTCCGTCCTTGGCCGAATCGGATGTGGTACTTCCTGCTTATCAAGAATTATGCCCAACATTTTAACTGTGGAGCATAAGATCATATTCATTAGTTCTTTTGTCGCTATTATTGTGTGCCCTGTGCGATTTAATTTAAGCAGTGATTTCGAACAAAATTGCATAGTGTATATAAAAGTTAGCGTGGATGACATAGCTTTGATTTTTTTTCAAAACCTTGTTTATCCATGGTCTACATCGTTCTCCATTGTCGGGATGCCACGACTTTCATTGAACGATAATGAAAATACCGGATAGTAATTTCCGTCAATGACCTCAATGCCCGTCAAGCGATTTCCGTCAAAAAATGATGGTGTTAAATAAATCCTTCCCCGCTGATTTTTCCTAAATTTGTGGATTACGCGGTACGTTATCCTATCTAGTTTCGGAAATGGTATTACGTAAGTTCGTTGTAAGGAGTTTTATATGGTTTTCTACCCGTTAGGATTAATTTCGATGAAATATTCCTACTCTGCTTACTAAGCTATTTCTCTCTTCAATTCAGAAACATTCCCACCAATTTTTATCTCATTTTAAATTACCGTTCTATTTCTCCTGCCTATTTTTCCCTCTTCTTCATTTTTTTGTAGCCTCCCTCAAAATTATGTCCTCCATCTACATATTCTTCCTCCTCATTTTCTGCAACATTATCCGTTCTTCCTTCGCCATTCTTAGAATTACGTCGGTCCCCTTCCTTTCTGTCCATCTCACTTCCCCCGTCCTGCAACACCTCATTTCAAAAGCCTCCCGCCTTTTTATAATCTCCTAAGAGCCCAGTCTGGGAACCTTATAATATACTTCTCAGTTAAAAACTCCGTACTGGCTTACTGTTGGTGGAGTAGACAGAAATCTGGCGAGTGCAGTTAAATATCTGGATATCACTCGTACTTCAAGTCTATCAAGAGGGAACTGCATTCAAAATGTTTATTGCTCAGAGGTGAATCAACTAGGATTTATCAAACGAATTGTGCTTACGTGTTCAATAGTAAAATATAGAAGTTATTTCGCTCTAGTAAGGCTTCAATCATTTGGTGTTACAATAAATAAAAATTATATTTGAGAATTAAATAACATAAAAATGGTAGCATTGCGTTTGGTAGTAAAATTCCATGAACGTGTGAAATGAAAATGTCGCTCTGCTATTTATTTGCCTTTATTTAACCTACGAATTTATGTCTCAGTCCTCTCTTCCAATTAACAGGGTATACGTCACAAACATCCATTCCCCGGAAAGTGAAAATGCTCCCCGGACGGGATTAAAACCGCGACCCTGGGATTGAACGGCGAGGGATTTATCCCGCCGCCACCGGGGCCGGCTATTGGTAGAATTTGTTTGGGAAACTCTGATATTAGAAAGTTGTTCACAAGATGTAAATTATTGGATGATTTCAAATCACACGAATTTGAATCTGGTACAGAAGATATTTTACGCCCACAATACATTACAAAGACAGACGGAAGCGATAAATTAAGAGAGATCGACTGTCGGACTGATAGATACAGGAATTCGTTTTACCCACGCACAATATACGAATACAATACTAAAATTATAATTCGTTAATACAAATTTCAAACGTTACACTTCATTATCAATTAACATTTTTTCAGAGAGTCCTAATTTACTGGCTGGTGTCCCAAAAATCCCTGCCATACACCCTTGCGGTGGCTCGCAAGGTATACAGTAGATTTGTATGAACCCTTATTATCTTTCCCCTATGTTCCGTCTACAAGTTCCCTCCTGTAGGTTGACGCCTGTTTTGCTGAGGCAGTTTTGCGAATAATCTCTTCAGTACTACGCGCGCCTTCGTATAAAATGCGGTCGAAATGATACGTATTCATGACCCTACGGCCACCTACGTACTCTTTTACGTAGACACTGTTTTGATTTCGTTTTCGACTTCGTTGACGACTTTCGTTTCATTTGTTACAATATCAGACTATACTTAACGAGTTGGATTTGCTTTGCAGTGTTGGGAACATTTTTTGCCATTAAACCATTGCCATCTCATTTACATGTCGCCGAGCAAAAATAAATTTCGCTAACTTAATATCGAAGGGCTGAGAGAATATTAAATTTATGAATTAAAATAACGGATAGGTTCGCCCATGATCGGGGAATAACGAAATAAATCGATAACATAGAAAGAAAAAACACGAGCCAAATTCACAAAAATAAATTTTACTACGACCCGGGTTTCACTGTATTACAGTATCGTCAGGTCATCGTCATTACAGCACCTTACGATGCTGTAATGCAGTGAAACCCTGGTTGTAGTAACATTTATTTTTCTGGATTTGGCTCGTGTTTTTTCTTTCTCTGTTATCATGTTTCGCTTCCACTCCATATCGCCTGAATCTTCAGAATTAGAAATAAATCGAGTTCAGAGGTAAAATAAAACATTCGGCAATTATGATCTCAAAAATGCTTGCTAAGTAGCAGTCGTATTTAGCGAAACGTCGCCGACAGTCCCGTTGCAATACATTTCTAAAAGTTCCATTGAATGCAAGTAGAATATAGACTTTTGGACTCTACAGATGTGGCGTTGAAATTAGAATATCGCGGGAATGTCCACTCGCAGATCTAAAAAAAAATATAACTTCCCAGTCTGCATTGCCGCCGCCGCCGTCCCAAACCGTCGCTTGTCTTTTTCGGCCCCCTCACTTTCTCACGCATCTTCCGTTTTGTTTTTCGTGCGCCCGCTCTCCTCATCTGGATTTTTTTGCCGTCCTCTCCAGAGACACCCATGCTGTGGCTCTCGTTTGGGGGATGGGAAACGGGGAACTCCTAGGGGTTGCTGTGTGGGAGGACATAAACACACGTGCTGTTCTCATGGTGGTGTCTTTTTCTTCATTCTCCTCTTCGCTCGCGTTATAACAGCCCCTGGCTGAGGGAGGAAGAGGAGTTCTCGGTGTTGCCGTTTTAACGCTTTTGTTGTTCGGTTCTCCGGAGCTTATGCCTAGATTCCTGTTGGTGCGGCGCTGATTTTAATCGTATTTCTCTCACGTTAAACTTTCCTGAGCTAAAGTTTGAAATGGAGTTCCGTTCTTTGTTATTTATTTCTTCCGAGCAGCAAAATGCAAGGCACAGCTGATGACAAAATTTTGGGAAAATGAAGTCAATTTCTTTATTTGTGGAGTTTGTTGTTTTTTTGTTACTGCGTCGTTTACCCTGTTTTCCGAATTCACAACGTGTTTATTTTTGGATTGTATTGATGTGTTGGTTAGAGCAATTGTTTCTTATCCCCCGTATCGGGGTTCGAATTTCGCGGATTGCGGAGGTATTTCGGCGATACCCATCGGGTAAAAAGTGCTTGGAGTTCATTACCCTTCCCAGCCGACGTTACCTTTGTGCTATTTCTTGAGAGTTGTTTATCCCGTAGCTGTGTTTCTCTCCATCCTACCGCCTTTCCCTAAAACATGCGTGTCTATACCAAGATCTCACATACCTTTATATTATTTTAGCTTTTGGTCGGCTAACCCAAATAACTACGACTACTATGTGGTAGAAAAGAGTAGCGGACGTAACTTTGTGGAAATCAATCATCTTAGGGAGTTCTGAAGAAATTTTAACTCTGCTATTTCCACATATCATTTAATTTTTCCCACCCTTGTTTCCTTACCGTGCTGCCGCGAATATATTGCACGGTAACGGAACAATGGTCGGAAAAAATGTGTGGAATTATAAACAGAGTTGAAATTACTTCAATCCTCTCCAGTGCCATATTGTTTCGGTGGTGAAACCTACGTTTCATTCATGATGATGATGGCAACGTTGAGAGACTCTTGGGGTGTTTTTTTATACACCCTCTAATTTCTGTGAAGCGAAGTGAGGGTTTATGCTTGGATGGCTTCCTCTGTGCTGCTCTCACGTACCAGTGATGTAACTCGGAGAGTCTCCATTCGGACTGTGAAGAAGTTATATCCCAACTATGAATAAACTTTAACATAATAATGACTCCCATTTCAACGATTTCCTGCTGAGCTCACCGCCATCCATTTTGTTGTATTTGGCTTGTGTCTCTCTTTCTATGGCTGTCATGTTTGCAGTCATCTTACGTACTATCTTCCTCAGTTATGGCCATCGCTTTTCTTTCTTTCGTAAAAAATTGTCACATGTGTCTTTGTAGTGTTTTGATTGTGGTCATCTATATAGTTCGGATACTTGGTTGTTCATCTTGAGTTTAAACTGCTATAAGATCGTTATCCGCATACCTCTTGCTTATGGATGGTCGTCTCCTGGGATATCTATTTAATTTGCCTCAGGTAAACTCTGCCCATTATCGACATCGGTGGTCAAAATCCTAAGATTGGTTTTCGTACCGCTACACTCATTTCTATTGTCAACTAGAGTCTTCATGTTAACATAATTCTTCTCCTTTGCCTGTAGTTAACATTTTTTTTGCAATTAGGTTGTCACCGCTTGGTTTCAGAATTATTGACAGATTTCTTTCTCCTCAAAATCCTTTGAGTAGTTCTTAGTTACTGACTCGGCCCAACCATTTGGTTTTTATTATTTTTCTGTCTCCGCGCATACAGTTTTTCCAAATTTTGCCTTCTACGGCTATTATTATCAAAGAATCACTAACTTAGAAGAGCATACACCAGCTGGGCGTCCGATCAAAGTGTTTTTTTACTTTCAGGTTTGTGTTTCCCGCTACAATTAGACTCGATTATGGTAGTCTTGGAGGTCCTCTTATCTAATATGCTTATCATTTCTTACCTGTGTTGTCCACCGCTGGTTATCCTGCTTTTGCAGTGAACAAACCTCTTCCATCTTTTAAGAGTTTTGTACTATAATGTTAATGTCGTCTTGCATTTTCCATTATCCATTGTAATCACTTGGTCTCTTAAAAGTTTCTTTAAAACTTTGCATGCACCGAGCTTGAAGTGTTTCATGCATGATAAAAGTTGTACAATTCGGAGTATAGTGATTTCATTTAATGATTTCCTGCTTGTTTCTAATGAGCAGTGGTCGCGCGAAAATCTAGATCAGATCGTTCACGCGCTTAGTGTGAGTTGCGTTTGTGAAGTGCGGCTTCCATCAACTGCGAGAGTCATACTAGGGAAAGCAATGACCTTTCCTTCTCGCCCGTGGTGCATTGGGTCATTCCGTGTTGCGGAACATGATGGCTTTCTCCTTCGCAAGCCATATTTCGCGCCGCACTGACGGTGAGTCGGCGGGTTGTCCTTATATCGCACCTGTTGCGAATACAGCTGAAATTTGGCGGTCTGATTGAAGGCTTTTTTATATTTCTGGCGTCTAAACGCTTGTAACGCATGAAAAACGGCGGACAGTGGTCTTTTCGTGGTAAAAAAAGGCGTCTTTCCGTAAAATTCGCGTATTTAGTGGTGAATTGGTGTTTTTTTTCTAGTCGTTGCATGTTATAGCGTTGAAGCGTTAGCGGCGTTTACATTTGCGCTCATTTTTGCTTTCCATTTTATCCCATTATCAATAATTGATAATGATTCTGTATACTATGTGATTAATACTATGTATTACTATGTATATTACTATTAAATTATAATATATTACTAATATATTACTATGTATACTATGTTCATACCGGTTTAATATTTTTGACTTATGAAATCGAATTGAAGAAGTTTTCTTGCTAGCTACGTGGGAAGACCACTAGATCTGCGAAAGCTCAATAAAACTTAAACCTCTGCTTAAAAAAATCAATCCCCTGCTACACACCCTTGAGGTGATTTTCAGGACATTATGTAGATGTAATACGGTTGGCCTTCGGTAATCCGTCATCCGACCGTCTACATTAATTTGTACCAATAAGCTTTACTTTCTGCAGAAATGAGTCAGTGCATCACAGCTCCGAAATTTTGAATTATTAGTCTTCATCTAACCTCCTAAATACGATTGCGTTAGTAGTTATTGTGTATTTAGTAACGATTGCTAGATCTTTCAAATAATTGCCGTGGTAGTCCTACTGCTGTGGTAAGGCCTTCATGGTTTTGGGGTAATTTCGTCTCCTAATTCTCTCAGCATGGTCTCATGAGTCAAATGATTTGGTCAACCGTGGAAGGATATGGTCCGACCCAGTGCGTGCCTACTCTTTTAAGAGAATTTTCCTTCCGGCCCTGCGTGCCTTTCGGGAGTGGAAATGGTGGGCGCACCTATTTCCCTCACGCTGTCAATCCTTATCTATTTCGGGAGTGATTCCGGAGGGGAGAATTCCTCCAAAACGCCTCTCCCCTTCTCGGTCGTCTCGTTCTTCTGCACGAGCCATTTAATGCCACGGTGTGTTGCTTCCAAAGCAACGCGGGGACGCCCTAGCGCAGCTGCTAACCGTTTCCTCGACGGGCAACGCGTATTTGACCACAATTTTTGCTAATCGACTCATTTCGTATATTCGTATTACACTATATACCGGTCTCCTTATTGTCTGGTTACATATTTTGGAATGTGAAAAACGTCAAGGTTATTATCTCATTCAGTTAATGCTAGTGTAAACCGATCTTTTGTCCGAGGTGTTTTTCGTTGCCAGAAGTTTTGTTAACCATAAAAGTAGCTTCGTGCTTGCATGAACTGATGGTTAACGTTAACTAGTTATTATAAAAACAGGGGATTGGACTTGTTGTCAAAATAATATTAGTGGTTTAGTTTGCTTTTGAAATGCTTCGACCGCTAAGGTTACATCGCACCGTATGAAATAAGCTTAATGAGATCATATAGGTCATATAAGTCAATAAAGTCATGGGCAGTCATTGAAGGTCGTAAAATTAAAGTACTTCCATTTAAATTATTGAGGTGCGACATGTCATTTAGACATTTTATATTCCTGTAGTCTTGAAGTATGCATACTTGACACTAGCTTTTCGGTGGTGAAGCCAAGGTCCTTTCATATCCTGATCATTTTTTTTTGCTTCGAGATAGGTCTCTGGAACGTCAAAATATCCACCATATCTGTGTTTTTTTTTCTTGTGCTCTCCATGAGATTTGGTTTTGGAGACTCTGTCCCCTTTGCAAGTGTTGCGTAAACAACTTACAATTAGCGAAATACCTATCTGAGCTACTGTGAATGGCTCTGGTACACACAAGGAGTGGAATGAAAATTTTCATTTTCCCCAAGATCTTATCAAAAGTAAAATGTGTGTGTATGTGAAATTTGACGAAGTGACCAACCTCTATCGAGATTTGGCACTGGAACAGTTACAGTAACGTACTATATCGAAAAAGTCTTCCTTCTAACAAGTAATTCAAATTCCCTCGCCCTTCATTACCTGCTAAATCCAGACATTATGCATTCTCCTGAGTTCCTCAGACTTCCTTGCCTCTCCTACTATCTCTAGTAATTCATCGCTCGTCCTCCTTTCGACCCACCCTACTTTCTCCATACCAGCATCTCAAAGTCCCCAAGTATATATTCATCTCATTTCCTTGAATGTTTCCACGCCATATAGTGCCACGCTCCACGTTAGACTTTTCACTAGTGTTTTCTTTACGTCCCCTTTCAATGACCCTATCTTTAGTTCTTGCCTACGAGTAAAAGCTTTTGCCATTACACTGCTGTACACTTTTTCCTCTAACGTACTGCCCAGGTAACTAAATAGCTCAACCTGGTCTAGCTTGTGACTTTTTACTTTTAAATCAAATGTGGTCCTATTTGTTGGCAAAAATTTTATAATCTCTTTTCCTTGTAGTTTCTCCTCCATTCTTATCTCTCCCACTCTATGGGGACAAGATCACTCTAAAAAAATGATCTCAAACTCTAAGATTCCTTTTTTATCTGAAAATACTCCCCGAATTCATCGGCGTCTGCTGCGAACTTAGCGAGCCGCCACAAGGGTGTGAGACAGGGGGTTAATTGCCACCGGAAATGCACTGTGTGCACGCGCTAAAAGTTACAATACGACTCAAATAGTGATTACTCTATTACTTAATCGAATGCTCTGGAATCAATATCATGTGGAATTTATTAATATCAAGAGTTGATTTCCTAGATTAAATTTTTGTGTAACTTTGTTTCTCCTCGAATTTTCGCATGTCGACTTAATCATTGAACTCATTTTTTTGACCTGGAAGTTTTACGACCCTTAAGATTCATCTAAAATAATTGGGGACTCGAGGAAATCGTGGGAATAGAAAAGTGAATATTTTTCGACAACAATCGAGTGACTTTCGGACGAAGATTCCTGTAAGTGTCTGTCTGTCACTTCATTGACATTGTTTTATTTTATATCGCAACTATAAAGGCGGTAGGTGACCCGAGGTCTTCGCTCCCTACTGTTTATTCTTTCCGTCTTATTGCAGCCGTTTCTTGCCCGCCTTCGCGCGAGATAGATGGGCGGATGGTCGACCCTTTCCATCCGCAGAGACACAGGACCCCAGAGATTTTATCGTCTACGACGTCTAAATATCCTGTCGTGCAAACAACATCATTCAAGCAAGTTGTCGACGTTAACGCCCCTTCAACTCCCTTGCACTCTTGGGGCGAGGGCGAGCGAAATTATTAGCGGGAAATGGCACTTGAGGTCGAGGAGGGAGGGAATTGAAGGGAGGGGAAGGAACACCTACAGTTTCAATGAATGGATTGTGGATTGAGCGCGAAGCAGCAGTGACCAGCCCTTCTTCAGCATCCTCAATCACGGCCGTTTTCATCGACTTTGCTCCTCCCCCTTCACTTGTCATCGTTCTCTTTACTGCCACCCTCTCCCTTTCCTCTTGGCGCGCCCTCCCGACCTTTCATTCATTCTCTCCTTCCTCCCATCTGTCAGACGCTTAGCTTTCATGCGAAAATATCGTCATTTTATAGCTATAATTCGTTCGTTAAAATTATTGTAAAATGACTTTTAGTATTGTAACTTTTAAATGATACACTTATTTAATTTACGTCCAACATCCCCGTTCATAAACCGTGTAGGTCCAGTTGGTTTGTATTGCATTAAAGCAGTAGTTATTCGGAGGGAGCGAACGGTTACTAGGGTTGTTTGGGCTGTTTAAGATTGGTGGTTAATTTGATATTGGTAGGAATTTTGCAAGGAACAGAGGAAGGGAGGACTAAAACACGGCGTCTGCATTAGTCTACTATTTAGAAAAGGTAGCAAGGTGTCCACGCCCCATCCGGCAGACAGAGCACTGAACTCTTCATGAAGCACTCTTCACTCAGCACCAAAGCGGGGACCGGCATAGCAATGAAAAATGTGCCTCAGCCTGTATGCGAACCCGATCCCTGTTCTAGTTCATTTCACGGTTCCGTAACAGTTATGCCATCAGATTGTGAAAATAATGACGACGCGTCGCGACGGTAAAATTATGGAAACGAGCACATGTGTACTCACAGGAGCATGATCCTCGCTATTGTATTTCTTGGGAGTAGAAAAGATGTTAGTATAGAAATATACTACCGCAAAGAAATAAACTACCTATTGAATAGCGTGCTGAAATACCTCTTAAATAATACTGAAATACTTCTTACAAAGACAAAGAGGCGTTTCGATATCGACATTGTTTTCTTCATAACCACATGCATAATTTTGTTAAATTTCCCCATAGTAGCCTTTTCCCTTTTTTTTGCCACGTTTGTCCTTTGGGAGTGTAAACTTGGTTACTTGTTTAAAGGTTTATTCCTAAGTAAATAGCACGATTGTATCCGCTGTTGGGCATATTTTCCTACATTTATTTTTATACTATTATTGTCTCTTGAAATATTTAATGTTCTTACATTGGTTGATTAACGTCTCGGTGCTGCGGATCAACCTTCGCCATGAAATTTTAGTTTCTTTGCATTTTTCATAGTGTTGAGCGAATTATGTCTTTGCGTCGTTTTAGAGATATGCGATTATTGTTTACTTGATTTTTTCATGATGGGATTCATACTAATTGTTTAGTAAATTAATTGGGATATTTTATTATTTAGTTAATTTTTTTGTGTTCTCGTACTATACAGTTAATAATCATATATTATCCATAAATTTGATTCTAAGAAAACTGCTCCTCACATAACGGGTGACACGCCAACTAATACCTTTCAGCTGTGGTGCAATTTTTGTGGTATCGTGTGACGTGGCATGTATAGAATTTGCAGCGTTTATAAGTAAGTCATTCTTTTTTTCTTTCCTTTTTAGAGTCCAGGAAATGTACTGTGTTTTTATTAATTTTAATATAAATTTTTGGCTTCGTTTTTTAGTTCTTTTTATCCAGTCTTCATCGCTGTGCTCTTCTTCATGTAAACTCATGAAATACAAATGGGTGACAAAGATAGATTGTATCTATATGTTTGACTCTATAATTATTCGTAGGAAAACAACCATCGTTTTCGATTAAATTAGGATCATAAATTCCCAACGTTTATGGCACCTAGCTCCTGTATCCAAAGGACCCAAATTAACTCGTGCACTGGATAATAATGTTAACTTGTTTTGATTTCGCCAGACTATTCTTTGCATCAACACTAAAATGCACTTACCTTGACGCGTTCGTAATCATGCAAGTCGGTAGTGACTTAGTGATATTCACCCCCTGCCACACACCCTCGCGGTGGCTTGCAGGGTATTGTGTAGATGTAGATGTGAAGAGGTTAGTCTGTGTTCATGGACAATACTGTACTGTCTGGCCTGAGTATAATCTTGGTCTTTTTATTTGATTCGGGGCGATCGTCTGTCTCACGTAATGCCGTCCCTTCCCCATGTTTTTTTAAGATCCGTATCCATTTGCCTTGTAGTCCTGCATCCTGTTGACCATCATCTCCTCCCTTTCCTTCCCTCGTTCATGCGTGTAGGCTCCTCGTCCGCACCCTTCGTCCCCATGGCGGCGTTCGTAATCACGCGTCGCGTGCCCCCGGCCAGCGGATGCAGCGATGAAAGGGATTTCCTCCCTTGTTTCGAGGTGGCTGGCACGATGTGCTCCCATCACAGTTTACAGGGCATGATTTCCATCTTGTGAACGCAAGGGTGGACGAGCTCGATGCAGAGGTTTTGGAAGAAATTTGGGAATATCTCATTCATCTGTCGGAGTCACAATTGTAGTCGTGTATCCGATGGAGGCGACTGGAACATTGGGGTTTGTGGAAAAACCTGTAACCTTTACTTTGCGGAGGCGATCGTTGACAGAGTTCGTGTGGAGGTCGGGTTGGTGTGGTGGATAGATCACTGGCCTCCTACCTCGAAGGCCCGGATTTGTATTCTGGCTTTGACAGATATTTTTCGTCAACCCACTTGAGTACTTTGTGCATAGCATTCGTGTTCAGAACTCCGTCCGTCGGATGGGACATTAACCTTGCTACCCTCGGCGCCATTTGTTTAGAGCAGGTTAATACAGACGCCGGGTTACCCTACACCATTCCTCCTTACCCTTCCATTACTTTCTTTGCGCCCTTTCTATCCTAGTCTGAAGCGCCTATACGTGCTAGTACAAATTTGACAACACAGGTGAGAGAAAGAAACCCGGCGTCGGCTAACTCGTAACGAATTGCGCCTTGGAGACCCCTGTATGACTTTTTATCCTATGCACGGAATATTTAACACACAGCAACTGATAGCAGTGGCCAAGCCGATAATGCGACGGTGCTGCAACCCTATGATAGAGGCATCGATTCCCCCGTGGGGCAGGGTTTTTTTAAAATTTTAATCCGTGGGTTAAAGTTTAGGATAGACGATGCAGTACAACAAAAGCAGGTGGAGCTCCTAAAAGTAGAATTATACTGTTACCACTCCACTTCATAGTGGAACCGGTATTCTACATCAAATAATACCCTGCGAGCCGCGGCGAATGTGAGTGGCAGGGGGTGAAGTCTACCATACATGCACCACTTAAGTACAACTTGCACTACTTACATGCAGTTCTACTGTGAAGAATCTCTGCTTCAAAACTTGGGTGCCTCGGATCTATTTTCATGTTCCATGTAAGATGGATTCGAAGTTTTTCTGTCTTTGGCCTTTTTCGAATTATTTTGTGACCAAGGACTGAAAGTATTATAAACACTTCATTGTGGACAAGGTAATACTGAAGGATAGTCCTAATGCCTTTTTTCACCAAAATGAAAGGGATTAAGTTTGGTCAGTATTTTCGAAATGTTATACTACCTTGGGCATACCCTATTTGTTAGCGTTGAGGGCATGAGGGTTGAGGATATTCATTGATAGGGCGAGAGGAGAAATGTACGTGTTTAATTTTTACTTCGTGTAATTTTTTTTTTAACTATAGCCAAGAGATCAGAATTCGGTGGGTGTTTGTACGAAGAATACTAAATTTCACAATTTTATTTTACATAGCTGTTTCTTAGCAAGTTTTTAAAGATCGTATAAAAATACCGGCTAGCTTAAGATTACATCTACATCTACACGATACACTGCAACCCACCGCGAGGGTGTGTGGCAGGGGGTGAAGATCGCCAAGCATGCATTATTGACGTGTAAACAAGCGACTATAGGGTCTCATGCAACTGGATTGTTAGTATGTATAGTATTTAAGGGATTAATACATGCATCATGCACACTGCAAGATTAACACTGAAGCCTTTTATGTTTTACCAAATGAAGTTTCTGTTTAGTTTTATCACCACTGGTAAGGACTTTCATCCTCATAGCTTTGGTTCCAGCCATAAATAACCGCCGCTATTTTCTCGCTCCTTTTCGATATGGGGAGAAGTGGAACTGGAAATTTATTGCCGGACAGGGTAACCTACTTCCAAATCCGTATACTTGTAGATATACAGCCATTATCACGTCTTTTTGGTTTTCAGTTTACTCGTTATTTTATCATCCACCAAGAGTATGTGCGTAATGTCACTTACCTTTATCGAAAGAGGGAAGTGGAGAAAAGGGTAATCAGTCATTGGTGACCGGGAAAAGAGGTCGTATACTAGGATTTAATTCTTTCCCGGCGAATTATTTTCGTAAAGTCTTCTCGGGCTTTCCACCGGGTTAAATATTGGTATAACACCAACGTTTCAACGGACGACTCGTCCATCGTCTTCAGGGTGAGTGAGTAAATTAAAGCCGTTGAGGCGTATCTATAAACGATTGCAACAATCAGGTTACTCCTGATTGGCCGGAAGGATCTTCGAAATTTGGATAAGGAGGAGTTCTATCGTTTTTTATTTTATATAAAATGGGATTCCACGAATTGCTAATTTTATAGCCTGTGTCTCTATTAAAATTATTTTTGTTTAGCCGGATCTCAATGGCCTCCTTAGCAAGCCTGTCCCAGAAGTTGTCCGAACGGCAGATTAATTTTGCGCTATCCCATTTTATCCTGTGGTCCCGAGTAATACTATGTTCCGCCACAGCAGACTTATCAGGTTGTCCAAGCCTAAAATGCCTCCGATGCTCCTTAAGCCTGGTGGCAATCGTTCTACCAGTCTCCCCTACGTAGACTTGGCCACATTCGCAAGAAATCTGGTAGACACCAGGGGTCATTAGGCCTACGGGGTCCTTCACCTTAACTAGTTGGTCTCTCAGTTTACTTATTGGCTTATGGACCGTATCTATGTTATATCTCTTGAGAATTCTCGAGATCTTGGTAGAGACTGTTGACAAATACGGCAAAACGGCCCTGGCTACAGGTTTTGACTTTTCAGCCTCTTCCGACTCACGAGCATTGAAGGTTCTTTTAATTGCTGAAGAAATGTGCCGGTCGCTGTATCCATTTTTCCAGAAAGTTGTCTTCAGATAACTCAACTCATCAGGAAGACTCTCGGTGTCAGCTATGGCTTTGGCACGGTGTACTAAGGTTGATAGTACCGCTGCTTTGTGGGAGGGGTGGTGATGGCTGCGAGCATTCAGATATAGATCTGTGTGCGTCGGCTTGCGGTATACTCTATGTCCCAGGCCGCCATTACTCTTCCGATGGATCAAGATATCGAGAAATGGAATTTTGCCGTTATTTTCTATCTCCATTGTAAACTGTATGTTTTCATGTTGGTTGTTCATATGGCTAAAAAACTTCATTAAAGCATCAGACCCATGGGGCCAAATGAGAAAGGTATCATCCACATATCGGAAAAAATACCTTGGACGTAGAGGAGCTGTGGAAAGTGCCTTCGCTTCAAAATATTCCATATAAAAATTTGCGATTGCTGGAGACAGAGGGGATCCCATAGGAACTCCGTCCGTTTGTTCAAAATATTCGCCATTGTATTTGAAATATGTAGACGTCAGTGCGTGATGGAACAATTTGACCGTGTTGTCGTCAAAAATATTCTTCAGCAACTCAATGGTGTCAGTGAGTGGCACCCGAGTAAAGAGGGACACAATATCTAAACTGACCAAAATGTCTGTGTCTTTCACTTGAATAACATCAAGGATCTTCACAAAGTCGGCTGAGTTTTTGACGTGGTGTTCACAAAGACCAACATGCGGAGAGAGGATCCCTGTTAAATATTTAGCCAAGTTATAAGTGGGCGAAGCGATAGAACTAACTATAGGTCGTAACGGCACTCCTTTCTTATGGATTTTAGGTAGCCCATAAAGCCTGGGGGGAACAGGAGCCTCAGGTCGTAGATTCCTTGTATCTTCAGGTGGTAAACCAGACTTCTTGATGAAGGAAATCGTTTTTCTTGTAACCGCTTCTGTGGGATCTCGAGGCAATTTCCGGTAAGCACGGTCTTGTAAAATATCTCGCATTTTATTTCGATAGTCTTCGGTCTTCAAGATAACGGTGGCGTTTCCCTTGTCTGCTGGCAAGATGGTAACTTCTGTGTTACTACGAAGGGCCCGGATGGCAGATTGTTCCTCTCTGGATAGATTAGGTCTTGGTGGGACGGCCCTACCCAAAACATAGGATACTTCGGCTCGTACTTCTTCGGCCAAATCCCCAGGAAGTTTACGAACAGCCTGTTCTATTCCTCCCACAAAGTCTAAATATGGGATGGTTTTGGGTGCTGGAGCAAAGTTAAGTCCCTTTGATAAGGCCGTAAAGGTTGCCTCGTTGAAATTTTCATTGGTTAAATTAATCACAACACGTTTGTGGTCGAAATGAGGAGTGATAGACTTTGATGTAGGCAGGCGGTTGTACTTACTCTTCTGTCTTTCTTTCTCCTTTTTTAATAAAATTTCTCCCATAGCAGCAGTAGCTCGGTCAGTATATTCCCAATCAAGAGGCGAGAGAAACGACGCAAGTCGAAGATGGAGCGCCATCAGTTTCTTCGCGTTGCAATCCAATAATCTTCGTTTTTCGTGAATCCGTTCACGGACCAAAGCCAAACTGGTTCGTCTTAAAATACGGTTCACTGCTGGTGATTTAGTAGACGCACGAACTATGGCAAATTTAGGGATGGTTTCTTCATCACGGCATCTTAACAAGAAAGCGAGAGAACTAAGTAGTCTTGCCTTTTCCTTGCGAAGTTGTAAACCAGTGAGTTTGGATACCCTGATAGACCAACTAGTTAAGGTGAAGGACCCCGTAGGCCTAATGACCCCTGGTGTCTACCAGATTTCTTGCGAATGTGGCCAAGTCTACGTAGGGGAGACTGGTAGAACGATTGCCACCAGGCTTAAGGAGCATCGGAGGCATTTTAGGCTTGGACAACCTGATAAGTCTGCTGTGGCGGAACATAGTATTACTCGGGACCACAGGATAAAATGGGATAGCGCAAAATTAATCTGCCGTTCGGACAACTTCTGGGACAGGCTTGCTAAGGAGGCCATTGAGATCCGGCTAAACAAAAATAATTTTAATAGAGACACAGGCTATAAAATTAGCAATTCGTGGAATCCCATTTTATATAAAATAAAAAACGATAGAACTCCTCCTTATCCAAATTTCGAAGATCCTTCCGGCCAATCAGGAGTAACCTGATTGTTGCAATCGTTTATAGATACGCCTCAACGGCTTTAATTTACTCACTCACCCTGAAGACGATGGACGAGTCGTCCGTTGAAACGTTGGTGTTATACCAATATTTAACCCGGTGGAAAGCCCGAGAAGACTTTACGAGGTCGTATACTTTTTTCATCTCTTTTCTTTGTTTGTCTTGGGAAACTATCTTTAAGGACATGGGGAGGCGGACGTTAGGTGCTATGATAACTGTCTCTGTTGTTTATGTCTTTAAACATTTTAATTATTGCCGCAGTTAAGCTCAGTTAAATCTCAATCTATATCTTCACTTAATTGTCAACTCAGAGGTACTCTCGAAAATGTTGTGATTAAATCCATTGTTCAGAAATTTACGAATGACTTAATTTTTGTCAAGTTCCTCGTAAACTGGGCCGGTGAGGCGTGCGTTATGTCGTATCTTATGAGTATATTATCATTCAGCCTTACCCTTTAATTCAAACTCGTCTCATCGCGGATGCCGTCATCTACATCTACGTGATACCCTGAACGCCACCGTGAGGGTGTGTGGCAGGGGTTGAAAATCAATCACCATACTGGCACTATTAACATGCAAGTGAAGAGCTACAATGATACTACTACATGAAAGCAAGTTAGGCATAGGAGCCACTTGCAGCTAGATGATAAGTGTCTGCAAAGTTGTGAAGTGATTGTGTGTTAGAAAAATTTTCACTAAGTATATTTTTAGGTATTTCCCTAGCATGCATAGATTAGTAATATTAAAACATGCTTCATACACTAGCTACTCCAACAATTTTACCTACCTAACCCTTTGCTATGCTGCCAATTGAGCTCTCTAATGGTAAGCGGGAAAAATGACATTTTAAATCTATCGGTACGACAATCTGTCTCTCTAATCTTGTTTTACTGCCCAAACATAGCATTAAACGCAGGGGTTCTTAATGTACATGTAACGTCTGGCTCACGTGGTCCCAGAAACCAGCCCACGTAGAAGGAGGCGAATGAGTATCGTCTTCTATGGATTGGGAAATTTGTAGGGACGGCATGGTATCGGAATTCGGAACCCTTGGAGCCAGGAGCCTGAGGAATCGAGACGACCCCTTAAACTCGCTAACAATGCATTGAGTGGTGCGGCCCGGGCAAGGGAAGCTTGGAGGGGCGGAGAAGGTCCCCTCTCACCGGTCGAGGAGTTGCGGAGACGAACTCATACCCGCTCTCAGGGAAACCGGAATTCCCAGTAGTCCACCCTAAAAGGCGCAGAATACCCACGCAATACGCAAGATGTCCCGTGCCGGTGGGTTTAACGCCCCTTCCTGCTTTGCCGTCACCTGTCCTCTCTCTCTCTGCAGGAGGTCCTAGGACCTTCCCCTCCCCTATCCCCCCTTGCAAACTTTCCCCTTCCACCTCAACCGCCTCCAAAGGCCCGAAAAGGGCGGTCGGTTGAATCGAATGCAAATAAATTCTCCATTGTCGTCCACCTCCCTATCTCTCTGCTCGTCTGAGAATCGGGGGTTAGTGCTCCCCATGGCCGGCTGGAGATTGTCCTGGCAACGGATACCCTCGTTTACCCATTCCTCGTTGCCATGTCATGGTATCGTGGACAGCGTTGTCAATTTTTCATTATTTCGTTTCTCAGTTTTGCATTGCTATATCCTCTGGCCTTCCCGTATTGCTACACAATTTTATGATTGGATTCTCTTGTATTTAGAGGAGTAAATCATACTCATCCCATAGCTTTTGTTGCCCTTCCAGGGTTTTAGTATATTTTTGATTTTTTGTGGCGAAATCGATATGCGAATTTCCTTCTGCTGGTGTTGGTGCTGTAATTCTAAATCAATATAAGAGATATTCTATTCTACAAGAGATATTCACCCGAGGGATCCTTTCATCATCATCGTCATCAGTCAAAAAACCCTAGATTGGTTTGTCGCAGCTCTCCGATTGATTCTCCTATCGGCTCGAATGGAAATCTTTTATTGACGTCCTGTGTACAGGTGCCCTATTTTCGTAAACCTTTTCAGTGAGGAACTGTAATTGTTGAACTCCTGCGCATTGCAGAATTTATCTATATATTAATGCTATAAATATACATGTACGTAATTCCCTGGGAACCATCGCGAGGGTGTGGGGCAGGGGGTGAAGATTACCATACATGCATGAGTGACGTGCATCTATGAGCTAATACGTGGAAAAACGTTAGAATTTAGAGTCACGTGCAACTAGGTGAATGGTAATAAAGGAATTATTCGTTATAATGGCATTAATCTAAATATATGTATTTACGTGTCATGCATGGGTTAGCAATGCTAAAATATGTTTCATGCAGTGAAAATCACTCGAACAATTTTTCTTACCTATACTTTACTATTCTGTGTATTAAATTTTCTTATGGACCATTGGAAAACTAACATTTTTAATTTATCGGTACGACAATCTATCCCTCTAATATTGTTTATCTGTGTAAATTAGCGTAATGCGCTGGGGTTCTTAATGTTCTTGCCAATCTGGCGCACCGTCTTGCAAAAGTGTCGTTAAAGAAGGTACTCTTAAATTCATCCGCGTGATCTGATCGATACACTCAGATGCGGAAAAATTTGCGTGATACCTTCGATTTTGCTTTGGCTTTCAACTTATAGTTTTGAATTGTGTGTTTCCCCCCGTTCTCTTTTTAGGGCCATTGCAGTCGATGATGGCAGTGCCCAGTGAGTTTGGCTGCTTTGGTTTTGGTACATGCTATCTTTAAGTAATCATCATGATCGATAGTGCTGTACCGTTAATAGTCGGTAATAGTAATCGTGTGTCCTCTGAGAATAACCTGATCCATCACATTTCCTTACCCCTTTTTTCTTCCACCAAACATTCATTGCCATTCTTGCCGCCAAGTATAACATTTAACCTATGCTTAGCCGTTTTCGAGCTTTTCAATTATCCTCTTGATATCCGAAGTTACTTTTCTTTTCATGCCTGTCCTATAGTACCCAACATTTTCCCCTCTATTTCATTCCTCATTGAAAGGAAAGCATTGAAATACCTCTGGAGGGTAATCTTATGCATTAAAAATGGTTCTTCTATATCTCCTGTAAATTATTTACCGCAAAAACTTATTTCCTGAATTTTCACCTGCTTCTATTACAGCGTTTTCCAAATGGCGTATCCATTGTTCTACGTTTTATAGCATTAAAATATTTCTGACTTTTATGTTATTATCCATTCTTGATTCATTTCCTTGTATTGCGTTGCCAATAGAAGTGAAGTCAAAATTGAATTTAAAATGCATCTCTTATTTTTAAATTCGATGGTGGTATATGCCATATTGAAGCATGATTTATGACGTTAGTCAACTGAACCTGTCCTCGTTGAGGGAATGTAAATTTTTATGCGCGTATTTACAATGCATCCACAAAAATGAGTTTTCTGAAGCACAATCCCTGGTCGGATGAAAGTTATCGCGTGTATCTAATTTGAAGATGCAGTCATTTCAATGTGGAATTTTCAATACTCTTTTGCCTTTCAACAATTCATCCTACCACCTCTTTTTCTGTCGCATTCGAATACAGAGCATTCTGTGGTCGAAGCGTTCACCCCCTGCCACACAACTTTATGGTGGTTTGCAGGGTATTATGTAGATCATGTAGATGTAGTGTTTACACATACTTATGGATTGCTCTCTATCCTAAATATGGGTGGACTTGATTCTGGACGAGATGGTTGTCTTCCATTCGCGCGCGAGAACTATGGGAAGGACTTGACCTCGTACGGCTTCATTTTCGAGCGTGCCCTCGTCGAGATTTCTTTGGGACAATGCCGACGCCTAAGTGGAGGTTATCGTGAGATTCTTTGTTTTTTTGACCCGTCGATGAGTGTAGCACTTTCACTGGCGTCAGCCGCGCGTCCTTGAGGGACAACTCCTCCCCCTACCGCCGTGAACGTGTGTTTTCCTTTCCGTTCGATCCTGCAGCGAATGATTGGGCTTCGTGAGGATGGCAGTGGACGGATTGTTGAGGGCCCGTCTACTTGTACCGCCCCAGACATCGGTATTGATACTTTACTGCCGAAGTCCTCTAGAATCGTCGATCTAACACTGTTTAGTATATTTAATACTACACGAAATTAGTCCTGAATTTAAAATTTTTACGTAATTTGAGTTTAGTTTGGATAGCTGCTTAATTCATTCTGAAGCGGAACGTAGTTATTCCGTGTACGAGAGTTTTAACACGACCGGTTTCGACTATACGACGTAGTCTTAAGGTACATCTATGATTTTCCCTGCGAGCCACCACGACGGTGTGTGGCAAGGGGTGAAGATCACCAAACATTCTCTATTGACATGCAACTAGACTACTACATGGAGACATGCTGGATAATAGGGTCACATGCAGCTATATGGTTAGTATCCACAAAGTAATGAAGGGATTGGTTGTTAATACATGCATCATGCACTTCAGACTATTCTAACAATAATTCACCTACCTATCCCTTTGCTTCACTGCCTATTTTATTCTCTTATGGTACGCGGGAAACATGACATTTTAAATATATCGGTACGACTATCTATCTCTAATCTTGTTAATCTGGCCGAACCTAGCATAATACACAGGGGTTTTTAATATATATCTAACGTCACCTGTAAACAAATCAGTTTCGCATTAAAAGGTACCGTAGAAGCCAGTCATATTAAAAATTTCGTGTGTGGAAGAAAGTTAGTTTTGTTCCGTCATTAAGAACTGCTTCCATAAAGTTAGTTGGTTGGTTATTTAGGGGAGGCGACCGACATCTGAGGTCATTTGCGCCATATAGGATAGGTGGGTAATAGGGTAATGGTAGGAGTGTTTTAGGGAACGGAGGAAGGGTGGAGAGAAACCCGGCGTCAGCATTAGCCTACTCTTAACGAAAGGCGCCAAGGCTTAACGTCCCATCCGACGGACGGAGTATTGTACTTGAAATGCCCTCCACTAGGCACTCAAGTGGGGACCGGTTTTCCACTGAAAAATCCGCCACTGCCGGGAATCGAACCCGGGCCCTCGGGTTGGGAGGCCAGTACTCTAGCCACCACACCAACCCGATCCCCTCCATAAAGTTACCCCCAGCGACATAATTGACTGGATTTAACCCCATATCGTTCTATTTCGTCACGTTTAAACACGGTAATTACTCGTTTCTCGTTCGGCATTTACGGAGTGCGTTGAAAAAACGCCATGAAGGTGCATGTAATGGCGCGATTTATGATCAGAATGCACTTCGTACACGTCACTATATTGTTTTTCATCTGTAATACGAATGGCTTGGAGAAATCTTATTTTATGAAATATTTGCACGGTACATGCCGATAAGCTATCAGAAAAAAGTGAAGAAAAACGTTGTATTAAAGTTTCATGCCCTAGTTTGCGACATATAGGGAGCTGACTTCAGCAGACATGAGAATTTTCAATTATAGTATCAGCTAGTTGAGCTAGTGATTTTTCACATATGCCACAAGCCAAAGATACTCGTTCTGGATGACGACTGTTTGTTCTCATACCTATGACTCGCAAGAAAGTTTGGTGAATGTGAATCCGACGATGCTCCGCTTTTATGTTGTACTTCGATATTTTTTTCTGTGAACTAATTTTCATGGCTGAATTTCATTTAGGTACTAGTGACAGTTCCCATAGTAGAAATTTCATGGAAAGAAAGCGTCCCGTGTACTACCGTTGTCCCCTCCATTCCTTGTTCAGCTGGAGGCTCTCTAAATGCGGATATATTTCTGAGCGTAGGTAGGCCGGAATGAAACCTCTAAATGTTGTGCGTTCGCACGAGGTGTAAACATCCGCATCGCTGGGGTGCACTCCCTGTCCGTTGGTGCGACGCGAGCATCATTTCGTGACGTTGACGACACGCCAAAATGGATCGTGTAACGCGACTGCCCGCCAAGCAGCCGTGAAAATCCTCTCTCCCTCTCTCTTCTTCTGCCTTCTCCCACCCCTACCTCTCTCTCTCTCTCAGGCTTTTTCTACACGTCACGGCTTTCGGATTCCAATGCCAGGAGGTGGGCTTCCCCAGGCATAAAGATGTCATTGCTCTTTAAGTTTTTATTTTATAGGTGTTGACATAAAATAATTATGATTGGGAATCGCCGTTTATACTTTATTTTGGTGTTGGAATCCTAATGTAGTATTTAATTTATGCTGGATGTCATCCTATTTACTGCCTTGGCACCAGCTATGGAAAGTCTGCCGTTTTTAGATTTTGTTCCTGTATCATATAGGACATCTGTGTTCATAATTCTTAATTTACGATATAACTCGATGTTACAGTTTTTCACCCAGTCGTAATGTATCTGTTTAAATTCGTAGCATATTAATTAGGAGAGACGTCATTCTGTTTGAGGTAGTTTGTGGATCCTTCCTTGCTTCCATTCCCTCCCAAGTCTCCCAGAAGGAAAAATGCCATAATTGCTATCAGCTTCCCCGATGCCGGTATATCCACTGCCCTGGTTTCGTGATTAATTAATGGTCTCTAATATCTTTTTCATACCCCGAGCCTGCATGGCGAAGAGAATGTGTGTATTGTACTTACGATACATGATTTCCTTGCTGCCTTGCTTAACTTTGTATTTCTTAGCAATAGGAAAAAAAGATTTTTTTATTCCTCAAATGCATTCATCCATAAAAGTGAACCTTTATGTCTATGCCGCAGCTACGATCCGTAGTTTTATGTATTTTATTTATTTTTTTGTAAAAAAATGATTGTCTCATGTGGACGTTGCCTTAATAGCATTAAAGTCATTCGAAGAGGCTTTGAGGTATTGCGTTGGTGTTGATTGTTTGAGGCAGTCTTAAGATCATGCCACTATAATTGGTTGCCCACATTGGTAATATAATTAATAAATGGTATATGTATACTCCTTTCGACACGACCTTGTGATGACCATGTAATTACGTAATTTGCATTCGCTTGTTTATTAATATTAAAAATTGACTCCGTGAATTGAGTGCGCTTGATGTGATGTTTTTTAGTGGTGACAGAAATGCTAGAACATCTATTTTTTACTTATATTGTCAATCTTTAACTTCGTTCCTATTTCCTCATGGATCATCACGTCTTTCATCATGACGTAAATCCTCTTCAATCATAGCTCTAATTCAACTTTTTTTTTGACCCATTCCCATCGCCTTGACCTCTTGTCATCACTTAGCGTGAGCATAGTCCATTGTGGTCTATTTCATCATCGTGAATATGCTGGTAATGACGGTGATGATTTTCAGGCGTGTTAAACCCCCCGGCATTTCTCGTTCCCACCACCCCTGATAGCGGACGTGGTGGGCTGGGTGGAAATTATGCCGACACATGGGCGCGGTCATTTTCCTTTCCGATCTCCTCCCACGTTTGAGCATGAAAGGACACCCACGCGACATTATTTCGGGGCATTTGCTGCATTCAGATCCTTCTCCTGTCCCCGCAACTACGTTCAAAACCGAGATCGGGGCGATTTTGGCTCCATAAGGCGCCGAAGGGAATATATAGAATTATTAGGAAAAAAAATGACCGTCTCGACGCGCTGTAAATGGAAGGAAGGTTATATTGGAGAGGGGAAACGAGCGTGTACCCTCCCTCTTCCATCTCGGGGATTGATTGACTCGAGCCACCGAGGGTGCGGGGGCGTTCATAAATTTTTCGCCTTCGGGGATCGTCGGTCATGATCACCCCGTAATCCCCATGCGTGCATCGAAAGTGGTCGTGACTTTACTGCCCAGGGATAAGGTGGGAGGGGTGGTTTTATGGCCTTCACCTGTTCGCCTGTTGTTTTTCTCCGTATAGGAGAGGGTACTTCAATGCTGATGTTCGACCCGTGATAACATTTTCGTTTATTGAAACTTTATTTTACGCATGCATGCATGCATACCTTACCTACTGATCAGGCACGTAGCCTGGGGGGGTCTTCTGGTGCTTCAGCCCCTCCCCGAAATTTTTTCCCAATAATTTTGTTGTTCTGATTTTAGCAGAGAACTTCACCAGTGAGAAGAGTGGACACTGAGATGTAGGACAGTGAGAAGTATGGACACTGTAAAAGTATAAATACCAAGCACTGAAAATTAAGTGAAGAGATTTGTAACATGTCGGCACCGAATGGACAAGGCTGACTTGTTCCAAGTTACGTAAGACTTACCCCGCCCCCCCTACCCCCCGAAGCAAATTTCTGGATGCGTGCCTGATACTGATTGTATTCCTTAGCTACCGAGTGCTTTTAATTTTCTCGGTCTATTCTGTTGTATTTAGTGGTTAATTGGACGATGCTTTCGAGAGCTGAAGTCTTTAGCGCCGTTGAGAATTGGTGGAGATTAGGGTTGTAAGGACATGAATTAAAATTACTTTGCAACTATTCCACATAAAAATTTATTTCGAACGAGTCAACATGTTTCACTGCACTGCAGCATCATCCTACCAATGGATGTGCTGTCTTACCAGAACATTTACTGCTTCGCACGTGAATTTCCTCGCAAATCATTTCCGGCCTAAAATGTCTCGAGCATTTTGTAACCTCCGCTCAGAACTCCAGATTGGGCAGAACGAGGCTCTCTCCGAATGCTTTCTTTCTTCCGATTGCGTGAAGGGCTTAAGAGATTGAAAAGAAAAAAATTGTATGAAGGGGAGTGAATCGTTTCTATCCTTTGATCGAGCAAACTCACGGAAAGGACGCGGTCTTTAAATGCCCGGTTGTGGCGCAGGGAGAGAATCTCATTTCCGGCGGGAGCGGCCCCGTAGCTGACAGTGACTGCCGCCTCTCGTACGGGAGGACGATGGGGGTGAAAAAAGGGGATCCATTGTGTACGTTTAAGTGAACTGGCTGAGGGCGTGACCCCCTCCCGTCCCCCAGGACGGAAATCATTGAAGAATCAATCCATTCCTCCCATAGCTTTCTCTTACCGCCAACGAGTCGCGTTTCAGATTGCGCGTGCTTCAACGGAGCGTAAGTGAATCGACTTTTTTTTTCATTCATTGTCCCTCTCAAGCGGACTTTCTTATATACCTTAGGGTTCTCATAGGAGTACGGACCGTATCACTTTATGGAGATGAAGAGTTCGAAACAAAATCATTGTCAGTGGTACTTTTTCCTAATTTCTTTTGTGTTTTCCTTGCTGTGCCTTATGTGCCTTATGTAATTTATGTCTAGCTGGGTAAATGGTTTTTCGAATTGGGTAAATTGTTTGGAATTCAGTAAGGGAAGGAGGAATGGTGGAGTGATACCCGGCTCGCCATTTGCCTACCCTTAGCGAAAGGCGTCAAGGTGTCCTACGTTCCATCCGACGGACGGAGTACTGCACTCGAAGTGCTCTCCACATAGCAGTCATGTGGCGACCGGTGTATTAATGAAAAATCTCCGTCTCACCCAAGGACTCGAAACTGGGCCCTCGGGATGGCAAGTCAGTGCGCTAGCCACCTCACCAGCTAGATCCGCATCAGCAATTACTGTTATTATTTCATACTGATGGGAACACTGTTTATTGTATTCGGTCATCGGATTATGTTATGCAACAATTCCCGTTCGAGTATGAATCCCGTAATATGTTATTATATAGCTATGACATGAATGGCTGAAGATTATCATTCATTCAATTTGGATCTTTTGTGAGGCTTTGATTTTTTACGTTCCCCAACTCTGAAGGGTGTTTTGCGTCTATTCCAAGTTGATGCTATCTCTTTCCTGGCGGCGCTCGATGCTCGTAATCGATTTTGATTCGAAGGGATTTCCATTTTGATTTCAGCGATATGCTTTCGGATTTTGTTTTTCCAGCCCTAAATTCTCTTTTGAGTTTAACATTGAAATAGCACGATTGTTATCGATTAGATTTTTTTATAATTTTCACCTACCCCGTGTTCAGTTTGAAATCTGAATAATGTATTGTGTAAATGTGGCGTTAATATATGTAGCCTGAAATTGTATCGTAAAATATATGCGTAATGGTGTGCAAACTTGTCAAGAATGGCCGTATGAGTTATGTGCGCTTTCCCATGCCAAGTCTACGTTATGGTATGTACTTAGTTATCCTCTATAAGTAAAACGCTCTTTGCCTAAGGAAATTCTACATTTATTATCTTCGGTACTTCGTGTTCCTCCGAAATGTTACATATCTGACTAAATCCCATCTGTTTTATCCATAGTAAAAAGCACTTCGTACTTTTCCACAAGTTTATTGACGGTACGACGCGTTTCACCGACTTGCGGCATCGTCAAGTACATGCAATGGTTGGAATCCAAGTCACCTTGAGTTCAACCTTTGTATGCACCTGACGATGCCGCAAGTCGGTGAAACGCGTCGTACCATCAATAAACTAATAAACTTGTGGAAAAGTGTGACGTGCATTTTATTATGGATATTTGTAACTTCCAGGAAGTGAAGCCTCATACAGTCAACTGCACCATCTGTTTTAGTTTAGCTCGTAATATTGTGTTCATATGGTATTCTATCCACTGGAGGTACAAAAATCCTTTAGTTACTTGGAGAATTGAACACATTTCCCTTTCCATGGCATTCTTTACTTTAAACTTCGAATGTAATGGATCATGGAAATGTCGAATTTCTTATCTTCCATCTGCCGAAGCAATATTTTTCACATAATTCATTTGTCAACTTGCACATTTCCCCTAAATGTATTATGAATTTTCAAATAATGTTAAATGAGACACAGCTTTTAAAACGGTTACTTTCGTAGCTTGTAATTTCTTGGAGTATTTTATGCGAGTCTAAGTATGAAAGAATTTTATTATTCACCGTGTTTATTGACGAGATTTATCACATTTACTTGTTTGATTTATTTACATTATCACATTTTTATCGCAGTCATTAGATAAGCATCAGATCATTGTATGTTATCTTAATTAAAACGCCTCTGATCATTTAATTACCAATAATATTCCAATGAACGAGGTCAAGATCACAGTGACCGCTGAATATTCTACCCCACCTAAACCTACATTCCACAGAAACAGAAGTCTTCGGCTCATACTTTTTATGGATGTTTTCTTTTTGTCATGAAAACTCATACACATAGCCTAGTCAGAAAACTCCTTGACCCCTTGACTTTGCTTGGATCCTCTCTCTTAGTATGCTAGGGTGGCATTTTGCAAGTTTTGCTTTTGCTGAGAGATGGGATTACTATTCTCTCGAAGTGTGTCTTTGTTGATTGGATTTTATTTCGCCAACCTATGACTACTCTCCGTGACCGCTTATCTCGCAATTTTATGCTTGAGTTGTCTCTCCTTTATTCTTTTCGTCGTCTTGAATCCTGTATTGGTTGTGTTGGAATGGAATTTGATCCACGTGATCTCCTCTCTTTTTATGAGCTTTTGTTCGTATTCATCCCATGCCTGGCATATTCGGAGGAATTCTATTGTCATCATAGTTTTCTTGATCCTTTTCCATCTTCTCTTCAACTTAGATCGTCGTGGAGAATTTCTCCTGTTCGGGAAGGAATTGGAGTACGTGAGGTCGTCACCAATAAGTGGCTGATTCGTTCTGACTGCACAAATTATCTCACATACCTAATTCTTTTGGTTCCTCGGTTAACGTTTTGATGAAGTAGCAATGCATAATGACGTAATGTATGTATGCATGAAGTGAACCTTTACAAATTAGGTCTGTTGACTTTATTTTGCTTATGTTGGTGCTTTTTGATCAGTTTTGGAATATTTTCATTTTATCTCATCTCGCTTCATTTATTGTACTTCTTGTACTGATAGTACTTCTTGCACATTTCACCAATGAAGATACTTTTGCGATGCTCAGTTCTTTAATAATTCATCTCTTATTGTTGTAGACATCTATAGCTTTTCATCCCATAAAAATTTCCCAATAAATCCCATTTCCTTGCCCTTGCTCGCCATCCAATCTCACCCATCTATTGTAAGTCTTACTGTTACCTCATGTCGTGTGCTTGGTGCACTTTTTCTTTCTACTCATCTCGTTCATCAATTATCTTTCCCTCAATATCATGTTTAACATGACTTTTTTCTTTAAAAGTATGTTTTGCATTCTTATTTTTTTAATCTCTACCCGTTTTATATTTCCCGATATTCATTATACCGGACCCCAATCAAACTTCATCCACTTTTCTTTAAGACCTTTGTAAGTGTTCAAATTAGGTGGTTAGAAATTGTGCCTAGCAGTTTATGGTTTGCTTATCCATTTTAAATACGCAATGATCTTCAATCCCCATGGAGTTAAACCCCTAGAACGTTTTCTAACGCTGTGTCGTAAAAATCTATCTCAGTATATCATTATTCAATTGGTATATTAAATAGTTCTTGGTATGATTTTGGAATGCAGTTCATTCGGAGCGCTGTCCACGAGTTCATACCTTTATTATTTTGCTAAGTAGATTGTAGGTACATAGCAATGGAGCTCTTGTTTCTTAGAATTCACGGGTCGATTCTCGCCGTGAAAGACAATCTCATATTTTAGTGAAAAACTTATTTGAGGCACAGGGACTATTCCCGTGAGTTTGTGAGGTTCTTTCATTATTTTTCTTTTTAATTTTTGGAACGATAGAGGTTTACAATCCCGCGCATACTTTGTCGTCCAGACCGCGCCCTATGGCCATTATTCATTAAAACTCCCAAGTTTATTTCTTGTGAACATGTTAGCTTGCGGGAAATTCCGTCGTTTCCGTTTATGATAAAATATAATTACTTAATGAATCCCTCTGCATTTTCAAATATGCACATTTTTACGAAGATTTTGAATTTTCGAATTTATATCCATGGAGCCAAACGTGTCGAATGGTTAATTAAGCTTCACTCTTGTGGTTGGACTCGGATTTAACCGAGCACCCAAGTTTTTGGAAATAAAATCCAATTTATTTCCAGTCATATTAAATATAGGGCTCCAATCTTGACCACTAACACATGATTACTTGCTACAATAATAAATGTCTCTCGAAATGTGTGCTTCCTTTCAATCTTCCTGTTCTGTCTTAAACGGATCAGAGTCCTTTTAGATCTGTGTCATCTCTCTCTCCAGAAAGATGATTTACGTCACTGGATGCGAGGCATTTTGTCCAATGTGGTCGCCAGATAATGAACGCGATTATCATCCTCTACACTGGCTCATTGTGACATATTCGCATGGCGGCTTTTGGTTGTATCTCTCACAATAAATAATCCGCGACATCATTCGCAATTTATGAGTGGTGATTTCATCTCTTTGATCATTATTCGTCGGGAATTTAGTTATTTATGTAATTGGCTGGAGAATGTTTCTTTATTCTTCTTCTGCCTTTGGGTTTCTCGTTGGCGTTACTGTTAGTTCTCATTGCTACTTTCACTGTAATGTAGGTATTTGCGATTTCGTTCTATAATGAACGTGAAATGGAATTATTGGGTGTGATTGTCACTTTATATTTGCCGCATCTTTTCGAGACTTTAAAATTTTATGTGATAAGATTAGCTAACTTTAGGATAAGACTACGTACTAACTGCTCGATTACACTTTCGTCGTTCACGTCTTTTTCGGAAAACTTCGTTTGACTTTTTTGTTTATATGAACGGTGATTTATTTCCCTTTAATTTCCCTTGTGGTGTATGCCTCATATATAATTTTTCAGCTATCGTGAAGCCGGCGTCGGACTGTTTCCCTTGCCAAATAGATGCGTGTAAATCTGTCCCATGGGACAAATCCCCTGTCTCGACTTTTGTGTTTATAAGTTAATTAAGCTGATTTTTCGAGAAACATGGCTATTGAATGGACGATTTGACATTTTTTTTGCCTTTATCGACCCTAAAGAATTTTTTTAAGACTTCAAAAGAATTTTTATTGTTATTTACTAGTAGTACTCAGCTAGTTTCGCCTAAAAGCGATGTCTAAGTCTATATTATACTTATTTGTTTTCCTTTCTTTCGCTTTCTTCACTACCTGCTCCATTTATCAAGACGATTCTTTTTCGGAAATACTGATTTGACTCTTTTTTGCTGTATATTAACGGTGATTTATTCTCCTCAAATTGTAGTTTATGTCTCAATTATTGTTTCCTAGGAGAAAAAAATACGTAAATATGAGGAGGGTGGCTGATAGGAGAATCAAGTGGAGAGCTGCGTCAAACTTTTCTAAGGATTGTTGACCGATAATGATTTTTTTCTAGTCTGTGATTCCACCAAGTGCGTGTAGACGTGAGCAATTTTTTGCTGGTTAAATTAGCCGCTAGCACTTATTATTCTCACGTTGTAACGCATACTGGTAGTCTTTGTATTGCTGTTAAATAATTTTTACGCAATTAGAAAGACTCCGATCGACATTTCTGACGTTAGCTGTGGATTCTTTCATTCATTCTAGTCTGCATTTCTAGTCATTTCCTATCATATAATCTTAACAACTGACCGTAACTTGTACTCAAATCTCACATAACCATAATAAATGAATGATACGTAAAGAGAGTATGGCTACAATCCGCTGGAAAAATTCCTGTTTCGTGCCTCTACTGCCATGGTTGTTTTTTTTAAACACTGCCTCCATTACTGAATGTGCTTGCAGAGCAAAATATGTGCTCGGGACTTCCCTCTTTTCCAAACTTGCAGGATGACTCTAGATTCTCCCATTTTATCCATTAGCTCTCATTACCCTTTCGCTTCGAATTTATCCCTGCAGGCTCTCGGTTAAGGCCCACCCTTCGGTCCTTGTAATTGCGAAACCCTTTTTGAGGATTCTTTTTTTTCCCCTTCCTTCTTTTTCTCTACCGTCGTTTTTTGTTCAGTTTTCACTTTTATTCGCCGACGGGGAAAAAAAGATTCTACCCCTCTCCACTTTCTTCCGACCTCTCCCTCCATTTCTCATTTTATCCTTCCATCATGTAATTTAGGTAATTCTTCCCACCCCTTCAACGTTTTCTCATTACCTCCGTCATATTTTTCCTTTTTACTCGTTCCTATTTATTTTTATAAGGCGTTACCGTCTTCGTATTTATTGAAAGGTTATATCTTTTTATGCGTCGTTCATTTGGGTCTTCATCCTCTTCCGTGTCTTCAGTACACTCCCTTTGATATTTGGCAAGCAGTCATTGTGGATTATTTGTAAATTTATAGTGCTAAAAAAATTTAGCTACCCGTGAAATGATTTTAATATATTCCCTCATTTACCGGTTACTTTATTAGTTACGATAATTATCTTTGGAGTTAGCTAGTACAGATGTATTATGTCCAAGCAATATTGATCGTACTCTTTCCTTTTGTCATTAGTTTGCAATTTTGTAACATTTGAGTTTACAACTAATTCTTATGTCCGTCGCTTTATTTTTATGCACCATGATTGCGGTTGAGGCACCATTCTTGAGAGTTCCCTTCGCGGCTAGAAGAAACGTTATAATGTGTGACGTTTTTATATTCGTACCTAATTTTACTTTTTTAGGCACCAGTTATTTATTCTCTGTTTTTGTTGTTATTTGGGGAAGGCGACCGACAAATGAGGTCATCTGAGGTCGCTTGAGAGGTGGGTGACTGAGTAAAGGTAGGAATTTTCATGGAACGTAGGAAGGGTGCAGAGAAACCCGGCGTCAGCATTAGGCTGCTCTTACGTAAGGCGCCATGGGGCCATGGCTTAACGTCCCATCCGACGGACGGAGTACTGGACTTGAAGTGCTCTCTACAAGGCACCCAAGTAGGGATCGTTTTACCAATGAAAAATACGCCAGTGCCAGGTTTCTCACCTGGGCTCTCGGGATGTGATGCCAGTACTCTAGCTTCCACACCAACCCGATCCCCTATTTATTTCCTTCATCCTACACAAAACAATGGAAGGATTTTCCAATACCCTGGAAGGAAAAACTGAAAAAGAAAAGTTGAAAGCGAAATTTCCAAATGGCATCGTTGGAGGTTTACGCTATCATATATTTTTTCATACCTTTAACTATTAAAAGTCCCCACGTTCTTGGTCCAATATAATTTGAGGAAACTTCAGTCTAACCGAGGCTCTTCGTTTTCTTTTTAGTAAGATTCATGAATGGGCAAGGCTATGTTTGGAATGTAGACTTATGGTAATTAACTTTCCTCTCTATTTTCTTTTACACTCACTCTGATTTTTTTCCATCCGGGTGTTGGTGGTAGAAAAAAAACGAAAACCATGGACCGAATAGTAATTATATAGGTATACGTGCCTGGAACCACTTCGCCATCGTATTCCTCGCTAATCCCTAATTTCTCTCCATGCTAGCGAGAATCCCTTTAATCTTTACCGTGCTTCCCCATTGATTTTTCATTTATCAGGGCCTCGATCATGAATCTTCATAACGCGTGCGCTAGCGTTATCGTTATTTATTGATTAAACTTCTCTCAGAGAGAACGTGATATCCATTCTTCAATTTTCGTACAGCACTTCAAATCGCTCATTACAATCAGTGGAGCGAATTTTATAGACGATTATTGTTAACCCTGCGCTAATCTAGGGGTAAGCGTTAACGATAAAGATTACGATAACGCGAAAGATTGATCCGTGATTCCACACTATATTCGAACAGCTTAGATTCCTTATTCTGCTCCGTCATTTCCATTTTAAGTCGACATATTCGTTTCTTCAGTCCTTGTTGCCAGCTGAGGGAGTCATTCTGAAAATAACGGCCGTAATTTAATTCCTCCTCAATTTAATCGAGAATCGAGTGGAGGGCTGCGTCACACCAATCCTAGGATTGTTGACCCATGATGATGATGAATTTGACCGCGACCTTGGAAACTTTCTGTAGTTATCGATAATAATGGTAACGCACTATCTACGTTTCGGATAAGAAATTGTTTTCTTATCTTTTACGATATCTTCTACATTTAAGTTTACTCGTCCACAGTATTGCTCAGGTCAGTAAAGCGCCGGTCTGCCAACTTCAGGATCATGGGTTCGAATTCCGCCTCGGGAATGGCTGTTGTGTGTTCTTAGGAGTAGATTGAGGATCGTTTATTAAGACAGTGTGGTATAATCATGGCAGTTGGAGCCCTTCGAACCCTAATTTCTTCCGCTTATGTATTTGGTATTAATTCACCCAATTCTTATTGTCAATTTTGTGAGGAGGTGCATGGTTGTGGAGATGCACTGGTTAAGTATCAACTCTTATAAACTCTTTACAGTGTAGAGTACAAATTTTTTTAATTATAACGTAGTTTATATTCTATTTCGTTCTCATATAATTTATTTCTATGTAATTATTGTTGCATTCTTTAGAACGAGGATATTTGAAAATATCATAATTGTACTGACTGTCGTAAGAGCTAACGTTTGATACGAATTCATTCAATTGTTTTGTTGCAATGTGAAATTAAACGACCAAAATCCTCAAATACCTCAGAATCCACCTCAACTGATGATGGGGAAGTTAACCCTCACTCAGAAACTCACGGAAGCTTTCCAGCTGGCTTCGATCAATATAACTGCATTTCATTTTACCTTAATATTGCTCAGGATTTTGAGGAATTTTAATCCAACTTTCTATTCATATTTACTTTGGTTTTTTTCTTGAACATGCGCTTCTTTCGTCAACCACGTTAATTTTCGCTTTATTCGTTTAATATTTTGGTGCAACGAGGAAACCCTTGAAGCTTCGCCAACATTCCTGAAGGGGCCGATGAGTATTCCTATGTTATTATCTCCTCTTGATTAATTGCTATTAAAAAACTGCTGCTATCGTAGAAATACTTCTCTCCGTCTGCGCGATTTCATAGCTGAGCTTGCTATGTATTCCGTCGCGATAGCTGGAATCAAATACGAGTCGAGAAATACGTGTATTTCTTAGCTGAATTATTCCATTAAATTGTACGCTATTCGTTTGCATTTGAAACATTTCCATGCGCGTGGAGTGCATTATGCAGAGAGTTTAAAATTATTTTAATTTAATTCTTGCGTTATTTTCGAGAAATGTCCCGTGAAGTAAATTTAAGTACTTATATTTTTTTATCGTGGGCTTTTTCAGTGCCAATAGAGAATGCCGTGCGAAGTATGAGTTTTAAATGAAAAAGAATTTTTTTATTTTACAATTGGCATGGAGTAATTACAGATTTTTGTATGAAAAACTAGTTGGCAATAAACAGCAGCAATGCATAGTAAAATATCGCAAATGTGCTGACGAACTCATGGTATTTTCAGTTTATTTTCGTCGAGTGTTAGGATATAGTATTAATGCAACTTTCTATATCGCACTCCTTCCAAGTAGCCATATTTCTTTGGTTTCACTCTTATTGCTTTCTTTTTTCTTTATCAACGAGTGTTAGCTTGAGCTCAGGTTACGAAATCTCTCCGTCCCTTTTACTGTGTGCCTTCCATTTCCTTGACTTTCTCTAAAATGATCGTAACTTATATCACAAATTGTCCTCAGCGTTGAATTATGAGGTCTCACTTATGTGGAACCTGCTTTTCGGCTGTCAAGCAGGCCACCAACTGACATTTTCTTGAGCACATTCTCTCTCGGAGGCGCCACCAAACCAATTGACGCCATACATCAATTTGTCTCGTCCTCGCATTCACGCACCGTTTATGTTCCTTGAGATCGGATGTTTGATAATTTCGATTTCGTAGCAACTTATCGTTCTTCATGTGTTCATTTTATTTAGGTGCTCGATAACGCCTAGTATGTATGCTGATGTCAAACCCTCGAAGGGTTTATCAGGATGAGTCACTTGTTTAGTGTTTCCGCCTGGGACAAAGAATTTGATTCCATCCCCGATAAATATCTCATTAAATCGTCTCATAGGTCCTTCGGCCCCATTCCGGTGAGTTGATTCACGAAGATAGATGGACTCATTTCCAATATGCCCTGCGTGAAGCCGTCTCTTTCCTAAGGACGCTTCTCTGACAAATCGCTCGCAACTGCTGCATTGCCCAACCTGTGTGCCCTTTCTCCTTTCCTTTCTAGCTACTTGTTGCCCACTATCTTCGGCAGGCCTTAAAAATTTCCTTAGGATTCTTATTATTGCCCCTCGGGTGTTCAACCTTGAATTGTAATTTTCTTACGCAAAAGCATGAACATCAGGGTTGTAACGGGGGTGAGAAAGTCTTTGGAGTGAAATAATTGATTTCTCATCACTGGAAAGTCAGGAGTATTCATTGGAATGTCTTGAACTTGTGAGGCCATAATCTGAGGAAGTACGCAAATAAGACTGTCATTCATAGATGTTGTCATTCATAAACATAAATAATTTCGTTATAGCTCAGTGGGAAGTGGTAGTTTTTATAAATAGCCCATTGTGACTCCGCTTTGCTATGTGGAGTAACAGTGTGATTGGTGTTGATGTTGGTGAAAGCTTGATGTTGTCGTTTTCCTCTCTTTTTCGTTTCAAGATAAATTACCCGTGTTTTTTGCGCTTCGGTTCATTCCCCAATGATGATTGCCGATGCTACCTGTTCAATTTCGTATTAGAATACCATGTGATAGATTTCAAGGATCGATAATTTGCGTCAACGTGGTAGCCCGTAGGGTAGAGCCTCTTCTTAGGGCTAAAACCGAAGTTGTGTGATTTTATGGGCACAAATCGTCCTGAAACGAGACATGCGGTACAGGGAAAGGAATTCTCCCTCCATAATATGCAAATTCCATGCTATTTGGGCTCAATACTTTGTGGGGTTTACCCTTAGCAACGATTCTGACCTTCAGATTGAATTTATGGTTGGTTTATGTTTGGTTGTTTGGGGGAATAAACTGGACTATATGGAGTAATTCAGATAGGTTGAAACCATTATCGAATATTACCATAGTTGACGATTATAGTTTGGGAATTACGGGAGAAGAGGGTAAGAAAAGATTAGGAGTGATCAAGGTGATGGTATAGAGAAGAGGAAGTAGTACGATCGTCAGAAAGGAAGGCCAATGACACTGAGTGTGGGTGGCATGGTTGTTGAGGAGAGAGCATTGCTGCAGGAATTGAGAGGAGGCATCTAAAGTCTCACGCCAGGCTCTATGCCACCCGCTTGCGGGTTCGTATACTTCAGAATGTGAAACATATCGGTTATCATGTGGAATAGTAAATTGATCAAGCAGTTAAAAGCTATGGTCTACTGGATGGCGTAATGAAAGGTAGAGTGAATTGGACGAGAGGAAGAATAGGCTTATTGAATTGGACGAAGAGTGGTAGGACGTATCCTGATCACAGAGGAAAATGACGCATGAAATAATACGTTCAATAGTGACCAACGATATTAGGAGTTTATAGATGAAAACCTACCCTGACCGGTGTACCTACATAGTACGCTGGCCACATGCCTGAATTAAATGATAATGTAAGCCTATAGAATGTTTTATAGGTCTACTTTAGGGAATGATCTGTATGTTCAGAGCGGTAGTCACGTACCGTGTGCATCCGGCGGGCCGCATGTTTGATAACCCTGGTCAATGCAAATATTAATGAACAGCAGTCGCCCCATAGTCTTTTTTCTCCCTAGTTGCTATATCATACCCTTTCCTTAGCAAGTGCCACTTCATTAAGTTCCACTTTGCCGTTATTGTTGCCCCCTGCTTGAAGCTCATCGAGGGTGGCTCCTGTGTTGGTTGACCGTGTTAGTGCTTTCCCAAGGAACGAAGTGGCCTCTGAGCACGTCCTGCGGAATCCTCAATAGGACGTTCAACTTTATCGAGCGCTTGGTGTTTCCTGCCCAGCGCAGTTTTTATTTCTTGAAGTATTTTTCGTATTCGAGAACAAGCCAGTCATGCCACCTCCAGAGCTGGGCGTCGAACATATTTATAGCTCGCTTTTAATCATCAATGCCGTTGAAGCCTTTTTAATTTCTATGCAGCTACGACCAATTTGCTACATTTGATTAGGACCATTGTTTCTGGCGGCAGTTTTCATAATGGCATCATTTTCTTATTGTTTGCCCTGAAAGGTGCGTGCAGTGCCCCCTCAACCGTATAAATCCGTGTCTTCATTACATTCACTCGTATTCAATATCTAATTTATTGGGCAAAGTTTTGAATTATCCTCGGCGATCGGCGTTCATGCTCCCATTGTGGTTCAATCAGTGCTACAAGTGCGGTATATAGGCGTGAGCTCCAAAACAGCTTGAAATGAGGGCAGTGCTTTATGGAATGTAGTTCATGAAAAAGTACTATGGGTACAAATGTGCGTGGGCATGAAAAGAAACCTAGTTCTTTTGGAGAATTGCCCTTCTGTCATTCGGATTCTTCGTCATCGTTTATTAAAATAATTTTTGAATGGTTTCTTTGCATGGGAAAATACTCAGCAAGGAATGTTTTATCCATAAATGCATGGTTTATTGTCTCATTCAGTTTTGAAATTTTTGGAAGGCTTTTTTTTGTTTATCTTACTGTTGTACCTATCTTTTAATTTTTGCGATTGATTATTTTGCAGCGATTCCGAAATTCTGAAATGTCATTGCTGAAGTTTTTTCAGAGTCACAAGAGGGCTCTGTATAGTAATTGTGCATATCACGGGCCCAGCTATTATTGAAGAATTACCCGGGAAATGGGTGCTATAAGTTCATGATTTGATTCTTGTCTTAAGAAACTTATGCGCTTAAAACGTTCAATGATTATCATCCTGCATTTCACTGTTTCTTACCTGACATCATATAATGTGATTTCTTTCCGTAGTATTGTTTATATCATGCTCTTCGCTTCCTAGTGATTTAATCTCGCTGATATTCTCTGCAGCCTGGTTTTACGTAGTGTTTGACTGATTTTATCCCACACTCTTCTCTTCTGGCGGAAATAGGAAATAAATTGTCGTTTTATTAGCATTTTAAGGTCACATATATCTTATTTATGGGTTATAATAGAAGGGAGAGAATATGGAGTTTCTTGGGGTTAGTTAACATTGAAATCGAGTTTTCGAATCGGATGGCAAGGTAAATTGGTTTTCTCGACTGAGCATGAAATTTCAATTTTTTTTCTCGATTCCTCCTCCTATCCTCGGGTTATTTGGGTTCGAATTAAAAAGGAGGCCAGGAAGGAAGACTATTTTTTAAGGATGTGTATGCCTGCCAGTTCAAGAATGTGATATAGGTGTCGCTTTGGGGTTTAAAGTTATGTGATGCCTCGTAATAAATGACAAAAAAGAGTTATGTAGTTTCATGTTGCCCGCAGTGAATAGTTTATAGCAGTTAGATTCACACATCCTATTCATCAAGGATTGAATCTATTTTAATGTACCTACTTGTTGTAAAGGAAGTTTGTTTGTTTTACAAAATAGTGCAGTAATTCTGGGACTGAGTGCCCCTTATTAAATGTTTTAATAAATTAAATTTATTAAAACCTAGTTGAAATATTCTTTTATGTATCGCGCTGATGATAAGTTCGCTTTCTATCAATGGTAACATTTATCTCCGATCACTACTCGTGATTTCTGAGACAAATCTTAATATTTAATATCCTGAGTACACTAGAGTAGAATTGCTGTCTTATTGCTAGACCCGTCTAATTATAAGGTTGGTATATGTGAATAGTGTACAGTTGTCCAGTAACCGACTAGAACCATATTTAACAACCGGTGTCTCAGTGATACGTTCGTTAAGCCTGAAGATGTAGCTGGTGTAGTGAGTATTTTTTAATGGATTTTCTCTAGAAACGGTTTCATCTTTCTTTGTCGCTCGGATGCATTTAATTTATTGAGGTCGACTGCGACGGCTATTCCATTTTCCCGCAATTGATGTTATCCGCTGGTGACAAAAATTACTTGTCCAAGAGGCGTGCTGGAAATGCTGGTCGTTTCATGTGTGAATGCGAGGATCTTGATATCTGATTAAAGTCCTCGACCTGTTAGAAATTAAGTAAGTCAGGACTCTCTGAGTAATGACTCTAATACATAGTTACCCAATGTATTTACTCCAGCTCCCGTTTCTTATGTAATTTTGTGCAGAGAATTCTTATGGCTGCCCTCTTAAACCGCATACATTAGTATCTTGCACCTATCATTCAAGCCCCCTCTTTGAGTTGCGTTCCTATATTTTGGAAAGTTGGCCTCAAGGGGCTATATTAGTCAAAATTCTTCCCTCTTCAGTGCTTAATTTTTGTCACTTTAGTTTTTTCCCTACCAAATTGACTACTTCTTATGTTACGTGTAACGTTATAGCGCTTTGACATTTTATTTGGGGTATATTGATTTTTCTATTCCGCCGGTGAAGAGTTTTATTTTAAGGACATTTGTTCCCTTGTTAAAATTGTTCAAAAAAAATTGATATTTGCTTTCACACAACATTTTACGGAGATAATACTTCCTAGAATAATTCTAAAAATGAAGCTCTCCGATATTATAGGTTAATTGGTCTTTATTTTTTTCTAGGTAAGCATCCTCTGCATGCAGTATTGCCTACTTCCTTCCCGGCTCCGTGCTGTCCCTGGCTCTATGTTGTATGTACACTGTGGTTATTTTGTATTGCTTTTCATTCATAGAATTCTCCCCTGTTGTGCAGACAGTATGATTTCAAAGTTGCCATCCAATCCTACAAAGGGTGACTCTAGCCCGTACCTATGTAACGTAACCAAGGTTTTGTAACATTAGTTGAGGTATCAGGAGTGTCTGGGTAAATGCTTCCAAATTTTGTTATCATTTCACTAATTTGCTCGTTTGATAAAACTATTAGCCCATTATCATTATAATTTTGAATATTTTTTCTTCATAAATAAGCTTGGTGGAAATTTTTTTATGCCCGGAGAACTGCGTGACGGGAGAGTAGTTAAAACGGTACATCGTGGATTCCGTGGATTCGTAGAAGGAAAGGTCAAGGTTTGCTACTCGAAATGCGCTTCACCCACATTATGCTGGTTGCCTTTCCTTCTGAAAACCCAGCTTGCCTTTTTTCTCATTATCAATCATTTTACCCGAAATGACTTCTGGGAATACAAATGTTTGACATTATATCGGGATGAATTAAAAGACAGAAATGTACATACAATTTTAGCGTTCTACAGGTGAAACTATTTTAATGACTACGTGCTTCGCTACACTGTAACCTCCTCAGGTATAAGCTCAAGATTAGTAATTGTTCCGTAATATATGTATACACCCAACTTATTGAGGGAGGGAGAGAAAGGATGAGGTAATGAAGGAGGTAGCAGTAGACAGGGAGGCGGAAGTGAGGCATGAAGTCTAATCGCCACAAAGTCACGGTCGCCATATTTTGTTCCATTAAACATACAATTCCACAAAGCCTCTGATTCAACAATCCACTTCATTATATCTACATATTTTGACATTTTTACTTTTTTCATTATTAGTTCATTATTATTTCTCCTCTGGCGTGACTTTCACCTCTCCTTGTCCAAAACAGGATGGAATCAGATAGAAAAAACATGCCTTTTTTATTGGGTTTCGGAGTGCGTTTAGTACGTTGAAGCACTATTGGCGTTCAGCGTATCTTTGTAGCCTTCCGTTTTCTTTACCAATGGAGAGCGTTAGAGAGGATGTGCAGATTCAAGTAGTCCAGCACTCTCTGAGATCTCGCCCCTCGTCTATCCATCAGTCAGTCGCCTTTCGTGTTTACGCTCTTTGATCCTTGGGTTGTTTGTGTTTCCGATTGCCTACGCTGTTTCTTAGAAAGCCTCGAGTCAGTCACTTTGAGTCGATATCCTGAGGAGTCGACATCTTCCGGCCCATCACGAGAGAAAGGTGACCTTTTAGTCCGCGTCCTGGGCTTTTGCCAAGAAAACGTGTTGCATGTAAAACATTATGGTTGATAGGGATCCATCCTGGAGATGGAAGTTCTCCATTACCAACACTTCCTTTACGCTAGTTTTGACGTACATTCACTCTCTTGTACGGATGTCCGTACAATCCTCTTTGGATGCAGAAGTTGTCTAACGATCCGCATATGCCCTTTGTGCATAATTTTTTTCGCAAAAATTTCATTAAGGTTTGTTCATCTTGGAAGTTGATGTGGAATTTTGGGTTTCAGGTTTTACTGGGTTGCATGATGGTCGTTAACGTTACCGTCATTTATATGAAAAGGATCAATTACATAATAGTTTTCGTTACAACGGTATAATATTTGCAATTCAGATTCCATTCCAATCAATTCAATTTGAAGAATTTTTCACAGTAGTCGTAATACTTTTTTTACGATGAAAATGTTTTGCTGTTGATAATTTTGATGTAGTTCTCTTAGAAGCCAGTTAGCAATGTGTAAATGATTCCTCAAGTTGTGCTACTTGTTTTTAAATTTTCCCCAGCTCGTTTCTTTACCTTGCTCCTTGATCAGTTTGATTAGTTGAAACGTGGAGATCGCTGGCAAAGTTGTTACAACTACTATTTCTGTTTTGCGGAGAAACAAACTGAAATGGATATTCTTATATATTGTGTTGAGCTAGAAGAGATTTTGTCTTGCAGGACCTGAAAGAGAATGGTGTCTTTAAAAAAAACATTAATATTATCTTTCTTGGGATACCTTTCCGGCGTAGGTGCGCAGTTATCCAGGTAATTCGTGGAACTAACTAACTATTGTAGCTGTATCACCCTCCTTATCCATTTATTTCTTTCAATTTTTCGCCTGTCAAAGTGGCCACCGATATTTCTCATCTCATTTTAATGCTATAGCTCATAATCGCCTAGTACCTAATGTGTATATTTAATCTGCGCATCTAACTTGTAAAGGTAGGAGTCACATGGAGTGAGCAAATTCGGACTTTTAAATAATCGTGTTGTTAATGCAAGGAGGAATGATATTTGCACAAGCAATTGATTTTCTCTTATGGATGAGGTTTTCTCTGAATCAGATTCTCTCAATCTGAAATCAGATTGAATATTTATTGGGGAATTCGATTTCTTTATATATAATAGAGTCGTAAAAAGTTGGTTTACTTAATCACTGCTATTTCAGTTTTTGCCAACACCGCAGTTTGCCATTTTCTCCCGTTCTTATTTTTCACACTCCTGTTCCCACTGTAATTTTCTTCGAGAAAAATTTCCGCCCGGTAGGAAGTCATTATTGACGCTATATATCCGCAGTTGGTGGCTCTTTCGTCACTTGTCGTTTATTTGACGCCCGTGTGTTTTTTTTTCTTGCAACGGTCCCGTTAACAATTCTCTCTTGACTTCGTTTTCTCACAGAAAACTCATTGCTTACGAGGAAGGTTCCGGATAGAGAAGGGTTTTCGTGTAGTTTATCGAGTGGAGTTCTCCGATGTGAGCTGACGTCTTCGTTAAGTTGGCTTTAGACCTTCAACAGACGGCTGTCTCCCGCAGTACTTTTATGTGAATTCGCGCGCGGCCTTATAGGATAAGTTTTATTGGAGTGTTCCTACTCTGCTTTACTTCTGCTCCCCACTTCATCTGAATCCCTACTTCACTACACTATTCTCTCTTCGGATTTGAGTATTAAATATGATACTTAAGCAGATCATATTGAGCATAAAATTTCTCCCACTTTTCATTCCATCTAAAATGATCATTCTCTTCCTCAATTTCCTAGATTTCTTCTTTCTGTAATAATTTTCAGAGTTCCATCTCCCTAAATTACTCTATCCATCCATCTACTACTCCTAATTTTCTTCAGCAACTCCTTCCTCCCCAAATATTTAAATGGACGTCTTAATTCGTATTCCTTTCTCTTCTTGCAGAGTATTCATCTTTGCTCACCTGTATCTCAAATGCCTCCAATCTTTTTTAAAATTCTGTTCCGAATTCAAGTCCTCGTAACCATTTAACGCCGAGTTTTTTAGAGAGACTCTTCGCTAGTCTTTTCTTGGTATCTTCGGTTTTAGTTCAAAGCATATGTAACTTCTTGCTGGTTAATTCTGCTTTTGCTACCGGTATCCCACCCCCCTAATTTCCGTATTTTGGCAGCCAAATTGAAGCCCAAGTAAGTGAATCAATTCATCGATTCAATTATACTAAATTCGACTGTGTATTGGTACTCTTTAATTTTTTTTAATTTAAGGGTATTCGGTCACATTTCTTCGTGCAGTTCGCGTAATTATCGAAAGACATGTTTATCAGTCTATCAAATTATTTTTTTTCATTTAATGGGAACAGGAGATGTAAACCTTGTCCCATTTTCCCTCCTCCTGATAAGCTCGGTCTCTTAATGTGTCATTACCCCTCTCTCCCTCTCGTGACCCAGTCAGAGGTCAATGCTTCATTTTCCATGCCCTCCTGATGGCCTTGCCTGGTGATATCCCTTTCTACTCGCCCTAGTAATGAGTAGTTGGAAAAGCTTGCGACTCGAAATGTGCTTGTTGTATGAAATTGAAAAATTCACGTAATATCGATTCCGCAACGAATGGACATCACTTCGAAGAGGCAATTTCATTTTCCACGAGTCTGAATTCCGTAATATCGAAATACAGATCGGTTAAACCGATAAATCCATCGCGCGGACAATTAGGTCGGGATGACTGTCAATTTGAAATATCATTTGCGGATTAATCCATGTGCTCTCAATCGTGTATTTTGCTGCCGTATTATTATTGCTTTTAGCGCCGCATATTGGTTGAAGTTAGGGAAATTGTAGACTAGAACGAACTGGAAAGTTCAGTTTTCAATTTTTTTATCAAACTCAAAAAGTGTCTAAATTTTTACTTAAGTACTTTTGGAAATTTTACATGTGGAGTTTATTTTGCTTTTTCCAAAGAATTTGCAAGTGGATGAAAATTCAATTGCTAAGCCCCTCCTGTAGTTCTTAGAGAGCAAGAGAAAGAAATAATACGTTTTACTGTCTCTTCCGCCATTTAATGAGAGCTGGCAAACAGGCACTTGGCTCTGGCTGCAACCTTGGAAACTTTTTTCCACCTGTGTAAATAAAATTATTTCTTCTAAGTGAGGTAGTCAGAAACAAGACATTTCTATTCCCAAAATGCCTGTAAGAAATGGAGGTAGCGAGAAAAACATTAAAAGTTGTTTTTTGTGGTTAATAGAGTGCCTTTTTTGTGTATGGAAGGACTATACTATATCCTATTTTACCTTTCTTTTTCGCTAGGTGTATCATTTCTGTCCTTAGAAAGCCCTGCGGCCATTTTCCATTTCGTTATGTTTTATTGCATATCGATGCCAATGTATTCATTCCATTTACTTCCAGGCATTTAAGAAACTCCATCGGTATCCCCTCCACTTTTGGTGCCCTCTCAAATTTTTCATTTACCAATACCACTTCGCCTAATACAATATCTTTCCCTTTTTATTTAGCTCTACCACTTCTTCTTGTTCCACATTTAAGTCATGTGGATTACCATTTATTTGTACAGGCCTTTCAAATATTCCATAAATAATTATGCCATAATTATTTCTTTCTCTTAGTACTATACCTTGCCTTTTCTATTAGATGCCTGATTATGAAATGGTTATCTCTCCTTGTTCGCCTTTCTTGGTTGCATATTATATGCCTTTTTTATTAATTTTCGATAGTCTTCCTCTACTTCATCCGTGCCTTACCAACCTTCCTTTACTTGAATCCGTGTTGTCTTCATTCCATTGCGAAGAGATCGTTGAATCGCCCGTGTGGGCCGAAAGGTCGAGGTCCTTCACGATGTCCCCTGGGGGTAAGGAAGGCCTTTGCTGCCGGTCAGCGTAGTTGCCGTTCATTTCGTCGATCCATTCTTCCTCTCGAGCTTGACCGTCGGCCTTGCCACGTTCTCCCGTTATCTCGCGGAATCTCGACGTTGGGTTTGAGCGATGACCGCTTCCGATTCGATCCATCTCGCGCCGGTAACAATCGAAAGCTCCATGCGATACCCCCCCTTCTCCCCTCCGCGCGTGAGCCGTGTTTTCACCGATGCACTGTTTTGTTTTTCTCCGTCACATTCCAATCGCATTTTTAGCTCCGAACGCAATGCGAAATGAAATCCTCGACCGTAGGAACGACCTCGTCGTTATCCCGGCGGCGCACTTTTGCAGATGGAAAAGTGATTGAATGCGAATGGCATTTTTCAAAGGGTGTGTTCTGTGACTGTGAACGAACGGGGATTTCGCAATCGGCTTGGTTTTTTTTCCTAACTTTTTTCCTCTCTCGTCCTAGCACGTAAAACTTATTTAATCCCTGTAAATGTTTCTGTCCGGAGTATCTCTTTATAGCCGAATGAAGTCGTGTGCAAATTATGTCCAACGTTGTAAATTAGGTCTGAGTTTCGCCTACATCGAATAAACGAAAAGCACAAGATCCAAAATTATACTTAGAAATGAGAGATTCCTAATGGTTCATCCGTGACAATAAAAATTTATTATTACGCCCTGAATAATCCCCTATTTTCGTGGATTATCTGATATAAATGTCGTGCAATTATGTTTACTGAGGCGGAGAGCTCTTGGAGCTTCAGAATCGCTTGCTCACGTGAAATAAATAACTTATCATCTGAGATTCCCTTCTCCAAGCTTGCTCTGTTTTGCAACGTTTGCAGTCTGTGGAATTACGAGTAAGAGTTAATGGTCTTCTCCATTTCTGAAGCCGACTTTATGACGACTCTTCACGGTTATCCCTCAAAAGTCTCTGAGATCTTCTTTTCTAACTTTCAGAATATCTCTGTCTCGAACCCCACGGTTCCCCCCGCCTCCCCCATCCGCAAATCCTCCCATCCACCATGTTTCCATCGGCGCGTGACGTCATTCACGGTCGCACCCTTTCAATTTCTTCAAAGCTCTCCCGTCGCATTTCGCAACTTCTTTTCAGCCCAGCCTCCCATCACTCTCCCGAGGAGAGAGTGCTCTCATCTTGAGCTCTATACGCATCTTGGCGTAACCCTCCTTCGCTTTTTTTTGTCTTCAAGTAGATATCCTCTCTTTCTCCTCGAAGCCTCCTTCACTCTTCGGGTTTTAAGGAAAGGGGTAGTAATCGATGCTTCGGTTTTGATTTGCGTCGCTGCGGTAACGTCCTTAGCGATCTAGATCTCGACGCCGATGTAGCTACCTTATTTATATCTAGTGTTCCCCTCCCACTGGAAAGGAGTCGGAAGTAGTACACGAGCTTCAGTTTGTACTTGATATGTTTATTTAGTTATTTAACAATTATCCGACTATAACGAAATTATAAGCTCTGAATTCTGATATTCAAAAAGCATCGATAAGTATGATGAAATGATTTACGTCAGTGAAACCATGGTATCCAATATTTTATCAAAGTAGCAGTTTAAGGAAGTGGGCAATGTAATGAATCACGGGGTATCTGTTTCGTGAGAAAGAGGGGAGAATCGATACTGTGTGAAGATCGAGAGGCTAGGGACAAGAGTAGATCATTTGATTTCACATTGACAGTAAATGGGATAATGGAAAGGAAATGTGCTTCTGATTTTGCGAAAAGGGCCACGCATAGATAAATGATGACCTATGATTTTTTTGGATTTGCATCGATCAGGCATGATCGCATGGAATGAAATCGCATGGCATATCTGAAATGTTCCGTCGTCGTTGGAAAGAGTTCATCAGTAGGAAAATTAGCAATTCGATGCCTTCGAGGTTTTGGGTGAGAGGGAACATGGTGTCGTGATGCATAAAGGAAAAATGTAGTGGCCATTTTCAGTTTTTAGGCTATGGTGGGGATGCGAAACATCACGCGGACTAAAATCAATTCGCACTGATTCCAGTTTTGGGATCTATTTCAGAGAATCTGTGCGAGTGATGGACATATCTTCTTAGGAATGTTGTTGGATGTAAGGGGCAAAAGTCGGCTATTTGTTGGTACCGTCACGGGAGATTCTGTTCTCCTCGAGCATCTGTGTCGCGATGCTACTCTAGCTTGTGTTTATTTTCATGGGTTTTTTCAAGTCTGTTTCCGCACTAGTAGGGCCTAAGACCAGAAGGAAAGGTATAAGGATAGGAATGGAAGGGATTGAGGCCCCTTACTCATTTAACACTCTTATTAAGTCCGAATGAAATCGTGAAGCAATTCACTTGTGATTGAGCAATATCCTGGGAACATTTTAATTGGGACACAGAAGAGCAAATCATTGCCGTCATAATGGTGAGTATTATGAGAAGGAATCACGACCGTTGATTATCTTATGTTAGTAATGGCCGGCTGTGCTTATCAGATTGATTGCATGGTGGCGGTACGTGGTATCATGAATTTCATGAGCTCGGTTTGGCTATCGCGACACCTGCTGTATTGGGCTGTCTAGGCAATTTACCAAATAGATGCAGACCGTGGACTATCACCGGAGATTGTATCTATAAGTATTTTGATTTGCGAAATTTGGCTTAACTGGCGGTAATTTTCGCGGTACGCTCTGTAATTAAGTCTGGTCTTTGCTAGTCTAGACTAGCCAACAACACTTAGATACAAAACTATATGAGCATCTTTAATCAGTTGTCTTTTTTACGTGTGAACCTTTTTCACTGCTGGTCCACGAAATATTTCCGCGGTGTAACTTTATCGTCCGACATTTTGCGTCAATTTTTGCTTCTTCATCTCCTATCTTCTCAACACCGACTTTTTGCTGTATTCAGGGACTTAATTCTGAAAGGATTCGATAGTCTCGAGCCAGTAATGCGACTTTTACGTCATGACCGGGTGACATCCCGATTATTACTTTGATAAATAGGAAACAGTTGATGATTTCACTTCTCGACTTCTGTCCTGTCAAGAATCAGCGGTTTTTTTTACCCTACCCGTACAAAGACAAAGGTCCTGCTTAAAAAATCGTCTTCTCAGTGAGATTTGATGGCTAGACTTCTCGATGAAAATCGGTGTGAATGGAATGTAGTACCTACTGCGTGCATTAGTTTTTTATTGATGACACCTACCACATTCTGCTAACCTTCGATTCATTATTAATATTTTTTGCGCATTAGTCGTCTTCGCTTTTGTGGCATATATTCTGAAAATGATGCAAACAGCTTCATATCATACGATATATTTAGTGATTGCTTTAGCAAAACTGGAACCACCATTTGTTGTAGCAGGTTTTCATTTTGGTTTTCTCGTTTCCGATATATAGAGACGCTTTCGTCCCTAATTCGCTTACTCCTGGTTTGCGGCATGGAATCTACTTCTGTAGATCGCCAGTTCTAGGTGTATTGTTTTTTCCACTCCTCCCATTCGTACTTGAGGTCCGACTCCTCTTAAAGGCTTACCCTCGCCTCCTTTGCCCTCTCCTCCCCATCTTTTTTGACCCTCCAAATATGCTTTCCCTCGTCATCTCTCTACTTATAAGTCGAGTTTCTTTTCTCTCCGAGTGGAAAATGGCGAGGAGCTCAAATGATGAGGGCTCCCCGGTAAAAGTGCGTTGCTCTCCAAAAAGAAAAATGCGAGATCCCCGGGGTAAAAAAATGACTGAAATGTTCCCGTCTCCATTTTTTCATTTCCGAGGGCGGACGAAGCTCTTTCATCCACATCCCTCCCTTTGCATGTTTATTTCCTCTTTTCCTCCATTTTTTCGATATTTGTCCTCACTTTCACCAGGTTGTGCCTTATTTTTTAACCACGGTGGAATGCATGTTCCATCTTATGCTTGCTAATAAATCATTGTGGACTTAAAGCCTTTTTCTGAGATATGTATAAATTTGTTTTTGTGATTTTGGAAAATGGTGTGTTTAAACGCGGGAATAAAGTGTGCTATCTGTGGGTATTTCAAAGGTTTCCGTGATATAAATTCTACTGAGGAAGTGTATTAATATTATATATTCCTAACTCCTACCAATATCGTATATTCAATAGAGGAAATGCTCTATGATCCCCAGCCTCGTCGTAAGATCTCGCCAGTTTTCGCCTTTGGTGCGGCGTTTAATATTTTCGGCGCATATCACGTCTAAAGGAAGAGTCATAGAGATGACTTGCTGGCGGAATTTGCTGTGAATGGAAGCGTATGGAATGTACATCGAATTTTGTAAATTCTTAAAGCATGCGATAACGACTTCCTCCCTTCTGATAACTTAAACGTTTGACCCTGACTTTGGTGGGTGCTGATGAGTCTCCAGTGATGCAAAACGATTCTCTTCGATAAAGTTCTTATTTTATTGGCGTTTGCTTGCTTTCTGGTTACTCACTCAAACTTTGCTGCTCCGTCATTCGACGGTGGAATACAACACAAGTCGTTGGTTGCTGAAAGAATCTCTTGATTGTTGTAGAAATGATTATATTAAATGTGTCCCCTTTCTTATTTTTTCTTTGCTCTTCAACAATTGAATGCCTTTTTATGACATTTTTCTCACTCCCAATCAGGAAATCTTGAAATATGACGATTTATTTTCTTTCAGCCCGTATAAGATAATTTTTTACGCCCTTCTTGATAATCTTCATTACGTATGACAAATTTAGCAATCATGGAAAAATTTACGATCGAGGTGGACAGGTATTTTCCTGGGTATGATTTTATCTTAATGATTCACACCGAAGTCACTTCACGTGTTGGAATGATCCTATCTCATAAATATTGAGATGGATTTATTCTTGATCCGCCTCACCAAAAAAAATTCAGTGCATTAACTAGTGTCTAACGTTGACTTACCTTTCACCACTCTGTTTGAATCGTCTCCCTCGTTTATTTTGCATTTTTGTAGATTTGGCGGTCGTGGAAAAGACATAAACACTCGTAATTGGTAAATAAGTTTGTTTTGGGTCTTTTTTTTAATGCTTGCGGAGTCCCTCACTCTGTCACTTCTACCACCTTGCTTTAAAAACATATCAATTCGGAAAGAACTTTTTTACTCTTTAAGCGTCATCGAGCCTGGAAAAGGATATCCCTTCTTTTATTTTGATTCTCCTTGTCTTTATTAGTTCCACTCGGGTACAGTTTTTGCATTCAGCAATGTCGCGACAAATGTACCTTGGGGAAAGAAATTTCCACATAAAAATATAATTGAATACTGGCCAGCGTCTTATGACTCGTATTAGATGTGCACTTCTTCGGGGAACTTTTAGCGTTGTCATCTTTTCCTGCCCTAAATTTCCGTTGATGTGGTTGATTGGATGCGTCAGCCCTGTCAGCATTTTGGCCTATTCTCAGAGGTTTCACGCTTACGTGAATCATTGTGGTGGGGGGCAATAATCACTGTGGTCATTACTTCCGCCAGAAAATGGATTAGCTACTATATTTGTTTGTAATAAAATTTTCCTTAAACTTCCGATGACACGGAAACCTTGTGGTTGCATTTCCCGTGTTGATGCACTTTTGGGCGGTATATTCATGTTACCACTTCCGCTTCGAAGCCGGGAATTCACACATGGGTTGCTAAGAGTTTTACAAGATGTGAATCAATGAAGAAGTTTAGGAAAATGACGAAGGCCTTATTTTGTGGAACCACACCCCTACGTTACTTAGGACGCAATTGCGTTCTGTGAACTACTCTCACAAAATGACTGCGGAAAATCATTGAAAATGAATGCATTTGAACTTGTCGTAGTCGTGTCTTCCTAATTTCATTCTCCCGAGCGATTGTATCTATGTTTATTTCAATTCCACCCTTATATAATAACCAATTGTCGATTGTATTTGCACATGGGTTGAATTAAGAGACCCGGGGCACGAGTCTTGAATCTTTTGTTACTCACCGAATGAATACTGTCGTTTTCGTTACCAACGTGAAACGAAATTACGTTATCATAACGGCAAATTTCAATCGTTATAGCGTAACGAAAGATTCAAGACTTGGGCCCCATATGCCAGTTTGTAAGTGAAGGTTTGTATGCGTAGGTGCTTGGTAGCCCAGTGGATAGAGTGTTGGGCTACTAACCAAAGGTCCTGGGTGCAGATCTGGAGGTGGTCTTTTGACACAGAAAGCAAAGCCAATTGGTTTTCTGGGAAGCCACAGGTGTTGCGGGGAGAGGAACCTTACTGTCCAATGTGTGAGTTTCACATGTGGTTGGCCCCAGTACCTACTTATTGAGTTCGCTACGCTCGCCATCTAGACCATGCTTCGGGGTGAACTTTTTGTTAAGATGATTTTCGTGATGCTGAGTAAGAAAAGGAAATGATGATGGTTTTGTGCCCGTTCCGACTTCTGAAAGGAGATTTTTCCGCGGCTAACGTCGCCCAGCAGTACGAGCAGAACTATCTCCGTTCAGGTCCAATCGGTTGGGTGTTTACTCGAACTTGTTGTTTGTATTTACTCTCCAACTGGGTGATACAAGGAAGCGTAGCGTTTTGATAAGCCGACGCGGATAGTGAAAACCAAACTGGGACACTGCTTGGGTAGCGCGTTGGAGAGAAAATATTTTTGGTAATGTCGAAAGATCGTCGTAGAAAGCTAAAGGGACAAAAAGTAATCTTTATTTTCCCCTCCTGTAGTGGCGAATTTGCCCTCTGTAAATGCAATTCTGTGAATTAATCTTAATCTTACATTTCTCTTAGGTACCTTTTATTACAAGTCGAAGCTTAAATCTAGCGGCGTTATTTCAGTGAAAAGGGGGCATGGCTTTCCTTTCGTTCGCCAAATATTTGCGAGTCTACTTACATCCAAATATTCAGCACTGAATGACAGATCATCTGCAATCGGGTGGCCTTTTGCATGCCGGCCATCTAATCATCGCATCTTCGGATGTGTAACTTGATCGCCAGAACAAACTTTTCCTTTTCCGTTGAAATTTCCATGATCTCTGTGTAAATACTTCCCCCGAACTAAAAGCACGTCCTATAAACAAGTCTTTGCACTCAGGAAGTCGTGACGGATGTCAGATGCGATAACGGTTCCAAAGGATGACGAAAATGTTTGGTGGCGATGATGCGATGGCCGAATACCCGGAATACGCGTCGCTCCCAAAAATACTTCGCATGTCTGCAAATGTCATATTCTCATGGGCGGTCTTATTTTCGAGGAGTTACTTTCGTGTAGAATGGTGGTTGAGCGAACGATTGTAGTGTTGTTTGTTACGTACCTCTTTCTCAATAGGTTTGTACTAGACCTACATCTTCTCCGTAAAATTTAAATAAATACGTGGCAAGGTTCGGACTACGAGATCCTCATGTGCTGTTGTTTTCCGTACCCTTCAAGTAGGTGACATTAGCACAGTTGCTCCTGCCTTCTCGCCTCTCGGGTTAAATTTTTTATTTTACTATTGCCAGTACTTAATTATATTTTTCAAATCGAAAAGTATATGGAAATTTTAGAGTTAAGGTTTAAACAAATGATTCATTTAGTTTGAATAGTCATTTGGCCGTTCTGTTTTTTTACCCTTTATTATACTAGACTTTTACTTTCCGTTGCATAGTCCGGCATATTTCTTGAAGGCTTACAGCCTTGGTACGGAATAATGCGTTGAATACGCAGCCTAAAAAATACTGAAAGCAGCGTCTCATGGATGTTATGTGTGAAAACAACGCATTGTTGAAGGCTTTAGTGTAGGCTGGTTTCTGGCTGCTCCTGCGAAGTTCTTCGCGTCGCCTTGGGCTTACAAAATGCTTTTTATTAAATCCTTTGCTCACTCTTTCCTGTTTCTATTGTGTTTTCGATTTTCGCCGTTTAGTTGCCTTTCCTCTTTCCTTCCCCCTTTCTTGGCCTTCAGTCTTTCTCTTACGGTACACTTGCCCTGCGATCCACTTAAAACACTTATCTCTTCTCCTTTTTTGTCTACGAATTAATCATCCTTCCCTCTTCACCCTCCATTGAGCTTCGTGCCATAATTGTTGATGGAAGAGAGACAAGTGAATTGATCACGATTCCCTTACTCTGGCAGAAATGAGAATGTCAATATCTTTCACTGTGCCACCATGTATGTATTACAAGAATTAAGTTTGTCGAGATACCTCCCGTTGTGGTTCGATCATTTTCTAGAGTCATGATGAATCGCTGAGGCTCAAGCGACCATAGAACCCACAGTAAATGTGTCGGCTGAGGACCTTGCTTTGTTTTCCCGATCTAGATCTGATGCCCTCGACAACGCCGCGTCAATTTCAGCCTCTTTCTGTCACTCGGTAGAAGGTGCTCGAGCTCGAGCCATTTCGATTTGGGCTAATTCCTTTTAGATGAATGATGATGTTAATATTCGAGATCAGTTTTCGATCATTCAACAGCAATCAACCATTAAAAATGTATTTCATAAAATATAAATAAAATCGGTTAACAATTACTTAGTACTATCCAGGTTTTTTCAAGTTAATCCTTATTTTTTCTACTATTATACAAGTATTCAAGTGACTGTTTTATAATTTACGGGACAATTTACGGTGAGAAGGTAGTAAACAAAGATTTAACTGAATTAGTATTTGGTGCCGATTTGTAATTAACTTGAACTTTTTAAGCAGCAGTAATTTATGACTAATTGAAAAGATCTTCCTTCAAAAGAGATACATCATTGAAGTTAATATAATATTTTATAACTAAGCACAATCAGCATTGTTAATTACCATGCAATATGGTGAGAGCGTTGAGCGAGGATTTATTTTCGAAATCAGGCTAGATATTGAGTGAAGACGTAAGACGTACCGTCAGGGCGGCGACCCTAATCGGTTAAGCCGTGTAGTTCATCATTTAAAACAAACTAGCCCCTTTGTGGCAATTTAATTTTGTTTTGAGGTAATTTATTTTGCCACAAATAAATTCTATCATTCGATTCGAAATATTTGGGTCTTTCCCATGTAGCCCTTTAGGCAGTGAGTGTTGCATGATCGGAGGTGTCTTATTTTGGCCTCCTTAGAGAAAATTTTGAATTCGACCTTGAATGGTAATGAAGTTCAGAATCCTCAGAAGTTCATAACCAGTTACTTGTCAAATTTTACCCTACCTCGAATATTTTTCATGGTCTTAGAACGAACTTTGAAACTGAGTTATGTATTATATTTCGCAATTTCTACGCATTCGTCATGGTTCATTCTTATCATGAGATCATGCCGGCTTATCAGTTTTAAGATCGCCTTGGCTGAGAACTGTGATTTCCCTCGTGGGGATGAGAGGAAGTAGTGACTCCAACCTCTTTTTTTAGGGATTTGCTATATCCTTATTCAGTGTTACGAAACATCACAAGATTAATCGGAGGTTTTCGAGATCATCTCAGCACGCACTCTGTAATGTGGTCATTTCTTTGGAATTTCGCATAAGTTTTTTTTTAAGGTTTTTCATGTTTATGCAAAATATTCGACAAAGCCTCATCCTTTTTTATTTATGTTGTAATTTTGCTTCAGACATTTTTGTTTGGGGAACGCATTGTTTCTTTTGCGTATGTTATTAACTGTGTGCGTTTCAATGAGTAGCCTTCTACTTACATTATGCTCTTGAGCATTATTTACTGTGGTCGACCTTCTGATTTCATTTCTCCTGGCTTTCCCATTTATGTGCTTAATTTTGCGTAACAGCACTTGGAACATAAAATATAATGTAGTAACGTGATATGCAGTTCGTTTTTGTATCATTGTGGAAGATTTATGCCGGTGAAGACCGTTCAACTGCTCATGAAAGTCCTGCATCACCATAGGATAGGTAGAAAGATTGTCTTTTAAATGTCATGTGATTGATTGGAATGATTAAGATCTGTACCTTAGTCTTCTTTTGTGGAAGAATAGGTTAAATAGCCATTTCCGCTTTAGCCCTTAGGTATGCAATGACGGTTTTCCAATTTATATGAATATTTTATTAGACATTCCTTCCTCATAAAATACGAATGAAACATGGGAATACCTTAAGTGACTCTTCACTCATGTCGGAAATGCGATCCGATACTGCGACTAGGTAGCGAGCAGTTGGACCGTCCGCCGATGCGTGTATCTCGGTCGCCATTGTAATAGCAGAATGAATTTCGCAATTTTACCAATGATATTTTTTCTCCAGTGGAGTTGGACAGTTGGATCTTTTTCATCGATGACCGCTCATTCCGCGCTACGGGAGTGGAAAAGATTCTTTCTTTTCTCTCCATTATTTCCCTTCAACCTTTCATTCTTTGCAGTCCCCTTTTCCTACCTTCATAGACCGCTCACTTCTCTCCTACGACTGGCTCCTTGGCCATGGCGTTTAGACCCTAATGGGATTTTTTTTGGCACTTACGGTAGCTCGAGGTGGATCGAATTTTATCGCTTCCCGACGTAGTTTATCTCTGCAGCGGATCTTAATCGCTGCAGGAGACCTTTCCACGTCTCTCTCCGGAGGATAAATCGCGAAATGCGAAAACAATTTCTGGGTTCCCAATTTTTTTCCTCCTCCGTACTCACATCAGGGTTTCCACTCATCTCTCATGCGAGGCATTCATCCACTGACGCGTGCGTTGTATTCGATGCGAAGCGCGCACTGATTTTTATCGCCGCAAGATAGACATCACGGCAAAACGATGGTTTAGATATTTTTTCCTTCCTTCACCGCCATCGGCGTTAACTAAGCATACGCCCACGTACTCCCTTCACTGCCGCAACGTACTGGAGTGTAAAAAAGAGGTAATTCTAATGTCGTAAAATGGCGAAAGGTGTTTATTGGCTAACATATCATGATGGGTTTTACCTTCAGTTCCCGTTTCCCCCCCTCAGATTTTTGACATGATTTTTCAGTGACAATCGTCTTGATAACTTACTTTTTTATGGGTTGCTTTTGCGTGAGATTTTTATACGTTGTTTAAGAGGGCACATAGAGGAATCGCTGATGTTTTGTATTTAAATTTCGCGATTGGATTTTTGATATATTGCGGTCTCATCTTCGACATTACAACATGCTTAAGAGCTGAGACATGCTGTGTTGATTATTCTCTAGGTATAGGATGAGAATAATAATTATAATACTTCAATAAATTTATTTAAGTATCTTCAATATGAAAAAATGCGTACCTACTAATCGGTAGGGAATGACAAAAGAAAATCAGGCGTTTTGTGATACTAGCCTTATTGATTGAGTCTTTATCATTCGGCTGAATGTAGCTCTTCATCTATGATTTGCAATGCCTTTGGCAACCGATGATTTTTTATTATTCGCTGTTGAAGTAATTATTTCTTCAATGTAGAACTTCGATCTACAGTCGTCTGTTGCTGACCTATGTTCAGGTTAAAATCGTGGAATATACTTTCATCAAAAACGTTATTCCACTGATACTATTGTTTCAGCTGATGCTGTTTATGTTTTATTGGTATAGTTGTGACATAAATATCTAGATTCCTCTTTCCTTTTCTCGTGCTTTGTTACGCTGTGTATTTTAATTCTGCTCATGAGAAACGTTTGTTTTGCGTGTCTCATCCATGCACACTTGAGGCCTTTATGCTGTGGCACTTTTGGCATAGAAAATCGTTTCTCCTCTCTCATAGTGTTCGCTATTTTTGAATATCCTCTTTCCTCATCGTCCTCCTTCTCGCATGGTGTAATCGAAAAGTTTTCCCGGGCGTTTGGAGTCGAGGTTATTAAGGTGAACGGTTCCTCTTTAACAAGGTTCGGCCGTTGGCCAATCGCCAGGCTACCCTGGAGAATGGTGGAAGTTTTCACGCCGGTCTCCTCAGATTTTGATACTTGAGCAAGTATTCACATAAGTAGGATACTTAAAAAGACAGTGCCCTTAGTAATGTTCACTGTTGTTACACATGTCTCATTTCAAACTCCACCAATGGGAGACACTAATGTTTATGTAATTAGGAGCTTAGTTAAACGAATTTTAAGCATGGTAAGGACGTAGAATAGCTTTCTTCTTCATGAAAACCAATCTTAAAACGGTTGGTCGATGTGTTCTTTTGGTTATTGTTGTTGATAAATCATTCACGTATCTTAAATCATTACTTCTGTGCTCTTAACAAAAAAACGAAAAATTATGTCAGCTGATTCATAGAGTGCTGATATATGTCGGGTAATTCGGGCACCATTGGATAATTTGTCCGTGGCGCTGTCTTTTTGTACATTTGTGTTTCTGGAATTTCTTAGGCTGCATTGTGAATTTATATCTCCTGCCTTGTATAGATGAGAAAAAATTGAATTTTTATGTTTCTGTACTGCATTCCGTCGCATATGATTTCGTAGGCAGTATTTACCATGCATGCGTAATCACTAAACTTGGGTATATGAGTAGCCGTGGTCTTTTTTCTCTTTTTCATGCTTCTTTCCTAGAATATCTGCTCGTTCGTAATTTGATGCGGTCACTTTACTGCGCAGTGGATGGACGGCTGGCTAAATAAATGAATGACGTCTTTTATGATTGAGTTATTGGCTACCAATTTTTCCCTTTGGTAAAGGCTACAAGTTCTTCAGTACTTTTTATTAGTTGCCGGCAGCTTTCATTGATGACTATTTATAGGATAATGACAGTAGACTCCTAATAGATTCTCTGTAGTAGGTATGGCCCCCTCACCATTCGAGTCTCAGACTTGAGAGACGATGCATATTGATGACTCAAGTCAGTGTGTGACATTCGCATTGTTCTTGTTGCGCTGTAAAAAGGCGGATTCATACACTCAGTGTAGGTGTTGGAATACCCAATCGGGAATAATAATGAGCTCATCGTCATGTGAAAATACCTAAGTAACTCGGGTGATGAAGCCAAATTGAGCCGAAAGACAAATCCAATGACAGTGTTGCTGAAAAAATAGTAGCAGTCCTTTTTATGGCTGTTATTTACATGTTAGTAGTTCTCGATAATGATGAAACAATTTTGTGATTAACAAGGTGCTGAAGTACAATCTTAGAAAACTCTTTTTAAAAAAACCGTTGTCCGTGCTTAGTGGGTTGGAGTATTCGAAGGCTATTGAAAAACGTGGGGACTCAGTTGATTCATCATAATACCATTGGTCTGCGTAAATAAGGGAAATCGTGATGGAATAGTCACCACCTGATTGCTCAAGTAGGTACCTACCAGAAACGGCAACAGTGAATTTTGTTTTTACTTTATTTCGTGTATATTGGGAGTTTTTAAAAATGTAAAATGAGAGTAAATGTATGTGCATATGTAGTCGTTGATTGCTGCAGGGAAGAAGTGTTTATTTTTGAAGCTATTTCTGTAAAAAGTGTCACTTACCTTTCTCCGTGGCATACTTTTGTAAACATTCGCTACACGGCAGTCGTAAACATTTTGACGATCTGCAGTCTTCCTAATGTGGGGAGGTTTAAATCTTTCAGAGTGCGTCTACGATTTTTTCCGACGCGAACTTGTGTGAAAAGTCAGAATGATCGAGGCACGTTCATTATTGTCACACAGCCGTCTTTTTTTCCTCGTCTTGAGGGCGAACGTAGTCATCTTGAGTTGTGAGGGCAGAGCCAGACGGGGATCTCTAATACCTTTTCAGCGACTTTTGCGATGAGTTCCCATTTCGTTCGGAAGGGGAGCCCTCCCCTCTATTGAGGAAGGGGGTGGGATGGGGTACCCTTTCCCTTTCCGTCTCCTTCGGAAGGGTGGCTTTCCTCCGATTAATCTCCTCCTCATCCTCCCCCGTCTTCCATCTCGGAACTCGAAGCGACGGCGTCGTTTCGTGAATGGTTCCCTTTATGCACTTTCCCCATCTTGGAGCTCGTTTTATCCTCTTCCCTTTCCCTTCGAAGCCCACCCACTCTCCCATCCCTCCCCGCGCTTTGCTTCCGATGGCTATTTCGGGATCCTAGCTATCTCATCCTTTCCACTCCCCCCACCGCTCTTCACCATACCCAGCTTCCTCTTCTGCTCCAGTGAGTTTTGGTCCTCATTTCCTCAGGTCCTTCCTTCCCTCTCTCTATTCCTTTCACGACGACAGCACCCATTTTGGTCAGTGGTGTGAGCGGCGATTTCTTTTCTCTCTCTCTCTCTCGTGTGTGCGGTACACAGAGGCGCCGATTCAACGGTCTGGTTCCTCTCAGTGTTGGTTGTGACCGGTTAAAAATACGTTCCTTCGATTGAAAAAAGAAAGAAGAGAGATCGAGAGGCCCATGCGTGCGGGTGCAAAACATCCTGTCAAACGCAATTTCTCTTGCATGAAGTTACGGTGGCGTTGCACGTATCCTTTGTGTGTGCGTGCGTATTTTATCAGCTAATGGAATCAATCACATTATATCTGGTGGGTGGTAAAGTTTATTATCCGGATATACGTTCGTTCCGTAGATGGCGGAAGTAGCTAGATGCTTACAGTTGGCATATCTCTTCGCCATGAAAAGATGCTCATGCTCTATCCTCGGAGACATTCCGAATTGTCAGTCAAGGGGGCGGAATCCTTTTCTGCTTAAAGAGCGGAAATGGGTTTCGAATGCCCGCGAAATTTCTGTTGCTAAGATTTGCTGCTTATTATGCAACGAAACATTCACTGTCCCATCGCAGTAATTTTATTCTACGAACCTGTAATTCTTATCCCATTTGTAAAGCTGTTGTGTCGTTTTTGTTTTATAAATAAAGAAATTTAATTTTGGTAGGGTTATTCAGATTGATAACTAAAAATTTAGCACCTAGGCTCAACTCGGAGAAACGTTTTCTTGGAAATAATGAGTCTCTCTTCGATCGATTCATTAACCGCCGTGCACAATCGCTCATCATATTTTTCTCTCTCTTCGGTATCGCGTTTATTCCCCATCTCCCTTCGTTTTTTTTTACTGAACGAACCCCTCCCAAAACTTTGCCTTATCAATCAAATCGTTATTAATGTTGGCCCTCGCATTGTTGTCTCTGTCTACATTTTGGTATACCTCTCTCCGTTTTCCCTTTAGGCGAAATTATAATCCCCAAGGTGTGGTCGGCGCAGACACGTGAGGGTTGGCGCGTGAGAGGGATGAAAGGGCGAGGCGGAGAGGGGTTAGAGGGTGAGGGGAGGGCGGGACAAACCTCACCACCACCACACATTTTCGGGAGGAAGGACTCGCTTTGAATCTCTAAAGCGATTCCAGCGCCGTCGTCGTCTTCTCGCTCGTCCTTCCGCCTCTCCCCTCTCACCCTTTCCTTTCTTCTAACCCTTCCTGGCTCCTTTCCCATTCCCTTTAGCGAGTCTGCGGACGGTGTTCCCCCTGCGTGGAAACCCGTCTTTTTGGGAACAAAGCTCAAGAAGGATGTGGCGAGGAAAGGAAAAGTGTTTTCTCCTTTTTTTTTACCTGATGGGAGGGAAGGTTAATGTGCCTCGATGAAGGTGGGAGTCCCTAAAGTCGAGGCGCGAGGGGGTGAATGCGCAATGCCGGGGTGGTGAAGTTAGTTTGCGCTGCTCGAAGTGCGCGACATGACGGGGGCGAGTTGAGGATGGATCGTTTGCCGCGGTGGTCCGTAATTGGCGGATCTTGCTGCGTCGAGTGGATGGAGCTCAGAGATCGGCAAACACGAGGATAATCGGTGATGCATCGGCAAGGTGGTTTGATGTTTTGGTCCAGATTTGTAATCGGAAGGAATTATATACCTTGTTTTACTGTCAGCTTAGCGGAAATATTTTTAGAAAAATCCGCTTTGAGATATCTGGAAAGTTGAATAAATGTCCCCAAATGATTTGGATCGTTTTCTCTACAGAGAATAATTAATAATAGAGTAATAATAATTAATAATAAGAGAGTAATTAATAAATTAATATCCTCTGCTATTATATCCGCTCCTTCGATCGTACGGCAACAAATGGTATAGAGCTTATGGAACCGAAAATAAATTGAACTGAGATACGGAGAAAAGTATAGAAGTATTTAATTATTGATAATCAAACTCCTAACTATGGCGTATTAACGTTGAGTGCTCACTTTGATGATACGAACAGTTGTCTAATTTCGTCGTAAAATCGGCGAAAGAAATGGTGGAGCTCCATACAAGCCACGTTTTTTGCGGGGGTAATTCGCTTGAGAGCCCCTAAATAAAATTTAAATATTTCAATTACTCTATTTTTCAATGGAGTTTAATTCATTTTCCGGGAATATAATGTGTTAAGCGTGAGAAGAGTAAATTTGTGACGAGAAACACACCTACCATTAGCTGCCAGTAAGGATGGCTGATGGAAAGAAGTGTAGCTGATGAAATAGGCGTGGTGTAAGTGCTGCCCATCCGACTATTGATTCCTTTGTTAATCCTTCAGTCTGCTTAGAACATTAGAATTAAAATTTCAGACCATTACATAAGCCTGTCAATGTGACTTAATGACACATCGGTCAGTGCCCTCCGCCAGAGCTTTCCGCTGGTGGTTTTGCCGAATGTCTCTTTATTCTCTCACGAAGCCATGTAGGGATGGGAAGTAGCAATTCAAGTATTGTGCGTATGAAGAAAATGGTTTCTGGCGTGATTTGATGGAAATTTGAATTCATATTTGTCACAAAAAAATAATTTATTATTCCACGCAAATGTTATTGTGGAACGTGACCCGAGTTTTGGCGTAAAATGTCATAATCAGCTGATGATGACGTTGTTGTTCATTTGTACTTAGGCTTTACACCTGCATTTATTTACGCTTCGGAGCAAAATGCATGACGTTATTATGCTATTATGTTTGGAGGCTCGCACCTCTGCATCGAAGGTACAACTTCCCTTCTCTCCGCAGTAATGATGCTCGACGCATGTCGTATATTATCTCTGTGGTGATGCCCAACAATGGGTTTTTTGTTAAATATTTATTATGTGGACTGCGAGAAATTTGAGTACTTGATTTTCATGCTGCATGGATGGAACCCACTTTTTCAGCTTCGTTCATGTGCCTTTGTTTTGGGGAATTTTTCCTACTCTAATGATAACTTAGGGAGATCTTTGCTCTCGTTTATTTTTCATGCTTCGATTCAAGGAGCCGCTCCTATCATTCCTTATTATCAGTATCATCGCATTTGTTTTCATTTGTAAGTAAAAAATAAATATCTGACGCGCAACGTGTGACAATAGTATTTTCTGCAATTGGGAAGTGGCGATAAAATGCTCGTGCCAACAATTCCTGTCCCCTCCTTGTGAGCTCTTCCTTCAGATGTTCACGAAATTCATCTCTACTAAAGTAGTCTTCGTTTCCATGGTCGCGATGTTGCGATAAAGGTAGAGACGCTGTCGTTATTTGGCTGTGTTACGAAGTTTCTTTCCTTTTGCCGATATGCAGCGGTACTGGAATGTGAGGTGTCTTCATGTCACAGTTGTTTCCATGATTCAGTGCGTTGAAATGTCGCGCCGTTAGCATTGTAATTGTCGGAAACTTCGCTACGGGAAGCCCTTCGGAATTCACTGTCGTTTAGGAATAGGGATTACTAGTTGGATTTAGCCGTTTTCTATTTATTTATCCCGTTCCTATATATCCAGCCAGCCTTTTTCCTTTACTTTCGTTCCTTTTCTTTAGTATCCCTCTTATGCAAAACCATACTCTGCATCAGTATGGAACTACTTTTTTTTAGTAGAGGTATATTTTAAAGCGACCATTATATGAGAACTTGTTATTTTATTATTTTTTGTTCTTGCTTTGTTTACAAGGGATGTGCACTCTCTTACTTATTTAATTGTATAGTTAGTGTACTATTTTCTAATAATATTGTCCTCAAAATTCTTTTCATTATAGTGAGTAATCAACTAGTCTACACAAACTCACTAGTCTACACTTGTTTGCCCGTCTTCTTTCTAATTAAATCCCCCGGCAGAAGAAAAGGACAAAGCTTCATTCGTGCCAATTATGTTCCAATATCGTGTCCAGACGATATCTCTCTCGCTTCTCTTCCGTTCATGTCTCTGTTGGTGGTCGTAACCCGGGCAGTCCTCCAGGTTTTCCCTTCCTGTCATTGCATGCAGCCTCAGGACGTGCTGGTTGCGCAGTCTCGATGGTCTTCTGTTGTTCCCCTTCCGTCCCCATGAGTGCCAATCTCTTCTCCTCTCCTTTTCTGCTGTGCTAATCCCAAAAGATATTTGGTTCAGCCTCCTTCGTTTGCCAGCTGGCAAGATGCTACTTCCGATTTACAAGTTTCTTAAAATCTGAAGTCAGCACACGAATTCACTTGAATTCGCGCTATGCATTCTAGCTGGAAACCTAACCCCAGAGGTTTTTGATGGAAGGACATCGTTTGGAGTGCATTTTATAGTGAAGGTGGCGTTTTATTTTTTTTTCAAATCGCTTGCTGTGCTCTCGCTTGTCTGTTGTATGTTGTTGACACGTGAGCTAGAATTCAACAGACTTCTGCATTTTATTTTCTGAAGTTTCAGCGTAAATATTCGTGAGTTGGCATCTTCAATGTCCCCCCTGACTAGTGCTGCGTTATTTGCGGTGACTAATCCTTTTACCATGGGGGTGACGGACGCCTAAAGTGCTGGTATGGTACCTCTGTGTATTTTGTTCGGTTCAACTTTCTTATTGTGCTTAGGAGACTCTTGAGAGAACTCACTTTAATTCCTAACATATCTCCCAATTCCGTCTTTCAACGTGTTTTAAAGGCGACATGTCACGGGAGTTGGTTGCTAAAGATGATAAATTAGCCACAGTATAACAATGTATATCTATGGTTTAAATTAGCTATTTAGCTCGGAACCGTTGAGAGCTGTTATTTGAGTAAGTGTACTTTCGGAGGTAGCTGTAGTACGATTTCTCGATTAATATTCTTGGTCACCTCTTCTGGTTTTGTGTTGACAATATTTGATCGGAAAGCAATTTCGTGGTTTCTCTTGTCGCTTAGTAAAATTTGATTCATATTAAAACAGTGCCTCAAAATTCGACTGTGAAATAAATTGTTCCTATCCAATTCAGTTTTTTTTAACTAGCTACTGTAAATACTAACTATTTTAATCTAGCGACTTCTTTTCTCATTTATTCTTTTTTTATAAACCGAGAACCGGGAATAGACCGGTAACAGATAAATAAAATTTGGGAGATAGATTGTCGTACCGATAAATTTAAAATGTCATTTTTCCCGCGTATCATAAGAGAGCATAATAGGCAGCATAGCAAAGGGATTGCTAGGTGAAATATTCTTAGTCTGTAGTGCATGAAGCGTGTTTTAACATAACTAACCCGCACATGCTAGGGAAATACAGATTAACATATTAAGGAAAAGCCTTTATAAACAGTAATCACGTCATTATTACGTAGTTACTAACCATCTAGTTGCACGTGACTCTTATATCTAACATGGTTTCATGAATTTGTAGCATTGTAGCTCTTAGTTTCGTGAATTTAGTTCATGTTTTGTGATGTCACTCCCTTCTGCATACTCTCGCGATAGCTCGCAGGGTATTACGTAGATAAGATGTGCATAGGTAAAACTTCGGGAATAGAACTTCATGTGCCCGAGTGTGGCACTGTGTGATGTGATTTGGTGTGTGTGTGTGTGTGTGTCGTGCTGTTTTATTGGACTCATTACTGTTAAAGTAATTTTGATGAGCCTGGCAGGGAATTAATTTATTTTTCATAGACTTGTACGTTCGGGAATTTGTCTTGTAATTTGATATTCTCGCAATCGTCACTCATTTGGTGACGGAATAGTTAAATAATTGCAGGGCGCCACATTATTAGTTTAGGGATTAGATTTTTCATTGTCTCGCGAGAAGAGGCCCGGTTACTATTGTCTCCAGTAATTTTCAGACCTCATCACTGTGTGAATGAAAAAAATAATCGGATATATCTGGGAATTGCCATGACACATTTGTCTCCTTTGGGAGGAGAATCATTTTCATGGGGTTAAAATATGAATTTATATTATTTATTATCTTGCTACTGTGAATAATTTCAGCGCATCCATTAACTTTCTCAGGGGTTCAGTGTCCATTGCACAAGTGCACGACCTCTTTCCCCTTCCTAGTCCCGTTTGTTGGAGGTAACAAGCTAACTTAATGTTCTGTGGGCGCAGCAATTAGACCGCTCCATCCAAAGGGTTAATGAACCCACATGGCGCCTGTGACCCGGATTGAACTCTTTTGAGTTGGGCGTACACCTAACCGCTTTTGCGAATATGATTTCACAAAAAATTACTTTGACTCTAGCCTCGGGGAATATGCGCACAATGGTTATTACTCCACACCGTCTTATTAATTAGTCATGCTAGCCGGCATTTCGCGCTGGTAAATGCGGGCAAATTACCTTCTTATCGAGCAGAAAAATGAGCAGCATCAGTTTTAAGGCAGGTTTTCCCCTTATTTTTGCCCTTGCTCCCCCGGAAATGATGGTATATAAACACGGCATGAATTATTCTGCGGATGATTTGCGGCGTTTACTCCGTGAGGGACTTGGTTATGAAAGCGCAACCAAGGATCATATTCTACTGAGGCACAAGTTTATTCAAATTGAAATAGTGTGAATCAATTGCCCGTCATTTCTTTCAATACCAAATGGGGTGTAATTGGTGCATTTATAATGAAATCCTCTTAATCCCCCTCACGTTTATGGCTTAGACCAACTAAAAATGGACATATTTTTAACTTAATCCAGTTATGCGCCTTCGCATCACGAATTTGTGGTAACTCTGTTTTGGATGGTGTGGAACGGGTTTATGCAATATTGCTCTCCTAAAGGAAAATTATCAATACACCCGGTAATTGACATTCATATATGAACTTTCGTTTTTAGTAATCGTATGACACCACACCGTTTACGTACTATCATATGTTCGTGTGAAATGCCTCTTGTAGTTAGTTACGTACCTATCCATTTTGTGAAATAAATAAAACTACCACCAGTACTGCGCTAATTAGTTATGGTTTCACCTCGGGTTATGAAACACGATAAATGTATTTTACAAATTTGATTAAGGCTGTAAAAAAAAAGAATTTCTCATGGTAGGGTGGGTGTTTTTCTTTAGCTCTCTGCTTATCTGTGGTTTAAAGTTTGTCACAGCACTTCTAGGCACCACATTCCGGAAGGAAAGGTGCATGCTATGTGGCTGGGAATTGAAGGGTAAGGAGAAGAGGTGGAAAGAAACCCGGCGTCGGCATTAGCCTGCTCATTAGGCGCCAAGGGGACCAAGGGCTTAACGTCCCATCCGACGGACTGGGAACATAACTCGAATGCTCTCCACACATCACTCATGTAGTTTTACCGATGGAAAATATCTCCCACTGCCTGGATTAGATCTCAGGCCCTCGGGGTGGGAGGGCAGTACTCTAACCACTTCACTAACCCCGTCGTTGCCACCCTGTTCCACGAAATTACCTGAAACAGATTATTATTCACGCCTCAAACTTGTTTCCGATTATGTAATTTATTCCGTAACTGTTTCTTGAACTCTTTTCAGGATGTTGAGAGCCGCCATTCAACGTGATCAAGTTCCTCTTTTCCCTCGGAATAATTCAGTCGTTTATGACTCGCGAAAGCTAAAAATGGGTGGCAATGATAAATACATTCCCAAAATAAATTATGTCAGACTCTTGTCATCGTTTCTTATCTAATATAGCTCATGTGATGCGAATTCTTTGTAGTCCATGGAGCGCTAATTCTCCTCTCTGAGTTATCACCAGTCGTAAATTCTCACTTCTCTTTCTTTGGGCGTTATAACAGAAGATAGGGATATTGTTTCTGTGAGGTTAGTCTTTGATCTTGCTCTGCCGTGCTTTGCAAATATTTGAGTTTGCTTGTCTTCGCCTTTTTCGATTTACAAGCGGCGTCCTTTATCGTGAGAAGTGCTGCTTTATCGCTGTTTTTTTACTTATGCCGTAAATGAGCGGAAAGCGACGCTGATAATTTCCTAAGTCACTTATTGCTTCGGCGTCTTTATGTGCTTCTTATGCAGTGCTGATGCTTTATTAATATTAAAAATTCACCCTTGATGTATCAATTATGTAGACTGTGTTTGGGGGGATTAATTTATGAAAGTTGGAAAACGTTTCCAAGAACCTGATCAATTTTAGGTCGATTGAGGTAGGTGATACTACGTGGAATTTTGATACGCTGAATATGTAAAAAAAAATAACTTTGCTCATTTTTACAAATTTAATTTATTCTTCCCTATCTCTTATGACGTCTAAGAGGCAAGAGGCATTATCAAGGTATCCTTGCAATTTGCACAGTTCGGAGAATTTACGTACCATGGTCACCTTGAAACCGATCGGGAAGAATAAATTAAATCTGTGAAATGGTACTAAGTTATTATTCTTAACACGTTCAATTGATCAATTTTAACGAGTTAAAATATGATAGGAATCTATAAACTTTATCCAAGTACAGATCACAGCCGTAGTCATGCTTTCACATATCATATACCCTCAGATTATAAACATTCTCAACACAAATTTCAACGCTTGTTCCCTTTCATTTTTACAGTAACCAAAGGTCCGAAATGAAAATATGAATGGTATTCCACAGTTACTTAACCATCTCTCATTTAGGTTGATATGTAATCGCAATTGAATCATCATCGTTGGTTGAAATCTGATCTGCCTGTCTCATTGATTAAAAATTTTACCGCTTTGTACGTGCTTTGTATGTGATCAAATGCTTCTGTTATATTTCCCACAAAAATCTGCAGAAGCGGTTGGGCTCTTTCTTAGCTCCCTCTACCCACTCAGTTTTCGCCCCTGACGTGAACCTTGACCTTTCACATTTGTTATTATTACGCAAATCGCGTGCGACTCCTGTGATTATTTGGTGGATGCCGGATTATTTTATTTTCTTCCACCGTCTGGCTCCGGGCATGAATTTAGCGGTAAATAAGTATTCATTTGCTTCTCGTATTATCAAGATTCGAAGTAGCGTAGCCCGTAAAAAGAGAGTCTATGTTTAGTTGCGTTTGTCGCCTGTGATTTCGATTTTGTGTCGTTCACACCGCGGTAGGATTATTCTGTGGGAGTGAATGTTTAATAGACAGAGATCATTGGTGAATCCTGTGGAATGTACTTGCACTCACGATTTGTAATTTTCTATTTTCGATATTTTTACCTCCGATCATTAGGTTCCTTCATGTGTTGTTGGATCGTTTCCTAGGAGTATGGAACTTGATTTCTATGGGACTCCACTTGCCTGGGTTACACTGCACCACTTGCCTGGGTTACACTGCACCACTTGCCTGGGTTACACTTCACCACTCCGCCTAGGTTACCCTGCCACTTGAATTGAGATTAAATCTAATACGCATATGACATTCATACTTGACGCGGGGCTGGAACCAACGACCGTTTTGTTTGGCATTCAAGAGCGTTGTCGCCAAGAATACCGCGGACAGCCTCCTTTTCGTGCATGGATTCCTAGCGCATGATATTTCGAGTTGACAAATTTGAAAGACGTTTGATACAGGCTCTTGCTCTAACTTAGAGGGAACTCAGCAAATCCAGGGATTCCAGGATATCTGTTGCCTTTTTACCACAAATAACGCGCCGAAACTAGCTATGAACGATTCAAAATAAAAAAGAGAGTAACGTTTAGCATATCAATTGAAATGCCAGTAGTCGAGGTATTCGAAATTCGAGTAATTCGAATATTCGCGTAATGACCTAATATTCGTATTCGACATTCAAATTCGATACATCTGCTGTTCGACCGATCTCTAATTTTTACTCATCCGCGGAATAGGCTCCATGATATTTGACGTCGAACAATGCTTGTTTTTTACCCCTCGAAACTCATTCCCAATGATCGATTTCACGGCCACCAATGCTTCCCTTCCCGCCCTCGGAAACGGACCATATCTACCCCGTCCTTCACCTCTCCTTACACTTATTCTCACTCCCCATGTCGTCGCCTCCTTGGGACGTGCCATGGCTTCGAGATGAATGCCTCCGACGGGGGTCAGGGGGGGAGGAGGAGTATGAGGGGGTAGTGGGAAGGGGTTTCGAAAGGTAGGTGAATGAAAAGTGTGAGACTATAGGGGATTGAGGAGTGGGAGGAAAGATGGGGTGATTTCGCAGTGAAGGTGGTCAGGTTGCCAATCAGCGCTCTTTCGGTTCTTTCGCCTCCAGGGGCACTGATTGCGAGCCCTCCCTGCTCATCCTTGCGTATCCCTTAGGCGATGGAACGTGACGTGTGGAGCGTGTCGTCCTCACGCCAGTTGCCGAAAATTTCTATTCACGCAGCGAGAGATAGACCGGATTCGATTTTTTTCTTTCTCTTTTGCCGTGGTCGTGTTTCATCGTCGGGAAATCTATTTTAAATGGTAAATTCGAAGGCGTTTGGTTCTTCATTAAAATTAATGAAGTTCAACGCACGTTCCCACGGCGCGGTTCGCAGAAAGATATTATTCTGGGGTTTCACATCGAAAAAAATGTGATTTTAAATTATTGAAGGGCACAATTACTGTCCATTCTTGTCTCACCAATGTTAAATATGGATACATCTTCTTGTATTAATCTTTCAGTTATTTATAATGAGTTTGTGCTCTTGAAATTGGAAAATCACTCTAAATAATTCTTTTAGAATTAGAATCCAGGAATTTTGAGTGCTGTAGAAAGATCTTAGCATATGTACTTTGTTTTATCGTATATCTCCGTATCTCTGTATGGTTTTTAAAGTGGATGTAGTCGGTCGTGGATTCGTGGTCGGTCCTTCAAAAACTGTAGAGAGTAACTTAACTCGAATCGGAAGCTTCTAGTGACTTCCTTATGCTATTGGCTTTGTTTTCTTATCATAATCTGGGATCAGTCGGCGGTTTCTCTCCTGCTGGATGTCTTATCGGTGGGAAACATTATGCCTTTAAGAATGCTCCTTGGTTTTCTCCGTAGGTTTCTTTGCCTACGTCTGCCTCGCGTGAGAACTGGGATTTCCTCAGATGCGTGACATGCTTGCTAGAATGCCTTCGTTGGCATGTATCACCATGAGTTACGAAATGCACCTTTTTTTACCTGTTTCTTTTTACGACTGCTGTCAGGCTGAATTCGGCATTAGTGCAAAAACTTATTCATTTTATTTTGGACGGAAATTAATGCTGATTAGGTGTCTTCTGAGTTCAGCCGACTAGGCCAATAATCTTTCAGTACACTGTGAGAGGAACTCACCTGAATCTGCCTTATTAACGAGTTCGGTAATGATTTTTCTCCTTCTCGAGGCCTTACTTATGCATCATCCTTTCTTTTAAACAGCTAATGAACTTCTGATCAAATCGTTGCTGCTCTTAATGAATTAATTTGTTTAATAATATCCATTCCTTAGGTATTTATCCTCTATTATGCATTTATTTTACAGTGCGTTTTTACATTTTAATTTTCCCTGTATTTTCATCTAGGTTTTGTTCTTCTGTAATCGTAGTATATTTAGCTCTTTCTTTATCCCTCTATTGATGTGTGCCTCAAAATATAGACAATGTCACCTCCCTAATGTTGTCTACGCTACCGACTTTTGTTATTAATCGTCCATACGAGTTAATGATAGTCCATTTATCGATTCGGCTCACGTATGGTGGTATTATGTGATCTTAAGACCACTCTTCAATGTTAGCCCGCGTCTTACATTTTCCTGAAAATTACATTGTTCCTTGCTGTATTTTGATTCCATACTTTACTATCCGGGTGAATATTACCGATATTGTATGTAATAGTTATTAAAACAACTCCTTCATTATCTCTCCAACTGAATTTATTTTCGGTGTGTTGCGGTCATCTACGTTTCTTTTTATATTCCTTATCATATTTCTCATGATGAAGATACTCTCGACTACGGTTAGTGGATGTTTAATTAAAGACTTGATGATTGTATTTCTCGGTAAGAAATTTTTAAAATTATTCTGAATACCATGTAGTGGCTCCTTTGTTCACATTTCTTTGCATGTAGCATATTGCCTGATGGCAACCGTTAATTTTTAATTAAATTTTTTATTCATTGGTTGTGCGGAAGGGAAAATATTGGTTGCTAAAATAAATTCCATGGAATCAATCAACTTATTTGAATGTTTCCGGCTTAACTCAAGCTGGGATCACCATAAGGATCTTGAAGGAAATTACGAGTAGGTTGCTGAATCTCTATTATTTCATGTAACTCCTCGTTTTGGGAAATCATATAGTTTCTAGCCAAATCTGTTTTCATCGACAAGGCTATATGCTCATAAATACTATGAATTCCATCCACCTTAGTGCATCGGAAATTATGTGATGCTTGATTTAATAGATTATTGATCTGTTGACATCTTTGTTGAATTTAGTGATTGATATCTATTGTAGGCGAGAAGCTGATAACGTGCTATCATGATTCAGGGAAGGAACCGATATAGTGCTTTATTGTTCAACGATGCAGTGATCACCAGCTAGTTCCTCTTACAAAGCTAAAAATATTATTTATTTAATGTGAGTTGGTGATTGCTCCAGAACAATTAAAATGTATCTCTCGAAGCCAAAGAGCTTTCATCTTTCCCTTGTCTTTGAGTATTTTATACCACTTGGATGTTTGCAATGGTCACGATGCGCCGTTAACGCGGCAGATATAATTTTCGTTACTACCAATACCGATTGGGCAGTAATTGGCCAACTTTTGGGTGATTTGAGAGCCATAGTTTATGAAATCAGATGATATACTCTTGTCTCGCGTGTCAACCATCGAATGAGATAGGGATAATGATAGTTTTTACGTCTCTAGAAGGCATAGGATGCTTGAATGACGAAACAATTTTTTTAATGGTAAAGACAATTATTTGTGCATGAAATACCTATGTTTTATCCATGGAGTCTATAAAATAGACTTTTATAGACTCCATGGTTTCAACGTATACGGCGCTCTTCTTTGTGTCCCATCTGCAACTCTCATCAATTTCAGTCTCTACTTCGACCCTTCAATCTAAACACCCCGTCGAATTACCCTCATCGTCGTCCCAGCTCCGCGCGACAAAATAATTGCTCTACCTGCCACTACTTTTGCTACGCGTGTCATAGGTTCTCCACTCCCCAGTCTAGTGGTCATTTAAACTTAGTTAAGTTTCTTGTCAGCTGACGATCACACAACCGACCGGAGTTACAGGGTCGACGTCGTCCTCTTTAATTATGCGCACAATTGACCTTCAGATTGTATTAGTTGAACGTTCATATTTGGAGGAAGAGCTAGATTTCCTTTTAGGTACATGCAAATTGCTCCCATTTCTCTTCGCTGTATATGTATGCATTCTCGCGCTGCGCCTCGCCGCTTAAAAGAGTGCCCCACGCTAGATGGGAATGCGCCGGAATGGAAATCGGCTGGTCGCCTCGTTGGTCCTTGCCATTCGTCCTTGTCCCTCTTCTCCGAAAAGGCAAAACAAATAATTAAGCGCGAGAAGTAACGGTCGCCGACTGTGAGAAAAGCCTCCGCTAGCTACAAAGGAAGCGTGAAGGAATTCCACTTCCGACGCCAAACCATAAAAAATAAACACGAACGCGCTCACTTTTTCATAGTTCGCGTCACCAGTTGTCATTTTATTTTCTTCAAGCGTGCCTCCCACGCCACCTACCTGCTGTCTTCAGGAGTCCGACGCGTCAAAGTGGAATTAATTTTGACACCAAATTAAATGGCCTTGATAAATGAACTCCTCCAATGCGCATTCTCGAAGTCGTATGCATTTAATGATGAAGGCGATGTCAGCTCGTGTAGCTGTTTTAATTTAATTGTTAAATCGAAATCATTAGGCTGGAACTCCAAGAATATGTGCCCTGTTTTCGTAGAGTCTGTGTTTTCTTCGAAGCCTTGAACAGCTATGTGTGAATGAGGATAACTTGTGGATATACAGGTCGTGCATTAGCGTATGCATGGGGTTTGAAAGCAGTTTTTGAAAATAAGCTGACGTTAATCTTGTGTAATAGTGGATAATAATGAAAAATTTACTTCTTACTCAAGTGAATTAGGATGCGATCCTTTGTTACGGTTCGTTAACATCTTGAAGCACACATGCCTCGATGCTCCAGCTAGTAAGCAATAGAATTAGAAAAAGCTCACGGGAATGGCAAATACGGTTGTAACCTTAGTGCCATTTTTGACATTTCTCCTTTGAGAAAAACGACATCTTCAGTCTGACCTTTGGATATTCACTCTTACGTTTCAGATGAAACAAGATTCTTCTTTTCTCGAGGACAGCTTTTTATTTTAGGTCACAATTCACTACCCCCATGAATTATCGTTAATTTAAGTCAAATGTGTATTAGTGGTCAAATTTTGTCGAATATTTGCCCGAGTTAGCTGCCAATTTAGGGAGTAAAGTAATGGTCAGTCATATAATTCTAACCTCATCATCTGCACTTAATTCCGTTTCTTCAGCCATTCGCTTTTGTCTGAATTGTCCATATGTCACTTTTGGGGGCTTATCAGATTGTGGTATCATTCAGGCTTTGGTTTTTTTGCACAACTTGTGATCCAGTAATGGATTCAGTGGTTCCTCTGATTCAAGGTAAACATTTTCTCTGTGCTAATGAATAATTTTACTGAAATCTTTTGCCGTTGCGGATAAAAGTTTGCAGTTCGGTTTTTACTTTCTCAAAAGTGTCAATGATAAAGAAGATTAAGTAACCCATGTTCGGCTACATATTTTTCTTGCATAATATTTTTGGAAGTTATCGGAGTGCGTCCGTTAAGATTGCATTGGAGAATCAATATAGGATTGTGAAACAACCTGCTCTCTTTCCTTGTGTTGGTGGAAATTTGTTCACTAAAGGTTCTTTTCGTTTGCAATATGCAACATTGCTAGAATAGTTTTCAATTTTTGGAAGCTGGCCTTACCGTAATGTGTGAAGTGATACTAAAAGAAGCTTTTGAATATGGTCACCAAATAAATCCCTTTTGCAGTAGGTACATTTAGGCGTTCTTCAAAATCGATTATCATTGTAATTTGTTTCATTGAACTTCCCGACATTTCATTTCTGAACGTTTAACTCTACGAAAACTAGATTTTATCGGACGTCATTAGAGGCTAAAAACAATGAAGCGCAGCGTTTGAGGTAGGCATAATTTTATTTTAGCCTCTATATTACGTCGTTTTAGTCGTAAATACCATGTTGAATATTAGATAATTACGCTGATTGTTCATCGACACTGATTTTCCCTCTGAGTAATGTATTTCCTTCTACTCTGGGAGAAATTCCCCATTTTCTGATAACTTCTCGATCGCCAATTTTATGCAAATACTGCTTGTGTTGTAGTAGAAGGAATATTGTTGGCATGATGATGATCGCATTTATGCACTTTTTGTTCTTGTATGTCTGCCAATTACGTTGTATTTGACATACAGAGTTTCCCCAAGGGAAAGAAAAATGGTTTTCCTTCATCCATTCCTCAGCTACAGGCCGTTCTTTGAACCCCTTAGCTTTTTTTCTATAATGTCGAGTTGACTTATCCGCATTGGCATTGAATGACGGAAGGTCTTCCATGTTACGATGCTATGATTAAATCCCCTATGATTTAATCCGAGTTTCTATTAGCTCGTAGTTCTCTCTCGTATTACTCCCTATCCCGTTAATCCATATTCATTATCGCAGTATCTGATGTGCGTTATATATTCGATATCACTCTTTAAATCTCCTCTAAATACTCATATCGTTGTGGACTAGTTTCCCTGGTGCCCACAGGTGTGCATGTGGAACACTGGGATGCGTTGACTCCGTGTCGTGGGCTGAATCCATCTGTTATCTTCCTGTTTCATTGATTTCCTTGCAATCGTACCTTTCAATTCCTCTGTTGTCTCTCATTCCATCCTCACACCCCAAAAACACACTCCACGGCTCTCCCTCCTGCAGTAGTATTTATTTTACGAATAACACGATCCCGGCCGTGGTGGTGTAGGGAGCGATATATATTTTCCTCCGAATTTTCCATCTCTTTCAGTCATGATTGGTATTGACACGGAGAGTCACACTTACGGAAAATGAATCCAGCTATTTGTAGAATTTTCGGCTGACCGCGCGCCGCGCCGTCGCTGATAAAGTTAAGACCGGGTAAACAAAAACGCGAAGAGGAAAGAAGGTGGAGGGATGGGGTTGATGTAGTGGTTGAATGGTTCGCCAGCCTTACCAGAGTCATCTAGCTCTTGGTCTATCCTCCCGCCCCGAGGGGTTGGTTTCGAGTCCGAGTAAAAGGTGAGATTTTTTTGTCGTACTTCTTATCTTCTTGAGCGCTATGTGAAGAGAACGTCACAGATATTACTCCTGCTGTCGGATGGGTTGTTCAACTATGGACCACTTGGAGCTTCTCCTTAAAGAAGGCCAATACCGACGCTAGTCTTACTCCATCCCTCTTCCGTTAACAAGGAGGCCTAACTTATCCCTAAAATCAAATGGCGCAATTTACCCCCGCCGTTGGTTTCCCGCCCAACCCACAGACAGTAAACGAGAAGTTGAAGGTGAAGTATACCATGGAGCAGACTAGGTATTCAATAGAGAGCTGTTGGATTTGGGTATTTTGAGGGCTGAGATGGATGGATTAATTTTAGTCAGGTGTGAACAGTGAGAAAAAGAATAGGATTTTTGAATGGGGTTGAGAGAGGTGGAAAGGATACGGAGCAGAAGTGTATTCGGGACCTGTTAGTGACGCGTATGGTTAGCGTTAACTCTCAGTTCATATGGACATTAAGTTAATTTGGCGGTTAGCGAAGCTTCTGGTTACAAAAAATTACATTACACAAATGATTAGTTGTCATGAACGTTTACTGCATAGCTGAGCGTAGCCTCGGAAATTTTTTAAACATTGAAAATATTTAACGAGGCATTATAAAACCGATCTAGTGGAGCTAAGGAGTATTTGGTTTCTGGAGAGCGTGTAGAAATTTTATATTATTCCTTACCTAAAAACCGGTAGAAAACGTGATTCTTGCGAAAACATTATACTGCATCGGTCATAAGTGACGGCTCGGCAGCGCAATATGGTAGAACGCAGAGTTTACGGTTTCAGATCCGGGAGAGGCCTCTGGGCGCGTCCATGTAAACCCAAATTTTGTGGTTCTGTGTACTAGCTCATTGTGGGAAACCACTGGGGCTACAGGGAAAGGACATCGCCCCCGTACCATGATGTGTTAATTTCACGCTCCGTTGGTTTTAGTACTTCGCGATCACTGCACTCACTAACCGGACCGACTTCGGGGTGGAACTCCGTTGTTTAGTTTGGTGATAAGTGAGAGAGTATTTGACACACTCATTTTAGGAATTGGCTGAACAATTTCAGCTAGGAATGTGTGTGAGAGATTTTGCATTTCTCGTACAGCATTGGCAGGATTGCAAGATCCCTTACATGCACTATCTTTCAATTTTCAAATCTTTCTTGTAGCATCATTTTATATCGATTAAACATCCTATCTGACCTTCATTTCTTGAATCAATTGGCGATCGTTTATTGTGATACGGAGAAAATGAAATTAACCTTTTCATCGTCCTAATTTACCTATATGGCTGCACTAAGGTGAAAGGGTGAATTTAGCTTCGCCTTTGTGATTATAGCTGGTCGTGAAAATAGCAAATAGTTATAATAGTTTGGCTACATAATACATCATGTTTTACCTCCTGCTTTTATGTTCAACAATACAGAACCCATTCTTTTATGCGAAAATGCATTCTCTCCCTTCCAAGTTTCACTATTCAAGAAAAATGAAGCTCCGTAAATTGGCGATGTTTCTTCGTTTACGTTATCTTCTTGCACTTTGTCTCTATTTAAAATAAACGTCTGCTGTAAGTGTTTATAGTCTTCGTTACTTCGTCCCCTAGATGAAGAGGCTCTCTGGCAAACCTTCGTAACGGAGAACACAGGTCTCTCGAATTCTCCGCCTTAGTGAAATGTAGAGTTGCCTCGTTGGATCCCGTTCCTTGATACATAGTGCCTACTTTGGTCATGAGACGTTTCTCTTTATCGGAAATCGGTCGCCATCAGCTTTAATCAGCGACGTGTTTTATTCGCGACGTGCTCTATTGTCGAGGATTTAAATGTGCAGGGAATGCGGAGGTATACCGGTATTCGTGCCTCACGTCCTCCCTTTCTCTCTCTCTCTCTCTCTCTCCCTCCCCCCTCCTTCCCTTCTTTGGATCTGACTCTCGCATTCCAATTCTTTGCGTCGTTCCTTGTATACAATATGGCTCCTCAGTGGCCGAACGGAGGAAGGGCTAGAGGTTACTTTAGCGGTGGCAGTGTGGAGATATCCAACCGGTCGGGAATCGGGAATGAACCAGTGGGAGAAGGAAATGTGTATATATGTCTACTGGTGGCGGATGAGAACAGGGGTTGGGGAGAGTGGTCGTGACAGCTGGTCGTGACACTCCTATATATTGTCGGAATCCCTTCCCATCCTCCCCTTTCGGTAGTCTCCCATTGTATGTATCGCGGCGCCCTCGGCACGACTACCAGGACTCTCGACTTTCTCCGTACTCTACCGAACCTCACGGTAGTTCCGGAGTGGTGTGGTTTCGCCGCAATTTATCAAATAGTTGGGCTCCCGAAAGCATTTTTTACGCAAAGAGAAGACAAAAAAGTTGAAAACCGGGTCAGTTTTATCATATAAATACGTTAATTAAGAAGAATGTATGTAAAATACTGGAGCTACACAGCCTGCAGTCACGTAATGCAGTTTTGTAGCTTGTCTTGCGTTCGAAAAAGCCACATTCACCATGTTCCCTCTGAATATCGGGGTTAGATTTGTGAAGGCCGGGCTAAATGGCAGGAACCTCAACGAAATTCACTACCGGTTTTGAATAATTCCTTTCCCATTACCCAATTGTGGTTTTATAGAGGGACATGGTGTCCTTAATACCACTGTTAAGATCGTCTCAAGAGTGATTTTTTTAAAATTTGTACTGTAGCACTTACTAGGAATGCTATGCTTTGATTTCACTTAAACTTTGGAAACGTAATAACGTAGAGTGCGCAAAGGAGCAAGCTAGTGTTGCTGTTGAAGAAATAGTATTTTTATTCGATGCTTTGTATTTTCATTACATTTCCGAGGTTTGTTTGTGTATCGTTTTCTTTTTAATCTGCCTGATGTATTCTTCAAAAGTATATAATTTTTCTCTGCCGGATGTATTCCTCAAAAGTATATAATTTTTCGTATTATATTTGTCAACTGAAGTTCGCCAATACTTTTATAATATTAGCTCTCGAAGTTTTCATGGATACCAGAAATTTATGTATCTATTAAGTATGTTAATTTATCTTTCTTTCACCAAAGTTTTTGCTTCTCGCCCCCTTCTTTGCTCTCATTGCTGGTAAACAAGCCTTTCGTCATCCTTGTACATCTCTTTCCTCTTTAATATAATTCTGTTCATTGGGAACCGCTTCTTGCGTGAGTAGGTGAAATTTAAACCTCCCATTATTGTAAGTGTTCCGATGCATACGACATTTTTTGAACCAAGTGACATTTATTATCCTTTCACTATATACGACTCCGTAATCATCACCTTGCTTTAGGTCAAAGAGAAGGTCGTGTCATACGATTTATGCGCTTCACCAAAAGTGTTTGAAGTTTGCAGTTCTTAATACGTGTACTACGTGGGAATGCCCCCCGGTCCACCAATGATGGTCATACTCTTTGGTTGCGTATCGCCAATTTCTTTCCATTCATTTCTCATTGGCCGAAGAGGTTTAGGAAGTATAAGAGTGGGTATATCGGGTATATTCATGCGTAGCCTACGGGTGACATTGAAGCCAGAAAGGGGGTGCTTGGGAAAGATCAGGCCCCACCGCTTTGCATTTTTTATAACGCCACTCTTCTCAGAAAAAAAGCTTGTTCGCGGAAAGACATATTTGAGTGAATGCAGGAACTAAAACATGGGAATCAAAGAGAAAGAGGTTGTCTGTTTTGGTTACTGCTACTAAGTTACTATTACTGTTATTACGTAGCTGTATTTATGGATATGGGTACGTGCTATAAATACCCTTTGAGCTCACATTGCACTGTGGCCCTAAGTACTACTCAAATTATTTAATATTTTCCCGCTTTAATCAGGATGTGAGTTGTAACCGTCTCTCCTCTTACCACACTTAATTTTATTTCACAATCCGTGCGTAACGGCCCCAGGCAAATAAGAAATTGAAATTCCGAGTAGACGAAGAGCTTATGTTCTCTCCCCTAATGGAGATTCTGGACAGCGGTTATAGGTTGGGGCTACGCCGCTCGTCGAAATATGCGTTTATGGAGATTTATCATCTCAATCTCGCTACGTAAGAGCGGGAGGAGAAATGTATTCCGCTCCATGGATCGATTTTTCCCCTCTCTTCTGCATTTCGTCTTCAATTTATCTGTACTCCTTCTCCATTAGGAGCAAATAATACTTCTTCTTTATCAAATAATATAGGTAATCGGCTCTGAAGCTTCTTTTTCAATACATATTTGATTCATCGAAACTATTTCAGAGAATCGCATCACCTAACTCTTATCTAACAGGCTCTCTGTTGAACAAAGTTACGCATCCTATCCAAAATCTTAGTTTTTTTCTTGGAGCATTAAATTGTCTTCTTCAACATGCTCATCAGTGTATAATTTTTGAAAAAAGAATCCTCCTGAGGCATTTGCTCAACCTTTACGTAGAATTCTTTTTAGGCCTACAGCGGTGTAATTTGCTGAGTTAAGTTGGTTTATATTTTTATACTTAAACCATTTAGGTTTTTATTTACTTGATGTAGTTAGAATTCTTTTTGGTGATGCTTAATTCTGTGTCAGAGTTTTACCATAATTTCTCGTATTTTAATCACTCATTTGGCCACTACGAAACTTGCTCGTCTAACAAGCGATGAGTATTGCATCTTTTGCTTGACTTTCGGAATTCTTGACCGCTTTGGTAGTTGCCAAGTTGATCCATCCTGATCAGGATAATCCCCTTTTTGGAGACTTATTCATTTATATTCTGATTTTGTGCGCGTTACTCCATTATTAGTCTCGAAAATAATCGTTTTTGGAAATTTTATTTGGTGCAACTGCGGAAGTATACCATTGATGAGACTTATGGATAAAGTTGTGGAGAATCTCACGGAAAATAAATTGGTTAATTTAACCGTTAGAGAACTTGATTCTTGTGCTCCGTTAAGCCATTTTTACGACTAAAGATCGATGACGGTGAATATATTATTTTCGATTAGGAAAGTCCCGCTAAAGTATTATCAGTCATACATATTTATTTTGCTAGTGCTTCATTGCCTCTTTTGCGTTTCAGCCTTCATGTCCGGTAGTAGTGCTTGCCATCTCGGAGGAATGTTTTGGAAAGCCTTTGGGGATCGTTTACCCAAGAAATTTGGCCTGGGACTACTCGATCGTCTGTTTCTCCGTCTCTCGCCCTCTCCCCCTTTCTCTCTTTCCTCTGGTCCAACTATTTATACCCTCCCTGGTGCCCCCTTTTCTATCCATGTACCCACTCCTCCCCTCATGTATTGATATATATCTCCCGTGCGCATTACGTGTCTTTTCATTCCCTTTTTCTGCTCCTTCCGATCCATTCGCTTGGTCACAGGGGCCGCCATAGATGCGGGAGAGCCGATTATTTAGAGGTGGACTGTCTCCGCTCTTTGTTCGGACAAGGAGTTGATTCTATCTCATGGATGGAATCCCGCAGCTCTTTATAAATCTCAAGAGCCAGGATAACAAGGGCACGCAGACCACCCTCTCTTTCTTCGCCCTTTCCTTCCTCGCTCGACTGTCTTCTGTATCCCATTTTCCTCTGCATGCCCTGGTCTTTTTCTCTTCTACCTTGTCGTAGTTTTTCACTTATTTCTCCGTCGTAGAAAATCAAGTCTTTGAATCTAAATATTTTTATGCATCAGATTTTTAGGCTTAACTTGGTGGAACCACTTTGCTATAGTTTGGAAATAATTTCACTTAGTAATATTTCACGGAAGGTTTTATTTCTTCCAACCCAGGGTTTCAGCGATTGCACAGTCCGTGATAATGACTGTGCAGTAGTAAAACTCTAGGTTGGAAGAAATAAAACTTTCTATGCAATATTACGAAGGGAAATTATTTCCAAACTATCAAAATATTTTTAATGCCACAAATTGCTTCACGCATGTATTCGAGATCGGATGAATCGTTCTGAAATCATCTCGTGAAAATAATATCGTATATAATTTGAGCCTCCTTGAAATGCGTAACCGAACCAGACTAACTTATCCCATATTTAATGACTCATAATCATTTGATAGCTAAGTAGATTGTAAACACTCATAAATGCGATATTGGTTTAAGATTCTGCTGATTGTTGCTTGCGAGTGCAATGGTTCTGTTTTAATGAGTCACTTTAAATATTTTCTTATCCCCTTGTATTCCTCTTAAACATGTCTTTCAGCCGCTGTTATCCAGTTAATGGTGTCCATCTTACTCCTCTTCCCTATTCCCCGCGTACAAAACATTCCATCTTGGTTTTCTGTTTCCCGTTGCCATGTAACCTCCTACACCGGCCGAGTCGGCAGCGGAGTTCACACGAAGGGGTGAAATGAATAGTGGATTTATTTCCTGCATGGCAAGATTCTGAGTGGAGAGGGAAATATTGCATAACGCGATATAAACAGTGGGTAAAGGTTTATTCAACACTACCGAGAGTGAATTGAGAAATGGTTATTGGCCCCAGACAAAAGCCAGCCTTTAAAACTGGTGACAAGTAGATTAATTTTTATCTCTTAGATGTCCATCTTCATCTGGAATGGAAGGAGATGGAGCTTTTTCTTACGCCTGGTTTTCTTATATCTATATCCACATAATACCTTGAGAGGTGATTTAGGGAAGAACGTTGGGTAAGCGGGGAAGAGGGAGGAGAATAACGGGTAGCTTGGATAGAATGATGGGAGGCAGAAGTTATGAGGGGCTGAAGAGGGACATCGTGTGAAATTTAAAAGTAATAATAACTTGCAAGCCACCAAAAGGTGTGTGGCTAATGAGTGGAGATATTTAGCGATTCAACTCTTCTCTCTATGCCTCCTCTACATTAGCAGACTACTTGCAATGCTACAACTTTAAAGAAGTAGCATTGTACATCTTAGTTGCTTGACGTAGTACATGCTTGGTGATCCTTCACCTCCTGCCACACACCCTAGATGTAGTTTACAGCTCAAAAGTTCCTTTCTTCCACTGCCATCTTAACGCCTCATTGTTCGTCCCCTTACGTTCTGATTTCATACGTACACCTTGAGGCACATTTATCTACTCCGAGTACACGACATATTTTTATCTATCCTGCTCTTGGATCCGCCTCCATATCCACGCAGGCGCGAAGGAATGCATCGTAGGAGGACTCTCTGGTAGTGGATGTAGATTTTCGAGTAATACAGTGTTTGGAGCGTGAAGTAGGCAATTCGTTTTGATCTGCCTCGCTCGTAAATATTCTCTGAGTGAGAGAAACCGTAGCATATCCTCTATGGCGTAAAACCGGAAACAAAGAGTTTGGACGCTTTTGAAGGAGGGGAAATAAATCGGTATCGACGCTCTCGCACACGGAATTATTTGGGAATATTTACTAAGAAAGATGGGGTATGGTTTACAGTAGTTAAATGTAGTTCATGCCATGTATATAATTTCTCTCATTAAGAGCTTAAAATGTTATAATGTGTTTTAAGCATTCTATTTCGGTGTGTCTTATTTTTTGAATGGAATATAGCAGCCATATTGTGTAATGTAATTCAAAGCGTTCAGATTAATCATGAGTTAGCCAACAGAGAGATATTATTATTCGTGGAGTTACTTTCCCCACTCGCCTCGTGAATGCGTTTCGTTCTCTCAGTAGACATAATTTTTCCTCCAGATATGGACATTCTAGATCCGGTTGTCGGAGAATGTTCTTTGGGTCTCGTATGTTACACTGTTCATTATCCTTTGCTGCCGCAATTCCTCTGTGCAATTTAATAACGTGGTTGATAACCGCGCCTGTCAAGACGCAAGTTGCTCCCCGTAAGACTTTCACAAATGATGTCAGCAGGTTGTGGAGGTATTCCAGTTTAGAGGTGATACCACTTTCTGCGTTTTTCTCTGCTCTCCTTACTTTCCTCTGCTGGCAAGTAATTCCCTTTCGTGCATTTCCATTCCAACGCCTCTTCCTATCTCCTTGCCGCCTGCTTGAGCTGTGGGCAAAATGTGTGGGTTTGCTGAATTGAGTCATAATTTGGTTCCTTGTCTAAGTATTGCTCCTCCATTTCGTTCCTTTTGCCTTCTTTGTGGTTAATACGCATGTAAACTGTTGTGAGTGCGTAGTACTGGGATATTTTTCATTTCCTTGGATGTTAACGCGATTTTATTTTAAGTGATATTCAGTAATATTATAAGAAGTCATTTCAGGCGTTACTTTGTGGAAGTTAGTGATATTCATAATGAAATACAATATTAATACTCCAAAATTAATTTTTAATAATAACCAACCCGGGTTTCGGCAACTCAGTGCCATTTTCTACCTGTGGCTCTGAGTTGCCGAAACCCGGATCGGTTTTTATTAAAAATTAAGTGTGGAGTATTACTATTGTATTTCATTATGACTATTCAGTAATATTGATATTCCAACTCTACTTGAGCTTAAACGAGACTTAATACTGGTTAAACAGGATTTTCATGGGGGATATCTCTTTGTCTTCCCTCGAAAGGGTACAGCAAAGGAAGGTATCCTTCAAAGACTTCTTGAAATATCTAGTTCATATTTTGATCATCTTTTATTTAGGCTCTGCATATTTTTAGTGGTCTATCAGGAAGTTATTCATATGAGGTGAAATATAGGATTTGTACCGTTTTTTATCCACGTGGCTTGAAAGGGTTCCTTTCAGAATTTTCACATGCCCGAAGAAAGACGCAAAAATGATATTTTCTTCACGTTGCTCGTGAATACTCATAGACACCGTTAGTCCTTTTCTTTCGCAGTCGTCTACCTCCATATTATAACTTCTTTATGTGCATCTAGATATAGCAAGATGTAGCTATCTTGCTATCTGGATATATAGCTATATTTTAAAGTATTCTGAGAAATATTTTAGAGTATTCTGTAGTGCATGATGCATGTCTTACCCTTTAAATACTGTAGACACTAACAATCAAGTTGCATGAGACAATATAGTTTTAGTTTGCATGTTAGTAGTGCATGCCTGGTGATCTTCACCCCCTGCCACACACCCTCGCGGTGGCTTGCAGGGTATCGTGTAGATGTAGATAGCTACATCTAGCAGTAGTCCCCTATTCCCCCCTCTCCGTTTTCGTCCTTCTTCAGCAGACTCACTCCACCACATTTCTACTCCGCCCTGAAGTCTGTACACTGTAAAAAGTAGATCTGATTTTAAGGTACAAAAGCGATCTGAATTTCAGATGCAACAATTTTAAGACAGGGTATGTTGAATTTCAGCAGTAATATCTTGTCTAAAAATAAGGCAGGTGAACGGCTGAAAATCAGACCATCCAGAATCCTGCTTCCTCTGCTTCCTGCTCAACTGCTCCTGTACCAACCATCCATGTTCCTGCCTCTTCCGTACCTTAAATCCGTGTTCCTGCCTTACAACCAGACAGCGCTTAAATTCAGATCGCACTGAAAATCAGATCAACTTTTTACAGTGTATTCATCAATCAAACCGAGAACGTGCCACCAATTTGAACCTCGGGAATGAGTAGTTACTGCAAAGCTCCAAGAATTTCACGGGAATGGTCTTGTTTCCTCAGTAACAACTAGAAACAGGCCTTCCTGTTTACTGCAATTGTCTGCTTTTTTTTGTGTTTCCCTCTATCTACATCGCTACATGCGTGGTCAGCTATACCGTGTGAAGTGACCGCGTAGTATCACAGTATGATCGTATGAAGCTGTCTGTTGAGGGCCTGCTCCAAAAAATGTACTCATTTCTTAGCCGGGTGTAGGTTCCTGAGTAAAAAAACAAGTATAACATTTTGTAGATGGATAATATTGTCGACCATTTCCAAAAATGGATTTGTTTTCTTGTTCTTGACACCATAATTAGAAGACAGTCTGGAAATGCCCAGCCATTTGTCATGTTAGATTACTTACGTTCACATTTCGTTATTACTTTCTTGATCTCGTAGGTTTTAATATATTATTATTAATTTATGCTTGGTGCAGTCATCTCTTTGATACAGGGAAGGAAAACACTGGCATTTCAATTTGATGCGTTTTTTAATCTAATGCCAATTCTGAAGTATCCCTTCTAAATTGTTCCCCATAATATCAAAACTACGGATTTTTTCAACTTTCTGGATTGGTAAAAGATTGTTTTTGTTCGAGGGACATTCATTTTTAGGTTATTTCAACCATAATTTCTGATATGAATCATGATGATCTCTATAAATGACTTTTTAGTTGATTATTTACTCTACAAATAAGTCGATAGCACTTGGAAATGACGACGAAAAGTAATTCATTAGAAGCAATTTTTAAAGTAGTTATATCATGCAGTTTGCGAAGAAAAGATTTGTTTAAAGAAAGAAGAAAAGTTTTATTTTTTGAATAATGTAAATTTGATAAGAATTCTCCGTCTCATTTTATTTGTTCAGGATATAGTCTCGTTTTTGTAAAATGGATTAAAATACGCATCTGATATGATATTTTTAAAGTTTGGTTTTATTCGACGTTGCCAGCTTCATTCGCCCACTCAGTTCCCCCAAACCTCGCTGACGTCTGGTCTCGTGAAAAAAGTTCCATCGTCATTATTGTCATATCGATTGAATTCCGGCTCCTTCCTTGGAAGAGCCCGACGGATAAAGAATCCCTTTCCCGGTCCACCCCTCTCCCACACTGACGGGAAGGGAAACTCTTCTCTCCCTCATTCACCCCCGGGGGAATGTTGGAAGACAGGGGAAGCGGATCAGGAGTTACCAGGGATGAGAAAGGAGCGTGTTTTCCCTTTGGGAGAGATGGGTCTCTCTCTCTCTCTCTCTCTTGGAGGCAAAACGAAGGTCGTCCATGTTGGTTTCTGGGCAGCGTAGAAGTCATGGCACAAAAAGAATAAATCACAAAGGCGTTGGCAAAGTGTGGTGTAAACATCATTTTCTCCTCCCAGAGTTCACCCTTTCTCATTCCCGCTGGCTGAATTATTCCTTTTGGAGGAAACGACAAAGATTTAGGCCACGCAGTCGAGTGGCTGTATTAAATCTTAACTTCAAGCGCCGTAGATATCACGAGAGTTTCATTTTGAAAATACAAATTCAGAAATGCACCGCAAAATTTGTTGACCCTGCCATTTACGGAGTGATTTTACATTTCGTTGAAAAGCGTTAGGACTTTAAGCATCGTTCTTTCCTCGGATGTATAGAAATAAGTCCTCTGAGTGGAGACTATTTTATATGAAAATCGAATCCTCACTCTTTACGTATGATAGTTCGCCTGTTCATATTGGAGGAATCTCCGCAGTGATATTCAATCAAGATCAGGAAGTGAGCCCACTTACTTGCTATTGTTGCTTGCGTATGAAAAATTATGTTTCATCGATTTTAGCTTTCGAGTGAGTGTTGTAGAGCATTTCCCGTTAATCTATCTCTAAATTATGTAATTAAATGATTTTTCGGTAAAGGAGGAAACTCACTCAGCCCTTCGAAACTACTCACTCACCCTGAAGACGATGGACGAGTCGTCCGTTGAAACGTTGGTGTTATACAAATATTTAACCCGGTGGAAAGCCCGATACGACTTTACCAAAATAATTCGCCGGGAAAGAATTAAATCATATTTTAAGTACGTTACAGCCGTATACTTATGTAAGTTTTAGTGGAAATTTTGAAACCAGAGAATGCTTATTATTGCCAAAACTTTTTTCACATCCTTTCTCCTTCCTATTCAGTATTCAATCGATTAAGTTTCTTAGTTTGTATGAGATCATGTTAAAGTTTGTATGTGATTATGTTTTAGTTTGAACCGGTGAGTAGTTATTTGTGTGCCTATTCTTTAGCAGTCCATCGCCATATCGCTGTTGAAATAAGTAGTAAGGTGGATGATCTCTCGGATGCCTGCTTTGGTGCCAGTTAAGGTCTTTTTGAAATGTTAAAATTTACTGAGAATGAGATTTGTATACTGAAGAATATTTGTGTAAGGACGTACCTGATTGTTTTGATGTCACACCGCTGTCAGTTGCTGGAGAGAGTCGCGACCGACTACACAGCATTCGGAACTCAGCTGATGCTACCGACCAACTCAAGGTTTTCTGGCTAGTGACCTACCCTTCATGATAACCAGGGTTGAAACTTTCTGTAAAATGCCTAATATTCCGATTAAATGGCAAATTAATTTCCCACATGTTACCATAGGAGCCGTACACCATGGGAAAAGCTGTGTTCAAATATGCATTCACTCTCTCCGCGGGTAAACCAACAGCGAATGCTTGCAGTGCCGAGGCACTTTGGTTGCTTCGCTAGGCAGTCGGCAAAGTTACGATTGTGCCTGACGGATGGGGAGGATTCGGGTTGTCGGAGAGGGGGGGGGGGAGGAATGGAGAGAGGCGGGTGGGGAGAGGGAAATCGCGAGGTTAATCCACTCTCTCCCCCACCGCCCTCGCCCCCATCCCCCGCGCTAGCTGACGGAAGGTGACTGACACTGACGTATGGATTGGCGGATGGACTCCCGCGCTCTTCCCTCGAGCCTTGGCTCCCTCCTCTGACGTCTACTCCCATCCACTCTCTCCCCTTCCCCGGGGATGCGTGTTGCGAGGACGGGAAATAAGACAAAAGTGATGGGAGTGGGGCACTCAAAACGGGAAAGGGAAATAGACTCACCGGCACGAGTGTGTGTGCTTTTCAATGTCCCGTTTGCTAAACCTCTTCAAGGTTGGAGTTGACGTCGGTGTGAGTGACTTCAGTGAGTGTTCTCTAGTTTCTATTTCCCTGGGGTTTGGGCATAATTCATTAGTTCTTCGTTCCCTTAGGATAGGTTCGTGCAAGAGTTCCTTGACACCCACCGCCTCATTGTCCGCTGGGTGGGATGTAAAATTGTGTAGTAGTAAATTAAAGTGTGTGAATCTTTTACGTTGTTAATCAATGAGCCAGCTTTGATTTATTTGTTTGTGTACCGACTTCTGTGAGCGTTGTGATTTGTCTAATTTAGATTCATAAATTTATGGAACTTGGTCAAATGTTATTATGTATTTAGACTTCAATCTGGAATTTTCTAGAAGATGTTAAATCTATTAACTTCAGGATAATGTCACTTGTTAACATTTATGAGCACCTTTCACGAGGAAAGATTCTTTTAATTTTCGATTATACGTTCAGTCAAACACCTTATTTTTTGTCGTATGCCTTTCAAACTGGCTCCTTTCTGGTTTCTTCCTCGTCGTCCTATCCGAGCTCCAATCAGTTCGTCATATTAAAGCGTAAATTCATTCATGCACTATTGTTACTCAAACATCTGATATTCATTACCTCTACTTGTGAGTTTCCTCGACCACCTTCTGGAAACATATTCGTTAAAAATAAGTCCTCTCAATAGTTCTTTTGAGTGTAAGGATGAATCATCATTATTAATTTACCCACCAGAAAACTTTACTGGATTTTTAACGAGTTCCATGTATATTGTGGCATTATTGCAGTAGTCTAGAGAGAAATACAAAGAGAAGAAAATCTGAGGCTATTAGAAGTTAAAGTTTGTCTTCCTTTCCAGTCTCATCTTCCTTTACTTTCCAAATCATCTATCTATCTTCGGTAAATTAAATTGATTTTTGGTGCTATGTTGGTGGTAAAAACATAATTATGCATTATGTGATTAGTGATGAAGCGGTAGTGCGAAATCGTAATACTCGACACGTTTTCAAATGTATTAGCCTATTTTTGATTTCTGTGGTTATATTTAGAATGTTATTCATCATGAATCGAAAACAAACTAGCTCCCTTCCTCTTCATACATTGATGCCAATCCTCCATTCCTGTGAGTATCGTAATGCCTTTGCCACAACTCTGACATTTATGCTAGAAGCTTTGGAATCGTATAGGTAACGTCATCATTGGTCTACGATAAATGCTGGGCTGATGAAATAAAACTTCTAGGCACGAAGACAGCTGAGGCTAGCAGAAATTGTTTTATGAATAGTTTTTCAAGGAGAAAGCTTAAGAGAGTAAATAAGATAAAATGTCTAGAATACCGGGCACAACTTCATTCCTAATGATTAGGAGAGACCAGCCCCCTGCATCTTCCTATGTCGTCAATAGAAAATATTTGGCCCCTTAATGTCCGTTTAGTTCCAGTACTGGCCGTCGAGCGCTACTGGTACTTTCGTCCTACTTTTACAAGGGACCTTATGGGAAGGTCTCCTATTTATCTGCCGAGAAACGTATTAAGTGTGATTTATGGTTTAATTCCTGCTCTCATCGAAGAAAAACCATAATTGCTGAAGCAAGCACCTGAATATTTACCGAATTTAGGAATCTTATTTCCTGTCAGTGCTATTTACCAACATAACTTTACACAAATCAAGTACAATTTCTTTCCATCAAACATGTTAAATACGACCTGGTTCTATTCCACAATTGTAAAAGTGTGGAATATAATAAAGTTCCTCATTCAAAATGCATAAAGCTATAGTATTTCACACCGTGACGCGTGTGACATTCTCAAATATTTTTTCATGATGAGACCGAAAGGGAATTACCAACTCCATGATAAGTATAATCAACTATCGGCACGTAACTTTGTGATGCAGACTAATCGCGATGATAAAATTTGCGTAGTAATATTCTACTTCTCTTCGATATCGCTTTCTTAAGTCTAATGTTTTGGAATCTTGATTACCTCTTACAATGATATTGTAACCCGTCAGGCCAGCAACAAGAAAAAATGAATAAAATAACAAAGTGTTTTTCCCCTCGTAACCGCTTTATTACGATTATGGCTCAGCAAAACCACAACAATTTGAACTTGCTATAAGTGATGTCCTCCACAAAAATCATTCGTTTTTTTTCTTGTTCAAAACATTGTTAAGAAGTTATGGCCTTCATAATCCATTATTATGTTAGCATGCGAATGAGGCAATTTGCAAACACGTATATCTGAGGCTAACATAGAGTATTCAATGAAGAAAAAAAATGTCCAAATTTTCTATTACGTAAATTTTTGTGAGAAACAATGTACAAAGTGCTTGATTTACTAATATTTAATCAATTCTGCAACCCAATATTCAGTCCCTCGAGAGGAAATCCACAAAGAATCTCTAAGGTTATCTCCCAAGAAATAATGTTTCATTGACTGCGAATGATTGGATTTTGATTGTAATTTTTTAGACAGCAAGAGGGAAATTGTTTGATGTGGTTTTGCTGAGTAATAATCGTAATAAAGGGGTTTATTATTTTTATTTGGTTTTCTACCGGTGAAGGTAGGTCTAAATGGACATTTGATTCTTCCCACTCCTAAATTTCACACGATGTCCTTCTTCAGCCCCTCATACCTCCCATTATTGTATCCAAGCTGCCCGTTCATCTCCTCCCTCTCCACCGCTTACCCAACGATACTCCCTCAACCATGGTCTAAAATACCATCCCCTTTTATTACCTTTTTCCATCCACACCTTCTGCCTGCTCCTAATCTCACCTATCAAATTTCTTACCTCTCCTACCAATGCTAGCACTTCATCGTTCGTCTTCTTTTCGACCCACCTTACGTTTTCCATCTTTCTCCATACCCACATCTCAAAAGCCCTAACTGTATTTTCATCTTCTTTATCTAAATCCCACGTTTCCACTCCATAGAGTGCAACGCTCCATACTAAACTTTTCACTAGTCTTTTCTTCACTTTCCTACTCGACGCCCCTGTCATTAGTTCACGCCTACGAGTAAAAGTTTCTTTTGCCAGTGCTATTCTTCTTCTCACTTCAATGCTGCTATACCCTTTTTCTTCCAACACACTACCTAGATAGCTAAATTGCTCCACCTGCTCTATTTTCTGATCTCCTACTTTTATAGTTATACTGGCCCTTTTTGTTCTTGAAATTCGCATTACTTTCGTTTTATTCTGATTTATCTTCATCCCTTATCATTTTCACTGTCCCTGCAACGCATTCAGCATCATTTGCAAGCCACGGGCTGACTGGCTGACTAGCGCTTGGTCATCTGTAAACCTCACTGATTTTATCAATTTCCCCCGACCATTACTCCAACCTCAAGCTCATCCCAAGCCTCTCTCACTATTTCCTCTGTGTACATGTTGAAAATCACCGGCGATAACGGACAGCCCTGCCTAACTCCCCACCTATTGTGGCCCAATCCGATTCTCCATCGGCTACTCTCACCTGCGCCTTCTGAGCCATGTATAAATTCCGGATCAGTCTCCTGTCTCTCCCGTCTACTCCCATCTTCCGCAATATTTCCATTAACTTTTCCCACCTCATTCTGTCGAACGCCTTTTCGAAATCAACGAAGCACGCGAATACACCCTGATTGTATTCTAGATTCCTTTCCACTAGTACTCTCATCACTGTAATCGCATCCCGAGTGGCCCTCACTTTCCAAAATCCAAACTGTTCCTAGCCTATGAATTCGTTTGCTCTCTTTTACATTCTTTAATTGATGATTGTAAGCACTACATCAGCCGCATGTCGAAATCAAACCTATCGTTCTATAGTTTTCACATTCTTCTAGTCTTCACCCTTTTTTTCGGTATAGGTATCAGCACGGTTTTTACCAAATCCTCCGGTCAAGTGCCCTCCTCGTATATTCTAGGAACGTGTTCATAAAATCTCTCCCTTCCCTGCTTTCCTACGTTTTTCAGAAACACACCTGGGATGTTATCTATACCCACCGCTTTGCCCACCTTAATTTCTCGCAATGCTTTCTCTATCTCACTATTCAGTATTCCAGGGCCCACGTCATCCTGATCTACGTCCTTTTCCTCTTCTATATCCTAGTTCCTAGGCCTATTTTCGCTATCATACAGTTCCTCAACATATTCCCTCCGTCGACGCTGGATCTCCTCTGGTTCAATTGCTAAATTTCCCCTTCTGTCTTTGATGCACGGGACCGTTTTCTCTTTCTTGATGCCCGATAACATTACTCGCAACTTCTGTTCCTCACTGAGGCGGCTGTGAGAAGGCGTCCGACACCAGTGGGGCGGCCTATCAAGTGTTGGTGTCATGTTAAAAGCACTATTGTGGCAGGCAAAGGGAAACCCCCTTAATTCAATTCTACCAAGAACACAATATTTCCTTTTTCTGGCCTGACCGGTTTCAATACCATTGTAAGAGGTAATCAAGATTCCAAAACATTAGACTTAAGAAAGCGATATCGAAGACAAGTAGAAAATTACTACGCAAATTTTATCATCGCGCAATTTATTATCGGCACAAAGTTACGTGCCGATAGTTGATTATACGTATCATGGAGTTGGTAATTCCCTTTCGGTCTCATCATGAAAAAATATTTGAGAATGTCACACGCGTCACGGTGTGAAATACTATAGCTTTATGCATTTTGAATGAGGAACTTTATTATATTCCACACTTTTACAATTGTGGAATAGAACCAGGTCGTATTTAACATGTTTGATGGAAAGAAATTGTACTTGATTTGTGTAAAGTTATGTTGGTAAATAGCACTGACAGGAAATAAGATTCCTAAATTCGGTAAATATTCAGGTGCTTGCTTCAGCAATTATGGTTTTTCTTCGATGAGAGCAGGAATTAAACCATAAATCACACTTAATACGTTTCTCGGCAGATAAATAGGAGACCTTCCCATAAGGTCCCTTGTAAAAGTAGGACGAAAGTACCAGTAGCGCTCGACGGCCAGTACTGGAACTAAACGGACATTAAGGGGCCCAGTTTTTTTGGGAAGTTGCAGGGGCTGGGAGAGACTGGGTCTATGCCCGCCTCGTTTTCAACTGTCATCAAAGAGGCAGGAAATGATTATTTGATCGAAGTCATTGTGTTTCAGCAATACTTGGCGAACGAGTACCAATTATGTCCCTTTAGCATCAATGAAATGTGCTAAGTGGGTCTAATCAAACCGTCCAGCTTTTTTTTCATCGTCGCCCAAACATCTTCAAAACTTCTTTTTTCTGTGCATTTTGTAATTTGACATTTTTTTATTATTATTTAACTCTGGTGCATCAGTTAATAATAATTACGGTTATGGTGGTTTTATCATTGTTAACAGTTACTCAAGTTGTATTCTGCAATTTAACCGTTATCCGTCGCGACACTTATTACCGATAGTTTCTCTATTTTGTCGTAGTAGCCTATATTTTTCTGTAGCCCATACGTGGTTTGCCTGCAGCGTCAATATATCTTTGACTCCTTGTTCCTCTAGTTTGCGGTATCCATTTGAGATCCGTGCGTTATTTTTACTTCATATATCCACTGAAGTAGCCAATCATAGAATTGAAGAAAATGTCACCGTGTGAACTTCTGTGCTTGCCTTTTCAACGGTCAAGCGCTCGCAGCTTTTTTAACGCTAGCGTTACGCTCCTAGTTCTAAGAACACACGCCTTTGTATGTTCGTGCTCTTTATTTGGTATCACACGATCATAAGGAGTTATGCTAGCTATCCTTGAAATGGGCTGATTTCTCTCCTCTCTTCGTGTTCTTTTTCGACAAATTTGACAACTTCAGTTTCTGTAATGAAATTGGTGTATTGCGGTATTTTTACTTTTTTTTAGTTCATTCTGATCAATTTTGAACAAGATGGTATCTTCAATCTTCAATTTTGAACAAGATGGTAAAATGCGCTCTCGGGCTACGTCTTCATTTTTGACTGACGTAATCATTAATTGATAATGATGGAAGCCGCTCTTTAGCTGGCGCTTGTGACGAATTGCTTACGTCTTTCGTTGTCGTCTTCTGCAACACTCATGTCTTCAATACACACGAAATTATTCATCGTTAAATATTTTAAGCATTTTATTATAGCCTTAGATTTACGATGTATGCTAATAGAAATTGATATCAGTATGAAAGTGTTACGCTGTTCAGTTTTGTAATCTTCTAGATAAAATAGTTAAAAATTTAATGATGCATATATGAATGAATGAGTCAGGTATTTTCAAAGCCCGACCCAAAGTCTCGCATTGATCCAGTCATTTGATTTAATCTCAGAAAGAGGAGAGTTCATCAGTTTAGGTGAAAATAATGACTGGATACCTGGTCCGGGCCAGCGTTAGAGCAAGTCATGGCTTCAATTAGTAAGTCTGCATCTACATCTATATAATACCCTGCAAGCCACCATAAACGTGTGTGGCAGTCGTTCATTTCGGTGTTAAAATTTGTGTTTTATCGATGCTTTGTGATCGTAAAACTCGAGATCGCACATTAACGCCTCAGTGGTTAACGCGCCAAATGTTCGAAGTCTTTGTTGGGGAAATGCAGCGTCGCAATAACCCGTATGCCTTTATCCCGGATCATCGCAGTACCCTGATTACGGAACTGATACCAATATGTCGTTGTTCGCCGGAAATAATTTTTCCTGTTTATGAAGTGAGCATTGGGGATGTCTTCTCGAGTCGTGGAGCACGCGAGCGGGTGTATCATCCTCCATCCATCCCCCGACTAAGTTGCAGTTAGGTGATTCTCGTTCGTCCACTTTCCCTCCTTAATCTGATTTACTTTCACTCCGCGTCTTCCTCCGGCGCGTCTATCGTAATATGTGTGCCTTTGCCTCCATGGATGAGCTCGAGGAGGATGCAGTTATCTGATAGGCGGAGTTACAACCGTGACGTGGGGCATGGGAGAAAACGGGATGAGTAAAAAATGTTGTTCGTCCTCGAAAAGGTGAACCACAGTTCAATCTGCGGAAAGAAAACAAGCTCATCCCCTGAAGTGAGTGTGTTATTCCACCCTTTAGGACTTCGTCAGCACGAGTAAAGCCGTGATTGTTAGTTTATTATTTCATAACGTTTCGGGTGCCCATCATCAAATTTCCTTCCATTGTCTTTCCTAAGCTTTTGGCGACGCAATTTTCCCGTTATTTCCATTGTCGTTGACCTGGACAAGGTCGTGGAAATTTCTTTCGGTCACCTTACCAATCATATTATCTTAAAAATGTAGAATCACTTTTTTTCTAAAAGTAAGCGCTTAAAGCAGGTTTCACCGGTTGATGATCTTCTAACTCATTCTGACTCATTTCTCCCTCTCCCATGTTTAGTAACCATTTATGGAGTCCTCCGTTTCTAATTTACCGTCTCCAATTTTTGTTCAACGAATTAAACATGTCGAATATATGTTTTGGCATTTCTTCCCTTTAATCCTCTTTTTAGGAAAGTCTATTGTATACTTGGTATACCTACCTCTTGCATAACGTGTGAAATTGAGGTATGTACTTTATTCTCTGTCGATGAGATATATATCTCGATTCCCTTTCCTCTGATAATCGTTGTAGCATTTGAATCTAGTTGCGATAAATAAAGCGTAAACATTTTCAACTTATTTGTCCGAAACGATATGTGGCGGACAACCCAGGACAAGGGTTCTTATCCTACCCTTTGGATCTCATCCACATACACCTGTTTATTACGTGCGTGCTTTCGTGTCAATGAGAACTAGCGTCACTTTGTCTCTACTTTTTCTTGAGCTGATGGCGGCACACACAGCTGTTTATTTGTCATCAGTCGACATCCATTTACTGAAAAGCAAACAAAAAAGAAAACGCCGCGACGTGTTTTCTTGTATGGAGACTCATTGTCGTTAAGGGTAAAATGAGCTTGTCGTATATCCTTCATTTCTTCTCGAACGTGGTTTCGTTATGCTGCATTAGTTTTCTCTTTTATGTGCGTTCAGTATCAAGTGGGTGCGGCGTAAAGTATCGAGCTTATGTGGGCTAGATTCGAGGTGGTACTAAGACTACCGGAATTCTAAGATTATGTAGTTGGTCTTGCAACTCGGCTGGTGCATATGCAATTACGCGTGCTGGTCAGCAACGAATATGTTCACTCTTTAGGTATTGGAGGTGATTAGTGAACGGCAGAATTTTAAGATGCTCGATGGAATTGATTAAGGGTGCGTGTTTGTTGAGGCTTCTGGGTATTTATAAGGCTTAAGTTATGTAAGATATACAGTTAAAAAGGTGTTCACGTTATTAAATTCTGTGCAATAAATTCATTTTCAGTTTAATACTACCGTCAGCATAACTTCATTTCCTTCAGTGGTAACAACAACATGGGATCATGTCATCATGGAAGAATTCCCTTTGCTTTAAAATGTGTATGCTGGCCTGTTCCGTTTTTATCCTTGGCGTACTCCTCCAGTGATGGCGAAACTAGACAAATTTTCGCTACGGGAGATTCCTTTGGTGGAATGCAGGCCACCTGTTCCTGATGGGATAATCCGTTGTGTTACAATCTTCCTTTCGGCGTCGACTTCTCTTGTTAATCCGCCCCATGTGTCGGCTTGCCGACATCGACATTTTTTCGCTGCCAGCTGTTGAGGGTAAATCCTTTATTGGAAAAATTTCTTTGCCGTCAGGTCACAGTTGAAATACTGGTTGAGTGATATGGTCATATATCCTAGGAAGTGACGCCGAGATATCATTTACATTTTTTATGTGAAGCTAAAGAGTCATGTTTGGCTTTGTTTTATACATTGGAAAGATATACCCCTTATAATTCTTCCTGACTTTTCTTCATTGGTTATTTTTCCTACTATAACCCTACGTATTTTTATATACTCTAAGGAGACGTGACATTTTTTCCTTAGCTTAATTTATTGTGATGGAAACAACGCCCTTTGTTACTAACACACCTAATCATCGTTGTGAATCTTTCACGCTGCTTCAGCAATTTACATCATTCATTTTTATACAGATGTTTCTACAAAGCAAATGTTCATTTTCCATTATATCTGAAAGTATTTAATAATATTAAGTGGCCGTTCCATTATTCATCTACTTGTTTTTTTAGGGCCATTTTTTTCACGATGTAGGGTCGTTATCTACTGCTACTCTTGCCACCTCACAGGGTGATTTTAAAATATTACCCAATTTCTCAATCCTATTTTTCATTATCATAATATATCATTCATTCATCATTTTTTATATTTCATTGTTTAGAACACAATGTTTGAAAATATAAAGTGTTTATAAGTTATATGTGTTAGCACCAGCCGCTGCTTTCAATATTTGATGATGGTAACCCCAACACAGGCTATTCTCTCGGGGTACATAAATTCCCCTCTAAATTGATGTTTTTGTATTCTTTGTATTTGTATGCTTTATTTCTTCTCAGAGGTGGAATAAAATTTTTATTATTATTTGATGTAGGGCTGGAAAATAATATCCATTACGCTGCCGTACGCCTTGTGAACCGACATTTTCTTATATTTTCTCTCATCTCCCTCTGCCTTTGTGTACTCTCTAATAATCAGTTAAAATTTGTGGCTCTCACTTTGTAGTCATCATCATAAGTCAACCATTCTAAGATTTTCTGAAGCAGCTCTCCACTCGATTCTTCTCTGCATTTATTAGGACATCTCTTCTCTCTCTTCCACATATTTTTTATGTATAAATATATATATACATAATTCTTCTCTTTCACATCCTTTACTACTTTCTCCACGTAAGTCATGCGAGGCCTTTTTTTCCATTCTTCCCATTCCCTCGGCGATTGTCTTCATCAGTCCATCATGTCTCAAAATATGTCCGATTAAATTATCCCATTTTCTTTCCGAGGTTTTCAGCAGACTTCTCTTTTCTCCAACTCATCTCAGGACTTCTTCGTTAGTCTTATAGTATATGGTGTGATTCGTAATTTTCATTTTTCTAAAAGAATATTAACTTTTTAATCAGCGTCAATTTTGTTCCCTTTAAAGTAATCCCCTCAGATATAATACACTTGTGCCAGCGTTTTTCCAATCTTGGGAGCTCTGAAACTCACTTTTCGGCAATGAATTCAGCTCCTTCAGTGAATCTGTATTTATCTCATCATTGTGGCAATACTTTGTCCTCGGGAATAGAAAGATTCGTAGGGGGGCCTTGTTCGGCGAATACGATGGCTGAGGCAAAATAAGTTTGTTTTTTTTACCTAAAAATCACGAATAAGCAGTGAGTTATGAGCGGAAGCATTATCGTGGTGCTATTTGCACGAGTTGATTTTGCCTCAATTCCGGGCATTTTCGTCGGATTGCTTCACGCCTACGGCGCATAACTTCCAGGTAGTATTCCTTATTGACCTTACGACCATATGGCAGGAACTCATGATGCACTACGCCTTTGAATTTAAAGAAAATTATCATTCAAATCCTCCCGTTATTTTTTTATCACACCACGTATTTTATTGTACAATTTTAAAACTTGAGAAGCCTCTTTGGTGAACATTTCTGGAGTTTTTGTGCGAGATCTGAACTTATTGCATGATCCGGAATGAGTTTATTTCTGGCCCCATCTTCATTTTTTTTCTTGCCGTCGACTTTTGCAATGCGCTCAACAGTAGCTTTTGCATGGTACGCTTGCTGGTTTAATGTTGCTTCTTGCGTGCGACGCAACTCGTCACCGCTTCGTCGCTGTGCGGACACGCCGCGCGTTTGTACGTGAGTCAGCGCATTGGCTCACCTGCTGTGCGTTCTCCTTTCCTCGCCGCTCGTGCTAGTGCATGTGATTTCTTGTCGTGCCCCCGTTCGACTCACTCCGTCTTGATGAGGGGTGCTCCCTGTTTTAAAGAGTGCACGCATGCACATCCTTCGAGCCCTTTCATATCACAGGAGAGTCTAATCAATAATGAGAATATTTAGAAAAATAATAACCACGATAATATATATGAAATAAATAATAAATATGAAATAATAAATAATTTCTTCCATTTGCACCTCGGCAGTGCTCAAACTGAAGGTCGGTTTGGAAGGTGAGGTATTGAGGGTAGTTATAATAATCATTCTCAATTAGTACTGAGCCCCACCGTGTGTGAAACTCACACATTAGTGTAGCGATATTGTCTTTAGCTGTGCCGCTTGTGCTTCTCCAGGAAATATACGTATCTGAAAATCGCAAAGACTATTCTAGGTTTGAACCGAGGATCTGAGTTCAGTAGCCTAGAGCTCTCTTGCCTATTGAGTCACAGCACCGTCTAGAAAAGTGTCTGTTCACTTTTCTACCTTTCTGCCCCATCGTCTGGTTATTTCTGACGCATCAGAAATTGTCACACGATAATATGCGCACAAAACCATTCAAAATACAGGACGTGCTCACTGTTAATATTCCATTTTATTACTCCAAAAGTACTTTTAAAATTTCGATATTTCGTATGCACGCTAACATTGTTAACTCCTTGTTCTTTTTTTTCCTTGACACCTCTATTCTTAGAGTGAATTTGGAGATTCGGCGTGCAGTGTTCTGGGACACTTTAGTTAGATGTTGGTTTGAATTCTCAAGCGACCTAGACTATGCGACAGTAACGTTATCTACCCATATACTTTCCAGCGACCGAGCAGCCTCAACGCCAGTTTCCTGGCCAGTGCTTGTCCATCCTTCAATATGCTAGTGCAGCTGCTGTTGAACTGATGGCATGCAATGCTGAACATTACTTTCGTAATACCGTGATGTAACTGCATTGCTGACCTCTTCTTTGATCGTATCAGGGGAAAATAATAATATTTTATTAACTCACACATGGTAAAAATTAAGCGTCTTAATTTGGCCAGCGACTTTATTTCTATGAAATCATCTCTCACTAAATGAAATATACTAACTTCCGTGTACTCGAAAAGTGAAAATCCTTCCTAGGCGGCACTCGGAGTTTTACAGCCAAGAGAGAACCACCTCCACCGAGGCTGGATGATATAAGTTTGGATACAAACAAAATAACGGGAGCTCTACTAGTAGGTGGTCTCCAAGGTTGTTGAAGCTCCAAGGACCTGAATTCAACCACTAGGAAATTACAATTATTTAGTTACTCGGCAAACACCGTCAGAATAAATATTCAAAATTTTTATTAGGAAAAAAGCGTCATTGGCCATTTCTACTTTTTTTTAATTAACATTTTTTTATAGTGGGTAGCATATTAAATATCAAAATAAAATGAATATCCCGATTAAATTCTTAGCGAATGAGTAGAGGATTGAAGGAGCAGGGTGTCAAGATAAATATTTTGCATTATCATGGGACCTGTTGCATTTTTACAGAGCTTCGTATACTATAACGGAGTGTTTTCACGCAAACTTACTTCATCTATCAATCAATCTTTAGCGAAAAATAGGCTTATCGTGATTAAATTCTCGTTTAGTGTTGATTTTAAACGGACCATTTGCGCACATTAAAATGGGTTTAGGGACCCTTCCAAAAATACTTTTTTTTTCTATTTTATTGCCAGACCTTACCTAAACCAACCATGAGGAGGAGATTGCAAAGGAATAATGTATATTGAGGGGTAATTGGAGGCTGATGAAGAATTCATTGGGCATTTTAATTTAATCTGGTGAAATATAGCGAAGAAAAGATTAGGGGTTTTATATTGCGTGAAAATAGCCAGAAGATATGAAAATCTTAATTTAACCTAAATATGGGTAATGCCCTAAGGATTTTTACGGAGATCGAGCACTGCGGATATGATGTCTTCGATGGAACCAGCAAACCGAGAATTCGGAAATCATTTCTACGCGTGACAACATTGACTTGTGGACTATCTCACAGTCGTTTCGAACGTATTTTTTATTCGTTTTGCGCTGGTTCCTCCTCCCCTTCCACTCCGCCCAGACTGCACTTGCCATTCATTTCCTCCCCAAACGCCATCGAAACGTGACTTTGATTGACGTGACTCGCCGAAAACGCCCACCTGTTGCTCTTCCGTCCCCCCCTCCCCATATTCCTCTCCTCGCCTTCTCCTCCTCCCCCCGACCCTTTCCTTCGACCAATGCCTAACTTCTCTTAAGCACATCCTCCCTCTCTTCCGCATCCAGGCGTGACTTTCGCGCCGTGGCTGACGCCGTCGTGGTTCCAGAAGGAAATGTCGTTTCACCTGGTGGGAGGTTTCCAAATGGGTGGACCTCCCTCAATCGGAATCGTTTTACTGTAGTCTCCACGGTCGGATGTTTTTTATGAGTTTGCGGATCTGCTCTCCCCGTGCATTGCTGATCGTTTTAATCATTTCAGGCTGCAATTCACTTTAATAGTTGTTTTATTTTAATCTCTTTTCCTCTTACCTCCTAGAACTGCTTTATTACATTAATATATGTCTAGTAATACGTATTATATGAATCTTATACATCTAGTTACATTTTTTCTCATCTCTTTCACATCTTTCTTCTTTATCGTTACCCTTCAATTGTCGATAATTTCTTTAAAGACTGAATTTTAAATATTGAAAAATAATCGTGTGCAATTGTTATGGCGTCGAGGAAATTTTGGCCACACTGAAAGACATTTATTCTGGCGATATATATTATACATTTAATCATCTGCCACTTATTTTGAGATAACATTTGAGATTTACATAATATTTCGTAAATTTCATTAATGCCTGTATTGAATGTGAATTATCGAATTTTGCTCGTATTTCCAATGTCACAAAAGTACTTGAATGATAAAATTTTCGCGATAAAAAATTATAATTGATCTGTTACTAATTGTTTATTAAAATTACGAATCTAATATGTTAATAAATTTCGATAAAAAGTTAATTTGGAAAAAAATCCCGGTGCTGCTGAAGGTTGCCGAATTATCAGTGAATACAGCTCGAATTAATTCACATCGTGGGATGCACATCCCGTACGCTGCATTACAACTACCTCTAATAATTTCCAATTCCAATAGGAAATGTGATATCTGTTGGGTTGAAGAGTTTTGAACCCTCCTATAGGATGCTATTTCGAAATTTTGTTGACGCTAAATAAAAATATATTAGCGTTTTTTGTCCCGAGCATATTCTTATTCTTTCTGGAGAATATTGCAGGCAGTAAATGCTTCTACATTCGTGGTGAATAATTTATATTTAAAGTTTTAGATTGATATTCAAATGAAAAGATATTTATCATTAAAAAGGGGGGAATATAAGTATGAAAAAGATTCCTCGCTCTGTCATTTCCTGAGCAGAAAATGTTAACCTACCGTAAATCGGGACGGGCGAGTTGAAAATCGAAATAATTCATTTTGAAGCCCCATGAAACGAGTAGTTATTGCCGCCAGCTCTGCGCTCAACGTGCCACTTAATTTATGCAGATCCGCCATCCGCATCTGTCGTTTATCCCTCCAAGTAGATTGGAAATAATGTGGGTAGGCATTCAATCTTTTCAAGCTGACCTACATAAACGGTTTTTGGTTTCTTTTAATATTTTTAACGAATATGGTCTCAGCTGTTATACGGCAAGAAGGTACTAATATTTGCAGTTCGACTAGAGCCGAGATTACCTACTTTGAATGACCAACTATATTTCGAGTAGTAACGTGACTTCGAATTTTCTCTCCTTGCGTAAAAACGGTTCATTTTTACTGCTAGGTTTTCCAGTTTCCCTATACGAAATTCCTTTTATTGTCTTAGCACCCTAAGTGGTATGCCCGTATACAAAGACATACGGGAATTCACAAATTCCTGATCGGTTATGCTTGGTTTAACTGTCCTAAAAGACAGCTGCCCGCATAAAATTGTGTCTCAGAAATGCTTTCTTTGTTTCTTAGATTTCAATTTGATGTGTTTACCTGCGCTTTCACTGTATCTGAAAATATTCTAGGTCGAGGGTAATATCAAAGATGGAAGTCCTAATCTCTGGTTAGTTCTATTAGTTGACAGCTTCATTTTTTCAATGTCATGCGTCATTTGGAAATTACGTGCCACTAGTAAAAGGCTGTCGCTTTTCACCGTAAACATGCCCGTATGTAAGTGTATTGAAATCGAATAAGAACAGAATTCGTATTGGCATGTTAGAGATAACACAGGCCTGAAGAGTGGATTTTAAATCCAGCCTGAGATTGGTCAAATCTCCTCAATTTTCTGAGTTCAAGTTTTTTTTTAACCTGAGCGGAAATGCATTTGTGGTAGGTCACATCCGTGGGTCGATGTAGTGAGGTATGGAAGCCAAGACTTTCCCACCATTCCTCCGGTTCTGTCTCCTGCCCAATTAGCGTCGTGCCGTGGACTCTCTTCGTGGTTGTCTGAGATCGTTGGATCTCTCGGCCGCGGTATTTCCCTATCCCAGGGGAGGTTGGCGTGGAAAAACCCCGAGTGAGCAATTAATTAAGTGGACCCGCCATTGTTGAAAATGTTAGTAATGTTAACGGTCTGTGGGAAAATTAATTCAATTAGCCGAATCGAGGTCGTTTCCCACGGAAGCCGCTTTAGTAATTTGTCGGAGGGGAGAATAGCGGTGTACAGGGTTTGACCCCGTTTTCTCGTGTTCATTTCTTTACTTTTGTGGACTTTTTCAAATGGAAAACGTAAATGCACTCGGTCTCGACGTCGTGGAGATATCCCTTCGCGTTTTCACTGCTTCCTTTTCCGAGTTGAAATTGCAGGGCTGACGTCGTGTCGTTCTTTTTGTGTGCTTGCATGAATTCTAACTAATGCGTTTTTCTTTTTTTTTTACTTGCAGGTAAGTACCCGGTCAACTTCGCGGTGTGTGACGGATTTTTTTTCGTCCCTTTGTTGAAGACAAGGGTTGGGTAAGCGACTTTCTTGCAATTTACTACTGTTTCGCATTCAGTCACACTAGATGACATGCTGATTGCAGCTTTATGTCGTGGAATTCATTTCTTTCCTCACGGACTTCTGTAAATGTTATTATCTGCTGCTGCATCTTTTGTTTGTGACGTTCACTGACCTTTGGTTAGGCATGTGGATTTCGAAACGAAGTCTTACCTCTAGTCGGTTGATTATTCATTTCTTTGCGAGAGATTTTATTTTATTTATTTTTGTATCCATAGTTTATTGAATATCACAATTTGAGGAGTGAAATTGGAACAAGTGGAGAACTTCACTTACCTCGGTAGCACTATAACTTGGGATGGAAGAAGCTCGACGGACATCAAGCGAAGAATAGCACAAGCTAAGGAGGCGTTTATGAAGAAGAGACAACTACTGTGCTCAAAGAACCTACGGCTGCAAATAAGGAAGAACTTCCTCAAAAAATTCATATGGAGCGTGGCACTCTATGGATCAGAGACATGGAACATCGGGAAAGTAGACCAACGAAGAATTGAAGCCTTCGAAACATGGTGCTGGAGGCGAATGTTGAAGATTAAATGGATAGATAAAGTGAGGAACGAAGAAGTGCACAGAAGAGCAGATGAAGAAAGGACAATATGAAAAACCATACGGCAAAGAAGACCCAGATGGATTGGACATACCTTGAGTCACAATGAATTAGTTAGAAATATAATAGAAGGGAAGATTGAAGGGAAGATCCCTCGAGGAAGACCAAGGGACAAGTATATAAAGCAAATAAAGAAGGGCGTGAAAGAGAAAACATATCAGGACGTGAGGGAATTAACACTGAGTAGGGCAGAATGGAGGGCTGCAGTAAACCAATCCTAGGATTAAAATACTGATGATGATATTTTATTCCATTTTGAGGCATTATTTGAAGTAACCGTTTGAAGTTTATCTCTTGTGGTTTTGCCGTCCCTAAATGCCTGGCTCAGAGCACCCTGGGCACCTCTGTCTCCATCTCTTTTGGGTTTCAAATTTGTTTCTGAAGGATTAATTTATCGTCCTATTGATATAAATTTATTTTATACGGTAGATTTTACCTGCATTGATTTGATTTTCGGTCATGGTGAGGAATTTTCCCTCGCCGCGGAAATATCTTCGTGTAAAAACGAAATGCAAGAGAATGATTCATGTGAGGGTAACCGTCCAGGTATCTTTTTGTATTAGTTTTATGATTTTTTTGACGTTTAAGTGCGATTTTCCTTTTCTATTTCTTAATTTTGATTCACACTCATTTATTCAAGAATAGTGAAAAAGAGTAGTAGATGTAGTGAAAAGTGTTTCTTTAAGAGCGGAATAGATTAAATTGTTCTCTTGAAATTACATATTTTTACTTGTCGATTATTAATATTTTCGGCAGAAAACCACTTTGCCGTAGTTGAAATGAAAAGGAAATTTGTTAGCTTCCGCAATTTTTTTCCTATCCTTGTGTCTGAAGGTTAATTTCAATCGTTAACTCCGTCTCTTTCCTTATACATTGCTTCGTTTGGACTCAGCCTCTATTCTCTTGAATGTTCTGGCCTTATTGTCCAACAACTGAATCTTAATGCGTTAAAATTTTCTTTATCCCATTGACTTTCTCTAGTACTACCCTTTCATATATTTCCAGTCTTTCGTTTAATTATCAGTGTGATCTTCATTGCTCATCTCACATGGGATGAAACAACGCTCGTATCTTGAAAATAAATCTGTCATCCGGATAGACGTTCGGTGACAAGTCGACACCTTGACGAATATGGATACTAAGTCTTAGCCAACGATAATACGATACAATATTCTTTGAGGAACAACAAGTGGGGCCAACCGTAAAGTTGACATTCGTTTTGATTCATTCAGTAGTTCGATTAAATTAATTGCGGATGAATATATCCGACAAGAAAGTTAAATGAGGTAAGATTCTGAGTAACGTTGTGGAATTCCATTTATACAACGAATAACTTAACTTTTGCAATCCCCGTGGTCAAGAGTTCAAGAGCAGTATCTGGATTTCAATGCTTATTCATCATCATCAGGTGCTTAATGACAAGAGGGGCACCTACATTGCATGTTTATATATGTATGTATATGGTTATGGTGGGGGGAGGTTAAACCTGTAGATTGTAATAGTTTATTTATTAATTGGCCAGAAAGTTGACCACGGCAGGAAACTTAGTTAGTGGTAAAATACGAAACTGCACATAAGAATATTTGGAGTTAAGTGGTTTATTGATTTTCCAAATGATATTGAACTCTTATCATAATTACAGTCGGTAAATAAGGATTAATCTACGGTGAAAGTCAGTTTTTTATTCCCAAAAAGTTATAGGCTTCCCAGATTTTCATCGCAAAGCACAATAGTCAGTTCGAGTTTTAAGTGAGTGATATCTATAGACAATAAGAGACCAAGCCCTGATAAAATGTACGATGCGAGTAGGCTTAAGCCTCACGGATAATACGTAGGTTGTGGAGCCAAATTTTGTTCAGTCCCGAAGCTGATAGAGTTTAAAGATTCCTAGCTTTTTTAATCCAGTAAAACTAAAGCTTGCGGAATGGATGCCATAGTAATCCTGTCATTATTATTCTTTAGCCCTTGAATGTTTTAGGTCGTAGTTTTAACGTATACCATATTATATGCGGTTGCATTTTAGGTTCTTTCCATAAGATTGCTTTCCATTTTCTGGCCGGATCATATTAGTAAACCAACGGAAGCTTGCGTATATATACTCCTATGTACTAGTATTAGAATCTTATTTAATGTTCTCAAACCCTCTGAGGTTTTATCTGTCGATCTATATTCCTATTATCTTAATAAACTCATAAACCTTGCCCGAGGCAGAATTAAATCCCGCGAGCGTTAGGTTTCCAGGCCGTCGCGTTACCGACTGAGCTTCTACGGCTTACGCTTCATATTTAGTCGCGTGTTTGTCTGCTGTTTACGAACTCCACCACCCGAACTTAAACGAAAACACTACCGAAATGCAATCGAAGATTCACTTCAGCCATGGGATTAAATCCTCACCTTCTACTCACTCTCTCCACTTGCTCTGACACCGCGTCCACCACTCGTGACGTAGACCTCGGAGGTCATACAAGAGCGATGATGCGGTGCCCATCTCCTGGCTTGTCCGTCTCTTCCCATCTTCCCACTGGTGACGAGGAGAGTTCTTCGTGGTCGCTGTGGTCACTGGAAGTGAGACGGATGGCGTTCGAGCGATCGTGGTGTGCTGCCCAAAAGTCTTGGGAGGAGGAAGTTTTTTTCTTCCCTTCTCTCCGGTAGCCCCACCTCCGCGTGGTTCGAATGCCAAGGTGGGCGGAGGCGGACGTCGGGAGGGTGCGGGGAAAGGTTTTGGGGTAAGGCGCGTGCCTGAGGAACCGAATCTGGAAGCAGGGACGTTTCGTTTTCAGTGGCTGCGAGAGAATGAGAGAGGAAATGTGATGGGCTCAAGACTGTAGAGAGTCATGAGAAACCGCTTACAATTCTCTTTTTCTGTGTTTGGAAGCTGGCAATATGTTATCTACGTTATGGGGAGAGGGGTTGAGCCAACCGTCACCATGCGTTATGGACTCGCAGGGGGGATGAATGATGATACAAATGATGCCTAATGGATAAATAATAACATTGAGAAATAAATAAGGGATGTATAAAGCATGTCTGGCATTGAGTGTGAAGCATTTTATCATTTACAAAAAATAGGGGTCTCTGAGGGGTCGTTAAAAAGGGGGGGGAGCTTGGTATCCCAAACGTAATTTATGGGGGAGGGGATCTTAAATAATGTCACTGAGCGTTATAGGGAGGTAGGGGGGAAGAATAAAGTTGAAAGTCAGTGCTGCGTAATACGTGGTTGGCCCCTAATTAGTAATAAGTACCTAGACTGGAAACTTCTGTGTACATCCACTAATTTTTTTAAGATTGCACGCCCTATAAAGTTTTCACTTGTAAGTAACCACTGAGCGTTTCTTTTTTGTATGTACCAAATATGATTTTAGAATACTGGTTCTGTTTTCCCGCTGACTTGGTTCTTAAAAGTGCTTCAAAGTAGCCGTCTAATTGTCTGCGATAAATATCTTTTACAAAGAAGATGGTGAAGTGTGCTATAATTCTATAAAATAATATGTAGTAAATAATGATGAAGTAATATTTTTGTACTTTTCGCTGTACTCTTTCTGTTATAAATCTAAAAGTTTTTAATCGATAAAAATTCAAACTTCTTTTCTTCTCCTTCCTCATTTGTTGGTTTAGTTCAAATGTGGTCACATTTTTGCACGATAAGTTCTTATTTAGAAACGTACGACCTAGTTGTTCTTGACGGGTGTATCTGTGAAACATCCCTTAAAATTCATTTGTTGAAAACATACTAATAACAGCCATGTAGACGAAGGCAGATATCGAACTTCCGCTTTGTAATTTTCATAAGAGCTCAGAGAAATGAATATTCCAACTTGCTTTGTAGTGGAAATAATGGGAAAATATTTATGTAGGCGAGAACTTGAATCCATATTTAACTCTGCTGCCGACGTTTCGCAGACTTCCTGGGCATCCGCTAGGGTAAGGTCGTGTGAGTAATTTCTTGCAGTTGTTTCCTCGACATTTCAAAATTTCAACTCATCTTTTGTAAACCACTTATCGTGTCACTGTTTAGTGTTTTTTCGGCCGGCTCAGAGGGATTACATTATGGAACAATATTTATGGCATTTATTTTTTAACGCTAATATCCGTAACGTGTGAATATTAAACTTCGTAGCCGTGACTTTCGGTGGCCTGTTTCATTGAAGGTGGTAACTTTTTTTTCCGTAATATCCCCGTATTAAACACCGCTGAATAAGAATTGTGATGGATAAACGTCACTCATGATTCAAACTTTTGACTGCCCAGAATTTTGCGCCGGCAGGGGTAAGCTGGTCTGGCAACCTCTATAGGACTAGTATTAAGGTCTTAGGTTAGCAGGTGCGATATGTATCCTTAGCCATTGGAGCACCTATAACACAAGACTAGTATTACTAAATTTCGCTCTCATCTTACCATCTCTACGTTAAATTATAAAGGAAAACGTTTTTGCACAGCTGTTTTCTCATTTCTTGAATATGTCTGAGTGTCGCTCGCATTGCATCTACAACCTACTTCTGGTAATGACGAATTTAAAGTGTGCTGGAGTCAACGCTTATGTTGCGAAATTGTGTTGTGGTTAAAATATTTAGTCGTGTCAAGCTATCAATGTATGGGAACAGAGAGTGAACTATGGATATGGTTTTCAGAAACTATCTGGGTTTTATCTGAAGTTTTGCGAATTGCTGTTTGAGTTTTTGCAGAGATAACTCCAGTAAAGTCGTCCATCTTCCATAGGATATTTTTTTATATTTACGTTTGGAAGTAGGTACTTAAGGTGCAAAGCAAATGTCACAATGGATTTTCCGGCTGACAACCGTTTGCTTTAACTCAAATGTCCCCAGATCTTCAACCGTCATATCGGCTTATTGTGCCAAGTGACGTTATGTCTAGGTTGAGATATTATGTTATTGTCATTGAAATTGCATGACTCTGGTGTTGACCTCGGCAGGCGACATGTGTCGGTATTCATGTCGTTCTCCTCAAGGATGCATTGGTTTCCCCTGTGACACTCTGTGACTCACTAGCACATCGATGGGGCATTCACCGTCCTCATCGGTAAAGGAAAACCGAGGCAGCGAAATACTGGGGACGTTGACGTTGGTATCCCTATCCCGCGACCCCGTTTCAATCACCGGGAGGTGCAGGATTGAAAAATATCTCCCTTCGGCTCTCGTTTTCAATCAGCGTGTCGCGACGCAGAATACTCCCTCAGAAGGGAATTTAAGGAAGCAAGCAAGAGAGGCGCCTCTGGGTGGATCTTCTCCCGAGATTGTATTGTTTTGAGCAGGAGTTGGCGTCGTCTCTCGATCAGTGATTACTAAGGTGTCTCGCGGGTTGGAATGCGAGGCGATTGAATGGAAATATAAGAAGTCTCTCTTCCAAGGTGCCGGGAACACGTTAGTGAATGTGTAATGATGGGAGGGGACGCTACCTGTCGGTTGTCACCGTGGTCAGAACCCTTCCTCTTTGAAGGTATTCTCATTGGGTGGTTATCGGGATGAGGATATTTTCTTTTTCATGTGAAGGCAGTATTACCTCTTTTCTTTCGCTTCTAATTTTGTTCTTTTGCATTTATCTCATTAAGTGTCAATAGTCCTCAGAAGGAAATGTTGTCTATTAGTAATTATCGTTGTCTACCTATAATTGTCGTCAATATATATGACTTTTTTAATTATCTGCATGTTCATAAGGGCTTAGTTTCAATTTAAGTGTTTTCACGAACGTATTAACCGGGTATCAAACGTATTAACCAGTTCGTTCCCATGTCAGGAAAGTGAGAGTGCATTTATTTATCGATGAATTAATATTCTCAAATGGCCAGTGGAACTTAGAAAAAGTAGTAGTAGTAGTAATTTTATTCTCCGTAGGAAAAATAAATTTGCATGGAGTCGTCAAAAAGGAAAACATTACAAAACATAGCATTCAGTACAATATAAAAGTTACCGTAGGTGAAATTTGTTATGTCCGATGGACACCAAGACACAGCCGCAGGGATTGATTGAGTTACCTTGATCATAAAGTGGCTGGCACATTAGAGTGATTTAAGTTTTGTGCTACTGTGCCGATGACATTAGACATAAATCTGGAGCTCTGAATTTTGCTGCCCGTTACGTAAGTCAGTCAGACATCAGGTGTCACCAAAATTATAATTTCATAATTTTGAATCCAGTTTGATAATTAATGAGGATCAACGTATTTGCATTGCTTTTAATGCACTTATATCGGTATCGGATTCTAAAGTCACTATCTTGAGCTAACCTACATCGTCACTTAGTGAAGGAGAACTTGTGTGTGCCCAAATGCGTACTCTTTAATCTGTTGAAACCATCATTACCTTTCTCTTAAATGCAGTTTTTATTAGATTGAAGCATCAGAATGGATACATCGCTGTAGTAATGTTGCAGGGTGCCGCTGAAGAGGGTGTGAAATACTCAGTCGTAATTTTAGCAACTACTTGGAGATCGTATGTATTCTTGAAATGCTTCGCATCACCCGCCGGAGGAAAAATTACAAGTCCTCTAATGTTACCGTCGCCTTAGTCACTTCATGCATAGTAATTATGGTGTATTCAGGGAATATATGCAAAGTTTTCCAACTCTAATAACATGTTTTATGTTTGTTAAACGCACAGGTTACCGTCTTTTGGGAGAGGATGTTATTCGGCACAGCATTATACGTTTGGGGCTCTCTTTAACACGCACTTATTTCGATGAAGTAGAGCTATTTTAGGCGATCTTATTAAAGTTTTATCCAAAAAACAACTACAGGATTTGAATTTATGAAAGAGTAGTTGTTTCACGTAATAATTGTTATTAATCTGAGAGGTTGTAACTTCAATTATGGTTGTGCTATTGAAAATGTATTTAAGCTACAGAAATTAAAACACGTGGAGAAGTCTTCCCTCTGCTCCCACATCTCTAGGTATCGTGATCTTAACAGTACAATGGGAAATATTATGAATACTGGTTTCCACCATTCATATTCCTGTGGAATTAGTTGCTGCCCTCTACCGACGAATGTCCTTCACTCCCAGCAAAGGGTCTGGGCACGATTTTATGACCGACGGCTATTCTCTCAGGGTTGATTTCTCTGCTCGTGTAGTTAATCCGGTCGGAAAGCTTCTCCATTCGCAATTAATGCGCTAGGATTGTTGCTTCGTAATTTTCGCGCGGGACGGAAACTCGAACGAATTTTTTTTAACATGTCCGCCTTTGAAATGCAAATTTTGCCTTCTGAATCCTCGAGTCTTCTCTCTTCTCAAATCTCCTAGCCCCCGCATCTTAATTCACCCGTCATTACCTTACCTGCTTCACCCCTCGCACAGTCCTTCTCTCCCTCTTTAGCCGCCCTCGTCTCTCCTTTGACTCTGCGTCTTATGTTTGCAAGAGAGAGAGAGTGGGGTTGAACGATTCGCTTGAATAGGTTTCGTGGCGTTACGCTTGAGAAACCCTTTCAGAGAGCGGAGAAACGTGTCTCACCCTCGCAAACATTTCTCGTGCGTGCAGATCAAAGGGATTCAAAGGGATCTCCTTGCGGAGCTTGATTTTGAATATCGCTGTGCCAAAACCCACTGCATCGAATAAAGTGTCGGTACATCGACGTGTATGCAGACAGTGCGTAGTGCGAAATTTCACTTGTAATCTCAGTGAATCAGCTTCTGACGGAATGCTAGCGCTACAATACCGTACGACAGACATTCACTTTGTGGCAACGCGACATAAGTGAACATAATGATTGAATTCCTTAAAAAAAGCAAGTACACAAAGTGCTATCTACTATTTTTGCTTATGAATTTTCACGCTTTGTTAGTATAAAAGTCTTTTAAATTTAGAGCTCGCTCGATATTCTAAGATTATGATAACCCAGTAAACAACTGACTACAAGGCGTCGAAGCACCCGTCACCTTCCACTACTTTTACCACTCAAATTCTCTTGTTTTGGAAAACGAAATTATTAATATTTCCTTCTTATAATATTTAATTTTATAGAGAGCCTGGACACGGTCAAAGCTAAAAATAGGCAGCGCTATCTCTTAAGGTTGTGTTTTTTTGCAGAAGATGTATATATTTTATCGGTTGTTTTTCCATTTTTTTTACGATAGAAAAGCGTGGAAATAAATATTCATTCAATTCAGAACGGCCAGCGATTGCATTTAAAAATAATTTGATGAGATAACAGGACCTCAATAATCTTCTTAAAAAGAAGATAACTCATAATTTTCATTAATAATAAGATAACATACTGCGTCGATGCAGTAATTAAATTTTAGCGTGGAAAATAAGGAATATATGTTTAATACTCCGTGATTTACGAATTTGATTACCAAGATCATGACTAAATTGTTGGCAGCATAGCCAACTGGGGAGCATTGCAGTTTAATTCCGATTGGGAAACAGCATACATTCTGTTTTTTGTACCAGCCATATTTATTTCATTAGCGAAATATTTCTATAAAACCGCCGTGTAGTAAAAATGAGTTTATGGTAGGAGAACATTTGTATTTGAATTTCTGTTGTGACCGAGTAGCATAAATCTGTGCCCCAAATCCAATAATAATATACCTATTAGTTTATTTTAATATGCCATTACTATTGAATTGTTATTTATAAACCTTACTTTCAAATGCAGGATGTAAAAGTCTCTTCATTATACGGTGCCGATTAAAATCAATTTCGTTTGTGACTGAACATTCATTTTCAACGTGAAGCCAACCAAAATATGTAGTAGAATAGGTTTGAGCAGTATGTGCTGCTGCGTTATATTTTTTTCAGGTATGTGGTGCGAATGAGGGTTGGCCTTCATTTTATATTTAATTTTGTGGGAATATTGAGCTAAGTGACAACTGTACCTAATAGTGGGACTTATATTTTCCCGGTTAATCGAAAGGTGTCGTTGGTCTCAGGGTCTAAGGATATTACTTCAAAACGTCAGTGTTCGGATTTCGATTAACTCCTAGCGGTGTGTCTTGATGTCAAATATCGGTTTGTCAGTTCGCAGCTCCCTGTCTCATGACTTTAAGGGAAGGCGTATTGAAAAATCGTTCGTGCGTAAAATCGATAATCTTCGATATAACGGTCTCCTACCTCCGGAACTTTCCTTCACCTATTGAATGACAATAATTTGCTGTTGGAATCTAATATTGAACAGCTCAAGATTGGATTCCATTTATACGCATATCGGTTTCCATTGGAGTTGATATCGCGATTCTATGTCGTTTGGGTACCATATTTATATCAATGCATCAGACTGTCTTTCAGTTTTTATTCCAGCTCAGCGGCAATCAATACTTATCACCCTTCTCCCCTTTGAACAAAATTCCGCCTGTGAGTAACTTATGCCGGCCTCGCCGTGCTGATAGGTTGTTTATTGCCAAGCCTACACTTTCTCTCTTTGTGTCGCTCGCTCTGAGGCGTATTACAATGGATCATGTGGGAGGGAAAATATTGGATGGGTGGAAGCATGGGCGTGTGGAGGGAACACAATGCGTGGGTTTGAGTCGGATTTGGGCCATCAATCGCGGATATGTCTCTGCGTCGTTCCCGTTTTCAATCATGTTCGTCAGAGGAATTGTTTCACGCTTCGATTGCGTCGGTAGAGATATCCTTTGATCCAGGGATCTTCATTGCGACTGCAATGCGTGGGCCATTATATGGTTAAAGGTTGATATGCGTATTGTTTTATACGTGAAGTCTCTTATGCTCAGATATCATTACTGCGTTAACAGTAGGGGTTAAATTTGTCTACAGTGAACAGCAACGAGGGCAAGAATTGGTTTATATGTTTTATTAAACAAAGTAAATTTAACAAGGTGATGAGGTCGAAAAATGATAGAGATATATGATAGAATAAAATGATAGAGAATGTGGTTTTTGCACATTTTCTCGCAGATTGTCCAACCTCTCAGGTTGAAAGCATGAGTTTGAATGTATTTGCCTACAATACTTTCACTGGTGTTTATTCTTTCAGCTTTTTATCCAGATAATTCGTGTTTGTAATGTGTATTTTTGTCATAAATGATACTGGAGTAAATTCTGAGGTTTCAGGCGTGATTGAGTGGAAACTTAACATAATAGTAACTGAAAAATGAGCAACTTCCACAGAGAAAAACATTTATTGCGACCTGGTTTCGCTTATTACAGATTCTTCAGGCCTGAAGATTTCGGTCGCAATAAACGCTTTTCTCTGTGGAAGTTGCTCATTTTTCAGTTACTATTACGACACTGGAGTATTTTCTGTGTAATTTAGGATGCTGTTAGCTATGGTGGAAACTTTTTTTCCAGTCAGCATGTTTAATTCTCTTCGTGTAGTTTATAGAAGGTTCACTCTAAAATGGCTCGTGGAGATTGTTTAGGTGTGCTCACTTATGTTTTCTTAACTGCGGCTGTAATACCTTCCCTACATTTCACTTCCGTGGCTTCATCTAATTTCTAAGTTCATCCTCGTATCCCTCCAGCACTCCCGTTTCTACTCGCTGTGCCCCTGGGCACTAGCGGCACTTTCCGTAATCACTTTCCGTCGAAATCCGCTCCCATTGCAGGTGATATTTCTCAGTCCGTGCCCTACGCCCGAGGTATTTACGGTTGACAGATTTTCTCAGCCGTCTTTTAGTATACATAAGTCTACCTCGTGTGTATTTTGCTCTTCTTGTGTTCCCTACCCACCTCTGCTCCGTTTCCACGCGCGAATGCCCTGGGCTCCGTTCCCAATCTCTCGGAAGGGCGAAAATAAGGTTTATTCTTGTTATAAAAACCTTTCCACTTTGCCCTTTTGCCCACCTCTGACCTTTGGCGTTGCCTCTTTTGAAGAGGATCAAAAATAAAGCGACAGGGAAAGATGGAAAATTTGATGTGCGGTGGCAATCTCTGGCAATTCGTCTTATTCGCTATTTTCATATGATACCATATGGCTACGTTTAATTTTGCAAAAAATATTAAATTTTGAGGGAGAAAATGTTAAGCTGGCACCTTTTTCTGGATTAGTAGGAATCCTTCCATAGAAGTCCTAAATCCCACTCGCCACTTACAAGACCGGTGGCAACCAGTGGCATACCATAACAACATCTTCAAATTGCTGAATAATCATTTGATTACTATATGAAATTAACTGTGGTAATGTGGGATCAAATTAGTATTTTTGACCGAGTAGACCTTTTACTGGCTGCCTAAATCACCTGCTTTGTAGCGAGTTCGTAAGGGACTTGATGATATGCATGAGTGGTCATTAACTATTTCTGGGATCCTTGGTTGAATTTTTCTTGTCAGATCGATCCTATCTGAAATACTATGTTTCTTGTCATGGTAAAAGGGATGATTTCTCTTCACTAAAATGCTTTCGTTAAACGTGGCGTGGTCAAATCGAAGATAAAAACATTTTTGTATCGCAAAATGATTTTTCCGCGGGGTAATAATGCCGGATAACTGCCGAAAAAGAATACGGCCGTCGCGGAAGTTTACGGGTGATTGACTCCAGTGTATGAGGAAAGTTCTCGTTTCGAAAGTGCGAATGGGATCGGGGAGTGGAGACGGGGTCGAAATCATTGCGCCTGGGTCCGTAGTTCAACCGACGTTCATTTGTTTCGACGTTGGCATCCGTTTTCTGTTGGCTGAGGTCGGGACGTATTCATTGAGCCGTCTCGCTCACTCTCTCCCCTCTACGACTTTAATAACTGCTACGATAGAGTTCCCTTCTCTCTTTGAAACTGATAAACGCAGTATGTAATGGGCTTTCTCCGTCGAGAGTTGTGATGGCTCCTCGACGCAACACAACGAGTCTAGGAACGTGCTCGAGTATTCTAAGAGTATTCACTCTTTTTAGCCTTTTTCATTGTAATTGAAAATTTTGATTCATCAGGATTCATTTGTTAGAACCTAGTATGAGTTTGGGATTTCAAGTGTAATTTTCTCCGCTCTGCATTCACGCACAGAAATTGTACGATCCGTAGTAGCTCAATTCGTTAAATAATTTTTCCTCCTGTAGTGTTTGCAATTTGCTCTGATGCGTAGTTAATGCATCCTTGTGAAGGATACGTAAACAGCCTACTGTAATACACTTAGGCCGCTTGGCGAAAAGCATTTATCCGTGGGTAATTCGTTTTATTCCCGAAAACTATCATGTAGCTCTTCGTTCGGATTCCGGAATTTTTCATTGTTTCTGACGTTATCTAATTTGTTCCCTGTGCGGAGACGTTTTTAATCTGCAGGGAATAGGGGAAAGTCTCTGCGTGGCCATGCGTCAAGTTTCGTAATTTCCGTTGCCCTGTTTCTTGGGGGACGCTTCCCGCGAGCGAAGGAAGAAGAACGGATTGGGCGAGAAACGAGCTCGGACGAGTGCAATCTTCTCTCTCCGTGGGTTCCCTTATCACCGGGGTGGTAATGGTTTTTCCTCCCTCCTCTCTTCTATCTCTCTCTCTTTCTCTCCTAGAAATGGATTGCTGTCCCTCCGTCAGTACTTACTCTTATCCCCCAACTACTTTTCAAGCACACCCTCATGGACGCTTCCCCCTTGGCGCCTCTTGCCCAGAAAGTGAATTTGGGACGAACCTAATGTCTAACAGAAATGACCTTTAGCGGAAGGGGGAGGGTAAAGTGCTCCTTGGCATTTCTAATTGAAGTGGAAGGGGAGGGATGTTGGCTATTCTGAACGTTAAACGAATGCTGATATAAAATCAATTGTCAGCGAATTTACTTGATGGAATTCGGTAATTATATCACAAAAATACACTTATGCTCCTCACATTTTAATTGTACGTTCACTGCTTAGGTTCAATGTCTTTAGGTCATTATCAAGAGTAAAGGGCAAATAATACAGCGAGTAACAGCCATGATATGAAGAGGTCAAAACCGGTGGAGTGAGCGTACAATATAAAGGTGCCAAATATAGCTTAGGGTATTTTTGTGACATCAAGGCTGATATTGATAAATTACTAGTGCTCTCGAATGCTTAATAAACCGATATTGGAAGTAATTATTTGGTATGATGACGGGAGTTATCCTTAAACCAGCCTCCCCCACAAAACTAGATTTCTCTGATTTTTTCATGATAGTTCATTCTATTAACCAATTATTAGTTATCCAGGTAGACTGCTTTCAGTGAAGATCTTATTAGAAGCATGCGGAATGAGTTTCTGGATGCATACCATTCAGAAAGACGAAGGTATCGACATTGTCTAGAAGATGAAATGTTATAATAAACATAGGGGTGGGTGGGCGTAAGCAGGAGGAGGTGGAACAGGGGATGGGATTGGTGTGGTGGCTAGAGTACTGGCCTCCCATTGCGAGGGCCCGGGTTCCATTCCCGGCAGTGGCGGATTTTTTAAAGTGACAAACCGGTCCTCACTTGAGTGCGTAGTGGAGGGCATATCAGGTTCAGTACTCCGTCCGTCGGATGGGACGTTAAGCCGTGGTCCCCTTGGCGGCTTTCGTTAAGAGTAGACTAATGCCGACACCGGGTTTCTCTCCACCCTTCCTCCGTTCCCTGAAAACTCCTACCATTACCCAAAATCACCCACCCCCTAATGGCGCAATGACCTCAGCTGTCGGTCGCCTCCCCTGAATAACCAACCAGGAAACTAGAATCTAGGAGGTGGAACATGGTACGTATTTGGAGAGGTTGTAAAATATTAAATTATGTTTTAAGCTAAGAAATTCCAACCATAAATTAGTAGTATTGTCTTCTTAGTTGAATATCAGTACATAGTATATGTTTGGAGATTTTTCACCCCCTGCCATAACCCTCGCTGTGGTTTCGGGGTATTGGATGTAAATATTGATGGGAAGATAGGAAGAAGAATTCCATCAGCTAAGGGAACGATTCCTAAAAGAAAATAATTCATTCGGAGGCCTTTGGGTTATGAATTGGAGATTTGATATGTGACGTATCTAGCATTGAGTTTGTCATCATTCTCAGGAATCGTACTTTTCTTAGCTTAAGAAAACTGAAAGATATCGAAGGATTTAGGGTTTTTTCTTCTTCTGCCTATCCGATAATGGCCTTTGGTGACCAAAAGTTACATTTCGGTTCCGTTTGTTACTGTCTGTGGGAGACTATCAACAGTTGGCAGTCCTGCCCATTGTTGTATGTTGTCTATCCAATCTTTGTTGGCCTTTTCCTCTTTTGTCTTCTAACTTCCCCTCTATTATCAACCGTATAAGGTGATATTAGGTGTTCCGCAGGACATGTTCCAGGAATGTAATTGTTTTCCTTTTAATTGTTACTATGGTTCTCGCTGTTTGTGTATTAGTTTTAGCAAGTACTTGAGCGTCAGTGATCTTGCTTTCCACGGTATTTAAGCAAGCAACGTTTACTTTTTTCAACTCCATGTTTTGAAGGCCTTAATCTCGTTTGTTGTTGATTTATTTACTATTCATCCCTCAGCACCTTTAAGAAGTATTGGCGAGATGTAACATTAGACAAATTGAATTCTGCGAGCGAGAATATTAGAAAACTTTCTTGAACATAAGGAATTTATTACGGACTTCCTCTATGCGATAATAATCTCCATATCTGCTCTTCAATTTTTAGAGCCATATTCCATGGTACTTAAATTCGTTCTTTTATTCAACTGAAGAGCCATTGATGACCGGGAATCGTTAAAGGGGTCTGGCTTTCTTATGATAATCATAAAATGTGTCTTTAGGATATTTAGCGTTTGGTTTTGGAAAAGACGGTGGAAAGAGACGTTCTGAAAGTCGTATGAGTGAATCGATCGGGTGACAGTGAGAGGCACAAGAGTGACATAGAACGCTATGGAGTGTTGATTGCAGCTCAAAACAGCGTGACGTGAATTATGGCTGCCGTCCTTCGCGACATATATTCTCTCTCTTGGTCTTTTCACGCTTCATCCGCTCCCGTCGTATCGGCGACGTCTTGGCGCGATGAGCTGAAGGAGCCAAGGTTGCTTGAGTAAGCAATGCGAAAATGAGTGATTTTCTTGTAACATTAGGGGGAGGAGCAATTTATATTAGGTCGGCAGTTTCTGATCTGACGATTATTCGTAGGGCGTACCCTAACTACACTCACCAATTAGCTGTCGAAAATTATACCAGATGCGTGACATTTATTCCGAACGACTGTAGTGAATCTGAATCACAGCAAAAATATGCAATTTTACACTGGTTAATTGATTGATTTTTGGCTAGTTTCCTTGTCTTGCGGCTTAAAATGTTGAAAAATTTGCGAAGAAATTATTCCATTGAACAATATTGAAGATATTCTTCACTATTATTCACTTAACCTGAATCTCCCGTTGCCCTTGACATATGCGTAGGTATTGTACACGTTGGTGTTTTGCTCTTATTAGATGGCAGGTAGCCTTTATGTGCATGCAATACCTGCCCTGATTAAAAAATTTGTTAATAAATGTTTTTTTTGCCCGATTTCTCGTAAACTTGGAGACGAAATTTACTTGTTATATTTTCCTCTTAAACGGTGAAACCTGACGACCCATGATTCTCCTCCTGCCCAAATGTATCCCAGTGTTGGAAAAGATTTCCTCTCGAATACTATTATAGGCAGATCCTTTCATATGTCCCGTTTAGGTACAATTATTTTATTATTAAAATAGTGCAGTATTCCGCGTGATGATATTTAAAATTAGAAGGTGTGTTGCGTATACCTGAATCTGCTTTGTGTCCTTGTAGACTTTAGATAACAGTAAGCAAAGTTGGTCATATAGCTACTCAACATAGGATTTTTTTAAATCCACGTCTATGTTAGGTCTGCAGTCGCCCCCTTCCATACATCCTGGAGGTGACTTGTCTGGTGCTATGCAGGGGTACATGAGTAAGCCGTATGGGGTCTCGCAGTCGTGCGATATTAGAGGAACGGTATCCCTCGGTAGGGGATCCTTCCGTTAATTAAGGGCCATGGTGGGATGGGGCAAGCCAGTCGGAAGCTCCTGAGGCCCTTGCCCATGAATTAATTCGCCCTGCGAATCCTTGCGCAGCATTTTTCTTTCCGTTTAGGAACCCCTTTCCTCTCCCAAATCCGATGGTCGTAAAAGCTCCTCTCTTGGCTCGGAAGACGCGGAGTCCCTCCTTCGATGCGGATGAAGCTGTAATCTCATTGTGTCTCGGCCGGGTCGGAAGATTGCTTTTCTCATCTCGAAAAGCTCCTTAATATTGGACGTGATTCCCCCACTTCTTCCCAACGAGAGAATCGTTATAATGCAGTAGCAGTATTTGTTGCGATGAAATGGTGGTCTGGAGTGGCAATTGGCTCCCATTTCGGATTAGTTCGTAATTGGAGGCCAAGGAAAGTAGGACGCCCATTATCGGTATTGTCCAACTATCAAAGGATTACCATCCCTCGTTATTCATATCACGCTAAGCCTTTTATCACGTTACTGTAAATGTTCAGCTTCTTGCGGTTCGTTACTCAAAGCTTCAAGATCTTTAAAACAATTGTAAATGCTGTTTGAGACATCCTAATTGACGTATCCAATGGAATGAGAAGGCGAAAATGGTCGAAACATGTTTATTACCGTTTAACAGTTTTGCATGAGACTATGATTAGATTAGATTCCCAAATGCAGTTAGTGCATTTGGGAACCTAATCCTTGATCAAACTTTTACTAGTGGGTCCGGGTTGATATCCTGGGATGCCAGCGCTAGGTCTCAGCGCCAATAGCTTATTTGTATTCATCTTCCTGCATCCCTTCTGCTTTACTTATACCTTTGCACAGCATGCGTTTGTGTCGTTGCAGTCCTTTTCGTCGTATCGTAGCGTACAGTCTTTTGTTTTCCTCGTGAAGTAGGGTATTCATAGGACTTCCTGTAAGTTAGTGGTTTTCGCTGCAAGTGTTAATGTTCCTCATTTAATGGCGTGTTTCTCATTATAATGCTTAATGTGAAAGTGTTAGAGAGAGCTATTATGTAGGAAATCCTTAAATTGTATTTTAATCTTGCCGTAAAATTTTTGTCTGCTTCTTAATTTCTCTCAGTGGAACTCACCGTATTCTTGAATAATTCGAATGAGGCATTTAAACAGGTAACGTTTGCCTCAGCAATTTATTGATTGAAGTTTTGTTGTAGCTGATGTGACAGATTCGAATCATAGATTACGTTGTTACGCCTACGAAAACATATGGGAGAGCAAGAAACATCAAAGGTGAGATTGCAATAAATTAGGGATTTGATCAAGGTATTGTGTATGCCTACCTACGTAGTTTTTTTTCCAGAAGTAATCATTTAATTCCGGAAATGTTTTGTGCATCAGAGTTATATTTGTCTTGAGAATTAACTTGATAATTAACCTTGAGAATTTTCCTTCGTTCATGCTAAAAAGAATCCAGATTTCTCCTTGAGTCTTTTGTTTATCTCTTTTTTCGTTAAATTGGAGGTGTTCAGTAGTTCCGAATTCAGTTAGACTAGAACTTAGTTGAATTTTTTCTCGAGTAGTAAGTGCTGCACTTATAATCACGAACCGTATTATTGCAATTAGAAGCGTGGTGGCGGTATCCTTCGTCAAGGCGGTAGTGTACGTACTAGCCTCAGCTTCTTTAGCGCTAAATAAAATAATCGAACCCTCACTCTAGAAAAAAAGGATAGCTTAAATGACGGAATCTTGGGTGAAATGTGCATATCCATCTCTTCTGAATACTCGTCCTCTATAAACTCTCTGCATATTCAAGAGAAAGCATATTACTTGGTTAGCTAGTCTGTCAATTTTACGAAATCCTTTTAAAGACCCTTGGAAGGAGAGGAAAGCGAGTGGTTGCCGGTAATGCGGAGGTTGTCTGAGAGAGGGGATGGTCTGAAGGAATTGGCCTTTGTGTGCTTGCGTGCTTAAATCCCGAATATCGTGCAAGGGAAGGGCAGCTCGGTTAGAGAAGGGCTCAGTTGGACTTCATGAGTGGGAGAGGTCCTGGGGTTCCTGGGATCTCGATGCACGGTTTCTGTCTTCCAGAGAAAATGCCTTTCTCGGATAAAATGTAGTAGACACTCCAGGCACCTGGCTGAAATTCACAGCCTGCGGTCGTCTCAGTTGTAGAAGAGAGAACGTTGGAGAAAAGATGATTCTCTCTTATGTAATTTAATTTTTTATCTCACTCTATTTGCATCATTGATATCGTACGAGTGATACCAACGTTTAGATTGATTCATATTTCTCCCTTGTCCCTCAGTTGCAAGATTTTTACAGTCAGAATGATTGAATTCCATTCCATGCATAAAATTACATAAAATATTACCGTAATCGTGTATTCGAATTCGCCTTCAAATATATGAAAAAGTTATTTTAATGAAATGTCTTGTTACTCGAATCGGCGGAATGATGGGAGTAGTTTTTTTTTTAGAAAAGGGACGTCTTTTCCTTCCTCGATGTCGGGTTTGAAATCTACAGTTATATGATAAATCGTAATCATCATCATTCATTTATTCTAAATTGGTTTGACTCAGCTTTCCACTCAGTTTTCATATGAGCTAACCTCAATATATTAATATAGCTATTCTCTTTCACACCCTTCCCTCCTAGCTCCGCGTGTCTCATACGAGGCCATCCTCCGTCATTCTTCCCATTCAATTTTCCCTCGACGATTTCTTCGTCAGGCCGTCCTTATCCTGTCTTGAGATCTATCCAATTAGGTGGTCTTGTCTTCTGTTTAAAGTATATGACAATAAGACATTAACTTGCCAATTTTACGTATTTTGGCTTTTACTGAATTGGTTCAGAAGAAACCTAGCTAAGAAGTGTCTACTGTAAGAGATCTCATCGATGAGAAAATGGATGTCGACCTATCATAGACGTTTACTCTTCGAGGAATATTGCACCTCGACTCAGCTTGTCACGTCCCTTTTCTTTTCACTCTCATAGCTTGTCACGCCCGTGTTTGTCACCGTAGGGTTCAGCGTGAGGCCTTATCATAAGGGCGAAGGCGGTAACCATGCGCAGACGGGTGGCTACGGGGCAGACATTCCTTACAGTCAGATCCTCTTCCAGAATTAAAGGCTTACTATTTTATTTTTTACGCTTCGAAATGCGGTGTGGGCGGAGACCGCGTCTCAAAAAATCTACCGAGCCGTCCGACGGCTGGAATGGTCTGTGGTGACTGGGAGCGGGTCATCATTCTTGGTGTTTTTTTTTTCTCTCCCTCCCTATGGCCTCTAGTCTCGGACTGCCGTCCTACGTGTGAGGGCGACGTGAAGGGGCTCGCATCAAAAGAAAAAAGGACGATTTCACAGGTGTGCCTTTTTTCCGTCGGAGGTTTGATGCTATTTTTTGTTCACTGGATAGTGATATCAATTCTAGCAGCATTTCAGGAAGGGGGAAACATTTTTTTTTGTTGACCGCTCACGCAGGCGGCAGTTCCTCTGTAGAAGCGCCATTCATGTGTAATCCGAGCCAGTGGGCGGCTAACAAGGGTCTCTTTTCCCTCCCCTCTCATTCTTCTGTCTTTTAAACCCCTAACCCAACCCCCCATTTCTCCTTTGACTTCTTGTCACATCTCCGTCACGAGTCGTCCGAAATGGATCTTTTGTCGTCCCTCCGGTTCCCGAGTCGGTCGGTACGCCTTTTTATTCGGGCGGGAGAAGTGTTGGCTGGAGGGGAAAGGAACGTTGATCCCATGAAGATGGAGAAGGTCATGACCATGCATTTCCTATTTTTGTTTTGTGTACGGTCTGCGAGGTGGAAGCGTGTAGGTTTGGGTTTCTGAAATTTTTTCCGTAGCTGAACTTGTCTACGTGCCAGTCAGCGAGAGCGTGTTGGATATCTTACATATTAATATCACGTCAGCAATATGCCTACATTAGCATTACACCCAGCATGCCACCATAAAGGTGTGTGGCAGGGGGTGAAGCTACACCAAACATGATTTTCCTATCATCCTTGAAGGGGAGGAGCCTATATTCTACTCTAGAATAGTGTAAGGGATACACTTTCCTTGCATGAGGAAGGGACAAAGGTGGCTTTCCCGTAAGCATGCCCTACAAGCTCACTCTGTGATGAACACGAAGGCTGTTGAGATCGGTTTGTCCGGTTACTAGACTATTGGCATCCTGTTCCAAAGATCCGAGTTTGTATCCCGAAAGTAGCGAGGATTTTTTTTGCAATCCCGGTCCATACTTGGGTTTTGTGTGGAGAAGAGTGCTCCGTCCGTTCGATTGGATGTTAAAGCGTGGGAGCCGTCATTTATACTAGGTACATATAATTGTTTTCTGTCGGCTAATGCTGACGCTGGGTGTCTCTCCACCCGTCCTTCGATCTCAATAATCCCATCTACACCCCCGCAGCCAATATAATTAATGGCTCAAATAACCCCAGCCTTTGGTCACCCTCCTAATAACAGTGTCACTTTAAATTTGGTTTGCTAAGTGAGAGTAAATCTCACTCCCTACTCGACACAATGATCACAAAGTTTGTTTCTGTCCCCGCTTCGCTTGCAGTTTCCTGTGGTACTCTGACATCGATAAAATTGAATTGTGGTTGGCTGTGTCCAAGTAGACTGCAACCGAATCTGTACCCGATACCCTCCTGCCCGAAGCTAAGTGATCCAAACTGTTTACTTCTAAGAAACCAGTAATCCTATAATCCCTTTGATGCAAATATTTTGAGGTTATTTTTATTTTAGTTGACTTTCTCTTAATAAGATCATTTCTTCTTTAAATGTCTGTGCACAAAATTTTCCCTTCGAAGATATGGAAGTTAGTTACAGCTCTTATGATAAATGGGACACTCATTCACACTCGTCCCCGATTGGAAGCCTTAGCATTCAGTTAACTCGTTGCCCGGTTGGCCCGGCTGGTACACGTTCAGCTTTGTCTCATATCGTTCTCATACGTGGTGTTTCTAAGAGAATAGCTTGGTGCGTCATTTGGATGACGAATGCGACTGATTCAGGAGGCACTGGCTGTAAGATCCCCGGTAGTAACCATAAGAGGTTTTGTCTCACCGTAGAGAAGGAAAACTTCTGATGCCCCGTTTACACTACTAGCGTTTTACGATGGTAAGGCTTACCTTACCTACATTGAGATCGATGGATGGTAAGGCATGGTTGGAAATTGGCCGTGTGAACCCAAGTTGCCGCTAACCCTGGTAAACTTTTCTACCACGATTGAGTCACTATGGTTTGCGCTAGTTACTGGTATTTTAAGTGCGTGTAAACGTAAGTTAGTAGAAATAAGGTTTGTTTTGGATATGGAAGTGGAAATGAACGTAGAGTGTTTGAAGACGAAGAGACCGGATCGCACTGTATGGATCGGAAATGATTCTTAATTACAACGAAATTTATTTAATCACACTGTAATATATTTTAGTAATTGTATGATCACGTTCCACTGATTCGGTTGTTCAATAATGGCATTAAGTACTTTGCTTTTCCCCTGAATCCTGAGCACGTACGCTTACGTATTTGTTGTATGTTTTTATCATGCCGTGCAGAAAATATACATACCGAAATTAAGTAATTAAGAAGTTGCAAACATTCGCAGGAATTTCGAATCGCGTTATGTTTTACGTATTCGCTCCTCAGGACGGCGTTTGAAAGTTTTTTTTTCGGCATAATACCTTTAAATAGCTCCTTTTACAAACAGCAGAAAATGGTAAACCTTGGATAACCGGATTCGAAAATACTGAATTGTGATAAGAACATGAAATTCATTATGTAAACTTGTGAATTCTATTAAGACGCATGAACTTGTCTACGAAATGGACTAGCATAAACGATTGCTGAATGAGAGTGGGCAGTTAATCATGGCCATCATGATTAACTGCCCACTGCATTTATTGGTTCGTGATCCCCATACGTAAGTTAAATGAAAAAACAAATAGGCAAAGATACGTTAATACTTTTAAAATATTAAGATATTGGTTGAAATATGGGAGGAAAGAGGTACCTAAAGGTTGAATGTGTTAAATATCTGGAAATAGGAGGAAGTCTTGGATGGAGTTCATCGTTGTACCGACTTTATGTAGTTTTTAACGTATAAATTTGGAGCGATTCAAAGCAAATGGATGTGGCATTAAATTTTATTATTAAAATTGAAGTTCAGCGAGGTAATTAACACAGACTCCGTTGAGTATCTCGTGCATAAGACCCACAGTCCATCATGAGAAAATAATTTAAGAAGAATATTGTTGGTTGGGATTTATCAAAAGGGATCTAGGAACCCTCATTGATAACGTTCGATGAAATAACTGCATCTAATTTGCACAAAAGTTAAAACGCGCTTCCAATTTTTTAATCCTTGCAAGACAAAGTCCTTTTACTACCCTACTCTCCATTGTTATTTTGACTTAATTTTACTCTCCGACAGATGTCACTCGAGTCTTTACGATGGTTCTGGGTAGGCCGTGTAAACGCTAGTTTGTTTTAGCCGCCATATTAACCATCATTCCACCCTAGTGATGTAAACGGGGCATAACAGTTAAGCCATTACTAGAGTGCAGGTGCGTTAGTATGCATTTGCGTGTAATTGAATGGGTTTGTCTGTGAGTGCCAATAATTAAATCTAACAATGTTATATTCTACTATTTATGATAATGTAGTTGAAACTTCTTGTCCTGATAGTTAAATTCATATTTATGTTAAATATGAAGATAAAGGCTTCAGGCATGACGTAGAGTTGATGCAGAATAATTTTAAAATGTAAATCTCCCACAATACGCTTTAACGCTACACTGTAAAAAGTAGATCTGATTTTGAGGTGCAAAAGCGATCTGATTTTCAGATGCAACAATTTTAAGACAGGGTATGTTGAATTTCAGCAGTAGTATCTTGTCTAAAAATAAGGCAAGTGAACGACTGAAAATCAGACCAGGTGGGACTTATTTTAAGTTAGGCCTATGCTGAATTTAAGACAACCCTGGTCTGGTCGTAATGCGTGTTACTACTGAAATTCAAGCCTACTTTGAGGGGATGTCTTATTTTAAGGCAGTTGCAGGACTGAAAATCAGACCAGGTGGGACTTATTACTAAGACAGCCCTGGTCTCAAATTCAGCATGGGCCATTCTGAAAATAAGTACCACGTCAAAATGCGGGTTGCTATTGAAATCAAAGCCTACTTTTATGCGATGTCGAATTATAAATACTAAATATTTAAACACTTCACACGAACACAAACCAAAACCCAAACGTTTCATATTTTTATTCGATGATACTGTTTCACTGACTAAATTCTTCAATAGAGCAAACGTAAGTCATAGAATTTCCATTGAAATAGATTTCAGGACGGAAATGGGAACACATTGACAATAATTTCAAAGATAATATGTAAATTTGTACTTTTATTGGAAACAAAGTAATCCATACAAAGACTTCAATACCACAGATGTGTGCCAGTATCTACAAACCAAGGCAGGAACTGTCACTTGATGAGGGCGACTATTTATTAGTTCTTACAACGCTGTCACGTAGACAAAATAAGGAAGAATAGTCTCAGGATGCGTCACTCAGATAGAACTGGCTCCCTTCTGCAAACAAACGAAGTATCAACGCTACATTCTCACACCATTAATTCATCGCACGAAACTTATTCTCCCTAGGTACTTACAATGTAATTTGACAACTTTGAAATCGACATCTCTACACTTCGTAATCCTTGTTGAGTTCCCGCTCCCGGGTTACGCCGTTACGCTCCGCCCGTCAGTGAGCACATTTCTCTGCTATTGGAAGCTTGTATCGTTGTATCTCGCAACCTCAATCATCCAAATAAGTAACGTTTTACGACTCATTTCAGGTTAGGAGTGTTTTGTAAATTAGAGTGTGGTGTGAAAATGTTTTGGTGAATTACAAAATTAGTGAGGCCTGTGGCGTGTTATGAGGAGTGCGTAAATCACGGAATATTTAAGTCCCCTTTTGTGCTTGTGTTGGAGGGAGGGTAATGGAGAGGAAAAGTTTGGTGTTGACTTAAATCATAAGATATATAGCATAAGGGGCTATTAGTGCGTACTGGGGATTATTTCTTATTATATTAATGTCTTCTTTGTGCATGTAATACTGAAGTTAGTGAATGTACAAAGTTTGCTTACATAATGTTTGTTTACATCGTGTTGTTCATGATAATAAAAGTTTTTCAAACGCATTGTAAACATTCGGGGACACAATATAATGTGATGGGTAGAATAAAATCTCACCATGATTATTAATAGATAGATTAAGGAAATAGTTTTTATAGGTGTTTGCTTTGACCAGTGTGTTTGTTGGGTAAATATGAAAGTTATTGTTTACTGGTATGCACTTGATAGTACTGTGTGGAAGTGTTACATTTATTAGGCAATCCTACCGTTGATAGTGCTTGAATTTTGTGTGTTTCCGTTATTGTCGTTTTTCCTATGAAATTATGTGTGTAGAACCAACCGGTGGATTATTCTTATAATACATAGGTAAATTGAGGAACAATGAACAACAACTCTCCACCTTAAAGTTCACAGCTACACATAAAAGATGCTTGTACTATGACATGCAAATGTTTTCATTTGCTTTTGTGAACTGGCTTGGGTCATGGCTTGTGTAGTGTCAAAACGCATGATTTTCAATTTAAATTTGTAGACATCAGCTAACAATCTGTAATTTTCCCTCACTCATCCAGTGTGAAATATTTCACAAGTGATCAATGGCACCTAGTGAAAATATATACTTTATTGTAGTTTGGCAGCATTTCTTTTACGAAGCACCTTTTTGCACAACATATCCCAAAACGAGAGTGCCATGAATAGGATTTACTATTTCCAATCTCATTTTGCTTTTATCCCTCACATTGCCCAACTGTACTGATTGGTATTTATATGGAACTATATATATATAGTACACATATGCCCTCTCACATAGATTGCAATTTCTTTATTCAACATTAGAGATAATGCTCCAACAATCCCTAAAGGAAATGTTTCAAATCAAATAATGCTTAATTTTCAATAAGCATACTATAACTATAGTTAGATTGAGTGTAAAAATTTGCATACAGTTAACTATCACAAAAATTAAGGATGAAAACTATTTTTATAGCTGGAGCCTATTTCAGAAATTATCTCCAGCTCTATGACAAATATATTTTTTTCTTTTGCTAAGTGATTTTCCTGTCAGAATTTCAGGTTTCTGGCAACACATATACAAAGGTGTATAAATGCCACTACATAACTTGGAATTCCATTGGCAATACTAAGAAGTAGATGACATATTTTACTTGAGGCAGTAAGGTTATATATTTCATATTGTAGCATGGCAATAATATTCTTGGCAACATTATAATGAAGCTTCAAATGTGAATAATGGCTTGCTGCAGACTTGTTATCACATTAAGCACATATTCGTGTGTTTTTAATGTAACAACATTACATTTGTAGCTTTGTTACTCTACATGAAATTTCAGTTTGACTCTGCTTCACAAATTTGTCTTATCCTATACAGGCATGTCACTTTTTTATATTCATGCTGACAATGTTTTCAAATTTGTCAATCCTTAATACTTGGATTTAAAAACAAACCTCGACTTGCATTCTACCAGAATATTTTCAACAAGCCAATGAAATCATTTTGCTTGAATTGACTGATGACCTCCTAGCGCTCCTTCCACCGAGCAAATTACTGTTTACATAATGTTGAAAACACCGTTACAGATGTGATGTAATAGCTTGAAATACATGGTTGACATGTGATCTAGGCCATTTATTATTATCATATCCCTTAGTAATGTTCTGATTACCATGTCATGGACCACTTATCCAGTATGCAGTAATTACTGCACATTAATGAAGATCTATCACCAGACATTGTATCAATTCCTTCCCAGCATCATCATTCTATCCTTAACTTATGTCCTTCTTAATTCCTCTTCGTAATCCTCCTCTTAAGCAATTTAATAGGAACACCAAGTGTTTAGATAATACCTTTATTGTAAAAGTATAATGCCTTGGCATTTATCATAAAGCAATCATCTTTATAAGGAATGCACCTTTTGTGAGAATTTTTTGTACTAATGCTTGTTCTGAATAAAGTTAGATCAGTTTGACTCTGCTTCACAAATTTTTCTTATCCTATAAAGGCATGTCACTTTTTTATATTCATTCTGACAATGTTTTCAAATTTGTCAATCCTTAATACTTGGATTTAAAAACAAACCTCGACTTGCATTCTACCAGAATATTTTCAACAAGCCAATGAAATCATTTTGCTTGAATTGACTGATGACCTCCTAGCGCTCCTTCCACCGAGCAAATTACTGTTTACATAATGTTGAAAACACCGTTACAGATGTGATGTAATAGCTTGAAATACATGGTTGACATGTGATCTAGGCCATTTATTATTATCATATCCCTTAGTAATGTTCTGATTACCATGTCATGGACCACTTATCCAGTATGCAGTAATTACTGCACATTAATGAAGATCTATCACCAGACATTGTATCAATTCCTTCCCAGCATCATCATTCTATCCTTAACTTATGTCCTTCTTAATTCCTCTTCGTAATCCTCCTCTTAAGCAATTTAATAGGAACACCAAGTGTTTAGATAATACCTTTATTGTAAAAGTATAATGCCTTGGCATTTATCATAAAGCAATCATCTTTATAAGGAATGCACCTTTTGTGAGAATTTTTTGTACTAATGCTTGTTCTGAATAAAGTTAGATCAGTTTGACTCTGCTTCACAAATTTTTCTTATCCTATAAAGGCATGTCACTTTTTTATATTCATTCTGACAATGTTTTCAAATTTGTCAATCCATTAACACCTGGATTTAAAAACAAACCTCGACTTGCATTCTACCAGAATCTTTTCAACAAGCCAAGTAATGAAATCATTTTGCTTGAATTGGCTGATGACGTCCTAGCGCTCCTTCCACCGAGCAAATTACTGTTTACATAATGTTGAAAACACCATTACTGATGTGATGTAGTAGCTTGAAATACATGGTTGACATGTAATCTAGGCCATTTATAATTATCATATCAGTTAAATTAGCATGGACCACTTATACAGAAGGCAGTAGCAGTGTTATTCTATTAAGTTGGAAAAAGTTCTCATATATGGAATTGAATTTTGGTTTCTTGTATTCCAGCGTATCACATATGTGCTATATATATTCCAACATATCGCATATGCTATTGTATCAATTCCTTCTCCCAACTTCATCAATCTACTTTTTTAACCTTTGTTCTCCTTAAGCCTTTTAGTTATCCTCCTCTTAAGAAATTTAATTCATCAAGTGTTAAGAAAATACCATTAATGTAAAAATAGAATGGCTTGACATGTATCTATCATTAGTGTATCATGTTTTTTAGCTCTTCCGAATTAGATTTGCATTCAGTAAGTGCACATATGTACATTATAGGCTTCACAGGAAGACTTATGCATTGTTTCCTTCATATATTTCATATTTTAGTAAGTAGGTATATAACTTTCCACTGTTTGCATAGGAAGCATTTAAGGTTTCAAATTTTATGCAACCTAAAGTCTTAAAGTTCAACTTTAAATTATTATGCTAAGTACTGCATTTCCTTCAGTGAACATTCCAGGAGAATAAACATTTCTGCTTAATCAATTACCCACAGCATTACTTCCAGGGCCTATTTGCTTGTTACATTTCCTACATGCACTAAGGTACTGACAAAATATTTGAATAGTATTTTTGTTGTAGAAAAGCTAATAAACTATTCAAATACCAATATTCAGAGTATAGGTTCCTATGCATTTAGGTGAAGTATTGGTTCATCGTTTGTACATATAGTACTATGGCACAGAATAACTATCACGGATTACCCATAGCGTGATTTTTTAACATCTGGTCATACAATTTCACTTTTCTTGCTATGTTGAATGTTGGTTTGTTGTCTCAACTTTCCCAGGAGCAATCAAGGTTTAGTTACGATTGAAAATTAAATAAATATTACTCTCACGCTTAAGCAGCTGAAGAGTTCTTTCCACATGTTAAGTTACTTACGAGCTGTTAAAGTTAACGCTGTTTAAGAACTACCTACTTCGCTTACCTTTTTTCCTTCCCAGTTAATGAATAAGTATTGATTGCTTAAGTGAACTTCTAATAGCGAACATCTAAACAACGTGATTTCTTTCCGTTAACAAAAAGTATATCGGAGTGGGTTCTAATGTAATTATTTCTTTGCTCGGCACGGTATTTATTAGACTGATCATAAATTAGGCGACTCTGGATGACAAATACACAATGAAAATTCAAATTTCTCACCTGTACTCGATCGACTAGATTAATATTCAACATTAAGTTATGCAATTTCAACTATTCGCATTATTGAAACTAAACACACAAAGTTATACACATTAAAATAACATTCTAGTCGATAACTTTTAAAAAGTAATTTCGGTGAAGAGTACGACGCTGGTTACGCTCCGCCCATCAGTCTCTGCTATTGGCTGATTAGCTCCAATGGGGGCGTTTACTCGGAACCGAAATAGCAATTTTGTACACGAAATCGTTAGATGGAAACGAAGAAAGAATTTTAGTGAAAAATTTAATCTTCTAACCACAACCATTCACTCATAAAACAAAAATTAAAATAAGGAAAAGGTGACGCCCACCGAAAAAACTGCTGTGATAACATTGACGTCATTTTCCTCCCGTCCTTGACTGCTTTCAGGGGAGGGGGAAGGGAGTGGAGGGGGTTCTCAGAATGTCTGCTCGCACAGATGCTGTCGAAATCGCTCCCATTGGCCGAGTCAGCTGTGTCCCCCCCTTTGCGATAAGGCGAAGTATCTTCGCGGGCTCAGTTGTGATTGGACGAAGTAGATATACGTCAGAGGTTGCACCACACCCACTTTTCCGAAAGGGTTAAGAACATCAGTTTTTCGCCGCTTATAACTCGGGAAATAATTGTCGGATCAGAAAACGGAAAAATACGGGTCCTTTTATTTTACAAACTCTATCAGATTCGGCAATAAAAAAAATATGGTAAACGACCCCATTGCGGAGCCAACCAAGGCCTGCTTATTTTCAGCGCGGGTGATTTGAATTTCAGATCACAACCATCTTATTTTCTACATGCAATGGTTATGGTCTTAAAATAAGACGGAGGTGTGTCTGATATTCACGCATCATGAGTGTTAAATTCAGACCACTACCTTAAAATCAAACAGCGCTTATATTCAGATCGCACTGAAAATCAGATCAACTTTTTACAGTGTATAGCGTCATCTTCGGTTGGAAAATAATGTGTTGGCATCAATGCTTTGTCACGTGAAATTGACACTACCGGTCGTTTATGGTGTGAATAAAACAGTTTTTGGATAATTGAAGAAATATTTAAATTGTTTCATATTAAGGGTTGAAAAACAGTACCATTGCTCATACGGCTAAAGTACTACCCTATCTACATTTTGCTTTCTATTTGGAAGTTTCTAAGCAATTCGTTCTGCATATTCCCATTTGCTTAAAAATAGGTATGGTATCAAAAATAGTTTAACGTCAAAAAGAGAGGTTAAATCGTACCTTCAAAATATCCGCGTTAGATTTCCTGTCACGTCTAGTGAATATGGTTTATATTACTTTAAGAAGGCTAAGATTTGAGAGAAGTGGAATTTAGCTTGGATATCTGAACTTCTTCGTTAGTATTGCATTCAAGACGCGGGTGATTGGATAGAGCATCATTAACGAGGTCCTTTGCACTGGTTAATTTTTACGAATCGTGGGAACTTCACGCCGGTCGACATCGGTGATAATTAATACGCCTTGGGGAATTTTCTCATTGCTTTAAGCCGGCATACCGACTTCTCTTTTCCTCGTAAGAAGATTGCCTGGAGAACACTTTCAAGTTGATGAGGCTAACTTATCGTACGCTTCTGCCGAACAAAATGGAGTGGCATCCGCCTTTAAATCATTAAGATTGTCAAATTGAAGGGCCTAAAGATCCGACACCTCTTGCTACTTAGTGCCTTATTCACGGCGCCGCTCCTCCTTTAAAGAGTGGCTTCCCTGGCGTAATTTCGTCGGAAACTTTCCGGAGACGATTTCAATTTCAGCATTTAAGCGTGAACTTCGTATTCGTCCTGAAATGCTTCGCTTTGGCGATAATTGAGTTTTTACCTTTTGAGGCTGAGAGTAAAGTTATTTTGCAGCAGTTGTGGATTTCCATTCCTTGTGCGTATTTATGCTCAATTTTTTTAAAATTTCTTTCTGGCAAATCGCGCATTTGAGTGATTTTCCAGTAGTATGGAATTAGTGATAGGAGTTTTCGTTTCGTAAACTTCGTTTATAGTGAGTAGCTGTAATAGAGTTTTAAAGGTGTGACTAGGGAGAATTTATTTCGCCTCGTGAACCCGAGTAAATTTATCTTCAAGACGGGACTAAATGTGTCGCGGAAGAGGCGAACATTTGGGCTCCCGGCGAACGTGTTTTGGTTTCTTGATGACGATTTTCTTTCTAGAGAGAGGAAAAAGGGGGGGGGGGGCAACGAACCAAAAGTGCTCTACTTCGTTTTTTTTCTTCTGACTTTTTTCATCCTACTGATATTCGTGGTAATTTATTTGAAATGTAATTTATTTCTTATCGTTTAGAGTAACTAGAAAAAAACTATTGATACTGCCAACCCTGACTTCCTAAGTATGAAAATAGTTCCTCGGATTAAGGATGTGAGGCAATTAATGTTAATTAGGCTGTTTTACAGAAATTTTACCAAGTGTATGAATACTTAAAAGTGCAGTTTTGGCGTTTTTCCCGTCAGTCTTTCAGTTCCATTTGCTGTCATTTTTTTATGAGGTCGAGGCATTGAAAATGTATACGTGGCCATTGTTTTCTGCGTGAATTTTTAAGCTTGAATGTAGTCTTATTTGTTCGGTGATGAGGTCTTGTCTATTGTTCTTTAAGTTTGTATTGTTTGTCTCTGTTTGGAGTTGTCCCTAGGTTGTGAAATATGGAAACGAAAACTCATTGCATGTGTGCTCTGTAAACTCCTCACTCAGCAGTAATCTTTTTCCTGCATGCGCATACTTGAAAATGTACAACGGAGCTACAAAGCGGCTTGAATAGCCCGTGATTGGAATATATTCAAAAGTCGGTCGAGAGCCTTTATAGGCTGTCATGTACAATTATCCTGTTATGTTGCCCCTAATCGAGTTGGATTCAATCGTAGCTTATGTGCTTCAGCCGTCAAGTTACGTGACGCTAAATGCTATTGCGAATATTATGGGCGGTATTCCTCTTTGCGTAAGCAAAAATTATATTGGACGTGCATAACCAATTGTCCTCTTGGAATCCGTATGCATATCTATTCTTTGAAGTATGTAGCCTTGAGTATTATGCTTTATCCAAAGAGGGTATGTTGTGAAAAACGCTGTCGAGTTCTTCTGCGATCGTTTATACACCATTAGTTCGTTCTTTGGGGCCAACTAATATATTACGTAACCCTTAAGGGAGGAGGGGAAAGGATCAGGTTAACTGTGACGGTGGACTATCGATAGGGTAGATTGAGTCGAGCCTTCTGCATATAAATAGTATACATTATAATGTAATGTTTCATTGTAATCTATAAATAGATTCATTCTTTAACCAAATAATATTCGTTGTTTAATAATGATTAATGAATAAATAATAGTATTGTGAAATATATTAGGTATTTATGAAATACCTATGTTATATATTTTTTTATGATTCTCAAAAATGATAGGGTTCATTGGCTGCGCTATGTTGCAAACTAATAGCTAAACTTTCTTTAGTGTAGTTCAGTGTCTTTGGGTGGAAGAACCATCTTCTCGATGTCAGTCGAAACTGAATGTCACAATAAAATCAAAGTTCGAAGCATTGACGTGGTGGAAGGTTGTCATGATGTTAATTAATAAGAAATCTTAGTCACTTCCACAGGATTATCACTTCCACAGGATATCCTGTGGAAGTGACTAAGATTTCTTATTAGTTGACATCATGAATGTCACAAGTTTAATTGTGGATTTCCTTGTGATTTATTTGAATTTATACTGTCTTTGCTCTGGCGGGATCAATGAAAACTGCTCTGGGAAGGGCCAACGATGCCAGATAGGTCAAAGGGTAGGGGGCTGACGAAAGGTGATGCCCACTTTGTCGGCGCACCGTCTGTTCCTCAGGGAGACGGCGGCCAGGGCATCTGACCCCTGTAGGGCGGCCATTCAAATGATGGTGTCACGTTTAAAGCACTATTGGGGCTGGCAACGGGAAACCACCACAATTCTTTATCCCAAGTTAACATAATGTGTACTCTCCTCATACCTTATTCTATCGAAGTCATGAGCAAAGCGTCTTTTAGGGTGAGAAAATAGTCTTCTTTAATTGGAATTTGTACCGGGATACCTCCCGTGTAGGTCCATATTGCTCGGACCATTTTCACCGGTGTTGCATGCGGCGTCTTCAGATCAAGTCACTGCAATGCCGGCGAAGCTGTCGTCCAAGCTATATGGAACTACGTGTGAGATATCCCGAAAGGATATCCAATTCAATATTTAAAGGCGAAAGCCGCCATAAAGAGTCTTGAGAGTCGTCTGTAATGTTCTACTTAAATTGTTGTTTAGGAATTTTCCGTTTCATATCGGTGCATCTTTATTGATGCATGAAATAGCTACTTCCTCATCTTCGGTCTCGAATTCTACCTTTCTAGGGGGATGCAAATTTCATTAACTGTGAAAGTAGAATCGGATGTGTCATTTGGGATCCATACTGACTACGGGCGTTTCAAATCTGAACCGTGTCCCATGGCCAAAAATTTCCTGTTGGAATCTCAGGAGGAAATTGATTTGTTTTGACGTAATTTTAGAGAGTAGGTCGGTGAAACGGAAAAACCACGTGATGTCATTCATGGACGACGCCCAACCGCGTCGGTCATTCTCTTCACAGCACAGGCAGGGGTGGACTTTACTGATTGCGCGTCCACGTCACTCACGCTGTTGCCAGATTCTTCCCTTTAGCAATGATGACTGCGCCCCCATGGCTATTTTCTCATTAAAAAGGAGAACAGGGCAATAAAATCGACCCGTGCCCTTGTGTCGTCGGTCTCGCGTGCCGCCGTCAATAAGGCTTCGTTCTCGTGAAAAAAGCGTCTCCCGCGACCAGGAACGGGAGCAGGTCACGACCGTGGCCTCTCGGAGACCCGCGCCACCCGCCGCCGGGGTGGCTGGCTATTCTTGCTTGGGAGAAGTGCTGGTCACGACATCCTCGCCTGCGCCGATCGCCCACGCGTGGGTGGAAATACTTGGTCGAAGTGGAACGATGGGCTCTCTTTAGTTGCAATTGTTTTCGCCATTAGTATTCTGCCGATTGCGAAGCCGAAGTGAAGATACCGTGTCGAAAGAGTCTACATGATACCCTGCAAGCTACCACAACGATTGTAGCTGCGTTATTGTAGCCTTTCATACCATTCTTAAAAAGGAATAGTAGCCATATTCTAGTCGAAACGTGACAATTTAAAAATGTAAAGAGCAATGCAAGCACACAGAAACATGCTGTTAGCTGGGTAAACTTAGTTCTTACGCCAAAATGCTACTACCTATTCATTTTTACACTTTTATATTTATGTACTAATGAATATATATTCACAACTATTCATATCCAAAAGTATACGACGAAAGAAAGATATTTTAAATATATTGGTTTGGAAATCGATTTCCCTAATTTTATGTACATAGACTAGTCTACCATAGGAAGTCCGAGTTCGCAAAATGCTTTTTGACGCCATCAGTAAAAATATTGTCTGGGAAATTTTTGAATAGATTGAGTCTACATTTAAGGTGTTGGCAGTGGAGGGAAGGTGATCCATCTGAAGAAGTTGAGAAAAGTCTTGTGTTAATTGTGCCGTTATTTTGAGGAGGCGAGCGACTGTTGAAGTCATTTGGCCCAAGAGGATATTTATTCAAACACTACTCACAAAATTCTGTTGAAAATTGCGAGTGGTCTTTGATTTAATGTTTTCCTTCCACTACATCAAGCCTGAATCAATTTAACTTTTTCAATTCAAGATGATAGGTGAATTATTGGATACTGGCAGGATTTTACTTTAATAAGCTTGTGTCTTAAACAATTATAATGCAAGCCTGAGCTTCATGTAGTAGAAGAAATATATAATGAAGCAATCAGCACTTGGACATTTACAGAGGGTTTTTTTTTAATCCATTACTACGCGCTTCTACTCACCGAGTCATCTTCAGGTAGAAGACTATTATAACTGAAGGTGAAGGTAAGTTTAAACGCGTAGCAACGCTATAATTGCTAGAGTAGTCTGTGGTGCATGATGCATGTTTAACCATTACTAACACATGCATGATAGGGAAAAACCGAATACCTAATGTAATTAGGAATATGTTTTTTCTAACCAGAAATCAATTCATTGGTGTGTAGTATCTAATGTGTGCATGAAGTGGTGGCACTGCATCTGATAGTACATATAAGTAGCGCATGTTTGGCGATCTTCACCCTCTGCCCCACACCCTCGTGGTGTCTGGCAGGGCGTGGTTACAAAGACGTATATTTCCTGTGAAAAAGAGCCGGTGCTGTTTGTTCATTTTTTTCGCAATTATCCCAAGAATATTGTATGAATTTTCTCATCGATCTCTTCTGTGTTTTAAATTAACAATCAAATCTGCCTCGATAGTTTATGGAGCATACAAGTGCAGCCTGCAGTAATCCCTCTTTTGGTTCCGCGTATGTGATATGCTTCGACCTCCATCCACAATACAATGGTCCGATGCGCGTTTTGATCTTCCGCGGGAAGGGCAATTTCGTTACGCGTGCGATCCGGGTCTCGCTCGCCCATTGCGCTACGGAGGGATTGGATTTCCGTTAAGATTCTCGCGCGAAGGATGGAAGGAGATGTTAAACGAACCGAATGGGGAGCGGGACAGGGGGGCTTCGAGGGAAACTTTTAAATGGGAAGCGGTTTGAATAACTACCAGAGCGCTCAATTGTCTAAGCGGAGCCTTTTGTTACGGGGACGTTAGTGCGTGGGAACTAATCAAGGTGCACTGTGGAGGTGGCGGCTCTGTGGGGGATAAGTCGCTGAATAGGTCGCGCCTCAGGATTTAAAAACAGCTCGTGCGCGCGGTGCCGAGGTAATCTTCTAATCAGCCTCTATTGTTCCCGCTCTACCATGTAAAAACTTGCGTAAATATTTGAGGTTGAAGTGGAATATTTTTTCATCTCGATCCGTTAATGGTGCTTCTTTCCCTTAAAAAATAATAATTTCACTCTGCAAACGTTTTCAGAAAAAATGTGCTTTTAAGTTGCCTCTAGCCGTGCTGCCGGAACGGAGATATATTATTAATCAGTTGACCCTTGCTAGACATTTGCGGCGAGCCCACCGAAGGAAGGCGTAGAAAATGGATGAGGTTTATGCTCATCACCCCTGTTATTTACATGTAAATATCTGCCTTTAATTTCTCCTAAAGCTTCAATTTTCGATTTTATTTCTCATCATTTCATATTTTATACATCTTATGTGTAATTTGACGCACGGATTCCCAACCTAATTCTTCTAACAATGATGATTTTATCAATTTTCAAACTGAAAAGCGTGTCATTAACACCTTTGAACCCTAGCTACTGCGGCTTCTTAAGATCGTATTCCGTATTCGAAATTACCTCATCGACATTTGCTGCACATGCTAGATTTGGCTCAGGTATTGAAAATATTCTCCATCATTCGTTTGCTCATCAAATTTTCCAAGTGTTATTTTTATTGATCTTAGAGTTTCGTATTAACTATTATTGCATGGTATATTCACTATAAATTATACATTCATGTAAGGCATTACTTAGTTATGCCACATTGTACTTAATTAGAGTTTGGCGCTTAGAAATGAGTTTTAGCTTATAATCGCGTTGTTGAAAAGAGAGTGATTTAGGATGCTACTAAGCCTCATGTCAGAAATGAATTCTTCTACTGAAGTATGCTTTCCTCCATGCTAAGTTTCTGAGTCAATGCAAGCAGGCATTGAAGCATAGCTGTAGTTCCTAAAAATCTCACCCCACATGGATAATCCTTGCTCTTTAAATACGTGTACTTGTTATGTTGTGTTTGCTAGTGTGTCTAATCTATAAGGATGAACGTGAACTGGTAATTTTTGAGCGGTATTACTAAGATAATTACCGTTTCGCTGCGTATGTGAATGGATGTGCCTAGTCAGCTAGTCATTCTGCCGATTGGTTGCATCCGGTTGCTTAAACAGCCCAGATATATAGGAAGGACCACGTCATAAGCTGTTACCAGTATCGAATGTGTTAGACACTAGTGCTTCTTTTTTATGCATGTTGAACTGACCGCGATTGATGTACAGTTTTTCAATGCAATTATTAATTTCTCTGCTTCTTTATGTTTTGTGTGTATCTTGTACGGATTAAGACATTGCCCCTGTTATAACACCATGTCTGTGCTTAGATATCCAAGTATTTCGCGATTTATATTCTGCAATATGGTTTGTATCGTAGCTTCCTGTAGTGGCAATGTCGTAAAACGTTAATGATGCTTCATTCTATTCAAATTCATGTCTCAATTGTGTCGTGTATTTATGTTTTAAGACGGTCGAGGGTGTAAAACGCGTTATGGTGAAGGACACGAAACAATCCCTGGATACGGTTTTAAATGACTGGCATACAAGGTATTAATTATAATGACCCTATGTCTGCGTTATAAGCGGAACTTCTGAATCTAGTTAGGTACATATTTTTTCTCAAATCTGTTGTGTTAAATTTCTCTCCCAAAAGTTGACGCTGAAACCTGTAGGTATATCACGATATCACTGTGAATAAGGTATAGTTCCCCTTCATTTCATAGCTGAAAGTCTATCAGATTAATCGCGGCAAGGCGTAGGGTCAAGTCTACAGATGGGTATATTTCTGTTCGTCGAACGTGTAATTCTGACCGCTGACTTTGTGCTCCTTTTTTGGCACATTTTTATACATTCTGCCGCTTTTTTCCCTCTCTTGACTACTACCGTCATAATGGGGTCATTTACCATATTTGTTATTGCCGAATATGATAGAGTTTATAAAATAAAAATACCTGTATTTTTCCGTTTTTTGACCCGTCAATTATTTCTCGAGTTATAAGCGGCGAAAAACTGATGTTCTTTCGGAAAAGCGGGTGTGGTGCAACCTCTGACGTATATCGACTTCGTCCAATCACAACTGAGCGATCGAAGCTACTTCGTCTTATCACAAAGGGGGGACACAGCTGGCTCTCCCAATGGGAGTGATTGTCACAGGATCTGTGCGAGCAGACCTTCCGAGAATCCCCCTCCACTCCATTCCCTTCCCATAAGAGTAGTCAAGGACGGGACGGAACGGGAGGAAAATAACGTCAATGTTATCACAGCAGCTTTTTCGGTGGGCGTCACCTTTTGCTTATTTTAATTTTTGATTTATGAGTGAATGGTTGTGGTTAGAAGATTAATTTTTTCAGTAAAATTCTTTGTTCGTTTCCATCTAACAATTTCGTGAAAAAAAATTGCGATATCGGTTCCGAGTAAACGGGACCATTTTCAATTCCCCCATTCCCATTCGGGACTGTGTGATAGAAAACAAATTTTTTCAATGTTATTTATAGCGGAAGTTGAGAAGCCAAAGTTGATCGGTCAGCGTTTTCATTTTTAATATCCCATCTTGAGGCTATTATCGGTTCCAAAAGATCCCTAGGTTTTTATATTCGTTAAAAGCTCAAAAACAGTTTTACCGGACACAGATAACGACACTACTGAGTAAATGGGCATTCTTCGACGATATCTGTGTTACCAAATGGTCACCTACTAGGCATGTTATTCTTATAAACTGCTTCTTGTTCTTTCTTCGAAAACGTCGCTGCTTGGTGGCAATGCGGATGGCCACTACGAAAAAAAAGTAATACGTCTTTCGCGAATCAAGAGCTTAAAGGATCCGTTATGCAGATAGGCGGTCCAAGAGTATTTTATGGGTTCGTTCTTACCGACGGCGCTGGTCGTTAAGGACATCGATGTGAATTCCTTCGCCTTTCTTTTGATGGGTTTAACATTGATTGCTATTTTTAGAGTTATGGCATTAAAGGCGATGGGACGCTGGAGAAGGTGGTTGAAATGGCATTTGGAAAGAGGAAACTGAATTAAATGAATTTATGACGCCGTATACTACCGTCTTTTGGAGAATCATCAGTCGGTAGTTGTATATTCATACCAAATGGGTAAGTTCCCGTTTCGGGTAGGGTCGAGTGGTGATTGATAGGTATAATAAATTTGGTTTATAGTGGGTGCTTTATAGCCAACGATGTAGAAAATATGTGACTAAATGGCTAGTCGTAGGTCATGTTGGGTGGGTAATCACTGAATGTTATATTTCGCATTATAGTATTTTTCGTTATGAACTCAAAGAATGACTTCGTGATTACACTATCTTTTATTCATCCCCTAACCAAATATACGGCTTAGGTTTCTGCGTTTAAACGTAAAATGTTCAGGTAATGTTTAGGTAAATATCTAAATGATACCCTGTTAGCCACCATAAATGTGTCTGGAAAGAGTTAAATCTTCTTTTGTGTGATCACTAACAATGACATTACTTGTGGATTCCTGATTTGAATCTATCCCCGGCCTTACACAGTCGTTGTGGCTTATAGAGTAGGTACTATGTAGATGTAGACTGTAGAGTTCTCCCTACCTCACACAAGTCGGGAGTACTTTGAAACGTTTCCACAAGTTGCTTCCAAAATTACTTATTTTATTTCGCGATAGTTTTTTATAGCTTAAAAGGCATTCTCTTTACCATGAAGTAATTTTATTAGCCACTCCGTTGTTAGTTTATGCTATCGTAAATTTCTCTTATCTTTTTGCGTACTTATGGTTTTAATTCCCTGGCTAGATACTTATATATTTATCATTATTAAATTTAATTGTTTTGAGGAATAAATTTGCAAATTAATCCCTTTTAATGCACATGAAATACAAATTTGTATCATATTTGTGCTAATTCCGCTTTATATTTTTAATATTGATTTTCTATTTTTATTACTATTCTATTTTATATTTTCAATTCCTTGCTTCTGGTGCCGTATGAATTTCGTTCTCGGAGAGAGTGAACGTGATTAACAATTCATCTTGCATTTATAAATAAATAAAGGTGTAGTTAAGATGCAGTTTCATGATTGACAAAGATATATTTCCTGGGAGTTGATCAGTACGATAGTGAATGGGTAACTTTTCGATATGCGTGCGACATTTTGCAAAATAAAGTGAAAATGTGAAACCGGTAAATGACTACTGCATAGGAACCGGTGCAATGAAAAGGTTCGCACACATCCAAAACTTACACTGTTCCTTACACGCACACTGATAAAAGTCGTCAATAGCTATTTACACTATAGTAGAATGGAATTAAATCAACGTTGTTTTACTGTGGAATACACGTCTCATCGTCCTAATTTAGGGATCTAGGAATCGATTATGTAGATGGCACGGAAGACTAGAGGCTATTTCTGTTGTGTATTTCCAGACACCGGAAGGACTTCCTGGCCAACTTAAAAGGGCTAGACCTGCCGTTCATATTAATGGTACATTTTTTTTTCCAACGAATGCAGTCTGAATCAATGATTTTATATGAAAGTAAAAGGGTTATTTTTTCTTTTCAGCTATCGTGTTATCATGTTGTAAATGCACGTCGTCACTGACGAGGCTCATAATAGATTTTAATTCAATTCGTTCATGAGTTTCGTTTGTCAAAAGTGTTTGCGGTAAAAGCTTGTTATTACTGACATCAAAAGAATTTTTCTTTCGCCTACGTATAAGGTGCAGCGTCCACGAAATCTTTTTGTACTTTGCCTTGCCTTCTTACATTCCACTCTTGTTCCCCCTAGCAGATTTTGGTATTAAGAGCATTACATTAACTTCCTCGCATTGTAATGCAGTTGATGTTTTAGTTATTTTGTATGAATCGTTTCGGAATTACTTCCTTTTAAAATTTGAATGGTACCGATAAATCGGACTTATCACATCGTCAGTGGTATCTATATCTTAATTTTTCATGCTTAAATACTTGATTTGACTATAATATAATCCTTGAACTTCCCCGAAAGTACTTGTTTCAAGTTGTTGGTAGGGGAACGGGTGTACGCCCAAATAATTCGCGAAAAATGTACGCGGAAAACGTCGAAGATCGACTTTTATCTTCCCTAATTAATATAGCCTGTTATTTCGAGTAAATACATTGCATTGGGCGTATATAGTGGGATCATTTTATTAGGGGACAGGTGTATGGGATTTAGTTTGGTGTGATAGAGGTGGACTTTGCGTTTCCTTTCTCTTATGAGCCCTTCGTGACGGTGCAGCTTAGAACTTGGCGGAAAGCAGCGTTCAGCACTCGTCCAGCAAGTGTACGACCCTTAGGATTCGTTTCGCACGCCCGTTTTGAATGAAAGACCCAATCCTCTTCATTATTTCGAGGAACCCTCCAGTTTGTCTTTTTTGGATATTCAATTTGGATCCTGCTCCGCAGGAGGCGGCGACTGACGTCAAGAATCTCTTTAATATGCAGACCCCGTTTTTCCTTCAGCATCTCCAATCGCGATTCATTAGAGCAGTAACCTTTTCATCCATTTGTTTCGTTCGAGTTAAGTCTCCTTTCAAAGCCGCGCAATTAGGTTTCGTGTGCGTGTGTGGCTGGATTTGAAGTTTGGTCTCCAATTGTAAGAGGCCTCTTACGGATTGAGTTTATGAGGTCGCGTATGGATTTCATGATGGAACATAAAGATTTTTCTGATTCATTTTATTTATTAGTTTTCTACCGATGAAGATACATCTAAATTGAAATTCTTCACACCACCGCTACATTTCACACCGACAGTTCGCGACTTAGGACCTAATTTAGGAACGTCTTGACTGAGTCCGAGGTAAAAAAATGCCGAATTTCCACCATGCCACCAGTTTACCCTTGGCTAAATTTACGGCGTCTTAACTTAAATTTTTTCAAAGTCTACAGTTTCAAGCATTTCCGAGACGATGCTCCCAACCATAAGTGAAATAGAATATTTGTCAGCGACAAGGCTCTGGTAGCAAGGTACCTACTCGAGTCGGACGACCACAAAACGCCTGTAGACATGCCGAACAGTACCGGTGATGTGGCTACTTTTGGTATCATCTCCATTTCCTTTGGTTTGCGAATCTCTATAATATTCGCTGTGATTAAGGTGAGGAATCTCAGATTAATGTGCGTAAAATACTTTTCCGTGTAGTCAACCTCAACAGCTTCGTGAAAAAAAACAAGAGGTGGACGTGTCGCGAAACCCGTTTGCGATTACAGAAAGCTTTGGGAGAGTGTGGAGGCCGCGAGTGTTTCGCATGTGGCATTACATTTCTTTTCATCATCTATCAGTGTGGCCATAAAAGGCGTCCATCCCCGGACAGAACTCGCAGGTGTCCCGTCTCATCGTTTCTCCTACCAACGGTCTCTCTCTCTCTCATACAAACGCACACACTCGCACGCACGCAATTCCAACCCTCTATAGTCCCCCCCCGCTATAGTCCTCCCCTTCATAATTCCTCCGCCCTTCCGGCTTAAATCCTTTAAGGGTGTCGGCGTGGGTAAAATGCGTGTGTGTGTGAAGGGGGTGGGGAGTGCGTGAAGGTGCGTTGCGTCGGAGGGTGCAGGGATAAGAAGGGATTACTACGCTCTTGTCGTTCCCAAGATCTCCCAACGCGTGTCACGTGACGCGGAAATGCGGTGTTCCTTGATACGATGGAGTTCTCTCGCATTTATTATTTTGCTCGCGTCTTTCTCTTATTGATAAATTTAAATCTACCGTTATATTAGGTTTGGTCATTCATCGTTACCTCGCGACACAATCGTTCTGAGAAGATTCATGTTAGACCCACCACCAATCGAGACATCTTTCTTTTCGTGCGGTTGAGTAATGATCGAAAGTTAGTCTTATCCATAATCACATGTGGAATTTGAAGATCTTATGTAAATAAATAATCGATCGTGTATTTGGAGTTTCGTTTATTGTGATCAACTTCGGTGTGGATAGTGCCTTTTGAAAGCCTTTAACTTAACCAAAACATTAGCACATAAGCAAGACTAGACGCTAATGCCTCCTGTCTGTTATTATTATAATTAAGTAAGTTTGCCGATATGAAAATTCCGCATTACGAATACGTACGAAACCAGGGTACCTATCAAGGACGAAGAGTGATCGATCGTACCGGTGATGTGACTACTTTTGATATGCTGTCCTTGCTTTTAATAACAATAATAATACATTTTATATATTTTCTGTGGCAATGCCATCTTAGAAAAACAATACAAATTAAACTTGTACACCAGTCGGCATTTAACATGACAATAAGCAATTACATGAAGTGTTATATATACATAAGCTTTGGTTTGGTTTACGCATCTCTGTAACATTTGCTGTGATTAAGGTGTTAATTATGGTGTTAAACTCTGTTACGTACGTGAATTCGGTTAGGTATTAAATGAAAATCTCTCGAAATCCATTCCAAATTGAACCTTAATCGTGATGAATACTTCCGTTTTTTTTTTTAATCAGGGATAATTTCTTGCGTGAAAGTGATGTTGAACTATCATAAAGAAAGCATTACTTAATGTAGGAGCATTTATCGGAATAATATGGCTGGGTGGCCCATATGGGACAAAGGGAGTATGTAAATGCAGTTTAAAGGTAAAGGTAAGTTTAAGCTTACCTCTACGAATAGTAAATAAACCATGATTGGAGGACGGATACAGAAATATTTTGATGGTTGGGAAAGGAGTTGTCGAAAAAAATCGAAGACGACGATAACGTCGATTACGAGTATTACCGAGCAAAGACAGGTTTCGATGGAAATGGGACAAAAATGTTCCAGAACGCTCCGTTTTGCCTGCAGGAACATAATCAATAACACCCCAATCATTCCACCAATTTTCATCTGCAGTTTTTGAAGATGGAAGTTGCCTTGAGAAATACCGAAATTTTGAAATCTTTGATATAAAAGAATACCTATATTAGCGGTGGAGAAAAATTGAAATTATCAGCAATTTTGATGGAATTAATTGGGGTTGAAAGCTTAAAAATAAAATATAATAAAATATTCATGCTCAAGCCAAGGTGTATTGAAAATAATTTAATGGCCCACCGACTACTTTCAGTAATACTACGTCTTGATAAAGGTTTATTGAGAACTATCTGGAGTCAAAGTGCTCTAAGCTCGCTCGATAGTGTTAATGAGTCCGAAAAGAAACAGTACTTTTTGGGATCCATATTTATATACTTACATTAAAAACAAAATAAACGATTGTGGAAATTCTCGTTCGATTTTGTATCACCTCTATATTAATGTTTCGGATATTCACCCCGATGTCTCCCTTGAGTATGCCCTGAGAACAAATCTTGCCTCCCCCAACTGCCTTTGACGCATACATCCTCCCCCCGTAATGCATTCGCAAACGCCGTCATTCGACCTCTCCCACTTGCCGCTCACTTCCTTCCCGCCGTCTGTCTCCCTTCCGTTTCTTTCTCTTCATGTGCCCTTCAAAATCTCCCTCTCTCCCTTGCCTGTTTCCAAACCCTCATGTCCTCACCCTTCCTATCGTTCCACCCTCCGCTGGACGCCTCTCACTAATTATGTACAATCCGTCCAAGCGAACTTTGCTCTGGCTTCATAGTTTCGCTCTCTCCCCTAGGAAATTATGTGCGAACTGGAGGTCGAGTATAGCCCACCTTCCCTAAGTCCCTCATCGTGCCTTATCGTTTTTGCTTTTGCTAAGCCCAGCAAGATTATAACTTAGGGGTCGGCTGAAGAGGAGCGCCCTCACCTTGGGAGTTTTCAAAGGGCACTCACTCACTCACCTTTGTGAACCTTGTGCTTGTCTCAGTTGAGAGACCGCGAATGTTGGGCTTTCCTCGTGATTCCGACTTACTAATTATCCTGTGGTTTGATATCGTCGGGAGGTTACGACCATGAAGCTTTACTCTTTACATGCGAATCTTCGAATTCTAATGGACTCTAAGGAAGCGCTCTTGTTGGTCAATGGATTTCTGGCCTGGAATGAGTAACTAAACTAAAGAGCATAATCCCTTTATTTTGTGGCATGCCTCCTGCCACACACCCTCGCGGTGGATCGCAGGGTATTACGTAGATGTAGACATGCAAAAAGTGAGGACACTGGTGAGACTTGGTCTTTTTCCTCCATAGTTTTCCTTTGTTCTCAGTTGTAATTACCATAGCCAGGCTTATTCCGGTAAGTTTCCTGTGTTTATTCATAATATTATGGTAGGTTTCTTGATTAAAACTTCATAGAAATGTTATTCAGCAGCAAGTTTCGCAGTACGCATTATATCTATTAGACCAATATGAAATTTTCGATCCATCGTTTTATATAGTTTTCCCCCTGCCACCCACCCTCGGGGTGGCTCGCAGGGTATTACGTAGGTTTAGATGTAGACGAGTTCATTGTCACCACTAAGTCATCAGACTAAAGAATTTTTTCTCATCGTAATAAATTTGGATTACATATCGCTTGACGAGGTAGGAATCAACAATGGAAAAATCTGAGACCATTATCACCTTATTTCGACGTGAATAGTATCGACTTAGCTCAGGCTGTGGCGATTTATATAAGTTTCGTTTTAACTTGAACTTATTATCTTTTGAATTAGGAAGTGCCGTTGAGTATTCCAATATGCGTTATAAGCACCGTAAATAAAATTTATTTCCACTCTACCTCTTATTTTCACCGTATCCATAGTTTATCCAGTTCTTGAGTCAGAAAGGGAGAATTATTCCAGAATGCTATGAACTTCCATGTAAATATTTATTTCAACTACAGACTAGGGGAAAGTAATCCTCCTTAAAACCGTCGCAGTTTGCACCACTCCCGGTTGTGAAGTATGTGAACGTGAACAGGAGGGAGACAGAGGTTAGTCCATGGGTCTATTCTTTAAATTCATGCTGCTTTTCTTGCCAATATCGAATCATTCAAATCGCTTCTTTGCTTTGGACTCGCCTTCTCGGAAGACCGGGCTTGTTAGACTCCACGATTGCTCAAGACCACCCTCCACCCACTCCAAGGAGAAGCGGAGCGTGGTCGTATTCTCGACGTAGTCATGGAAGAAACTGCCCGCAAATTTCCCGTGGGTACGCCCTTTTTGTGTCGAGCACGCAAAGAGACTCGCTTGACCGATCACTGAGCAGAAAGGGAGCGATGGAATCAAAGACAATTTTTATCGGCCTCCTTTGTTGGTCCTTCCACTCTGTGCGATGCTCGAGGAAGAAGTCGGTTTCCCCGCCCCCGGGCAGCTCTCAGAAAAATTTATTTTTTTCAACGTTCGATTAAAAAAAAAGAGTTGAATCTGAATGTCGCCCTTCTGGGAGGAGATGCCCTCCAAAAGGTCGCTTGCTACCGTTCCCTCTGCCGCTGCCTCTGGGCGAAAACCCTCCCTGCGGTATCGGAAAACTCCGGAGGCAAGATTCTATTCTCGTGAGGTACTCCTTTTTTTATAGGTGATATTTTTCCTTGAGTGAATACAGTCTCAGGAGATTCGGAGGAACAACCTCATATTGTTTGCGCAGTCGCTTGTAGTTCACCCTTTCTTTTATCTTCTTTGACGACCTGCTTGAAGTACAGGTAGTGCTCACTTCTGCATGTATGTGGTGAGGAGTAAGGAGCGAGGAGTCTTTGTCTCTGCTTTGATTTTCCTCACGTGTCCTAGCCATCGCATCCATGTTCTGACGAGGCAACTATTATTAGTATTCTGCCGATAAAGACGGGTTTTTGATTGGGCAAAATTCTTCCCACGAATCCTATCACTCTAATTGTGTCCTCCTTCAATTCCGCATACTTCCTATTTGCTGTTATAATATCCAAACTTCCCGTTCTTCTTCCTTCCTACCCGTTTACCTAACGTTATTACCCTTATTGTATCCTTCAAAACTCCCTCGCCCTTTTAAACCAGCTTCATCCATTCCCTCTGCCTTCTAATATCAATTTCAATTTCGGCTTCCGTACTTCGCCAACAAACTCCATCACCTCCCCGCTCGTCTTCCTTTCTACCCATGCATCAAAATTTTTGTAAAGTTTTGCCATTCTTTCAGGACATTTGCGTAAAATTAGTGATGCCGAGCTGTGATTGCCCGTTCCAAACGCTCCCTCGTAACTATTTTTTTAATTTTAAAAGACACGTCCGGCCGCCGACCCCTGGCGTATCCGTCAGAGTGGATTGAAATCCTTTCTTTGCTTTCTCTCGCCTTTTTTGTCCTTCGCATTTGGCTGTTTTGCTTTGGACCGCGGCCAGTACGTGATGGACCAGTCTTTTCGGTAAAGGATTGTTGTCGCTAAAATCATGTGCGGTTTTCGAGGCCCGTGAAAGGCCACGAGTGAAAGGGGAGGTGTTTTTATTATTCCGTCCGCTCGTCCCCATTACGAATGCAGTCACATCCTGTGCGTGTGAAGGAATGATCCAAAGCCGCCCGGTTTTCATTTGGCAAAATTTGGACACTGAAAGAAAAAGAAATTAATCAGAACGAATTAAAAATGCATTTGGGTAAAATCTCAAAGCCTCCCTGTTACGCCGTCGACAAGGCCTTGAGCTAGTCTTTCTTCCACATTGCCGATCATTCGCGAACTATTCTTACTATCTTTGACTTGATTGATCTTAACTTTGAATTATCCCATCATTATTTTTTATGTTGAGTGTAATTGCCTATTCGTATGTTTAACGTGGATCTCTCTCATACTGGACATAGTTGTAAACTTTCAGTATTTTAAGCAGCTAACCTTTATTCGTTTATTTCGTCCGATCCACCCTACTCTTATGTATTATTTAGTGTCCTAATTCTTGGATACTGAAATTCAGTTACTTATTGTTAGTTTCAGTTCAGATATTTAGTTTCTGGGACTCCTTTAACACTTTTTCTCGTGATAGTTTCTTCAGCCATATGTGCATAAATAAGGTGGTTGATTAGTTTTGTGTCGACTCCATGTACATTTGTACATTACCTAATCATTTGGTAGACGACCTCTTCCTTATATCTCTCGACCTCGCTAAATGTCGGTCACGTTTAGCGTCTATTAACCATCCATTTTCTTTCGTACGCTTAAGTATTCCCCTTGGACGGACGTGGGCTGTTTTAGAATGGGGACGGAGAAGCTACTTAGTCTTGCGAAATAGGCGCCTTTATTGGTGCAAGCAATGAATATCGTCCTTTGCAAGGTTAATTAACCATCTTTAATTTTAAGCGAGCCGGAGAGGCTCGTCTGCGAGGCCATGGAGACGTTTTTAGAGGTCACGTTGTGGATTTTTTTAATGCTCGATAATATGTTTTTAGTTTCCATACCCTCTCCCACTATTCCTTTACCCCCCACCCACTCCCCGCCCTCCCCCTACTCCGGGTCACTGCCCCAACATTACCCTTCCCTCTCCTTTCGAGTAGTCCGGCGTTACTCTGGCGTCCCGCCTGCGTTCTCGTTATTTTAGGGAAGAGACCCGGTTGAGAGGGCGAGGGAATTTAAATTTGTAATGCGTTTTTGCGGCCGTGTCCCACCCACATTTTCCCTCTCACTCCACCTTTTTTTCCCTTCATCACTCGTATTGCTTCTGGATTTACGGATTTTATCCCCGTCTCCTTTCCCCTTTTCTCGCTCAATATTCCCTTTTTTTCGGAAAAGGTTTACAAGCTTTGGAGCCATTCTTTTGTACTGCTAAGTTTTTCCGGCAACAATATTTTTTTGATATTATTATTTTTATTTCAATTCGGCTTTCATTGTTACCTTAATAACTCTTGATTCAGTGGCTACAGACTTTTAGAAAGTCTCTTCTCTCCCTGTATCTTCCAGTCATTTCGGTGTATTTAAGGTAATCGTTTTTTCCTCGTTCAGCTGTGTTTTTCAATTGTATTTCACATTATTTTGTCATTAGAAAGCAAATATCAATGATTGAGCAGTCTGTGTTTGGAGTTATTCATATAGGCGAGAGCAGAATAAATGAGTACCGATATTAAAGTAAAATAATAAATCTACAAAAATGGATTGTGAACATTATGAAATTATTAAAGCGGCGTATAATTCGCTTGCCAATTTAAAAATATTATTTTCCTCTGTAATAATTGTCTTCCTCTCTTTTTCAGGTAAGTGTGATTTTCCTGAGTTTCCACCCCCTTGGATAGGATATTTAAGCTATAAATGTGAGTATTTCTTTGCTTAGCAATCGCGAAGAGTCCCTACTTTTCCTATCTATTTGACTCGACTCAACTTAATTTTTGCCTGATCATTGTCCATGGAGCTGCTTTAAAACGTATACATTTTCCTCTAAAGGACACCTAATTTTCTTTGAAACGATATCTATGCATGCATTAAATTTGATTTATTCGCTTTTCAGCAATGATTAATTTCCCTGCAATTCTTCTAAGACTTTTCTTGAACAGCTTAGTCACTTATCATACGAATAGGCACCCTAAAAACCTAAATATGCACACCTTTACTGCATCTCAGTATTTATGAAAACCATGCTGATTTTTTTTCTCTGCCGAATTGAACTTTAGTGTACATGTATACTCGTTGAACGTCTTTATTCGTGGAAATAAAATTGTTGAGAAGCATTCCCATGTCATGTAATGCATTTCCCATGTCATGGGAATGCTTATATAGGAGTTAAAAAAAATCTCCTCCCTCAACCATACAAATCTAGGTATTCCTATACTATTTGTTCCAGTGACAAGAAATTTACACCGTGTCTGCACACGTTTTCCTGTTCGTGAAAAATGTCTCTCCTCGTTTTGATGATAATATTTTACTCTTAGACTTAAGCTAAAATATCTTAGACTTACGTCCTAAAATATCGTATTCCAGTGAAATCGGTGTGCACATTAAACCAGCAAAGATAGTATTACCACCGCTGTATACCGCTTTGGACCATGTGAAGGAGAATCTGTGTACCCTTTAGAATTCGTAATAGAGATCTCTGCGTCACGCTGAGAAGTAATACCACAATTGAAGGTAGAATATCTTAGGACTTAAGAAGTAGAAGTGAGACTGTAGTTGAGATTCTGAATATGGCCCTTAGTGAAGGAAATAATGGTCCCATTGAGTTACTAAGCCCTCGCCATAGGCCTTGAGCCATTTTCCTTTTTATGAGATGCCATTCGCCAGTTGGCTCGGTCCCGCCGAAGAGTCCTCGCAGTGGGATTGTGTCGAGTGACGCTTCCCTTCGGTTTGAAATCATCCTGAAGTTCTTCCATACAAAGGGTGGGCAAATCATTTCCTGACGACCGGTGGATCTGTGATCGTAGTCCTTAGTTGATGTATTGTTTCGTTGATAGATTTGAAATTATAGTACTTGCAAATTGCACTAGCCAGTATTTCTAAGGCTGTTTTAAAGGATGCTCGTCAATATGCAATTTGAAGCATCGAGAGAAATATGCGTCGCATCAAGCAATAATTTGCATGGCAATCTTCTCAAATACATCAGTAACTGTGCGGAAATCATTTTATGCTCAATTTCTACGCTTTTACACTTGAAATTTCCGCATTTTGACGATGCCATGACATTTATTCTTCCGTTCGAAATTGCCTGAAGAGAAGTAGTGGCGTTTATTATTTATTTATTAGTTTTCTACCAGTGAAGATATTTCTAAAAGGGTTATTCAATTTTTCCCTCGACCCGTGCTTTTCACACCCCGTCCATCTTCATCCCATCACATTATTATCTCCCATTATTCTATCCAAACTATCCGTTCTTCTCCTCCCTCTAGCTCGTTTACCCAATATTCTTCCATCTATCTCGTCCTTCAAAACACCCTCGCCCTTTATTGTCTGCTTCATCCAGACTTCCTGCCTTCTACTAATTTCTCCTGACAACTTCCTTTCCGTCTTTTCGACCCATCTTACACTTTCCAACCTTCTTGATACCCACATCTCATAATTTTGAAGTCTATGTTCATCTTCTTTCCTTAAAGTTTATATTTCCGTGCTATTTAGTGCCACGTTACGTAACGAATTTGGCAACTAGAATGTTTTTTACGTCCCTACTCAAGGACGGGGTTATTAGTTCTGCTCTTTGAGTATAAGTAATTGCGTTGATTACCTTAAATAGAGGATGTTTAATGGGTTGGTGGTTGTAGATTTGAGGTTTTGGTGTTTTTTTTCGGAGGTGGTGGCCATTAACGGCCTTATTCTTCATATCCCTAGCTGTATCATTTTGCTTGCCTGTAATAAAATTTGCATAACAGTAGTTTTTGTCGGAGTATGTGAAGAGGGATGCTGAGGTCACTTTTGCCATCGAAAGTGAGTGGGTGATTGAGTAGGGGAAGGAATTTTTCCGGAAATGGTCTAAGGGTGAAGAGAAATCCGACATCGGGATCAGCCCATTGTTAACGAAATGCTGCTAGGGGTCCACGTTTAACATCCCATCCGAATAAAGTAGTAATACCCTTTTAATTGTCACCTCTAAGCACTCATTAAATGATGGGTGTTCCAAGGTAAAAATCTGTCTCTGCCGAAGGCGAACCTAAGCACTTTCCATCTTGTGTTTGTGCTCTTCATGGTTCAAATTACCCTGGGAAAACTCGAGAAAGAACTCAGTTACTTGAGGTCCACTAATCATCTGCTATCACCATTCTTTGGTGTGGTTCCTAATGCACGATAATCGGTGCATTAATGATAGAAGTTAAATAGTACCTGACAGTAATTATCTATATTTGGTATATATATATAATTGGTCTATTATAATCGTACATTTCAATCTCGCTATATTGTTATACACGAGTTTTATCTTATTTGACTCAAATATAGAGCCTTAGAGAGAGGAAAACTAAAAAAAAACAATTATTGACATTGTAATGTGCGATACAATCACACCAAATATTCGAACCCTTTCTTGTTTGTACCACGTGACTCCTTGGTTACCTATTCGAGATAATCTCGATGGTTTCAAACACAGCCCCCCAGGTGAAGAATAGCTATCACGCTTCCTGTCTCAAAAACGCTATAAACAAATTAAGATAATGCGAGCGAGCGTGCGCTTTATGAATATCCGCGATCGAACCATATAAAAAGTAACGGCTTGACTTACTGATGATGACCTCGGACTCTTCTCTGGAAGAAGGCTATTTGAGCTAAGGAGTCACTGTGGTCCTCAAAAGAACTATATCCGCTTACGTGAAGTGCGTACGTTTTCTAAAATTGCCATAATATTGCTGTCGTAGATATTATCTAATGTTTCTAGAACCTGATTTCAAAATATTTTCGTCCTTAATATTTGCGTATTCAGTGACTCTCGACGGTATGGTAATCATTATTCACTGTTTTTGACTCATTTCATCGTACGCTTTTGAGAGTAATAATAATGTCCGAAGATAAAATATCTTATTTGCGAAAGATATTGCTTATGTTAATTTTTTAAAGGTTAGTTTTCCTATCCTCTGGTGTTCCTTTAGAGTGACTGAAACATCGTCTATCCCGCAAATTCGTCCAGATAACGCAGCCTGCGTAGCGGGAATGCTCCGAGTTGAGACACGCCCCTGCCATTTCACGTCCGGGCTCGAAGGTTCACCACCCTTGCCCAGTTGGAATCCAACTCTGTTTTGACCTTTTGCAATCCTCTTTGTGTTTAATGATTCCCTTCTCTTTTGATGAATCGGTGGTGGTTTGGGGGTAGATGCTGTTTATTGCAGTAATCGAGGATCCATAGTCCTTAATTACGTTTTCGTGTTCCTTCCAATGGCTTTCTCTTTAATTTCTTGGCCTCAATCGAGTACTTTTTTTCTGCACGCAAGCGAATCTGGTCAAATTCCCTTGCTCAAAATGTTTCCTCGCACACTCGATAAGGTGTGCTCTTGCTGAAGCAGTGCTCCAGAGATTCAGGCAGATTATGTCACCAATTGTTCACTTATCGACGATGCAAGAAGAGCCAGGGCAATTATGCCGTAGGAAGTTCTCATTTTAATTGTGTTGTATTTGTGCAGTTTATCTTTTTCTTGGAAAATGTTCTTTCCCAATTGATTTCTGAAACCTATATGTTCAAAATTAAAATATCGTGCGAACGCCTTCTAGTTTTTCAGTCAACGCCACTGTACTCGTTAACTAGTAAACCTACGGAGGGAATCGTACTAGATTATTCAGCATATATATTTGATTTTAGCTTGAAATATTATGCTTAAAATTGAAGTAGGCTGGGAAAAATATGGTAATAAATCTACGCGGAAATGGTAGGAGAGATTCTTGTCATTTTCAGTTTTGTCATTCAAGACTTTAAATATTAAACCTATTATTGAGCTGAGTATATTATTACAATGCTTGTGCATATTTTAGTAACAAAACCTGAGGTATAAATGGCATAAACGAATGTAATTCAACTCGGGACTTAAATATTACTAGCTGGCCGCGGTAGCCTGGTCGGTAACTCGCCGTTCTGCAACCTTAAGGACGCGGGTTTAAATCCCGCCCATAGTATGGATGTTGTTAGGATTATGATCTTAGGTTAGATTCAATGATACAAACTCGGCCGTTGAAGTACCTACTCAAAACTGAATCTATTGCCACTCGAATTCCATCTCTTATCGGCTAGGTCGTTCTTTGGTTTCCGGAGTGGAGAAAAATTGCCAATTCGCACCTCTTTCCTCCGTTGATAGCGAGGCCTCGGATCAAATTTAAAATCTACGTCTGCATCTACATGCATCTAGATTCTTGCAAGCCACCGCAATGGTGTGCGGCAGGGGGTGAACAATTACCAGGCATACAAAATCAATCAGAAATAATACTTACTAACATGCTGGATTGCAAAATAGTTATTACCAAATTTTGAAACCAAGGGTCACCATGCTGCCAACCGGAGGAAAATATTTAGAATGCTGTTACGAGATCCGTGGAACGTTAGGAGTAAGTGACACTAAATTGCTAGTAATACTAAGTAAATTAATTAAAAATCTGGAGGCTCGGGTATCGATCGCGGTACCTCTTACATGCTAAGTGAGAGCTCTACCATCTGAGCAACGAGCTTTTTCTTGAGTCGAGTTTGAGTCTCTTCTCGGTCTTCTTTCTTCCTAAAGAGTACATTTTATCATTTTATTCACTTTTGATTCATACGCACGGCGCACCGATGTGATTAATAAAACAGAAAAAACCCTAAAAAAGGTAAACTGGGGTATCTTGACCTTCCCTCTCCCCTGTCGTGATCGCTTTCCTCCCCCCTCTGCCTTTGCGGCGCGACGCAACCAAGGGAAGTAGGGGTGAAGAGGGCATGAGACTCACTCTGCAGAAAGGTCGAAGTCGATCATTGGAAAGAGAGAGTTTTTTAGCCGGGCGTAATAGACCTCTAATTGGAGAGGTTGGTCACCGAGGGGAATGAACAAGGAACGGAGAGCGCTCCCTTCTAGAGTTCGTTTGGGAAACTTTTAACAAACGCGAACTCGTGTATTGCATGTATATTAATTTTGATGCGCGTTTGTGCTCTAACCTGCCTATGCCCTAACCTTTCAATGTTGTTTTGTTGTATTCTACCCAATAAACCAGAGTTGTTAGTGTATTAGCCATTAATATATCCCGTAAACGCCTTGATTCCTCCTACCGTAGCTAAATAGGTTTGTGTGTCCATAGAGTTAGATTTGCTGCAGCAGAGATAATTAGTATTATTATATCATTAGTTCCCAATAACACTTACTAGCTGCATTGGTCGATTTGTATGCGCTAAATTGATCTTCAAGGAACAAACTCTTGCCAGTTGCGTTTATTCCTCTCAAATTCGGAAGTTATAAAACTGCTTAATCCTATTGCGACCTATGTCATCGTTCTTTGGACTCCACCCTCAATTAAGACGAAATTCATTAATAAATGTATTCTGAGTTATTCACAATTTTAGCTTCAATTGGCGGGAGTAGGCTTGGTGACCTATTTTCTCTAAAATGGTCGTTGTAGTATAATCAAGGTGCTTATATTTTTTTCAAAGTCGGCTTATTATATTCTTTGGGATAAAAATGGTTGGGCGTGATGAATCCAGTATCTAACTATATATTGGTAATATTTATTTATTCTGTGGCTGATGCCACAGGTCATAGACGTCTCCTTTGTTAACCCATGTAGACTCTTCTTGAAAATAATTGCCATCGAAAAACCTGTGAAGGGTCCTGCATGAGACTTCTATTGGAAAGTGGTGTTAAACCTTTGATCCTTAAAAACGTAGTCTCCTTAGAAATGAAAAATCCTAAATCAGTATAAATAGTACTGGAAGACTTGGTCTAATCTTTCGCCTTTGTTGCTCGGTTTTGTTTGAGTAGTTAAATGAGAAAATTGCTGTAGTTGGTTATGATTTTTAGGTGCTACAACAGCTTTATACAAAGGTTTCGTGGCACTGACTTTCCAAAGGTCTTATTTCTTAGACAATCACAACATTTATTTAATTACGAAAGAAAACTTCAATGGCCGGATCCTTAAACGCACCCAACGTGGTGAAGAACAGAGTGGGGGGAGGGGGGGAGAGAATTCAACCCGCCACATAATCCACATTACTCCTAAGGTTGTTTCGGGAAGCTCTTTCCAGGGACAACCACAGACTATTGTACACACCTGATAGTGATAGTGGTAATGGGACGGGTTTTAAACATTGTATTAAGCGACCGAATTCATGGCTGGCGCCACTTTACACGGCATACGGGGCTACGTTTAAGAGGAACTATCAATTGGGTAGGCACACTATCCCTCCCTCTGAGGTTGTTTACGAGGAAACAGTTTGCGCGCCGCGTCCAAAGACTACCTCAGACGACATGAATTAACGGGTTAAATCTCTCCTTTCCCCCCCCCCCCCCCCCCCCCCCCCCCCCTCCTTCCTTTCTTCACCACGTTGGATGCGTTGAATAATACGGCCATTGTAGTTTTTCTCCCGTTACTATTAACGTTTTTAAGGCCGCAGAGCTCCACCTTTTTATTTAGCAACGTTTATTCTGTGGGTGGAATCCGAACTCGCAACGTCAAGGTTGCCTAGTCGTTGCGTTACCCCCCTTGCTACAGTGGCTTTAGCTAAATGGAATAAAATTAATAAATGGACAAGATTAACAAGTTATAGTTTGTTCGTCGACATATGGTCTCCCAATTGTGCTGATTTTTTTGTTAATTTTATGTGTGGTATGATACTATGAACGTAATATTAGTAAACAAATAAAAGTTTGTGTTTTAGACATGTTTCATCTAAAAGTTGAGATCACTACCATAACGCTGTCATGGTAACATAATTTTCATGACCTTATTCTTTCCTCACGTTTGCCTTACAAATTATAGTCGCGACAGACAATATTTTGGGTCCTTCTATCTTAATATTAAAAATAAATAAATTTCATTGTTTGCAATGTAAATGAAAACATAGACTGCAATTTTTTTGGCGTATTATTAATGTCGTTCGATCGAACTCGTACATGTGAGGGCATTGCGGATTAATATTTTTGCGTGCCGACTCCATCCCTTTGATGAAGTTTTATATGCGCTATGTTTTTATGCACTTGCTACACCCTCATTGGTAAATTTGTCATAAACGGAGAATGGATAGCCGGAATGTTGGAAGAGAATGTCCGTCCATTTTTTTATAGCCTCCATTCAAAACTGATGCGTTGGCGTGTAATCCATTATCGGGCCGGTGACATATTTATACGTGTCCGCTCCGCGAACGTGGTTTGAGCTCACGGAGATACCCGGGCGGGAAAGCGCCCAAAATTATCTCCCTCACGTCTGTGTTGGAGTGCGTGAACACGCATTCGCTACGCAAATTATTTATGAGGTGACGCGACGCGGAGTTAGATCGCGAGTTAGAAACCGCGATTAAAGACGTTTGCTTAGCAAACACGCAAGGATAGTGGTGAACTCCGACGGTCTATTGGGCCAAGCTAAATAAACGTACCACTTTTTATCGGAAACTCGCTTTTTCACCCAAGCATGCATCACGTGATTAACTCGATTCCGTTACCTTTATCTATTCAATCCTCGTACCCGCTTAAATTGGGGATTAAAGGTTCTCTTAGAAAAAGAACTGCGTTTTTTTCATTGATATCCTTTTATTTGGTCTCCTGAATCATTTTTCCAAAAGGATCTTAATTAATTATCGCCTCGAATGCGACATATGTGTACATTTGGATTTAGTTAAGCTGATAAAATTAGATGTCCTGGAATGTATGGAAACCATACAAAATTCCATCAATAACGCCCTCCTGGTTAACGAGCTGTTGCTTTGGCCCCACTATCCTATATTCTCCATTACCGTAAAATCCTTTGTGTAAAATGATGAAGAGAAACGGGCAGTCGAAAGTGTTCAGGGACATATTCATCTATGAACAGTGTGTTCTGGACATGTGATGGAAGGAGTGTTTGACTTTAGAAACCCTGCCCGTCCTCCCCTTCCACCGTTTCCGATCTCAAACATTCCGTAACTCACTCAAGCATACCGCAGGAGGTGGCGCCAGCCATTAATGGGTCGCTTAGTACAATGTTTAAAACCCGTCCAAAAACCAATTCCCTTCCGCCCCTCTCCTTCCACGCTACTCCTTCAAAATCACCTAAAATCCTAAATTTATGAACGTCATGAGTCATTCGGTAATATTTTTTAAGGAAAAGGAATGTAAATCTTGCTTTCCGGTGGCAGCAGTTTTTTCTTTCCGCGTGGCCTGATTCAGGGGGCAGTGTGCGTGCGCCATGGGGACCAAATAAAATAATATACTCTCTTAAAATCCTCCATTGTCCGGCGGGTATCGTGATTTGAAAATTGTGTCCGGAAAATCGATGTTTCCGAGACATATTGGGCTCGCAATCTAGACCCAAATGAGGGCGGTCACGGCGTCCTCGTTCCGATCTCGACCGTAAATCACTCGCTCAGTCCGTCCCAGGTGCCCAGGAAGTGGCTTGTCTCACTCTGGGTGGTCCACGTAATCTCCGCTACTGCTCAACATTTCACCCTATCGCTGTCCTCCGCTCTCTTCCAGAACCTTTAACCTTTTCCCAGTCCTCTTATATTGTGTTCCATATCAGAAAACTCACAAAGAGGTCCTGTTGGATGAACCCTGTGAATAGTGTCGTTTCACACTCAAGGTTACCCCGATGCATTTCTTTTTATCATCCTCAACCGCGACGTCTGGCTCAAAGGAGATTAAATGGATGGGAGTCTTTTCTCGCTACCCTTACTTATCTCGTGGGGGTCTCTACCCCCTTCAAATCCCCTGACTCCTTTCGACGTGGCCGCGTTTGCGCGATAATAAGTTCCTGGTTCAGCCGTCCATTTAATTTCGGTTTTTCTTTACGGTGTTTCCTGGGTAAAGTTTAATCAAGTTTTCTTTATGCTTTCTCTGATACTGATTTTATTCGGCATCGTTGCGCTCGAGTAAGTAGAAGGAAGGTTGTGTTGCAAACACAAGACGTAAACGAAATAGTGACCAACGAAGTTCTCAGGCCTCCGTCTTTTGTATGGGGTACTTCATGGAGTTAAAGTCTAACTAAGGAATGGCAAGGATTCCCTGGCGGAATTCGCCTGGGATTCGTTGCCATTCGTAATGCGGAATATCGGGGATGAGTGATATTTCACCGTGGATTACTGTCCCTACTTGCGTTCTATGTGGGAAACATTTCAAGTTCAGTCCTCCGGACGTCGCTTGTGGTTTTAAACTGTCGACCTCTCTGACCTTTCTTTAGAGTATGCTCTGCTTCCAAAACCCTTGTACAGACGACTATCAACCATTCGCAGCGGCACGAATGAGATAATCGGTTAGCCGACGGCTCTAATAATATTCACTCATGAACATGAGAGAGTTAGGTATATATTTTATTACTCTGAATCCGAGCATCACCTGGTCTATGTGCGTTGCTTTTTGTGTCGATGTTTTTAGGTGGCAAGACGTGAAATGAGATTGGTAAGATAATCAAATTTTTTTTTCGTAACTTCCAAGTAAAATAGAAGTCGTTTGGCAGTAAAAGATCCTATCATTTGCATATTGTACTTGGTCGACCTGTTTCCGTACATACTTATTTACACTGCGAAACTTTGTACTTCATTATAGCTTTGTGATATAATTAAAATTCATATTAGTTAATGTCTCGTAAACTCTGGTAAAATTGCGATGCTCGTATACTTTCAAATTGCGTATATTCTGGATTTCAGTGTTAAGGGCTATTTACCTATATCACTTGTGAAAGCATTGGCTAAGGATAGTAGTAAAAAAGAAGGAAAATACAAAAAGCAAATTTTTCCTCTTTTCTGAAATTGTCCTTTTGAATTTATCTTTATATGAAAAATATAAACAATTGTGGCTTATTAATAATCTACTCGGCTGTCACAAATATTTTATGTAAAAATCGTGTGAAGCCAAATTCCACTTCTATTCCTGCATCTCCCTTCGCGGCCAGAAATGGCTTTGAGTGCGGGAGACCTTAAGGGTGGATTGCAAGAACGAGTTTTTACCGCGGTTTAGACGGTGGTTAGGGAAAATGGCCGAAACCGCGGTTTTTTGCTTGCATGAACGAGTTTTACGTCAGACGCCGTGTAAACCGCGGTTCAAAAGCCGCCAATTCCCGAACCCCCTGCTGGGTAGGTTTAAGCCGCGGTCTGCGTTCGCGAGAGACACCAAACATGGCCGGCCGGCACTTTTTGACGTTCGCGAGGCGGAGGAAATAGAAGAAATTACAGATATTGAGGATGCTGACGTTCCACCGATAAAGATAAACAGATTAATTAGGGACCGAAGTGATCTATTTTTATCATACATCGATTCAGAGTTTGAACAGAGGTAAAGATTTAATAAAGAAGTAACTCATCAGCTATTGGGAGAAACGAACTATCATATCAGACTTTCGACGGACCGCTAGGTATTCCAAGTGCCACCAATTATTCAATTGCTTATGTAATTAAGGTCTTTCGTCACTGCAAGTTTTGTTTTAAGACTTTAGGAGATCAGATTGGTGTTCATGAATCAACGGCTTTTAGGTGCTTAATAAATGTACGCGAAGCTCATTGTGCTCATTGGACCTAATTTACATTTTAAAAGTGAAGTAACGTTAAGAAAAAAGAACGATAAATAGGTTGCGTTTGTACAGTTGATTGATGATTAAATATCGTGCTCCAAATTTAGTGAAATTATCCATTCTTAGCTGTTAACTTATGGGGAAAACCTCTAAATATTTTCGCTAGTGCTTTTCGGAAAATGCATGGAGTTAACACAGAACTAATCCATTTATTAGATACATAATTTTATTAGGAACCACTTCCCTGACATTGATTCTCTAGACTACACGCATATTAAAATTTCCTGCCCAGACATACGTCAATATAAAGGGATATTATTCAATCTGCGTACAAATAATAGGTTGAAAATAGGGTTATTTATTCATTTTTTTGGCGTTTAATGTTCACTCGACACATACATAATCACAAGACGTACAATCAAAAAATATAACTACAAAAATAAGGAATAAACTGGTTACAGCCACAAAAATAATAACTTAACTGCCTTGATAATTAAGTCACTTCACAAACAAATTCTTCGCTTCTTTTAAAAAGTTTTCTTTCCTTGCATAAAAGTCCAGTTCATTGAAATGCATTACACTTTTGGGTTGTTGGCATTATACTTTCCACAAATATCTTTCAATTCCTCCTTTTCCCTATCTAACGTGGTCGCGTAATACGCCTTACTCTCTAGTATTACATACTCTGATATAATAGAAATCAGGAGCAGCTTCTCTTCCAGCGAAAAGTTTTCGTTTCGTCCACTGCACATTTTCACTAGATACTCACACGCATCCAAACTGAAGTTCACGGTGTTTATTTACGTCGCTAAGGAGCTTACAATTGCTTTTCGGGAAAAAAATGACAGTAGTCAGCGTTGCCACATAATCAACAACGACAGGCCGCGGTTTTTATAGACCGCGACGAAACCTTGTTTATGCAAGCGGAAGGAAGATCGCGTCCAGGCCGCGGCTCATGAAGACGCCGTCTAAACCACGGTTTGAGCCTCGTTCTTGCAATCCACCCTAAGAGTTTTACGCGTGAAAAGGGCTGATCCTGACGATTGCCCGCCGGTTCGGGCCGCAACCGAATGTCGCTTGATGATGGCGCGGCACTTAGGGGCGCAGACGGCCGCGGGGGGCTCGGCAGTCCGCGCTTGTGTGTCTGCCTTTCAGTCAGTCGGAGGGGACGAGGTGCGTGGGGTTGAGGTAGGGCCGGCGGCAGAGGGAAAAGGGGCGGCCTGGCACGGCCCTCGGGTATAACAGCACGCCGGCATCGATCTGAACCCACCGCCAACTGAATTCCCCCGCCTCCCGCACCCTCCTCCAGTCCCGACTTTTCCGATGCCCCACCCGATGGGGGTGATGCGCAAAATCCCGCCAATATCAGCATTTGACGTGGCAAGGGGAGGGGGAAGAAAAAAAATCAGGAAAAATATCCCTCTCCTCTTTCTCGAAACCACGAGGAGATCCCTGTGGAGCATCGTCGCAATCACGCTCCGCTACCGCCCGGATCCCCTTCTGCGAAGCTTCGCCGAAATGCGTCCGGGGCAAAATCGAGTTAACGGAGCAGCCCTTATATAGGTACGTAATATCCATGATGGAGCTTGAGGTTTTCGGTTAATTGCACCGTGAAGGAACGATTTGCGGGCGGTTATGGGCGGTAGGATAGACAGGGGAATAGAGAGAGCTGTTGGGAGTGCGATTGAAGAGCTATTATCGGAAGAGGTTTTGAAGTTCGCGGAAGGCTGTTGATGATTCGAGCTTGTAGCTCTTTTTGGAAAACGATGTTTCAATTGGCAACACACTTAGCTTCAAAGCCTGCGGGAACAGGCCATTTGATCGAACGAGTAAATGCGAGAATGCACCTGCCCTGATTTTTTGCCTAAAAATACCGGAGTATCCGGTAAAAGTCATTTTTTATCTTGAATTTTTAATCTCTTAATTATTTGATAATGCATTAAATACTCGCTTGGTCATTCTTTTCCATGCCTCGAGTAAATCGTCCTTCGCAGGGTTTTCATTGTGAGCTGGAGAATGACATCGGCCCAAAGTAATGCTTGATAAAAAGAGTTGAGGTCCTTGCCCACGAAAGACCTAATTCCATAAGTAAGCGATTTAACATGTCTCGACCTCATTTCAGAAAGAAAATGTTTCCTGATGACCTTTTAAAGTAATATTTGTGCTCTCGGAGAACATTTGATACGTAGGTGGGATTATCAGCAATTTAGCTAATCTTTGTTTACCGTAGAAGCTATGGCGTTATGTGCTGAAAGGCTGCTATCGAGGCTGGGGACTGTGCAGTGTTTGTATGTCAGGAGAAAAAGAAAGGGAGCAAGTTACCTTTGTTTTCGCAAAATGCCTCTCGACCCGAAAATCCGGAATGAGCGAGCCATATCATTGTGGCGCTGTGGTTCGAAGATACGCATATTACACCCTAAGATAATGCACTCGCTGATCCGCAGCTGGAATCCACTTTGCTTTGACTGTTGGTTCGTCTTTTTCTTCAACAATACTGAACACGTGCTAGACCCTTACATATTTGAAAGGACGTTACCCACTCTGTCATGAATGAATTGCCGGGCGACAATTATTTACATTAATGAATTGCTTTTTAATTTAAGTTTGCCCCGTTTTTTACTACCCGTTCTTTTATTCAAGAATAAATATTGGGCGGTCTATTCTTATCATCCTTTTACAAAATTGTTTCCACGCTTTCCATTCCATTATCACAGCTATAATTAACCCTTTAATAATGAGAGAAGAAATGACTGGGCTTCGTAGGTTTTTACAAAAGTAAGGTTTCCGCGGTGAAAAAATCATCTTGACGATGACCCTCTTAAAGTTAATTGATTTTTTCTCTGGGAATATCCTGCTATTGTGCATATAACTTAAGATTTTTCGTAGCTAGTTCGCAGTTCTATATTTCGTAGGCTTTATCACGGAAGTAGAAAGCATGAAACAGGTATGGAATGGCTTTATTTATTTTTGTGAAAAATTAGTTACTTTCATGGCTAAAAACTGAAAATTAGTCAAGTTTACTTCTGTCGGTAAACTGCCATTCATTAGTAACTGTGCTCTTTTCCTTCAATTTTACGAAAACAGAGTTATGTTGTAGTTGTGCCTTAAATGGCTTCATACCTGGTCCCAGTAAAGAAAATAGTGATATCCCGTTCGCTTGTTGGATAACGCAGTGAGGAAACTGTATTATTTCGGTGCTAAATATTGTATTGAAAATCAATATTTCACTTCATTTACGGCCCCATTTCGCCAAGTCAGTGGCCCCGTTTCGTTTTCCAGATTCTGCCAACTCTTGCGTCCAAGGATGCAATCATAGTGCCACTACTCCTTGCTGTGGAAAGGCTGTCTTTAGATCAATGCGTGCGCAATTCTTGGAGGAGATGAGAAAAATTGACTTGCGAATGAAAAAAGACCAATTTGTGCCTGGAAGATAGTTGATGCCAAAGGACTCGTTATATCTGGCGGGTTCCTGAAATTTATTTCCGACCTTTGTCAAGTGGAAGACTTAAAAAACTTCGAAAGATGAATAGTACGCACCGGTAGCTATTCACTCTGGCATCAGAAGGATTTGCTCGAAGGAAGAACTGAAAAACACGGACAAAAGACCAATAGCTCCCGGCGTTCATTGAAAATTTGGTAATGAAGGAATATAGAGGCCAATGTGATTCAAGTTCTTCTTTGCGCGAGTAAAGAAAACTGCGAATATCCTAGCTCCGGCTAGACATTTTTCGCAATTTCTTTTGTCGAGAGACTGGTCTAACTTTTTCCGTTCAAGCTCTTCTTTTTTCTGATGGTGAAAATACTGCCATGGCTCGAGAAGCGTCTTTTAAAGCTCAATGGGAAAGAAGGAATGCACGAACAGTGATACAGTGAATGCTAGGACGTTGACGGCACCGTGCGGATGCGGATGATGGGGGAGAAAAATCATTACGAGGGTGTAAGGAAGGGAGAATGGTGGAATGGAGAGAGGCATTGGGGTGGAATAGGGAAGAGGGGGTGCACACATTAGCAAGTCTGAGGTGAATGGCCTCTAGTGCACGCACGTATAAACCCTTCTCAGTTGACGAATGTGGTAATGAAATATGTCTCCTGCTTTACGTGATGTGACTGAAATCCTTAAAATAGGAAAAGATTCACCTGGAATCAATGTATGTTAACATTAATGGTCACCTGCCGCACCCCCATGCAGAGGCTTGCGTAGTATTATGTTTGCAGGGCATAGAAGTAGGTATATATAGGTAGGTAGAGAAATAGGTACACTTACATATATAGGCTTACATACGATTCGTAGTTACCTCCATTTCAGGAATTAATTTTAAGCTGAAAAATTGCCATTTGGATTCCATCAGCATTTACTCCCGAGCAACGACAGGACATCCCTGGACGCCTGCTACGAAATCCCATTTTGATAGCTTTTGTCTAACGGCTACTAAGATGGGACTGGGTATACTTTCGAGTGATTTTACTAGAAATATAATGGATTGGAGCCTTGTGTGGAATGTCATTAGTTTGAAGAGAAGTTTTAATCCGTTTTTTACACAATTCCTGTTGTTCTTTTTACTTTAGTAGAGATTTATTTCTATTTCATTTCATATTTTCCCCGGTGTCTCTTATTAATTTGAAAAATACGAGTTGTACCTTTTTCTAAAGGCTATTTTTTTATGATTTAAAGTTGCAGGTTTAACTCAATGGAACTCACATACAGGAAAGAAATTACAATTTGGTACGTTCCACTCTATTTTATTGCTGTCGACTATGGCTTCAAGTCATACAACATCCACCCTACAATGTGTAGAAATTCTGTAAAATAGTGAGGAAATTACCAAATAGTAATTTTTTTCTGCTATTTTTTAGAAAATACTTTTCTTTCCTCTAGTTAGTTTACTCTTGGATGTGATGGTTGAGTGTATTACTTGCAGCCTTTCATGTTCGGATGTTTAGATAATTTAATGGAGTCTCTGACACTAAAGCCGAACACCGCCGTTGTGCCATAGCCTATTTTGCAATCATGTAACTGTAGGTGTATAAGCCACATCTTGTCGTGAAAACCACGAATGGCCCACCGGACGAGGAAGAGCTGGAAGAGTGGCAACACTGTTCGTTAGCTGGTCGAGAGGGGAAACGCATAGGACTTTCATTTTTTTGCGTGGAAGTATTCCCCTCGACATGAACCCGACAAGTGGAAGAGGTAAGAGCGAATGGGGAGCCGGGAATTAAAAAGAGGGGATGGTAAAAATAAAAGACGGGGGAACAGTGATCCCTCTCGTACGTATCGTTCCATTCTCACCCGACAACCCATTTCCCGGACTGGCTTAGGGACAAAAACTACATTCGTCGTGAGTAGTGACATGTACACAAGTAGTAGGTATCTTGGTGGGGACTGTTAATCCTTGGACACACTACCTTCCTTGCCTTACTGCGTTTCGATCACTCTTATTCTCTCTTGATCTTCTGCCATCGCCATTTGGTTACAGCGTGACCCGAGTCTGAAGTTCGAAACTGTAACGATCAGAAGTACTTGCTGGTCTCGTACGGATACATTTTTACATTTTTCTGGATTGCCAAGTCTTCCGCTTATGTATCATTTTTCGTACATAGCATAAGAAAAATTGAAAATCAAGTAAGGAAACTGATAAGAAAACTTTGACATTCCCAGTAAAAGGTAGATACGTGGGATGCTTTCATTCACATGCGTTTAAACCTTCTACTCGTCACGAAAGTTATATTCATGTTCGGAGGATTGTTCAGGAAGTTTTAGTTGTCCACGTGTAAGAGGCATGGAGTAGATCACCTGGTTCGGGAAATAAACAAAGATAGACATGGTGTGGAAACTGTTTAACCTTTCGGAGGAATGCGATCAAGACGGGAATAGTCGAATAGCAGATGCTCCACGGGATGTTGGAGGGGATTTAGAAGAGGAATGTCTAGAAAATAGGAAAATTGGAAGGGGGCTGCTTTTGACGGAATGATAAGGAGCGGAGACTGGAACCAGTCCTTTCAGCGGTATGAATGAAATGAGTCACGGTTATTCCTAAGTGTTGTAAAGTCCATAAGGATGTGTAATATTTTTCAAATGCCTTTTAAATATGTTTTCCGAATGCGTCAAAATTCTCCATTATTTTAATGCAAAGTTTTCATTCCCTCTCCTTGGATAAGAATTCCAGAAATTCGCTACATTGAAGATGACTTCGGGCGTGCGTTACTGTACGTTGATTAAATGCACCCGCGGCGTGGCCCCAGATTGCCTCGTGCTTCAAATAGGCGGAAATTAGTATCCGAGGAGGGTTATTTTTCTAAGTGCTACGAACACACTCTCGAGAATAGCGTTCGCACTCGAGAGAGACTTCATTCATGTTTGTGTCCCTCCGTGTTTTAATAATACGGGAGCGGACGACGCGTTCTTGGGCGCACGAGAGGTAAGGAGAGGTGAGGTGGACGACGGCTCCCTCCGCAGCTTCCCCCATCTGTGAGTGCCGAGGGTCCTCCAGTGCACCCCTCCCTCCATCCGTCTGCGATTCTCGACTGTGGGGAAGCTCGAAACGGGCGCCGAGGGGTTGTACGAACGAATGTATTGAAGCTGTTGGGGTGTTTCGAGTGGCGGTTGTCGATTCTCTTCTTTTTTATCTTTGCCCAGTGGGAAGAGTCCATGAGGGTGGTGGAAGTCTCCACGAACCGATGGTTTAGAAATGTCGCCTGGAGTGAAATTTCCGCGTCCCCCCAAAATGCGAGCATCAATTGCCTCCCCCGAAGTATGACGATTTGAATAAAATTCAGTTACCCCCCTTCTGATTTGCGCTCTCTTTACATATGAATGGAATAGTTTAAAAATGAAGGATCTAACTCCACTTAGGCAAGTTCAATTTCTGTATCGTCAACATATTTTATCCACGTTTGTTGATCTTTAGGCTTCCCATGACTCTATATATAAACTATAATTGTACCCGTGCGTGTATTTTCCTGTTTTCTTGCGGTCTAAAATTATCATATATTTTACTCTAATTTCAGCTTTCTCCCATTTATCATCGTTTTCTACATTTCGTAGGGAAGCTATAAGACAAGTGCTCTTGTCTGTGTAATAATATTTGGGCATTCATTTCTTCGGCCTTCATTCTAAGAAAAATAATTGTTTCTTGTGCAAACTTGGCGGAAATATATGTGAAACGCGTTGAGGAAAATTATGGTGATGATATTGATTACGTCGCCCAATGACGACGCCCCATTACGTCTTTATATATTCCTGTAAAATTTATCAACACGTAGAAATTGTCAGATTTTGTTTGATATAGTTCATTCCTTTCTAATGTTAAGATGCTGGAAATATACTGATGAGCCCTACGAACTCATCTGCGTATCACCCAGTAAGAGAGTGAGCCAGTGCATACTCCTTATGTCCCGATTGAGCCATTGAAATGCGTGAAGAATTTTTCCATAGAAAAAGGACGTCATAGAGAAAATAAGGAGGCAGAGTGGATTGATGGGTCGGTGAAGCAATTTGAACCGAATAGTTACCGAAGGCCATTGTAGAGGGATGAATTCTAGGATTGCTTGGAAGAGTTTTAATGAGAATAGATCGTTTAAATTGATATGAAGAAAAGTACTTGGTGCGTCCAATTGTAGGTAGAAGTTATGAAATGAGGTAATTTTCCGAAAGGAAATGATACTCTAAAACCTATATATAATAGTAGATATAAAAGTTGCCGGTAGTGAAACTTATTTCTTTTGCCGAAGAAGAGTCATGAGATACAAAGTAGGTCTTAATTCGCAGAAAAATATTGCGGTGTGTAATATAAATGTATCATAGGCGTGACTGAGGTACCAAATATATATGTATCAACTTCGACGTCTTCAGAAAGTTTATCACCAACTTGCTTGATACACACTTCCTGATTTCCCAGAGAGGATCGTAGTTATTCGGACTAATGGGAACCCCGGGTATCGTTTGATATATTTTTTTGTCGCCAGACTTGAGCTAGAATCATTCAAATTTTCCCTGTGCTTTTCGCCTCTTTGTTGCTTTGAAGCCAATGGCTTGAAATACCAAAAAGCCACTCTTGTGGTTGACTACTGAGATTTTATCGTCCTGCTCGATCCGCCATGCCCATTTTGGAGTTCCGGGAGAGGAGACCGTTGATTGCTTTCCTTAATTAAGTTCTATCGTCGCAGCGACTCGGGCCGCGTGATACTCTCTTCGTCGCTTTTCTCTCGCTATCTCAATTCATTCCGTACCCCTTTCATCTTTCCACCATCCCTGCCCCGCAGCCATTTCGATTCTACAACGCTGAACAGTACGTCGCTTCTCTTCCTATGTTTTCGTGTCACGAATCGGTGGTCTTCCCGAGTATAATGCTCTCGATCCGGAAGCATTACTCTGCATGTCAAAAATTTGGTGTTCCTGAGAGTTCGAGACAGCCGACGCCTTTCATTGTTTATCTGATTTGTGGCCTTTTTCCATCCTGGGGATCCTGTGATTGTTGGGGCTATCGTAACCTTCTTTAGTGGCCGCGTCCTTGTAGTTGTAATTTGCTGATCGCCGAGGGCCAAGGTCCTTAACATGAATTTGATAATAAGCGTTTAGCTTATTATGAATTGAATCAGCAGAGAAAAGATCTAGAGAAACCCGATGTCGGGATTGCCTTTCTCATGGTTTAAAGCGACAAGATATGTGTTCTTGTCACCGATATACCCATCCAATCATCTAAGTAAAGTAATTCAGCTTTCATTACATTACTCTTTCATGGAACCAAAAATGTCGGAAAAAATCTGCAGCCACAACTGTTATGAGATTCATCAGTGTGGGAAACATGTAACCTTATCGCAGGTCTCTTACGGTATTGCAGTGGGTTTACAGGCAATATTACCATTCGTATTTGCAAATCACGCCAGTCGACATCGAACCTCTTTAAGTGCCCGTGGTGGTAACATGCTTCCTCGTCTCATTCTGCTCAATTTGTAGCGCTCCACCAATACGGTAATAGTATTCTCCCTTCTATTCATATGGATGAGAAAACATTCTACTCGGCAGGAAAAATTAAGTCATCACGTACCTCCTTCTCGGTCCTTTGGACTGTCCGTCCGTTGTCTCCCTCTAATTTCTTCCTCCGTTTCTCTTTCGCCGTCTTACTGTAGGTCTCATTCTTGCCAGTTCGTTTTCATAAAATGAAAAGTTACCCTACTTCCGTTTTCCCTATCATGCGAACTTCGGTACATAAATAGAACGACTTCTCTTTTTTTCCGACGAAATTATTAGGAGTTTATCTTCTTTGGGCTAAATACTATTCGTGTTAGGTCTTCCTTGGGTGTCTTTCAGTTGTTTATATATTGTATTAAAATAATGGTAATATCAAGTTGGGGGTTTATATGAATTTGGGGATTACAGTTCAAAATTATGATACAGCCTCTTGACAACCATTTTTTGAATCAAGCATTTAAAAGAATCCAAGTTTTAAAGTTTCTGTAAACATTAACTTCGTACGAAACTGATATTTGCACTATGGAAAGATCTGTCCCCATAGCTAGAATGTGTAATCTTCTCATATCCCATCACTAGGTGAACTCCGCCTTTACCTATTGAAATCCATCCTTTGCGTCTATCTCTGTGAATGTTAGATAAGATCCTGCGTATTCACAACCCCGATTAAAAAAGTTAGGGTAGGGTTATTGGGGAAAGTTGCATACGGTGACGCTGTGAACGTGAGTTAATATCCCCCTCCTCAAGTGATGTCGTAGAAAAATGCTGGGTGGGGCTTCGCTCCTAACTTAATTTAGCCTGGAAAAATTGGGCAACGGTGTTAATTCGCAGCGTTTTCAACGCTCGTATAACTCCGTAATTTTCGCTTATTAAATTTTCTCCCACTCCGCGTCCAGCGGTCTTTCTCCACGCCCCCTATCACTTCTATCTCATGCCGCCCTCTCACCCACCATTCGGACTTCCCATGAGTTCTCCAACCCCTACCCTTTACACTTCTTTGGCGAAGTTTTGATAAAAATATAAACGCTGGAATAGTCCTAGTTGTTCTTTGGCGAGATTAAAATTTTGAATTGCTCGGTGACTTGGCAGACCTGCAGAAAAATGCCACATTAAAAATTTGAATCCAGACTGGTACATGTAGATTATACAAATATATTTTCAACGTGATTTTATTTGTTTGAAGGTGGAAGTTTTCAGATTAGCGGAGGTGTTTATGGCCGAAAAGTATTGTATTTCTGAATGAATGACATAAACGAAGCTGAAGAGAGAGATGCCGTTGCTCTTATATCACTGTTTAGCCTAAATATTTTGTTCTGACGTGCTATGCGTTTTTATTTTTGTAATATTTCGAAAGATTAGGTAATATCAAGCTTTTGCGTGCTTTAGTTAATTTGGGTCCCTTGAATAAGCTCAGATTTCAGGAGAGGAATACATATAAAGGAGATGATTTTGGTTCGACGACCTTGATTTTCATCTTTTGCTGCGTAGGTACGTAGGCACTAGGTCTATATAAATATGAGGTAAAATAGGTGCGTTTTTACTTAATAAATAAATTAGTACGTAAATTTTCGATCAATGGGCCTCTAGTGTTAATCTGGGTGATACATCTTGATACCACCGACCTGACCCATGTTGCTTGATTTTACACATTCACCCCTTAGATCGCGAACATCTCGCATCTTAGCGATGGTAACAAATTTTAATTCCAATCCTACTGCTCGAACCAATTTTCGGACTGTGGAGTATTATTATTTCTTACCTGTTTGTTACGATTCAACTAAACTTTCGAGAGAAAATAAATCAAGAAAACCAATTTTTCAGACTCATCGATTTCACAAAGGATTGGCACAGTAGTATTGAGTAAGGTAGAGTGTATGGCTTCAGTTAATTAGCCCAGCAATCAAAGACTTACGATTGAGTTTTTGTCGATGGTGAAGTAGACTTTGTCCAGATGAAATCATTGAGGCCATATTTTAGGAAGCGTAGGATGAAATGACGTCGTCAGGACTGGTCTTTTTCCCTCAGCGGTAGACTGGTAAAGAGGCGCTCCGTGTAAGGGAATGAAAAGGAAGGACACTATCCTAGGATACGATAGCGGCCTTCTGCATCCGTCTTAAAACCATAACGCAACTGCTGGTCGTAATGTGTTTTGAAAAAAAACTCGGGGGATTTTGCTCTCTTCTGGTTCAGTTGCGTTTATTGAACACGTTTTATCCCATTTAGCATTAGCGTTCTTACGGTAGGTGATACGTAGGAGGCAAAAGAGAGATAGTCTTATCATTATTTTCTAAAGTCATCGGAAACTAGTCATGGAAAGAGTTCACTCATAATCTGTAAGCTCTTGCGTGTATTTTTGTATTTTTTTTAAGGGAATGGCTTATATTCGGTTAACGAGGTAAGAATGGTGCCCTAGTTTCACGAATAGCGCTAGCGTGCCTTGAACTGCGTGTGTTTCTGTTTGCCCTCCTCTCGATACCCAATTCCTCCCTCCCCCTCCTTCCTTTCAACTACCCTTAGGAGGAAATTCCTCCTCCTACACGCCCTCCTCACCCCGAGTTCGTCGTACCCTGAGCAAAGGAGAGGGAGGTGGTCGGGGGGGTTGGAAGGACAGAATTTTACGACCGCGGCAAGGCGTAAAGCTGTATATTGCGAGAGATAAACAAAAGAAGGGCAGCACGAGGCGACAAGGAACCCCGTCCGTGGAGACGTGACCTAACGTTCGAGACTCGTTTGAGGCGCCGTGCCGTGGATCGGGTGCGGTGGGAGGGAAAAAGTTTACCCGTCGGTAATATCTGGATTCCGAAGGCAGTTTTGGATGCGGGGAAATGCTTGCCATCGAGGAACCTGTCAACAACGCGACCCATGGGTGTGATCACGCATGCTATTTAATAAAACACCTGCTGAGGCCGCAAGGAAAATAAGGCATTTACCTCCACTTAATGAAATAACAATGTTATCTTTACTAATCGCGTTAAGGGAATAGAGTTTTTTTGTAGGAGAGAATATTATAGTACTTCTATGTTCAGTGTGATCCTATGACTTTTACCTGAATACCTAATCTGTTAATGACTCACATATTTGGGACCAGTAATTTAAGGCAGCCGTGGTGGACAAGTCGATAAAGCTTTCCCTGTCAATCAAAATTAAGAGAGCTCGAATCACGCTAAAATCATGAATATTGTATTTGTTCCAGAGTTAATATTAGACACTGCGATATAACGGTTACCGTCGGAGCATCTTAAAATCCAAGTCTGTTATTTTAATTTTAACTGTAGAGGGCAAACTTTGTGAATAGATTTCATGAAAACTATCATGCTGAAAATCATCAGTCTGCGTTTTATATTCAACCCTCGAAATAAGATAATATTTTATTGGGTTACATCTCTTTTTCTTCTTTTGGATAACGATATGAATACTGAATTATTTAATTTAGCTTTTTTCTTTTCTATTTGATAGAATTATTAATACTGATTGGGAAGGTTATTGCCTGCATTTTAAACCCTCAAATTAAAACTTTTTACTCAATATTTCTCCGCTCCAGTGCTCTATAGAGGTATCCATGTTTAACCCAAAGCTTTGCTGTTGCGTTAAATTAATTATTTATGAAAATCTTAAAGCTCCACTAATATAGACCACGGACTTAGAATAATCTTAGATATTGGCATAGGGCAATTTGCGTCCTCTGGTACAATGTCCGTGATGGTACCGAAGAAATCGTTTATTTTTTCGTAATTTGAAACTTCGTTAGGAATGACGTAGTTGGACACTTGGCTTTGGTTAGTTAGTTAGGCTTTGGACACTTGGAAGCTTCATAATTTTGGAGAAGTTTCAAGAGTTCATTTATAATCGAAAATTTTTATCTTTTAATATTTCTTTTTGTTTTTCCATTTCTTGAGTATTTCAATATAAGAGCTAAACTCTTATATTGAAGGAAGTTATTCAGGGGAGACAATCGACAGCGTAGATCATTAACGAGATTTTAGAATAGTTGGGTAATTAGGTAGAGAAAAGATTTTTCAGGGAACGGAGGAAGGGCGGAGAGAATACCCAGCATTAACCTGCTCTGACGGAAATTTGTCAGTAGGAAGTTATCTATTTCTTGTTTTAGATAGCTGTTTTTTTCATCTTAATTCGGGGGTTTCCGTTTCGGAACAGAAAGGAGCTTCTATGATGTTATTCAATGATGTAATATTATTTTTTCGACAGACGACGATATTAATCGAAAAACGAAAACTTTCTCCCTTTTCCGGAACGCCAGGGAAATGAAACCAAGGTGTGGTTTGAGGAGTGGACGTGATTGATGCTTGAGCGTTCGTTCGGGCTCCGGAAGGTCGAGGAGTCCCTGGCGCAGTGACCGCACGCTCGCTCGGGTGGCGAAGAACCGCAATATATCATCGCCGTACTACGTAGAATGTGATCCGCAAACTCCATCCGGCAGTGGACATCGCCCGTCGAAGACGACGCGAGCCCCCGTGCATGTAGCGCCTGTCATGTACCGTGTTGACCAATTTTAATCTGATATCTCTTGTCATTTTTGGTCACCACTGGAACTACCGTTTGGCATGCACAATTGCAATGGAAGGACTGCGAATTGGTCCGCATTAAACTCAACGAAGTTACCCTCTTATGTGCTCATCAATGCAGTTTTTTTGTATAATTCTCAAGTATTATTCTTGCTTTGGTTTTGCATATCCGTCGATAACCGCCATTATGGCTTATGGCTAAGCAATCACATGATGACTAATTTTGCTCTGACCTCGTTGGCAGTGGCGCTGTGCGCACATATTTGATAGCTTCGTGATATCGTTTGTAAGGCCGACATTATGTGTTCTGTCCAAATCTAGTTCCTTTTTAGAAATTCCTACGGACATAAGGCTTCCCTCTGGATTTACTGGTTAAAAGTACTCGGCGGTGTATCCAGGGATCCTGGTTCTAGTCTGTCTGTCCAGATAAATAATTTTTCTCTATAGAATTCTTGTCGTGATGGAAGGGTATGCGCTTTCAAGATGGCAGAAAAATGTATCCCTCATGATGTTAATGTGTATGTTATGTTTGTCAGTATTTCATGTCATTACTTCGTAGTTGTTTTACTTGGGCGAAGTACACTTGAGATCAGTCAGACGGCCAAAAATGACTGTAGATGATAAATATTTTAGATCGTTTCCTATTTCCATTGTTTCAGCGTCAAATTACTGGTCTCAATCACCAATTGATAGATAACGTGTCCATAAATTATACTTCTATACAAATATTGGTTCTTGGGAATTTTCATTACGCGAAAAACTATTTTTCAGGATTATAATAGATACTGCTCGTTCCATTTCTTTCCTAGCCTGTTGACGGAATGGACGCGTTAGAGTATTTGCCGAGTGAATCACCTGCATAAAGCTTAATGACTGTGTACTTATTTTGTGGAATTTTTCCATAGTAATAAAGAGATAGAAAATTGTGAATTCCAGTGCTTTATTGTCGGTACTACCGATTTCAGCCGTTAGGCCATCATCAGGTATATAATCACCTGCATAATCCGCACATAATCACCTACTTAATACAGGAACATCATCACCTACATAATCACCACATATATCACCTTCGTTATCAAATATGACTCCCTCCATTCCCCCTCCTCAGTACCGGCAATGAGTTTCGTTCCCGTCGAAGGAGTTTAGGTATCGAGGCCAGCCTTTAAGTATTGCACCGAATTGGTTCAGTACCTTACTCCGTTCGGTTCGTTTGCTCATGCAACTCTGTTTGCTTTAGGCTGAACATGTAAACATTATTTAGCTACTCTTGTCTTCTTAAACGACAGTATTCTCCTTTTTCTATTTTCTGTGTTTGTATGACTGAAAATTGCGTTTTGGTTTGGGGCAAATACCGAAAATAGACATACTTCTAGTAGGAAGGGATTGAAATTTTGAGTGTTGGCGTAGGAAAGCCGATAATAATTTCCAGCTTATTCGCGGAAATATAGCTAGCTTTCCTTAGCTTTGTTGAGTAGATGTGTAGTAGGGAGGATGCAGCATGACTGCAGACTTTTTGCGTCTATTACTCGAGGTCTGTGATGCTGAGTCTGTTGGATGTAGGCAGTGCTTACCTTTAACGCAAGTCTTATCTATGCATACGTAGAACATACACGTCGTAACACTCGGAAGCGGCTCAAGTTATTTGCCTAACCATTGGGTTTATAAGTTTGGCAGCCCTATTATTCCGTACTTTTTTTTGTTTTCGCTATCCCGCTTTAAGCCCTCAGACCCTTCTCTAGTTCTCCGACTTTCTCTATCCAATTCTGTGCCGTTGAATTAGTCCGCTCTCCCGTTGCTCGTCGGAGGTAAACCCTTCCGTCCGTCCCTTCGCCCTGCTATTCATCCGAACGAATCCTTCCTTCCCTGCTCATTGAGTCGGGTGGGAGGGCAGAGGGATCCGAGGGACGAGCGAGGGCGGGAAATAAATTGAGCGGAATTTGGGTTCCGCCCAGTTTATTCCCAGACAGAACAGGGGCGGGCACTTGGTCGAAATGTTCCCAGTCCCATGTTTCATCCCTGAAACCATTCAACGTGCTTCAAGGTACACGCACGAGAATTAGGGAGACTAAATACTCAGGATCCGAAGGGAAAGACCGTAGCATCAGGCCAATACGTTGGCATTTACGAGTGTAATCCTCATCGCGTGCAGCGAATAGAGTTCCATATCTATTACATAAAAAGTGGAGCATTTTTGCCTACCTTCCGCGAGTGCAGCATTTTTGGGCGAGGGCGACTAGAGGTAGTGTTACGTCCTGGCATGTTGAAGGAGGTCAAGGAGAAGTGGCAATTGGCAAAATGTCCTGGAATGCTGAGGTCGTCGGAGGAGGAATGGTAAAGAGACATTTTATGTCGGAATGGCCTTATGGCGAACGAATTGCACCGAAATGGGCCACAGTTCGAGATAGCGGAGTACTGCGTTGTCCTTAGGGTCACGTCTATGAATCGAGGTCAAGGACAGTGAAATACCGATGCCTGGGATCCGATAACATTCAAAGAGATTCATTCCTCTACATTCTACCGCTGATACCTTACACAGTAAGGATCTGTTTTTAACTAGCATGAAGCATGTTTTACGGAAGAAATGAATAACGAGTGTACTTAAGAGGCGAAGACTGCATCGAATCCGCGACAGCCGCAGTAATTACCTCTATTCTTTTTGGATCAGAATATTTATTCGTGCGCTGCAGTGGGTATTTAGAAATGGAAATAGAATTTGGCGACGGGTATTTAGAAATTAATTTCTGTGTGGTCAAATTTATGAGGTTAAAGTTCTGCGTAATATTTCGCTTATTTTTTTTTAGCTAGCTATCAAATCCTCTCGAGTTTCTATCATCGGTGACTTCTCTTTCAAGTTCTCCATTAGAGCTATGCGTATTTGTAGCAAACCACTACACAGGAAGGGAATATCGTGCGAAAATGATCTCAGAGGATTGATTTGATTGATAGTCGTCCACTAAATAGGCTGGCAGCGTACTGTATATCCATCCTTACTTAGTTGTTTCATACTGGATTCTATTCTCGTATTTATTTGGAATTTCTTTTCGTATCCCTAACATACAATGCAATCACTACTGTGGGGTGGCTGGAATGGAGGAGAAGCAAAGAATTAAAAGCGGAAAAGTTGCGGATGATGGAAGATTTTGGAGGAGGTGTAGTGAGTGAATGGATCGGATAATAAGGACTAGTGTGTTTTGAAAGACTTGGTATTTTCATACTAAGAGTAATGGATTAGCATGAACGAGGGAGAAGAACAGCCAGTTTAGAAGCCAGTAGAATAATGAGAGTAACTGCCAGTAGAATAATGAGATTAGGAAGTGTGAATAGCTGAAGAACTTCAAGTGAAAGATATTTTTTTGTGCTACGTGAAATGTTTAGAGGATTTTAGAATATTTCAGTTTCCATGCAAACCTGCATTCACTATTAGAGTACTAAAAGTAGTCAAAATGCTTTGCGTTTTCTGCCACGCCAATAATTTGAAATCCGAGCTAAAATAGTTTCTAAAATGGTTTTTTAATTTGTTTGTAATCTGTACGTGTAAGGAAGGGAGAAATTGAAGAAAATTGATGACATACGAGGATAGTGTTCTGAAGCCGTTTCTGGTTAGAGATTTAAAGTTTAAATGCCTGAAAAATTGTGGGAAACAGCGATGAAGGGAGGGCGGAACGGTGGAGAAAACAAAAGGCTGGCGAATGTGCGCGGTTGGTGGAAGAGAGGGAGGAAGGGAGAGAGAGAGAGTAGGGAATAGAAGGGATGTACGAGGGGCAGCGGTGAGGCTCGACATTGTTCGTTTGCATCAATCTCGGAAACAGGTTGATTTGTTTGGATCATGTCGGCGAGCTCGAGTGAGGCTGTCCGCGATCCTCCCCGGTTTTATGTCCGCACTCCAGTCGAGTCACTCTCCGAGAGAATAAAAAAAATACCGTACGCATGGTCATTTTTCATTCGATTTCCTTGTTTTACACTCATGCCCTCCGCACCCTTAATCTAATCTCCCGTCCGGAACGTTCTCCCATCTGTTTTGCCTCTCGTCTGTATGCTTAGTTGTGAGCGCGTTGTTATCTTAGCATAAAAGTAAAATTGCACTGAATTCCATTCTTTCAGTTTAAACTTGTGTCATCGTACTTGTATTTTTCACTGCCCAGCATACGTAGCGTTAAAACTGTGATCAGCCTATGGTCCATTTTTTACAAGTTATAGAGTTTGAAATTCAAGTAAAAGTGAGTAAAATTGTACATCGGTTTGAAATACCGAATGCCCACTTTCTCATTACTACTTCTTGAATGGCGCCAGAATCATTTGGGTAACTTTGCACTAATTTTTCTTTGGTTTTCTGATAGCATCTTCGTTCTATTGCATCCAGACCTTCTTTTATTCATTAAGTTTTATTTGTCTATTATGGCATATAAATGGGAAAGAACTTGAATTTCCGGATCTCTTTCTATTTCATTATGTTACCCAAATCATCTCTATTAGCGAACTGGAGAAGAATATGCTGAAGTGACGGCCCTCGGAGACTGTCGATAGTTAATGTTTTTCAACTATAAAAATAATCTTGTTGTGTTAAATATCATGTTTGCATACCTTTGTATGCAAACATGATATTTAGTAAAGATAGTAATAACGGGAGTTCAAACTTTTTAGCAGATGGCGTATTTATATTATTGTTATAAATTCGCTAAGAACTGTAGTCCACTCCTGTGTGCAGATTTAACTCTTGTGTGTGTACCCGGGTACCCGGATACCCAAAACGCCAAAAATCGAATAAAATTGAATGTTATGGTACGTACTTTGACTTAGGCTTTTGGATCCTCGTGATTTTGTCTTTTGACAGTGTAATAAGGAAAAGAACGGTGTAAAAATGTATAAATTAAATGTTTGGCAACTATTTTAAAATGTTACCCTCCCAGGCACGGCCGGATACCCATACCCTACTTATCCTCTTTATTTTTGTTATCTTAAAATCATTACTTTTTAATGTAATCTCTATTTATAAACATATGCAATTCAACATTTCAATAAATAAAACAACAATTTTAGTTAAACAAATTTGTAATGAGCAAATAAAATTTTAATTTTTGATTTCGTTTCTCTCGTCTCACAATTTGTGCAGTTTAATTATAACTTTCAAACGTACACCGTTTAGAAAGTAAAACTTTTATTCATTGGAACATTAACCACTGAATATTACTTATTACACAATGGGTAAAATGCTTTTGTGACACAATGTTCATTGTAAATAGGTTTATAACAAGAATCACAAGATTTTCTGGTCTACGTAATCTGTTAGGCTGTTGTATGCATACCTTATAAATTCCAAAAACAGTTTTTCTATCTCTTGGAGTGGAAGTAATTGACATCTCAACATTTTGCACACTTCTGTCAATGGCTTCTTCAATGGCATTTTTGTCGAAAAATTCCTCATCACTTGCTGATTTTGAGCATGATCTTCAATCAATGGCTTTGCTAAATCCTCGCTCAATTGCCTCAAGAAAAGTCGACGTCGATCTGTTCTTTTTAGTATCGTCATTTTATTTTCGTGATACATGATATAAGTTGCGAAGGCAGCAATGCCTAGCATATTATAGAACATCGCAAATGGCCATCTGGAAGTGCGGCATTGGTTAGTGTAGCGACCGAGATTTTGGTCCATTGCATCTACACCAACCTTGTATTTGTTACAGTCTAATGTCATTTCTGGTTTTTTATTTTCATTATCTGATATATTCGTGTCATAATGCATCGTTGATAGCAGAGTTACAGCTTTGTTCTTTTAAGGTACATATGAGCGTTTTCATTAGACCCAAAAATGGTGGAGTACACATCCCTATCCCTCGAAGCAGCCATACCATTCGGAATGTATGGTTTGTTCTTTCTAACAATACCAAGAATCGTTATATTCCATGATAGCAGAAGCCTTGCCACAAGTAATGTTGTAAAAAAGTTCTCAAAGGTTATGTTTCTACCACTACCTTTATATATATCACCGCGAGCTCTTTTACTACTCTTTACCCATGATTTTTACGCGAATGTTTCCTTGCTTTCCTGTGTATATAATGCCGTGAATTGGATAACCATTTTCAGCATCGCAAAATCACCATATTTTCATTCCATACTTCCCAGGTTTACTGGGTATATACTGGGTAAATGTCGTTCGTCCTCGATGTGGGTGAAGCTGCTCGTCATTGCATATATCTGCAGATGGCCGGTAAAGTCTTGATAAATTGTTTATTGACTTGGTCCATTATTCCGTAATTGGAGCTACTTTGTCTTCGCGTGCTCGTTCTTGGCGCGTGTCCGAATTGTCTCTGAAGAAAGGAAAAGATGACTTGCATGTGACTTCTGGCATCCGTATTAGAATTATTTACCTCGGCACAAATCAAGATACCGATATAAGAGTTCATTTCACGGCTAGATATGTTCCTCCATACGCGAGGTTCTTAATCGGGATGTTTTACATTAAAATGTTAATATTTTTTTGTGCTCTCTGATTTGTGCAGCGAATGATTGTCTACCATTTTTTCATGAAAAATTCTTTACTTGACGCTGCGCGAAAGGAGTTTTAGACCATTCTGTTTTATCTTTTGCGATGAATTTCGTCGCAAATCCCTGGACGACTCCGTATCCTTCCCCAGAATTGTTTCTCTCTTCGGCCACTGCAACAATGTCTGCCCTTACCTCTGCCTATGCCACGCTCAATTGCTCCTCTCTGAATATCCTCTTCACTTCCACACTCTTCACCATCATTCGACTAACTGCTATCTTCATGATTGTCATCTTCATCTATGGTTGCATTAAACGGTTGCATACACTTAGCTGAGGAATCACTGTATTCTGTGCTGTCTAAACAATGCTGACCCTTCTGTGGATGGCATACAACTAACTCCTATGACAGAGCCTCCACTTCTGTCAATTTGGTGCAATAGGCTAAATTGTTATAAACGCGGAGAATGAGCGCGTTTGTACCTACAGCTCCCTTCAAAAATGTCATGCGTATTATTTGCCCCCCCCCCAAGGGCATTCTCCCCCACGACTATCTTACGTTAGTAGTAAATGATATGCATAAGGAAGTATGTATAAAGTAGCAAACGATATTTCAAATGTAGATACTGTTGATACTGTTTATTTCACGTATAATATTTTTGGGTACCCGGGTATTCGTTAGTGTTAGAAAACCCGGGTATACACACAAGTGTTAAACCAACTTCTGAAGAGAAGCTTTTACTTGAGTACTAGTGGTTGAATAGCCAGTGAAGAAAGTGAATTATCTTCTCGTATAACCTTGAAACTGAAAGTGTTTATCTTGGGATATTTGTGCGATGGCCAAGAAGCTACATGTTTTCACTATCAGATGCGTGGAGTGGTTCGTGGTCGCGTTGAATTGCGGGTTGTGTTAAGTAAGGATACCCTTGCTTGGCCTGGTGTCTTCGTGGCTCAGGAATTAATCAAAAATTTACTGCTAAGAGTGGGTTTTGATTTTCCTTCAGTCACCACCGCACTTGAAAGTGTATAATCCGAATTTGATTATCATTTAATGAGCTGTAAATTCTCTCTAAGTCATGTGCTCAGTTTAAATGAAGTTGTTACGAAAAGGAAGCTATCCTCCCGGTTGGCGTTAAATTGATCAGTGGTAGTCTTCCCCCATATGCTTGCCAAAATGGACTTTTTAGCAGATGACGTATTTATCGTATATCCAACATTTTTCAACCTGTTTTTCTTCGCTTATCCTTCATTTTTATAAATTCGCTACTCTCCACTCGCACTCCATCCCCAGCCCCGGGTTCTAATCCCGGCCAAGGGATTTTTCATTGGTATACCTGTCCTCACTTGGGTACTTTGTGGAGTGCAATTGTGTTGTACTCCGTCCGTAGAATCGGACGATACCCCGTGTACCACTTGGCTTCTTTTGAGACGGAAAACAGGCCAATGCCGACTCCGAGTGTTCTCACCGCCCTTCCTCCGTTCCCTGAAAAATCTTTTCTCTACCCAACTATTCTAAAATGTCGTTAATGACCTATGCTATTGATTTCTCCCCCGAACAACTACTTCTACAAGTGTTTGGCCCTTATATTGAAATGGACGCTTGCGGGCCAGTGAGTTCCAGATTTGATTGATTGATTTTAGTTGCATATTTTAGCTATGGCTTTATGCCAAACCTGCACAGTTGGAGATGCTTCCGTAGCAGATTTTCCAATCCTTCTCGTCTGATTCTAACGTCTTCCCTCGCGTGTTCCCCGCCTCCTGTTAATTTTCCAGGTAGCATTGAGCGTCGTGCATTAGCCGTTGCTCGCCGGTGTCACGCAGGACCGTGCGCACAATATCGATTAACGCTCTTCGAACGGGTCACTCGCACCACCCCCTCCCGATATCAGAAGGGGTGTGCGTCGGCGTGTGGTGCCTCCCAAGTGTGTGCCTGCTCTCGACAATTGTTCCGGCCGCTCCGAGCGAATGCCAGGCCCCTGAGGAAGTTGCCATGGACCCGGTAAAGTGATAACAGGATCGCTCTGCGTCTACGAATTGAATTCCCCCGAGATCCGAAATTAGTCCCGTTCCAGTCTTATCTCATGGAATTCACGCTATTAAGCATCAAAAAAACTCCTCTCCCAAAACTTAAAGCTATTTTGAAGTCGACAACGATTACAGTTTATTCCAAGAAAGTTCCAAGAATCTCCCTTCAAAATAAGCGCATTAATTTCAATATCCACAATGAATAGCCGGGAAGAAGATGTGAATGTTTAAGTTACCCTGACGATGTGACCTGCAATGACCGCGAAAGAGCAGACGACAAGGCGCCAAACGTAGCTGCTCCAGGAAGAGATTTATATAGATCATCCTCGCTGCGAAAACGTACGAAATGTCGTTAATTATCGTCCTTTTCAATCCGTACACACCGCCCGGCTATCCAAAAATTCTGGAAAGTACCCAAACTCATGAAACCAATTTTTCAAACCTATTTATCCTTTTAAGGTTCGTTTAGACAAAAAGTTCCCCAACCGTACACCTTTACAAAATTATTGTCATGACCCTTCCTTTACAGATTTCGAATTCCCGCGTTATGTGCTACATGTATGATATAATCATGAAACGCCTGTTGAACGTCCTCGCAGACCCCGATGATGCTGCTTTGAGACTAAGCACAAAATCTCTGGACACCCATCATTCAATTTTTCCTGTTAAAATCCAAAATTTAGGATTTCTTATAATACTAGTTTAGCAGGAAAACATTAAAGCATTGCTGATCATGCATTGCCGTGTTGTCTGGTGCATTGTATCAGTCGAGCGCATGAAATTTATTCTACCGTAATGCTTCTGAGATTGGTTCTAAATGAGAGAAAAGTATCGTTTCTAGACTTGAGTGAACAACTGTATCTTTAGCAGTGGAATCTCTCTCTTTTTCGGATTCAAATTACTTCCGCTTGACGCCCATTTCCGTCTCAGTCCAGTATCCGTGGGAACTATCTCGGTCATTATATTTTGCTCTTCGTGCTAGCGTGCAAAGATCGCCCTGAATCGCCCTGATCGTCTGTCAGCATCTACTGCATCACACGCGATCTCATGCAGAATCTTCTTGCGTGATTTCGATCGTCCGCCTGCATATCGTTGCCCAAGTAGATATTATCTATTTTATTTTTTCCTTTCAATACTTGAATATTCTTATCTGGCCGTTAAACGTTTAAGTAGCCGAAACCTATACGGTTCTTTGGTGTGTTTTGGATGGCAATAAAAATTGAAGTTTGAACGCGTAGTTTCGCAAACGTTTATGCTTATGCGCGGGCGGAGTGGTCGATTTATGTATCGATATCGGTTAATTAAACCTTTTAGAGTTACTTTCTGTCTCAGGAGAATTAAAGAAAAGGCAGCGGCTTCAGTTTACGTCCGTTCTTGGACATTACTACCGAACAACAACTTAATCTATTGTTTTTCTTTATTATAATCGATAAACATACCAATGTTGATTAAAGGAAAATTTAAAATTGCGCACCTCAACAAGCGATACTACTAGTAATTTGACTTTAAGTAAAGTTTCAATCGTCGTCCTTTTACGGTAAATGTCGAAACGGTAAGATTATAAATCGGGCTGAACTGGATTTTAAGGTATATTTTCCGCGTGATGCCTGACGATATTGGATGAAGAAAATCGTCTTTTAAATATGAATAGCAGCGGAGAAGAAAAGGGTGGAAGCATTCGAAATGTGGTGCTACAGAAGAATGATGAAGGATCGACCGAGTAAGTAACGAGGAAGTCCTAAGAAGAGCGGGAGAAAAGAGAAATCTTCTGAATACCCTAGAGGAAGACGGGACAATTAATCGGCCATATCTTGAGACACAATGGCCTGATGAAGATAATCGTCGAGGGAAAAGTGAATGGGAAGATTGGAAAAGGCAGGCCTCCTATGAGATAAATGGAAATGTTGTGAAGTATGTAAAAGAGAAGAATTTCGTCAATATGAAGAGTTTTTGCAGATAGAAGAATGGAGTGGAGGGCAGCGTCAAACCAATCCTAGGATTGTTGACCGATGATGATGATAAAATATGAATAATCAATTTACGTCTATCAGAGGAATATACCGAAGTTAAACATGCATGTATGCCTACAATTAAAGTATACCGTAATCGCCATCGGAAATATTCTACGTATATTGGTTGGTCTGCGAGTAGTCGCAGGGCCTCATGCAGTCTTGATATTGCGGGCGATCTTGATACTATTGCAGAGATAACTTTGATGCGTGAAATTGTGTAGGTGCCTTCTTAAGTGAAGCTGGTTTAAAATCTAGAGTATGATTAAATTTGTGTGTTCATAATTTTATTTTCAGTTGGGTTTTAAAGTCTTGTTTAATGACAGAATGGCTACACTACGGAGTATGTTAGTAATTTACTCAGTTCTGGGATTTCCATTGCTGGACAATTGATACATTTGCGGAAATTTCTGATTCCATCACTGTCGCATCGTCATGTTTTTCAGATACCTCGCTGTTACTAGTTATTTCCAATTCCTATTGTAGTGTTGCGAAAGAGTCCTCTCAGTTCGGCTCATCGATTGTGACAGCAAGATTGCTCCAGCAAAGACTGCGGCGCGTCTTCCGGATGCGAGTTGCGTAACTTCCGCCCATGTGTCATGGTGGGGGAGGGGGGGATATTTAGATTTATGACTCGGACAATATCCGACCTTTTATGTCGTCGAAGAAAGCGTAGAATCAGACTCCGTTATTCGATATCGGTGTTTCGTTCTCCACTTTCCACGAAAATACGAGGCCGCCTCGCCGGTCGAATATGTAGTCGGAGCAAAGTTCAGTTCCCGCCCCGTCGTTCAGTTTTCCGTCTCCCCATTGGTCATTACGATCATTGTTTCATCATGCTGCTTACTGTATCCATCGTTTCACCATTCTGGAATGGGTCGTTAATTTCTCTCGCAGTTCCGTTGTACCATTAAGAGCCGTTTCCTTAATGATGAAGTGTAGCAGGCGTGTGTCTCCATGACTAAAAATAAGTCATGTGATAGATGCGCGAGGATTATCCGTTTTATGTTGGTAAATTTGAATAGAAAGGGTTAATGCAGCGGAACGTACTCTGGTTTTCAGTAGTAGTGGTGCTTGGATTTTAAGCGTTCATACGGCTAAGGTTATATCGCACCGTCTAACCTTAGATACTAATCCTAGGACAACTCTGCTTCTATGCCCTAAGCAGGACCCAACCCCGCTACGTTTAGGTTGCCCCGCTAGCGTTACCTGCTACCTGGGCTTTTTACGGCGGGCTGAAAATTTCAGTTAAACAGTTTTATCGTGCGTAGGATCTATGATCTATGGATGGATCTATGTAGGAATGAGGGTAAAGCGTTGGCCTACTGACCAGAGGTCCCGGTTTCGAATTCGTTGGACGCATCCAGACATATCCAGTTGTATCCAAAATTAACACGGCATCAGTTTCCCAGTAACTGGATGAAAGTGGGATGGTCCTCGCGCTGGACCCAGTTTGGAAGTATATTTTCGGTCGAGGAGGTTGTAGCATCTCGAAGGGTGATGTTTTGCCACAAGAGAAGTGGCTTTGGGCATGTTCCTTTGCTCGATTGTCTGGCATTTGGCAGACGTGGTATTAAAGGGAATCTAAGCAGAGAGGAAAGGAATCCCTTCTCTGGAAACTCTTCAGCGCGAGACGAAAAAGGATTCCAACTTAAGCGCCCCCTTTGGTGGATACAGCAATGCTCCCTAATAGGGACTTAACTGTCCCGGTGTAAGGTTGGGAAGAGATGGTTGAAAAATCAATCATTACCTTCAGTCTAACGCGAAGCATTAGCTTCGTGCGGCCATTGCGCAGCTAATATGTTGTTCTTATTCTCATTCAATGATGTATGAGTAACTTCACAGTCATAGTCTTGGAGTAACCTGTGGAAGTACAAGAGGAATGGTATTGTAGTTTTCCCTACTTTCTCTAAGTCTGTGCTTTCTGTCGAGAACTTTTAGTGCGATTTTTCCTGTCAAACATTGCTGTATAAATTGTAATCGAATGTTTAATGTTATTTATGTCTCATATATTAAGCAATTGCCAATAAATTCTGTGTTGAGCAGACACCCGTGCATCCATGATGGGAGTACCTATCTGTAGGGTTGTCCCTACTTCATATCTCGTTCTTGCGAACGCCCGCCGCGGCTTATCATTTCGTTTTCCGCAATGGCTGGGCCGCGAATTACTTTCGACCTTTTGCCAAAACGATGCAGGTGGTGGGTGTGGGGGAGAGAATATTACAGCTGCATCCTCCCCACCAACACATGGCCCATGGCTCGTTTATCCTTTCATTCCCCTCAGCCTGTCTGCCAATAATGCCCCCCCTCGATTTTCCCCGGTATCTTTGTAACGTCATCGTCGGCTCACGGGAATCTATTTTAAATTGCGTTCGGCTTCTTTATTTGCTTTGAATCGACCCCCCTCCCCCCGCCTCGCACGTCCGTAATAACCCTTCCTTTTCGTTCTCTTGCTCTTTGATGAGTTTTTTGTGTGAGTTTGGTCCGTGGGATTTGTTTCGTGATGGACGGTTGATTATCGGTTTTTTCTTCGCTCAAGCTCTGGTATATCTTCACATCACTGACGGTTTGCTTCCGTGAAGTCCTTAGCGTATTCTTATTTGATGGAGTCATTTTGAAGGATGGAGTAATTTGGAGTATGATGGTGACTTATTATTTCATACTCTCCAAATTTATTTCAGCACAACTTTGTTGTTCTACTCCATACTCCCATGCTAACTATTTTTGGGATTCGAACGATATCATCATGACGCACATAATTTCATTTCACTTACCTATGATTTTTACCTGTTTTAGTCGTATTTTGGATTGACCGTGAATAACTGTGCTAAACACACACTTTATATATAATTGCTTCATATGCGCCTTTCATATAATTCCTTCCACTTATTCAGTTTTCTATTTTGTGCCTCTAGGACAATTTTTCTTTAATGTTAAATCCCTTCGCGTGTTCCTCTTCGGTACCCGCTTAAGGGGGTTCTATACCTCCGCAGTAAACGGCTCTGCAGACCCTTGCGAGATCGAAGATAACGAGTTTAATATAAGTCGCAGAGCTTATCGGGTTTCACTGATCGTTAGATTAAGGATCAATGTGAGCGGCTATTTGAACAGAATTTTCATTAGCAGTACTCATTAAAGAGCTTCAGGCACTGAAAATCGTAAAAATAGCCTGATTTCAACTTTTTTTCCTTTGACATTGAAACCGTAATGGAAACATGTGTTCAATTATCCGCTGGGATTCATCCTTCTCTTCTACTATTATATCAAACTCAAAGACCTTAGGTGCATACTAAAGTTGCTATTTATTATTTTCCGAACCATGTTTTCACTATTTTACGTGCTAAAAATCTTTCGTTCCGTGGCGCTGCTCTAGTCCCCCCCCACTCCCGCTAACGTCACCCTCCACCTCCTGGCTCCTTATCTCTCTCTCTCTCTCGAACCATTCCAAGGCCACGTCCGAGCCACTTCGCCTCCCTCCGGCCCCTTGTCGAAAGCCAGAGCTCTCAGACCGAGCGAGCTCAGCAAGGATATTTTTTTCATTAGCAGGCAGGCACGTAGCCAGAAATTTGCTTCGGGGGGGGCTAAGTTTAGCACGTTTAGCCTAACTTCAATTCAGCCTTGCCCGTCGGTACCGACATGAAACAAATGTCTTCCTTCATTTTCAGTGCTCGGTATTTGCTTTCACAGTGCCCATTCCTATCTGTTTTCTCTGGTTAAGCTCACTGTTTATCCTGTCATGAAGCAGTTAATTTAACCGGCCCCAGAACAGAAGTTCAAATCATGCATACATATCAGATTACTACAGATACATACATATCAGATTGGTAGATTAAATAGTGGGTCGATAAAATAATTATAGGGGAAAATTCTAGCTGAAAAAGAGCACCAGGAGAGAAATAGATTGGGAGAAATAATTTCAGTCATAGTAGTGAATTGTCGTAGTTTAAGAAATAAAGTAGCCGAATTTCACCACCTCATAAAAAGTACTGATGCTGATATAATCGTACGCACAGAAAGATGGCTTTCGAAGGACATATCAGATATGAAGTATTCCCTAAGTGTTTTACCGTATACAGAAAGGATAGAGTAAGCAGAAACGAAGGAGTATTATTTATAGCTGTGAAGGACCCGTATGTTAGTAGAAGAAAACTTATTTCAGAGCGAAGTGTAGTAAGTATTTGGTGTTCCGTTAAAAGTAAAAGTAGTGACGCAAAAAAAAGATATATGTAGGTGCATATTACAGGCCACCGGATGCAGACATCAATTCTATAATGGAACTAGAGTCAGAGATAGGATAATTGATTTCTCGGAACAAATACAGAGGAATAATAGTAGGCGGAGACTTCAATCTCCCTTCGATAGACTGGAATACGTGTAGTTTTATAACAGGAGGTAAGGATAAGTAACTCTGTGAATCACTGTTGAACACCTTTACGTCACATTTTTTACATCTACTTCTACATAATACTCTGCAAGCCAACATAAAGGTGTGAGGTAAGTGGTGAATTCTCACCAAACATGCACTACATATCATGCATAAAAAAAGGAATAGTACTCGTATAGGTACTGTTCAAAACTACGCTATTTAAAAAAAGATAAAAATAGCGAAGCATACATTCAAAAACATGCCGTTAGTTGGGTTAGCTATAAGTCCTTATACCAACATGCAGGTACCAATGTTATCCATTGCTACACTCGTACTGGATATATTTACCGTTATTCATATCCCTCAATGTACGTAGAAAAAAGGGCATTTTAAATCTGTCAGTTTGGCAATCATTTTCTCTAATTTCGTGATTATGGTCCAGTCTACCATAGTAAGTTGGGGTTCACAAAATATTTTTAACATCATCACTGAAAATATGGTCTTGGAATTTGTTTTAAGAGATTATGTCTAAATTTCAATCTGCTACGATCTTCTTCAATTCAAGTGCTAAGAGGAGAGCTATTCATTTTCCAAAAATTCATCAAGAGACAATTATTAAATTTTAATTCTAAGTGCCATGTATCACACCAATTTTCAATTGCTTGTAGGTCATCATTTAAATATTCTTTATCGTTTGGGCATAGAATTCCCCTGTACACTACAGTGTCATCGGCAAATAGACGAAGCTTACTTATGACAACCTTATTGATATCATTTATGTACAGGAGGAACAGGAGTGGACCTATCACACTACCTGATGGGACACTCAAAGTGACTTTAATTGCCGGTGAGGTAACACCGTCCAAAACAACCCTTTGCACCCGATCATGCAGGAAATCATTTATCCATGATTTAATGTTACTGTCTATGCCATAATATTTTAATTTCAAGATTAGTTTGCTATGAGACACCTTCTCGAAAGCTTTTTTGAAATCGAGAAATATAGCATCCACTGGAATATAACTTTCGCCAGAAACTAAAATATTGTGAGAAAAGAGAGCAAGTTGAGTTTCACATGATTTGCTCTTCCGGAACCCATGCTAAACATCGGCCAATAAATTCTGGCTATATAGTTGTCCCATGACTGAACTAATAATTATATGTTCCAGGACCTTGCATGAAATGGATGTGAGGGATATAGGTCTGTAGTTAGATGGCTGCTCCCTATCACCACTTTTAAAAATGGGTGTTACATCGGCTGCTTTTCAGTCCATCGGTACGACGAAACTTTAAAACAACTAGTAAAAGAACCGACCAGGGGAGACAACATACTAGACTTATTCGCAACAAATATACCCGAATAAGTTCTAAATGTAGCTACAGACAGGAATTAGTGATCATAAAATAGTTCATGCGATATTGAATGTAGGCGTTGAAAAACATTATAAACCAAGGAGGAGGGTATACTTATTTGGCAAGGCTAATTAACGACGGTATGAAAGAGGAATTAAGGGAATCGTTTAATGTATTTAGCGAACAAAGCAAAGGATTAGATATAGAGGATTCGGGGAGAGAAATTCTTGAGGTCACCCGTAAAGCAGTTAATAAATATATACCAAGTAAATTGATAATACAGAGCATAGGTGGTATGACGCGGAGGTTAGGAAATCACTAAAGCGACGAAGGGTATGCCACGCTGAGATGAAAAATGAAGGACAGGGTCTATCGGTAGAGGAAAAAAATGAGTTAGTTCAAAACTATAAAAAATCGAGAGCATTAGCAAGGAAATCATGTCGGCAAGCGTTATCACATTTCAAGAGCAAGATGTTAGGAGAATATTTAGATAGCAATCCTAAAGTGTTTTGGTCATATGTGAGAGAGAGAACTTCAGGGAAATAGGTCCACAGTAGGTACACACACTTAAAAGTGATAAAGGAATTAGAGTCACCTGAGGGTTTGGAAAATGCCAATACTTTAAAAGCCTTCTTCCAAAGCGTATTCAACTCATCGTCACACATCGCAGTGGAACCTCCGCCGAAAACATTCAGTGAGTAAATGCCCGAATTAAAAATTTCAGGTCGCGGAATAGAGCAGCAGTTAAAAAACATTAGTAAAAACAAATCACCAGGTCCCGATCAAATTCCTTCCCGGGTATATAAAACATTAGCTTCTGAAATAGCCCCCTATCTAGAAATAATATTCAATAAAACACTAAAGAACCGCACAGTACCTACCTACGCAGGGATTGGAAAGTAGCTAACATTACACCTATTTTTGAAAGCGGTGATAGGAAAGAACCTAGTAACTACAGACCCATTTCACTCACGTTAATCTCTTGCAAAGTATTTGAGCACATTGTAGTCAGTACAATCATGGGGCATTTGGATATCAGGGATTGCTCATAAACAGACAACGTGGGTTCCGGAAAGGTAGATCCTGCGAGACACAATAAGCTTTATTTGTACACGATATTTTAGTCAACGGCGAAAACAGTACTGAAGTTCATGCGATAGATTTAAGATTTTAAAAATGCATTCGATAAAGTACCACATGATAAATTAATCTTGAAATTAGAGAGTTTTGGTTTAAATAATGACGTTGTGTGTTGGATAAAAGAATTCTTAAGTGGGCGAGAGCAGAGGGTTGTCATAGATGGTATCATGTCAGACACAATCAAAGTCACATCGGGAGTTCCCCAGGGTAGCGTAGTTAGTTTTACGCTTAGACTTTTTGCAGACGATACTGTAGTGCGCAGGGGTATATCAGAAGAAGACAGGAAGCAAGGATTTAGATATAATTCAAGACATGGAGGAGGAATAATTCTATAGAGCGATCCTATAAAATTAATAACACGAAGGTCGAAAGCGTTGAAACCATAAGGTATTTAGGTGAAACAATCACTAAAGATTTATCGTGGAGAAGACACATCCGGTAAATATGCGGCCGAGCGAAGAGAAAGCTAGGATTTATAAAAAGAGTACTTGGGAAATGTGACGAGAAGACAAAATAGCGATGTTACTTTTCACTTAGCACATGAAATATAAGCAGTTTAATCCGGATTATCATGCCCAGTTAAAATCAGAACGATAAAATTTCTTGGAAAACGTTTCGGGTCCCCCTCCGTATCGCCTGGGAAATTCGGGGCCCCAGGCCCTGTTCTCGAAAGTAAATTGAGAAAAGTTGATTGAGGCAAAATAGTTAAAATGGGGAGCTTGTGTTCAATAAGCTGACAGTAAAACGCAGAATAATGGTCACCTGGTCCGACCGAGTAACCATTTACCGTGAAATTTAATATTTCCTTTTTAATGCATTAGAATGGATCTACAGTAACTGGATTACTCGTGCAAACTATTGTACTATTTAGGATCGGAAAAAATTGCTTCCAACACATATTGGATAAAAGTACAGGGGGTTGACTCCTTCAAGCACCAATCTTGTTTATGTAAGTAATGCTAAATGGAAGCGTATTTTACGTTTACGTCCGAATTGGAAAAAATCCGAATCTTACGAATATAATCAACATTTTCGTAGAACTGCAGTTTAGTTTTTCTCGTATATTTCAAAAAAAATATCGGAAACAATTTCATCCCTCTGAAACTGCGATTCAATAACTTTTGAAAGGCCAATTTACAAACGTAAATTCCTGCTTGACTTCAAGTGATACCACTGAAGAGACAAAGGAAGGAGACAGCTTATGAGCCTTCTAGAAGAAAAATGTTTGATATAAGACACCGTTTCACTTCTCTGTTAGCTCTGGGAAATAATGCACCATTTAGCTGCAAATACTGCAGTATATGTGCGAAATGCAGAACTATGAAAACACAGGCCAAACAGCATATGTGCTTCAAGAATTGGAACAAGTCCTCGACGGAAATGGAAGCCGACATAATTGTCGAGGGATTTAAAACAAGAGTAGAGATGCACAATTTGAAGTACCACCGGCTTATAGGCGATATAATATGATGTGCTTGTCATGAATCTTATAAATGGGTGTTGTGTAATTAGTTTTATCTTTCTTCACGCAAACACGATAAAATTTCCATTTAATTCGTAGGGGATGGCGACAGCAGTGCTACCAAGAAATTGGCCGAACTTCTTCCCTACGGCGTTGATCTCCCTGTCATTAAAATAGATTGCACCAATCACTTGCCGCGATATTGCTGTAAGAGGTGGAGAGAAATAGCTAAGGAAGCAAACTCCACAGAAACAAGATAGACAATATTAAGGCGATGGACCGAAGGATGCTAAGAAACATGCATGGAATTAAATAATGGACCGCAAATGACACAATATACGAAAAAGCTACAATTGACCCACTAGAAAAAATAATAACAAATCAAAGTACGAAATACTACAAAACGATAGAAAACAGTGAAAACACAGCTATGGAATGTGCAGCCTTAAATAAAAACAATCCAATTGACAGTTTCCATAGACCGAATGATATTTTAATGAATAATTAAAGATCCTAGTCGGTTCCGGGATTAAAATGACACATATAATAAGCCAGTTTTTGGCATACTATGAAATAAAGTCACCCTAGGGTGACGAGCCATCAGTCAGTCAGTTTTATTTCATTGAATTACTGATGCTCAATTTTCTTTTTTAAGATTCTCTCTTTGGACTTTTCATCTATCGAATAAATATAATTTACCGTAGTCCATAAAAAGTTTTGCTCCAGTTCACACTTACAATGACGTTGTGTTTTAGTTTTTTCTCGATCCCATTTAATTTCTAGACAAACTTTAGGCGGAGTTACACTCGTATTTGAAAAATCTTGCAATAAAGAAATTAGGTTTTAGAGAAGCATTTTACTTCTGTACTGAAAATAAATAGCCCCGAATATTTTACCTGGTAGCGAGAGTGGACTAAATCAAATCCCACTTATAGACAAGTTACGTTCGTGTTAGGTGAGTAGCAAAGATAAGCGGATAGCTAAGATGAGGAAGACGAATGAATCACTCGTAAACAAAGATTCCCTCGGCCTTCGTCCAAGGGGTCGAGTGACGACGTGTGACGCAATAGGCGATAAGGAACATTTGGACCGGTGGTCACTCATTGGTGACTGAATAAATAAGCCACTCCCCAAACACCCCTCAAAGATGACCCCCTCCTCCCAGTAAAGTTACCCATCCCACTGAAACTGAAGCGGCGGCTCTCGGAACTAACCCCCGTGGCGGTTACTCAAGAGATATTGGTTTGGTATAGAACAGCCTTAACCGTTATCTCCCATCTAATTTGACCGTTAACATACCATTGACTCTTAATGTATCCAGCTGCAATCCTCATCACTGTTAGGGAGTGACTAGGGGTATGTGTCCATTTTGTCTCTTGTCCCGACATAATTTCATTTTGTGATCGTATGTGGTATTAGTTGAATTAAATTATTTCCTTGTTTTATAATTACTCTACTCGAAAATATCATTAGTTACTGTATACTTCCCCTTTTCCTCCCTGATTTGAATCGATCTTAATTTAATATTTTTCCTTATTTTACAGGTAAGCGCCTTATTTGACTGGTGTTTGACTGGGTAAAGTGTGCTTAACGAAACTGGAAAGGGGTGAGTTAACATTTGATATTGCTTATAATCAGAATAATGTTCTATTGCCGTCATAAAATAGGAATAGTCACGGAAAGAAAAAACATTGTTGGAGCTTGGGCTAAAACGAATTATGAGATGCATATATTAATCCTATTATATTAAGTTTCATGTACAGGAGAAGAGAAACATTTTATAGAGAAGTTGATGAACCTCTGAAGAGGGCTTTGAAAGAAAAATGTTGTTTAATATTAACTTATGTTGCTAGTAATCAGTTGTGTGATTGATTGGTTATCTCTTCGAGAATCAGATTAATTGCCTGCTACATCATTCGAGAAATAGCTCGCATCAATATTTTGATGAGAGATCGTCCAAGCATGCTTTGTTGTTCCACAGTTTCCATATTTCTGCGAATAATTCGTCTATCGGAATTTAAATAGTCCTTTTATGATATTCTTTTAAATTGGAATATGTGTAAATAAGTGCATCTGTTGAGCCACCGTGATGGTAGAAGTATTTATTGCTTGACGGAAACATACATGATTGTCTATTATAATGATTGATTTGGAGATGTATTCTCCATCTTGTTAAAGTTATTTTCAGTTGTTTAGTTTTGCAGTATTTTTCATTTCAGTAATCAGGCCGTTTTCATTTCCGACGTGACACAACCATTGAATCCTTTTTTTATATAATTTCCCGTCTCTGCATTTAAGTTTGAGCGCCCGTCTGTATCCCGCTTGTCCTATTAGCGCTCCTCTTGTGTCTTCCGCTTCTCTTTCCATTCCCCCAGCATTTTGACTTTCATATCCTCTTCCGCTGGAATCCCTCTTTCCTCTCCGTTATCCCGATTTTAATTTCCCAGTCTTCCACAAAATTTCTAATTGCAATTTCGCTAGGGAAATTGAAAATGAATAAAGGCAACCAATTCCTGCCAATTTTGTGACACCAGATACAAGTGTTACGTGGTTAAATGGAAAACATAATTCATTCCAAGAGAAAAAAATATCGCTAGTAATTTATGGAAAACTAGCTGACTAGAAAAACTTTTCACTTATTTTTATGTCCTCATATGCTGGAATGGTTTCGATGGCTTTAAAAAAAGGCTGTTTAAGAGATAAGCAAGTTTTCGTCCAAATTTGGTTTACTGCGTTTCTAATGAATACTATGAAATTGATGTGGTTGCTACAATTTTCTATTTATATTCCTCAGTCCTCCTCCTGCAGATAGGCTTTTGTCACATAATAGCAATGCTTAGATGAATTCCTTCTGTATTCCTTCCTCTATATCCTCTCTTAGATGAATTCCTTCCTCTGTATTCCTTTTCACTTATTTTAGATGAATATCATAATAATGGATAATCATAATAATAGGGATAAAGTGGTGCCAAGTTATTCTTCGTATGGTTTGCCTCAGTGCTTGTTTTTCGTGCTCAACACCTTAACCCCGATATGCATTTCTATCCCGAAAATCCGTGCCAAAGTCTCCGATCCATTCTAAATTTTAAACTTCTTTACTTTGGAGATTATTTTCATAATTCTATTCTCAAAATTATTTTGAAAATCAATATATCCTCTCGAAATCAATGGTTTAGTCTATTTAGATACCGAAAACTTTTCTCTAGCCCTATTGGACATCCCTTCATTTTCTTCATTCTCTTGATGGTCTTGATTCCTCCGTTCCCAGCTGAGATCTAAAAATGTTAGTTCCCAGCCATCATCTTAAGAAGAAAAAATGATTTTGGCATTGTCGAAATATTTATTATCCGTAGGTAGGTGTTCGTGAAATTTTCTCCAATTTCATCCTGACGTGATTTGTGCCCCGGCGGCTTAATATTTACAGTCTCTTGGTCCTTAACGTTTGAGATTTTCCCTTGCCTTTATTAATTATGCATTATTAGTCCCGAGGGAGGGCTCCTTTGAACTGGATTTAATCTCGAAATCCTGACGTGGAAATTGAAGAGACGAGTGTTAAATTTTTCATTCTCTTTTTTGCCTTCGTGCTGTTCTTATATATTAATTCGATTTTACTTCGAAAAAAAAACTATTTTTGGACTTCTCGGGGATTTTTTGAGGGAAATAGCTACCGGTGTAAATTTAGGGTAACAGAATGGAGGAAATGCCTTGACAGGCATGGATACCCGCAGGGTAAACTTCTGGTGGACACGTGCTAGTGAATTCGATTAAGTGACAGGATGGGCACCCACACATATTTCCCTCGAATCAATCCTGCCTTGTGTATTTAGTATTTTTATCTTCAAACGGAGTGACAGAGAAAATGACAAAGTATATTCCACTAGTAGATTTATTTACGGTTCAACTAGTGGAATATACGTTGTCATTTTCTCTGTCATTATGGATTTCCACATTGTTAAGCCTGAATCCTTCGAACTTCAAACGGAGTGTTATCAGTGATTATCTCAGGTTTGGTAGTATTGCGTGTAGACACTCTTGTGTCTGTTTCGAGTAGTTTATTAGGCTAGCTAAAGTTTGTATATGCATATAGCGTATGAGATGTAAGGAGGAGGCTGAAGAGTGTATAAAAGAGAAGAATAACATTGAGGTAAAGAACATGTTAAGAAAAATGGATTTGTACAATTCCACAATTTAATTTATTCTACCGATCGATTTCAACGTCTGAGAGTCATTGTCAAGGTACCTGTCAAAGTATCACCTGTCTCCATCGACCTAATATAATAAAGAGGTAGTCTAATTGACAAATTGATTGGAAAGCTTTGTCGAACCAATCTCAGGATTGGATGTCTAGTGATGGTGGCAGGTTGAGGATTCCTTTGGTGTCGCAAACTACGTATACCTTTTGTGATCAGTTAATTATTAATTTACTTTAGAATTTATTAGGAAAGATCAACCAAGAATCGGCAATCTCCGAGTTTTAATTTAATCCCTTTCTAAAGCTATGGGTGTAATGTAGTTGTGATCTTTGCAGAAATGGATGTCAGCTGTCCGTGGATCGCTCGATACCCCATGTTGTAAGTTGTCTCATCATGTTGATATCATTGCTTTATGATTCCGATCTTCCCTGTCGGCTGTCATGGAATATTGATCGTGTTAATGCATTGGAAAATCAGCTATATTACGTGCTTCTCGGCCAAGAATTTTCCGTTGCCTAGAGCAGTTTTCCAACCCGTGGGCCCCTTCCCAAACTTGAGGAAAAGAAAAAAAAAATAACTTGTCTTTATACCTTGGTGGGACTTAGTTTATCTTGAGGGTGGAAAGTGATAGGACTGTCTAAAAGTTTGGGAGCCCTTAGACTTAGAAGACGAAAACGCTGAAGTGATGGCGAGTTCTGGAAGTGTTCGTCCTCGAACCGCTTCCGCCGCTGTTTTGGTGTGTTAGTTTTTGCCAAATCGCCGGAGACATTTTAAAAATAATATATTTTTTTGCGTCTCTGTCTGCATGCACGATGCACGGAGGGAAGTGAGTTCGTTTTGTTTTTATCGGCGTGACGCTCTTTGCTCGAATTTTATGTTTGCCCGTGTGGGCGTGTTTGCTTCCATCCGGCGATCTTTCTACTCTTCATGCCACACGGCTACTTTGCGTGCGCGTGTAATATACCTTGCGAGACCCTATCATTCTCGTGAGTGCGTGCATGCGGTGCCATCTTGTGCGGAGGCCCAGGAAAATCCGGAATTCACCCTCCCCCGTACCTCTCGAACGAATCCTTGCTCGCTCGCATGAAAACGTTCAGGGTGCATCGCCTGAATATTAAGGGGATCGTCTGGTCTCTTTCCTCCAGCTCCGAAGAGAGAAGGGATTTTTTTTTACCCTTTTGTCTGCATCTTCTCGCGAGGAAGAATTCACGGTCTTTGTGAGATGAAATGAGAATGAGTGCTTCCTCCTTCTAAAAGCACGGAATAATTCTGTCCCTTACCGTGACGCCTTCGTTTGTATGTACAATTCTAATTTTTCGCAAGGGGAATGGAGAAGCCGCACTAAGTAGTTTACTATGTGTTAAAAGTAGCTGTTGTTCAGAATTATGCGTTTCAATATCTTGATATCTGATGAACAGCATGGATCTTATCGCTTTACACCAATGCCTTTTGTGAAAGAACGTAAGAACCCGTTCTAGATTGATCCTGGGATTATTGCAATGCGAGTTTAATTTTGTATATATGACACTAGTGGTTAGGTTAGGTGGCGTACGTGTTCAGAAGAACGTGTTTGATACTAAGTCGCCGCCTCTGTTTTAATAGACGCCTTTTCTTTGAAAACAATGAAAAAAGAATTTATGCGAGCATATGAGAATATGACGCAGGATATAATTTACAACTTATTCCTGTGCTTTATTTTAAGCCTTCGTAATTAACAAATAACTTTTTTCTGATGGCCTATGTGGCCGGATTAGCGACATTTTCTAGAGAGATATCCAAATAACTGTAGCTAAATAAACTATTTTCCGTTATTTTTCACCCATAAATGCATGAATTATGGTAATGTGACTATAATTCACTGTCGCATTTTATATTTCAGAGGATTTGTATGGGAAATCGTTGTTTGACAGTTATTGGCGTAGTTTGTAGGAATAAAATCGTGTTCCTGCTGTCTTATCTTCACCATGAAAATTGTGTGAGAAATGTCGTTGGTGAAAGCTTTTTACGATTCGGATATTGCATCGTGTCTTTCATAAAATATCTGGAATTTTAAAACTCAGGCGACCTCCTGTCACGCACCAGATATCCACGGCCTTGACCTCTCATCTCTTTATCTTAATTGCTGACCTTAACGAACTTTTAGATGAATGAAAGCGTTGTGTCGATCACTCCACTACGAGCCTGTAATAACCTCAGAATCACTACGTTGCCTTGGGTTGGTCCGAAAAATGCCCTGGTGGAAATTTCCGGACCAGTTTTGATAATTTTTTGCCTCTCCGCCCGAAGCTTGAGGAGGAGGAGGAAATGGGGCAACCTACAATATGGGTTCAAGTGGATGTCTCCTTTGGTATAAAGATTCCGGGAAATCGTTGGTCGTTCCATCGATCGTGGTACCGATCGAGTTAAGATTGTTTCTAAGCGTGTCTCAAGATCTTGAAAGATAAAACATTCGTGAAGTAACGTATATTGAGATTATGAGGTTCCCTGCCTCATTTTGGAGTGAGTCACAGTGATAATGTTCCTCTCTTCAACTTCTGTATTGTACTTTTTAGAGGAGGCAACTAATACATATGGGTAGGGTGTAGGTAGGATATGTGTTAATATGGAACGGAGAATGAGGAAGAGAAACCGAGCGTCTGCATTAGCTCGCTTTCAACATAAGACATCAGGGGATCACATCTTCCCATCCTTCGAATGCTGTATTTGAAGTGCTTTTCATACCTACCGTAGCCCAAAATGGACCAGGATTCAAATCTCCTGAAAAAAATCTGAAAATAAATCTCCGTCACTTTCAGGATCCTAACTCAGAACAGTGTTTCTCCAGCCAGTTGGCTATCGGGTTGGTGTGGTGATTGGCACTGCCATGCTCGATTAGCACGGGTTCGACTCCCACAGTGGCAGAGATTTTTCATTGGTTTACGCATGATACAAATATATTAGTACCTATATATACAAGATAATAGTAGTATCATGGGTTTACGGCTCCCTCCTTGCTGGCACGTAGCCAGAAATTTGCTTCGGTTGGGGTCTAGTTTAACGTAACTTGAAATAAATCAGCCTTGCCCTTCGGTGCCGACTTGTGACAAATCTTTTCTTAATTTTCAGTGCTTGGTATTTACTTTTACAGTGCCCATTCCAATCTCTTCTCACCGGTAAAGTTCACTGCTTACCTTTTCATGAAGCAGTTAATTTGACTGGCCCCAGTACAGAAGTTCAAAGCATGCATGCATGTCAGATTTAAAAGAACAATTACCTATTGACCACACGCATGCATCAAACTAGGTATCACATTTCAGTATACTTAACACTTGAATTGTACGCAGTGTAATCCGGATTATCATGCCCAGTTGAAATCAGAACAATAAAAATATTGGGAAAAAATTTCGGGCGGGCTAAAGCCCTTCTCCTGGCTACTACATGCCTGCATCCTTGAGTGTTGTGTGGAGATCACTTATGAGTTCATCACTCCGTTCGTCGAACTGGACTTTATATCGTGGTTCCGTTGGTACCTTTCGTTAGGAATAGGCTACTTCCGAAACCAGATCCTCTCCACCCTTCTTACTTTCGCTGAAAAAGTTCTGCTTGGGTATGCAGTAATTCACCTATCGTAAATAGTGCAAATGACTTTAGTTGTTGGTCTTCCGGCAAGGAAAGACCGGTCTGAGTTGGCCTCTCCCTTCTCTGTTTTGGAGGTAACTCTGCAACTCGGTATTGGAGGTCATCATCTCGACGCAGACTCCACGTCCCATTCGATATCATCTTCCTCGTCTCTGCTCCACGTTATTGCTCCCTAGCACTCGGGTGTCGCAGCACCCACAGCGATGCTTGCTTCGTGCATTAGACTCCCGTGCTCCCGGATTCGGTTTCCGTAGTTGCAATTATACGCGGTTTACCACCACCCGCATGCGTCATCGTATCTGTTATTGCCGGTGTGTCTCGTGCCGAGCACATGTTTTTTATATCCAAGTCGTATTCATTGATTTTGTTCCGTGCATGACCCCCCAGGTGGCTCGTTTGCTGGTTATGCTCAGTCTACAAAGTATTTTGTTTACGGTTGAGCATGCCTGTCCTCTTTTTCCTGCTCTTAAATTTTTGTCATCCCCTGCGCACTCTTCAAACTCCTTATAAATTACTTCCTTTAATCCTCCCATCTTTACAATTTTTTTTACAATTTTTTTTACATTCCTACTCTCCTAAATTTCTTCGACCATATTTTTCTATCTCTCTTTCTCTCGGATTACTTCTTATACGCCAATAAGGCATGGTGCATGTGAAATATAACGTTTTCTTTTTCGTATAGCACAGGAATAAAAGGGTGAAATCAAATATGATCATCATTCATTATTACAATCGTCCATTACGAGAATATTTTGAAATGTTTGGTTGGCGTTTCTCCTATTTTTTAAACACTCCAATGTAAATCTAATTTTGATGAGTACTGCAAATATATATATACGTTATGCAAATATATATATACGTTCTATACTATTTTTGTCAGTTGGTGTCTTGGGACCGTGGTTTTTTTTAGTAGCAAATGTACCCTGAACTCTTCTGGGGTTGGGTCAGAGTCCTCACACGACAAATTAGGGTGCACAGGGGCTGACGACTTCTCATCGGAGAGACGAATCGTCTTCTTTCCCCCCGATGTCGTTACCGCAGAGAGAGCCAGGGTTTTTCCTCGTGGGGATAGATAGATGCGCAGCGTACGGACGTGCGGGACGGGTCGCAGGCCCCCGAAATGAGACGGGGCGTGGCACCGGAAGTGATGCAGCTCCGCCTGTGTGCGCACTCGGACCCCTTTTCTTCCTTCCTTCCCCTCGACACTCGTTATCCTCCCTCTCGTGAACTTTTTTTTTTGTATTTAGGTCCCCTTTTCCGTCCGCGTAATCCTCGCTCCCCCTCATGGCCTCTGTATTGGTTTCTTTACCGCTCTGCTCTTCCACGTGACCAGTGTCAAAAGACGCAGATGGGTGGATCTAGGACGAAACAGCGTTTGGTCAGAGTGCGCGATGCCACCTTGTGCCCTTGTACAATCCTCATTGAAGTTACATATACGTAATACCCAGCGAGCCACCGCGAGGATGTGTAGTATTAGGTGAAGATCACCAAATATGCTATACCAAATATCTACTTGCATGCAACAATGCTATTGCCTAATGAAAACATGTTACATACAAGACTCACGTGCAACTTAATAGTTATTATCTACTTAGTAATAAAGTCATTATTGGCTAGAAAATATTTCTCGAAATATATATTTATATGTATCTCCCTACCATGAATGATTTAGTAACGTTAAAACATGCTTCAGGCAGACCCTTCTCGACTGTTTTTCACCTACCTATCCCTTTATCCTGCCTATTGTGTCCTTTTTGGTCCGTGAGAAAAATTACATTTTTATTATATCGTTACGACAATCAATCTTTACAATCTGATTTTTTCTGATCAAGTGAGTGTTGCATGCTTCGATCGTGCTGGCATTGGTTGTTGGCAAGACTGACAAGGATACAATCGATGGCCATAGTAATTAAGAGTTGTGGCGGACTAAAGAAATCTCATGTATGTTACGTGAAAAAGACGGGGCAAACCCATTGAACGTACATATCTTGGGTCATTATGGTGTCGTGAAAACAATCCGGGAAGTTGAAGTGATGGGAGCGATGATGAGGTTTCCCTTCGGGTCAAAAGAGTCGTGTTGACTGTTTTTGGTGCTCAAAATATGATTAATTATGGAGCTTGTTGGTGATGATTCAGTTTACAGCGTCCCGGACTCTCCATCTAATGAAGCTTCACAATGAGTTCCTGCGATGAAAGAAGCCAGTAGCAGTGGAACTTATTGTAGGGAGTGTAGGCCACTTCTGCAGCCTTCAATGCTGCATTATTTCATTCCAATTAGATTGAAATCGTAATGGAGTGTACAACAAGTCTCATTCGAAATGCTTATGCATGGAATTACTCTCTTATTCTATTCTTGTTTTCTTGTCAAGCATTGCTAATGACGATAAAATGATGGCCGTTATCTCCAGAAGCCTGTTTTAGCATAGTCTTATGTCCAAGTGTTAGCAGGTCAGTGGTAATAGCTCCTTTAATAGAGTTGCCTAGTTTACCTATTTGCTACTGGGATGGATTGTTGTACAAACATAGTTAATCAAAGTGAAATGTACGAATATTTTTTACTCTCATTCGCGCCACTTGGTGTTGGAACCTAAGTGTTTCTCGCTTCTGAACAGTTTTGGTATTTAATGAATAATTCTCGTGCTTTAGACTAAATACCATCGAAATATATCATATCCTTAATTTGGATAGTAAATGCGAAATGATTGAGGAAATAAATGCGATCGGAAAGTTAATCCCATATCAGTACCAGTATCTTTTTCAATCATGCAATGGAAGTTATTTGACTTTTGAAACGTTTTCCCACCCACATTGATGTCCATCCGTCGCGTTCATTTGTTCCTCGTGCTCTATTCGTGACTCGAGATCTGATTCCAATAAGTATTTCTAAGATCATATTTAATGATGTAGTTGACTCTTGCTTGGCATCCTCACTACATATTTAGTCGCGAACAGAAAACAGGGAGGAGAATGCTCGACCTTGTACGGAAGGCCTAACAATGCCCTCTTATGCTTCACTTGTGTGATAGGGAGTGGAAATGCTGATGGGGACGGGGAGGGGGATTTACTCGTCAATTTAATGACTAGGGGGAAGGGTAGAGAGAGAGACATACACGCGGACAGAAAAGGATTGGATGCTGTCTCGCAATTTTTTTCGTTTCTCCTCCGTTCGACTCCCTTGGTCTCGGAAGCAGCGGCGTCTCCGATCGGTTTTAAATTGCCTCGGCTTCTCTAGGCCTCGCCTTCGAGATATGATCGAGTGAGACAAGAAGCGCCAGTCTGACTGGAGCCGGAGACGTCAGAAATTGTACCATTCGTACCAGCCACCGAGATACTACAGCTGCTCCTGCTAAACATCGCAGTCGAAGGCGATCGTCCTCCTATGCCGCGTTTTTTCCATCTAGTTATTTCTAACCCTACAGTTTGTTCGGTTTCCACCGAGAAACAATCTGATTTCCTACTCCGGCCGCACTATCGTCTTACTCAAATTCCTTAGTGGTCGAGGTTGATTGAAATTTGCTAAAAGTGAAGTCGCCTACGGCCTCGGTGCTCCATCTTGAAGCAATAAAAAAAACGCTGGAGAAGATCTGTTCTCATCACCTTTCATCCTCTTACGACCTGAATCAATAAATTGCCGATCGGCGTCGTGAAAAGAGAAAATTAAAATGTGTTATTCCTTTCTTTTTTTTCTATGGCTCACTATTAGATTGTCCATTTGTGTTAAGCTGGTTATGCGAGTTTTCATTTTTGGTGTTCTTAATCTAAATTATTAGCCATCAATTCACTTTGCGTTGGCGTTTTAGTGGCCACATTGCTCACTATGCATAGATAATGGTATAAAATGTCTCACCAAAACCATTTTATTCTCAAGTACTAAGTTGTATTTCATGAGAATTGTTATTAATTTTTACTTTTTTTTCGTCTGTCAAACGTTTCAGTATCCATTCTAGAATGAATCTTTTGTTAGTTGTGTTTCAAATTCAGACCATTCAAATTGTATTTATTTTAGGTATTGAGCTTTTTCTTGAATCACAAATAATACCTCGTATATTTTAGTGTTTGCGTAAAATTGTTCAAGAACTCTCCTGATGTGTGTACTCATCGTATTTTGTTATTCCTGGTATGCTAGGCGCGGTGTGCGGAATGTTAAACTGCTTAGAAGCGTACAGAAAGTGTGAATTAAAATGCAAAAATCCATTTTAGGCTATCAGCAGTGTTTCTTATGGTAAAAAGTTTATTCAAATGACAGTTAGTGGTAGTTTTTTGCATGCAGTGAGATGGGAAAAATACTTTTCTTTGCGTAGCCTTAATTATCACGTTGAGTTAACTTGAAAGTAAAGAAAAAAAATATATATATTGCTCTTGGACTTCATTGCCCACTAAGAACAAATACACTAAATATAGTAATTTGAGATATCATTTATTACAGGATACATTAATTTGAAAAAGCGGATACATTTTTATTAGGAGAAAACAATGAAGCACTATTTGCAAATTCATGGCGTCAATTTATTATATAATGACCTTTCCAGGACACAAAGTTGATGAAAAAATGTTTTTTTGTAAAAAAACGAGGTGGAACCATTAAGCCATGGGGAATATTATTCCATAATCTTGTCCCAGCATAATACATATTTTTTTATGAGGTAGTTCTATGTCGAGGAGAGATTAAATAATTGGAGCCATTCTGGTCGTTGTTTTAGAACTTTTTTCTCTGATAGGAAAAATTTACATCAGATATCGAGGTTGTTCATCATCGGTCAACAATCCTAGGATTGGTTTGACGCTGCCCTCCACTCCATTCTTCTATCGGCCAACCTCTTCATACTGACGTAATTCTTCTCTTTTACATCCCTCACAACCTGTTCTACGTATCTCATACGAGGCCTGCCTTTTCCAATCTTCCCGTTCACTTTTCCCTCGACGATTTTCTTCATCAGGCCATTGTGTCTCAAAATATGGCCGATTACGTTGTCCCGTCTCCTTCTTAGGGTATTCAGAAGACTTATCTTTTCTCCCACTCTTCTTAGAACTTCCTCGTTACTTACTCGGTCGATCCATTTAATCTTCAACATTCTTCTGTAGCACCACATTTCGAATACTTCCACCCATATCTTCCCCGCTGCTGTCATCGACCACGACTCACTGCCATAAAGAAACACGCTCCAGATGTACCTATATTCTGATGGAACTGTTTCCTGACTTCTACGCTTGTATTTCCAGCGGTAAGTAGATTCTTCTTGTGATAGAATGCCCTCTTTGCCTGGGCTATTCTGCTGACTATTTCTTTCTGGCTTCGTCCATCTAGGGTTACTCGGCTTCCAAGGTAACAATAGAACTCTTTCACTTCTACCAGTTTTTGTTTTCGTAGTTTAACGTTGGTTTTGGCATTTTCTTTCTTGCTGCACACCAATATCTTAGTCCTCTTCTTATTTACTTTCAGCTGATATTTGGCCATTGTCCCTTCCATGGTTACTAGAATCTTATTCAGATCTCTCTCTGTCTCTGCTATGACTGCTATGTAATCAGCGAATCGCAGCATGTTTATTTTTTCTCCGTGGATAGTCACTCCAGAAGATTTCTCTCTAATTTCATCGATGGCTCTCTCGATGTAAGCATTAAAAATCACGGGAGACAGTGCACATCCTTGTCTCACTCCTCTCCTTATTCTTGCTTCTTCACTGCTGGGTCCTGATTTAATCACAGCAACTTCGTTTTTATACAAACTGTGAATTATTCTTCAGTCATTGTAGGAAATTCCAATTCCCTTCAGTATTACAAGCATTGAATTGGAATCCGAGGTTGTTTCTATTTGAAAATACCATGCAAACACGATCCGAGCAGGTATTTTCTCCTGGTTATGACCTTCAGCTTTGCGAGGCTGGTAAAAAACTTAGACTGGAAGTGATGGTAAATCGGTTCGTTTAACGGTATTAATGGTAAACTTCTGAGCCGTTCCGTACGAATAAATCGTTCCGTATTCAAATTTAAGCTTGCCGTTTTGTTCCGTTCTGCATTCCCACCATTGACATCGCAATTAAGGCCTTGTCTCGATCTTACAACGGTGATCCGAGTGGAGTCTTCCTCTTGCAAGACTGCTATAATTGATTATGGTGGCTTCCTCTTGCTGGGCTGCTCCTTTCTTTAATGACCTTAAGCTCCGTTAATGATGCTCATGATCTTCATTAACTGGGGGCTTTGCCTTTTTTATGTGTCAACAGCCTTAAGAAGAACAACTAAATGGATAGCTGTTCCTGGAAATTGCAGAGGAATAAAAATCTTGTCGAAATTGGCTGATGATAAAGTTACTAAGAATAGATTGGTGTTCTGAATAAATGGACAGCCATCTTTAGCGTCATTTAGTTACTCCAATGTGACCACCTTTACTGTTATTTTCTGGAAAATTACACGCTTCATCATCTGCATGTAACTTCGTGAGGTACCACGTTCATTCAGAATTCGTTACATAATCCAAATAATGACGCGACTTTTCGTAATCATTGGGCATCTCGTTGTGTACTTTTTAACCTGTATTTGTCGAGCCATTAACGTCATTAGATGAGTGTAATGGACGTCAATATTTGCCATGATACGGTGTAGAGTTCTCGTCAAATATTTGGACCTAGTTTTCTCACCTATCGTATAAGAATCATGTCTTTTTATCGGTTTCCGTATTTTTGAACGCGATTCTCCCGCTGCCCGTGCGACCCCTTTAATTTGCTAATTTTTCTCTTGTCTGCTCATCTCGCTTATATAGTCAGGGTGTAATTTGCCATGGCGTTCGTGACCGCCCGAGATGTCATTAGCTATTTAGTTTCCCTCTCTACCTTTCCACTGATCGTCCCCTTCGCTCTCGCGTTTGCCTTCCATCAAGAGGTTATCTATCTCTCTTCGTGATGTACTGCCTCAAAATTTCCTTTGTCCCGAATTAACGTTTTGACTAATTCCATCTCTGTTTCTGTACGTCGGAAAAGTATAATCTCGTGCTTGTGTAGCATATTTGTGGTACGTATTGGGTATTTACGGTTTAACAAATGAAGAATGTAATCGGGAACTCAATGAGGAACATTAAATGGCAGTGCCATACATCTAAAAAAGGGACTTGGTTGGGGTACTGTGTATGCTGTGAGATCAGGCACCAAAAAGAACGCTACTTGGTGAATGTATTACACTCTCACGCGTCCTTGGCTGACACTACAGATGTCTACCTTCACAGCACATCAGTAGGTCAGACAAATTAGGAGAAATTCAACTATCGAAGAGTATGATTCAGGTTGGTACCTATATGTTTTTTCCACGAGCCATTCACGACCGATTTGAAAATAAACCCTATTTTTCGTCAAAATTACGTCTCCGTTTTTATCTGTTTTTCTCTTGACCTCTTTTCGTCTCCACCGCATTTCAATGGCTAGTGACCTACACCTCTTAACACGTACGCGTTAGCGGCAGCTCGGAGGATGATATCTTAGATATACTAGCGTGATATAATGCATACATTTCTTATTTTTTTCGCACTTTAATGTGGCGTAGGATTATTCAATTAAAAAAAACACCGTACCATATCATTTCAAAGAAGCCACCCATTGAGGGGCCGGTTTTACAAGCTGACGAGCTAATTCATTAATTAATAATAACAAAAAATATTAATTGAATATTCATGGCAAAAACGCGGTTCGCTTACAGTATAGAAGGACTTGAGATTTGAAACTTTATTCATTATATGAAAGGCTGATAGCAAAAACGTTTTATTTTAAAGTACTATTAGTGCTTACGAGTTGACCAGTAAACTAAATCTGTATAGATGAATCTCACGTTTTATTTGAGGTATACTTTTTCACTCCTTCATTTAGAATATCATTTTAGGTCCGTGAAAAAATGTGATTTTTGGAGTTATAATGTGGACCAGCAAGTATTTTACGTTTCACTTGTTAATCAATGTGAGTTTTAATTAGGGTTCAGAAATAGAGGCATCATGAGGAAATGGAAATTTCCTTGTTTTTTGCTGCGTGACGTGCATTTAGACTGTTACTCAAGTCCCAGCGAAAACGCGAACACCTGTGGCATTTTAAATATTGTCGCCTTCTGTTTTAGTTCTCAGAAATCCGCCGCGCGTGCCAAAACAAAGTGACGAAATCAGTCATGATTCAATTCAGTCGTATAGTCGGCGAACGGAGAATAAGGGAGGTGGGAAAAAGTGACGCGACCAGTGGTTGTGGAGTTATTTTTCAAGGTGATCCAACTGCTGAGGTAATTTCGTAAATTCTAACCTTAATGCGATCATAAAGCAATTCATGCCGAAGGTGAGATTCGAACCCCCTGTCTTAAGGCTGCCCCGGCCGGCACGTCACCGACCTACACCCCGGGGTGAAACATAATTTAACTATCGCTGGTAAACCGAGAGCATTAGCGTTGTAATTTCCTTTGTAAATTGTATTAAACTAAAATTTCATTTCGGAAGTTGGCGTTATTCGAAATCTGTTGGCCACTAATTTTGGATTTTTTTTTCCTTTTCCGCCCCGCAAAAATTTAAATGCAGTGGTAATAAATCACGTATATATTTTATTCGTCGCTTATTTCTATGAATTAGTTCTATAGAATTTCTATGAATGAATTCTATGAATCGTTGTGGCTAGAGTTTTGATTGGCCTATCATATCTAAGGCTCGGGTTTGAACCCCGCCAATGATCGAGATTTATTTCACTGTCATAATGGTCTTTACTTAAGGGCCGGATGGGGTGTACTTCGAGTCCGTTGGATGGACCCTAAATCGTGGACTCCATATATTATTTCGTGTAGAGGAGCATATCGTCGACGACGGGTTTTTCTCCTACTCTCTCAAATATTCTACGTATAATCCTTTCCATCAATCGGTCGCACTCTACCGTTGGTCCTCCCTCTTTCAACAGCGGCAATAATAACTTTTGCGGATTGCCACCATGAGGGTGTGTAGAAGGGAGTGAAGATCACCAAAAGTACTCCATTTTTATGCAACCTAGACATAATTGATGCAGCTGCGATGCAGTCATACAACTAATAGCTACCGTGAAATGCTAACAAGAAACTAAGAGCTACTACTACAGTCACTCTAACAATATTTCATTTACCTATCCCTTTGCTATGCTGCCTATTATGTTCTCTTATGAAACGCTAGAAGAGTGACATTTCAAATTTATCGGTACGACAATCTATCTCTCTAATCTTATTTCATCATCATCATTGGTCAACAATCCTAGGATTGGTTTGACGCAGCTTTCCACTCGATTCTTCTATCGGCCAAACTTTTCATTGTGACGTAATTCTTCTTTTTTACACTCTTCACAACCTGTCCCATGTATCTCATACGAGGCCTGCCTTTTCCAATCTTCCCGTTCACTTTTCCCTCGACGATAGTCTTCATCAGCCCATCATGTCTCAAGATATGGCCGATTAAGTTGTCCCTTCTTCTTTTTAGAGTTTTCAGCCGCTAATATTATTTATCTGGTCAAATCTAGTATAATACGCAGGGGTACTTAATATGCGTCCAACAACTTCAATAAATCTATCCGTTTTAAATGTCTGCAGGAGGTTTAGTCAGTATTTTAATCGGATTTCCTACATTGAATGTTACTTCGCTTCGCTCCTCACGTCCGTTTCTCGCCCCGTTGCTTGTTGTTCCCCAGTCCCTCCGACCCTCCCCCTCCCTCTCTCTCTCCTCCTCTCTGTCCCGACGCACGTAATTCCATACGCGTGACACTGCCCTGCCTGTGCAAGAGACCGTGGGAAGGAAAGGAGGGCAGAGGCCACTTGGAGAGGGAAAGAGGGGGAATAGTCTTTGTTTATGAAAACATTGCCCTGAGTTGCATAGCCTTATGGATTGTTCTTTCGACGTGATTCCAGTAATTTTTTTTCTTGTGTCGAGGGTCGCACGTACTCAACCCGTGTCTTTAAACGGGTGCCTCGAACTCATGACAGCATGTGAGAGACACGAAGCTAGTGCGCCCACTAGGGAAAATTCTGAAACGAATTTTCATCTTTGTACTTTGGAGTTCTCTTCGTAGTTCTCGTAACGTCTTCGACGCGAAGAAAAGTTTCCCCTCAAGGTGTAACGTCTTGCGTGGGTCCGTTCGTGATGCCCCCTGATTCTCCCTAAGACCGTGTGGCGTTAGGATGTAAAGTCACCGACCGTTTTAGTCTTGAGATAGGGCATAGAAGGAAGAAAAAGGAATTGGGAAATTATTTTTTGTGTCCGTGTTTCGCTTTGTTTGTGTTGTAATCGTGAATGGTGTTTGGACAAAATGTGCCCTTAAAACTATCTCTCCGGCAGTATCTACTACGGAAAGGACCATAATCAATCTGACCAGCAGATGCAGTTGTCCGCTGTCTTCTGATGTGGAGATATGTGTATTAAAACTCGAATCAAGGATTATTTCCTACGGATCGTTAAAAAATGTCTCAGATTTGATGTTAAGTCTTATAAATTTCATTCTTATTCCTCCCTTAATTGATTAATATCTTAGTTACAGCTTATAGTTTGGCGAAGTTTTTTAGGTCTATATGCCAATATGCTGTTACTCTGGTATGTATTATTTTTTGGTCCTGCCTTTAAAGCGTTCAGGAGTGATGTAAATGAACAATTTACCGAATACCCCTGAAAGAGACGTCCGCATTCATTTAATATCCTTGATGTGTTGAATGCTATGTATATTAAATCCTGTGATGTAGTAGAGCAATGAGGCGATTCCAAAAATTTGATTTGATATTTGACAAAGAAATTAAATTCCATTAATGTGATGAATAATGATGAGCCATCTCATTCATTTAATCTCTTAATATTGATAAGTATTTAGGCTTTTCCTGGCTTTGTCGTGTTGAAAAGTGTGCTTAAATTTACTGGTGGCTACTTTTAATTTCTTAAGGTCTCGTGTCTTACGAAAAAAGTGCTTCCACATATTTTTGATAAAGTGATTTGTCACTGTGGGCTCACAAAGATAGTGTAACTCTTTCTGTTTTTTAATGCCTAATGGTTTCATTTGTGCATTAATTACCAAAAAGTGATTTGGTCACGTCTGTGAATGTCGACTATGCATGTCGTGTGATACTTAGCACAAAATTATAAGTGTTAGGCGTTATATTGTCGAATTCCATCATAATACAGAATAAAATGTACAATTTTCCGCTAAGAAAACATTTAATTGCAACCAGAATTTCAATTTATAAGTATAAATCATCATCAGGTTCAGGATTATTATCACCTGATGATGGTGTTCAAGATTATTATCACCCGATGATGATGTAACGCAGCGAAACGTAGCTCGGTATTAAATATATTGTCTTAGTAGAAAAGTCATATTTTATTCAGTATAATGCTTTCCACGAATCAGTCATGGTCGGATTTTATGCTAATAGTGTCAAAATATTCGTATTGATGTTTCTGTGAAGGGATTGACAATTAGTGATTTATAAATATTTGATGCATGCAATAAAGTAAGAAGAAACGTGTAAGCCCTGTAGAAGTGAATTCTTAGGGCCGAAATTTTCTGGAAATCTTTGTTGGGTGAAAGAACGAATCTAAAACTTATGCGACCCGTTAGAAAATACATTTTCTCACAAAATGTTCACTACACTGTAGCATCTTCAGGTACAAGTGCAAAGTTATGGAAAGCATAGGGCAGAGGGATGAAGAGAGAGTATTGGATTGGAATTTATTTTACGTACATTATGTTTTATATGTAGCGATACCTTTGCATCTATGCCCCGGGTGGAGAAAATCCCACCCGTGGCCTAAGGGTTGGCAGGCGAGGGTTTTACCCCGCCGCCACCGATGCCGGCAGAGAGAGGAGTGGGGAGAAAGGTGTGACGATAGATTTACCGAAGTCTGGTTACCACAGGGGGTGGTTTGAGGCATGGGGGGCTTCAGAATACATCGGAGTAGCGTCGTAGTGCTTCCACGAGATGTCTAGATCGGTACAAGGGAAAATATGTAATTTTTTCATGTTTGGAAGAGTACTCGAATGAAGTTCCGTGATAGCACGTGTGCAGTAATTTGCGAAGTAAATGAAGGATAAATAAGTGAAGGAATAAAAGAAAAAACATTTTAAAATGCTAAAGATAAGAAAATTATTGAAATAAAACATCCAGAAGTAATGGCAAAATTTTCCCGAATAAGAATTCAACTGAAAAGATATTATTTCATTTTTTAGGAAGATGATAACATTTTAGTCACCTTTTAAATGACTTGATATTTAATCAATAATTGAAGTGTGTGTAAGGTATCACAAAAAGTATAGTGATGAAAATGTTTTTGAAGTAGCTCTGGTAAGGTGATTGAAAAAAGCATTCCCGTGGGGTCACTTCTAACATGCAGTGGAAGTTGGGAGACAGATTTATCACGTCTCTTTAAAAAGAAAATTCGTGGAATAGTGTGTGTAGGTAAAACTGACCTCAATCCTGATTTTTATTTCAGACGAGGGCTTGATTTTTTGGGCGCAAATGTGACGTTCTCTTGGGGCCGTGGGGGCATTAACTTTTAGCATTTAGATGAGCAGTCTGAGGCCATTTCCGTTGAACCAACCGTTCATCAATTCTGGCCGTAATTAATCGAGAATGCTACGACCTCTCTTGCTCTGTAATCCCCACGGCGCAAGCGGCATCCGCTTCGTCGCCGTCGCAGTTCACAGCTGCAGCTAAGGTCGCATGTGCTAGTTTCAACATTGTGCTTTTCCGTTGTCCTTTTTTTCTCTCTTTTTCCGCGCTACCCAATGCCGCGTTGACGTAAGCGGCAGGATGTGCACCATTGAATCCGGAGCGTGAGCTTATGCATTATCTTCTGTTGTTTTCTCTCGGCAATACCGGCGGTAGAGGCCGGGCATCGGCTTTTTATAGATCGGGGATTGGCTATCCGGGCTCTCGCGAATATCCGGGCTCGTTTTTTTTCCTCCCTGATCGCCCAGACGCTTTTCCTGCAACAATTTAATGCGCCTTGTTCGGTGGATTACATTATTTTTGTTGTTCTGCTGATGCGTGCAGATTGAGTTGTATTCGAACGCGGATTATAGGGATAGTGTATTGTACGGAATAAAATGAGAGAGTCGCGGGAGAGTCCTAAAGCTGGAAAGTTGAATCCCGTAGGAAAACCGCGAGTGGGGGGCCGCTAAACGACTAACCTGTCTCCTGTGTTTTTTTTCTGCACGAATGGAGAAATATGAATTTTTATGATTTATCTTCGGTCGAGAGATGAGGATGAATTTAAATTTTGTCTTGGGATTCGTGTTATAGTTATTGATTTCTTATTCTACTCCTGGCTCTTTTCCAAAATTCGAGTTTTCTCATGGTTTATGAATGTGCCGACTCTACGTATCATACTTCCAAGAATTGATATTTCATAGCCCTACCGTACATGGAGCGTTTGCTTCAGGTCGCTCTCGTAATTAATCGATATCTTCCTTTTAGTGTTATCTTATAGTCATTAATTTAATATATGTATTTAATCTACGATAATTTGGCTTAATTTCCAGCCTTTTTTCACCATGTTTCAAAGTTGCCTTTGTTTATATTTAGTCACTATGCTCTAAATTCCTTTTATTCCCTTCATAAAGATAAAGATGCAAGATAGGATCTCTTGCAGACTTTGTTTGATGAACTTCATGGATGAACTTAGTAGCATTTCTAGTTTTGAAGTTAGCCACCAGAAAATGCTGCGTGAAGGTTTCTCGGGTCCTCCACCGGGTTATTGCGTCCATGTTCGCCGACGTTTCGATTCAGGACTCGTTCATCGTCTTCAGGGCTTCTGAAAGACCGAGTCAGGAATCGAAACGTCGGCGGACATGGATGCAATAACCCGGTGGAGGACCCGAGAAACCTTCACGCAGCAGATACGTCGGAAAAGCACCAGATCTTTCTTCAATCACCAGAAAATGCATTTCAGCGTTTACAAATCATCTTTTAAAGAAAGAAAGTAATTCGGATCCTCCTTGTGGCATTTTATTTTCTACTTGAGGCTGAAAATAATAAATGAGAAATCTAAATGTAGGCATCTATGTAAAGTGAAAAAAATGTCGTAGATTTGTTAAATATTTTTTTCAGAATTTGATATATGTTAGAATAAATTATATTACTATAACTGCACCACAGCGTTTCCTTGATGGTAGAACCTGAAGGTTTTATTCCGGTTTAATATTTTTTGTAGTGAACGCAAGACAACTGGGAGAGGATATCCTCGGTCAAGGATAATCCCAAGCGTGGGATCCGCGTTGCGTGGCGTGTAGGGCAAAATTCCTGTAGCCCAGAATGTAGAGTCTATGAATCAAATGAAATATTGCTTTGTATAAAATATTAACCTACCCTGTCCGAAAAGGGATCATAAAGTGTTGCTATGTATTATTGGAGAGCTTCCAGGGAGCATTCATTTTGATCTCCATATTCAGACCCCCCCCTCATGCGCATGAATGGATGAGGTTCAGGGCTTCCGGACTCTTCGTCTTGAAGGCCACCCATGGAGCTATGGATTTAACTATTCTTTTCCGGGCTCACCCTCTCGTTTACTTACTCATTTTATGCGTCTTCTTCCACGCCAACCGGCCGCTTGCGCCTCTGCTCCTCACCCCGAGATGAAAACGCTTCCAAATATATCGCTTCTTCTCCAGGGCAGAAGCTATCTCCCAAACCCTCCGGCCTGCAGAGCGAGTTCTCCCCTTCGTTCCCATGGTGTGTGCACCCTTATCCATGCGCGAAGGCTCTCGAGTTAAATATTCAAGATCGTGCCCGGTCAATGCATAATTCTCTGTTTGTAATTTTTGAAACTGACCTACGCCACTGGAAAAGATAATAAATTCGAGTTGTGCACTCGGTTGCGCTCCCTTCCTGAAGATGAATGGAAAAGTTGTCCGGATATGTCTGCTTAGGCTGCAACATGCATTTTCATATCAGCCGAATCCTGGGAGATGTTAGGGCAAATAGCTCACTGGAGTTTTTATGAGTCACCAAACTTACCTTTTACATGTGAAAAAATTGCCATTTCATAAGAAAAATAATATTTATCATCGAGCTGAAGTGTGCGATACTATACTACAGATTCTGTATGTTTTTCTCTAGTTGAAGGGTTTATTTTTCAGATGGTTTCTTTGCAATGTGACGTTTTCAAACTTCTGCTGCTGTAAAATGAAAAGTGAATGAATTCGTTAACCTGCAGAAAGTCGCATATTATATTGACCTCGAATCAATTCCTACTCCTGTTCGTTATTTTCAACATTCTCAAATGTCTTCCACGTCGTTGTTGCGGGTTAATTACCTTGTTGATGCTAAGTTCCATGTTCGACGATGTTGATTCGTTTTGCTAATGCTATGAGTAAATGTCGAGTGTATGTTTGATTGCGAGTTAATGGATATGGATACTGGTCTCTTCGCGGTGAGGGATATTAACTGATGAAAATGAAATTGGTGTGGGCGAGCTGGAGGCGTTTATCGCTGCGCGTTCATTATGAACGCACTTGGAGCAATTAATCGAATAATGTGTAGAGAAAATTGTCAAAAACCCTAATTACTGTTATGACTGACGTTAAGATTCATTCATGCGTGTTACCTTAGCTCGAACGTAATATTTGTCATTGGCTGGAAGTTTGGTTAGTTCCCTCTTCTATGGTAACATTATTTTACCATATGTTTGGAAAGTTTTGGACAGCGAAAAAAGAGCAGTGTCTGTTATTGCCTTGAAATTTTTGTGGAATTCAGAAATGAGTGTACGTACTCTCTTCATCCTGCTTTGCCCATCTCGATCGGCGATTTTATTAATTCTCAAGATCCTGGTAGCTAGTTTTGTAACGCGAAACTTTCAGTTTTGAGTAAATTACTTCGGATATATTTTAAAATAAAGATTCATAAACGGTTACTGTTCCTTGACCGAGTTAAAAGTGATAGTTCTATTTTTGTCGAAGCCTCAGATGTGAAGCCGTCGCGCATCAGTACAGCATCTGATTATATATTGTTATCAAAGTGTGTATTTTTTAATTGAAAGAATCATTCCATGTGCCCCTGAAAATGCCGATAAATATAGAGGCTTGGTGTAAAATTATGATATAAGTGTGCTCATTACGCATAACGGATTAATATAGATTAAGAAAATAGACCCGGATAGGATTATGATGAGGAAATTGGGTAAGATGATAGTGGAGTGTTTATGTTATCTGCATCTATATGAACCATTATTGGTTTATAAAATACATATTGATAGTATGTAGGTATTTCTTGTTTCATGATGTTGGTTGAAAAGTAATTTTTTTTGTATCTCGCATATTATTCATAGTAATTCCTATCAGAAATGTACGTGAATATAAGTGCGTGCGCGTATAAAGAGATTAGCTGATAGGAGAATCGAGTGGAGAGCTGCTTCATACCAATCTTAGGATCGTTGACAGTTGATAATGACGTTGGTCTAGTGCATGTTTGATGATAATTCACCTCCTGACACACACCCTCAAGGTGGCTTGCAGGGTACTCCGTAGATGTAGAAGATTGATACTAAGCGGGAAAGTGCCAAGTTCGTTTTTATGATGTCAACGGACATATTTCATGGAGTTGAGCCCGTAAGGGTACACTTAAATATGAACCTCCGTTTTTTTGTCTCTGGCTCTCTGCGTTCATGAAAACCTTGTAGTGCTGACGTTTGTACATTTGATGATTTACTTCCCTCGTCCGACGGCCACTGGTCAGTCTGTCATACAGGGGCGTTCAGTCTTCCGTACATTTGGAGTATACCAGACTGGTTTCATATTTTATGAGACTATCCTTGCACAATGTACTTATCTTTATATAAAGCCTTATCAAGCCTATGAGGTGTTCAGAAAGCGACTCCTTCATGTCTGCATCTACTGAGCACCCTAAAAGCCCCAAAAGGGTTTGTGGTAGGAATGCATGTCATTCCCTTCCAGTCCTCGTATCCATGAAGTCGCGTCTGCCTAGTAAACTCGATGAAGAAACGATCAGCGGAGAGGCGCCGAAATGAGCTTACTTCTTGGGTTTCACGCGTATGGGCCTCGTCGATGTCGACTGTCTTCGCGACGTCTGCGGAGGAAACCGGGCGAGGCGATATAAATGGCTCTCTCATTCTTCTTTCTTTAATGAACTCGGACGAGTATCTCACGAGTTTACGTTGGAGAAGTCTTTCCTTTCGTTCCATAATTTATCATGCCTTCGCGTTTTCCTCCGAGGCGAAAATCTAAAGGCGAGAACTTCGTTCCGTATTCTACGGCGCGCGCACTTCCTCCCTCCACCCATACCTCCTCATCCTCACTGCCCTTTTTTCTAACCTCCCTCTCCTTCCACTCCCATAACCTGAAATCCGATTTTCTCTGCCCCTTCTCTTTTTTCGTCTGTGTCCTTAGTGTGTTGAGATAGGAAGAGCATCTTCGTGGTAGGGTTGCTGGCAGCATTGATATTCTACTTTCGGGCCCGAATTTCCTTTCAGGACCAATCCAGGGTAATACAACCCCTTGCCGATTTAACTATAGGCTCACGTATTCAGGCGATTGTAATGTTTCCAGCCTGTGCTCCGGAATTCCTCTTATTTCCTCCATGGAGGTTGTAGGTCTGTTGCCTGTAAAGGCCAAGGCCTCGCGAATGATGAGGTTATGAGGTGGTTTTCATCCTCTTTATGACAATTCCACTTCCATGTTTACCCCAATGGGCTTTCGATGATGTTGTAGAATATGATGAGGGTGGAGTTTTTTTAGTTTAGATTAGTGCAGAAAATGATAAGGGTGGAATTATGTGATGATGAGGGTGGACTTTTTTAATGTGGAAACTTGGTTGTTTGGCTGTTCTTTTCTTTTAATCATTCCTCTTTATTTTTTGAAATCTTAATAACACGTGAATAGCGTATGCATCATCCTCACCTACACAAATGTATATCGATTTCATTGCTATTGAGGAATTCCATGGTGAATAATACTTTTGTCTCGCAAGAATATTTTCTTGTGTAATTTCTCTCTTCAGTTCAGCGTACATTCTAACTCCCTTCCACATGTTTGCCCCGTTTCTAACTTTTCCTCTCTAAATGTACGAGGCATTCTCTTGGCGTCGCCGTCGTAGCCCTTGGGGTGGAATTTTTTATAACATCGTAGTAGCAAAAACAGCGATAGTTGAACCATGAACCAGTCCTATTGTCATACTCACTTAATTTGGGGCTTGAGATTGGGATTGGGATTTGAGAGACGCAGTTATGGTGATGACGGCGTCAAAGAGTGTTTAGTTTGTCAAGAACTCAATCGTTGGTTTAGAACATTTAAATATAAATAAGTACGTTTTACATTTGTTGCACCGTTTGAGCTGGTGCAAGTTGCAGCTTCTCCAAGATCATGTGATGATATTTCCGAGAAGTCAACTTGTACCGTCATTTTACTATCATTTTACAAGGGTAAAGACTATGGTAAAAATAGGAGTAACAAGGTTACGATTAAATTGATTTCTCACGTTTAATTTGCCATAGAAGACGTGGATTATTCCAAAACAAACGAGGTACTTGTAGCTTTATGCAAGTTTATGCATATCATATGCTTATCATCGATGTATTCTGCGGATATGTGGAAACATATCTACCGAACTGAATCGATATCAGTGCGTCTCAGTAAGCTTTAATTAAGCAGCTTAAACCTGATAGTATGACTGCCGTCGATCCGATGTTTCCTCTTGGCAACCCGTCCTTTTCTGATCCCTGCTTCACTGCCTTCTATTTATCTAACCCCTCTTCTTGAACCCTCACTCCTTTCCTGACGCCTTTCATTTCCCTCCCCATCCATCGTGTTAAAAAAATTAAAAAATCCAGCTGTTAAAAAAATTTCTCTCACCCACTCCCATCATCCTCCCTATTCGATGCCCTTACACTCATTTCCATTGCCTATCCATCCTCTTCGTCCCACATGCCCTTCCCACGAGCCCTCTCCCCAAGATCTTCTCTTCAGGCGGCCGTGCATCCTTATCGCTTCTTTTGACTATCTCCTCCTTTTTCCGCCTAAGGTTTGCTTCCTTAATAAATCTCTCCCTCTTTTCAACTCATCCACCCTCGTCCTTCTTACTCCTCACTACTTCAGCGCCTACACCCTTTAATCGATTCCCCTTTTCACCCTACCATTCTTCTTATTTACCGATTCGCTTTCAGTCCTCTTTTTTCTCCCATGTATGTACCTCGTTGGTTCCCTATAACCCTACTCTTCCATTCATCTTATCGCTAACGAGCTTCGGTTTCCTCCCTTTCTACCTACGCTTTTCAATCGATTGTGGTTGCCTCTCTTGCGTCGTAAATGCTCGTCCTTATCTGTTACCTACGATGCGGATGTCATTTCATTTTCCCCTCCTTGTATTCAATTTTATATTATTGTTGTGATTGATTAATTGCAAAAATTTCATGCTGGAATGAAACGCTTTTAGAAAAAAACGTCCACCACAAGCTAATTCCGATATCGTTGTAGTTATTCTGTACAATCCTTGTTCATTCTTTGCCAGGTTTCCGATATGTTCGAACAAAACGGATTCAATTTTTACTTCTTAACGAGAGAACCTATCCACGTTTAAAATATGTCACTTCCCAATGGAAGGGCTGTTGTTTAATGCTTGTACATTTTAACTTTTTAGTATGTTCATGATCAGAAAGTTTACTCCAAAACACCTAGTGAGAGAGCTTTCATACACGAATTTGATTCGTTGAAGGTGCATACGCCAAGAAAAGCATTTGAAGATGTGGGAATCAAAGGAGTTTTCAGAGAATACTGGAGATAAATTCTTCTGACTAGACGTCTTACTAAATTGTATATTATGGGCCTGGATGTTGGAATTGCTCAATAGTTCATGCTGGAAAGGAGAAATGATTTACTTGTATACATTTCAAGGCCCAAGGAATGCCACAAATCGTAAACAAAATAGATGTGGGAGAACAGCAGAGAAAGACCCGGCATGCATAGCATTAACCTAATCTTGGAAGACAAGAACACGAGTTTTGAACTCTACTTCTGAACAATACACCACGCCTATGGGTGGCTTCAGTGTAAAACATTTTGAGTGTATCATTCCACGAGTTGGCTATATGGGGTAATGCTTACAGAAGGAGTTGTTTAAAATAAGAAATATACCAGATTTATTGGGGTTGAGTTTCGAGTAACCTGTCTTTACCCAGCTGACACTGGATGCTCCCTAGGAGGGGCTATACTAACCTTGGATGGCGTTAAACGCACAGAAGATAAGATTAAACATTAGCGTAGAGCCACGTTTAATCAGAGGTGCTGCTGGAATTGACGACTGTTTATCATGTCGATTCGATAGAATATTTAGGTTCATTGAAAGCGTCTGATTCGGCGTTAATGGTAGTAAATACTGGTCTAAACTCCCTTTAGACTTGTTGTTTCGCGCTCGTACGCAGAATCCGCTTGCTTGGCAAACCTACAGGCACTAAATCGGGCACAAGCCTTTACTTGGAAAGCAAATAGTGAAAACGGGTCATCTAAGGGGAAAACTTAAGATCGGTGCTTCCGGAATTCTTTTGTTTTGCCTAGCTTGTTCCGAGTTCTTACAATTTCGCCATCAAACATTCTCTGAATGTCGTAATTTAGGCGACAATTAGCGAGTTTTGTAAATTGAGCATGAAGCAGAAACATGGATTTCGATGATGGATGTAACCCTGGGTGGTATAATCTGCTCTTAATATTGTGGACGTCGAGGATCCTGAATTATTTTGAATCATTTTGGAGTTAGTATTTATAACTATTAAAACAATTATGGTCATATGAGTAAGTTGTATTGTGTTAATATGGAGCATTAGCACTTAGCACTTTTTAAACTTCATTTGACAATTTATTATTCATACAAATAATGTGACTTTCTAAGCTTAGTGATTTTTAAGAGGTAAATCATTTTCATCCTAGCCAAATAGTCATATTAGCTACAAATTGACCACATTTACATCATTTTTGTTGAACCTAACTAGCGAAGTACAAGTTGTGTATCGATAATATGAAATGATTGATGCAATGAAAAACAATTGTAATGGACCCTTGATTTTTATTTTTATTTCTATCAGCATAAAGACGTTGGAAATTCGATTCAGGTAAAAGTAATTCATTGTATTGCAGAACGCTATCTGTATATGGCTAGGGATATGGCTAGGGGCCTTTATAATGAATGGCCTTTTTTATGAAGTTGAAATGGATACAAAGAATGAAAAACTGGAAACTTTAGGGTTATTTCATGTGAGAGTTGTTGGAAAGGAAGGGAGTGACTGTAGAGCATGCGAATGGTTCATTAACGATGCCTATAATAGATAATTAATACATATTGTATCTTGAAGGACGGGAGTGAATGGATAGTTGGGGCTTGCAAGGTAATCTTTCGATGACTGATGAAGATAACATGGATTGAGCAAATAGCAAACGAAGAAACCCGAAGGAGTTGTGGGATGATATAGAAGCCTGCTGGAAATTTTGTAAGGAATACAGGGCCGCCGCTGAGTCGGTCACATTTTGAGACATGATGATTCTGATGGAGACTATAATCTGGGAAAAGTTAATGGGAGAATAGGAAAGGAAATCCTCGAACTTATATATTATATGGAAGTAGTAATGGATGTGAAAGAGGATAATTATGCAAAGGTGTTAAGTTAGCTGATAGGAGAATAAAATGGGAGAGCTGCGTCGAATCAATCTTACGATTGTTGACTTATTATGATATTTATATATCGATTACATTACATTAAATGACACCCATAGGATGGGTTGGATTGTTAGGATACCAGTGATATAAATTATCGCAATGATTACCCCTCCTCATGTGCTCCTTGGATGACGTTTTTTCGCTCTACAGATCGACGAGCAAGAGCGGGGGCAGAATATTTCCACCCCTGCTGGTTTGGGACGCGATTGGAATACGCCCTCAGGAATGGAGGGGGGGGGGCGGCGCTCATCTCGACCCCTCGACCTCTCTCATTTTCTCAATCCCGGGCCCTCTTCCCCGTCCCCCCTTGGGTGCGTCTCGTGCACCAAGTCGGTTCATCGACTCCGTCCGATTCGGAATGCTCGCGGCAGGGTTCGGAGGGGGAGAGAGGGATCTCTCCCGCATTGCATCACAGGGTCGGTCGGGGTGGCTCGCACGGCGGCGCCGTCTGTACACACCACCGCCGACGACATCGTCGTGAATGGGTCGCGGGAATGTCCCCCTACCCCTCCCCCTTGGAAATGGGAATGGTGGGGAAGAGCGGGAGTCGCTGCGGGAACTTCCCTTCCTTCTCACTCGGATATATATCTCTCTGAGTTTCGGATAGGTTGCTTTTTTCGATTTCTGAAGCCTGTTTTTTTTATCTTTTCTTCTCATTGTTCTGATGGAAGCGAGTGATCGTAAAGGTATTTGGATTAAATCCATCATTTATTTAATTCATTATCATTTGGCATTCTACCGGTTAAGGTAGGTTTTGACGGAGTACTTCTTACTGTTTTACTTTTCCTATTCATCTCTTGTATGATCCCTACTCTAAGATGTCTCCTCAGATTGCGCCGTAAAGGGGGGGACGCGAAAATTGAAAAAATCTTTTTTAGTATAAGAAAAAAATATTTTTTTCCACCGGGGGCGCCAAGTAGCCTTGGTACACCACTTTACGTCAGTGAACCTACTGATTGACGCCACATTTTTGATGGCAAACACGTAGGACGGCTGGTTATATAGGACTCGTTGGCATCATTGTACTTGCGATTAGTAACTGTAAAAGACTAATACTGCGGTGATTTCTGCTCTTGTTACGTTTCCCCGATATCCGTTTCACGGACAAAAATAAGTATGGCCGATATACATATAAATGATTGAAGTCTTTTCATGCTAGGCGAGATAATTACGTTTTCTACGTCCTTTTGTTCCATATAAAATATATACGTATATTCATTAGCTTATTAGCTTTTCCCCTCTGTCCTCGCAGTCTTTCCTCTTTGATCAATTTAAATTCCATCTACGGGGATTATTTTTTCCATCTGGCTCTTTCTTCTCCTAATTTTCTTCATCAACTTCCTTTATTCCCCAAACGTCCCTAGAGCTTCCTTGTTAATGCTCCATCCGGCCGCACCTTTTCCATCCTTCTCCATGCCTACGTCTCAAAGGCCTCCAATTATTATTTCTTTATCCTCTTTCCATTAAGTCTTAGTCACGGAAGGAATCTATACTCCATATCAAGCTCTTTACAAATTAGTTATCATTAATGTTTTCTGTGTATCATTGCTTAAGGTGCCTATGCATTTATCTCTGCTGGTATATTCATGTTTCAACAACGCATCTCTCATGCTTTTAGTGCTATACTCACCTTCGTCTTAATTGTTTTCTAAATAACTAAATTTTTCCTCCTTTTATGGTTTGAATTTTCAAGGAGTTGAACGTAGACGAGAGATCCGTGACCGATTTCGGGTTCAAATTTGTGTGATGTCCCTGGAATATCTCAGTAGAAATTATCTATGTAGAATCCCTGTAAAAATTCAGATAGCCTCCCAATCCTCACTACTAGTATGAATTTCACATCCCACAAGAGTAGGGATTTTCCACATCTATTAATTTAATCAACTTGTAGGTAAGCTGTTATGAGTCCACTAAAAGAATTGCGGAAAGTGTTTTTATGAAAATGTTGCTGGTAAAAAAGAAACTTGGGGAGGGGTATAACAAGTCTGTTGCTGATGGCTACTAGTTTTTTTTTAAATCTATCACCATGCATTTTTCGCTGGCATTTATGTATTTTGTCTCCCTCCTCACATCCGTTTAATGCAAGCCGCAATGGGTGAGGATGTGGACTCTACTTTGGCGATAACTCCAGGAGTGCATGGAGGAGAACGTGTCACAGCAAAATTCATCTACTTCGATAGACACATATTACGCCTTGGAATGCTGGCTCTCCGCGGGAAATTTTGACTGATATCTCATAGGAAGGTGCATGATTTAAGAATCGTTGTGGAGCGCGTGTTTTTTTTTTCTCTTGTATATTTCCAAATGATGCCACTCTATCAAATAAATACTTTGTCATACATATGATCTGCATAGTCCGCTTACTACTTCAGAACTCAAATTCAAATTTGAACTTTCGTTTTAAGTCACTCGCTATATTTTACTTCATCGGCTTATCCGCGGTCTTCTGTCGAGTGACCTAGTCCTGACTCATCATCATCATTAGTCATCAATCCTCAGATTGGTTTGACGCAGCTCTCCTTTGAGTTTTTCTATCGGTTAATCTGTTCATATTTACGTATTTCTTCTCTTTCACATCCTTCATCACTTGTTCCATGTATCTCACACGAGGCCTTCCTTTGCCATTCTTCCCGTTCACCTGACTATTGGTTCATGTAGTATCTAACATGGTCTAAACTAGTGGTTGTCAGAAAAATCTTTTCAGTGGCCACGCGTGCGGCCAACGATACTTACTCGTGACCGCACTACCAATTCGCCTGCATTTCCAATATAAAATATATTGAGTGAAAATTCTTTCGATGAGTTCAGTCGCAACACTTTTCTCAAGGTCACAATCGAAAAATCTCTGTCAAATTCTTCTATCTATTGAATTCGTGGAGTTTGAGAAAGGTGCTTAACTGTTGTAGTGGCCGCAGCAAAATATGGTGGTGGCCGCATTTGAGAATACCTTGCCGAGAAACGACATTTTTATATTTCTATTTTACTCTGCGCTCCTTTCTTAGTAAACTGATTCACTATCGCTAATTAACTATGCGCTTTCGTGATATCGATTTCAAGAGGGATGGAAAATATGAAAGCTTCAAGAGTAACGGACGAAGTAGTGATATGCTTGTGGGGGAGGAAGTTATGTGCCTCAAAAAAAAGGGGGATCCATAGGACTTGCCTAATGCCATGAGAGGTTGAGGGTAGTCGGATGTCGTGAGAGAAGGGAGGGTACTGGGCAGGCTGGGAAGGGAGAGAGGAAGAATAAGTTTCTGCATGGGGTAAGGAGAGAGGCTGGATGTGTGCAGTTTTGGAACGAAATATTTGGCATAGTAATGGTATTAACTTGTTCTTTCGCAGGGGTTTAAAATAGATTTTTGACTTAATGAAACGTACTTATGATCCGTGCAATACCTGTGGTAGTAATTATTCATTTTTTATGGAGAACCTTTTCCTTCATCGTAACTTCATGAAATCCGAAATCCAGCTTTAGAAAGGCATTCTTTTTTCTTTCCGCCATAAATGTGAGACTGAAAATATTTACCCTTTAAGGAGAACCTACACTTTTGCACTTAACCCCCGTTTCATTGCACCCTTGCTTACCGTTGCGTCGACCTCCCCCTTTTTTCATCCTTCCAACGCTGAATCCACGTGATGTAGAATTCCTTTGTGGTTCGCTTTCTCCCCCCCCCCTCCCCCCACTTCTCCAACCAACCCCGCCCCTGCTGTGTGTTTACTCTGGAGAGGAGTGAGTGTCCTTTCAAAGAGCAGCCTCCAGCAGGGCAGTCGAACAGGGAATGGTTGGGATATCTTTTCCTCCTTTCATCATGGAGTGGTCTCGTGCGCAGGGGCAAAGGAAAACTTCCGCCACCCCTCAAGGCTTGTATACCTTTGTTTCGTTTCTTTACGCGCGTTCTCAGACCTCATGTCATTTTTGAGGTTGGTAGCTCCGATTTACTTGAGCTGTCTTTTTTTTATTGCATTGTATCATTAGGTGGCAATGGACTCCGAGTTAAAATATACCAGATGTTTACGCAATTATTTTAGTTTAGTCCAAAGTTGCTGTTGAAGTAATAGATAATGAATCATTAAATAGCCTTATTGCTTTTTATTTTCATCACCTACTCAATCAACTTAAGGTTTTGTAAATGTTTTTGTAACCATTAATTTTTCTTATCTTTTGAAGTATTCACAGAATTTTGGTATTGAACGACATACTGTTTTTTATGAGCTTGCAGTTCAGTTATCTTTGGGAATGAATTATTACATCTACCACCGTCGACAGTTCGTTCACTCAGGTGGAAATAGGTTTTATTTTATCATCAAATGTGCCTCGGAAGACAAATTCCTTTTAATCCGTAAAACGGGTATATTTATCTGATTCCTCCCTTTCGAAACATTTGTGACTTAATTCTGTCTCTGCTGGAATCGCGTTTTGAAGGAAAACTTCAGGAGCAAGTAGATATATTCTGCATATGATAAAGATGTTTGCGTTCATTTCGCCCGCGAAACGTATTCGGGTGTTCGAATCCTGCCTCGAGCGTATTTGTCTTAGGTTTAAGAATATGAGTTAGACGGTACGAAATAACACTAGTCGTTGGAGCATCTGAAAACCAATTCTATTGCTGGCTCACTTCCATTTTCATCTACAGATCACCCTGCAAGCTTCCTCTGAGATGTGAATCATCACCAATCATGTACTAGTTCTACATCACCTACCTACATACTCTAAGGAATAGTCAAACCATCCATCCTTGAAATCGTTCCGAACAAGCGAACGAATTACGAACTCAGACGTCTATCATGTCTTATTAATCTTGTAATTAGTTGACAACGATTGTACCCAGGAATCCAATTTATCTTTGACATTTACCCACAACATTATTTTTATGATGTTACATTTTAAAATTTTGTTTGAAAAGTTTTCTTTAGGTTTAAAAAAGAACATCATTTAAGTTGGGTCTTTCTGTATGCAGTGGATTCCAAACTTTCATCCATGCCCATTCCATAGTTTTGCAGGGGTCATGCGTAAATGTAAACCAAGCTTGATAGTTACATTTTACGAGAATATTTGTGTAGACTTCGTCAGCTATCACTACTATTGAGAACTAGACAGTGTGCAGCGTAGAGCAGCTTGGTTCGTTAAAAGGTGTTACGATAGGTAGAGTAGTGTTTCAGAATTAATACAAGAATTATGTTGGGAATCATTATCAGAGTGTAGGTTAAAGTACAGATTAAATCTATAAGAGAAATTACAATCGGATAGCTTTACTGAAGATGTTCGGCACATATTAAAAACACCAGCGTATTATGCTAGATTCGACTTGATAAATAAGATTAGAGATATAGATTGTCGTACTAATAGATTCAAAATGACATTTTCCCCCGTACTATAAGAGAACAGAATAAGCAGCATAGCAAAGGAATAGGTAGGGGAAATATTTTAGAGTAGTCTGTAGTGCATGGTGCATGTATTAATCCCTTAAATACTATAGATACTAACAATCCAGTTGCAATAGACCCTATAGTTGCTCGTTTGCATGCCAATAGTGCATGCTTTGTGATCTTCACCCTCTGCCCACACCCTCGCGTAGGCTTGCAGGGTATCTTGTAGATGTACTAAGGTTAGAAAGGAAGAGACCAACCAAGGACTGAAAGGTCTCTTAGTGAGATGAATTTTAGGCATCTACAACAAAACTGTTCCATATCGACCACGGTGAACTCGAACGTTTTTGGGAAGCGTGCAACTTGACTGAGTGGACGGAATGAACACGTCCATTCCCTGTCGCGCTACGGTGACCGCAATCATTCGAACTCTGGGAGATGCCCCCTCCATGAATTCAGAAATGGCAGCCACGATGTTGTTCGCGCGCACTGAAGGGTCGAATCCGCGGAACCATCGCGACCATCCGTCCTTCGTGGAATCAGGGTGCTTTCATCATTCTTGCTCGCGCGCCGGAGTTTCTGAAGCGAAATTAATTCGGGACGAGGCTTTGAATTGTTGGCGCTTTGGTTGCGGTCGGTTGCCGCCCCCCGGCGCCGACTTGGAAAGGGTTTTTTTTTTTGAGTGAAGCGAATCGTAAAAGGGTTCCCTTTCGCACGAAGTGCCGACGCTCGTCCTTTCCCTAGAGTTCGTGGGCACCCTTTTCTTCCCTTCAATGGGGAGGGGTCGGGTGGAGCGAAAGGTGTCTCGCATCGCTCGGTCCGTTGATTCGGGGGTCGCTAGAAGGGTAGGGATCTCAAACTTGCGTGAAATAGTCTGTAATAATTTTAAACTGTACTCGTTCGTAAACCCTGACCTCATTTTTAGCTAAAAGATGGCGCTCCTATGCCATGCGTAAAGCATCTTAATTTTTCCATCTTTTGGCAGGGGTGTTGCGGTAGGACTCGTGTGAAGAAAGCACACATATACTAATTAATTATTTGTCAAGTTACAAGTTAGTGTCACTGAGAAAATCTACAGCCAAAATTAACTGCGTTGGATACCGCAGAAGGCGTGGTAAACACCTATAACATGTTTTCAATGGAAATGTTAAGAGGACCATGCTCCGTGGTGTCTGTATAATCGAAGTCAATACATATTTAATACATGTGAGGTCCATTGGACATTACATTACCCGTGTTATAACCAGACAATTTAATGAACTCTTGAATTCAAACGCTCACGATAGCGGTAATAATAATGAAGTAATATCAGTCGGGCATGCTACAATCACATTTAAGGCTGTTTTAACGCTGACCTACCTAATATTATTTTAGCTATGCTGATCCCTTATCATGCGTGAACGAAGGGGGCGTTGTCTTCCAGTTCTATGTGGAATTTAACGTGTGGTTAAATCTGCGTTAGCATGATGCGTTCTCGTGATGTTTTTCTCATGATCAGAAAATGTGTGCTTTAATTTGGCATAATAGCTTACTTATATTTTAGCCTCTAAACCTACCGCGGGAGGCAGGTCGTGGGTTCCAGTCCTCCTTGGGCGTGGATGCAGTCTTTCTTTTAGGGTTAGTTTAGGCCACACTCCGGGTGATAAATAGCTAAACCCAGAAATCCCCAAACCTTTTCCACCGTCGACCTGTTCAGGAAATATCTCGGCTATTTCAGGCTTGCCGTAGACTTCCAAGTTGAGATCATGCATCTTTTTTTGAGAAAATCTTACCTTGTGTATGTCGCCAAATATATATTTATTTGTACCGGTGTTCTTTAATTATTATACAAAAATGTACGTTTTTATTGTTTAAGTATTTTTTTTATTTCTCACCTCTTCTATTGACCTCCCAATAAACCCTCTAGGCTTGACTCGATCCCACACAATGTCATATCCACCCCTGGGGGTCGACATTGACCGATTTTGCTGACCTTTGACCTTGAGAGTTGTAGCATCTTGGTAACAACCGAATGCGATTGCTAATACTTCAAGCTTAGTTTTTTCCTGTTATTTCACTCCGTTCAAGTTGTTGTGACTAACTTACTTCACTTATATGTGTACCACAACGCTCGATAACATACCTCGCCTGTCCTCTCTGCTCTTGTCGGAACGGCGGCGCTTAGAATGACGTTGGCGTTGTGGAAAGGGGGGGATAGATACACGGCAAGAGGGGAAGAGCCTTCAGTTGGCCGTGTGGGTGTTGGGCTTGGAATCTGGAATTCTCTTTTTTTCTTCCTTTTATGCCGGGGGAGGTGGAAGGAAGAGGCGACTGCTTTCGTCGATCGTCGAGCGTGCGTTGCTTTGGCTCTCTCGTTTGCCTTTGGTCCAGAGTTTCGTGTTGGGTCGTGTCGTACGCTATCAGAATGAGAGTGCGTGCGATACAAAACGCAAGGTCGAACAAGCACGACGCGTCAGAGGTCATGCTCCTTGAAGCATGCTCGGTGGGAACGCACCGTCGTTAGTTCTGTGCGTTTCTCCGTGCGTTGTTATCGTTTGCGCACGCCGATGTAGAACGCATGTCTCACAATTTAGCGTGTGATTTTGTGCCCTCGGTAATTTATGGAAGAGAAAGGATTGAGCCTTAAATAACGGTGTATAGGCTTTGGAATAAAAACTGGGATGTCTGCGCTCGATGAAGTTACTATCATTAAAAGAGTTTCATTTTAAAGGCTTCACTTCACTTATTGATTGGATAGATGAGGATGATTTTCTTTTGAGGTAAATATAGTTTTTTCTGGTTAAATATGAAGCAGTTCCACCGAGTAACGCCGGAGACAGTGTCTTATATTAAATATAGTTTAGTCGGATAATAGGGATACCGATTGGTGATTGGAATAACCTCCTTCTAGGATTAACGGATCTCAATCAAAATATAATTTTTTATTTGAGTAATAAAAGCGGTTATTCTGGTTTCCAACCGGTGGTCAGAAGGATGTAGCTATTAGCTTAGATAAGGTGAGAAAATGTACATAGGTACATTGAATGTAATAAATTACATTTATATACGTTTATGAAATACATTTAACTTTTAAACCTGTATACTGCTACGAAGACTGTGCGCAGCTCTTTTCGGTGTCAGAATATCCGTGGGTATAAAGAAGAAAATGGATTTTTAAAAGCAGGAAACAAATAATGCATTTCCTTTGTGTCCTCACAAAGGATAAATGTATGTGGAAAAATGTTTTACATCGTTATAAAATATGCCTTTCCTAAATTCTTTGCTTTTTCAGACGATAAAGGCAGCGATTTCCGATTTTTTGTGTAGTGAGAATGCGTCTTGCTTTTTAAATAGCAGAGTGCAGCATTGGGAGAGAAACTAAGGATTAATATCAGTTACTTGTCGCGGATTACACTGCAAACATATTGTAATCATGGCAGTATCATTGAATTTCTTTCTTACTTTTTAACCGTTATGCTGAAATTCTGTAATACAGGTGTAAAATTCTAATCCAATTTGTGCATGAAGATCGAAAGAAATGACACCAATAGGCATGGTCATTTCTTTCGTCAAAAAGTCCTGTATAAATTATTTGGAAATCAAACGCATATCTGGGGATTTAAATATTTTAATTAATTATACTCCATAGAATTTGCTCCGATGACAGATGAATGCATCATATTTCATGAAAAGGTAACAGAACTTGGTGCAGGATGGTGCTTAAGTCAGCTATATCAAAAATCAAACGTCGATGGCCAAAAGTCATGGATAGGGGTAAATATTGCAAAATAATTATAATGAATAAATAATTTCTTATCAAACAAATTGTAATTTTCTCCGCAATTTTTCCAATATGTCCATTTGTGTGACTCACATTCATGGCGTAGTTTTTGTTACCCTTCGTACTATCTCCTTAATTAAAATGAAATAATTTAATGATAAACGAAGTGTACATTTTAATCCCTAATCCTTTTGAAATACCAAAATATTTTTTCAGATCGGAGAAAATGTGTAAATAAAATGTCTGCCTTTTCATTCTCTTTTTTAACAGCCCGTTCCATTAGGAAAATGTGGTTAGTTTTCATTGAAAAATATTTCATGCCTGAACAATGTTTCTATTACAGATAGCAAAGACAGGGAAGAATGAGGACGGAAATAATAATGTTTTTCCCTCCATGGCTGTGTTATTATTATCTACATTCGTGGAGAGACCCTAAGGTTTATAATTTTAATGTAAAGGATTTTTTCCCAATTTGAGTACTCTTTATGTGTGTGGGCAGATGGCTTAGGAAAGTTATGTATAAAACTATTACTGTGCCATTTTTTTAAAAATCATTGCCAGAAGAAAATATTGTAATTAGGCGCGGATAGGTAATTTAGTATGCCTAAAAGAATGCCAGGTGATTATGTTAAAGACAAAACTACTTATAATGGATAACAGAAGGCAGTGGGAAATATAAAATAACTGCTAAAAAATGTGTGCAGTTTTAGGGTCCCGAGTTTAAAAATAATATACACTTTAAGCATACCCGCAGAATAGCTATCATTTATTTGTGTGATTATAATATGCTTTTAATTACAATGAGAGAGAACGATTAGGGTTGTGAACAGCATGAGATAAGGTAGAAAGCAAAATAGGCACTATGGTGGTTTTGGACGACAGGAACGGCAAAGGAACAAGGAGAGTTTGAGTGGGTACGAACTCCTTCGGAAAATATCCATTTTGGTAAATGATTGATGAGGATGTCATTCTTACTGTTGTGAATTTGATTGACTATCGTGAATTTTATTTGAATCACCTTTAAGGGGTATCACATCCGAAGATGTATTTATTTCCGTTTAGATTTATTTTACTGATGAGTGAGATGACATTTTGGTGAATGCGTATAATTTGCTGGAATACGAGATTACAAGAGAGTGATGGTCGTAGAATATTACTGTTGGAACATAATGGTTTACGTCAGAAGAAATCTCATGGCATATGTTTCACTTTTAACTCTCTTTCTTCACTTTCTGGAAGAATGAAATCACTCCAAATTCAACCCGCCGTTGGATTTTTTTGTACATATAATGGTTTTGACATCAGCCCGTCATCTTTATAGAATAGTGAACGCAGTGTCGGGTTAAATAACGAAGCTCCTTTATCCGGAAAAATTTATTTCGGCGGGATCAGACGAAAGAACTCTGAGAGAGTCTCTGGAGTACTCAAACCATCAAACATCATCTTGAGTGACATAGTGTTCTGTCAACCCCATTCTCCGTTCCCTCGTCTCTAGGACCTTCACCGTTTCGCGCCCTCTCTCCAGAGATAAATAGATTTCTTTGAGGTCGAGCGTTTATTGGAACCGGCCTTTCACCGTGCGACTGGAACAGGGGTTGTGGAAATAGATATTGAGGAATCTCAAGTGCCTATTTATTCCAAGTACCTTGTTAATCCAGCTCTAAACCGTATCCGAACGCTGTGAATTGATGTAAAGTTGTTTTAGAGGCCAAAAAACATGTTTCCCTTTGGTGTTGTATATAATCTCTGTTATCTTACCAGCTCAAATCTTTTTGAGGCGTACTGGCATGGTTCAGTTAATGATAATTTTTTTAAATACCGTATCATGCAAATGTTTAATCCACATTCTTGTGACAACCCAATGATGTTCACCTTAATGTTATTATCTTTGAAAACGATGGCGTTAACCATAGAAACGAAATCATATATAAATCCATCAAAATGTATGGATCCTAATAAAACTCATATATTTTTGTGGAAGGTGAAGTTTTTATTTAGTAGTGGAATCAACTCGTCTGACTTTCAACCATCATCCCTGAGGAATTGTAGAGAAACTGTATGTATCCATACCATACCATATGAACGTAGTGGAGTTGTAAGAGTGCTAAAAGTAGCTTAAAATTCGGTTAATTAAAATTTGGTTTAAAATCCCTGTTCTGAACTCTAGTATAATGAAGGAGTTACTCTCTTTTCCATATTGTATAATACCTTGAATCTTTTCCACAAAGGTACGCCCTAAACTACTAATTACAATTGAAGTTACTCTCTCTGCGTTTTCTGTCGGATAGTTTTTTCCCCTCTCATCCTTAGTCATAATTTCTCTCGGCTATATCTTTGAATGGTAAGTAGTCAACCCAAAGTGAGCGGCATCTCTTAAAATTGAAATAGAATTGATTGCTTTATCCTGGCTGCCGTCCTTTTTTTGTCCATTTGTTTTTTCTCCACATTCGATTCCGTGGGAAGTTCCATTCCATTCTCAACTTCAACTCTGGGACAGCTGCGTGGTGTCGCTCGGCGGAAGCCATTAAAGTTGTCTATTAAAAACGCCGAGGGTCTCATTCGATCTTTCCCTGACTTCACTTTCCAAACTCTGTACCCTCTCAAGGAGCGTGCGTTCAATTCCACGTTGTACTTTCACGGTGTCAATTCCGATTCATAGGTAGGAACGAAGGCAAGACAGAAGAACATTTTTGCGTCGCCATATAGTCAATATCGTCAAGACAAAAGCTCTTTAATGGCGGTATGCGCATGTTGAAACAATCGCGCTATTGGCATGCCCTCAACTGCATCTCAGAAGCGGAATCTTCTTTATTTTTCTTCTTTTAAGTTTTATTGTTATCGTTTATTATTTGCTAACCCAATCCTCCAAGTAAATCTCTACTGAGATTCACCTTGAAGTGCCCTATGCGCAGCACTCAGTTGGAACCGGTATACCAATAAAAAATCTCTGCCCTTGCCGCGATCCTCAGGATCTCTGGACAACAAAATGTAATCAAACTCCTCTCTGAGCCATTGGAACTGGTGTACTACCATAAAAAGGTTTTTGCTTAAAATAATTAATCTAGAAAATATATTCTTTAATTAATTTAATGGGATAGTTTTCGGCGGTACTGTCTACGTCAGCCGATTATATATTATATTGCGTCGTTCAAGATCTCTCTTGGGTCCAAGCAAGGGAATTCAGCTGAATTTGGAAGCTCTTATTTGATCGCTGGGATTTCGTAGGTGTTTATAATGGATGGCTGGTTTGGATATTTTTTTTCAAAAATATCATCTGGGCATTTGTCACTGCCAATGAAGTTAAAGTAGCCATTTTTCTTACTCGGTTGCCGCGAATTAGCTGCTCGATTGCGAAAATTTGCGCGGGCGTTCAGTAAAAAAAAGTGAGGTGATTGCCGGGTAATGGTGACGACCCAATTTATTTTCATTTGTGCTTTAAAAGTAATAAATTATATGAAATACGTTCGCTATTTTCATAGCTGTGGTTTCGCGAGAATCCCTTTTCTTGCTCCGCAGACCTCCAATTCGATGAGTTTTCTTTGTGTTTTCTCTTTTGCTATTTTTTAACAACTACGGCCCATAATCAGGGCGGCATAATTCATAGATAGATCCCGACAGTATGTGCAGTTCTGTTTGTGACCGAAACCTTCTTTCAGAAGGTTGATTTGTTTGTCATTTATTAACGGGTACCCTTTCTACCTCCTGATCACGATCCCGAATGGCTAAGGGCTATCAAAACACCTTTCAAACCCTCTGAAAATATTTTTTGCGCCTCTCATGGAAATTCAAGCGTTTAAAACCTCCATTTGAATTGACATAAAGATGTCATTAGTCCTACGGTTTTCTGGCTCTCCGTTTTCCTACACTTCCATGGACGACTCCTTCCTACCCTCCAGCCACCCCTTGCCTCCTCGTCCCGTATCATTGTGCTTCGTTTGATTATGTTCCACTTCCCCTCCCCTCGTGGTGAAGAACCACCGCCCCATGAAAATTTAACGAGATCCGTAGTGCCATGAATTAAGCGTGAGTTGAGTGACGCATGTGATGTTGGGGTTGAAGGACAATATTGGATCACGCAGACTCCTTGGCTAATTGATCCTAGCTGCTATCGTAAAATGGCTCGCTCGCTCGTCGTTTGGAAATGTTTCGAGGGTTGTCGAATACCTTCAAATGGTTTGTGACAGGTCTAAGGACGGCGCGTCAGTCTGGTCGGATTTTCGTTCCAAATTTTGAGCGTTATTGTAAGGGATAGCGCGAAACTATGCATCCTTCCATTAGCTGTCAATTAATAGTTAGAAGTGAACTTCATCATTGCCTGGGATAGCAGTTCTTATATATATTTTTGTCGTGTCGTAGGGAAAATTATCTACCAGTGCTTATAGAAAAGTTTTATAAACATTTTTTAACAAATTAAGTGATTCACAGTATTTTTGTTGAGTTCGACTAGGGTTGCTACCTCTTCCGGAATTTCGGAAGTCTCCCGGATATAGACACGACTCTCCTGGCGGGAAGCAGAAATACGCTGGAATTCAGAAACGTACTGATTTATCAATTTCATTTCTTTAAATGGAAATTACAATAGTTTCATTAATCTTGTTTCTAGATGGATATCGTTTATTCGGGTAATACCCAAATCAGAAATTTTTATCTAGCCTTTTTCTCCCTGAATCTTCCGAAAAATTCTCCCCGAAAATTAGAAATACCCCAAAATGGACCGCTGTCAAGCTAGTAACCATAATCCAATATTAAAAGTTGATTGTAAGAATTTTCCATGCAATTAACTCTTTCACGCTTTTCTTTTTTCCTACCTTTCATTGAGCGCTGTTTTTCTCTCCCCATCTCTCTCTTCATAGTAGGTATCTATATCTTAAAATGGTTCGGCCTCTTCTTCCCAACAACATCCAATGTTTAGCTGAAGATTAGCCTTCCTTTTCGCGGTAAATCTTAATTATTTCGTTTCCTCGTGGTTGATATCTATCCTACAGTCCTCGTACTGAATGAAATATGTGTTACAAGGACTGCGATCCCTTGGCACGCTGGGTAACAGATTTGTTTATCACATTGATGTAATCGGCTCTTCTGCTCTAATGCTTACATCAAGTTCCTCTCAGGTGTCTCTCGTTAAATTTTTTCTGAGTGTGCGTTGAAGGGTTGAGGCGATGCTGGCCATCTTGGTCCAGAACCTATCTCTGCTCATTCAGATTGTCTCTCAACTATCATCACTTGCCCCCTTTCAGGCGTTACATTTCGAGTAAGTCGTCCATCTAGTGTAATGTTACTTTCAGTGTCACTTTAATGTATTCATTAACGCTTCCCTCTAAATAAAAATTATTTAAATCGTTCTCTCTTTATTGGCATCCTGAGTGAAAATTTTTTTCTCACGGTAGATAATAATCAAACTTCAACCAATGATCTCATAAATGCAGTACCATTACGAGCCCCTCCTTCAGTAAACCCGCGATTATCATTACACAAGTACTATTTGGTCGTTTTCTTCAGTCTTCTTCCTCTAGATCACTCAAAAGAGCGATCAAGAAGAAGAAAAATTTATTTAAAGTGATTTAATTCCATTAAGCTTGGGGAATAATTCTGTTTTTAAACAGGTAAACGCATTTTTGTGGGAAAGGATAGATAAATAGATTATTTATATTAACTTTAAGTATTCCAGAGTTGGTTATTAAATATACACTACGTTTTAATTTAAAAAAATAAGTCTAAAGTATCCGTATTTCATTTTGAGGTGTCCATTTTTCTCCTCTTTCCTGTATTTTTAACCGCAGTTTCAAAATAATTTCAGTAGTTTGAGAGGAAAGAGTTTTTTCACATCTGATTGTAGATGAGACTGAAGATTGCAGATTAAAGACTAGAAGGGATTTCAATGTAAATAGACTAGTTGCGCGTATTATAGCCGTAAGGCTGTTGTGTGGTTACTTTCTTTAAAATGTGGTTGTGAAGGTGTAATCACAACCACTCGCCTATGTTGGCCTCAGGATTGGTCAAACAGAGCGAGTGAGTGCCCTGGACCCAGCAACCTGAGTAGTTATTGCAAGAGTTAAGGGTAATTTTAGGTGAGTTTTGGGTTCAAAGCAAAACTTTCTTATGTTACGTGGGCGAGGCCCTCGGTTTAACTCGAACCAGCAGGTCGGTGGCCGAAAGTTGATCGACCCAAAGTTGGCACGACTACGCACAATGTCTGGCGATTCCTGCAGTAATCCAAGCGTAGAGAAAAAATGAAATAAAAAGAAAGTACTACGGTCTTGATTGTTTGGAATTCATTGGCACGACGCTGATTTTTCTCTCCCGGGACCGAATTTTCTCCCTCGGGAATCAGTGCTGTTCAATGAGGGGAATATGGACGCAGTGTGGTAATGAACTGCGCAGGGGACTCCGGGCTTGAATCGTGAACTTTTTCGCGCCAGTTTTCCTAGCTATTTTTTATATCCGCGGATTATCAAAATTTTAGTTATGACCCTACGACGAGAAAATTTAGGGCTGTGAGTTGCCGATATTAGTGTTGATGTGCAGTTGGTGGTATTGACGGTTGAATCTTGTCTCTTTTGCGTTACGATTCCCGAGAATTAATGCCAGTTTAAGCCCCAGTCGGCCTTATAAATTATAAATATATACTGATTATAAATGAAAGAGTTTCACTTTGAACGACCTTGATCAGGCGTTTTCCTAGCTTCTGGCTCGGGGGTTTTGACTGACAATACAAAGACAAGACTGGGGTTGTGAATAGTCTTCTTCGAGGGGAGTGCCGTAACGAAACCGGGCACTTCGTCGAACGAGTGTTCCTCTTAACCCCTTAAGTCGAGGATGTCCCGAGCCAGGAGAGAAAAGGGATGCGATTGTTTACGCTTTGGCTGAGGAGAGGGTGCTGATCCTCCACTTCCGGTCAGAGCTTCCGATGGGGCGGATGGGGGCGAGGGCACGGCCCTCCAAACCATCGTCGCCTCCGGTCATCACGCATGTGCTCGTCGTCGCTTTGAATTGGAATTGACATCCTCCAAAAGTGGGAAAAACGAAGGAAAGAAAAGACTGGATGACAGCAAAGAGTTTAACTCCCTAGGAAAAGGGATTCTCCCAACATTTTAATCTTGCTTATGACAGGATAAAAAAAGTGGACGGCTTTATTTGTGCCCCTCAGCCATGATGGACACTTAGACTCATTTTCATGGGCTAGTTTTTTTTCTTTCTGGTCGTCCAATTCCATTGTTACGAAAGTCGGCTTGCGTGATGCTGTTAGGATTTTTTCATTATACAGGGTTATTCAAAAAGAAATCGCAGATTTCAAACATTTATTTCTTCCAAACTATAAAAGATAGAAACATAATGCCAACATTCCTGGACAGAGAAAAGTTCGATTTTTTATGCACTCAATATAAGCACCATGTGTTACACTGTGTTATCATTTGTTACGAGGCGGTTTTTTGTTAACCTGGCGGCGAAATGCCCGTTGCACTTCAACAATGGACTCTAATTTTGCTAATTGCAGCACACAAATGATTTGTCCTGTGGTGTCTGGTGAAATACTAGTAATTCTGGTGAAATACTAGTAATGATAATGATACTCAATAAACTCTTGCGGACTTTGGATGGCCCTAAGCATAAAACACTGGGGAGAGAGTCAAAAGATGTAGGTACCACGTATGCACCAGTGTTTAGGATAAAAGCTGTTGTGGAAGGATTATTTAATATTTTTGGCGTCGGAATCAATGGTTTGATTCCGTGTTATTGATCAGACCACGCCGATATATATCGTCTTTACGTATACATCTACATAATACCCTCTAAGCCACCATAAAATTGTGTGACAGGGGAGCGAATTTTCTCGCACCATGAGCACCAATCATGCTTAAAGAGGATTAACTCATTGGCTTATGCACATGCAACTATGCACATTTTCGTTGAACTATAAAAGCTGTTCAGAGATTTGTATAGCATATCAAGCGTGCATAAACGTGCTGTTAGTTGGGTTAGCTTAACTGTGTGTATGCTGTTCATGTCTCTAATAGTACGGGGAAAGAAAGACATCTTAAATCTGTCGGTTTGGCCATCAATTTCCTTAATCTTATGTTTGTAGTTCTGTCATAATAAGTAGTAGTTCGCAAAATATGTTTTACGTCATCAGTAAAAGTCGTTATGTTTAATTCATATAACTATTTGTGCTAATAAGACTTAACCGGTTTATTCTTCTTCTTTCTAATAACAGTTACTTGGGATACATGTGAAAATCCTGTGGGATAAATTCACAGAATACACCGTGATGAGGTCAGAATGGAGGATATATTTGTTTCAATGTTTACAGGTTAAAAAAAAACGTAACCCGCATTTCAATGGAAATACAACCAAACCTTTTCAAATTATGAAGTCGGAGTTAAAGTTCCCCGACAACCCCTTTCATGCATATTTTCTATGACCCCAAACACTTCGGGTTAGTCGGACATTTGTCAGCTTTCTGTTTGAAAGTGACTGTTTCTCCTTCGTCGTGTTGGCGGATTGCCATGGTGATAGTATACGCTTCTGAACGAGAGTTGATGTTCATCTATTAATTTGTGTCAGTTCATATTAATTAATTCCCGCGGTTCTCTCCTAATTGAACTTTGCACGCATACCTGTGTGTGCCTGGCAGAAATTACCTCCACCCTATCTTTCCACGTCTCCGTCAAACAGGAGGCGGCTCGATCCGGAAAACGGGACTCTCCGTGCGCGGTGATTATACCGTGCCCCGTCTGTTTGAGATGCCTGTGTGCGTTTGCATGATTGTGTGGGTGTGAGAGGAGGAAAGGGTCCTTTCAGGGCCCTCCTAGTGTTCTCGGCCTGTGCTGTGTGTGGCCACCCGCCGAGTGTGTTCACGAGATAGGGCATCATTCGGTCGTGATGCGCCCGGCGGCGTTGCCAAGTTACCGTCGCCCACCGCCGCCCCCTTGGCTACGCATCTTTCTCTCTTTCTCTCTCTCCCTCTCCTGACTGTGCTCCCTACTCCCACGCCCCCTCTGCAACCTTCCCCCCTCCTCTCCGCACTCATCTCTCCCTGTTCACGGGGGTGGGGGAGCCAGCGGTTGGCGGGGACATCTGGACCAGTCACTGCTACCGCTCCTCCTCCTCCATGGCGTGTGCAGCCAGCCTTCCCTGACACGACCCAGGTTGGGGAGGAGAGGACGTCTATAAGAGCACGCGGACACTGTAATATTATGGTCCGCCATTTACCCTTTGACCGTCTGGGTTGGCTCTTTTTGTTTCCTCTTTTGGTTGCTTTGTTTGTTGTCCAGTCCTTTTGTCGACTGACCTGCCTTCGCCGACGACTGAGCCCAGTTCGTTTCATTCATGGTGTTTGTGAAAGATTGAGCAGTTCTCCGATGCGTGGTTTTAACCCTTTCAGGCGAATCAAATTTCGTATCCATTGGGTCTCAGTTTTATTTCGTTCCCGCGCAGTCATGACTGGACCTTCTGCTCTTGGGAAATTTATGTAAAATAATTGCTAATTGAAAAACAAAACTAGATATGCTTGATCATCTGCTCTGTAAAGTATTACGTGGAGGGAGGATTATTTTCATCCCACATGTGACCGCGAATGTGTTCTATCAAAAAAATTGACAGAACTTCCCAGTGCACCCCACATGTTTTCTATCGTGGCCTGTCAGTTTGATTCGTTGACTTTTGTCCCCTCAGCAATATCCTGCGCTTGTCCATCGTACGTGAAGAAGCAGCTCGAAATTCTGACGGCACCGTACCTATCAATTGAAATAAATTAAGTTTTCCGTATTCCACGTACGTTTTTTCAGCTTCATGCGTCAACTTATTTATTGAGAAAGCAGTGTTTCTGGTTGGTGAATTGTTAACAATTGAGTCAGTTCACCGTCTGGTCTAGCTCGAGCATGATTTAATTTAGTCTTTGAAATTATGCCCTCGTCAATTACCTAAATTTGCCTCTTTACAATACTCTTTGATGATTCCTATTAGTTTGATGAGGAAAGTTGGTAAGTAGGAGAGAACTGACCGTTTGAGCTTCCGCGAGGAGTATGCGAGTGAGTCTCTCGCGGGTGTACCTTCATTTCAAGTCGACCCCTTGTTGCATCTCCTCCCTTTTCCCTTCCCTAACCGGAAAGGGTTGGGGAGAGAGGCGGTTGGGAGAATGTCGGGGGTGGACGAGTGAGAGGGATATCGTGGTTTGAGCGTGGCGCTGGGAGAGGCGTAGGGTATTATAACCCGACACCCCCCCTCCCTCATCTTCTACACGTCCAAGACGCCCACACTCTTTCCTCTCCCTCTTTTTTTTGTGTGCCCTCTCCTCTTTTCCTCCTCCTCCCTTCGCCTTTGGGTGACACGGAGATGCCTCCCTCATACCCCGCAGCTCCAGCGTCGCCTCATCCCTTCCAGATGATCTCGCCTACCCTAACTTCCTCCCTTCCGCACTCTCGAATCTCCCCTTTCATCTTCATTCCCGCCTCCCCTTCTGTGGTCCTCTCGCCCGCCAACACCCCCCCGCCCCGCCAATCCCTCTCTCGCAGACCTCCCGAAAAAATGCTGAAATTCTCCTGGTAAACGCACGGCGAGATCGCACCGCCCGTGGTGGAAATCGGTTGGGGTGATTTTCTGAAAAAAACCGACGGCGCCTCCCTATGAGTTCCATTCTTTGTCCTCAGGTATTTTTGAGAATTTTGATTTTCGTCGTAGAGTTTCACGTGTCAAAGGAATGCAGTGAAACGATTTGAATGTGAAAATTTTCATCACAATCATAAGTATATCTCTAATGTTTCAAGCTACTCCGCATATGTGAGTTGTTCCTTAAATGCTTTTTGATTATACCCCAACCTGTATAAATCATTGTCTGCCTTTTTGTGTAAAGTTTATAGATAATATAGGTATATAAATTGTAAAATGCTATGCCATTGATGCTATGTAATTGAGTAAAACGTTTGATGTTGTACGAGCAAACATAGAAAACGATAATAAAACCCCAAATTAGGAGGTATGAAGCGAATGAATCCAAAGATAATCAGTTGAATAAAAATTTTATATCGCCTCTGCTGCTGTGTTATATTTCGGTTGAAGACGATTACTATTAATTTTGTTTGTATTTTTGGAAAAAAATACATTTTTTAGTAATGATCCAGAAGTAAACATTGATTTTAACGTGAAAAACTGAATACGTTTTAATTGAAAGTAGCTGAGGAAAATTTAAGAATCACTTTTAAATATGAACTTCCATAATTAATAATAATTTTCTCGTGTCTTAAGTTCAATTTTTTCAAGGAAATTTTCATCCAAATCTAATACCTCTTGTATAAGGAAGACTTTCGCGGCAAGTAGGCAGGGCATACTTCTTAATAGGACGTATCCTGACTTGTGTTCCGCGCATTTTATAGTCATTTGTTTCGCGCTCTGTTGCGACGGAAAGCCCAGGTGGATGTGTTCTGCATCCACCATGCGAGCCTTCTCCTTATTTTCGGGAATTTATATAATTTTTAAAGTATTTTTATATTATTATATATTTACTGAACCTAATGGTAAATCCGTTGCCAATAGATTATATGAAGAGAAAAATGTGAACACCGACGGACGCAATCAAAACCATTGTCGAGAAAGGACTCGTAAATGCTGTAAGGTCATTCGCGTGTGCATCGTTGAAATTTGCATCCATTAATGGATTCGATGAACAGATTCAATTATGCGCCCTGCCCCCTTTTGTTCCCGTCACAATGAGATGTGCGCCCGCCAGTAAAAGCTCTCTAAGCCCGTCGATGATAAGCCACTTGAATTTATGTGCACATACACTCACGCTCGACATTTGTTATGGTGGGTGGAGCGTTGCAGAGGAGAAAGGTGCAGAATCATGACCGATGGTTCCCGATGGGCCATTAGGGAAAAGTAATATGTATTCAATGAACGGGGCATCAATCCTATTACCATCAGCCTTACTTTCTGGATTGTTGTAAAAAAATGTTATGCCTCTCCTATCGTTCAGCAGTGCCGCGTTTATTTAGTGAAAGGCGGAATATTCCTATCTCTTTCCTTTCACGTAGAATCAATGCAAGAGCCAACGAATTTATGAGGTACTTTCGTCTGGCACGAGAGGAAAAGTCCGACATTTTCCCTCTCTATTGGAATGCTATTTATCGCTTAGACCTTTCGCCCTGGCCTTCATTAATAATACTCATGGAAATTTGAGAAAATAATTGAACTAAGGCCCATTTTATAGGGCTATTCTGTAACAGATTACGCCGGCGCTATTATGACGTAGGGCGTAATTTTCGAGAGATCGGCGCAATATAACGCTTTCCTGATTCTGTAAGCTAAATAGCGGCCCCTGGGGGGTCGCTATATAGCACCAAAAATAACGCCAGCCTAAAGCTCGCGTTATCTCAGATAGAGACCCCTTCAATGACTTTACTGAACTTGGAAATCATGCTGTAGTTTATTTTACTGTAGCCATGAACTTAAAAATGTTGTATTCGCGTTCATATTTGATTCCTCTACTTCAGAAAGGGCGTTAATTTGGTTAAACGTATCTTATTCGATGTATACCTGGTATCCAAAGAAATTTTCATGTTTCTAAGCGATTTCATACACTCGCATATGCGAAAATATGTGAATTTACTTTATTTCACCCTACAAAACATAATACGAAAGCTAAGCCGTAAATGCGTCAATCATGAACATCTATCAACACATATATGAGATGAGTTGATTGCTAATATAGGTTATAACCTTTTACATTGTGGCATATATTTGGATAGAATGCACAAAAAATTAAATTTTGTATTTATATCCATATGTTAAACGAATCAATATTAATTTTTGCATAATTAGCTGGTGCGAAATGTAAAATAGGAAATATAAAAAAAGGCTATTAAATGACATGGTGACAATCAAACTTCTAAAGATATAACGTTATAAGCTGTGCAGCTGACAATCATTCCGTGCTGTATAGGTCAATAAATGGGCTATTTCTCATAGGACATATTTTGGCTGCTTGCTGTTCAGCAACATTGCAGCTGCTATCCTTAAAGTCAGAGGAGGTCCCTTTTTAAATCCCTTCTCTACATCCTGTCATTCTAGGATTTCATACAATTTTTCACATACTATCATGAAAATGTTAACGGAATTTAACACGTATTTCAATCATCGGTTCAGTAAAAAAAATATTCCCCGTCCAATGAGTAATTACTAACGTTTCAATGGGCTACTTCACATTATTTTAACGTCGTAAACAACTAAACTTTGCATGATGAAGGGTTTCAATGTATTTATCATCAGAAAAATTTCTCAAACTATCAAAATGAATATAAAAGACCATTCACAATTCAAAATTGAGCACATCAACACCGCTAACTCACGATTGAACAACATTAACATCAACCCGAATTCTGTCGTCCGCAGAACAAAAACTTCGTCAACATTTGCTTCACGATATTCAACTGTTTCTACTTTGTCCCGTCGCAAACAATATTTTGCGTATATTTCATTTTTGAGAGTCTATATCAAGAATAAAGTTTTCATTAAAGTTTTAAGAAATTCTTGAGGCATAATTCAATAAATTCTACCCTAACAATATAGATTTAATTAAAACTGTTTGTTCTTGCTGCCTCCTATTGGCCTCTTGGAATCGGCTACTAATTTTCTCATACTCTCGAGAGATTACGCCACAGCGCTATATTGCGCCCTTGGATTGGGCGTGACATAGCGCGGCGGTATTTACAGAATCGGAAAAGGCGTAATTTCCGAAGAGAAATAGCGGATGCGTAATATAGCGCCCTCAAGTTACAGAATATGCCTATTAGAGTCATGTGGTGGGGTAGTTTCCAGTATCATATACCGGGGTTGCGCATTGGCATTTATATTAAAATTTTCCAGGCTAATATTGAAATTCAAGTGAAGTCTCAGCGTATGGTCTCCCAATCAGTAATGATACGAATTGTGATACATCTATCTCTCGGTAATTCTGAATTCAACGGCTGCAGCCCACGAGGAGTTATAAATCCACCGGATGTGAGAAGCATATCAATGCGATTTAATTGTTAGCCTCAGATATTTTACAGTACATCTATTGAGTCAGTTTATGAATTGTTGCGAATGTGAATAGATGTTTCCATCCTTCCTCTTAGAAAAATTGGCCATTGAGGAAAGATTACAGGATACGGATTTCGAAATGGAGCGTGAAGTGGATGAAGACGAACCATGAGGCTGTCGTAGAGGAGGAAAATCGTCAGTAGAGATTTGAAGGAGGCAGTGTCTGTGGAGAAAGTGTTTGAAAGCAATGCCCAATCAAGGCTGTGATAGAAGGAGAATGCTTAGGGTGGAGAGGAAAGAGAGGAAGCGAATTGAGATTCTGAAATGGGTAATAAGGAAGGCAAAAAGATGCGGAAAGTTAAAGAGGGCATATCATCGGATATGACGGGCCCGGTGATGGGTTGAGGTCGATAAATTAAGCTGCTGTTGCCCAAATATCTACCTTCAATGGTGGATCACTGGTGATTACATCCTTGTGCAGAGCAATATGGCGTTAATAAGGCAAATAAATTGGCGGATCAAAAAATATCCTGATTGTGATATTTATTATAACATTCTCCTGGAGCATACTTCTTTATGACTTTATTGGACCGTAATAGCAGCAGAAAAGGCTGAAAGCATTTGAAATATGTTCTAAAGAAAAATGCTTAAGATGAAATGTATCGACCGATTTATGAACGAAAAAGTCCTAAAAAGAGTGGGAGGAAAGAGAGATCTGCTGATGAGAAGACCTTTGATGGGGCCATCGGACAGCTTAATCGGACATATCTTGAGACATGATGGCCTGATGAAGGTATTGGATGAAGGAATGGCCTGAAGGAAGGTCGAGAGCAAAGTGAATGGGAAAAATAAAAAAGTAAGGCCACGGATGAAATGTGCGGAGCAATTTGTTAAGGATGTGAAAGAAGATGAATACATATGTGAATGTGAAGAGGTTAACAGATAGGAGACTGTGGAGAGCTGCCTCAATACCAATCTTGGGATTGTTGTCTGATGATGATGATATTTTTCATTTCGGGAGAAATTTAAGTCACCACCTCCTCTCATATCCTCAGCTTCATTGTCCATTCTCCTCACATACACTTGGCCATCATTTAATCCTCGTCCTTCCGTGCGCTAACCACTTTCCCACGCATTGAGTCAACCGCAAGGCTAAGGTTAACAACTCGATTACCTTCCCGATACGACCTCCAGCGTAAGCGAAGCACTGAACGGGAAGTGAGGATGGAGGAGTTTAACGACCGATAGTGAACTTATCCGCGTATCGATTGTCACTGTAGTCCCTTGCACACCGCCGCCGAGATCACGTCAATGACCACACAACATACCGGACGTCCATTCACCGCCGAGGGTGCCCCTACGAGGGAACTGGTCGTCAGGAATGTTTTCGCGTTTGATTTCTTCTCCTGTCTAACCTTGGGTCGTATTCAATTATGAGCCAACACACTCAGCCCTCGATAACGAAGGCATTCATCTATTCAATAAGTCCCGATTTCGACGCGTAGATAAATGGATTTTGCGAGTGCTTTAACGTCACGACTTGGTCATTGTCGAGGACAGAGACATTTGACCACTCACTGAACTGAACTCCCTTATCCACTGGAAATCTTCGTAAGTAACCTTTTCTGGTTAGTGAAAGAATGAGATCCTTTTTTCATAGGTTATCAATGTGAAAGAAATGTGCACATGAGAATCTTCACTTGAATTTGGAAAGTAGAACGTGATCGATGAGCTGTTAAGATAATGCGTCGGCGTTAGCAATTTTTTAAAATTAAGGTGGTACAGCGTGAGGCGTCATGTATGGAAAATCTCATGCGTGAATTTAATTCACTATCAATATTACCTATGTAATTTACCTGAATACTCATTAACACATGATGGTTGGCAAAATTTAGACTCTCCAGACTGGTAAGAATAGATCAGAGAAGAACGATGGTACAAACCTATAGTTCGCTTCAGAACGTCATTAGTGCAAAATCGAAAAAGTGGAATAATCCTTATACCAAAATGCACATTGATGGGGAAAATCTCTGATCATCTTTTCGCGTGAAAAATAGAAGAAAAAAAACAATTCCCCAGAGTTCGTGTTCATAATAGTCAAGTTGCTTGCTATCATTATCGTATCATTTTTTGTTCTCTACTCCTTGAGAATTTATTGAAATACCGCAGTATGTCTTCCTTGTCTACCATTTTTATGACTCCTCATCCTTGAATGTCATTTTTTTTAATGCCTACCTAATATTTTACCGGATAGATAGGTCAGAATAGTGCCCCAATTTTAGGTTCTCTATTTCGCTGAATCATTCAGTGCCTTTTTGCGGTTAACGCGTGGTTTAGAACTCCATGTGTATCCATGGGTTACCTCACCGTCGCAGGTGAAGCTCGTGACGTCCAAATTACGGTTCAAACGTTCCAGTTTCCGTTGCGTCAATTCTGTTTATTTTTTCGTGTACATCTTCGTCGTCGACTGCTCGATGTCCGTCCAGTCCCGTGGGATATAATAGAATAGGGCGAAAATCCATGGTGAAATAGGAAATTCCATAGCGTTGCAACATGCGGTGTCGATTGAAATAGAACCACGAGCAGCCATTCGGCTGACGCCCACTCCGCCCGACCGTGGCGATTCGAAATCTCCTCCTGCCAATAGCCCAGCATGAATCATGTCAGTTCACCCGTCGTGAATTTCGTGAATTGGCGAGTTAAATCGTTCGTCACTCTCTTGGAAAGAAGGCTCGCTATTAAGCTAATCCAGTCCATTTAGCCGTTGACGATTTCTGGGAATAAGTGTGCAAATACGAATGAGATCACGAAAATTCCCCCGCCACACTTTCTTTCGCGTATTCCCTGTGCAACCGACCACCCATACCCATTATTAATCCAGATTATGATACTGTGCATATATGTTTAGAAAAGAAAAGCTTCAATTTCTCTTCATAGCCAAATGTAACCATTGCCAAGACGATGAAAAATTTATTCCAACTTCAGTCATTCGGAGAGTAACCATTTCATTCAACGATCCATGCCATAAGACTCTCTTCTGAAAACTGATCAGTTTTTTTTCTAGAATGAATCCCAGTCAGATGGCGAACCTGACTTGAGTATTTCTGTAAACTATGTGCAAATAACTTCATAGAAAACACACCCAAGAATTCAAAAATAAAATGTAGCTGTTATACGTCTTTCGCGAAAATTAAATATTGCTGCAATTATATGATACCCTAAACGTAATGGACCGCAACTTAGTGTGTAGCAGTTTTCAGCAGAAATAGAATCTCTTGGTAAGTTTGTGGTGTTTATATTTTTACTAAATTCTTCAAAAGTGATGCTAACGACATTAGAAAAATGATGTGGAAATATGGAAAATAGTGATCATATCATAACATGAAACATAGAAACATAGGAAGTGTTACCACGCAATATTTATTTCTCATGAATTAAGTCTCGTAACGATGCAACTTCATGATGGTTGGTATTCACCCTGATGATGTTTTATCACGACAAAACCCAAGTCTTCGGAGTGCGGAAATACGAAGTTACTCTTTGCTATGCCGTAATAAGGAAATTCCACAAAAGTAAACCTGATGAAATTGAGATTAATGGTAATGTCATTTGTTTTCCGATGAAAAATCGTATGAACTACATTTTACATTTTGAAAAATCTACAGTATGTGATAATAATTCTGAGTAGTGCACTGTTTACAGGGTATAATAACACTTCATTGTCGGTGTAAATTTTTTATTTGTCATCAATTTATTTTTTAAATAATGGTTTATATGCAATGAAAATGTTCCTAATATAGTTTTCTCATTGAAATTCGAAAAATATGTCACTATTTAATATATAGTTTTGCTGAACTCTTTCGGTTACTTTTCATGCTATAGACATATTCCATGATTGGGTGGCGCAAGGTGATTTATTTGTCAGTAGAAAATGTAGTCAAAGACTGTCATCATTTTGTCTCCCGTGATGATAGTTCTAAGACTGAAATACGAATGAATTGGGCTCCCTGTCGATTTTTAACTGTGTCGAACATGGAAGAAAGACATTGGTTGCGAAAAATTTTTCGCGCGGCAAAAAAAAAAAAAAACGCAGTTTCAACTTAAAACAAAAAAGAACGTTACTTCAGAGAACCACCTCCGCCATGAGGTCCCTAGTCACGTTAGCATTTCACGCGCATGAGGTATATTCCCCGGGATAATAGTCCTGACGTTGTGTAGATTTATGAGTTCAGTACTTTTTTACGACGATTTTTTACGGTCGTATTGATACCGTTCCGCAATTAGGTCGCACGACTCCAGAGACCTCGTCCGTTTAAAAGATTAGAATCCATTAAACCTCGTACTTCGAACTTTGGGACGTGACCTCCTCACCTAGACACTGACTCCCTCAATGGTGTCTTGCCCCTCCCCACGTCATTTGACGTGACTTCTGTTCCAAAGGGCCGCCGTTTCTGGACCCCGCTGTTCCCGCCTGTCCTCCTTTAACCCGCCGCTCGTTGACCCAATCAACGGAACGCTCCCGTCGTCTGTCACTTGTCGTCCCACGGTCCATATCCTTCCTCACTCCACCCCCATTACTCAACCATCTCCCCCCTCCCGCCCCATCAAATCCCTACCCTCTCGCATCGCTCCTATTCCCGTGTCTGTGCGAGTAACGTGCTTCGTCTGTGCAATAAATCTCCGAAATTCTTTTAGCCCCGAGGAACTCTACCTTCCCGTTCGTAGGGAAATGATCGACCACGTTTTGACCGTGGAGTTGGTTGAACATGGCGGACAGGTTTTCGGTTCTGAAATGGCTCGTCTCACTGTTTCATGTTCAGGGTAGTCGTGTTCTCTTTGCTATTAGAGCTTTTTCCGTTTCTGTTCGTGTTTTGCAGATGGTTTTAGGCGTGTTACTGCAACTGTTGGCCGTTTGTTTAATTGGGCTAAAATATCAGTCCTCCTTCCAACCTTCCTTAAAACTAACTTTCTACGTAGTAATTGGCTACTTTCGTATATAATTTAATCAATCTTTCCACGAAATATTGTTGTTAACATGTAAACCGCGACGATTAAAACTAATTTTTTTGTGAATTTTGGTTCAATGAATTAATGGAAAATAACTTATTTTGTTCTTCACCGTAAAGTGTTTATTTCAACGAAGAGGTGATTCTTATTGATGAAGTTGTTTCACCTCAGTCTCTCCTATAATTCAACCATAGAGGTTGCCAAACATTCTCTGCTTTCAATTTGCGGAGGTGCATTTGGGATACCCATAACATTAAGTACTGCTTCCCCTCAGCAAGGATGAATGTTGATAAATTGTTGCTTTCAGTTTTATGCCATAATAAGTGTGATGACAGTAGTTCTTATCTTTGTTTCCGCGATTGAAACTACGATTCTATAGAATTCTACCGTATTTTTTTCTCCAGGCTCACAAACGCAGTACAATATTTCCACGTATTTATTTAATCTTATCTTCATATATTCATTTTGTGGTGGATTCTTTCCTTCATTTTAAAAACCTCTTCTCTTCGGTGTACTCTACTTGGAACCTTTCGACTTTTTTTTGCGAGTGAAATACTTAACTGTCGAATGGTGGTATTCGGTGGCGAATGTTTCATATCGAGGGGCAGGCATACTCGCGAGGGATTTGAAATTGCAACTTTAGCTCGGAGCCTCGTGCTCACCGGCAGACTCCACTTCGTCACTCTCCCCCTTCACCACGAGTATTCCTTCCCTCCCGTCCGTGTATTCCCCCTCCGCGTCGTTGTCTTTGAAGTGAGCCTTGCGTGCTCGGCAGTCAGTCAATCCGTCCCCTTCAATTAATCCTGCCGCCGTTGGCGGAGGAGGTGTCGGGAAGGGTTGGACCAAGGGGGAAGTATGAAAGCCCTGCTCTCCGCCCGCGCCCCTTGCAGGACTGCTATGCTCCCATTCCTCGTCCATCCGTACCACCCTCTTATAGTTCACTCTTGTTCCTAACCCTTATCCCGCTCTTTTACTTTTTTATTCCCTTCATTGATTCATGCCGCGTAGTTAGGTTACGTGTCGTGCCGCCAACTCTGAGGTTGTGGGTTCTAATCTCGCGCTGGTCGTGGATGTTCCTTTCGGGCTTAATTGCTTAGGTTACAGGCATTAATTTAGCTCAATTCGTTGGGAACGCCTAAAACCAAATTTCACCCTCACAAGTCACTCGTTAAAGACAAAAGTGTTTAGGCTAAAATTGTCGTCGTTAAATGAAAGTATGCGTAAAAAATCCCGCTGGAAGAATAAAAAAAATGCCTCTACCCTTCTTAATAAAGATCTAACGTTCCGTTCTCTATTCAGCTACAGTCCTCTCTAATCCGTATGGAAGGAGATCATGTTTCTTTTAAAAATGTCGTAATGGTCGTTAGAGTAGTAATCAACTTGGCTATTTCTCTTATCTGATGCATTCTAATTCGATTCATTTTATCTCTTCGAATAATCTTAGCAAACCAGCTCAGATCAGGTTTCGGTAACTATTCCTCTTCTCTCAATTTTTTTTCTTTTATTTAAAATCCAATTGCGGAAAATTAGTGTAAGAAGTTGCTGAGAACATTCACCATCATTCGTGTGACACCCTTTAAACATTTCTCACTGCTTTTAACGTCCCAAAACTTAGGTAAGTATATCTTTCGGCAGAATCCTGATCCCGCCATAAATGTTCACGCCGATAGATACTACTCCACCGATATTTTTCCACAGGACGCTGGTGGGTTCACTTTTATTATGTGATGGGGATTTAATTTGCATTAGATCCAATATTGTTACGGAGAAACCTTCACACCATCTTTTATTCCGTAAGGGCTATCCATCTAATACATAACGCTGATTTTTCGCCATTTTTTGACCAACCCTCCTATTTTATATTGCTGTATTGCATTATTTTAGCCCTTCCCCCTGAAGTACGTAACGCTGACTCTTTTTTCCGTATGATGACAGGCATTCTTTTTAAATGCTGTATTTATTTCTCAATACTGTTGTTTATTCACTAATCATTATGTATCTATTTGTTATTTATTATTGTGAAGAAATTATTAATTTTAGTGTATCTTTCTACAATAGTGCCAGATCCTCCCCCTTCATTGTCGATCAAGCATCGTAACATTTGGCCTGACTTTCCGACCTCTTCTTTAGCGTTGCGTAATTTATGGACCGCTATTTTATGTATTTATTTATATATATATTTTTTTTAGAAAAATGTTATCCGCTGTTTCAAGATGAAAGACGTCGAAGTGCTAATATTTCGTGTCCATGACAATCCCTCAGCACGTCAAGTTGCCTAGTGTACTCAGAATTTTCCGACGCCTAGCGGTGTCGGGTTGCGGCTGTAATACGTACAAGTGCGCGGGGGATGGAGGGAGAGGAGGGTGCGCCTGTGGGCGGGTGAATGCGATAAAAAGAGGGAAGATGAGCGAGGGAAAGCCTCCTCTATAAATAGGACCGACCACATGCCGGCCGGCACCCTTGAAACTTGTGCTCCCTGACTTCACTTCTTCGTGAGTTGGCCCTTCCAAGAAAGGGATGGAGGGAACAGATGCGTTCTCATCGTGAATGAATGAAAGCGCCTTGAGAGATCCGCTGGTGAAACACATCTACTGGTCGAAATGTGGAGTAGCGTTTCCATTGAATTAAATGGATCTTTTTGACTCACGGTGACCGTTATTGCGTTACGCACTCGTTATCCGGGTAGAATTGTGTGTGAAGTGACGTGACCGTGCACTGTTGCATTTTATCTCCTGATCAGCTGTCATCATTCCACCGAGAAAATGGTACATAAATGATCGGCAATAGTTGTGGATTAAAAGGATTTTACATTTATGAGGCTACATCTCAATTAGGAAAAGCGCTTCCGCTAAGAGCGTAAGTGTAGTTCCGTGAGTGGAAGTTCGACGGAAACCATGTAACAGTAAAAGCATTATTTCCATGTCTACATATACAGAGTAATCTGATAACCACCTCGAATCTTGTGACCAGGAGTTTATAAAAACAATAATGAGTCATATTAGCGGTAAAATGTCAGATTCGTTATGTACTGTGAGAAAAAATTGTAGTAGATATGTTTTGCTAATGTGAATAAGTTTTCCGGAACAAAATAGGTTTGGATTAATGTGAGTAGTTGAAAATTAAATCACAAAAGATCTGTTTTTTTTCTATCAAGATTTGAGTTTTTTCTATCCACAAATGATCGATAAATGAAGTTGAATAGTGAATGGTCTATTCAATTAGGAAGATAATGCATTAGACTCGACATTAATGTTAGAAATGATGAAATAATATGACGTGACTTATATTATTACACTGCATTCTAATTCTAATTTTTAGACACTTCTTCACAATGTATTATTCCTTAACAATGCAATCCTCACGTTTTTACAAACTATATTTCTCTGTTTTATGCTGGGAAAGGAACGCGCCTTACATTCATTTTGCTGCCAGTTAATAAAAACGTAGGGATTAAATTGTTAAGTGTTATTCTGTTGTGAATGTACGACTAACAAAACTCTGGAATTATGTCGGGTTATGTTGCATTTCAAACATTAATGTAGAGTTAGCTCTAAGGCTATATGTATAATCTTCCCGTTTGAATTGGATATTTACGGTCATTGACGTGGTGAAATGCAGTGAAATGCACATGAAGGCAAATGCACATTTGTGATGGCCATCTTGCTCGATTATTGGTGTGCTGTTAATCATCATTTTGTCGACTCTCAGAGTTTTAATGTTTGTCAAAAATTGCTTTTACGTCAACAAGGCATTCCGGAAAATCTTTTAGGGTTTTCATTGGCGCCCTCGAGATAGTGAATTCGAGCCACGGAGAGAACTTACCCGAAGAAAAAGAGGTCGAAAAACTTGGCGGTCGTCGTGGAGAATTTTAGCGCCGGCACCACTCCTATCCTAAACCCTTTTTTCCCACTTTCTACGCTTCGGGTTTCTGCTGCCAATAGCCCTGAGGGCTCTTCGGGCTGTCCAAGTCTTTCTTTCCAAACTTTGGATAAAGGGTTTCAGCGAAAAGGGAGTTTAACGAAAGAGCACGACGGATATTCGGGGGGTGGGAAGGGGTGGCGGTCGAACCCTGCGAGTAGCCGTCGGGGATAGGGTCAGATAATGGAGGGAGGGACCGCTGGAAGAAGGGGATGAGGGAATTTTCGAGACGCCGCCGGAAGACGTAGCGGACGGGGAAGAAGAATTGTGCTCTTGTCGGAAGAGGGAAGACGCCCAAGGCGGCGAAGGCGGCAGTTTATGGCTCGTATCTCTCTTTGGGCTGCCGAAAGTGATTTTTTGCGTCACAATGGAGATCTTCAGGCGAAGATCATCCTCTTTTAAGCTTGAAAGGGAATGGGCGATGGTTAAGAGTTACTTCGTTCAGTTGTGCAAACACCTGCGCTAGTTCTAGGCTGTGGAGTGAGACAAATTAAGTATGTCACCGTGAGATTTGCGTTGATCGTACTGGGGTATCTCCCAGGGGGTTCTGGAAAATCGTTGATGCCTCTGATAGAAAGCGTGAATTCTCTGTTATCTGTTTCACGTGAGTGTCTGTTCATCGATAACTGATCGATTTATTTAACTCGGATAAATGTTTTGCATTTTTCTCTCGAGGTATTTAGGTTCCTGTGAAGGTTGAAGAATATTAGCGCCCTAAAACATCGTAATTTTGGCCTAAATCCTTTGTGCAATAACGTGTTCTGCATTATGGCTTGTTTACTATGTTCGAGATGTGTCAGTGAGTTTCTTAATTGCCAAACCATTAATGAGTGAACAATAACGGAAAGCAACATTTATCTATTAGTTGAACCAATACTCCAATCCTCCATGTACCTAAAGTGGTGAATGAGAGGTAAAAAATCAATTTGGAAAACGTTGAAGTCTTTGATATTGGACCAGATGTGATAACTATTTTCATTTTGATTTCCTGGAGCTCAGCAGAAAAAGATAAATATTTATACTCTCTAGTAAACCAGCAGTAATGCGCACCTTCGATTTGTTTAATCTGAATGGAAGACTGATGACTAATCCAAGCATAACGTCATTTAGTGTTCATTCCTTGAGAATTACGGCCGTGGGTGACAAATATGACCATCCACGTCAAGGAGAAGACGAGAGAGACGGAAACTGCAGATATCCGCGCGGACGATCAGCTGATCCCAGATAGCCAACATTTACGCCGCATGCTTATAGCTGCGAGCAGAGGCAGGAATTCAAATAAAGCTGAATAGCGCTCATTATCTATGCTTCATGCTCATTATCGTGTCACCCATAACTTTAGAGAGGGTTCGTTTGCAGTTAACCGTGTCTAAATATCCCCCCTTTCCTATTTTTCCTAAATGCTTGCTAACGCTTAATTTATTTTCGTAAACATTTTTATCCCAACTAATCCTTTAATGAACAAATTACCTTTGTGAGCATATATATGTCAATCCCTGATCACCGATCCATCATGTTTGTTCATGAGGCAAATCTGGGTGATAATTGATTGCTATTCGATGTGTTACTTTAGAAATGAGTAAATTCGCTTATAAGGTCTGCAGTAATTCTTAATTATTCATCGTTATTTTTTGGATTTTTCCTTTTGTGACTAGGATGAATGAAAACTTTTGTATTCCTCAGTGTATTAATTTGTAATCTTCTACCGATTTCAGCGATTGGTATAATGGTTCTGGTACAATGGATAACATTGTTGACTTCGGCTTTTTACTGGCCATAACTTGATTTAAGGGGATGCGAGGAAAATGGTAATCCAAAGACATTGGAGGGCCCTCTTTCGTGGTTTTTAGAGGAGATAGGTAGTGAACGAAATAAACGAACGTTTCATTCGGTTATAAAAACAGTTACCAAGCCAAGGGTTGATTGTTTTGATGTCACGTCCTGGAAAATACCGAATTTTGAAGTGTATAGCGAGTTCTCGGAGCAGTGACATTGCAGGTGTGGTCGTGATCCGACAGTTTCCACTTCTTTCCGAGTACAACAAATATTCATGCAAAATCCCTTTCACTTCTTCCACGTCGGCCACACTTGTTTGCGCACGCATCCGACTTCCGTGCTACGCGCGTCTTGCGGAAGCGTGTGGGAAGGACGTCGCTTTTCTCGTGGTTAGCGCGGGGAAGCCGTTGGCCGCGTGGTGAGTTAAATGGTGCGTGTAATCGGGTGTTCCCCGCGCGCGCCCCGCCGGCAGTTTCGCGTCCTCCCCGGAATCGGCAAATCGCAGGCGGGTCGTCATTTTGGCAGAGAGGGGCATCGACTACCGCTGGCGGAAACGGTCAGCGCACGTAATAACCAACCGCTGGGGCACGTAATTTTATGCGTCACTACCCTCGAATGGTCGGGATACTTATCTTACGAAACTCTTGGCCTGGAATGTCTTCCTGTGCCCACTGATGGCTTTACCTTATGAAAAACGTTTGGTGCCCCACTATTGCAGGCACGTAGCCAGAAATTTGCTTCGGGGGGGCTAAATCTTGCGTAACTTAAAACAAATCAGCCTTGCCCGTTCGGTGCCGACATATTACATATCTCTTCCTTTAATTTTCAGTGCTTGGTATTTACTTTTACAGTGCCCATACTTAACTCTCCTCACTGGTAAAGTTCTCTGCTAAAATCAGATTAACAATATTATTGGGAAAAAATTTCGGGGAGGGAGGGGGGGGGGCTGAAGCACCAGAAGCCCCCCCCCCCCCCCCTGGCTACGTGCCTGCTCCATTGTATTCGGTATTTCATAATGGAAATTCCGCAATGTTACTATCAAACGAAGTAGGGTACGGTGGATGATATTCAGGTCTTCTAAAGGCCTGGTTACACGTTACATTAACCCGTACGAGTTAATGTGTAAATGCATGAACGCGAGAATGAACGCGAAAATGCACCGTGTAACCACACCAAAATGTACAAATGAATGAATGCGTGAACAGAAAATAGAACCTATTCTATGTGGTTCATGCATTCGCACAAGTTGAGCAGAAACCATTCGCGCAAATGTACGAGAACATGAACCCGTACGTGTTAATGTATCGTGTAACCAGGCCTTAACAGTATTCCGACCGACGTTTAGAAGGGCCACCCACCTTTTATCTTGAGGCTAACTCAGGACCCCTGAAGATGAAGAGGGAGTAGCACTTAGAAACGTCGGCCGAAACGGAGACCCTGAATCGTTGGATGATATGAGAAGCATTTACTCACATAATGCACCGTGAAAACACTAGATCTTTTATCACTGCGTAAGTGCTTTACTAATAATGTTAATATTTAGTACATGCAGGCCTGTCTTAATTGCACGAACTTCCATAATTCTTAGACTACGAAGAAGACAATCTTGCCCTAGAATACTATCAACAGATCCAGGCTTGATATAGTGGAAGGTATCCATAAATGAAAAACTTGAAGCACTTTACCATAAATATAATGGTCTCACAACCTGTGAATTGAAACGCGTTGTGTGACTATTAGATTTGTAGAAAAGGGTTTCAAGTTTTTCATTTTTGCCCTAGAACACTCGAACGTTCAAGCTTCGGGTTATGAGGGGAGGACGTTGCTTACCTGTGTAACCCGCCCGCAATAGAATGTTTGCATTTTAAAATACTGTTTGTAGGGTTGAATAGCATGCTTATGTATGTGCGTTGGATTAAAAGTGGAACGTCGGGTGTATGGCAGTGTTTAGAAAATTTGTCGTGGCCTCCCATGAAGTAGCGAAAGTATATCCCAGATTTAAATTCTATCAGGCATGCAGCATTTATGCAAATGATTTGAGAAATATATATTTGAATGGATGGTCATCTATATTACTGGAAAAATAACATTAGATCAAAGGTGATACCTTCAGAGTACACATATATATTAAGATACCTAGGAATTGCGATTACGAAATACCGAAAACACTGATGGGAAACCAAACGTTTTTCTTACCTCTCTCTGTCTGCGCGTAATTGACTATTTCACTACAGTTATCCTTGGACTGCTCGAGTAACCTAGCCGAGCATTTCGTGTAATTGTGGCGACGGCCGTGGTAGAGTGGTGACTGGTGAACTAACCGACAAGGTGCCCTCCTCACCTTTAGCTCGGAGAGCGGAGCAAGACTGACCATTGTTGCGTCGGCGTCCTTTGCGGGGCGTTGTCGTCAAGCCCTCAGGTTGTCTTATAAATAAATGTCCTTCCCCCATCCCACCGTGTCTCCTTCCGCCTCATCTCCTTGGGCGGGGAAGGGTTAAGTCACTAGAATGCCCAGTGCTTTACGTCACTTCCGTCGCTGGTCAAAGGAGTAGGGGGAAGGACGGCAGGAGCTCTCTGGGGTGGTTGTTACTGAATGCGCGCGGAAGGATATGAGTCGGCGGTCTTTTCATAAGGGGAGATGGACTGCGGTCAGTTGCAATTCTGGTCATCGCCCTCCTTTCTCCGGCTTCTTAGGATATTCGTCCCCATCCATTGCCAAGGCTTGGGTGACCCTGGGAGGTATTACGCGGGAGAGAATTTGTGTAACTTTTCAATCTTTACCGTAATTTGGGAAATCATCCGCCCTTTAGAAAATTTTTCGACGTCAACTCCACGCCACCGACATTAAAGTTTCCTTGTGCTTCACTCGTTTGTCATTTTAACAATTAATTTCCCCCTAACCCCTTACATTGAAGCCATGGGGGTCTCTGTAATACTCCATTGAATAATATTCGCAATTCATAGACTCCGTTTCACAGGCTAATTTGCTTTACTGTCTTCCCCAAAAGCAAGATGGTTGGGAAGAGAATACATTTGTATAGGATATGTGTAATGATTTTTATAGGAGTGGGGTCGTTGCAATACAAATACCGCCATAGATGGTGCTTCCAAAGCTGCAAGTTAAGAGTAAGAAGCAGTCCATGAAAATCTATTCTGCCTCCTCATTTTTTAGTTAGAACATCTAACTATTTACTATGTCGGATTGTGAAAGCTTGAAATTTATGTTTACGTTGCTTGCTATAAATTCTTGAGAGATTCATTAAATTTGGCCGTACTCCATTATTTGAAATAGCTTTCTTGTTTCAGATGGCCCATGTACTGATCAAGCGGCAGAATAATTTATTCGCTCTCAATATAAATCATAGATTTGTTGGTTGGCTTCTTTTTCAAGGTTTCAAAGAAGCATTTGCGTTATGTATCTCAGTAATTTTATGTTGTATAAACGATGCATTAAAAATATTTAAGCCATGCATAAAATTCTTTTATTGCATGTTTTATATAATTAATGTGATTGTACCCATATGTTTTTTTATTGCATGCATGTGTAACTAAGATTTTCGAGTCCTTCGCGTTCGATGGAATTTAGAAATCATTAAATCCATCAAGGTCGATTGATCTACAATGCAATATCCTTCTGTCTAGAATAATAATAATTAGTGATTATTGTTTATCTGGGCATCTCAGCGTTACTTGTGTGCATGAGTCGTAATTGCACTGCACCGAAATGCAATCTAATTTTATTCCCCTTTGTTTTCTGCAAAAAGTTTACTTCTTCAATGAGGGAATTAAGGCGGAACCAAAGGTGATTCGTCCTTAGTTTTTACGCTTCAATTTTGTTTCGTTCCCCGCCCGTGAGAGAGATAGGGGCAACGAGAAAACGTGAACGAGAAAGCGAAAATATCCGGCGCTCCATGTGGAGTTCCAGACCACGGAGGCTACTTTGCTTTCAGGACGCTGAATTATGTGTAGTTTCAGAACAGTTTTGCCCCTCCCTCATCGTTTCACTCGCTCCTACCCCCTCCACCGTTTATTTCCCACTCCGCAACTTCTCACTTAGTCGAGGATGCACGCCAGGAGGATTCATTCGTACATCGTAGATTCGCGTGGGTCGTCTCTCCTCGGATGGGACCACGGAGTTACCAATCTATTCCGAAGTTCTCCCTTTACCCGAGAAGACGATTCCTACATTAGGTGGATTGGTGATGGGGCTGGTTCGTTTTGTTCGTATGAATTGGGGCAGATGTAAAGGATATCGGAAGATAAGGATGAAAAGGGATTTCGAATAAAGCCATCCGCGTAGGAAATGCTCGCCTTATAATGTGGGAAGGAATATTTTGTGTCTCCGATAAACGTCCTGTCTCATTTGCTTACAAGCCTCTATATTCCATCACTTACTTCGAAGTTAGATTGGAGACAATCATAACATTAATTTAAAAGTTGTGTCCTGCCTTAAAGATAAATTCTCATTTGAAAGGCTAGAAAATATTTGCAATATAAGAGAGGTTTCAAGAAAAACACATAGAATACATTCACTGAAAAATGTTGCGCTTAGATAGTGTGCCGAAGACAACCATGTAGTGAAAAGTACGAGTTTCTTACAGATATTTTTTGTAAAGTGTCTAGTACTCTAGGGCCGTAAAAAATTTTTGCCTAAGTACAGAATTGAAAGACAAAACGTTAAAGCGCTGATATTAAAGTTTTCCTCGTGTATAGAAAATAGTGTGTGGATTAATCGTGGGTCAGTACAAATGATTGGCTGCCTATTGAACTAGGGCGTCGAAATAAACATAAAAACTAACGTAATATATAGTTGTTTATCTCCAAAAAAATCAATCTTTATCTTTCTACATTGCAGTGGTTTTCCTTCTGCACATCATGCCATTTGACTTGCATTGGTGTTAAATGCCATATGAATTCTTTGACTCCTTATATGAGTGTCTAACAAGTTGTCCCCCTGACAGCTCATTCTACTAGTGGTGGTGATTAGTTTTACCATGCCCGATATTTTCCTTTTGCCTGTTCAGACGTCGTGATTAATGACTCTCGATTCCTTGTCCTCCTTTCCAGTGTCAACTTTGCGAAAATATACATTATCATACTTCATGAACATCGTGTTCATGAAGTATGATGAACATTTGGGTAGCAACCTTTTAATTTTGATTTTATCTCCATGTTTTTAATTGTCATGGCCGTAAATTAATTTATTATTGTCTCAACTCATCTAAAAACTGGATAATAGCTGATTGTGAATGAAATATTTAATGTAGTGAAATGTAATGGCGTTGTATATTTGAATATTACTTTGTGTTTATTTTTTTAAAAGCCAAATGTAAGAAAATTTCAGGAAGATTATTGCGTGCCGGTAGCTAAAAATTATGCGAAATCGAATTTTTGTTACTTTTTCTATGCTTTTCCTGCCATTAATTTCAATGGAGAATTGGCTGTAAAAACTCCATTTAATATTTGTTATGCTCCATGTATTTGAAACAATTTTTCTGGGTACTCCTTCCTCTGCAAAATATTAATAGTTTCTTGACTAGTAAAAAAATTCGTCATTATGGTCAAGACTCTCCGTTTAACAATTATCAAGCTTCCGCCGGTTATTCCGGCTCCGCTTCCGAACCTATGTGCCTTCCCCAATTTATATACGCTACAGTGGAGATGGGAAATGCATATTTCTGTTTCTAACCTCTCTCTTTATTTTTATCTTTGCAGGCCTCCATGGACTTACCACCGGACAAGGCGAAGTTGCTCAAGCAGTATGACGACGAAAAGAAGTGGGACATTATCTGTGATCAGGTGAGAGGGTGTATTTCATCGCTCCGCGAGTTTTGTTTCGCTGTCGCCCGAGGTGGAGTGTTGTATAAAGGGTCTTCAATGGCAATCGAGCGACCGCCGGCTTGGATTAATGCATGCGATGCGCGCCGTTATGCGCGTGGATGTCGAAACCTCTCGTGAAAATTAAGAGATGCTTTACGTCTCCTCTAGGAATCGCTCCGAAGAGCGAAGTTTCAATTGCATTTCGGCGATGGTCCCGCTTTCCGTTGGGTTTCGAGGCCTTGCTACATTTCTTCATCTCTATAGAGCGTTCCGTCGTGACACCCGATTGAACGAGTCCGTGGAAACAGTTGGCGTAGAGGCGCTAGCAAAGTTTCGCAACGTTTCTGATTGGACGAACTGGTTGAACTTCCGTTGCTGATTGGACGAACTGGTTGAACGAAGTGATAAGGTTGCCTCCGTGGGGCATTAATCAAACATAATAAGTTTGCGTCTGACCCAGATACATGTGAATTTACAATTGAGGGACGTGACAAATCTTTGGTTGTCACATGTTTTAAGGCTTGAACTTCCGTGTTTCGCAATCTGTGAGCTTTTGCATTTTATTAGATCCTGAAGTAGGCATCCTTTATTGTGCAAAGAATTCCTAATGAATGGCATACCTAATTAATTGCCCTGGTGAAACTTCAGAAAACTTTAAAATTAACGTCTCTGCAGTCATTAATTAACTTTTGCATCCTTGTATTCCTACCCTTAATTGTATCGGAATCTGTGAAATTAAAATCAGTTTTTGGTGTATTGCGTACGGTAGGCATGTATTGATTTATCGGATGCCTTTTTAGCCGTTAATTACATTTTATTTTTATGGTAGCTAGCAACTTTTGTATTGACTTGCGCATAACCTTTTTACTCTTTTTACAAAATATGATAGACTGGGAGGGAAAATATTACTGAATAAAAAGTGGATAGCAAATAGGTCATTATAAATTAATTATAAGGCGAAATCAATTCTAGAGATGGAAGCTGCAGGAAGGAATGTAATTGCTGGGTGCTGTTTATTTTCAGGTCTACACTTAAAATATTCTTTTTATCTATATTGTATATCTTGGATACCATTTTTGCTCTTAAACTTCCATCAGCTCTTCCATCAAATAGTTCAATTCTGGAATAAATGAAATCCTGTAAAGTCTTATTAACACGAAAAAAAAATGGGAAATGATATATTAACTCCGGGAAAACAAGATGCAAATGGAATATGTCGCCATTGACTGAACTTTTGAGTTTAAAATGCTTTTGATAGGCGTTGCTATAGAGACGTGGTATTCATGTGGAATTAGTTTTTTCTAGGACTATATAAGCCGGCTTTTTACAATTTGATCTGCGATTGATTCCATTATCATTACCTATTCGTTACCTGTCACGAGTTACAAGTGTCTTCCGTATTGTAGTGATATGTAGTAATATTTCTCCCGTAAAATCTTATTATAATTCAGTTGACTTATTGGAACTATAATAAGCTCAGTGATACCAAAACCGTAGTCGTCGTAGTTTCATCGGTGTTTATATTTTTTATACGTTTCGTATGAAGAAGCGGTTACACTAAGGCATGCGTGTGATAATGGATCATATTTTGTGGCACCGAAGATTGTTACGAGTGGATTCCTGCATTGTGATTTCAAGCGTTGACATTTTGCGGACAATAATACCTACCTATTGTAAAATTCGGCATGACGGTCCTCGTGGCTTCTACGAATACACGTTTTGCGGAAGTGTCATCCAGTTTTCCTCCCATCAGTTTTTTCGACCCACTCTTCCGAGTAGGTATATCTTGCGGCTTGCAGGCGAGGGAGATCTCGCTGCCTCTCAGGCAAAGCAATTCGGCGTGGACGAAGGGCTTGATTGACGATCGGCGCCGTGGATTGGTTTCGCTTTGGAACGGAAAGCGCGCTCCTTGATTCTCCGAAAAGACCCTTTGCCGACATTTCGTCGCGCTGTCCTTGCCTCACAGAAAAGTCTCTCTCCCTCTCTCTATATCCTCCCCTGCTCGCCTTCATTATTTTTTCCAAACGTTCCGTCGGTCCCCACTTTCCCCTCGTGATTCATCTCCATGGTAACGCCTGATTGGTCATCTCTCATCGTCCTCCTCTTCCACCCCCTTCTGTCCTTCCTTCCACTTATTCCCTCTCGTTCTCCTCCCCCTTCTCATTCGGTCAATCGTGCCCCGTCTCTTTAAGTTCTCTCCCCCCTCCCCGCTCCTCTTGGTTCCGAACCCAAGTCCTGTGTCCTTCGAGTCTTCAACCCCTCCTCTCCCCCACTCCCCTTCGTCTCCCGTTAGTCCCGAAGTGCATCAATGCCCCTCGATGATGCATTAGTCACCCTTTTAAGAACAGTTCCTCGTCACCCTCGGGACCAGCCCCGGCACTCTGGCTCTACTACCAATGTCTCGCTATCGCCCCCTGGCATCTCGACGGCGGCGTCGACCCTACACTTTCAGTACGTCCACTACTTTTATGTTACGCCCACATATCTTGAACCCTCTCCAAGCTAAGGGTACTCTTGGTTTGATTTAATTTCTCGAGTGTTGTTTTCCCTAAATTAGTCTCCCTCAATTGTCAGCAAGCATTCAAAAATAACATCCCCGCTCTCATCTCTTCTCATAGTGCTTTAGCAGTTAGGCTGTTTGCTCGACGGTAATGTGTGCCTGGCGTGGAGTCATCTCCTTCTGTACACCCTTGCGGAGGCTTGCTGATACTATTTACATGCACATAGGTGCATTTACTTCTCAGATATTACTATCTCAATCCCATTTCTTCGAATCCGTGGACAGGTTTTTGGCTTTCGCCGTTTTTTTCGTGACTGTTAAACGACTGCCATTATTTAACTAGAGACCCTTGGTTACTGTTGCTAGGGAGAGAATGGCTTCTCTTAAAAAAGCGCGTGCAATCAGAATATAATGACACCAAGTGATTTTAAAGCCTTCATGTTCGATCATCATCATCAGTCTGCAATCCTGAGATTGGTTACTTCTTGGGAGACGTTTGACGCAGCTCTCCACTCAATTCTCCTATCAGCTAGTCTCCTCATATTTTCGTATTTATCATGTACGATATTCAGGTTAATATCGTTTATCAAAAATACAAATTCAATTACATTATCGCACTCGATTCTTTGCTTCTATTGCTGGTAATGATTCTTTTAATTGTTGTGATGGGAAATGTTTGAGAACGGCTTCTACCTTCAGCTGGCGGTATGATCCCCAAAATTCGGCGAATAAAATGTTTTTATTACATCTTTTCTAACAAGGCATGAACACTGCAGAGTTAAAACCAATTTTGGTAGAAATTTGTATGTATTTATATCCTGCTCCTCTTCCAACAGGCCATGTCATCATTTTTATTTGTAGTGGCTGGCCTGACACTCCGATCCAAGCGCCACTTGCTACTCTTTGGGTATGGTTTTTAGTGCATTCGCGATAGATTTCTCCCCAATGTTCGAATATCCATTTATACTACGCTGGTTTTCAAAAAAGGAGTTTTGTTTTAGCAATCGCAATGATTTACTGTTTTTCTTTTGCTCACTATGGACTTGGTGTTGGGGTTGTGTGTGTGTGTGTGTGTAAGATTTCTGATGAGCTTTTTCCTATCATTGAAGAGGGCTAACTGGCCGAACGCTACAAATTTTTAAGTGTAACAGAGGAAAGCCTAAACAAATATTTTTTGCAATTATGCAGCTTTGCGAAATGTGGACATCTCTGATATAATAGAGGGATTTCCATTCAAGTGTTTTGGTCTGATTACGAAAGAAATACGAGCCTCGTATAATTACTTTAGAAGGGTTTATAACCCTAAAAGATAATTGAATTAATTTACGACTGTTTGAGAGGTTCCTCTGGATTGTTTTCATGGATCTCTCTACACTAATGCCAATTTTTCCTGGGCGTTTCCTCACTGTATTGAATCAACTTCTTAAGAGTATTCGGGCCACTGTTGCCATCGTCCACCTAGTTGGGCGGTTTTCCGTAAAGCCGTCTCCAAGAGGTTTCGGTATTAAACTTACCGGAGTGAAATAATGTCTTTCCCGGAGGGACTTTTGGGCTCTAGGGATAGGATTATGTCCATTTTTTCTTTTTATTTTTAGTCTCAATCCCGTTAAAGATTATGGGTGCGTGAACGCAGCGCGGGCGCTTGAGATGGGAAGGAAATCGGCGTCGAAATGCGGGTGCGTGTGTGCGTTGCCGGGTGGATGGGAAGTTTCGTGGTGGAAAATGTTTGCGTGATCATTTTTCAAGTGGTTGTCCATTACCTAATGCGTTGCGTCTCATGCCTCTATCCGTTGGCCTCCGGTCCGTACTTCGGGGAACGTACAGGATTCACGACAAGGAATTTATTGGCCCATTGGAAGAAGCTGGAAATGTTCCTTGAAGTCTTTAAAATGTTTCCGGTGAGCGACTTTTTTTTTGTTTCTTTGTAGTCAAGTTAACCGAAACTAAGAGAAGGAGTGATGAGTAATTACGGATTAGAATTTTTCTCCTTTGTTTTTCATCTTTTATTGCCGTATTTATTATGAAATGTACTTGTTAAAATATGCAGAAAAATATTTGGATTAGTAAGTGGGTTTTTAAATATTTTTCAGCTGCGATCAAAACTAACATCGGCATATTTAATTAATCTATCCATTATATCCGGTATTATAAATAGAATAACTCCATCCAATCGTTGATGCAATATGTTTTTGAGATAAGCATATGTTTTTTATTATAGTTAGATATGTTTTTGAGATAAGTTTAGTGTAAGCAATAATTATATTAATTACTTCGTAGGTTTGGTAAATGCTTTTCAATTGAGCTTAAAAGTAATGTGGGCATATTTCATTAGTCTTTTCATTGTAGTCAGCCTTTCAATCGAATAATCCGTCCTTTTAGCGTCATTGTCGCAATCAGTTTTAGAGGTTAGCGAGGATTGATTGAAGTGCTGTTGTGCATCTGCGAAGCCTGTCGCTGATTACTTGCTGTCACTGATTGTTGTAGTAGTGTAGATTTTAAGCCACTTGAATTTCTACGGTTTTGTAGCACCATTTAAGTAAAGCTTAGCCTATGTCTAATGCATTGGTAGGCTACGACTTAGCGAACTTTTCAGACCGAATCCTTACCGATCTGACACCGATGCCAGTGACGGATTTTTAAAAAGTGGGATACCGATCCTTGCTTGGGTACTGTGTTGTAAACCATTTTGAAGTTCAGCACTCCGTCCTACGAAAGGGATCACCTGGCGCCTTTCGTTAGCAGGAGGCTAAGTCGGCGCCTGGCTTCTCTTGATCCCTGCCGTGTAAATCCTACCTCATGAGCCGCCCTCCCGTAGTGGCTTCAGGGAACTAAACTGTCGGTCGCCTCCTGATAGCTAGTAGGGAAGGGAATGTAACCCGGAAAAAATATTCATTTACCGATAAAGGCTATCAGTTTTTTTTTCGATCCCTGCGCTTAAGAAACGTTTTTCCCGCAACTACGCCTGTGGAATTGAGAAGAGATTTTTCGGCTTCGTTTCCTTTAATCCCTCCCAAGGACGACTTTGCTCTAAAATTCTTTTTAGCTGTCCTCTAGAGGCGGTGAATCACGCCGAGAAGATCGTGCTTTATGCCACGGGCACTGAACTATTCATATCGAACGAGCGGTACCCTCACCGCCAAAGATGAAATCTCGTTCTACTCCCTTAGATTTTTTTTGTGCCCATTTATACCTTCGATGTCCTGGATACTCCTTGAAAATACGATGCGGCTTAAAATGTCCAGATTCGAAAAAAAATTATCCTTGCCTCTGGCCGTCTCACTTAAGTCACCCAGCGGTCAGTAATCCTTCGCGGTGGGTCTGAAGAGTCGTAAATCAAATTCCTTGAGTATCTTGTGAAATGCCCTTGCGTCCCACTCCTGCAGGCAGTGGTGGGAGCGCCCGGGCAATCGGGATACGAAAACACAAGTTGGCCTTGATGCTCATGTGCTGGTTGGTACTTCTCTATAGTTTTCTTGTAACTTGCGAGGCACTAAAGTTCGTTCTCGTTTAGCGGTTTAGGGTTGCTTCAGTATTTCTTTTAAAAGTTAATGGAAAAATAAAGTATTCAAAAAAGCATAAATATAAAAAATAAAGCATAAATACACGCGGTATTAAGTATTTTTGAAAATTTCCATAAAAGGCCGAAGTTAATCTTGTGCTCTCTAACTACAATGCAGTTTACGACGTCTGTCTTGGACAAAATGTATAAGCATCATCGATATTTTCATTCGGAGGAAATAATGGCAATGGCCTTAGCGACGATTGGTAAATAACCGAAAAACTCAGTAAATTTCGACGTAAATCACCTATTTTTGTGAACGCTTGACTGATAAACGTAAAGTGATTCTAAAAATAAAATAGTTTAAAGATTTGTATGTTACATATTGCAATTTTGTTTTTGCTCACGTTCAATCATTTCTGAGTATGTCAAATATCATATTTTACATTTTATTCCACATTTCGTTTCATTTACGGACGAACTTAGGTCGTATTTTTGGTCCGTCCTTAAAGAAATAATTCTAAATGGATTTATGATACTGGTCGTAGTAACGCGCAGGCCTGGTAGCCGTAAGGTTGCGGGTTCAAATCCCGCTCAGGGTATGAATGTTGTATTTGTCCTAGGATTAAGATCTTAGGTTAGGCGTGGTGATACAGCCTCATTAGTTAGAGCACCAAAAAACCAAGATTGCTTCTACTACAATTTTTAGCTAGGAAAAAAGTGAAATGTTGTCGTCAGAAGCGTTGGATCCTGATTTGCTTTGGACTTTCGCAATTGCGTTCGAAAACTCGAAAAGGAGAATTTTTTTACACCAAGCAAAATTTCGCATAACGTTTTCGTTTATTTCTGATGGAAGAGAGTCTGTGGTTGAAATCCGAAAAGCGTATTCCTGAATTTCGTGGTGACGTACTCCCAGTTCTCTGAGAGCTTTCCCCCCAGAACATTCCTTATCAAGTGTGCGACGTGCACGTCTTCCTTTTGCCTGTACATGCGCAAAACCATCTCTAGGCATGAAACATCCCTACCGGGATTACTGAAGTTTGTTTGCGAACTTGTCTCGCTTCTCATGCTGTTTTGGGATAGGTATGCTGTGTCGTACTCTCGGAGTTCCTTCTTTGAGTCTCGTGTCTCATAAATCCCTTGTCATATACCTGGCTGGTCTGAAGAGTCTAGCATATATATTGCTGTTGGTGGTTATTCTGACGCTTATTTTGAAATTTAGCGTGCTTGATGTTGTACCTCACCCCTGACATCACGTTTAAATGTATTTGTGTATTTACATATTTTGATTTTTACACTTTTGATCCTGCAAAACTGGGGCGTTTCCAAAAGAAACATTTTCTGTCACCGAGGTAGGTGTTCTGGAAAATTCCTTCCCATATCAATGCTGGCACGTTACTTTTTGAACCAAGGTGGACCATTTTGATTGTGTGCTCAGCTTTGTGTCAATTACGTCAGGATGAAAGCGTTAGGCGATAAAAGAAGGCTGCGTCAAACCAATCTTAGGATTGATGAATGGTGATGATGATAATAAGTGTAAGAATTCGCTATTTACTCGAATGTGCTGAAATGACATCAGAAAAGGGAAATAATCTATTTTATTAATTGAAAATTTAATGAAAATCGAGTATATTGTTTAAAGTTTTGCGGCCTAAGCCGTTGAGTGCACGACTTAGTTACACAATCGTGGGCAAACGGCCGACGATTCCTTCTCTTTTTCTCTTCTTATGTCCTCCTCACATTTCCTTTTGATCCTACTGCATTCTAACATTTATGAGAGAACTTTGGGCACTTTCTCGGTGCCCTTCGGTTAGAGGCACGTGCGTTGTGCTGCCCTTCTTGCCAGCGTGTCCCTCGGGTCGACGGCCCGACTCCAATCAAAGGCAAGTGGCTTGAAAAAGGCGACGGATACGAGGCCATGCTAAACGTTTCACTCCTTATGAGTTTCCACCGGTTGCTCTTTCATTTCCTCGTTTTTCGACAGGTTTATTTTTTTCGCGGGCGAGCGGGTGCTTGAATGGGCCTAGCGTCCAGTTCGCTCCCTCTTTCTGAGACATTGATCCACCCGATTGAGGTGCGAATTCGAAATCGGGATCTACACGAACGATTATCATGCAGCTTTAATCACATTTTGAATTATCCTTCAAGCATGAACGGAGAGTTTGGTGCCAGTTAATTCTCTTGAGGAGCATATGTCGGTGTTGCGTGTTCATAGGTGGTGAAATGCGTAAAGTTAACCCTGAACTATGACTTATATTTAACGTTATTCTGTGCAGTTGTCATTTCACGCCTCGGTAGTTATATGATAGGAGAAGTCTTTTCACTTAATTAATGTCAAGCGTCTCTGAAATGGTTACATTCTTTCTAGCTCTGGTTTCGTGTCCAATATCGTCTTCTTCCTTCGTCCGGTATGCCTCAACCCTGGCAACTCTCCATTAATTTTCTTAGCTCAGAATTTCCTTGTTTCCCACTCCCTTGCCGTATGTTGATGATTTCATCGAGTAGAAGATGACAGCTCCATCCTGAGTAGCAAATAAAAGGAAAGGTGTGTGCGAAGGTAGTTATTTTACTCTCTGACACCACGTGTGTAGAGAAACTATGTTCGACACGGATGCGATTTTCACTTTATATTTTCCCCGCAATGCCAGTGCTGCTGTCACCTGCAACCAACCGTCTTAACACCTTTCCCTTGCCTGCCTTATTCTCTGTATTAGATAGCGACTGGTATATACGGAACTCGTGTTTTCCTCCTCTTTTCTTCCCTACCGGCTGCTGCTAATAATCCTTATTCGATTCAGCGCAAAATATACTTCCGAATTTTTTGTAGCCACTGGACGTTAGATAAAATTCAATCATTCGAACAAAACTTATCCATGTCGTTCTGGTCGTTTTGGTTTGATTGATTCCATCACAATAGAGGTAAAAAGTGGCTATCTTTGGCTTACAATAATGTGTCGATCAGAGTCATTTTTTTCATGGTGATTTAACGCCTTCATCACTAACCGTATTACGATTCACGCTATAAAATCGCTAAATGGTTACCTAACATTTATTGCTTAGCAGCACTTAGTGGGTGGCAAGAAAATTCTACTGAGGAAAATGCTATATGATAATTTTCATATAATAGAGGAATCTGGACCAGATGCTCTTTTACCGGATTTACAGTCTCAATTTTTATTAATAATTCCTCACATTTCATTCTTAGTCTTTCTCTTTGTCGATTAAACATTTTGATTACGAAAAGTAGAGAGTACGTTTTTGTGGTGGAAGGGAAGGGAAGAAACTAATTAGGAATTACCTGGGAAAGATAAAGCATTATTTCCTCGAAATTATTGTTACCATTACCTAAAATTATTGTTACCATTAATATAAAAACTCATGGAAATTTTCCATTAATACTCAGCGCTCAAACGAAAGGCATATTGGTGGTATTTATCGTGGTATGAGATAAAAGTGGGTTCTTAATTTTTTTAAGACTAACGGCTCGAATTCTTATTCATCTGGCAGTCCTGTTTGTCTTAGGTTTAAAATTAGATTTGGTGGTTCAGTCTTTGCCATAAGATCTCCTTAAGCCTGATTCTTATTCTATTAGGAATGAATATCTGTTGTATGTCTTTTCTATCGCGGTTAAACTCAAGCGAAGACTGTTAAAATGTCAAATAGACTATGAAGGTTAGTCATGAAACTGCCATATGGTCTGATTGGGATGGTGGTTGTAATATTTATTGAGCAAAGGTTATTCACCTGTAATTCAAGTGGTACACTATCGAAAGAATTTTGTATTTACGAGCCGGTGGATTGGCGCAGATGTCGGTTCCCTGTCGAACCATGTGGACGCGTTCCTGAATTTACGCCCACCGCACCAGGCCACTCCGCCGGCAACATGTTACTCCCTCCAGGGTGGTCGGTTCACGAATTACTACCCGTCTGACACATCTGGGACGTCAATTAATCAGCATCAAGTGCCGGCCGAGTAGATTTTTCATCTCCACTCCTGATGGGGAATCGGTCGATGAGATGAAATCAACTTGCTGTTGGTATGAGGAATGGGATATTCTGAAATGGAGGGCGTGAAAATTTCAGTTTAGGCAAATGACTTGTATTGCTTAAGGCGGTGGAGATGATGACATACCGGGATTAAAGTCCGTGGCTCTTTGTTGAGCATGATCTGATGTTGTGCGGCATGTTGGTGCTTTTTTCATCATCTGGCATGTAAAAGTTATTGGCGTTTCAAAGCTTCAGTTTTATCATTACTTTTCCGTTTAGATAGAAGAAGAAAAATAGTATTCCGACATTGTGGAAACTGGGACAATTAACCCAAACCTCTAAGTTTAAATGGCATTGTATATTGTTTCTGAAATTTTGTTTTAATCCAGAAGTTAGTAATTACAACGTTCGTAAATGAAATACTAACTTTGTTTCCTTCCACAGATTTATTTTCTTGGTACGACATGTTTCGACACATCGGCGTCATCATCATCGGTGTCATCATCAGGTAACTGATGATGACACCGATGTGTCGAAACATGTCGTTCCAAGAAAATAAATCTGTGGAAGGAGACAAAGTTAGTATTTCATTTACGAAATTCAACTTCCACCTAGTTGAGCCTAATATAATGGAACGAATTAGAACGTTATTGAGGAACGTTCATGCGTTTCGTCGTATTTTGTGTTTTTTTGGAGTATAAACGTTCACTATTGAATAGTATAGAAAGCTAAGGGTGTTAAATTTTAGTAGAGATGAATAAAAGGCCAAGAAATAGAATTTCCAGCTCATCAAGTAAGGTTAAAGTAATTAAAGTTAATGTGATTGTTTAATTTGTAAATACTGGACGAGAAAATTGGTGCTTGCCAGACCTGAAGAGGCATCGTATTATCCATTTCTCTGAAATACCCAACGTCTCTGCGCTGAATAATTCTCATGCCGACCTGAAACAATCTCATATTGTCCGAAGTTTTACTGCACCGTCTTGGTTGGCTGCGTGGGGCTGATTGTGAGCAAATGCAATGACTTAGGTAATCGTGATTACTCATCGCTGTTTTAGTGGTGTCCGTGTTTTGTGACCTTTAATTAGAGGGCGAACCTAGTGTTGAAACTTATTGGGGGAGAATAGCGTGCAAGAGTATAACCTCTCGTGGCTTTAAACATCTTCCGTCGTCTCTCTTTTGGAGCTGTGAAAGGCGATGGGAGGGAAGAAAGGGCGGACCCCCCATCTTTTGTCTTTCATGCATTTGACGGCTACCTCTCCCCCAATTACATCACCGAAAGAATTTCAAGTCTCACTGCTGTAATGCATGTTCATTATAATCATGATTTCTCATTATTGTGATTCTTCGAGAAGTAGCGAATTAAGCGTTCCATTTGATAGTGTACTGGGTTGTCACTAGGTAGCATGAGTTAGAGAAACAATGCGCGGGTGTCATTCTCGCATTTAACCTCATTCCGATCGAGAGATTCGCACTTCATCAAAGCGAATATCCAGTTCTGTTTTTAGTGTCTCGCTCTTTTGCGAGTCACCGTTATTCGGGGGCAACGGTGTATCTTCGCGAGGACGGTTCTTCTTCGGCTCTGATTCCCTGCTCCCCAATGAGTACCAATCCTGTCGCTGATGAAAAACAGGTTTTTCTCGCCGAGTACTCATTCTCCACCCCAGCGCTTGGCAACGCTTACTTCAGTGCTCATTTTCTTGAATGTCGTGATTAACCGCGCGTGAGAGATCTCAAAGAACTTCTCCCTTTCTCTGCTGGCCGTCAACATGTGGGTATATTGCTTCGCGGTCATTGCTTTTTGCAGGAATTGGAATTTGGAATGGGAATCCCAGTTTCGCCCGTTTTGTTAGGCTTCAAGAGAGTTCTATAGCACGGAGAATTATAATCTTTATTAGTCTCGCAAAATGAACATGATTTTTAATGGAAATTATCTCAAGTTTTAAAATTTTCTCCACTCGTGACGAATGTTTTCAATATTAATGAATTGATGTACAGTGGTTGTTCTATAGACATAAGAGGTGGCTTGTTTGAAGCATGTAAAACGCACCAAAAAATTAAAATTTGACTCGGAAGTTACGTGCAATTTTTTAACATTTCTTTTCAGCATCGTGTTGATTGGAACCTTAAATTAATCGAAATGGAATCTGTGGATTATATATTCTAAAACAAATAGTTTCTTTTCCTAGTGAAGTTAACAAGAAGGAACTTGTTTTGATTGTAATTCGTGTCAACAGAATTATGTCATTAATACTCCGGAATGCATTCGCTCGGCTACGTAATTTAATGCGGTAAAGCAGCGAAAGTCGTGTTCTGACAAACAAGAGTGAAACATATTACGTTTTGAATGATAACTATTTCACGATAATTACGTCTCTACTGTTTTTTTTTATTTATCGGAAAGAAGAATTCGGCTCATTCGTGTTTTCGTCTGCGAGATCCAATATCAATGGTTATTAAACAAGGGAGATAATTCATTTCCTTGGTCTCTTCTTCCTCTTTGTTTTTTGCGTGCTATGCGACGGATTGTTGATATATTTGCTCAAAGTATGTTGGAACATTTTGTAATATTTATATTGCCCTTTGCTGCTCTGAGATTACATTTTTTCTGATTTTCACTGTCAGGAAATATTAGTATTATTCGAGAGTGTTTTACGTTCTACGTTCTAAGGCTTTTCTCCTAATCCATAAAGGTGCAATTCACATTCCATCATCAGTTTTATGCATTTCTTATATCACCTCTTATGAAAGTGACCACTTATTTTTGCGCTTTATCGCTTGCATTTTTCCGAAGGAAACATTGGCTAGGTTGTTGTATCGCACCTTGAAACGATTGTGTTAATATTCTAAAATCGGTATTTGCCAAGGTCGTTCAAATTTTCGTCATTGGCGATGCACAACAGTTATATCTCCTTCCTGAAGTCAGTTCTCTATCCTTTGTGAAAGTCAACATTATTATTATCACGGCTGAACTAGTCGTTTTACGTAAAATTGGTTCACACGAGGGATTTTACCCTCAGATCCGTCATCCCAGTTCCCCCTCGAGTGAACGAAGTTAGCTTATTTTATTCAGTTTTTTCCAATATGTTCGAGGAAATGGGTTTCTCGTTTGACCTTAGCTGGCGATGGCAGATGTAGCCGAAGCGTTTGATTGTTCCCCGCCTTGCTCATTTGGGCCAGAGATCATATCGCTCGCTCGTGGATATAAAAAGGTGCCTTCGGAAGAACTGACGAGCCACGTTCACTCGCTCGATCTCACCTTCTTGACTCCGTTTGATGATTCCTCTTTCTGTTCTGACCTTCACTCCTTCTCACCTCGCCTTCTCCCGCGCGTTTAATTAGCTCGTCGACCGAGAAGCAGTCCTGCCGCCTCCATCATTCCAGCTCGGAGGTGACCGGCTGCCATGCATTTTCTCGGTCAGTTGGTAAGAAGTGTTCTTTTTCACGTGTGCACCAAGGGCGTTCTTACCCGTTCTTTACGATCGAATGGTCCGTGTGTGCACGTTTGCTTTCCAGTTTTCTACACGGTTGACTGAAAATAAAGCTGACGACAGTTAACACACTCGCCGCTGTAAGAAAAATTTTGAGAGTAATAAAGATATTTCTCTCTTGTTCCTTTCAGTTCGTGCGTTTACGCAGATATCAATTCTCGTCAATGTCGATTATATTGGTGATGAGTGCTTGGTGTGGAGTCACTGACTGCCATACACCCTTGTACACAAACAAATGTAAATATAGATTGAAATTCATGTGGAATAGAAATTGTTGGTAGTGGTCTGTGTGTGTCAGTGAAAGAAACATGAATTGCCCGAAAGTATGCGACTGTTACAACTTACAGTGTCGGAATGAATTATAGTTTTGCGTAGCGACGTGATTTTTATTTTATTTTTAAGTTTGGGTTCACTGAAGAACTGGTTGTGCGAAAGATATTTGCTCTAATTGGTAGATAGTATTGGCCTCTGCTTGAAACATTTCCCAAATGGTTCAAGGCGTCTATGTCCATGAATGAAGGCATCAGCGAAAGACATTTTTGGGCCAATCTTGCAATGCTAGTATCATAATGGAATCTCTTGGCCTGTTTCTTGCATGCAACAAGAAATCTGCGAGAAAAATTTAGGGCACCTTTAGCATTTTAATAATTGACAAATTTTTATCAACTCTTGCCTGAAGATGAACCACTAAATATACAGCCGATTTAGCCAACTATTATGGATTATGTGAAAAAAATGATCTGTGTTTTGAAGCGAAGAATAATTAATGAGGTGGGCTCTAGTAATATTTATGTACTTTTGTAAGAGAGGAGTTACATCAGTATGAAGAGGTTGGCCGATAGAAGAATCGAGTGGAGGGCTGCGTCAAACCAATCCTAGGATTGTTGACCGATGATAATGATGACTGTTTTGATTAACCGCGAGAGGGGTTTGTCACTCTTGTGACAATCCGTGGTTGAAATGCCCAATGGTGTCGTTTACTATATTTTTATTGCCGAATCTGATAGAGTTTGTAAAATAAAAAGACCCTTATTTTTCTGTTTTTCGATCCGTCAGTTAATTCTCGAGTTATAAGCGGCGAAAAACCGATGGTTTTAACCCTTTCGGAAAAGTAGGCGTGCATGCGACCTCTTACGTCATCCACTTCGTCCAATCACAAATGAGCCCTCGAAGCTACATTGCCGTATCGCAATGGGGGATAATACAGCTGACTCTGCCAATGGAAGAGAGCGATTGCGATCTGTGCGAGCAGACCTTCCGACACCCCCCTCCACTCCCTTCCCTTTCCCTAAAAGCAGTCAAGGACGGGAGGTGGATGACGTAAATGATCTCAAAGCAGCTTCTGCGGTGGGCGTCACCTTTTGCTTATTTTAGTTTCTGATTTATAAGTGAATGGCTCTGGTTATAAGATTAATTTTTTCACTAAAATTCGTTATTCGTTTCCATCTAACGATTTCGTGTACAAAATTGCGATTTTGGTTCCGAGTAAACGCCCCCTTTAGATTCATTAATATTCATTTGTTTATTTCGTGTCTCCTGACAAATAAAGGTTGTGACAAAACCATCAAACTTTAAAGTCAGCCGAAGTAGTCTGGTCGGTGAGCCTGAAAAACCAGTGGTCACGGTGTCGGATCCCGCTTCGGGCATTAATATTACATTTTTCTAGGAATCAAGGGTAGAACGAATGTAGGTTAAATGTTTTGATGAAACCTGTGCATTTGGAGCTGCTTAAAACCATAATTCTTCTAGTACTTCCACTGAAAATGGGCTCGTTTACGTATATTCTTATTTCCTTGCCAAGTAGTCAGGAGCTTTATCATCACAACTATCCAAGATTGGTTTGGCACGGTTCTCTACCCGATTCTCGTATTGGCTAAACGATTCACATTAACATGAGATTATTAACATAATCCCATGCGAGGCTTTCCTTTGTCATTCTTCCAATTCACTTCTGCCTCATGTGTCATGCCATCATGTTTCTAGATATGGCCTTTGAAGTTGTTCCCTCTTCTTTTCAAAGTTTTCAGCCGACCACTCTTTTCTCCTAATCTTCTTAGGACTTCTTGGTGTGCTTCTCGGTCCATCCATTTTTTCTTTATCATCCCTATGTTGTTCCTCATTACGAATGTTTACAGGAGCTTAGAAAACAGAATTATGTACCACCATTATTTTAGCTGGTCAATGTGTTCACTATTTCCCAATGTAATGGCGGCTTTACATTCATCTACATCTACATAATACCCTGAAAGCCACCATAAAGGTGTGTGGCAGGGGGTGAACTCTCACCAAACATGCACTACATATCATGCATGAAATTTGTGATTAAAAATTAAAATAGCAAAGCATACATGCAAAAACATGCTGTTAGTTGGGTTAGCTTTAAGTCCTTATACCAACATGCTACCAATGTTATCCATTGCTACACTCGTATTGGATATATATACAGCTATTCATATCCCTAATTGTATGTACGAGGAAAAAAGGACATTTTGAATCTGTCAGTTCGGAAATCAATTTCTCTAATTTTGTGATTATGGTCCAGTCTACCATAGTAAGTTGGGGTCCGCAAAATATTTCTAACGTCATCACTGAAAATATTATCTTGGAATTTATTTAAGAGATTAAGTCTAAATTTCAACCTGTGATCTGACAATGATTCCCAATTTAATTCATTTAATAGACTGGTTACCCTGATAAGGTTATCATACCGGCCCTTTACAAATCTTGCCGATCTTCGCTGCACACGTTCAAGTTCGTTATTTAGACCGATTTCGTAGGGATCCCAAGACATTGAAGTGCGTTAGCCCGAAAGAGGCGATTGAATTGGATCTGGCCAACTGTGACACATTACACGCTACCTCCCCGGTAGCTTCGATCACATCTATTATTGTATCGTACTGTAGTCCGTTCTATACCACTCCGCCTCTCAGGCCACTTCTCTCACCACTTTCCTTTCGTCAGCAAGTCAATCTTCATGCAGTGCATGTTCCTCCTTCTCTATCCATCGCGAGTGACTCACTCACCTGACCACCTCATCACCTTCCCGAAGCTAGCCGTCGTCCGTGGCGGTGATGCTCACAGCTGATCCCTCGGTTCCCCGCGTCGCTTCTAGGTGGCACCACCGTCCGAGGCTATGCGAACGCGCATTCCTTTCCGTATGATGATTTTGTATGCATGTGATTTTCTCCTTGAAATGGCTCAGGTCAATGTGTCAGTGCCATTCCACCGTTTCAATTTATGGGCAATTTGATTGAAATGGCGAATTTATTTCAACGGGCTCAGTGGCCTAGGGATTTATGTCCATCTCTACGAAAAGTACCCAACCTGCCATAATGCCGAATATTTGGTTTTTGGATTCGTTGATGTTGTGGTTTGAGTCGTGGCCTCTCACCCAGAAGGCCGGGTTTCGAATCTCGGTGATTGCAGATATTTTTCACCAGTCTACCAACTCCCAGTTGAGTTTTGTGTACAGCATTGGAGTTCAGTACTACGTCCGTCGGATGGGACTTAAAGCCGTGGTTTCCTTGGTGCCTTTCATTAAGAGCAGGCTAATGCCGACGCCGGGTTTCTCTCCACACGTCATCCTTAGGCATCCATTCCCATCCTTCCTCCCGGTCCTAAGCGCCTATAAGGGAGGGTACACTCTTGACAACACAGCCGAACCGAAAATTTATTTGATATGTGGTGGTTTTTTCTCCAGCTACCTAATGAGTTGATATTACCGTTGGATAAACAAGTCTATGCTCTCTACGTGTACCGGTCTTCCTGCTTTCAACGCCATTATGATTTGTACATTCATTTCCCCTTTAGTAGTAGTAGTATTACATGAGTGGCTCTTTGGTATTCAAGGTTATTCGCTCCTATTATTACTCGATTACCATAACATGATATAATATAAAAAGATTACATGTCTTTCCTCTCCATCGATGTTTACTTAGTCGACGCATTTATTTCCATCCACTAGTTTGTGGTGGCCCTATTTTAAGCAGGGAATATTATACCCTGTACTTTTATTATATAATGCTGGAAATTAGTTAGCACTGTTTTGTTAATTGTACATCATGATGTTTCAGGCTTGAACTGATAATAGAGAAAATTGGAAAGTCGATAAAATGCAATGCAATGATAGAATTCGTGATAAGAGATCGCCCCACGGTAGCCAGGTTCTTAAGGCGTTGACGTAGCCACCCAAGAGTCACGGGTTCGAATCTTTCTTGGGGCATGAATGTTGGGTTCCACGTAGGTTTGAAATCTTGAGATGGACGGTGCGGTATAATAGACGATGGGGTATCCAAAACTCGACTAAAACTCTTGATAATAAGTTTGTATTACCCAATTTCATTCCAAGCATGTAAGTTAGAAAAAAAATCAACTTTTGACTTGTAGCTACAGTTTTGGATTTTGCGGCGTTGTTGGTTCCGTCAGGCAATAGATATTGTATAGATTATATAGATTTTATGTACATAGTATGAGTATAATCAAAAACCAACTGGTTTTTTTAGCATTGAGTACGGAATTTTAATTCTCGTTTGATCGCCTGCGTACAAAAATGAGCTAATTATGTGGTTGCAAATAATTAAGTACTTCAGTGAAAAATGCTGAAGCGTTACAATACACGCACTTTATTCGCCTCTTTTCGAAGCAAAGTGGGTGAAATAACCCAGTGAGCCTTAGGGATTGCAGTTATTGGCAATGCTTTCATTTAATCATTCAAATTTTCAGATCTACCGAAACCTCAATTGCCCACTCGTTCCTCGAAGTACGCAACAGCTTTATTTTCTTATTTGTTTGTTTAGCTAGGAAGACTACATTTTTTATCAGCTGTCGTGGAACTTGATTGAACGGTGTCCTTTGCTACCATTGCCCGGAATTGGCTCATGCCAATGAGTTGTTGTTGGTATATGGTACATAGTTGGGAAAGCAACCCCGTAAAAACTTCAGCTTGAGTTCTAACCTGCGTTGTAGCTATAAACCTCTAATCTGATAGTGATTACGAGCCTTATTATTACAATTTGCATACTGCTTAACTTAACGTAGCATCTATACACAAGCACAGCTGCTATTCTCCGTATACCTACCATTCAGTCGATGTCTCTGGAGGATGTAAATCCCATGTGGGCAGTCGATTCCTCCGGATCGAGTAATCACCAATAAGTTCGACGGAAACTGGATCCCCTTTCGAAGAATCCTAATTCGGTGCACAAGAACTTCAATTCTTAGCGGCCGACACCCGACGGGCGCAATGCATGAATTATTGGACAGTGGGGAGGGGGGGCAAAACGCCGCGCAGCCCGTAAACGAAACGTAAAAATAGCGAGTCGGCGTGAATGGTGTCCCTTTCATCGTTCTTATCGCTGGAGGCAACTCTTCGGCCCTCCCTCTGGAAGACCGTCCCTCTCTCCCGGAAGGAAGAGGAGCGCACGGGATTGACGTCGCAATCCCTTCGCCCCGCGATGAATAAACTCCCTTGTGGACCGCGACGAAGGTTTTGGCGCGTTCGGAAATTCCGCTCGTCTCCTTTCCCTCGCGCCCAGCCGGGAGCGTCAACGCACGCACATATCCAATCCGCGATCGTCGCGAACTCAGTCGAGGGGCGACTCCCTTGTTGGAGGGCGAGCGGTGACGTCTGGTGCACAGCTGCTGCACAGGTCCTCTTCGTCTTCTACTTTTTAATCGCTTGGCGCTTTTCGCTTGAGGGGGCGCGTGACGGCGTCCGCGTCCCCGAATGGGGTGGTCATGTGCCGCCGCCTTGTCTGGGAGTAGCTCGTCTTTCTATCGTTGAACTCGTTCTCTTTCGTCTCAACACACAAACAAAGGCTGATTCCTCGCTTTTCATCTTCCTGTGTTTACGCCAAAACATTGATTTGCCGGACATGGTAGCAGGGTTGGTAACTCGCTGGCCTGGCTTAAGTTTCCATAATTCAAATCCCAACCAGGGAATGAATGCTATATTTGTCCCATTCAATGACTACCCTACCAACCACGAGGGTGTCTGGCAGGCGATGAGTTTTTACCATGCATGCTCTAAAATTTAATTATACTACTTACCTATGGAGAGATTTCATGAATATCCTGCGGGACACACATTACATGTTCTCATTTTCATCTAAATCTACATAATACCCTGAAAGCCACCATAAAAGTGTGGCAGGGGCTGAATTCTCACCAAACATGCACCACATACCATGCATCAAAAAGGATTAGCAATAATATACCTACTAATCTTAACTTCACTATTTAAAAGAGATAAAATAGCAAAGCAAGCATGAAAAAACGCGCTGTTAGTTGGGTTAGCTTAAAGTCCTTATACCAGGGGTGGCGAACCTTTTGGCGATTGAGTGCCAAATTTTATGAAATAAGAGTATACTCCCTCGACTCACGTGCCAGCCCATCGAGTGAGATAGAGGCATCGATCGAGTGCCTTCCCAGCTCCGCGTGCCGAAATAATTGCTCCACGTGCCACTTTGGGCACGCGTGCCATAGGTTCGCCACCCCCGCCTTATACCACCATGCAACTGCGTATTTTATCCATTGATACACTCGTATTAGATATATTTACCGCTATTCATATCCCTAATTGTACGAGGAAAAAAGGACATTTTGAATCTGTCAGATCCGCAATCAATTTCTCTAATTTTGTGATTATGGTCCAGTCTTCCGTAGTATGTTGGGGTCCCCAAAATATTTTTAACGTCATCACTGAAAATATTATCTTAGAATTTATTTAAGAGAATAAGTAAAAATTTTACCTGCGACCTGACAATGATTCCCAATTTAATTCATTTAATAGACTTGTTACGCTAATATAGTTATCGTACCGTCCCTTTACAAATCTTTCCGATATTCGCTGCACACGTTCAAGTTCATTATTTAGGCCGATTTCGTAGGGATTCCATATACAAGTAGCGTATTCCAAATGAAGTCTAACAAGGGAAAAGTAGGTAATTTCTCGTACATGATCGTCACATGTACCCAGTACTCTTTTGATGAATCCCAGAACAAGCATTGAAACATTTCCATGAAACAAGAAATGAAAAATGAAAATTTTTCTTCCAACATGCAATGAAACATTTGAGAAGCTCTACAAACATGCATTATGCATATTAGAAGTTCATTCAGGCATGCTTAAATCCTTAAAAATGCAACATCATTATTTCTTCTGTGTTTGTTTCATTAATCCGTTTATCTAATGCGCGAATATAACAAAAATTCGTATGGAAGACACAAACGAATGTAAATTTGTTGCATGATGTTGTAGTCAATTCCTTAATTTTTAGCCTCTGATGCAATGGATATCTTTCTCCAAATTGAATCCGATATTCTGTTGCTCTCATCCATTCGACTAAACGTGTGGGCGTGGTAAGAATTCACTTTAATGAAGTTCATATGTGCAAATATTGTTGGTAGGTTTAGTAAAGTAATGACCTCGCTTGGCATCCTGTGCCTTGGTTTGTTGAACTCATTCACCTTTATAAACATTAACCCAAATACTTTACCTATATTGGTCTCTCATCCTTAGGAATCCACAGTGTTTGAATTTAGCGGTGAGTATTTAGAATTTTCTCCTAGAATCAATATCGGAACCTTTAGTCAAAAAGGCTACCATGCACCCTCTCATAAATGTAGTTTTATTTTCTTTATTTTCATCTAGAAATTTGCCCTTAGTGTACTCTCGAGATGGCTGTTGATGAGTGTAGTATCTTTTACATAATATTTCACGCTAATCGCATAAATTCATTGCCTCTAATCTTTGTGGAAAACGCAGGTGTTGGGAGCTGTAATGGAATGTGCTGATGCAAATGTTATTAACGTACTCTCGGTCCGTGGTTCCACGAATGTCTGCGCCGATACGGACGAATTTTGTCGCGATTTCGCGGCGAGAGATTTATAGCGGGCTTAATGGTTGCTGAGGGATTCCACTCAGGCGTTTCTCTCTCGTTGCCGCGCCCTCTCCACTCCCCTCTTGATTGCGTCACTGGGAAAACATCCGCGGGGGGCCGCAAAAAAGTGTATTCCTGCCTGATGACAGTTAGAACTAAACTTTAGACACATCCTCACCCAATTATCATCAATCAAAGTTTATCTACTTGTTCGAAGCACCCCATCTGAGGTATTTTCTTGCTCAAATTTTTACCGGCATTGCCTTATTTTGACCCTAATCACTCCTCCACATGTGTTGTGTGCGCGTCGTAATGTCGCATAACTCTTTTCTCTTGCCGAATATGGGGTGTTCCAATGACCGCTTCAGTATCTCTTTGTGCCACATATTCTGTATATTTATGTTCTAAAAAATTCAAAATACCCTTCAGGAAAGTAGTGATTTGCCTTTTGACAGTTGCAGATTCAGTAGTAAGCGTGAAGGAAATGGGAAATGATTGAGAAAACGTGGTATTTAGTAATCATTACGTTACTACCTCGATGTATGTAAAATACACCAACTACGTATCCTAATCTCGCAAATGTCTTTTGGCTCCTCCTAACATCTCCCTCTATTAGTGTAATTAACTGAATTCTAGTAGCCCATAGGTGTTCGCAATGTAAAGTATAAATTAATTTTGCGTCCTATTTTTTGGTACATATCTGAACTGAATTGAATGCACTCTTATCTTCCCTCTCCTTTAATGTGCATCGTGTGGATTTTGAATATTTAGATAATTGAAGAGGCAAATAACTTGGGACGTAGAGAGAGCGTTGAGTGGGTCAAAATAGCTGGGATCCCCATATGATGCTAGTACGCGTCCCCAATTCTCGTCAGGTGGAGGCTTTCCGAAAACTCACCTGTGAACGGTAAACTCCTTGATTGACAGTTCAATTTTATTAATTCAATTTTTAATTCTGTCAAAGTAACCTTACCCTTTGTTCGTGGGTCTGGTACTGCTGCGGTCGTATATTCGAATACTGCCTCATGTAAACAAAAGGATAAAGCCTAGGACACCTGAGGTATTAGCTTATCAGTTCGGATACCCTATAATCGAATTATCCCGCCGCTTCTCAATTTTGCGACGCTCCAGAACGCGCGTCTGATTAATTCTTCCCCACCAGAAAGGGTCGATCAATTCCTTCGAGGGCAATATAGCGAGCGATTCCCAAGGACGCTGCTCTTCTTTGTGGGGAGCGTCGACCTCAACGGTGTGGCGGGAGGGGGGGGGGGGCGCAGAGAGGCGTCGTCGGTGTTCTCTTGGAGGGCGGCGGCAACGCCTCTCCTTCCCCACCACACCCTGGAAACATCGGTCCGCTCGAAGGCCGGCAATCCATTTTTCGCCGCCCTGCCGCGAACTTGAGCAATTTGTCATCTCTCCGGGTCGTCTTCTCCCTCGGCGTGTTTCGGGAGATAGGCAAAATCGATCCGGGCATGTTCTTAATGGGTGGCATCTTCTTGCCTATCCGCGAATCCGTCTTCTTTCGCCCGCTTTGGTAATCTCCTCTCTCGTCATCCCAGTACCAGCGATCGAGGCCGTTCGGCCTCAGTCTTAAGTCAAGGGATGAAACTTTGAGTTCTTATTTTTTAAAGCGTCAGCTCGGGTTATATTTTTATTCGTGCTTTACTTGGGCTCGTAAGGTATTGTTGCGTCTCTAAGATCACATAGAATTTCCTTTGGTGTATTTAAGATTTATGTTTGTGATTCATTTTCTGCCTGCCATAGGCGCGGCCTTTTGCTCAAATAGTGATTTCCACTCTTTCACCAGCAAATTCTATGACTTTAAGATAATATATACAAAAATCTCACTTGTTTAATTTTTCAACCTTTGTTTTACTTTGACATTGTAGATATTCATCAGTAATAGCTCAGGATTTAGCAGTGATACAAATGAAATTTTATTCAAAGCTTTGTGAGCTTGTTAAATTATTGGTTACGATTGGGTGTAGTTGGTTGCAGCCTCTGCGCGGCCTCAGTGAACTTCTGCTCAGGCTCCAGAATCACCCGACGAGGTTTATATCACTTCGCTGAAGTAGCTTATGCGATGAATATGCGATGTGTAGCTATCCTGAGAGTTATAGTCATCTTGATTTACAAGGAAACTGTTTATAAACAATATGGTGCTGTTAACACCTTTAGTCCAGCACTAATCTTAATTAGCTGCATTCTCACTTAATTATTTCTTACGGAAAACCTATTACATTCTCTTGTTTTTGTATTACTTCCCAAATTTATTTTAGCTATACGCAATGTGCCTTTTTAGTTGCTTTAGTGAACCTGCAAAAATTTTTAGTTAAGAGATTATAATCTGTCAATTGGCGTAGCTGTTTACCTTCGAAATAAGTGTGTCTAATAATATCTGTACTTTTTGTAGGTTCCACTCAATTATTAATTCTTTTTTTTATGAGAGACTATTATAGTTTACGATTTGCCGAGAGTGATTTTTTATATCGTGCAAGATTCATCGGAATGGAATAAACTCCGCGTACGTGGTACAGTGTAGCTAATCATGAGCAAATAATATTTTTTTCTGGCTGTTGTCACGGAACTGTTATTATTTTAATATCTCTTGTAGTGCCTGTTCTTGACATCGTTTAGAATATTATTAAATCACCTAGTCCAGCCATTTCATCGGAAGTGAGAAACGGTAGCTTAAGATTTTCACTACCATGCCGTTTTACTACCTATGTGTACTTGCGGCATGGTTTTTATGCTCACAGAATAAATGGCCTCTACTTACTGTTATTTGTGGAGATAATAACAGTTGTTAATATAAAATTTATGAACTTCAATTTAGTTCAGCGAATTTATAAGTAGAAAGTCTCCGAGCTCATCTCCGTATGAACAGTGTAATAACTTAGTTAGCATGTTTTTAAATGGAGAAGGGTGCTACTGCACCCATTGCCTTTAGATGCCATTTTTTCCTTAGCATATCCATTCATAACAGTACGTAAAGGTTATTTATCCCGTGAGCATAAAAACCAGGCCGCAAGCAGATAGTAAAACAGTATGATAGTGAAAGTCCCAAGTTACCGTTTCTCACTTCCGATGAAGTGTCAGGATTAGGTGATTCAGTAACCTTGTAAGCGACCTCAATGACCCATTGCCGTTCTCCCCAACCACCAAAGTAAAATTCAAATTGGTTGCTGAATTATCTGAAAACTATTTTTTTTACTTGATTCACGAGTATCTTCTCCCTTCCTAGGGTATTTTATTCTGAAGTTACAGACCTTGTGGAACAGCCACCAAGAGATCTGTCCAAAGATACTCTGGATAGTAATTAGAAAAGGATAGGAATACATAAATGATGAGACAGCACTGGATATAGGCAGAGAACCTGGAATGATTCTTTTCGAGAATCTTGACGTTTTATTTTCCCATTTAAACCCGTTGCTTGGAACCGTTGCTTTTCACCGTTGGAAAGAATGGAGGATTCCGTTCTTCAGCATGGAGATTTATTCGTGTTTAAATGTAAGTGCTGGCCGCGTTGTGTCTTAATTTCATGTCCTTGTGTCCTTCTCTCCAGCTTCGTGCCTTGTTTGTCCATTGTCTTTGCCCTGCGAGGATCTCTCGCGACCTTCTAATTTCATTCCGAATACAAAAGTGTGGAAAAGGGGTCAACTTCCCTCCCGGCGCCTTACGAGTACCTCGTCTCTTGCAAAAGCAAAACAGGGCTTTCTTCTCACCAGCGAAATAACTTCAGCTAAACTGGCTACTTCGGTATTTAATCTGTATCTCTAGAGTACTCTTGAATTGTTTTCCATAATAGCACCATTTAAAGAATATAATTTGCTTCGAAACCTTAAAAGTGATTCACCATTTATTGTTTTCTGTACCCTATTGTTGGACGGCGTGTAATCTGAAGAATATTACGAGTAGGCAGAAAAAAAAGTATAAATGGTGTTATACTGTTCGGCACTACTTCGAAAGCTTAAAGTGTGCTTTTTCGTACTAACCTATACTCGAATGAATGCGTCATATTAATTGAACTTTCAATGTGAGTATTTTTTCCTGTGTACTTAGGTGCGTGGTCAAACTAACTCTTGATAGTTCTATTTATATTGTCGATCTGTATAAATGTGTACGACTCGTAGACTTAGTTTTATGATCAGTAACTAAATCAGGAAAGTTTTAGAGTTTAGTTCTTCGTTGCGAATTGAAACTTTTCTCATTTCTGTGTGCACTCATGGCTTCTTCTCAATTTTTCACTGCTTTAAAGAAGTACCATTCTCTTAATAGAAAGCATCCAGTTCTCTTATTTATATCGCACAAAAATTGAGAATGAATTGCTGAAGTTTGGTGAGGCAGAAGAGGATTTAGTGGAAAAAAGAAACCGTCTTACACTCGAGCTTTCTCGCCTCATTGAAAAGAGAAAGGAAATTATTTTCTGGAGGAGAGGAAGATCCAACCGCATACTTAGGTAGTACTTCGGTAAGAGGCAAATTCGTAAAAAGAGTCGGATTCCGCCTCGGAGGTACGGGGAGGGATTTATTTCTCTGGGGGTCGTAAATTTTCCTCCCCTTTCCTCACCCTCAAGCCCACATCTCCTCTCGCCTCTTCTCGCCCATTCTCTGTGCTTTCAGTGCCCCTCTTTCCTAGGGATTTCCAAGTGCATCTCATCGCCTCTTTGTTTCTTCCCACCTCCCCTTAAGGTTAGAGGAAAAGGCCGTCGTTAGCTCTCGTCGTGTTCCTCTTATTTTGCATCCCCCGCGGTGGTGGACTTGGTCGCTGCGCAAGAAGTGCACGCGGTGAGAGGGGATGCAAATGCGCGGTGTGCGCCTCCAGCGGCGGCGTCCCTCGTAGGAACCTTTCCTCCCCGCGTCCGTCGCGAAGGGATAATGAGATGGGTGGAGTCGGTGGTTTGGCCCCGTCGAACTTCTTTTATTTAAGAGCAACGCGGAGACTTCCGGTGATGTAGAAATACGAAGGTGATACGGAGGGAGTGGGAAATTGCTGTTCGGATCGCTGGCTGTGCAATTCATTATTGAAATGAATCGAGAAATTGTATACATTCTGAGAAAGATGTTTATTTATCGAAGGATGCAAGTAAACATGACTTTCTTTTAGCAAGTTATTTAAAACAATAGTAATTATTCCTTTCCCTTCAGTTTTCTTTCGCTGTATTCTTATGAAGCCAGCTAAATAACGTGCTGTCAATCCGATATAAATGCAAGTTAGTGTACCGGGTTAATTATATTACCTCATATTCTAAAATATTGCGATGTTATTAGCCATCCGCGATTTCTCTGTGTGATTTTTTTTATTTCATACTGAACTTGGAATAGAATTTCCGTTCTTATATACTCTAAGAAGTTTATCATAAAAATTTAATTGTGATTAAGAGTCTTTAAGTGCATAGCAAGTCAGACGTTTCCTTCTCACTTAGTCCAATAAAGAAAACGCAACCAACGGCACTATGCATCGCTGAATTGCATAATGAGTTAATGTGTTCTTGTACGTTCTATTGGGACCAGACCTAATTAGTGGAGGCATTCTGCGCGCAGCGTCTATTTGCTATTTTTGTTTTGGTGCCACAAAACAAAAATCATGAAAAGTGTCAGTTTTTCTGAGCCTTAATTTAACGATTATATTCATGTTAGAGTCATCATTGCTTATGCGTTGCTAACAGGCCGTTCCTAAGAAGAAATTTTAATGAATAAATTGATTTACAGACTTCAGAATGTGGTGCAATTGCCAACACAGAAACTTTCCTACAGGGGTGCCTAATTTCACTCTCCTTTCTGTTTATTTTATTATATTTTTGTATCTTTTTGGAGTGGAATAAATTTTTTTTATTCTTATTTCACGTAAGAGGATAATTACTAAGGATAAAAGAATGGAGTGATTATTGATATTTATTTAGGAACTGACCGTGTTGCAGCTTTATATTTTGCTTCAAATTTCAAGTAGTTTTCAGTATAAATTTATTCCCATTGATTTCCTGGGAGCACAAGCCTACGAGTTCTCGATGGCCCCATATCCTTAGATAGCGGAACCTTGTCGCTTTCTATGCTCTGACGCGCTTCCCTTATCATTTTAAATCGACGTTTTGGGCACCTCCTTATGTGGTATTACATCCAACCAGGGATATTTTTTCAAGCGAGAAAAATGTCGTGGGCGGTAAATGTGCGTGAGTGGCTGTCGTTATGCTTGCCGCTTTAATTTCTCGCCCTCTCGCGAGGCAAGGCGAGAAAAGGAGGCCTGGGCTGAGGCGGGCGCAGTGGTTTGCGACGTGGATAATGCGGAAAAAGAGTGGGGGCATTCAGGAGATGGCTGTTGCTGGGAAAAGTGGCGGGTGCTGCGCCTCGGACAGCAATTTCCAGGATTGCCGAGTCGTTGAATGGGCTGTAACGGGGAGGACCGGGTCTGCCAATTAAATGGCGCGATGAATTTCACATTTTTTTTATCCTTTCCCCTACTCGTCCTTCATCCTAGGTGCCTCTTTAAAGCCGTAACGAGTGTTATCCTGCTCTTCCCTCCCCTCAGGCTTAATTGCCCTTGTCGGTATCTCCTGTCCCGCGACTGAGTCAAGAGTTGGTCGCGAACAAATGCAAAGCGGATGTGATGAAAGCCATATTTTTTTCGGCTCTCGAAATGGTTTCGAAAGTGCATCATAGAAAGAAAGTCCAATTTTCGTCCAAGTCCAAGTCCTCCGTCCTTCTAGTTTGTTTCTTTTACACACATGATGATAGCATCGTCGTGAGGAATTATGCATTAAAGTAATTGATAGTTAGCAACCTTGACAAAAATTTAGCCGAGGGGTACCCGGCCTTAGGATTTACTTGATCTCAAGAACTATCATCGGTCGCATTTAAAATTCAAGCACTTGTAATACTCGATGGGAGGATAAAGACTGTGCATGATTTTCACACTCTCCGCAATTAATCCTTGGAAAACAGCACTTCAACTTCACCTTAAACGTCTTTTAAAATGTTAATATATTATTTATTTCTGTTGGTTCGGAATTTCTTGTATGGCTGCATTCACAGTCGCCTTTGGCTGTTGGTTCATGATTTATAATTCTATTTACTTTAATCTATTAATATTATTTTTCCGCTTCTGTGCCAAAATAACTTGCGTGCATTGTAAATTTAAACTGAACTCTTAATTCGTAATTCTCCAACTCGAGCACTAATTTTCCACCAATATATAATTTTCAAGACCTATTGGCAATGGTCTCCGTAACAAATATTAATAAAAGCGTGCCTACCTGATTGTCATCAATTCCAAAAGATATAGAGATATGTAATTATGACAATGACGTTAAATTTTGTCACTAATTATGTACCTCGTCTTCTTATCCGTGACCTGCCTCCTATAGAGCTCTTGAATCTCTACCTCTTTCAAGGATTTAAGTCTTTCCTCTATTTTTCATTCCACCCGTCACGTTGTCTTTCTCTCCCCCTCTTTAACCTTCTTATATAATCCTCCCATTAATTCATATTCTCTATCCATGGCTTTAAAAAGCATTACATTTTTTTTATTCGGACCAGATGAGTCAAGTGAGCGAGATCTCCGTATTTCGTTCGCAATAGATGCCGGCTGCCTGCCTGTTCCCTGGAAATTTGTACGGACCGTTATCCTCCGCTTTCGGCTGCACTTAAACCCAAAGGGAAAAGCTTTAGCGACCCTGGTGCAGGATTCGCGTAAACGGTGCCGTAATTAAGGGTGCACGGATTACTCACGGGGGTGGCTGCGACTGTTCTGTGGGAATGACCCGGCTCGGTTGTCCTTATGCAAATCCTCGCGGCGGCCGGAGAAGATTGAGGGCAGATTAGCTCCGGGGTGGTGTGGGTGCACTGGTCGATGAGATCTCGGAACTCCGCCTCCGCTCTCTTTCCCACCTCCCAAGCTGCGTTTGTGACCATATACTTCATGGCTACAAAATAGTCGCCTTTTCATAATTACTGTAGTAATCTTAATCCACGGGATCTGAAACATTTGGTAATGTCATGGACAATGATTACTTGCTATGACTAGCATAAGATTTTATGACTATAGGAAGGGAATCGGATTAATGCAGATTCTTAGAGGACTTCCGTTCCATTGATTGAGCCATTGCTCGAGCCCGATTATTGGTACCTACGTATTTTTCAGCGTCTTAAATACTGTGTGAAGGGAACTAAAAATCCAGTACTCCATCCGTCTAATTGGCTAGCCCGTAGGCTCCTTTCGTAATAAGAAGATATTATGCCGAAGCTGGTTTTCTCTCTAATCTTCCTTCCTTTCCTAAAAAACTCCTAATTTAGCCCAATTACTCCTCCCCCTATCATTAATGCCGTGAAGGACCTCAGCTATTGGTCTCCTATCCAGGTAACTCATTCTTCTACGTAAGGATAACCTGTGCGTAAACTTGAAACAGAAATCATTAGGTGAAATCTGAGTTACAGGAAAATGTTTTTCTTGTAATCGCTCATGTATATACCATATGTACGACTGACTGTATGACTGTTTAATAGTCCACTTCTCTTTATCATTTATAAGGGAATGTTTTTCTAAGTTGTACCTATCTTGAAGCCATCTGTCCCCTTTTAGTTACAATGTAGTTGGCTTCATTGATTCCCAAAATAAGAGTAAAAAAAAGAATTAAGCATTTTACTTCGCCGTGTGAATACAACCAATGAGCCAGGCACGTAGCCAGAAATTTGCTTCGGAGGGGGGATCTAAGTCCAGTGTAGCCCGTGTAGATTAATTGCAAATCAGCCTTGCCCATTCGCTGCCAACATGTTTCAAATCTCTTCCTTTAATTTTCAGTGATTGGTATTTACTTTCACAGTGCCCATTCCTATCTCTTCTCACTGGTTAAGTTCACTGCTTAGCTTGTTCTGAAGCTCTTAATTTGACCGGGCTCTGAAGAAAAGTTCAACGCATACGTAATTACGTATCAGATTGAAAAGAGCAATCCAAACACATGCATCAAACTAGTGATCACGTTTCAAGACACTTAGCACTTCAATCATACGCAGTGTAATCCGGATTATCATGTCCAGTTAAAATCGAACCAAAAAAATCGCTTGGAAAAAATTTCGGGGGGGTGGGTTAAAGCCTCCCTGGCTACGTGTCTGCAATGAGCCAAAGAGTAAACTGATTATACGTTATACAAAAATGATTCCTAGTTTCAGCTCCCTATCGAGTAGCATATTCCTTGAAGTAACTTGAAAGCATCGTAACTTTCGAAAAGTCTTTGGGGGTGCGTCGTGTGGTGTTCATAAATGTGATTGGGTCTATTGCTAGATTATGGATGCTGACCTTTCCCTCTCGTCTATCCTCGCAATGCTCTGTTGCTTGCTTCTCAGTTGCATCACCCAGAAAATGGGTTTATCTTCTCTGTGGTCTACTTTCCCTTCTCTTATGGAGTGTACATGGCAGTTGGACTGCCTGATGCGCACCCTATGTTTTAGAGATTAAATGGTATCACTAGAACCGTATTAGTACGTTTGTTTCCTTTTTAGCTAATAGCACTAATAATAAATACGTACCAGGTCTTAATACAAGGTCTCCACGCTCTCTCTCTCGTCGTCTTTCACTCTTTTTTTAATTTCTGCATTTCTTGCGAAAATAATATTCGCGTTCCCCAAAAATCTGGATATATATGGCATTTTTATTTCCAATCAAAAGAAAGATAAATGAATTGGTCGGAGTATATCATAGGCTTGGTATGTTTGCCGTTAAGTTACGAAAAGTTGCGTCTGATTTTTATTGCTATTTTTCTATCGAATAATATTTTCTCTTTCAGCCACCCTTGGCAATGATATCGCTTGGCGAGTTCTTAACCTATTGTAAGCATTATAGTAATAGAAAGATAGGTTTTGTCACAAATTATGCATACAATTATGTTAATACAGGAGTTACTATCACTTCTTTAATCACATTATTTTATCTTCAGCTAAGTACACTCTTACAATCATGCTGTCTTAAAATTTAGTTGTTTTCGGATATGTTAGTTATATAGATGTAGCCAAATTTAACTGTGGCCTCGTGATTCATCTTTGTTTATTTTATCCTGCTTATCTTCCTGTCGTAGAAACGTAGACAGCATGTTCACGGTAAGTAGGTACTCGTAGATATGATAGAAAGTGTATCTTTTTTTTTGCGCATCCGGACTGATCTGTTGGTCCATATACCCCTGGGATCCCAATAGGCATATGCCTGTCATCAGGTTTCCCAGGGGCTGAACCAACAGAGCTTGACAAACACCCATGCCCTGGGTGGAGTAAAACCCACCCAGGCGGGACTCGAACCCGCGACCCTAGGATTGCAAGCGAGGACTTTACCTCGCCGCCACCGGGGCCGGCATCTTTTTCACCCTCGCTCTAAACCAGAGTTCAAAAAGTAGTTAGATTGTGTTAAAGCTGTGATTGAGAGTGGTAAGCCGTAATTGATGATACATCAATGTACATACGTAGATGTCTGCAGTTTGGAGTTATAATCCAGAGGTTTATCAATGCTCGTTAGGCTGTGCATTATACTTATTATTTTTCGGCCGTTGAAGTCGCCGAATATCCCCGTTTTATCCGCCCTTTTCCGTCAGTCATCAAAATGTTGATCATTTGCTTTTGCGCACTGGTCCTGGCCTACTGAAGTTACTTAAAATTATGTAAATTCGTAAGCTAAATTGTAAGAAATGAATATCCAGGGTCAAGATGCTATACTTATGCTCTTTATGCTTTCTAATTTAATTTGGTGAAATCAAGGAAAAATAAGTGAGAAAGTAAGAAAGATTTGAAATCGTGGATGACAAGTCACAAACTATTTTTCGGAAAGTGTTGAATATAGCAGTATAATTGAAAAAAAAAATTGTCTTAAGTAAGAGAATTGACGAATTCTAAGAGTATATGTAGAGTACCGTCAAAAAATGCAACGTAAAATTTAACAGGCTTTATTAAAGGAGGTGACCGACAGTAGAAATCATTTAAGCCAATAAGGTCAGTGGTAAGTGAGAGAATTGTGGAGAGAAACTCGGCGTAGGCATTAGCCTGTTCTTAAGCAAAAGGAGTCAAGGTCTCTACGGCATGAAATCTCTCCCAGTGGACGAAATCCATTTAATCCTATTTCCATCAAACGTCTGACTTCATCCGCTTTCATACATATTTCATTCTCGTGTCCTTTTCTCCGCAATTTGCACAGGGTTACTTCAAGAAATTGAGAATAATAAATTTATTTCTTTTTTTATCAAGTTTTTAACTTAGAAAATGGAGTTCATCCTTTGACTTTGACACGCATCTCTTTCCAAATTTATAACTATTGAGGTGTTTTTTAATTTAGCCATTGTTATCGTACTACCTATTTTCGACAGCTAAATTAGAATGTCCGAAAATATGTCATTTTGATACCCTGAAGTTCGTGCTGGATGTTGTCTTGCTTCTCGTTCCAATAATTTAAGATGGCTCAATGTAACCCCAATTTATAATGTATATACGACCGGAGTCAGCTGCTTACTTAGATATTCAGAAGAGTCAACCCTTATTCCTCTCTCTGTCTCTACTTACCCTAATTTTGAACGAAGGAAAGGAATCCCATTCTTTCTGTTTTGCCCCCGACTCTTTTCTTATCATTTTCTCTTGGCTTGTAATCTATCAACCCCAGACACACGGACTTGCTGCGGCCAGGAGCGTGAAATTTAGATTTAGATGTTTGTACTTCACAGGCCTCAAGTTTCCCCCTGTTGAGCAAATAATGGGCGGTCGTTTTCGTATCGAATTCATGGGTGGATCTCGATGGATAAAGTGGGAATCATGGTACGTAATGACCTTTCGCAGCTAATCATGCCGTAGGTTGGTTTATCGTGATGGATGTACCTACGTACAATTAGCAGGAAGTGACTGATTTGCTCTCGTAGATTACCATACACGAATTCACGTATATCGTGTGTGTGTTATTTTGCTGTTCACTTTGCTAATTAATGATTTGAAAGGATGTCGCAAGACACGAGCTTGAAGGAAATCCATTCGTCATTGAAATTTTAAATGCAATTTTGTTTTTATTTTGGCTGCGTGCAAAGTAGAGAACGGAATATAAATTTCGCCATGCATAATAAAATTTTTCCGAAGAGGCAAGCAACAATATGTCTTCCCCCTCGCGGGAAATGGCGTCGGCGAGCTAAAACTTTATAGAGGGGCTCTCCTCTTATTTTCGTTTTGTGCCGGAAGCGATGACGGAATTGGTTTACTCCGCCTGTGTTATCGCAGTATCCGCCTCGGGGTTCGCCGTCAGACCGTTATTAATAGCCGCCGCATAATGTCTCTTGCAGATGAATCCAGCGAATGAACGGCACGCTCGGATCCCATTGCACGCATGTCAAACTGTCTTATTGCACGCTCCGAGTAACAACGTTCGACTGGTGCGCCACCGCGCCACCCTCTACGCATCACTCAACTTTCCGGAATCGTGATTCTCGACCTCTATGAAGATATTCGATAGTCATTTTTTAGTCCGTCATAAACTTGTTTTTATAATATTTTTGGCTTATTTATATTATTTATATTGATATATTGATTATCGAGTTCATATAGAAAGAGAACTATTAAAATCTATTAATACAGGAAAGTTAAGCTCATCGAACACCTACTCCGGCGTGGCACCGTCATGCAAAATATTTTGGAAGGCAAATATTCTAACTAAGATAATAAGAGAACCATTGGTTCTATTAATACAAGGAAAGTTAACCTCATTGGACACCTACTCCGGCATGACACATTCATACAAAATATTTTGGAAGGCAAAGTAATTCTAGGGAAAAACTGAGAGGGTTACCAATAACTTCCTATTTAAATGTTATAGCGACTTAAATGGGATGTAGCTCGTATAATAAAATGAAAAGGATGACTGAAGGCAAAGGCGGTTGGAGGTCGTGGCTGCGGAGGCAAGGGAAAAAATATTATTGATGTCGGGAAAATATTTTTTAAAACATCCATATCTGTGATGTTATGGTTGAAGTAATTTTTTTTAAACATTGGCAATTACTTTGGCGGCTGTTTAATGAGCAGCCCGTATCGATTATTTGAGACGTATCAGTGGTATTATTATTATTATTAGTTTTCTACCAGTGAAGGTAGATGGAAATGGAAATTTAATTTTTCCCACGACCCCTACCTTTCACACGATGTCCCAATTCAGCCCCTCATACTACGTACTTCCCATCAATCTATTCACGTACATGGTATAGAACTACGTTAAACCAACAATATATTTTTATCTTCAATGGTAACGGAAACCCTTAGGTCGCCGTTTTTAACTCTGCCTACAGCATGGATGTCGTCTTTCTATTAATGTGTATAATAGGCTGGACGATGATTTTAATTAAATGAATCATCCTAAAGGCTTAATATAATGTTGTAAATCAGTTGTATCACGCAATGTGATTAAAGATTTTGAATCGGGGAATCGTTAGCCTTCTTTTTCCTTAAAAAAAATATTGCCTACTTATCAATTTAATTTCGAAAAATCGTGTTTTCGCGCAGTACTCCTTTGTATTTGCCACTGATCGGTGTTTAATTTCCCTCTATTTATCCTCTCCTTAATACTTACCGAGTGCTTATCTTATTGTGTCTTACCGAGGCTTGTATTTCATTTACATATATTTATTGTCCTTTTGGTTTAATCCGGAAGCGATGGTGTCATTTTCGCCAAAAAAAATGGCCTTTCTGGTGATTACAAATTAATATCCATCACGCCTGGGTGTATGAATGTTGCCTTCACTCTGACTGGAGATGAGATTTTGAACGATGATTACTCGCCCAAAATATGAGGCCATTATTCATATTCTCTATTGTTGAAGATGCTCATTAAGGTCGCTACCGTTCCACTGTTGTTCTGGGTGCACTCCACTGTTGCCGCTGGGTGCACCTGGAGGGTAAAATAAATCTAAGTATGTGATGTGCCTATTAAGTATTTAGCTGCTTTCGTATTCTTTTAATTCGGAACTCCTCGAACCGTTCCTTGTTCTTAATCCATTCATAGCTTCTTTTTTTAATAGTATGTTGCTTATTTTTCCATAATCTTTTTGTTTCAATCAACCCCATGATTCCGTGGCATGAACATTTTTCTACGTTCAGAAGCGGTTGCACTTAGTGCTTCCCAAAAATTAACATGATTCATATTTGGAATAGGATGTTGTTTATCATGTTCTGTTTATACTTATTCATGCATAACATGTGCATAGATTTCACGCATGTTTTCCTCTTTATATCATTTGACATAAAATGAAAATTGTTGTTGCGTTAAATTATTAGAACAAGTCATCGATTTTGGTATATAAGTGCACTCCTTCTCCAAAAAGATCTACCTCTGAAAATCATCCCATGCTCAAGTATGAGTTGCGACCGTCTCTATATTGAGTTTCTATAAAAGCAACGTAGCTTCAATTTTTTTCTGCACGTATATTTTTCAGAGCGTCGCCGGTGGAGATGAGTAGGCGGCCTGAGAATATGCGATAAGGGACGATGGTAGTGGGTAGGGATTCTCGGCCCTCGTGCGGATCGGTTCAAAGGTCGGGGACTTGTTGCCTCAGGTCGTGAACCCTCTTCCGCCTTCCCTTCCCATCCCCGGCATTCCTTTCCTACCCTCATTAACCCCTCTCTTCCTCCTACCCTTCCTGCACTTCTCGATTACGTCTCCCGCACTCTTGCACCCCACTCCTGTCGGTGATCTTCCACCGTACCAAGTGTATCCGCAACATGTGTTGGAACTTTGCTGTACGGTTTTCTATTTTGTGGTCTCTGGGGTGGTGATGATGGAATCCAGTGGTGTGGGGCGAGCGTGGAAGGGATGATAATCTCGCGTAATCGCTGTGAAACTTCCATTAACCATACCTTATTGGTTTTACTGTTGTACTCAGCCAGCTTCACCAAAGGCATAAGTTTCACAGCTTGATTGATCACAGCGGGATAGATACTGCGCTCATGCTTTGGATATACTCTCGTGGTCATGCGCCTAACTTTCAGGGAATAGTCCGTGACGATCACTCTAATGCTTACTACAATCAGAACCTGATGTAGACACGTGAAAAGATGTCTCACGTAAAAAGATCAATCTCTGTCTGTCACGTAAAAATCTCTGTCCGTCCGTGTGTCACGTAAAAAGATCAATCTAAGTTACCTGTCCTAACTAATTATTTCCACGGTAATGTCGATTTAGTTTATTTCCATTATTTCACTCGGAAAAAAATCCTCTTTAAAAATCTATCGAATTGTAAAGAAAACTTTTAAATTCGAAATCGGAATGGGTTGAAGAGAAAGGAGAAGACGGATGGATGGGATCTTTATCTCAATTTTGCAGTGCGCAGAGCAACTGGTGTCATGTCTGGACGAATTGTCGAACGTTTTTGCGTCATCGTTTCTTCGCAAGTGGCACCCTCTTGAGTCACGCTCGCCCGTAGACTCGCCCTTAAGCAGCGTTTCTGTTTCCGCGTGATTCGCTTTTGTTTTTCGCTGGCTTCTCCTCTTTAAGGGATTTTTAAAGTGATCTCTTTAAACGGTCGAGAGGGAAACGAGGAGCTCTTCGACTTTCGCCACGCGCCTGCGTTTGTTCCCCTTCCCTCGTCCACCCACACCCACATCTCCTCGAGTCCTCTCCTCCCCTCCTCTTCGTCCCCTTTAGAAGGTTTCTCCGAAGCGTACCAGTGCTTCCTATTAGCCCTCCCTTTCCCCGGATTTTCGCTTCGGGAAAAGATTGACTCTCACCAGTCTCTGTCTGGCATTTTCATGCTCTGAAACGGAAATGACAAGGCTAACATCCCGACGCCGTAAACAAATCGGAGGCTCTAACTGGTTCCATCGTGTTCTGTGAATAATTTCAAGTTCCGTTATTATTCAGTGCGTCTTGGTGAAGTATGTTTGATGCAGTCGGGGAAAAAAAACATTTATATTAGTGCAATTTCATGATTAGATGTGTCGATTTTATAGCTAGCCTATAAATATATTGTTAAATATTTCTTTGATATGCTATTTTTTGTTTGCCATTTATCTAAGTTACTCATTGCTGAAAAGTGCTTCAAAGTGATGTTTCATCAATCACGAACTCCAAGTACTGGATGCATTAATATATGGATTCGCTCAGATTTATTTTTTACGTAGAAACTACAATTTATTTATTATCCATTGGTTATTATGTAGTGATTTCTGCTAGGTAAAATGAAATATTAGATGTTCGAAATGAGTGCACCTTTAATAAAATTTCATATTTTATATTTTGGCCTCATCATTTCAATCAATGACAGGAATGTAAAAGACTTAACCCCTTGCCAAAAACATTGCCCTGAACTTACCTTATTATTTCCTCTCAAGGTTCGTTGGTACAAGATTTTTACCTCTATTTTTTTTAGATTAAGGAAATATTTACCTTATATTGGTATATTCCTAAGAGAAGGAATCCATTTTGAAGATTTGGCTGGTTTTAAGTTATAGCACTGGTCTCAAATACCGAGGTTCAGGAATCGTATCCCAGCTGTGACAGACTTTTTTGAGGTATACTAGCGTATAACAACAACGAGTTCTCTTATGTTTTGGGGATCGGGCTGTTAAACCATCCAACCATCGTACATTGCAGACATTGGGCCTTCTCGTAACTTCGTACGCTCGAATTGAAGCTAGCTTTAACCCATTCGTATTCGTAAGCGTCCTGGTACTAAAAATCTCCGTAAGTGTACTGGTACGCATACAGCATGGTATCACCAGCATCACCTCGTAGTCTCCTCGAATTTTGATAGTAATATTTAGTGAATTACATATGCTGATGGCTGCTGTCCTCTTGTGCTCATCTATTATATAATAGAACAATAAAGTTCGATAGGTAAAATATTCGGAATAAAAATCTCCGTATAAAACACCTTAATAAAAACCCTATGGTGTCCGAGGTAATTGTAAATGTTCAGAGAATGGATGCGAATGGGTTACTCACACATGTGCCTTTGGTAAATTTTGGAAATATATTATTGTATAAACTATGGTTTTACGCACAGCGTCGCTATGTCCAACGCTTTCTTTTTTGTGACCTCCCTTGCTTAGATGTCGCCTTGAAACGCCAGCTCGCTCTCCGTGCCGGCATTCGCGGCATGCCGGGTTGGCGCACTGGAAGTTGCATTGCCGTGCGGGTTATATATTCATCCTATCTTTTTTTCAAATCCCGGTCAAGGCAGGCGGGTGGGAGTGCTATGGGTGGGGAGTGGTGGGAGGTGGAGGTGAGGGGGTTGAAGGGGAAGAGGGGAGTGGGTTGTGTGACAATGACCGCCCTGGATAAACGTTAACCCACTCCCTATCTCTCCCCCTCTTCCTCCCCCTCCTCCTTTCCGGCGCAACACCGCCATGACATCATCGTTATTCACCACGCCGCCGCCCCTTTGATATCACCCTCGGAGAGGAAGCGTGTGACCTTCCTGCGAAGTGAGCGCTGCATGTAGTACGTGTGCGGGATATGGAACTTAACCTCCCCCACCGCCCGAGCGATATGCAAAAGGGAGTGACTTCAGTTATTTTTTTCTTTACGAATCCCCCCGGTGGATATTTTCGTTTTCTTTATGGAAAAAAAAACCTTTCGCCCAACCCCCCTATGCGGGCTGATTCACCCTGGGAGGACTCGGTCGAAGACCGTGCCCTGCCGCGAAACAATCTTCAAGGCGCGGCGACGAGAAAGAGCGCCAATTTCCGGCGTTCCCGGGGTGAAAATATCTGACTTTCTCATTCGGAAGAAGGTTTACATTGTAATGGGTAGAACCAAAATGTACGCCAATGGTCCAGCTAACTTAATTATTGCGTCACGGGTGGCATAGGAGACGTTCATATTCTCTGTAGTCAGTAGACCTGTTCGTTGCCAGTGTTCTGTCAGCCTCAGATCATCCCTGTTTTACATTTGGAATATTAAGAAGTGCACTTTCTGGTGGATTGCACCTGAAATTATGTAGTGTCAATGTAGCTGTTTTTATTTTCGCGAAAGTGTCGGATCACGTTTTGTTAAGTGTTTTCGTGTGAGTAGTGTAAATTACTTACTACCTAGGGAAATCACAGTATTTGAATATTCCACTCTGGAACTGAATATACTCGCGAATTAAATAGATTTTTTCCTCGATCGGGAAGTTAGTTTGGTGGTCTGAGAATTAACCAAAATATGCGCGTTGTATTGTTTCGTTAGTCACGTTTGACAAAATTTCAGTTGCGTAACTAGAAAATGCTGGGATTGAGTGGAGATATTAAACCCCCATTACTTGATTCAGTGCTAAACTTAAGCCCCTTTCTCACGAATGTTATTTTGGAAGGTCGAGCATACTAGAAACAATATGTTGGATATCATTGACGGTCGCTAGTATGCAATATGAGATCTTAGAATTCATATTTCGTGTGGTCCTAATTTCGTACTTACCCCCCGAGGGAAGAATTAGTCGTAGATCAGTCATATTCACTTTAACGCTGAAGGGTGATCTTCATTTGTCATCATTCAAACTAAAGACGGGAACGGGTAAAGAACGAACGCGTGTAAGTTTTAGAGGGTAGCTGCCAGCATACTTCTGCTTCCCATCACCAGCATGCAAGGTGTAGAACGTGTTATAAAATTGTATGATACGGGGTTCAACTTTTGAAAAATCCATTCGCTTTATGTGGCTGGTCGTAAGAGTTCTCGTTGTGTCTAAATTTAGCTTCATCTGAGAGGGAGAAGAAATGCTAACTCTTATTTTCGAAGTTGTTGATTGTGTCTCTGATTAGTGTCATCGTTTGACCTCTATGATCCGCTTTACTGTCATGCTCCTCTGAAATCGGTAGCTATCTTTTGTTGTTTACCAGGAAAATAAATTTGTGGCGAGATTGAATAAAGATAACGGTTCTAGTGACTATCCTTGAAGCTCATGCTGCATCCTTTGTGCTGATGTGGCTCGTACGATAGCGGCAGTTCCCAATATTGGGTCATTCGCGCATGTCGGACCTTCGATTCATCATCATTGTCGAGGTTGAGTGTTACAAGTAGGTAATAAGATAAAAACGTACAATTACGCACTATTAGGTATTTGCGAATACTTATTTGTGGCTTTGATCAAGCCTTAGAAACTGCTATCGCAGGAGAACTATGTACTTAAAAGTTTATTGAAACTGGTGTCTACAGTCAGTTTTGATGGGAGGAACTCTTCGTGTGTAGCAAAATGGCAGACGATGATTATGCGTCGCGAAATATCCAGACTGGTTAGCACGCCCCGTTAACGGTTGGACCTCTTTGCTGGTGACTGTCGTGCGTGGCATGTGATTCACTCGTTGGGAGTAGGATGGGCAAGGGGACAATTTTGAGGACAAGTTCTGCCGAACACGAACTTCGATATCATTGTGCGGCGGTGAGCTGGAGACGGTCCCTCCATTGTTGACCTCGACAATGGAGTCCTCGCTCAAGCTGCAAGCTGGAAGCGCTCCTCCCAGATACGTACAATGGCTGGATTTTGGCGAGATATTCATTATCCGCTCCGATGCCTCGCGACCCGTCTCCCTCGCTTGCGGATCATCGCTTGTCCGTCCCATTGTAGTCCAGCTGTCTACCGCCTCTGTCATCGGAGCTCTTTTCCTTCAATTCGCGCAAAAAGAAAAGGGTTTTAGAGTCGTATTGTGAGGCGCTCATGAGTTAAAAATCGTCTTTGCCGCATGGTCATGATCCTATCACGACGCAACAAGTTGTTCGTTTCCCATCGCTTGCCTTTGACGACTTGTGTATGTCGCATGAAGAATTTTTCCATGACGACTGCATCTTAGCCCGTCATTTCTTTTGCCTACCGTGGAGGAAACTCAGGAAAAGAATGTTTCTCACGCGAAGTAAATGTTGTCAATACGGTTTTCTAGTTTACGGCGATAAAGGTTTAAGGATTAGAACTGATTTGACACTGCTAGTGGTACAGAAAGAGGATTTTTTTTGTTTTATATGTTATCACAGAGTATAAACTCCTCATTGCCATGTTATGAGCATTTTACTTCTGGAAAGCTAGAACAGTTGCAATACGTAAAGTCATTAGATAATGAGCGTTTTGTACAGGAGAACTAACGAGGAACTTCTGAGTATCCTGCCGGCCACCTCTGGAGTATGTGGTAAAGTAGAATCAATACCCAGCATCCATGAAATTCATTGAGTGAAACATTACGTTACTACACTATAAATTAATACTCATTTGTTGTGTGAGGCACATACATGCTTTCGAATTATTAGATACTGCGAAGACAACACGCCTTTAATAATAAGTTACGGAATACCTTTTATTAATACGGTATATATCGCAATTGGCATTCATAGGCATAGTACATACGTATTTGTGGATTTTAGGGTTAGTATAAAAATATGCCTACATACCCATTACCTATCCGATATTTATGACGGATCAACTGATACTTTTTTGGCTCATACGGCTGAAATATAGGTGTTGATCGCGAATTGTAAAATTCGGGAGAGTGGGATATTGCGGAATGGGCAGGTAGTTTGAATTGAAAAATATTTTAATTAGGCTGTTCAAGCGTGCCTTAGAAAATTCTCGATGGCTGTGATAGCATCAGGATCAGTTGGTTATCAGCGTCTGCTTGGCAAGATACCGGCATTTATATCATTCTCCTAACGATGTAGACCATTTCATTGTATTTAGTTTTGTCGAGAAAAGGTCTGTAGTTAATATCAGGCATTCCTGAAAATTGGGGGCGATTCCGTATGGCGATGATGTTCTTTCTGTGTTTTTAGATGTATTATTTTACTGCCCAAGAACTTGTGGATAAATGCTATGGGTAAGTCGACCGCGTTTGCTGTATAGAACGGTTTGACGGATAGCCATCGTATTGAGTCACCCCTATCTTCAGCCGTATTATCGTACGAAGTTATTCTTGCTGATTCACTTCCTATAATTAATAAAATAATCTTTTCCCTCAGGGGGAGAACACTTTAATCATATCACCATTCAGGAGGTTGTCTGGGACTCGCGAACTGTCTTCTTTGTGTTCCAGAGTTCTATCATCTTTCGCGACCGAATCACAGAAATGAAAACATCGATAGCGGCTGCGCTCAATCTAGTGATGCCTCTGCACGTTGGTACTTGAGTGATATCTGTTTTGTGAATATACCTTGACAAGAATAAATCGATTTTCCCAATATTGTCTGCGATTATCGTCCCTTCCCCTGCGTCCTATGTGTCCTCCATAGCCACCCGGTGTGGCCGAATGCATCAAGACACACTCCTCCCCCCTTCTGATCTCCCACCCCTGCAACGATACCATCTCCGCACGTCCTCCCTCGTTCAGTGCCGCACTTCACCCCACTAGAGAATTCCCGAGGCGGGCGGCGAAAATAGTGAAGTTCAAAAGCGAGCGCGGAGAATAGAGGTCGCCCCTATTGTCCGCTCACCGCGCGGCGCACGTGGAGGTCAATCGCTCTACGCCTCTCCCCTCTTTCCACAACTCCTCCCACAATCCCATCTCTTTACTCTCCCCCTAAGTGGACGAAGCTTTTCTTCCCGGCCTCCCTTCGATGAAAAAAAGAGATACTCGAGAGGCATAATAGGGTGGGTTGGATAGGTAAAGAAGGGGTACAGGGATGAAAGGGGAGAGATGGGAATGGGTGCGAATGGGTGAATCACTGCGGTTGTTGTGACAGCGGTAGGCTGCGGTTCGACTGAATGTCTTTCCCATAGTGCGTACACCGTTCGCATTCTCTTGACGTCCAAGGGACATTTAGGCCCCTATCTTTGTATCGCGCTTTCTTTAACAGAGCTAGATGCGTTTTTGGACCCTAGAAGCAGTTGGTCGCACGCGACATATCTAGGCTTGGGGGAGGTATCGAAGAAGTCATTCCTGCGTGAATGTTCTCTGCTGTGCTGAATCTTGGTTTAAAAATTTTAAGCACTGAACTTCAACAACAACACTCCAGCTTACATTATTATAAAATCCCTTGCGGCATCTTTTGTCGCTGGAAATATTTGAATAACTTACATCAATTCAACAATATGACGAAATATATGTAATTATCTGAGAAAATCTGGGTGCTGCAGGATCGATTTAAATTCAATAAATATTCATCACGTGTACATCCCGTAGTAGTCTCACTAATACTCGGTGAGTAGCCTTGTAAAAGAGAATTGGGGCTTACCCTCTAGATAAATTTTTTGTGATGAATGAATGGGATAGCACTATATCCCACAATTATTAGGACATTATTTTATGACTGAGAAAGTTTCCAGTTGAATTTATTTTGTCCATTTTCCTTTTCCTCGTCTTGGAGGTTTATTTTTTGGAGATTTTATCGCTCAGTGACACATGTGATGTGGGGTCAACGTGTAGACTGCGTCGACCTCTTGGGAATAGTCAATAAAAACGGTTGATTACAATTATGGTACGGAGACATTTTGATCAAAGAAAATACCAGATATTATGGTCGATATTGTATGATACACCTTTATTTCAATCTGTGAGTTATATGTGATGTGAAACGTGTTCAATTATTGTGAAGTGACTTATTTCATTGATTTCAATTTACTTAATCGATATGTTCAGCTCGTCTACAATCATTCTTTCTCCGATATTTATGAGAAATTTCTAAATTTGCTAAAGAAAATTAGCCAGCATTCTTTGAGTAGTTTGCCGCGCGTTTAGAATCAGTAATAGACTTATCTGGCGAGGCTTCTGGTAAAAAGGGGAAATGTTCATTTAATACGCTATTATTTTATGATTATCCCTGGTATTAATTCTTATCTTTCTCTTTTCAGGTGAGTGGCTCTTAAGTACGCAATCACATGTAGGGTGCCAGTTTAGCGGTGAGTTCATTATTCTGAGCTTGGCCAGATATATCGCCACGCACTGCATGCAACCTTCCAAATTATTTGGAAACAACTTAACTGAATCTCACTAATATCAATTAGGAGATACAAGTAGAAGAATTCCACAGTGAGGGAGAGAGAGAGAGAGATTGCATTCTTTCCATTTCAGTGACTAAACCTGTTAAGGCTCATCGTGTCCCGTTCGTGATTCCTCCTTTTTCGCTAATATCCTCCTTGCAAGCGATCTCCAGGGTGTGTGGCAGGTGGTGAATCATCACCATAAACTCGACTGAATGCTATTCTTGAGCATTGCAGCAAAACGGGTTCAGTAAGACATTTGAGAGGCACTAACAACTAAGCAAGTAGGGATTTCTACGGAGTATAATGACATTTACAGCTAAATATAACCCTATAAGCTACCGAAGCAAAACTGGTGTCAGTAAGACATTTAAGAGGCACTAACAACTAAGCAAGTAGGGATTTCTACGGAGTATAATGACATTTACAGCTAAATATAACCCTATGAGCTACAGAAGGGTATGTGGCAGGGGATCAACCATCACCAGGCATGCATTTAAAATCAGACATATGTAATTTAACTTACACTAACTATCACGAGGTGTGCAAAAATACTAGTCCGTGCTTGCAGCCCTTGCATGCAAATCAGACGTATATTTGACATGGAATTTGGTCATTCTACTATGGAATTTGACATGGAATGACCCTACTGTGTCATTCCATGTGGAATCGACCAGGTGATTGCCCTTAGGGTCACCGATTTTGACCAAATTTGGCAGAACGGTTCCATTTTATAAGAAAATGAAAACCCCAAAGCCGTTTTGAAAAACACACAACCGTTTCCGAAATATTGCTTCTAAGTTAGAGAGATCTGAAGATACCAGAGTATACAATATGGTCGGCTGGTAGGCGGGAGCCGCGGTGACCGGCGGGCGTTACGCCTTCACTCAAAAATATTTTTCTTTCTTAAATGAACTACGTCTGGCAAACTTTTTTAATTTCTAGAGGAGGGTTGTGTCTACAACAATAAAAAAATGACTAAAATCTAAGGCATAGGTACTTCGTCAAAAATCGATTTGAAACTTTAAAATTGTTATGAACTTTATAACATTGTTTATATTCCACATTATAATCCATTATTATATTTCACCAATTCTAGTTCTTTAAAATAAATCCTTTATCACGTCTGTAGCTCACATAGTCTCGGAGATATACCCTAAAATGTGTAGTAACTTTTGCAAAATTCGAATTTTTCAACATTGAAATATTTCTGAAATGGTTGTATGTTTTGCAAAGCGGCTTTGGGGTTTTCATTTTCTTATAAAATGGAACCGTTCTGCCAAATTTGGTCAAAATCAGTGACCCTAAGGGTCATTTTTGCCGATTTTCTGGTCGAATTGATGTGAAATGACCCTACTGCATTGTTGAAAAGGTTAGGTTTGCATTCGCGACACGCGTGTAACTAAATTGTTAATATATGCATGTTAATTATATGTATAAATAGGCCAAGAATTTGATCAGTACACTATGATATTTGGTCCTATTACTAATTTGCCGAAGTCAGATGGCGCTGCTGTATGATTTCGAGAAACTCTAATAGCATCATTCATTGAATCTTTTTCAAAGTCAGAATGTAGTTACCAGAGTGAAATCTACTTTGTCGAGTGTCGCTTCATTTGTTTTGCTCCCGTTCTCCTCCTCGGGGCTTTGGGATGCACGAGCGCCCTCCTCGACTCGACGACGCCTCATTGCATAGAGCTCCGCTCGTCAAAGGCCTCGCCGGAGGGGGACTCACGCTCATATCACACCGTCCCGTTTTCTTATTCATGCTGCGTCGCTCCCGTGGCGTAAATAAATCTCTTTTGAGGCCTTTCTCGCGGAGTATGACCGCACGGCCCGGCGCCGGCGCTTGACACTTGAGGAACGAGTGGGTGACTAAGCGAGAGAAAGAGGGGGAGATGGAGAGGGGATTGAGTGCGTGTTTCGAAGTGCCCTCGGGTGATCGGCGTCTTCCCCTTCGCGGGCTTGTCTCGTGACCCCATCGACGCGTTCGAGCCCTCATCCCGTCACGCTCAGAGCTCGGCGGCAGCTTCGTGATTGTCGTATGTTTATTGCGAATTGAAAGAAGGGCGAGCCTTCGTGACGAGGATCTTTGCTCCTATCTCGGAAGAAGAAGGCCCGTCGCGCTTCAATGTGGTGGCCAGGTGTCCTCCTTACGATCCTTTATCTCGAAGCTCTTTCCGAGTGTCCAGAATCGCTTTACTCGTTCCATTAAACCTAGCGCGTCGATTTCGGTATTACTTAGCTTTAGTCAAAGAGCAGCTAGCTTTGTAGGAAGGTTCTATGAAGTTAAATTCATGCCTAAATTTTTAAAGGAGTTTGTTGTGAAAAACCTAGGTAGGATATTATGGTAGAATTACCTTACCATTACTTTTCGTGTCTCGAAATATACCCTTGCATATTTTCAGTGGCTTCCTTAGAGAGCTCTTAATTTCACCTAATTTCAGCCTTAATTATTTTCTCCATCTGGTAAACTTTTCATGATATCGCTATAGTCTTATTCATATTTTATGTTTCGTGTGTTTCTCTTGCTAATCTCCTATCGTTAAACTTACCAAGTTATTTTAAAGCAAGGATTGCGAATTTATTTGTGTGTTAACTTTTTGTTGCTCTACTCGTGGAACGTGACGTGGTTGGATGATCTTCCGCGTTCCAAAGACCTCTGGAGTTGGGACTGGCGGGAACAATGACTTATCTTTTGATGGTGTTGAGCTGAAAACGATATTGGAGAGGTCAATGGGAAACAAAATCAATTACATATCAATATCATTAAGTAAAATAAATGTTATGAATCATGGTAACTGTGGGTCCCAGTCCTCGTTCAATGGAGCGCGTGCCGTTCCCGTCAGCGAAGGAAATGGTCGTTATGTGAAATTTTTGCAGTGCAAAATTCATTACAGTAGACATGCCACGACGTCGATACAGTCGTTATAATTCCAACCCGTTGTTGGAATTTCTTTTAATAATTCTTGAACATTTCTTACTGGCCCCATATATTTCACATGTTTTTGCCTTCGTATGAATCGTATGCTCACGACCCTGAACGTTAGAGCGCAGTGCTTTCGCTTTGAAGACCAACCGAGAGCCATCTCTTGGCGGATATGATAGTCATCGTGGAGAGGGCGACTCGTATGTCTATCGCGGCTCTTGTCTGGCTGGCTCCCTCTTTCTCGCTGTCCCTTCCATCTCTCGCTGCCTGTCTGTTTCTTCATCCATTACGGGTCCTTCCACTCTGCCCCTCCCCTGTCTTTATCCGCTGCCACTCACTCGCACCCCCGAAGCGGTGTCGCGATGGGTGTGTTCGATTGTGTTCGCTCGCCTCGTCATCTTTCCCTTTCTGCGGCCACTGAATCGATTTCGGGGAAGGGGGCGGGAACGGCTGCGACATGGGGCCTTCAGGGTCCGCTGTCAGTCAACCAGGGTGTTTGAGTCTCGACGTTGACCGGATTGGGAGATGGTTGGATGATTACCTGTAATTGCGAAGCTTGTCCGCCGTTATACGCACTCGGAGCGGGGGAGGCTCCCCCACTTCGCCTTTCGCTCTATCGAGTGACGACATCGTAACTTGGCGACGAGTGAGCTGACCTAATCGCCATATTGAGGCTGTATATTTATTTAAAATTTAGTGAATCAACACCTATTTTGTGAAAGTCGTCATATTGGTGTTCAATGTTACGAAAGACACTCAGTGCATTTTCTCAGTATGAAAATGGTAGCGTCCTCTTAGTTTTTCTTTCACACTGTTAGCTGTTTAGCTTCAAAATTTTCATTCGAGGATCGAAAAAAATAAAAATGATCAACTTCCTGTACGTAAGGCTAGAATTTGCCAAATAAAGCTACGAGAGTTCTTAAGCTATATGAAAATACTGTGGGCAATTATTATTTATCATATCGAAGCCTATTCCTCTACGCAGGCGTAATAAACGAAGTGGAGATTAGCAGAATTTCCACTAAGAAAAACAATCCACCTTGACCGGGACTCGAACCCAGAACCCTCGGATTTCCGGCCTCGGGCCTAATCTCGGTTCGAGTCCCGGTAAAGGTGATTTTTTTCTCTGTGTAAATCCTTCTTTGGTGCATTTCAATGGGTAACTCGCTTTTTCCCTTCAAAGCGAAATATATCCTCGTTGCTTTTGCTATGTCTTCTTCTATCTTTTGGCATAAGCAGTAAGCCTGGTACGGCCTTCATCAATCTTGGTCTCTCCATCTCTCGCGTGAACGTCCCTAGTATCTTTTGCCTCTCGCGCTATGCCTCCACATTTTTTAGGTATTCTTTCTTTTTCCTTTGGCGTCGCTAAGTGAAATATCTTCATCATGATAACATCAACATTAAAGTGTAATCGCTGAAATCAATAAACACACTACTAGTTTATTGTTCTGCCAGTTTCACTTGATCTGGCATAATGCCCAACGGTGTTGTGTGAAATGAGACTTGTTGTGAAGTAAACAGGAGTGTTGAGGGATTGTGGAATTTACTTAGTAAAAATAATCATTTATTTGAATTTTACCGTCGTTAATGTGCTGTATACTGTGATTTCGGAATTTTTGAAGCATGCCATGTTAGTGGTTAGTTCAGCCCGTCAAGGCTTGTACTTGGTGAAACAAATCCACGTTAAATATATTCAGCTTCATTATGTGTGATCTGATATAATGGGTGATATCTTGCACATATATGAATATTACTCCCATGCGTTGAAAAGACTTATTTCTTTGAGTAAACCTGAGTAGAGTAAAATAAACTTTTATTCAAAACCATGTATGAGGCAGCGAGCGAGGTAGTCGTACTCGGCAGCAGCTCTGAAAGTGAAGGGTAACTTGCATAGGCATGGGTCGAATTTAATTCCTCTTGAAAGTGTGTTCTGTGTACTGTGTGGAAAATCCTACAAAGTAGTTTATGGCTTAATAAGTGAATGTATTCGTCAGTGCAGCTTCTACTTACAAATCGGTGTTATCATATTATTCCTTTTAATAATGGCTGATTGCCGTGTGTGTTATAAAATCATCCAGAATCGTCAGTTGAAAATTCGCTGCAGTGAGTGCAAAAATCAAGTGCCACGGAAACTGTGTTAACATTTCTAAGGACGATTTGGAGTTCATAATTGCTGAACAGCAAATCTGGCGCTGTTCTTCCTGTTGCGATGCAAGGAGGAAAAGTATGTCTGCGCATTCGTTAGCTGAAGTTGTATCAGCTAATATCTCACAAGTCATATTTATGCTGGAAGAAGCCAAGAAAGACAGAGAGCGAATGGAATTGGATCTTAATAGTTCTATAGAGTTTGTGTATAAAAAATTTACGATAGTAAGAAAGTGCTAGAAGACCATTGTTCTAAGATTGATCTGTACTTAGATATTATCGATCAGCTAAGACAAGAAAATGTATCTTTGAAAGAACGCGTCGCTGCCATAGAAAAGTGTGTGGATGATAACGAACAGAATTCCCGATCAAATGTATTGGAAATTCACGGAATTCCGCTAGACCCAACGAGGATGTGCTAGAGGTAGTTAAAAATGTGGGGGCTGCACTTGACATGAAGATTACCAGTGATATGGTGGACTTCTGCCATCGCATGAGCAAGAGAGAGACAACTAAGTCACCGGGTATTGTTGTCAAATTTGTCTGCAGATTTGACAAGGAGGAGATGATGCGGAAAAGAATAATGAAGAGGACCCTCTCAACCCGGCACATGCACTTGACGTCTGACATCCCCGTCTACATCAATGAAAGCCTATCTCCCGGAAGAAGATAACTTCTAGCAACGGCTCGTTTTAAGTCAAGACAACAAAAGGCTACAAATACCTTTGGATCAGTAATGGTAAAATATGCTGAAAGAAGGAAAAAGATCAAATCATTTACATTAACTCTTCCGATGATCTTCAGAAAATGTAAGACTTTTTTATTTATTATTCTTAGAATATTCTAAGCTGATTACAACTACGTGGTTTTCGTTCTCTTATTCGCTTACATTATACTGTATTCATGTACTGTTACCTTCGATAAGGTTTTTCCTAGTGTTGTAAGCCTAAGGCCTATTTTCTATATCAGCCTAATGGTTTTCCGTGCCTTCAGATTTGAAGACTATATTCTAGCAGTAATTTTTCTTTACTTGCATATAAATGTGTGATACAAATATAAAGTGCCCATTAAATAATACCTTGGTTAAACGTTCGGACCAATTTAATATACTACATCAAAATATAAGAAGTCTAAGAGCTAACTTTGATATGTTTGTCGTATTATTGAAGAGCTTAGAAGTCAAACCTCACATGGTAATTTTCTCAGAAATATGGGCAGATGAATGTGAATTGCCTGCTTATAAGCTGCCTGGGTATTACCAAATTGCAAAATGTAACACAAATTATCGAGCTGGTGGCGTAATTATCTATATCTCAGTTAAACATTCCTATCTTATCTGTGAATTGCCAGAATTGGTATCAGCTGATGTGGTGAAAATAGAAATTGAAATCAATTCTTCTATTAATTTAACTTTAATAGCCGTGTACAGATTACTTCCTTTTCCTCTTAACTTGTTCTTGAATGAGATTCAAATTATATTAGAAAAATCGACTGGGCAAAACTTAATTATTTTGGGTTATATGAAAACACACAATATGCACACTGAAACAAACAGATATTGCATATAGGTATCAAACTCTAATGGCCTGTCACGGAATGGAACAGTTAATCACCTCTCCCACAAGAGTTACCAAGTCGAGTTCATCTTGTATTAATCATATGTACTATAGAAGTAGAGATAATACTGTCGTAAAAGGAAAAGTAGTTGACCTAGGCCTAACAGATCACCATTTCCTATGGTGCCTAATTTCACCAAATAAAAACTGTAAATAATATTGTATGTTTTTGTTAGTGAAATAAAATATATTATTAAATTGTTTTTTGTCCTACTTGTCAGTTAACATTAAAGTTTGACTTCTGGCGGCGTAAGTTGTCCACGATCATGCACTAACCACGAAAGCCTTTGTCTTGACATAGTAAAGCGGCCCTATATAACGCAGTATAATAAGATTTCATGGAGCGGAACCTGTTGGCCTCACGGATGAGGCGAATTGCCGCTCTTATGTCTTTCCTCCCTACGGCGGCGGCGTCCGACGGCACTAATCCTCGGTCGTCAGTCATGCCTGCCCTCGACTTAAATGCCAGCGAAATGCGACCTGCGTGGGCGGATGAGGTCGCGCTTCCCTTCAGTGGCCCTCTCTTCCGTTGCCACAATGTACGGTGCTCCGGGTTTCGTCGCTCACTTTTAGGATTCAACGATGCTGGAGGGAGCTGGCGACCTCTGTCCTGATTATTTCTGCTCGCCATCTGTTGATCTCTTTGCGGGTACACGAATATCCACGCCTTAATTATGTGGAACTGAGGATAAGGGATGCAAGATTGGGAAGAAATTTAAAAAAATACTCTGAATAGATTTTTGGTTACTTCGAACTGCAGAAATTCACTCTTAATTTTAAGTTTGAATTGAAGTAAAAACTATATTTAATGGCTGAAGCATGCACTGTAGTAATTTTTTTCCTTTTAGCATAGTCATTAATGTAGTGCATCTATCACATTTTGTCTTGTGTATTTTTGCCTCTCTTATTCAAAATATTTGGTTATCCATCTCATTTTTGGCGGTTACGTTTGCGCTACTGTTCGGAAAATTACGTACTCTATTAGCCAAGCTTCCTCTATACTTCATCTTTCTTGCTTTTAAATACTTGCATCAGAAGTAGTGTCTTCGTGCTTATAATGCACGCGACCCCAATCTTTCATAAGGCGCGTATTTAGTGGCTGGTTATGAAGTACTTCACTAATTTTGTCTGTGTTATGGCCCACGACGAAGAGTATGGAAAATTTTCCTCTCAGCACCACCATAGAAGATATGCTCTATCAATTCTCGTGGTTGTTGTTTTATGTTTTTGCTTTCACGTATTCTTTTGACGTTTTCTCGTACTTCATTTGAAAGAGAGTAATGTATACGTGTGCATGCATGACTGGGGAGGAATGGAATTAACTGAAATCAATTAGGCGACAGAATTGGTGAGGTTAATTGGAAAAAACAGTGTAGTACGAAGGTTCTGGATGAAGGGAGGTTATTAGGTAAGTGGAGAAGTGGAAGGGAAAGAGTAGTAACCATGGTGGATGGAATAATAAAAGCTGCACGCATGTATTTGGATTCGAAAAATTGAATCAAGTATCAGCTTTTGGACGAAACGTTTTCTTTAGGAATACTCTGCTATCAATTCAAATCAAACCTTCATCACGTGATTACGTTAATGTGATTATTTTTTAATTTGTTTTTTGAACAGAAGTCAGTGGATTTTATGTAGAATCAGTCGCATTTCGCAATGATATTTGTAAGCGTTTTTGCATCATTTCTGTCAGGAAAGATTCTTGTGTCGCAGCGAAAATTCACCGAGGACAACATTTGGTCCCAGTGATCAGCCCAATTATAGCGCCTTTATAGCTTTACGGCCATGGTAGACGTAAATAATACGGCTGATCCCAATTTTCCAATCGCCGCCTGTCGCTCCTTCCTCGGTCTCCCCTTCGCCGCCTTGTTGAATCTGTCCGTAAAAAACGAGAGGCGGAGGAGGGATCCACGGCAGATGTCGCTCTACTAAGACCCCCCTCTCACCCATCTCTCACCGTGGGCGTTTCGAGTGGGCGCGTGTCCCCAGCAAGAGGAAATATTATCCGCTGGATATTCCCGAAAAAAGTGACCCGAGCGTAGAGGAGGGATTTTTGAGTGCTTCCCGTGCTCTCCGCTCTTCGGCAAGAGGCGTGACTCTGTTTCTTCCCGATGCTAGGCACGAAGGGGGAGAGAGCTGTCTAGTGTAGCCCAACTTCAAATCAGCCTTGTCCGTCGGTACCGACTTGTTACAAATCTCTTCCATAATTTTCAGTGCTTGGTACAAGGAGGCTACGCTTGGTATTTGCTTTCATAGTGACCATTCCTATCTCTTTTCGCTGGTAAAGCTCACTGTTTACCTTGTCGTGAAGCAGTTAAATTGACCGGCCCCAGAACAGAAGTTAAACGCATGCATACATATTAGATTGAAAAGAACACTTATTAACCACACACGTGCATCTAACTAGTGATCAGGTTTCAAGACACTTAGCACTTGAATTATGCGCAATTTAATCCGGATTATCATGCCCAGTTAAAATCAGAACAATAAAATTGCTTGGAAAAAGTTTGGGCGGGGGGGGCTGAAGCCCCAGAAGCCCCCCCTCCACCCTCCCCCGTGGCTACGTGCCTGCCCAATGCCGTTACGCTTTGAAGTTTTTTTTTATTTATTGATGCCTACGTGATGGTCCAGAGATAGAGCGCTTTCATATCGGCCAGAGGTCGTGGGTAATATCTTTAGATAGATGCAAGTATAACCAATAATCCCTTTATAACTATGCATACTAGCTATCTAGCTGCATGTGACCCTATTATGTTTCCATATACATAGTAGCCTAGTTGCCAATAGTTCATGTTAGGTGGTCTTCACCACCAGCCACATACCCTTGCGGTGTCTTGCAGGGTATTGCATGGATGTAGATGTGGATGTTCAAATCATTTAAGCGCTCCTGTGTACGTTCAGCAAAAACCAAGCTGAGTAATATTCTCGATATCAATTCTTTCTGGGAAACCACGGGCGGGATTGAAGAAAAGAAACATATCGGGCAGCCAAGGAAAGGATCGGCTCTCCTGCTCTGATGTATAATCTCACACGCCTTTTGGAATACTACTTGCTGAGCTCTAGCCCCCCGAGATAGACTTCCTGGTTTGAACAGTTTATATCTCTATGTAAATTTACCATGTTGACGATAGTTTTCTACCGGTTAGGGTAAGTTTTGATGTGGTGTCCCTGCTCCCCTTTCATTTCATTCTTCCTTTGGCTCCATCTTCAAGGTATTTCTATGTTCTAATCCACATTTTTATTACTTCCTTTCATACCATTCGTAGTACCGTTTCTCTGTTTTATCGTATCCGGTTACCCAGTATTCTACGTTCGATAGCGACCTTCCGCATTCTAATTTTCGTAAGTATCCGTTGTATTCAACTCACTCGTCCTCCCCCTCCTGCCAATATCTACCAGCAGTCTTCTCTCCTCCACAACCATGTTCGACCAATTTTTTGGTCTCCCTTACAATCCAGCTCACATTCCCCAGTCTCCTCCGCACCCTAATTTCAATGGCATCTATCGTATTCCTTCCAAAGTGTCCAGGTCTCAAATCCATTTGAAACTTATAGTGTAGATATCGCAAAAAAAGAGGGTGACAAATTCTTTCAAACTCATATTCAATTTAACGGAAGAATCCTTATGATAAGCGAATTGATATTTTAAAAAATAGTTCCATCAATATGTGGGGACCCTAAGGAATATTGAGGCTGAGGCGTTTGCTTTTTCTCGGCACGTGGGGATGCAACAGTTTTGCCCTTGAGGATGTCCTTGCGTCCCGTGAAATCTAGCCGTGAATTATCGCGCGGGAATTTAATCGCGCTTAATCGAGCAACGTCCAACCGTTTTCGAGGCGTTGCTTACTCAGGCCGCAATGTGCAACGATCTTGCATAATTTTACTCGACGTAGGCGTCTAACGAAGGCGTGTCTTCCGCCTTTGTGAACCAAAGCCTTCCAAGGATTCCCTAGATTTTCGTGTTGCGTACATTTCCGTCAGTAGCTCTTAACAGGCTGAAATTTCACTCGATAGCCAAGGTTTCTGTCGTTTGTCTGAGCTCTTCGATCTCCTCCTATTTCCCACTTTTGAATATAATTGTTTACCGCAACGCGCTACGAATGTGAATATTTTAACTATAGTAACAGTCCTCCTTATACATTAATGTATATTTTAAACCCTAAAATTGTGCCTCGCATCTACATCTTAGCCAAATGAAGCATTTCGTATTGTCTACAATCTTCCTTGATGTTATCAAAGTAGCATGAGTTTTTCATTTTATTTTCCTAGCTTCTTGTCAAACTGCAATTTAGGAATTAACAGGTCGATGCCCATGTGCAGTCAATAGAAACCTAGGGAACTTCCGAAAATTGAATTTTTATTTGCTTTCTTTGTAAAAATGTTGAAATTTTGTTCTATAGTAATGTTAACTCTCCTGTGGTCGTTCTAAGGTATTTAGAAAGGTAAGATTTTGCTTTTAAGACTGAACCCTAATTCGTGTGACCTAGAATTTGGATTGGAGGCTGTCACCTCCCTCAGTGGAACACTTGCGAGTATAACTTCTGTGTGGCTTCATGGGAACGACGCATCTACATCTACATCTACGCGATACCCTGCAAGCCACCGCGAGAGTGTGTGGCAGGGAAACGATGTTATGTCCATAACAGAAACACGAGCGTATTAAAAATCGTTTCAAGCCTGACTGGGTGCGATCGTTTCATTTTGAATGAGGATTGTGGTAACACCTGGTTTTAATATGCTCCAACCTCGTCGTACCAATATCAGGTCGTCTAACCTAATTTCTCAATCCTAGGATAAAGCACTTATTACCTTGGCAGGACTCGGCCCACGACGGTTGAATTTACTGGCTAACGCGATACAGACCTGAACTATGTGGTCTGAACTATTGTGAAGGAACGAAAAATAAAACGGTAGTTCCACAGTAAATATGAAAATATTTTCCTGATCGTCACCAGCTTGTAAAATACACCGGAATCTACCTCATGCCTTTAGGCCTAGCAGTATCTGAGATGGAGGATGATGAACGAAAGTTACGGACATTATCTTGAAGAGAACACGGACTTAAAAGTTTTCGCAAATGAAATTAAGATAACAGCGCGAAGCATTTCACGACAAGATGATAAGGCGATGCGCAAGGAAAATGGAAAGACCCCTTTGCTACCACAGCTAACAGATGGTATTTAAAAGTTTTTAAATATTATTTTAAGAGAATTATTTGCTGAAAGTGCATTTGAAATGTAATGTTAATTAAGACTGATGGAAAATATTCGAACAGACCTAGGAAGGAAGGAAGAAATTTCTAAGAAAAGCTGGAGAAAAAGAAATTGATGGATAGTCTGAAACATAAACTGGACCGCCACATCTTCAGCGGAGATAATACGGTATAGACTATCGTCAAGGGAAGAGTGAATTGGAAGGTCTAAAAAGGAAGACTACGTATGAGATTCACTAAGTAAGAGCGAAATGTTGAGCTGAAATGATCGAAAGCAGAATGTTGATGACATAATGCCGTTAGAATTAGAATAATAGATTGGATATCTGCTCAAAAACTATCTTGAGATTCATTACGAGTAGCGATCATGATGAAGCCTCATAACGGAACTGATCATGCCGAGTTACCCATGCCTAATGTGATTGGGAGAACGAAGATTCTTGATTCCATTATACTTTATTGATACTGAAATTAGACTGAGTAGCTACAGCAAACATGGCAGAAATCCATCAAGTACATACCTTGTCTAACACATTACTCGCTTGATTCAGATCATTTCCATTATTTTCCAATTCGTCCTTGTCATGTGTTTATAGATTAGATTATTCAAAAGGTTCTATTCCGGTAAGGCAATATGGATGATTTAAACGAGCCATTAACCATTTCACATGACGTTTCCTCCACGATCCAAATGAACTGTAACGATTCAATCGCAAGAGACTTCTTTGATGTTTGAGTTCACCGTCGTATAATCTCATTGAGATTCACGTGCACCAACACCCATGATTGTTGGTTGAGAGTTTAAGAACTCGACTTATCGCCGGACGGTGACGTGGTTGATACATTCTCATTACTAGTCGTACGATCGATAAAATGGAAAAACGTGAAAATGAATTGATTAGGAGGCGAAATGTGGAGTGGGAATGGGCTGGAGGAGCCTATTGAAGGTTTCATTCTTACATCCCGCGCGCGAAATACCGCCGCTTGCCTTTTTAATCGCTGCAATCCGCTTCATGCGCCGTGGGGCATCGTTGTGAGTTGGGAGCGATCACCATCATTCAGCGATGCTCACCCTCGCGTCTTCCACCCGCTCCGCTGCCGCCGTCTGTATTTCATGCTTCGTTGGCGATGCTTGCTTCTTTATGTCGTTTAGCGGTCTCGCTTCATTGACTCTAGGGATCGGACATAAATGGGGCCGAGCGTGAGTTAATCCCTGGGAATGGAGTCTTTCCCTGCGCCCGTGGAACGTGTGCTGTTCGCCCCCGATCCAGGAATTATGACGTGATCAGCGGTGAGATATGACCCGTTTGGGTCAATCACCTCCTTTCAAGTGCTCCCTTTTTCCTCTCTTTCTCTCTCTCTCTCTCTCTCTCTCTCTCTTACCCTTCAGTCAAGTTTTCGATACATTTTCAGCGATTTATGCCTCAGGTTAACGTATTTCGTGTAGCTCGCTCCTTTGAAGTGCCTATTTGGTGCCAGTAAAACATTTTGCGCCATGTGTCGTGTACCCCGTTGCCTTCTTTAATGGTCGCCAGAAATTTATTTTTAGATTGATTTTTAGAAGGTGCTATTGAAGGCTCACGCTCGTTGGAAATGCTGTTTATTTCGTATTCATTTAATTTAGTGGCAGGAAGTTTTTCATTTCATAGCATTGAAGTTTTAATTGGTTGAAAATAAATTGCTCCAATGCTTTAAATCGTGTACCCCAAAATCCTCTTTTTTCCATAAGGATTGTTTGAACTTAAATTTGAGGAAGGAATGTTGCTGTGTCATGCACGATTTGGGAGTACATTCTCGTGATAAATTATTATCGTAAATCTCAGTCACGTTGTAGCAATCATAATTTTCCCTATATATTGCATTTTCATTCATCTGCGAATTCAAGAAGTAAAATTTATTTTGTAAATCCCATGAAATGTATGTGCGACGATTTATTAATCACCTTTATGATCTATACTTTGACAACAAACCTGAATTATATTGAAGTTCTAATTTCTGTAGGTTTGGCATTCACTGGTTCTATTGCCTCCAGTTTATTTATACAGTTGATAAATGTTCTGAAGTTTTCAATACAATGATTCATTTTTTCCTCCTTTTTTGGTTTGAACTCTTCTAATTAAGTAGTTTTTGAAGTGAAACTTAGAAGTCGTCCGTATGTTTGGCACTTGGTGTTTAAGGGTATTTGATTTTTAAGTATTTTACGAATATTCTTTAATCCTGTGAACTCATATAAGTCTCAACTTACGGGTTCATATTTTATTCGTAGTCTTCCTTCTCTAAGAAAACCCCAACTCTTGAGAAAAGTAATCACTTTTAAACTTACTTGTGGGAGCCCTTTACAGTTTCTGCCCCAAATCCAACCTATAATTCTCTGGCTGATCTTCGTCGGTTCTGTGAAAGCAACTGCATTCCGTACCTTGACACGTTAATTTTATGAGCTCTTGTATAAGGAAGCTCTGTTTTGCAATAGTATTCCAAACTGTTTGAAAACACAAGGGCATATGAATTCTTATACTTAGAGCGTAGAGCAAAAAATCATTATTGTTTTATTTTTTTGGACAAATTTATGAACATCATATCATAGAACAATAGCATATGTTTTGTGCCACTTAAGTCGATTAGAAAAACGAAAGCAATGGAAGCGTCAATATCGTTTGTGATTTAATGCGAAAAATTCTTACCACCTATGGAAACCTTCCAGTACTACATCCTAAACGCATTACAGTTTTTCCCTCTGCGGTGAGCCCAGTATATTATACTTACTCTGTGATAATAGGTACTTATTTTTTTTCTTCTCCCCATTCCTTGAGTAGTTCAGCATTTTGCAGACGTTTTGTTTGAGCGCTGGCTGGGGCAAGTGTGGGTGGGAGAGCGATTCTTTCCTTCCCGCTATCTTCCTCCCTCTCAAGTCTCCCGACGCCCACGTTTTTTCCCCGTCTTCCCGTCGTCTCCGCCAGAGCGTATGATATATATTTTAACTCCTTTGCCCGCGACGGGGTTTGTCGCTTCCGCCGCTCCCCTGACAGCCCTCCCCTTCTCTCTCTCTCTGCCTCACCCCCTTCTGCGATTTCCTTATTTTCGCGCGGGGAGTCGGATGGGGAAACCTCTTGAGGGAGGAGTGACGCTCTTCTCGAAATCGCATCCGTGCGCTACCGCCGCCTCGGGAGACGTGCCGCGGCACTTCGCGGAAAAGTGCAGTTTTCCCCGGAAGGAAACGGAAGTGATGGTGGCCGCTCGGCAAGCGGTGACAGTGAGCAAAAGAAGGAGCGGCGGAAGGAGGCGCTTAAGCACTCGCTGCTATCTCCATTGCGCACACACTCTTCGGAGTAATCGGAGAACTTCGCAAACAATCAATCATCCAGGTCCTCGTTTGTGAATGTATTGATTGGGGAAGTTTTCGTTTACTCCTTCGGGATCAGTTCCGTGGGTTTAAGACGTTTGCGAAAGAGGCGGGTGCTAATAGAGGGCTTGAATAGATAAATAAATGGCTTGAATCATGTTCAAAGGTGTTGAGATCTTATTGGTGAAGAGTTTGATTGTTATGAATCTTGGAGATTTATGGTTCCGAGAATTGGACAATAAGGAGGTACGATGAGAATAGAATGGAGAAATAACATGGTCGGGAAGAAAGAATGAGTAAGTGCTATTCATGGCAGGGGGGGAAGGAAGTTCCCAGAGGTCATGGAACGGAGTCTAAGTAGGTAGCAGGTTTTCTTAGCCAATTAGATGCCATAGGCCGTTCTAAAGTGTATAAGATTTCGTTAGCGAATAGTCTGTGGGAAAGAGTTAGCGGTTTAGATGGCATTAACGGAGGAAGGTGATATGCTGAGATGAGGAGAGAAATACTGCAAGAGGTAACATGTTTAAGGTCAAAGCTGCGTAGGAATAATCCATAATATTCTATAGAACGCCAGTAGTGCTTGGAATAGATTGGGCCTGTCGACTTTGTTACTGCTGAATCGGCCTCTGTCAATGAGAGAGTTTCACATCCGAGGGAAAAGGGTCGTACGGGCACCCCTTTGACATCCAAAATGGTTTCGCGTTCGATTATGCTCCCAGCAATCACGTGCGGAATTCATTTGTGAAATTTTCTAATTTCCCTAGTTACTTTCTCTTGAAAGAACGATTTAATACAATGAGCATCGTGTAAGGTTCAAGCTCTCTATTGCTATATTTCGATCGGGATCTTGTTCTTAAGGCATCTTCATCGAGCGCTAGAGAAAAGAAAAGCTACAGCTGGTGACTCAGCTCAGGTATTTGCAGTCAGTTAGCAATCCTTTTAATTTAATACTTATACTCTTTTTTTTTTTGGCCGTATCCTATATGCACGCACGTAGTTTCCTAATTTCCAATCCGCATTTTCCTTTGTTATTGAGGAATTCGTTGAAGAGGCTTGAAAAAATATCCGTAGCCAAATATAAGTTTTAATCACCAACAACGGGGCAATGTTTATTTTTATAATAAGGTTTTACTAAGTCGTGGAATGATATCCATTTTATGGACAATTGCCTGGCCTTTGTTAAAGGCTGTAATTTTCTAGTGGTTCATTTGTGATTTCTGCTATTATTTGATAGTTATTTCATCGAAGAATGAGGTTCTTGAAATGGTTTCCCTCTGTCGTCTTTATCATGGATTCACCTTTCTATCACCATAAGATCCTCATTACTTTTTACGCTTTTATTCATATGATGCCAAGGTTTCAAATTTGGACTCTCTCGGCTGCGGCCTGAGTAGCGCGAGGAGAATGGTGCTCTCCAAAGTGCCTCTTCACCACCGTAGTCAGCTCGACTGGAGGAACACCCCGTTATTTCTCTTCCATGTCGGAACGTTTTTTTTCTGCTATCACTTTTGCGAAAGTGCTTCAGAGTTGTTAGTTGACTGCGAAAGCAGTTTGGAAATGTTTACTCATGAATCAGTCTCGCCTCACAAAGTCGAGCCTCAAAAATACTTTTTGTCCTCCGTGTTTTTTTTACGACGGAGTCCCATTTCTCTTCCCTCGAGTTTTTAATTACAAAGAGTAATATCAGCTCCTGAAAAAATAACCTCCTAAAAGTTTTGAGCTTCCGACCATCAAGGAGTAAATTTCTAGAATGATTGTTTGTTTTTTCTCTCTCCTTTCGAGTGAAACCTTCATATATCAGAAATGGGCGTGTTTCGTCAGAGGAATGTAATGCAGCCTTAATGATGTGCCTAAGTTTGAATTGTAGTTCATAGCTTAATCAAAATCTGAACTCAAGTCTTACCACTTCAAAAATTATGGTGTTAGGCTTAGGCAGTTTCATTTCCTGTTTTATGAACAATGAACTCGTATTTATGCGTGAAATTTTAGTAATTTGTTCTCAGAGATTACTTCTAAATTGATTCTTTAATAATATGAAATAAAATGAACCCGTTAGGGAATCGGTTTGGTGTATGGGCTAGTGTTCTAGCTTCTCATCTCGAGGTTCCGAGTTCGAATTCCAACTGAAAAAGATTTTTCATCGGTATACCGGTCACCTCTTGGGTGCTGTATGGAGAGCACTTTTAGTACAGCATCCGACCGTCGGATGGGACGATAAACCATGGAACTATTCGTGCCTTACGTGAAGACTTGACTAATGACGACGCCGGACTTCCCTCCCCTTCTTCCTTTCCCTGAAAATTCCTACCCCCATCCAAAATCCCCCATCATAAATGGCGAAAATGACCTCAGATGTCGATAACCTCCCCCTAATAACTTCTAGCCACTACACTATAACACTGTTCAAAAGCCGTACGACTCATTCAGTGCTTTCTCCATTCATTTGTCTTTGTGTGTTGAATGACTTCATTAAATTAAATATTATTTCTTTGTACCCAAAGAAAAACATTCGTAATGAAAATTATTGCAAGCAAAAATATTTTGTCATAGATACTTGTTACATCTACTTGGTCGACCAGGTTCACACATCGTGTTCTTTTTACTATTATTATTATAACAATGTGAACATTTTGTCAGCAAAATATGTTCATCGGAGTCGTAGTGCCGAAACTCCGTCTCGTACGGAGCAATATGTTCTTTAGCTTGAACGTGTTTCCGCCTTTATATGGTATATATCATGCATCTTCAAATTATTTCTAAGAACTCTAAGTCGTTATTTTGCACTCGTACTGGAGTTTTGGTCCTTAAAGTTTCCTCCTCCCTGCCTCGTTTTCTTTTAAAGCCTTTGTTCGCTATGGGCTTTAGAAAAATCGTGAATCAGACCCGCATCCGCCCTCTTGCCCCGTTCGTCGTGAGGAAGGTGAGGGCCGTGGGCGAAAGACGAAAGGTTCTCTAGGGATGATGGTAAGGGGTATCACTTTCCTGAATTAGCCCGTGATCCCCTCTCCTCTCTGGCTATCCTTGCATTTCAGATGATGAACGAGAATGTACTGAGGTTGGTGAGTGAAGACGTATGATATCATAAATATTATGGGTTAACCGATCAGAGTAGAATTTTGTTGAGGTTTTAGAAAATACCCAATGTTGAAACATTACTCAAAACAACAAGCATGTGAATTTATTGTTACGGGGAAATGGTTGCAGACAAATGGACTGGTCGATTGAGTGACAAAGTCTGTTCTAAGAAGAGCGAGAGAAAGAAAAATTGTGAATACGATACGCAGCAAACTTATTACCTGAAACATAATAGACCTTATGAAGACAATCGTTGAAGAAGTGAATGGGAAGACCCAGTAAAGTGAGTCTACAGATAAGAGACATAGAGTAAGATGCGAAGATTGTAAACGAGAAGCGATGCAATAGGAATTGGGGAAGGAATCGTGTGGAAATCTGCGTAAAAGTCTATCCTTAGGAGGGACCATGAAGATGACGTAAGTTTTGACATTTTTTTTCAAGATTCATATCTTGCTGTTGCCAGTCGTGATGGATCAACTGGCGAGTCAGCGGACTGGCGACATGTGATCCTTTATGGATTTTAATGTAGCCTAAAGGCAACTTTACACGATGCAATTTTTTGTACTAACGAATACATGAAACTGAACGAAATTGTATGTTTGCCTGAATGGAATTGGAACAGGTTCTATTTTCCGTTCAGACATTCACACAATTTGCCGCTTTACACGGTACAATTTCCTCATACTAGCGTTTGTACAAGAAATTGTACGTACAAAAAACTATATCGTGTAAAGCGGCCTTAAGACCTGTAGCTCAGGGTTTAGATAAGCTTCATATTTCCTTTGCCTATGGGACACCTGAAGCTTATAGCTCTGAGGCAACAATAACTATTATTATTGTCTCTTGTAACATTATTTAGGGAAAATGCTGGATTTTTCTCAATCTTGGTGCCGGTCGGAGGCCAGCCTTTGAAGATGAAAAACACTTAACCCATAAATATTCCCACTTAAAGGGAAGACGACTTCAACATGCGTCGGTGACATAACACATAAAAGGGCTATTTGGTTAATGGAAAATTTTTAATTTATCATGTTATGTAGTTGCTGAAAAAATGTTTCCATCATACAGTACCGTGAACCACATTTTTGCGGTAATTTCATCTCAAATCACTCAGGCAATTTGTCAATTATGATGGTGTATTATTGACAAATTAAATTTCTACTCCTGTGATAGGGCGTCAGATGTGTGAAAAGCACTTTTATGCTGTATATTATTCCTAAAAAATTCTCTCCGTGATAACAAGGCGAAGTCACCTATCTGTCGTAGTTTTCGACTCAAAAACTAATTTCTGCCGTATTTTAGGCGAAGTGAATTATTGATAGTTTGCGCTCCCAGCGGCGGCGTCTCGAGTCGAGAAATTTTATCATTAAAAAATATATTCCTCAGCCAGTTTTCATGTGTATGTTTTGAATCTTGCCATCTTTTTTCAATTGAAATAAAAAATAAATTTTAAGGAATAAATATACTTAGTAGCAAAAAAAACTTAGTCAAAGCATTTTTTTAATGGTGTGAATGAGGATGTGGTATTTCATACGGTTTCTAACTCGTGCAGTCGTGGAACGTTGAACCCAGTGCAAACCTTTAAAACAACGCACACGTAAAATCTGTCCATTGCGTGCCAAGGTTAGGCTCGCGAATGCTCGGCTCGCTGTGACGATCCGTAATGGACCACAGCTCCTTCAACTCTCCCCTTAAACGGCGGGTGCCAATGAGACGCCGCACAGGAAGGGGACGTGTACAGTTGGCGCTGATTGCAGGCACCCTCCACATCGCCATCGCCAATTAAAGCACGCGCCGCAGTGCCGGCCCCTCATTCTCCCTCCAGAGCGTCGTTGGTGTAATTACTCCCCGCGGAGAAGAAGTTATTATGGCGGGGGAGGGCGGTAACGAAGTGAACTCGCGCCCATTTGAGGGTGGCGGGGGACAATCGCACGGTCGTCACTTCACACGCCTCCATCCCTTCCGCCCGTTACATTCGTGCCAATTGTTTCGGTAGCCCTTGTGGTCTGTATGGGAGGGGGTGGGGATTCCGCCGACGTGCCCTCCCGTTTTTGAGGGCATTATCTACTACATCACTCTTTATCTTTTGCGTCTTACAAATTGCAAGAGACCCATCCACGGCTCCCTCCAATCCGTGGTGGATAGAGCAGCAAAGTGGGTACGATCCTCGTCATCGCCGGCGCCACCTTTTAATGACGCCTCTTAGAAATCTTTTCGCGCCCGAATGCTGATTCGTGTCGTAAACGTCGGTGAAAATTATTTACCATGTTCGCCTCGCAATAAATGCGAAGGCAACTCCACATTTTAGCGCATCGTCGTAAAACTCGCTTCAGTTATTTTATTGGTTGCATTGCGAATGGGACATTATACTATAGCTGTTCATTTACTGCGTTGCAACAGCTCTTTGGTATTTTACAATATTTTCATCCCAATTTTTTTTCTTTTATTGAATCAGGTAATAATGCCCTTAGTGCATAAAACGTTCAAAGTAGTGGACGCAATTCTTGGGATACCAATGTTTAAAAATAGCAGCCAGCTGATGATATACAACCTCTGAAATTCATGGACATAGGTACATTTCGTAAAAATATTTCGTCACGATATGAATATTCATTAAAGATGTATCCGGTCAGATGTTGTGATATTGGTAGATACATACACTATAACTGATTAAATGACAAGGCAATTTTCCACTGAAATAAAGATTTTATGACAACCCCCTGAGCAATTTTCTGAACTCCCATCCTACCCATTTTTCCTCTCCCTGGCCACTGATCCCTCCCCTCCGATTCTGTATCTATAGAAGGCGCTTGTACAATAATTAGTTGACCTGAAGATGAAACCTAGGTTGTTGTAAAATCTTTATTTTGGTTTAAAATTGCCGTCATATAATCCTTCCGTCATAAATGCCTATGCTCTTGTTCCTGTCATAGGTAAAATTTGTTATAATGCCTTCAGCTAATTTTTTTAAAAGGCTTTTCCCATATCTGATGTAATCTGGAGCTGTCGACAAGATAGAGCTGAAAACGTACCACTTACATCAACGCAATGAATATTTGCCCTAAATTTACGATGTTATTATCACCGGCACAAATTCTTCGGCTGCGTCTTCATATTTTCAAAGCACGGCAGCTTCATTTGGATATTTCTAAAGGCAGGAAAGAAAGTAATAAAACAAGCAAGTTGTTGGGCGATTCCCAACCGAAGTTAGGGTGGCATAATTTCCCAGCAAATTCCGCTGGCGAATTCATTATCCATTACCGTCCGCATCGGAACCCTTCCGAGAAGATGGCGTCCTCCCGAGAACTATCCCTCTAAAACTACTTTGTTAGCCTTGAAGCCCTTTTGTGTTTATGAACGGAAGGACGCTGGCCGTGAAATATAGGACGCGTTTTTTTTTCGCCGGAATTTTGATTGCCTCCTGAATTCCGTGCCCCTAAATCGAGGCGTAGCGCCCAGACCACACAGCGTGATGAGTTTCACGCTTTCTTAAGCAAGATTTTTATTGCTTCACTAGATCACCGAAAATGGGGTGCATTTATGTCAGGGGTCGTGAGCAGTAAAATTAGTCTCAACTAATTGAGAGGTATGCTTAAAGTTTAAACACACGGCCGGCATCGCACACACGAGGAGTTTGATAGGCTGTAAAGGAGACGAGTGAAAAACAGAATAGGGACCACTGGTTAAAATCATGGGGAGTGCAAATGTATATCTCATGTATGTGTGAATTATGTGAATGATGTTTTGAAATACAAAAGTTTTCGAGCCAAAAATAGTATCAAATTTAATAACTTAATTACTTGTGGGGCATAAAACGTGGTGCGATATGCGTGCATTTATAAGTCCTCTTAGAAAGACATTCTGAAAAAGCGTAGGTTCCTCGTACAATTATGGAGTATCATCTGCAAGTAGCTCCTCCAATGCCCAACTCGCTTCTGTGGTGTTGATTAAGGTGTGGAGAATACCCGAAATCCTTAATTTTGATGTCGCTGTCTTAATAAACGTGGCATAATGTCTTTATTTCCATACTTCACTCCGTCTTAGAAAGATATCTTGGGTATAAAAAATCTTCCTCGCATCAGTAGCTTATATTTTCTACTACTTCATAATCCCTTATAAAATGTTATGGAATTTCGACTTGGTGGTGGTGCATAATTTCATCGATTTTCCTTCTGCAACTGCGCAATATCCAGCCGACTCACTGGCGATGTAAGGAAACTACCTATTCCTGTTAAAAGAATTGGTTGGCGAGTTTACGTTGTGGAAGTTATTTTTCATTATAAAAAAGAAAAAACTTAGTTCTTTTCCACAAATATATCACCATGGATTTTTTCACACTGTAATCTTGAGAATGGCCTGAGTAGACCGAAACCGGTAGATTTGTTTTAAATATATTTATGGAAAAGAATTAAGTTATTTCTTTTTTATTAACAATTTTTAAACTATTCCTGTATTCATAATTGTCATTCGTTGTTTAATTTCGAAAAATGAACATTATCATTTTTATTTTTGCGTATTTCTGAATAGTTTCCAGTATCTTTCCATGGGTTACACATTTACCAGCATTTTGTTTTTAATAAGGAAGGGAGCCAGACTATCAATCTGCCCTCTCCCACTGTTTAGCCGTATAAATGCAATATTTCGTAACTCAACTATACTACGTATCTGCTAAACTTGGCTCACGAAATCCATGAATTTTTCACCTCCCGTAGCGTTTTAGAATATAAATATTTGACTTCAGAGTACTAATATTTGGTTTTAAGTATAATTCTAACTAATGACGTACTTTCCAATTAAGAAAACCTCACTTTCGCACATACTAGGTGGTTAGAGCTGGCACTAAAAGAGACAAACTGTTGATGACAGAATTAGAAAGCGTTTTAAGTGAAAGAAAAGTCTGCCTTTTATCACGAGTCTTCTTTGGGGTTCGAGGCGAGAAAATATATTTTTTTTATCCCGGAAATGCCTGGGTCCTTATTCCCCCTGTCTTGGCATTGGTTCACACCCACCATGGGCTTCCCCAAGGGGGCAGGCCCTGGGTGTATAATAAGGATAGCGGTTATTTGGAAATTGGGAGTCATTAGAAGAATCATCGGAATAAATCAGGTGTGCTATTATTGGAATTGTGGTGATAGTCCCTAAGGGTGGAATCTCCTCTGGTCATGATAATAGGGTCCGGAGTTAACCATTCAATCTTTTTCTGAACCCGTGAACTCGGTGCAAGCCTAAGCAATGTAATGTGCCACTTGATTTAAACAATAGATGTGTCATGTCTTTGTTATCTATTGTAGGTTTAAATCTCGTTGTAGTACTAGAATACATTATCGTAATAATTATACAATTCCGTGCCCATTTTCGTCTAGTCAACGATTTTCCGTGATCCAAAATGTGCTTGATGCTACAGCGAGCTTTCGATTTTGAGGCGTTTTAAGTGCTGTTTGCTTGGCAGCCTTTTATACGTAATGTTATAAAAAAGAATGAAATCGAAATAATGAAATAATAATTTTTCGAAATTTTTAACAATTAAATAATTTATTACTCGGCCTTCGGTGTATTGGGAGACGTATCCATACCTTTTCTTTATTATAAAATTATATTTAATGTTTCAAAGTCTAATTGTTTTTTTATCGAAAGTCCTCGAATTGCAAATTTGCTGATTTCTAAAGTTATTGATATCTGACTCCATGTGATCATGATAATGTTAATAGATGGCGATTGTCTGCACACACGGACACCCACTAGCTTGAGTGTTTCATTTTTATGGAGACGTTATTAGTAGAATTTTGCTTATCATGCTCCTTATTCGTTATCAGTCTTCTAAACAAGGGACGATAAAAGTTTCTATTGTATTGATATAAAAAGTCTTGTAAGAAACATTATCGCAATTAATTAATCGTGTTGATTTAATCTCGGATTAATCAAATCACCTACCAATTTATCGGCTTGAAAATGCAGTGAAATAATTATACAGCGAAATAGGAGATAAGGGATTACTTAATATTGTTTTATTACATGCTTTTAATATTTAATTTTGGACTTTTTCGTCAAAATTAAAGGATATAGGTGAAATTCAAGCACAGAGCTGAGCGTGCCGTTTGAGGTTACCGTAGACATCTCTTTGTGTATGTTTGCTTTTTCTTTGCATTCGTTTATTGATCTCTTCCAAAGACATCGGATTCGAGAAGGAGATACTGGACGTAGATGAGAGTCCTTGTTCAGTGTGTGTTCATTAGCATACGAATCTCGCTTGGGTAGTGGAGGTGCGGCTTGCTGTTTCACAACCTAATGACTCCATCGATATGAAATTAAATGATGACGCATCAGAAGTTGCCATTGGTCTATTTTTCCGTGCTTAAATTTAAGTCACGTTCGCAACCTCTCTCATGATTTATGAGCAATGAGATTTATTCACGACAGTATTCCACGGAGAACTCCTCCATCAGCGTTATTTAGATTATCGCTTTCCGATGATAATGACTTCATCACGGATGAAAAGACGGTTTCAGCTAGAGAAGAGGGGTTCATAGTTAAGTTTATGTTCACATATTTTTATCTTTTGTGCTTTATTGCTTGGGGTAGAGCCGGTAAAGTAGAAGCAGAAGGGATGAAGATCCGATTTGCTGAGTTTACAGCTTTTTTCACCACGATAAGCTCTTTATGTATACCTCCTCTGTTTATACAAGCATGATTTTTTAAATAGTTGTTTACTACATCACCATTGTTCGACCAATAATGGATGTTCTTGGGCAGATATTGCTTTTTACGTGTTTTTAGCGTTAATTTGTTTTACTTTGTATTGATAGCTTTTATTGGCAAATGCGTAGTGTATGCTTGGTGTTGGTTATTTTCCAACTACGCACCATCGAGATAGGTAGGAGGGTACGCTGTATATTTATACAGATACTTTTTATGCCTCCTTCAAATTTCTCCCAAAAGCGACTTTTCTTCGACCATCTTCATTCCTAAAATTCCATCAACCAATATCATCCACCACCTTTAAACACATTTTTTAAGAAGGCTTGAAATCTGCGTTCGTTCTCATTTCTCAAAGACAAAATTTCACTATCATCAAATGCCGCACTCAGTATGAAAGTATTCACCGATTTCTTCTTCACATTTGAACTTAGCATTTGACTTTCGTTCGTGTATGAAATGGTTTCCTCCTACCCAGGTGAAGATGGTGGTTACGAGAACGTGAAGCTTCTAGCTCCTGGGTTCATCCGCGAGGTTTAATATGCAATCGAATCTGGGCGGAATATATTTCGCGTCGCGAAATGAAAGGATGTGGTGGATTTTAACGCCGTGGCGAAATACCTCGGGTGGACTGACCTTAAACGGATGTGAAGATGAGATCACACACCTCCGTGAATTCTAAAAGACTGTTTCCTGCGCCCGTAATTTCTTTCCCCGGATTCATATTTCTTATGAGTGGCGTGAACTGCCAGTATGATATTACGGCGGCGCGACGATCATTGCAGGTGGAGTGGAAGGAATTACTTGACCATTTACGTGCACATGTGGTCGAAGCAGATTTTTCCCCCCAAACCTCCAGGTGCAAAATCCGTGGCCGTCGCGGCGCTGGTCGCTGTCGGTCTGTGAGAAGCTGCGTTGACGTCATCTCCGCGAATGTGTGCTACCTACGCTCACCCTTCTATTCGCAAGCTTCATCCCCCCCTCCTCTCCTCACTCGCCGACGACGGTAACAACCTTTTGCCACCCCCCCTCCCAGAAGTTAACCCATCCGTCCCACTGCCCCGTCTTTCACTCCAACACACCTAATTTTTCCGGAATAGTCAAGCGCAGCGGTTCCCATCCTTTTCTTCACTTGCAGATCTCTCGGAAGTCCCTTTGCTTAACCTGTACCTCTTATACATGAGCCATGCTTGTAATTTAGGCAGCTGTTACTTATATACAGATGGATCCGTGTTGGAATCAGATACAAAATAATTGCTCACTGGTCGATAACGCAAAGACGGTTGTTCGTCCAAAAATGAATATTCAAGCGAGCTGATGTCATTACTATTACCTCTACCATTATTAAATTTTTCTTCGCATAGCCCGTAAACATCGAGTTCGTACCCCATCTGGGCCTCGATCATGTATCTTCATAACGCGCGCGCTAGCGTTATCGTCATTTTTTGATTTAACTAATGTCAGAGAGAACGTGATCTCCGTTCTTAGTTTTTCGCACAGCACTTCAAATCGCTTATCGCAATCAGTGGAGCGAATTTTATAGGCGGTTGTTGTTAACCCTGCGCTACTCTAGGAGTGAGCGTTAACGATAAAGTTTGCGATAACGCGAAAAATAGATCCGTGATTCCACACCTGGTACACGTATGTACCATTGAGTGGAAACCTCTGGCCTAAGTAGCAAATGGAATCGGCCGGAAGTTGTATGTTTAGAAGTGTTCATAATAGCTACATCATGAAAAAATGTGTCGTATTTGAGGGAGTTTTGATATCCTGAAGCACACTCGAAAAATACAGTGTTGCATGGCCTAAACGTCCCCCTCTGCAGGTACCGCAATCCTAAATTATCATAAAAGGACATGGCTGGAGGGAAAATTGATGCTGAAGCCAACTGACTAAAGTGAGTTTTAAAGTGCTTTGAAGAAAATATGAAACTTGCTGCATTTAAAACTCTAAGAATATGAAAAAAATTCCTTAAGTGGGAGAAATCTCAGAATATTTCAATTTTCATTCTGATTCATTGCTTTAGTTTTAAAAGTCGCAAGTAAATTAACCCAATCTGGAAATTTATGCGGATGGAGAAAAACTGCACCCTACTCCTAGTGCATGGATTTCCCCCACCTATGATGGTTGCCATGTGTTCTAGCTGTATTATCGCCTGGCCATCCAACCTTTTGGATGGAGATTGGTTCATTTAATTGATAGTGACCTTTCCGCTTCTCTTCGGCTTTCCTCGGTGATCTCTTCCATTTTTATTCCATTCAGTCTCAAGCTGTGATTGCTAACAACCCGAGACCAACCGTCCTCATAAATCTGTCTCATTTGACTTTATTTTCGAAAACTGGGTCGTCCGCTGCTTCGTTTGTTTTTGGAGTAAATTGACCATTTCTATGAAAAGGGAACACGTTAAAGTGCGTAGGATGCCACTAGTTGCCTTCGCAAAGGAGATCTTTTCCTCGGCAAGTAAATGTTAGTGAAAAGTAAACACTCCTGTCGATCACCTGGTTGGGTAACACCATAGCTACTCTGTGGTACAGATTGTGTTCATGATTTGTACAATGTTGAGAAGAAGTTATACGTCTGTATATCTTCTAGAGTTTCAGTTTTTTTGAGCATATAACGCATTGCATTTTTTGGGAGAGAACTATAGCTTCCGCGCTTCGAATCCCAGAAAAAGATTTAACATGGGACTTTTATTTGGCTTCGTCTATCTTAAATTTGGCATTTTTTAGAAATAGCTCTCTTTATCTGTGATCCAATTCTATAGTTATTATAATTCATGTGATTAAAGAATTTATTGCTTCATCTTGTCGTTTTGAACTTAAAAATTGTCTAGTTTCTCTTCCTTTCCCATAATTTTAAGGGTGTTTATTCAGGAAAAATGATGATGGAAGTAATACCCATTTGATGTTAGGGCAACCTTAGAGATCACGAAAACATTCCTTGTTGTTATTTAGGCCTCTCCTTGATTCTTTTTGTTAACATAATGATAAAATTATTGTGCTGGAGAGTAGTTGTGGTATTAGAATATGAGTTTTAAGGTGCTCCAGCTTCTAGTGCTGTATCGCCCCGTCCAGATTAATTTAGTCTTAGCTCAATTCCAAAAAAAACCCAGTGTCCGAAGATGAATTTAATCCCGAGACTTTAGGGTTACCACTCCGGCTCCGGCGTGTCTCTACTGCAGCGGTTGGCTAGTGCTCAATAGGTGGCCTTGTAAACCTCACCCGTATGCTAGAGTGTAATACTAAACGAGTCTTCTTGAATGGAAGTGGCGGGTGCTAAGGTAATCGTCCGTATCTTGTGACTCAGCGTGTATTACGGCAGCGATTTCAGTATGGACCGTGGCTTGTGTTATCATAATCTTAGACGTTGGTAAAAAATGATGATATTTAATCGGAGGGGTTTGGGATGCTGATGAGATTTGAGCACAAAGAAAATAGAGAAAGTGCGATATTCGGAAAGGAAAATTATATCGGAGTCGGAGGTGAAGAAAATTGCTGGTTAAAAGTTGGAGGGAGCGGAATATGTAGGTTAAACAATTATTAGAAGGCAGATAGTGCTGAAGGCCATTATTTGACCATATCTATATCTATTGACTACACCCACTAGGGTTGATGGTTGTAGAATGCTGAACTGGAAAGAACTCGGAGCGGAAAGAATAATTGATGGATACGGTGAGGTGAGATAAAGGAGGGCAAGACGTATGCCTAAGTTAATTCAGAAATGGTGTTGGGAAAGAATCGCGGCAAAAGTTGAGTTGCAAGAATGCCGGCCATGATCGGTAGGTCACAACCTAATCTGCGCTTAGTCTTGTGTTTCGCGAGCGTGAGTAAAGGGTATTGCGTAAGTGGCGGGTGCATCCGTCGTTTGTCACAGGTGAGAGCGTCTTGCTCGTTCGGTTGAAGGTGATCATGCTTTCATTTTGCGCCTCACCGCCCGTGCATGTCTCTCACCTATCGCCCCCACGCACTACTCTCTCCCAACCTTCCTAAGTCTTCCCCCTCCCCTTACCCCTCCTCTCCTCTCCATTGATGACTCACCGTGTTTTGACCCCCCCGTTTTCTCACTCCTCCTCCCGGCCACTCCTTGGAGCACCTTCGGAGGGAGACGGCATTCTCTCTTCGTCCAGTCATCCCAGCAATCTTCTTCGTCTCGAGTTGCTTTGCCCCCTCTCCCCCCTTTCCTGAACTATCGTATGATAGCGGGACGCATGTAGTACATTCGTATCCATTTAATTTTTCCGATCCGCTGAAACATCTACCGTCTCGGTAATCATCGATTTTTTGTCCGGCACTGTCGGAATGTTCTGTTGTTATGCCGAGTTGAAGAGACCCGCAAACTCGTTGCGATTAATCTTATCATGGATACTTTATGGTGTGGCTGGAACTTAATAGTCTTAATATGTAGTTTACAAGTGTTGAATGTTAATATTTTAATACATTTTATGTGGATTTATGAAAATATGTTTGTGTTTCTGTGTTGGTGAAATACTGTTATTTTTGTAGAAAACTTAATTTTGTCAATTTAGCTGTCGTTTTTCTCTAGGACTCGATTGTTAAATTGATAAACTCAGCCTGTTAGGTAGGTACCTTTAGTTTTAGCCTAGCTTGATTATTGAACCATCTTTGATTCAACAGGTGTGTTAAACTCCTAGAGCTGAATTCCTAATGGCAGGAGTGTGTCACGAACTGTCGTTTAAAACCGACGAATACTGTAATAAGAAAATCATGTGGCGAAGGATAAAATTGTCTCACCTTTACTAGATAAATACCTAAATCGTAAGCATTTCTTAAGCTAGGGTTCTCGTGGTAATTACGTTCCTGTATGGAGTAGTAATGACTTATAATTAATTAATTGCTTATTTATAACTTTAAAGTATATGGCTAAAATTCCTGGATGTTTATCAGATGGCATTAATACTATCGTATTATAAAACGCTTTGGTTGAGCCAGCCAGGAGTTTAAAACTAACCTCTTTAGTAGGTATTTCACTATTTATCTTTCCTAATGTTTTTACTTGTAATGCGATTGCATCTCCTTTGCTTCTTTCTGTTGAATTGTGGTGCAGTTTTACGATTAGCCTGCAATTACTTTAAATTATTATCGTAATCGGAATCTTTTTGTGCAGTTCATTTGCAAACCAGTATGGTAGATATTAAAGTTATACGCCCATAGCGTCTTAGCATGTTCCAATAGCCCTTGCATGATCTTTTAACTTGGTTAGCATGTTAGGTTTCTGTCTTTTGGAAGACGCTTAGGGCTGATTTAGGTATCTATCCCTAGCAGCACTGATTATATTTTTTCTTTTAGTTTGCATCTTTCAGTAATACTACCGCCAGACCCAATATGAACAGAAGCGTCGTCTCGATCTCTTTACAATGGAACACCAAAGTCCTGGGCGTCCTGAGTTTTAGCCTGCTATTACTTTCAAGCCTCTCACGTTCTCATTTGAGATGACATTGAGAGGGAACTATCAGTGCCATCCATGGGTGACTCACGTAAGCACTTGAAGTGCGCCGTTCGAGATAGCGCGCGGCGTTTTTTTATTTTTAAGACCGTGAGCAAGCATGACCACTTTTATGAGAGTTTACCCGGTTCTTGGGTGTGTTTTCCAGCTCACTAACCTCTTCATATCTTTGAGTGTTTTTTTTTGTTTCACTGCCTGAAATGAGCGGGGGTGGAGGGTTGATTTTCTCATTTGGAATTTATGCCAAACCGGTGCTTTTTTTTCGACGGTAGCTTATTGTTGGTCGCAAAATTCATTCTCATAGGCCGACTTTGCCCCCCCCCCCCCCTCCCTGCATAATGGGAAACTATTTCGGTTATCTATGAAGCGAGGTCCATCCCTAATTAAAGGAGCTAAAGGATTAATTGACATGATGAGTTCAGCTCGTCGCTCCGCTTATCTTGAAGCCGATTCACTTCCCGCCTTTCTCAAGGCGTCTGGTGGCATCTCTTTGTCGTTGTTTTCTTTTCTCAGCGATAAGAAGAGGGGAGATAGCGAGATAGCGTCACTCCTCCGACTTATCCAGAGAGATAAATTCTCGTCGCCTGCGTTTCATTCCATTGCCCTCTGTATTCGTTGAGTTTCCACCCGGTTGCATGCTTAAGCTAGTTTCAGCCTGAGCCGAATTAGGAGCAGCTTCTGCCCAACAAAACCTCTGGAATTACCTCCGATGGCCATCTTCAACCATCTTATCCGTGTTCTTTAAATTTTAGAGTGCACATAGACAGTTTGGCGCTTTAACTTGTCCATGTACTCTCAACACTATGTTATCTGGTGTGATAAACTTTGTACTCTAAAAGCATTGGTAAATATTTTGGGGCATGAAAACACTTTGGAAGAAGATTGTCTCGCCGTTCGTGACTTCCTTCGATCACAAATTGATTCCCGCAAGCGGCTAAAGTCACGATCACAGCTTTGGTTTTACCTAAGTAAGGCGGTAAAACTTGTGCTTTTGGGTATGTCATAATTGGAATACTTCAGCTTTCATACCAGATGATGTCGACTGATTCGACGAAACTATTCGTTTTTTACTAATTTTAGTGAATAAATTCTGAGAATATTTTACAAAGTTTTTTTATGTTCTCAACTTAATTCATTTTTCACTGAGCTAATGGAAGCGTAAACATTAACTCAGTATAATTTTTCAATGAAGTGCTGCAGAGAAAAAAGGTTAATGGCCTCGTTGTATAGCTGTAGGATAAGGGCTTAATTGTTCTTTTAAACTTAATGGTAACTGTTTTCTGTGTAAAACGTTTATTATCTTAAACAATTTAAAATGGAACTCTAAATTCCTCAGTTATTTTTCTCCTTAAAATTTTTGTATCCCCGGGATGTTGGGGGGTGATAAACTAGTAAATATTTGAGATACTGACTCATATTGGGATTGCAAGGTACTTTTTTTTGCTTGGCATAATAAGGTTAGGTAGCAAATATGATTTTGCGCCTTCATTCCTTGATCTATCCGTCCTCTATACGGGTAGCAGACGGTTAGTCATCTGTGAGAAATTTACAGCCCATTTTGGAACTTTATCAATCCTCTCAGAAATTTCTGATGATGATCAGTCGGCACATCAGCGGCTTCGTGGCGTCGAGCGGACGATGTGTTCTGTCCTAGACGCGCTGAGATGTGATTCACCACTCCTGTGGCGAATTGGCGATAGGTGAATATTCCTGTCGCGGAAGTGTGTTCGATAAATGGTATCCTGGCGGAATTGCCCCTAACTACCAAGAGTTTATGCCGTTTGTTTCGAGTGGAGCTAATGTTCTTTATGGGAATCAAATATTATTTGGGTAAATTGGTAAAGGACTGATACATTTGTACCAATATTGAAGATAATCCTACTCGATAGAGTACTCTAGTACTCGCGAACTTGATTGAATTCCTGGTAAAGAATGAATTTCTTCCATGATGATTCAATTCCCTCGTCGTAGAAGCAAGGGGGTCGGCATCATTGCTGCAAATAATTCGAATAGATGTTGAAAGTAAGCAGAGTATTCCAACCATTCGACGACCCTTTAGATAGAGCGTTACCCACCAAACGGATAACCTTGGTTTCAAATACGGCCAAAGACCCAGTACACCCTTAAATTCTGTGCTGTGCAATATTCGAGATGGAAGAAAATCCAGAGAAGCCGCAGACGGCCCATGTATTAGACTCTCCGTTACCTGAATATTTATGCACGTAAAACCTCTCTTAAAAGAAGAAATCGACAGTTAACACTTTCCTTCGGGTTGAACACTACGAGTTGCATTTCAATATAATTCATAAATATTTCGTTATTTTACGTTTAATTTTATAAATGATGATTTTCACACTCGCATCTGCGAAAAAAATACCTGTTGACCCAAAATAGTGTCCGTTGATTTGCAGAAAATGGCAGGTTGATAACAGTGAATTTGGACTTCAATTTTAGTATCGTTTTCTGTGGATTTTCGGCGTCGTTTGTGTGAAGAATATCCTATCAGAAGTCTCAGTGAGTTGTAGGCATTGTAGGGACATATGGAAATAATTATATTTTCCATCTTTTAGTGTAGTTACAGATGTCAACTTCTTGCCACGGAATTATTTTTACAAAGAAGAGGTGCCATAAAACTAACCTGTTCTCCTAATACTAGTTTATAAAATTTGTCATTATAGGCCGTATATCTTGCGCTTCGTCGCAAGTCGGCGAGTCCCAAACTCAAAACTTACTTCTGGATGTACCACGCTGGATGAAACTCTGTAAAAACCAGACTCCTCATGTATTCACTGTCGGCTGTCGCTGGCGGCTCTGTGAAATCACTAACCGCAGCGTGACAGAGAGTGTCACGTGCCTCAAGGCTTTATTCTGGATTTGAGGTTTTGCCTACACATCAAAAGAAACCCCGAGTTCATTGCCTTGTAGTATGTACTCAGTTGATCTTTTGAGGAGTGGGTGAGCATGGCTTCTGGTATGTGAGTTTGGGGTAGAATGAAGAGTTTACGGTTCGTATAGAGGCAGACCTAGGAATTTGAGTTAGAAATTGTGGAAGAGGAAAGGAATTTGTTGGCGTAAATGCCTTGGGTCCGACAGAAGTGGATGTTGGACGTATGTTGAAGTACAGGGACGTATGATGCAATTGCTGACTCTGCTCTTTAGGACCCTTTCATGATATATTTTGGGAAAGGGCACTTCGCATTTTCCATTAAAAGTTCAACCAATTTGCTACGGCCAGTCTCGTCACGATGTAACTTAATTAAGGTTAAGGGCTACAGAATACGGTTGTCGAGAGGAAAATGTTGGACAGGTGCGATAGAAAAAAGTAGCACGGATTTTCAACAGCATGAAGGTAGACCGAAAATGCAACGGGTAAAACGGGAGGTAATTAGTGAATACGAATCCTGAGGGAATGATGCGCAGTGACCATACGTTGAGGAGCTATTTTAAGAGATTCCAAGTGGTGAAAATAGCGATTTACTGCTACTCATCACATGTGCGAAGAGAAGCTGCGAAGAGGCCTTTACACTCCACCTCTTTGAATTTATTTAACTCCAGAAAAGCTTAGCGTGTTTCTCTTTTTCGCCGACCACCCAGGATGGCAACATCGCGGGTCATGAGTTTTTCTCAGAAATTAATTTCTATGGGATAGTGCGGTATAGCCTTAATTTTGTCGCGTCCTCAGACTTAATTTTACTACTTGCTAATTACAATCTTACTGCTCTCTCTGTTACTGACATTAAAACTATAGGTTTAGCTATGTTTTGTCAAAGTTATTTCAATCATGTGCGTCGACGATAATTATCATTATGCGCAACTCTAAATTTAGGAAATAAAAGTATTGTAAAGACCTTTTATAGACTGTCATAAGTAGTAAATCAATGGCTTAGAAATACTAAAAATTACAGTTTATTAAAATGGCTTTAACGTGTGAACATTGTAAACATTTACTTACGTCCTCCAAATATTCACCTGGGACTTGTCCGAGATTTCCCTTTATATAGCTTCACGCGTCGGGTTACCAGACTAGTTTCCCCCGGAAATGTCCTCTTTTTAAGTACGCCCAGTAATGATTTCAAATCCTTTCCGAAATTATCCAGACAATGGAAAATAATGTCTAGCATTTATTCTAATTAACTAGATTTATATCTATTCTCCCATCAAAGATTCCTCTTGACTGTCTTTCCTCAGCTCTGGTGCCACCCAGAAATAATATTATTCCGATTTTTTATGTTCCCTCCAGTTAGATATTATTCTCCACAGTGATGTAGTTAAGAGGACAGGACTGGTGTTACAGGAGTGCCCCTTGATGTACGTGACCAACAACACTTTTCCGGCATTTTACCTGTCACTGTCCTCCCTTCATGCATCCGGTAGGTAACCTTACTCACGCGTGAATCTCAGTACTTGACACCTCTATCAGGAGATACATCTCGGTAATGGGAGAGTCGCAATCATCACGTTGCGGTTGGATTGTTTGTTCCTTAAGGAGAAATTGCGGTGCGTCAGTTAAGTTCCATAAGTATACTAGTCACTTTCATCCCTTCTCAATGAATGAAATATAAATGTATCATCCTATCAAATGTGGATGCACAATCCCATTGTCTGCTACCCCCATCGGAGGAGTCCTTGATCCGCTCATCTCTCCTATCCGTCCATCTTACACATCTAAAATGCCTCCTGCGACAAGACTGAAATCGGATTTCTGGCCTTGTCGTCCCCACGGATGTCACCACTGTCGGGGAGATCCAGTCTGCATAAATGCCCTTGCCGGATGAGCCTTCCCCCTTTCAGTGGCCTAAATGAGAAAATGTTGTACGTTCAACATTGAAACTTTGCCAATTTTTTGAGGTCGCTAGAAAACGAGTCTGAGATGAAAATTACAGAGCTGATTTTTTTTCTAATGTTGTCCCAAGATTATGTACATTTCTGCGAGTAATAGAATGTTACAGAATGATTTTTAATGTCACTGAAAACGAATTTGTTGTAAAAATTGAGGAATTTTAATAATTTTTTCTAATATTTTCTCATTAATGTATTTGCAGGCGAAATATTATCATGCAACCGTACCGCAAGTGCATATTAAAATTGCACGTGTAAAAATCGAGTGAAATATTTCATCAAATGACGGTATATAATAATATTTACACATAACAACATCACTAAACTATATTTAGGTAACGAATCAATAGAAAGAACGACCGACCGTTCCGAAACGACAGGTGTAGAGGGCCCGAGTAGTCAGCGGAAAGGAGTGGAGAGAGGGTGGAAGGGGTGGACTCTTCCCAAAGTGCCTTGCGTGTGTTTGGCATGTCCGTCTGCGTGCATTACTACCCTCATCCAACCCAAGCACCCCTTCATTCCCGGTCGCTATATCTCCCTCCTCCTCCTCCTCCTCCTGCTCCTCCCCTTTCTCCCTCTCCGCGCCCTGGAGGGTGCCCGATCGATCCCCGAAGAGTGCTCGCACTCCCCGCATTGCGTTCGTCCGGGAGTGGGTCCGTATTTCATCTTATTTCACCGTTGGCGGATCCGTGTTCCCCTCTGCGTCGGATGTGGAAGTCGTGGATATAAATTTGTCGGCATATTTCGCGAGAGAGTAAGGAAAACCTTGGTTCGTACGTGTATATGATGCGTTCTCATTCCTGTTCAGTGAATCATGTACTATAACAGCCGGAGAAAGGGCCGGACGGAAATTATCTGAAATGTGGTGTTGCAAAAGGATGATAAAGATAAAATTAACTACCCTTCTAACTAAAGAAGAGTTGGAGAAGTAATAATCTGTTGAATTCAGATAATAAGGCAGGACAACCTACAATAGGGGATAATGTTTTTATGGATTCGTCAAGGAAAACCTCATCCGGAAGAATGGTAATCCGGAAATAATAGTAATTATGTTGTAACTCTTAGCAAATGGATACAATGTTTACATTTGCAATAAATGTATTATTCTTTGAGTTACACGCATTTTATTGTAGGAATAGAAAGTTGGTTCTGAAACGAAAGAAAACGTAGCCGAAGTTAATCGATGTGATTAATTAATAACTCTTTGTCAACTAGTGTCGTAAAGAAGATGCAGAGGACGATAATTTCTACTCGGGAACACAGTTCGCGCAAGGGGAAGTAAAATTACCAGAAAATCCCTACATTCACAGAAATATGCATGATTTCTGGGCGGCTTGCTCCTTACGCAGACTCCTGTCTTTTCGAATGCGAATTAGCACTTAATTTGTCTTTTATTTAGTAAGTCTTGACTTCCAGCCGCTCCTACCCTATCGAGTAATGTACCTCTCTCACGAGTTGACTTTTATTTAAATGCTATCTAGTTGTATTAGTGGTTGGAAAAACTTTTATCGTCGAGCCTGATGTGATCAAATGTTTGTGCTCTCTTCTGTTCGGTTACTATGAATTCAATCATCTTTTTGCACACTGTAGGATAAAATTATCTCCTCAGTTCGAGGAAAAGTCGGCAATTGGCAGTATTTTATCTTATTGGGAAATGATATGGGTGGGTAATTAAATTTTATGCCCCTTCAATCCGCAAGTGTTTGATCCTAAAACGCGTGCCTATCTCCCCGCACTCCTCCCTCTCTCTCTAAAAAAAACACACTTTGTTTTCGGCAACGCCCTCCACACGCCATGAATGGGTTCGGTCGGTTTCAGTTCACTTCCATGGGATGAATCCACCTCTCAACTCTCTACTCGCACCTGTCACTAATTAATTCACGAAGTTAAGCCATCTCCGGGTGCCGCCGCGGTCCTATGTCTACAATCCGGCTCAAAAGCCGTTTCAAGGGGTTTGCGTTAGGGTCTGTGAGGAAGGTTGTTTGAGCGAGGAATACATTTGGTAATTACTTGAAGAGTTCTTGCAATTGCTCGGTCTAAGTGCATGTCGTTGGCGTTTATTTGGAATAGGTTTCTCTAGTGATCTGAGCTTCATAACTAGGGATGTTGCCGAATAAGTGGTTTACTGATGGGAAAATAATAGAAATTTTTGTTTGATCGTAGAGAGATAGATTGTTTGCTGAGCTGAGAAATAGAAGAAAAATTGCCAGTAAAATGTTTTCCGGGGAAATCAGCATTTTTAAATGCCTCTTCAACTCCATTTAAATCATCATTTTAGTTCGTTGAATGCCGATATTGAATTAGTCTCTCCTCTATTACCATCTCATAAATCACAGCATTCAGTTACTTCGGAGGCATAGTCTTCTTTCTTAACCCCCCAGACAATGAGTGAAAACTTATCTGAATTTTTAAATCCTTTTAAATTACAGTACCATAAACAATTAAGAATGAGGAAGACAGCATTACATTTCTCTAGAAACTGCCCACGAATTCTCATGCTTGGTTTGTAACGGTTTATTGGCGGTTACCTTAAATTTACCTCTCGGGTTACTATCTCTTGTAATGCGAGGGAAGAAAGACATTAAAAACAGTTTGGCAGTCTATTTGTCAAATTTTGTTCTGTGATCAAATTCTCAGTAATGTATAGGAGTGCCTACAATATATATGACCCCCTCGGTAAACAGATCGTCTTCAAAATCGCCTGAAAAATTCAGTCAAAGTATTTTGACCAAACCACAGGCGATTCTAATCCAAGTTCTTCTTATGAGCTGGTAGTAGTAATTCTATTATGATAACGACCTTTGGGAAATCAGCCGATTCCATATACAGGCCATCCTCATACGGATCCCATACTGTTAAGTCATGTGATTAATGCGAGGGTGTTTATTTTACTTGATCGGATACTTTTGTTTCGATGCCGAATGAGGAAATATAATCCTTTCCACCTCAACGCCGAGTTTCCATCGGCTTGAGTTAACTGTTCGAGAGGCAAAACGGTCAGTATCCGTGATCGCACGGTATTTTATTGGCGGTAGACCCGGGTACAAGCTGTTTGATTTCCATGGATACACATTCCTCCGTAATGGTTTTCCGATAAGCCGCTGTGGCGCGTAACACGCGGTCCTCTGTGGACTGTACATTTCCGATACTCATTCGAGTGTAATCCTTTGCGAGGTAAGTCACGCATAATGGAGAGCATCAGATAGTGATAATGTCTTTCGCACTTATGCTTTGACACGGGTTATAAAAATATTTAACTCCATTTCTCTTGTATGGGGTATTTGTGTGGTAGTAAAGCAATTGTTTGTAGATACGGTAGGTACTAAGATGACCTAGGTTGTTTCACATTATTGAAACCAAACTTAGCAAAATCAGCGTCCATTTCCGAGGCGTAATTCGAATCAGATCAGCACATTACCGACCTTGTTACCACGGCTGGCAAAAGAGTTAATATTTTTTTAGCTGTAATATTTGATAAAATTTTTAGCTCTTGTCTATAAATATTTCTTCATTAAGGAAATGGGAGAGGGAAGTTAAAGTTGAGTTTCTGTCATTGAAAGAAAAAATTGCGTTTCTGTCTTTTTTATGGTAAACTCGAGGCCCATGGGTTGAATTTAAGGGAGTTGAATGGTGCAAATATTCGGGATTCACTCGACCTAACCATCGACCTAATAGAAGCACACAGCTCACGATTCGCTGATTACAGTCACTGAGCCATGTGCGTCGGAACTCCTCATGTTCAGTCTCTGGTTTGCTTCACAGATCCAGGATACAGTAACCGGAAATTTCATGACACAAGCAACCCCGAACCTTTGATTAACAAATTCCCAATACATGTTGCTAATTGAAAATTCTTATGAGTTTCCGGTAAAGTCTTTTTGTAGCTTTTCTATCGTTATATCCCTAACTGTACCCCTCGTTATAATATTAAGAAGATATAATTAGAAAGTTGCAGTTCGTGAATCATCCGCTCTGGGTTAAAAAATTACATATATAAATTTTATATTTCAATAAATGCATCACTTTTATTCTAATTCAAGGACTTAGTTAAATGGTAGGTACGTAAATTTTGGCTAAGTCTTGCTCACCGGATGATACTATGATAATAACATGTAATCTTGCCGTCTTTACGTCAATTTGATTTGCAGGCTGACTTTTCTCTTTGCCTACTTTCCTCGTAAAATTTTGAAGTATTTTGCCCAAGGCAGACTTAATTTTCTATGGTCAAATGGAAAGTTCCCCCCCCCCCCTCCCCCCCCCCCCTAATGCTAAAAGCTTAACTTCTGTTTTTGGTTTGACGAATGATTTATGTCGTAATCCTATATCCTTCAGTGTGTGTCACGGGGCAGTTCATACGCCTATTAACATATTTCTCCATCTTCCGTTCGTGCCACCTGAAAAAAATGACCCTCGCCTAAATTTCTTTAAATGGATTTATTTCCTTTCTTCAAAATAATCTCTGTGCCCATTATGTGTCAATACCCTCAGTGGTTGCTACCTTCGAAACTGGAGGTCGAGGATTCGATTCCTGTCAGGTCAGATTTTCCTCCGCATAAACTTGGGGCTTTCCGTCCTTGTCCGTTGTAGCTTAATTGCTTAATATCTCAAGACTGTTTTTATTTGAGTTTAGCATTTAGCGTCATGTTTGTGAAGGATTGCGTGCTCATATAACATCGGAATCTACGCGATTATGATGTGAGAGAGAATCTGTGACGAAATATGAAAATTCAAGCTTATGGGGCAATCACTTTGGACCAAGATGTAAAATAGTGTTTAATTAATCATCAGCCATTTCTCTTTCTTTCAATTTGTATATCATTTGAGCATTCTTTCTTTCCGTCTTATGTGGCCGTGACCTTGACGGATTGACGATAAAAGTTTTACCACCCAACGACGCTCTTCAAAATTCAGGGAACCGCGAGTCATGCGGGTGATGAAAACTTAACGTAGGTGCCCGCTATTGTGCGAGGATTTCAGTTAGAAAGAGTCATCAGTCACGGATATAAAATAATTTTTTCCCGCAGGATTCTCTCACGGGTCACTGTTCGGATTGGAAGATGAGTAATCGGCGCGACATCATATTGAACACAATTTGAAAGTTCCCGGAAGACGCATATCTTTTGACTTAAACGTTTTTGACATCATAGCTAACAAATTATCGTCATCAAGTTCTCCTCTTCCTGCTAAGTGATTCATTCATTAATGTTCTACAAAAAAATGGCTGGTTCATGTACAGCTCCAGCCCTATCTAAACTTCTTTACCCCATAGCCGAACCTTTCATCTAAAACCAGCGAAAATTCCCTTCCGCTATAAAAATGAGGCATCAATTTTACTAGGAAAAAATTGGAAAAGAAGTGCTGTAAAAATAAACCTGGCAAGTCTTAATTCTTATGCGGGTAAGATTAGAGTATGGATTAGAATCGCCAATTTTATCACCTAAATTGCTAGTTAGCAACTGATTATTAACTCTCTACTTGATTGGAGCCGAATTTTTTTTTTTCTAACCCAATAATCTTCCAAAATAAACTCACCCTGTGTGAGTTTCCGCGTTCCAAATCTTGTGGTTAACCTCAAATGACGCAGCGAACTTCAACTCTCCCATCGCCTTAACCTTGAATGTGTTTCGCTATGAGTTTCGCGATTATGCATGGTCAGCTTCACCTTCACTTAGCAATCCGTACTTCGCTCATTAACTGTGAGAACGAGTATGAAATGAAGGAGAAAACATTGTGGGAGCAAATAATCCGTTAACCAGTAAAATTTCAGGACCAGTTAAATTGTGAATTAGCGCAAAGCATTAGTTTTGCGGGAAGCTAGATATTCCATAAATCTGGTGTTGCGAGCTCACTTATATGTGCCCTCATATTATTTATAGTGCCAAATGGATCACGTATGGAGACCGCAGAGTCTATCGATTTATTCTTTAAATCTTTAAATTCAAGCTATCTCTAACTATTTTGTCTCGGGATTGCTTCCGTCATGTTTATCCAAGAGCCGGAGAAGAAGGAAGTGGGGAGAGTCATTGGAAGTTCTTTGTATTTGAATGGGCTAATGCTAAGTTGTCCATCGTTAAAGTCCCTCAAATTCTTCCAGTGAGCTTGCGGAATGACGACGCTCCCAGAGAAGTTAATCCAAGGTCGGTGACTCACGTTTAGCCTCCAGTGTCGTCTTTAAGAAATTCTCACCGAAACGGTCACATCCACCACTCCCTATGCCTCCCACGGACCGCATATAACTTGCTATTAGGAATTCATGCCGTGGACTGAAGCGTCTTAGAGACTCGTAGTTTCTTATCTGTATGTACTTTCTTATTTGTAGCTTTTGACTGGGCTAATGGAAGACCGCAGTGTCTGCGTTATGTCAATATCAGTGATTTGGTTCTTTCAACCAACGTGAATTTGTCATTTTAATGATAAATATTTAATTCCCAGTTTTACTTGTAATTGATGTGAGTAGTTGCGTTGAAAAATAACATTTCATATGTTACTTTCGTGTAATTTACTGTAATATAATGTGAGTAATTCTTAGTTGTCATTTAGTATGCAAAAACTTTGATGTGCATCACGATGGAATGTAGACTTTGTTGGCTTTTAACGGGTTTTATACCCAAAACCTTTAAATACGCTTGTTCAATTCTTTGGGGTTTTGCGAAGTAAACATTTTACTCTTGCATGGTGGCGCGAAAATGCGACACTATGGCCAATCATTGGATAGCCAAGTAAATTATGTCATCATATAGTAAAGAGGTATGAATGTATTTTAATTTTGGTGGGCATAAGACAGAACAGGTTGAGTATCTCACTTATTTTTGTAGTACCTACCTGAGATGAAAATTGGCTCAGTAGTCGGAATATGAGCCAAGTAATTGCCCTGGCAAATGAAACGAATATGAGGTAATTAATAAGATAGTCTCCCAGGGAGTAGGGATGTGAAGGGTATTAGGGAAAACTCTCGATTTTGGGAGTGGCGTTTTATGGCTCGGAAACCTGGCTCTTAAGAAACGATATGCCTTAAAGTTGTGGGTGTGGAGAAAATTGTGTCAGGACTGCCGTTTGCTATATTATTCAGTCTGTAAAGAGGGATTTATCCTCGTCGTCTGTACTGTTTCTGTTGCGTTATCCTTTCTATTCGTACTGTTCTTCTGTTCTTCTCTTCTGTTGTTTGCGTGATTGTTGTTCATTCGAGAGAATTTTCATTACTTACATCTTAGCCCTTTCTCTTTACGTCGCCTCGCATTAGTATTTACAGTATCGTTTGTATTTTGCAAGTTTCTCTCCTTGAAATAGGAACGACATAAACTTCGAGGAATTACTTCTCTGAGGAACTAACTATATTTTTCCGCATCTCACGGTAGTAGCTGCAGTTATTTTGGAGAGAGGCGACCGACAACTGAGGCGATTTGCATTTGTATTAGAATCACAAATCATCTGTCTTTCCCGTAATCATCTTCCCAAATTATCTTTTCGCTGAATATTTTTTTATCTTCTCTGCCCATTTCCTTTGCCAACTCGAGGAAAGAAAAGGCTCCCTTCTTTTGTCTTCAGTAGCGCCTTTGTCTCGATGGCTTTTACATTTTTTCATTCCACGATCTTCGCGTCGTATTTTTTTTCTTTCGTTCGCGTGGTTGTGGTCTTTACTTAGTGTCCTTCGCTTCTCCCTCCGCTCTTCGGGGATGAAAGCCAAAGGAGTCGAGATTCTTCGAAGGTTAAGGCCATTCATTGTGTGCTAAAGGAGAGTCCTACCCGTGTGTATTTTTTTATTTTCCTTGGAAATGAGGAAGACCACGCCCAGTTTGCTAATGCCAGTTCGGTGATCCAGGCTGTCCGAAAGTGAAGGGAAGTCCGGAGTGCATTGTTGTTTCCTTAAAACGGTTGAAACGTTTTGAGGAGTTGGGATGTACTACTTGATGAATGATCATTGCAACCACACTGTCTCCAACGGCTAAGGATGGTCGTCAGTACGTGAATGGTTTCCCCTCCTAAAGATTCTAGATTATCAGGAAAAACCATTTTGTTATTTACCGACAAACATCGCTGAAAATATTTCGTGACAGAATTGCCGAAAGGGTGTTTGAGCATAAATAAAATTAATCAATTCATGTTCCTCTGCTATTCAGAGGAGATTTAAAGTTAATCAGCTCAACTACTTGGTTGATTGTCAGGCATGAAAATCAAGTACAGCTGCTTTTTTAAACTATTTATTTGATTCCGTGCCAATTTTGTCATTATGCTACTTGAAAGCAAATAATTTTGATTTGTTGTAGAAATATTTATGATTTATATTGCCTGGTATTACCATGGCAATTGAGCTGCCGTAATGAATGGCTTAGAGGCCATCCCAATATGTTTTATGCAACTCTTGATTTTCGACTTTTCACCCTTCCCCTCCCCTTCTCCTCCATAACGCTCCTTATCATTCTCTATGATAGATAAGATAGTCTTCCTGAGTTACAGAATTCTAACAAAGAAACACTTTCTTTTTTGTGAATGATAAAGCAAATATTTAAAATACCTTATTTATATTTAGTACTCGTATATTCACTAATTTATGCGTATTGTCATCATTTTTGTTACAAGAAAGGAATTAATGATGTATCTATATCCCATCGTAGCGGAAGGATTGACCCGCTCCTCCCAGTTGATAGTGCATCGTAACAGTTGTCCCGATCCACACCTCGTATAGGGTTTGTAATTTATGGGCGTCCCTTGAATGACAAAAGTTCAGTACTCGAGGATTGTAAGTGGAACAAATGCTTCAATATCATTTTACGTTTTGACTTTTGTCCTACGCGTAAATTAGTTTCTTCCCTTAATGGGATTCGTATTCTCTAAAATTATTTCCATGTGTTAAAGTACCTAATATACGCCGGCTGCAATGATCGGTTCGGTGACACGTTGATCTTGCAACCCAAAGCCCGCACGTTCGATTCCGGCTAGTGCATAGATGCTGTGTGATTTTTCTAGGCTTTAGCTTAGGTGCATCTACTTGCTTAAGATCTGTATTCTGCATTAATACTGTTTGTGCTCTTGAAAGTTGTTTCATATTTTTCGTTTATTTTTTCTTTCGTTTATGTGTATACGTTTGTATGTGATCATTGTCATTATTATGTCAATTACGAAACAGTCAATCCAAGCGGTGTATTTGGAAAACCCGTGGAAAGATCGTTGCGGACGTGATGAGTTTTGATAATGTTGCATAGAAAGAAACCTGGCATTGAAAAATTCTTAGTGGCATAAGTAGTTCCCGTTTTTGCCTCTTTGTTTAACTGGAGAAAGGAATTTACTTAAAGGGTTAGAGGCGATCCAATTTTTCCCGGAAGGTGGAAACATTTAAAAAATGCCTTTATCCGCTTCGTATTTCTACATTTTATTAGGTTGCTATTCTTTTAACCGTGAGATATACGATTAAACCTGTAAAAATGATCATATTCGGCGCGTAAACAATATAAATTCCTTAGCTTAATGTGCTGAGTTTTCTTCTCACCCATTTATGTCATATTGCTTTTAATTTTTAAGTCTTCCAGAGAATGATAATTCCTTCTATTGTTCGGACACCAACAAGGGAGTGCTAACAACCAGAAAAATGTTAAAAGCTCTCCACCTTACCTTTGCGTGATCCATGGATAAAAGCTTTCATGTCCTATTAAATCGAGGTCGTGGCATTCGTGATGACTGAATGTATTTCTTTGTTTTCCTTGAGACCATTTATTCTTGCCATTCAATCGCAATCACTTCATATTTATGGAAAAATGGAAATAGTATTTCCTTTGTCATTACTATCGGTAGTGTTATTTTTCCATAGAATGATTTAAAATGTATGAACCTCCCGTGGGCAACATGTACCCTCAGAATTTTTATGAGGTCAAATCTCTTGCACGTGATACCAAGGTTTTTTTTATAATAAGAGCCAAAATGTATTGATTGTTCTACGCTCTAAATTCTACTATATCATCAGCCTATCGCTAATAGGTATTATTTTTTTCATCTTTTCAGGAAAGAGTTCAAGCCAAAGATCCGCCATCTTACTACCTGAACAAATTGAGAACTTATCTGGACCCTAAAGCTTCGAGAAGCTCTCGGGTAAGTAAAATGGTTTTTTAATCAACATTCGATTGAGTTGGATGTAAAGGTCATCAGATTAATCATGGATGAGTAAAAATTTAGGGAAGATTTTTTGTTCCTTCGAGTAAGGTATTTGTAAATGTGCGTAACTAAGTATTCCTCCTAGGCAAAAGCCTACGTAGGAGGAATACTTTATCTTCCAGCAATGGCCAAATCGCATATCATGTTTTTTGGATTGTTATTTTTAGTTCCGTTCCAGATCGAATTAATGAATGCTACAAATTTACTCAACTTAATTTCTCTAACTATTAAAGTGAACGAGTTATTGCTGTGGTTTCATTACCGCGAAATTTGTCTTGATTTGTTTTGGGTGAAGTTTTCGTAATTTGGTACAGAAAACTGCATTAATGGGTATGAATCAGAATCTTAATGGCATTCCTTTTCTCGTCCATGTCCGGAGTTTGATGTTCAAGGAATGATAATTTTTCCGAAAATAAAATATTGCCTTATGATTAAAACAGATTTAAAACGTTCATTCTTATTGGAAAATGTAAAGTACGTAAAGTCGGAGCCTGGCATTCCTTTTCTCGTTCATGTCCGGAGTTTGATGTTCAAGGAATGATAATTTTTCCGAAAATAAAATATTGCCTTATGATTAAAACAGATTTAAAACGTTCATTCTTATTGGAAAATGTAAAGTACGTAAAGTCGGAGCCTGGCATTCCTTTTCTCGTTCATGTCCGGAGTTTGATGTTCAAGGAATGATAATTTTTCCGAAAATAAAATATTGCCTTATGATTAAAACAGATTTAAAACGTTCATTCTTATTGGAAAATGTAAAGTACGTAAAGTCGGAGCCTGGCATTCCTTTTCTCGTTCATGTCCGGAGTTTGATGTTCAAGGAATGATAATTTTTCCGAAAATAAAATATTGCCTTATGATTAAAACAGATTTAAAACGTTCATTCTTATTGGAAAATGTAAAGTACGTAAAGTCGGAGCCTGGACTATCAGGTGAAATAATAGCATTTAATGATATCAGGTTTGTGAAAATTCAAGATCTCTAAATAATGTCATAAATCGGATCTTTCAGGGTGGTAAATAAGCTCTCTGGTGCGTCATAATTGGTGTGTTTAACCTAAATACTGCAGTCTTGTGCTCAAACCTTGGAGATATTTTCAAATGATGTGGCTTCTCATTCATTCCGGATGGGTGTTGTTTGTCTTGTACATACAAACCAATGGTGTGACCGAATGTAATTCGAATGGAAAAATACAAAATGAGTTTGGCAATTCTTTGTGAGCATACCATTTGATTTTTATCGCTTTGGTTGATTGCCGCTTATCTCATTTCAAATGTTCCTCAATTGATGAAATTCCCGGACCCCTTAAAGAAAATTTTGAAGTTTTACATAGATTCTTCGGAATCTGTGTAAAAGTTTCAAAATATTCAAAGATATTCTTTCAAAAAAAGACAAACATTTCACTTGTAAAAAGTGTTCCTGGGCTTATGAAACTAAAATATCTCTTTGGTAGCAAATTTAGCAAGCCATAGACGCCATAGACTTAGAAGAACGTTATGGGCTCTCAAGTTTGCATTTTGATTCCGTATTGTTTGCTGTCTTACTTTTAAGTGGAGATTAATCCGCCCGAGATAATAAAATATGAGAATCGAGCTCCCGCTTTCTTTTTAAGATGTTCAATTGTCCCGCGCACGTTTTGCGACAGTAGCAAAAAATAGGTCATACAACCCGTCAGTTTTGATTAGCCTTTGCAGTTGCTGTAGCTGTTAAATTTACCACTGAAATGACGTCCATAATTTTCTCCCTACTCTCAATCCATCCGACATAGGTTTCCTCGGATTAAGTAGTCATAATTATCTCATCCCAACTTCCACTTATCATTAGCTCAGAAACTTTTAGCCGTGTTTAAAGTCCTAAATAATTGTATTAGTTTCAAAAACCCTGCTGCTTCAATGCACAAATATATGCGAATTTATAAAAATTATTTTCCTTTAGGAGTCACATTTTACTGATGTCCTCGATAAAATATTGCTACGGGAAATTCTCCGATCCAGTGTCCGAGGGTTCTTCCTCGAGTTAGTCTTTTGAATGAGAACAGCTCGTAGTTCCGCTGTCTATCTATAGAGCATGTTTCTTTTACCAATGCAACGTCGGCTACTTCGTGGAATCCGTAAATATTTTTCCTTGCATCCTCTTTTTTTTCTTTCGAATTTTTCAAAATATCCTCATCGCGTTGCTCCGCGAGATGCTTATGATTTCTCGCGATGCTCGGCGATGGATGAGCGCGGCTTCCTCAAAACGTCGTTGTGTGAAGCATCTTTCAAATCCACTCAAAGTGAAATCCATCCATTTCGAATTATTGGAATGTCAGTTTACCAGGTTATATTTTACCTAAAATCAACCGAAATGATTGATGCAATTACTAGGATTGAAATCCGTTCATTTTTAACGCATTCGGGTTCAAATACACTCAAAGAGGATGTAGTGTTCTTTACGGAAAAAATTACTTTGGTCGACGAGTGGATTTCATTTCATACAAATACTATGTTAAACAGTATCCATGGTTCAAATTAATTGGTCGGCATTTTTGAAACGAAGAGTGTTTTTCTTAAAAAGAATGCTGTTTTATGGTGCGTCTTCATTGGTGATTTGCATCGTGGAGATCGATTTAGAAAGGAATTGATTTTAATCAATACTTTGGCCTTAATAATTGTCGTTGTTAATGCCGATTCCGCAATTCAAAGGCGTGTTCTCTTTGTGGTAATGAATTCAGTCAAGAAGCCTCATATTAAGGTTGATGGTGACTCTATGGCTGAGTTTACGTTTGGCGTTGTGAAGTTTTATCTCTCTTCGGAATGGAAAACCAGCATGTGCGTGGCCACAATTATGCGAATAAGAAATGAGGGCAAAACCGCAAACTTAATTCCTCCTTCGGCATAAATCCTTTCCTGACTCTTCAGGGAGAGCAGCTTTTTATCCATGGATGGTTAAGTCCCGAGTCCTACCCTTACTACTTACTTCCAATAGTCTATCGTTTCGAAAAATGGTAAAATATTATCGGAACAATTCATTGACATGCTATGTTATCAAGAGAAGAAATTGCTAAGTTACAAAGAAAAGAAATTCAATGGCTTAGAGTCATAAGTAGGCACGAAGTGAATAGTTTTTTATGCATGGTGAGATGTTTTTAATGATTCACTGCCACGTTTTTGATGTAAGAGGGTGGAGATTGATGGATCTTGATGTGTATGTATGGAGGAAGGGAAACACCCGGAATAAGGGAGAATTATTGGAAGAAGAACGATATGTAGATAGGATGGAGGGAAGGGAAAATTTGAAAAAAAAATCTTGAGTTAATGGTGGGGATATTTATGGGTTGTGGGACTGTTAAATTTTAAATTTTGATGGGAATGTTTGTAAACGAGGAGACTCGAGAGTGGAACCTACGCAATATGAATAACATAGATGATTATAGGGATAATGAGCTAAAAACGGAATCAGTTGCATATAAAAACTTCTATGCGTAGTTGCTATAGAAACAGCAATGATAATGTTAATAATGTTAATGAACAGCAATGATTTTAGTTACCTTCCTAAGATGGGAGATTCCTTTAAGATTAGTTTCTTCGTTTCGACCGTTGTTCTTGCTTCAGAGAGGAAGAAATGGAATCACTTGTTGAGGAATTAAAGTTGATATTAGGCATTTAAATAGTTATCAATTTCTGTCAATGTTCAGTTTTTAATAGATGGAATCGTAGTAATAAGCGAACGTAGCTGTTATTTAGCGTGAAGTAAGTTCATAGGTATGTAGAAATTCTTCCGCTGGTGTTTGCACGAAACTTTTAAAAATTAATTTGGCGCTGAGGATATGAGAGTGAAATAGCTGGCAGCTGGAGTCATGAATCTCGTGCCCTTGGATTGTTCAGTGGAGTGCTAACGTCCGAGCGTGGGAAGTGGTTGCGAATGCCAAGAATGTTTTTGCGTTCTTGCCGCGATCATTGAGAAGGCGTCCATTGACGCGGAATCTAAATCCTCCCTTCGGATTCGGCGAGGAATCCGGCTACCTCATAAGCCAAATCTCCCCCTCTTGGGCCCCCTGCTTTTGTTTATCTTCCCATACCCCCACATTCGCGCCCCTGAGAGAGAGAGGGGGAGGTGGTTGTTGTCATCTTTTATTTTTCCCGTCGCTCGTGGTGTCGGTGTGGGCGGAGCAGTTTCCTCTCTCATCCGAGAGAGGGCAATAGGAAGGGAGGGTCATTGCTGTGTTCCAGTGTCACTCTCCAATGGGTTGTTCACGATCCCTCCGGGTGGAGGAGGTGGGATGGGAACGCGGGGTGGACGTGGGTTGTGAGGTAGGAAGCTCCGTCGGGAAATTAAACCGTTTTGAATGGCTATTGTTCGGGATCGTGGTCATGAATGAGAAAGACCATAGAGACTTCAAGGCTTGCTAAACGTTCGGAGTCTCCGTCCCCAATCAGCCAAATACGGTGAGGGACGTCCTGAATCTTTATTGATTCTCTTTTACTGGAACAGGATGTGAAAGTAATGGCTAAAGCTACTTTCATTACTCTTTTAAGAAGGATCTTATCGATATCCAACTTTTATAAGCTTAACGAATCATCCATCGATGCATCGTTAGTATCTCGCAGTTTTGCATAAAGTGGCTATGATCAAGTTCATGTCTCTGTTTTGTTGGCGCAGGTATTTTCGATGGTGCAAATGGGTGTTAGGTATTTCCATTCTTCCCCACTTGACTCTCTTTTTTTCCTGCCTCCCTGCATCGTCAATGTTTACCCACCTTCAATAATTCCATGCAGAAAAATACTGCGGTATTTCAGACAATCTTAGTTTAATTGCAAATTAAGTTATTACCATTTCTATTTTTCCACTTAATACTATGGCTCTATGGTATCAGCCTTCATTTGGTGGAAGGGATTCAGTATTAATGATTAAACACTTTATTGATATCACAACGGCTTTGAGTAATAATTTTACACGATAGTTATTCATTCATTTCTCTGTTGTGAGAATGATATTCACCCTAACATTGAGACAGCATTTATTATGCTTGAAACTATACTGTTCAATTTATGTGCAAAGATAAATTAAGATTATTTGATCCAATGAAGTAGGTAATTGGAAAAAGTTCTGAGACTGGTATATCTGCTTTCGGGTTATCACGGGCTGTACTTCGCGTGTTCCGTCCTACCGTTTACTGCATTTGAAGTGTTCTAGACAAGACTTTCACGCTTGGATCGGCACATCAGTTTGCGGTTATCGATATGCAATAACTAAGTTAGACCTGCCAACTCATCAAAGATATTGCCATTGCCCTAAACATCTCACCTATCTGGTCCCCGTTTCATATTGTATTTTCTCAGATCGTATGGAGGAACAACAGTTCCTGGGGAAATATTTAGATTAATCGCTGCAGCATATTGTAATACGATATCAGGTTTACTCACCAACTTAAAAAACATACACCAAAAAACGTTTTTGTGGCGATTGTAAACGTATTTTAGTTGATGAATAAATTCGTTAGTACAGTTGAGCATCTTTAATCCGACACAGTCGGGACCGAAGTGATGCCGGATTAGGGATTTTGCCGGACTATGGGTCATGCATGGCAACTAGTCTATTTCTTACGTCTGGGATGTTTTCATTGAAAGGAGTCAATTATTTATAACAAAATATACTCGTTTGCCATTTACTGAACATTATTGTAAAAAGAGTTACTCAGAATAATCAGAAAGAAATGGTTTCTTAATACACAAAGTTCTTATTTAAAATTATCGAAGTTGCGGAGTGAGTGAAAATAACGGAATCTAAGCATTGTGCATATTGCTGTACATGTAAAAGTTTCATATTGTTATTGGAAAAGGGTATAAAAATTGGTATTTCTCTCGCTGCACTTTGCGTAACATAATTTCCTACCGCGCTCGATTTGTTATCAGCTGATTCAGCGCGATGCCAACGCGTGAGTGTCGTGGCCGCCCATCACTACGTCGCCGCGGGCGACCGGACTGGATTATTCTTTAAAGACCATCATCAAGAGTAGTCTTCCTTCAACAATTTCAGGCTGATCATCGTCATCCCCACTCGGATTTATTGTTATTAATTACCATTTCAATTATTTCATCATCTATGATATGTTGTGTGGTGAGAATATCGTTGCCGCTAACTATCCTTTCGTCTAAATTTACCAATTCGATTTCCTTTAATTCAGGGTTATGGATAATGTGATACATGGATGATATCTTATTTTTATCCTCAGAAACATGAAATTTTTTTAAATCCCTACTTATTTCGTCTATATCAAACCTTAAAGCAGTCCACAATTTAAACCACGCGTGTTTTTAGAACGGACGGTGAAATGCTATTGCCTGCACGTGAAATTTCCCGAATCACGTCTTTTGGATTGATCACGTCTATTTCTAAAAGAGTTTATCCTGCTCCATTAGCATTTGGCCAGAAATACTAACCAAGGCCTTTACTCCGACGCAATATTGCGTATTCGATATCGAAACCAGGCTATCTAAAACAGCACTTAAATCTTCTTTCGTAGTTTTCTCTCTGTTATCTACTTCTGATCGTGTCACTTTAACAGTAAAATTTTGATGATTTTTCTCTTTCCGCTTCTTAATGTGCTATATTGTTGAAGATCCCACGTAGTATGTTTCAGTCAAACGCTTTACTGATGCAACGGCGTCAAGCTTTTTCACAACTTGCACTTTTTCTGCGATGGTTAACGTTTTGTGCTCTTGCCACAACTGTATGGATGAGACATGTTTTGCGTGAAATATTAGAATAAAACCAATAATTTTATCAAATTACGTCTAGTGGTCAATCAAAAATGCGCGCGCCATTGAAAGTGGCCGATCTGTAAATTAGTCGTATTCCGTCTCGGCGATGTCGTCAAATTTATGTTTACTTCAAGTTCCAGAATAATTCCAGTGTAAGCGAAGTACCAGAAATTAATATGTTTAAATTATTCTGATTCTCGAAATAGGAAAATTAACGTTAAGAATGGTATCTCGGTATTAATATAAGAATAATATCTCGGCAGGTTATGAAGCAATGTTCCGGTTAAAAACGTTTCGGCATTTTCCATTAAGTACCAGATAGTCATGGCAACATTGCCGGATTATAGGTGCTCAACTGTAATAGAATACCAACAAGCATATGCAGATAAAATTTATTTGTACACGGAGGAAGATGTTCATTATCGTATATATGTGTACTATATTTTATATATAACGTTTACATATTGGGGTGTTTAATTTTAAAACATGTTGAAATATATTCTGTACTAAAAAATTAGAACCTTTCGAGAACGTAATATAAACATTTGAAGAAACAGTGGAACCAAAGGCGCCTCTTGCAACTTGTTAGTGTAACGGGAAATAAACATGTCGGTGTAAATGTCATGCGTCCCATCGGAGTTGATCTGGTGCAAGACTTTCAAGTGAAGGGATTACAGGCGTTTGAAATTGCGTTTCTGGCTCTTAAATCATTTTCTGCCGCTCGAAGGAATGAATTTCGTCGCCCTCCTAATGAGAAACTCCTCGGAAAACCCGCTTCTTTGCGTTTATTTTGACAGGTTACCGCGGTGCAATTTCCGCTACTTAATGGCATGAAAACTAGACATAAACGTCCTGGGAAGGATTGTTGCGTGTTAAGCGTCCGACCGGCTTTCAACTTCTTCGTACGAAGTTTTCCCTCTCCTGTCTTTGTTTGTGTTTACCATTCACAGCGATATGAAATTGGTGCAAGGTATGTTGCATAACGATAATTTAATTTAGAATGACTTGTGTTTGTTGGATGTTTAGTCTGCTTTGTTGGTTGAATTCATTTGAACGAACTAACTAGGTGCGGGTGCTAATTGTAGAAATTTCTTGACGTTGCTTTCTCTTGGAATGAAAAGGTTTATGCTACGCTTACCATCATATACCTCATCCCAAAAGTGTACATTAAAAGAGGCGAATAGCTGCTGGATAGGTAGCATTTTTTTTAAATATGTGATAAAATGTGACGGGTCTATTTCCCATCATTCAAAGCGTTGAGTTGGGTGTTGATTAGCAAAGATATTACGAGTGAGAAATGCGGTTTTAATTTGATAATATATTTGAGTACGTCACTCTGTCCTCGTCCCAAACCCCTGTAAGTTTAACTTCTTTTGTTTGTCCATGTGTTATTTTAAAATGACTTACTTAGTCTTACTCTGGGGCTGTCATTGAATCGCCAAGCGTTTGGGAAAAGAAAAGAGAGGAATGTTCCATTTCGTTTGGGGCAACTTTACGTAAGGCATATCATAACGTTTTTTTACCACTTCCTTCATTTTTTACCACTTTTTACCAATAGCATAATGGGGTTTGCTTAAATTACAAATCGGATTGATTTGTAATTTAAGCAAAACAAGGAAAAAATTGTATCCAATTCTGAGTATTTTTTCGTTTTTGAAAAGTCATGTTCTACATATCTGTGATCCTATACATATCTGTGATACTATACATATCTGTGATACTATACATATCTGTGTAACTCTACGCTGTGTAACACTAACTCATGATACGTGCTTTAGTACGTGGGGAGAGAGGTCGTCATATTACATAAGTATTCTTTGGGGGTGAGGAGATGAAAAAGGCAACAGTGGCCTTGGATTATGGAAAGAATGAATTTAGATAAAATTGCATCTGGTCGTGCCTTAGTCTGCGAACTTCCGTAACGACTTAAAGTTGGGGGTGCCAAGTCACCAGTCGATAAAAAGGCTAGGACAAAAAAAGCTAGTATAAGAAAAAAACCATAAAGAAGAGGAATCATTTCGAAAATATTTTAAGGTTTTATGTAATTTGGTCATGATGCATGGGGAAAATGAATTTTTTTAATCTTTAAAAAGTTGATTTATTTAATGTTGTCACTACTGTCCGCCCTTTTATGTAGTGTGGGGTTTGAAATCTCTTTCGTCCGATTTGAATTTACTAAGTAACTTAAATCTGGCGTGCAGCTAGCGCCCTTCTAACAGCCAAATTACAGTTTGTGTAAGGTATCTGGCAATTAGGTACTATTCGTTATACGTATCCATTATGTTGCGCTGTGGTCGGGTATCAGAAAGTGGAATTAGATAAAGTGTATTGTTAAGATATTATGACGTTCTGTCATGGCCTTTGAACTGCGCGGGTGAACGAGCGTCTCACGAATCTCAGTTGTGTGATCTACGCGTTAGCGATAGAAGATTTTTCCCTCCTTCGTACCGAGAGAGGAGCGGAGGAGTGAGCATTCCCTGTGTTTGCTGGCCGATTGCCGTAATTGAATTAGTGCGTAATCTGTCCGGTGGCAGCACCAGTCACGCAGCGCTCCACTTGGCGAAAGACGCGAAAGACAAGTCGCCTAGGGAGATGGCGATGAGTAATCAGCGAAGTTGAGGGGAGATCACGCTGAAGAAAGGAGGAGGGTACATCGGCTTCTCTTCCAACCCCTGTCCCCATTTCTCCACCCTCTTGACCTCAGATCCCCTACCCTTCCAGCCACGTTCATCGTTCCCAATACTTGCTTATTTTGCGTAATGTTTACCTGTAAGGTAATGGTTTACCTACAGGTAAACCATTCGCAAAATAAGCATCATATTAATGTCGTAATACTTTGTGATTAAGAAGTGGAAATTATTCAGATCTAGATAACCAAATTTTAATCTTAGTCCTAACTCATGAAATCGAATCTGAAAAAAATTGCGCATTGAAAGGCCAATTGGAAATTGTGGAAATGGAACTTGTAACTAAATAACAATTGGCAAACCGTGAGAATAAAAAATTATCTATGCCCTTCTTGCCGTAATCACAATCAAAACCATTTAATGATGTAGGATACATTAACTTCGTATAGGGTGTAAGAAAGTTTCGAAGCATAAAGTTTTTCGGTGAAAATAAAAAGTGTTTTCCCTAACATGATCCTCTTGCCTGCCTATTTAGCCAAGAGAGCCAAAAGTGGGTGTAGTTCATGTATAGTTGTACAGCATTAAGAACAGTTGCCGTAATTGATAATTGCACTCATGTTTTTCTCTCTTAAGCGTTAACTGTTCGTGCGTTAATGTTAAGGATTGAATATATTATACGAAATATCTAGTAATACCTAGTAATATATTATACGAAAATGAATCTTTTAGACGAAAAAAATCATATATTTGATGTAACGAAAAGTGTAAGTTAAATAATTCTTTTATTCCTTAAATAAATTTTTGTGTGTTTTTCTTCTGAAGTGGAAAAAAATTAATAGTAATTTTTTTGAAAATTTAAATGCATATTTTAATGCTCGCATCTCATTGACACATCACTTATGGTGTTATTTGGAAATAAACAAATCCTTGGATGAGACACTCGATGAGGAATACTTAGAAAATAGGCCGAGCATGGGTTGTGAATGTGGACATTTATTATGTAAGAATCTCTAGAGAATGTATACCAAAGATAGTTATCGACGACCTTGAGAAGGTGTCGAACTGATAGTATTCGTTGGCGCGCACCGGAGGTTGAGTACATATTGAAAGTTCCCTCATTCTATATCAGTGCTAAGCGTCACGTAATTTCAGATAATAGTGCTCCATGTTGGATACAAACTGGCGAGTTTCGGGGCAAGCGTAGAAAATGAAACAGCCTGACCCAGGGAGCCACATGGTCAATTTTCTGAACTATTTTCGCATTCTTTTGACAGGTAAGACTATCGGAAGCGGATGGAAATCCATTCCGAAAATATTGGGGTCTGATACGCAGATAATTAATCTTCCCGGATCGAAGATTGTTCGAACTGTCAATTAGTCTATCCTTGTGGATTCAATCGATCAATACAACTTGAAGGAATACACCGCGGTAGCAAAGTCGATAACGCGACGGCCTGCCAACCCAAGGGTCGCGGATTTGAATCTCGCCTCATGGATGTTGTGTTATTATTAAGATTAATACCTTGGGTTAGCCAGTGCGATGTAACCTTAGCCTTTCGAGCTCTGAAAAACGCAATTCTCGCTACCAATTCTATCGAAATCGAAGTGTTGCTTAAAATTGGAAGTAACCGGTGGTGTTAATTAAGTGGTTTATAATTAAGTCGTGTCTTCGGATGTCGACTACGACTTTTCAGAGAGGAAGACGGCGTGACCATATGTTACCATCGTTTACGGATGGTGGAGCGTCTAGGCGTACTGATTTGGAATTGTTCATTTCTTGTAAATCATTACTTAAAAGTATAGTTACAGATGTTTCTCGATTCTAAGATGACAAGGTTATTCATACATCCACTGCGTGAATCGTTGCACGTAATTGTTATGCGTGAGAACTTTAATTTTTTTCCGTGCGATTATGAGCCACGCACGCAATATTTCCCAGCATTTTTGTATCACACGTATGGTATGTTGTCGATTGAAGTGGAATGACTTTAGTACTGGCACTCAGGCCACGATTTGAATCCCTACAGTATATCCATAGGAGTACCAAAATTCATTGATGTGTGGAGAGCATTCTGAATTCAGTACTCCATTCCGTCGAATGAGGCGTAATTCTTTGGTGTAGGTATGGCGCATGTAGCTGAGAGCAGACTAGTGCCGCTACCTCCACTCTTCCCTTTAAATTCCACCATCACACCCCTCCTTACGGTATGAAGGAACATCAAAGGTGATATAGATTTAAAAGCACTTGTTTTTTGTGTCCGGATAAAACTTGAAAATTTTCAGTTGTCTAACAATAGGGTTGAAAATAAAAATGAATTTAATGAATTAATATTGGTGACGACATTGGTGTTTTGCTTTTTGTGATGTTCAAGTTGTCTTTTAGCGTAATAAATTTCGCAATGTAGCTTCGATACTCAGAAAAAAAAGAACTCCCCAATGGATATCGGTTTTGATCTATGCAGGGTGGAGCTAATCAAGGAACACTCAAGGTGAGAAATTTGGTCGACGGCTGAAAGAATTTGTGAATCACCTCTCCTCTCCCTTTCCTGCCGAGACTTTTTCATTTTTTTAAGAAATAAGAGATTTTTCAAGTACGAGTTGATCGCTCTATCAGAACTATTTAAGTTTATTGGCATCATTTTGTATTTCATGCTCTAGAGCGATCTCTTTTACAGTTAATATTCGTATGCTATTTATTTATTTGGAACTCTGAGAGACCGTACTCCGAAGAAAAATACAAAAATGTTTTTACTGTATATATTTAGAGATAATTGCTTTTTTAATATGGTACGTTAATAAAAGTGTGAGTGGATAGTAATTTTTTGTGTTGGCATTTAACTACTTTTACTATGATGGTATGTAGATGAACCTGTTTTATTCTAGTTTTGACTGATTTTGTGGTTTCCTTGTTTTTGCAGAAACGGAAGATGGTGGGGGACTCAACGTCGACGCAGGTCCTCAGGGATCTCGAGATATCTCTTCGGACCAACCACATCGAGTGAGTATTTCTCTCTTTCGCTCTCATTGTTGTGTTCCTCGTATGCTATTTTGCTAATGGGAATGTGCGTCCGTGCTGCATCGAAAATGTCAGCGCCTCCATGGCAACTTCTACTCGTGCACTGACGACATATCATTTATTTCATGGAAAAAATTATTTCTTCACGATATAATGAAATAGTCCGCCAGTCAGGACTTGCAGTTGTCTAGCTTTTGTTGCCTGGTATATATTTTTTTCCCTGTCAGAATCCAAAGCAAATCATGAATGTATAATTGCGATTGGATTGCGATTCTGAAATTCCTACGGAATTGGAAAGTGGAAATTATCTAGCCAAGCTGTTAGAAACATGGAATTAGGCGTTGAAACTAGACATAAGGAGGAGCCATTGAATTATAATCCGCCGTAGTAGTTGGCCAAGAATTAATAGTATTTCACTAATTTTTTACCACTGTAAATTCGTAGACATTTAGGTAAAATTCTACCTGTACTTCTCTGCATACTTAATGCTGAGTTTTCTTGCTTTGATTTAATTAATTCTTTATGCATCAATTCGAAATGGTTATTATGAATGTTTATAATATGTGTCGTGGAAAAGGAATATTTATCACGGCCGCCGACCAAGGCTTCAGCGGATCAATTTAAAGGTGTTACTTAATACTATATCAAGTTTTTTTATAATATGTTAGAGTTCCACAAAATTAAACCAAAATCCATTTGTTCAACTATATTTCGTGTTTGTGTGGGCGATATTGAGTTAAAATATTCCCTTCTTTCACCTAACCCCTCGTCAACGGTAATTATTAAAAGTTACACTACAGAAAACGAGGAATGAATTAAATTAATCATTTGAATACAAGAAGTATTTTTAAAAGTATTTCGATACTTGCACTTTTATAAGACAAAAATAGCTTAGCAATGAGACCTACAATTTAAAACTATGCATAGAGAAACGATACTTGACAGTGAAATGGTGTGGACATTGGTCTGTGTAGAAGGCGGGGGCGTTGGCCGGGTCGGTAGCAGGCAAGCTAAGCGATTCAAACTTAGCAATTATGCGAACCATTCGTGTTTGTACCACGTGAATCCTTGGTTACCTATTCGAGATAGTCAAGATGGTTTCGAACAATCCCCTCAGGTCGAGAATCGCGAGTTTGAACTCGCCTCGAACATAGATTTCCCGTTTGCTTCAAAACAGAGCGTAGTCTGTCCGACGTTATGTTAGTTTGGCACTTGGCAGTTGCAGGTACTTTTAACGTATGAGTAATACTGCTTTGTTGTGTGTCAATCAAAAACATATTTGCCATCTAACCATTTTCTGCCCGGCAAAAAAATATTGTGCGTGGAAAGTTGTGAAATGTATATAATGTGGCCAAATCACTATATAGTATTGGTTCAATAAATCCATTTATAATTTCTCCGTTTCTTTGTGTGCCCGCATTCCTGTACACTACCTAAAGTATACGGAAACTCGTTGGAAAATAATTTTCAGTAGGTATTTCATTAATTCGTCTCAACTACTTTTCCCTTACTTGCACTTCTTCAGTACGTGCTCGGGGCGTGAGTGATTAAGCTGCACTGAGATTCAATTTTTTTTTAAGTTAACCATCTCCTTGCTTTTTACAATATCTTTTTCTAATATCTATCATTCGTTGAAATTTCATGAGTTGCTCGTTTTGTTTAGTCGAATCTCAATCATGAACATGGAAGTTAAATTTACAAGAAATATGCGGACTACAGGTAGAATTTTCTTCTTTCTGCTTTTAATTAAGATTGGGAACTCGAACTAATTCTGACGATTCAGGCAATATGGAATGGAAGCGAAACACGATAACACAGAAAGAAAAACACGAGCCAAATCCACAAACATAATAAACTTTACTACGACCTGGGTTTCACTGTATTACAATGTAATACATATGCAGCGAAACCCGGGTCGTAGTAAAGTTTATTATGTTTGTGGATTTGGCTTGTGTTTTTCTTTCTGTGTTATTGGGAATTCGGTTGTCATGGACCGCGATTAAGCCACGGTTCTATAGTCATCTCAAGTGATGTCATTAACTTATCATCAATTCCGTTGATTATACGTTATGATATGGTGTATTTCCACACCTTATTCCCGGTTACCGCGCATTTCACTTGAGATGATATATCGCCATTAAAATCGTACATACGAAGATAACTGTGGGCACGATCTATTTTTTTGCTGTCCTAAGAATTGTCGTCAACGTCAACAAAGTGCTTGATTACTGGGCTTTTCCGTTTCCCAGCCTTATAATATAATAACAATATTTTTTCGCCCGATCTAATTTTCCTTTTTTGTGAAAGAAATATGCCTGAATGAAGGGGGTCATTGTCTCCTAAAAAACTGCTATGTTCGGTCTATTGATTGGGAAATCTGGGGTGTCTAGAAACCGGTTTGATTAGAAGGTCGTGGTGAAATTGAAATACGAGTATCGTAAATCTTCCGGTATTTGGAAATAAGTTCGACGGTTTTGGGAGAAAATTTTAAAATACCAAAGTCACCTATTAAAAATTATTGCTGCGAAATGTCACTACACGTTGGGCGGGGAGAAGGTATTTGATTGCAAAACATTGGCATTGATTGGTTATCATAAGGTTAATGAAACCGTCTTATCTGTTCTCTTCCAAGCAAGCTACAGGATAATTCTAAGACCTGTACGCTGTATGATCGTCTTTAGACATGATTAGTATCAATGCAATCGATGTTAACTTTTCTGATTGGAAAAGAGACATTCAAGTTATTCTCTTGTGAAACCGGAAATTTGATTCATTGAGCAAATGTATCAATTAACTTGAAGGTGTGGTGATTCAAACCCCTTCTTCTCTTCGAAAGCCAGATATCAGTACATATCCCTCTGCATCTGAAGTATATTTGGCCGATATTTTTTTCAGAGAATATTGTTTTAGATTTCGAGGTGCTCCGTATGTATGTTTATATTCTCAAGTCTGTGACGTTTCCAATGAATGCAACGACATCTTAAATGGATAAAAATCTTTTTTTCTATTGCTTTTAGCGCTAGAGCGAGCGAACGAGTTCCATGGCGGTAAAAACAACAGGAATCCTTGATCATGATTCTTCATAATTATATTAGGTTATTATTGTTATTATTTATTATTCATATTAATAACTTTCACTTATTGATTTAGTGCGTGTAAATTGATGTCCTTTCGTAAGAAATAAGTTGACTCAAGTTAACTGAAGAGTGGCCATTGATCCAGGCCTCTGTGTTTGAGGGAGTCGCACCAACACGAAGTTTCAGCATTGTTTTCTTTTGAAAGTACATGCCTTCAAGCTCTCGTACTTCTCCAATGAACTTGTTTCATCTCGCCTTGCAGACTCGATGACGGGTTCATTTTGTGCACATGCCTCACTTAATCCGATCTATCTCGTAATCTTATCTATCGCTTTGATCTCCCCTCCCCGCAATCCCCTTTCGCTACCGTTCTCCTCGCTATCGAACCAAGTCGAGGGCATCGTGCATCCAGTTGGAAAATCCTCCATATCGCGATCCATGTAATCCGATCGAAATCTTTTCTTTTCCTGCTTGTCTCATCTCTCTTCCCCAGGATGTAATTTCAAACAGATGAAAAAAGGAGCTGATTCCCCCTTTTCGTCCCCTCCTATTCTCATCACTTTTTTCCGATTTGAACAACGAACCCGGTATCGTTAACAGCACTTTTTCCGATTAAAGCGCCGTTAATACCGACCAAAGAATTTTGCATTCTAGGAAAGAACCGAACTAAGATAGGAAGATTTTGTATAGTATGCGCACTGAAATTTTTTTTAACTTTGCAGATGTATCCTCTGAGGCCTTTTTTGTTGCGTCGAAGATCCAAATGTTTTCATTGCCTGTTTTTACTAGTATTTCAAGTTTTTTACGTCCTCTTGGCCCGAGAGAAGTTAATTTCTCGCAGGAGGCGACCAACAGCTTAGGTCATTCGACCAGTTTTAGGTTTGTGGGTAATTGAGTAGAGGTAGGAATATAGAGTTGAGGATTGAGTAGAGGTAGAGGGATACGAAGGGATTGTGAGGAGTCACCCGGCGTCTGCATTAGTCTGCTCTTAACGAAAGGAGCTAAGGGATCCTTTAACGGTTTAACTTACTATCCGTCGGACGGCGTTCTGAGCATGCAACGCCCTCAACTAGATACTCAAGTTGGGACCATTTTTTTTTATTAGTTTTATGCGGTTGAAGGTAGGAAAACCGATATCCAATTCTTTACGCGACCCCTACAATCCACACGATGCTTCTCTTCAACCCCTCATACTTCCTACCTCCCATTATTCTATCCAAACCAACCGTAAATCTCCTCCCTCAACCCTTCTTACCTAACATTCTTCCCTCTATCACTTCCTTCACAATACCCAAGCCATTTATTACCTTCTCCACCAAATCTGACTTCTCCTAATTTCCATAAAATATTTTCTTTCCTCTTCTACTTACTTTGGCACTAAATCTTTCGTCCTCCTTTTACTTACTATACTTTCTCTACCCTTCTCCATGCCTAAGTCTATTTTCATCTTCTTTCTTTTTTCTTATAGTCCATGTTTCCACTCCAGGCACCAGATAATAACCGAAAAATTTGGCAGGGAATCAAACCCGGGGCCTCGGGGTGGAACCGAAATATAAATCTCATCGAATCCGAATATAATTATAACATTTTTTAATTAGCCGTGGTGTATTTCATATTCAAATAATTACATTTTCTTTTATATAAAATCGTCAATTACTACGTGCATTGCTACTGTATGTTCGGTCTCTCGTTCTTAGTGTGCTTACAGAGCCAATCGGGAAAATGGAAAAATTTAATGGCCAAGGAATCCATATCCGTAACTAGTTAGCTTCTATTGGCCATCTTCTTAGCAAAATTTTAACTTTAGATATCATTCACATAGCGTAGCTTTTTTTCGATCGAAGCGTAATAGGTAAATATATTGATTGGTTTTGGTGGATGATAATGCCTGTGCCTCTTGGTAAAGCTAACACGTTGGCAACGTCTCCCTGCTCACATACCTTTGTGCGAGAGAAAAATTCTCTCTCCTTTCCGGACGTCCTCCGTCAGTTTCACAATGCGCCATCCGGTTGTCTCATTATCTTTCCTTGATTGCCGCTCCGGCCAATTTAACAGGGGCATGAAGAAAAATACCGTGCTTGTTTGGAACTATGTGATCTAACTGTGCTCTGTGCCATACCTTTTCAAGTTAATTTTATTTTTTTAATAATTAATATCCTTCTAAGTGCAATGTGTTGTTAGTTTGCAAGGCTACCGATCTCTGATCGACGCACAATCATTATTTGTGTTTTAATAAATGTCATAATCGAAACTTTTTTAATGCTGCGGTTTGTCTTTCCTTATGAGAAATTATTAACTGAGTTAGGTCGCCTTTGTCAGCACTCAGATGACGTTATCAACGAAGTCGACGTGTTTCCGACTTTGTAAGTAGCACTTGAGGCGCTTTTCCGTCCTATGTACTCACCATATTTCTCTCGCTCTTATTTTATGCCTTAAAGAACAATCTCCTTGGTAGCTATGATCGCATAATATTCATTAGATTTTGCACTTGAAGGCAGATCTGAAATTCATACTTTTGATATGATTTGAAAGGTTCCTCAGATGTAACCCATAGGCTCGGTTTCATAACGTCCTGTCAACCTTAAACATCACTTTATTCAGACTTTAAGCTTCTTAAGTTGTTTCCGACACTTTTGGCATTAGAATTTATGTACATGCATAATACCGGCGCTGGACATGAACGATAAGAGTAGAAGAGCTTACCTCTTTTTTACCCTCGAAAATAATAAACCTGGAGTTATGAATCGGGGCTCAGGGCGTTTCCTTGGTTTTCATTCGTTATCGTACAGTTCTAGAGAAGGGGAGGGTGTCTTTATGAATATCCATTTAATCAACATTTAGAACTAGAGCTTGATCCTGTTACTTCGTCCAGGTGTAAAATTCTGTCCAGGTAGGTTTTCGAACCTAGTGTTCCTTCTATTCCGGAACCATGTTCTCTTCAGTTACAACTCTGAACTCGGGCATCATCTTTTATCTCCAAATAAGGTTAAACTTAAAACAATTTCTGTCTTTGATTTCCCACCATACCTTGAATCGAGCTTGGACACCGTGAGCGAAAGATAAGAACGATTATTTACTTGTTCGTTGAGTTTTCAGTCAACAAGATTCTTATTTGATCCGTTGCTGATTAATCATTAAACAGTGTTGTCTATAAGTAATAATTATGATCAGTGAGTATTATTCATGTGGAAAATCGCTGATAGAGACAAACCTTAGCTCGCTTCACGTTTAAGTGAATTAAAGATTCACTAAGTTTCTCTGTGTATTGGTCTCGTGTTATTTTATAGGTCTACTACGTCGGCGTGGTGCGAAGTCCTGAGATTCGCATTTTACGATGGCAATTTCTTTTTATCTATCTTTTGATCTGGATCAATTTGCCCGACCCCTGCCGCGTCGGTCGTCCAACTTATTCCCTCTTCCTATTCTCCTCATTCCAATGGGGTTTCCGAGTATCCCTCAAATTTCACGGTGCTTCCGATCGCGAGCGAAGGGACCGCGTCGATTAGTGCGCGCATCCAGGCTCGATGAAGGGACTCCCGATAGAGGGAGTGGCCGCGGTAGGGTGTGGGGCAACGATCCCCGTTGCCATGGAAACCCCGTGGTTCCCCGGGGAGAGGGGGATTGGTATTGGAGTTCGCGAAAGCCCGTCAGCCCGTCCAATACTCCAGTCTTTCGGAGTTTAAGGCAATTGCTACCCAAGGAAACTCAGTGGAAACCTGTTGTCGAACAGTTTTCCCGAAGGTCGAATTGCCTATAATGGCGTTTGGAGCGCGAGTTCCTGGGGCGCTCGTTCTTCAGAATTCAGAGGTTCGATTCAGTTTGGGTTCGTTTTCCACGTAGAATCTCATACAGGGCTTTAAGTGACGTTGCTCAAATCATAATCAGTATTTACATTACATCTATGATATATCCTGCAATCCACCGCGAGGGTGTGTGGCAGTGGATGAAGATGCACTATTGACATGCAACTAGGCTAATCTCGTTATACTCGCTATTTAACTCGTTCTACTTCTTCGAAAGACTTGAAATGAACGGTTGCTATTTAAAGAAAAGGACTGGCAATTTTTCGTTCCTTTTCTTTCGCTATGATATTGCACCAAATCAAGCCTGAAATAACTACTTTTATTGGTTGCAATTTTTTTTAAGGATTATTGTCTGATAAATCTATAATTGATATGCAAGTTTTGGAGACTGAACTAAAAGTAAAGTTGTCTCTTACAATCCCACTCCATGATTCACCCGCTTATAAAAATCATAAAATGATTATAATAGCATTCATAAAAATGTTATGTTTTAAATCCCTCCCTACGTATTCGCGGTGAAAGCATATCGTATCGGTCTAACGTATATCATATATCTTTATTAAATCTTACTTTTCCAAAGTCCACTGCTTTATATGCTGTTGCGAATATTCATTGAAATGTGTTAGAGGTTAAATAATATCTTGAGATATCGGCTTTAAACTGAGATGTTTTAATAACGAGTCACAGACACATCCAAATTCCATTTTACAAATTGAACGACTGATAGAGAGTTGACAACAACAATATAGATAAATAGTTACTGACATAAATAGCAACATATGTTGCCAACCTATATTTATGTATTAGATTACAACTCTAACAAAATGCTTCTGCGTTTTCTATTAATCCACAAGAATTCATCGTGGTCATGAAATACCCGGCGTATACTCTTAAAATATATAATGACATCTAATTATATAAATTACATTTCACGCGTGAAGTATGTGCAATTTTTATTGATGCTGTGGACCAGCAATCCGGTAAACCATCAACTTTTTGACCACAAAGATCTCAGAATGCAGCTTAATTTTGAAGAATACTTAACTTTTCCCCCAAACTAAAATCATAGTGAGTTTGGCATAGTGAAATTCCTTTCATTGTCTTCTGTTTAACGCGCAGAGTGATTATGGAAGTAATATGTAAAAGGTTGTCAATCTATGCGTTCCTGTAACTTTGTATCCTGTGTTAATGTTTATCTTTTTATTTACTTTCAATCCTTAATGTAACATACGGTCGCGTTATATTTTTTTATCGTTACTCCGCGAATGAAGCTCTCGTTCCGTTGCTGCGTGTATATATCACGTGTGATTTTTTTCCGACGCGGCGCCTGGCCGCCGAATGATGAGAAAACTCGGTTTGGAGACGGTGAACTATGTGACGTGAAAAAAATTGCCGTCGGAGAGAGGATGTCGGTTCCGTCGACGGGGGAAAAAATGGGCGAATTTTTCTCTCCAAAACTATTTGTCAACACATCCAATTCCCTGCAACCACGGAAGCAAATTAACTGCTTGCGCTCGGGTCGTGAACCCCATATTTTTTTTCAAAATTTGCATCCTCCATGTCTCCTTGTTTCTCCGCCCAATGAAATGGCAGTAAAATGATGATTTGTGTGTTATGTCGCTACCTTTTCGAAAGGTTGCCAGAGTAATGGTAGGTGAAATGGAGGGAGAGTGAAATTACGCACAAATGTTAGGAGGGTAGCGATTACATGATGGAGGATGAACATTTCTCTTTGGGGGCTCTGGAGTCATGGTTTTAATGCCCTTTTCTACGTTTTAGCCTGTGCTTATTATGCTGTGGAGGGGTCCCCGGAAAAGAGTGGATGCGTTGTATTCGAATTGTTCAAGAAATGTGTGCACGGATGCGGTGAAACTTCGATAGATGTGCTGAGAATCTAGTTGTTTGCGAAAGAAGGTAAATTCTATTCTCCGGTCGCTGTAAACTACGGAATAAGTTATTTCTTTAGTTTCCTGTAATGATGTTTTAAAGTACTGGAGGAGGAATCGCCGCTGATATGTGAAGCTAGCGGTCATCTTGGTAAGCCGGGCTCACAGGCTTGATGCTCGCAATTTTCGTATAGATGAAATTACGAAAGTTCTGATATTTTCCTGGCGTAACATCCGCATGAATTCTTCTCGCGCTCTCCGCCAAGGTTTCGTTGACCGACTTCCTCATTGTTTTCAGGGCCCTGAAGACGATGAACGAGTCGGTCATCGAAAGAGCCAAACCCGAATGAAAATCCGGGAATAATTCACGCGCAGGTGAAGTTGTTTTTCATACGGGAAAACTTAAAAGAATAGTAAGATGAGTAATAGAATTTATTTTTAAATTCGTCAAAGAAACAGTGGAAAGTGCGCAAATACGCCAGCAATCGCCAAATGTGTGGTTTAAATAGGTATAATTCGAACCAGTTTAAGAAATATAATTTACTCCCAGGATAATGAAATGCATAGATACGTTCCTTTAATAGCCTTAGGACGATTAACTGACGCCGCTGCTATGAAATTTTGGGTCCGATTTCATTGTTATTTATTTTTCAGTACACAAGCAGTCTCCATAAGAGGCCGTATATAACGCAACGTACTACTGAGTAGGTGGGGCTTAATTCTTCCCAAGCGCCCCCATTGTTGTTGGCTTCATTGTTGCCCTCTGGCTAGCATGCCATTGCCTCCTCCAGTGCATTCTTATCTCCTTGGTTTGGCCGCCTTACAGTTTGAATGAAAAATGAATCACAACGCAGCAGCTTAGGAAAACAAATTGCTGTTACGGATGGCCGTGATTGAATGTTTTTGAAGGAATTCTAGAGAAGAGGAAACCGTTCGGCTATCCAAAAGCCTTTATTGCGCCTTTAATGGTTCTGGCGAAGGGAGAAAAAAGGGATTGGCCAGCCTGAAACAAAGCGATAAAGCGGTGTCTGGCTCCCAAAATTCAAAAATATAAATGTATGGATTGATGTTTTTCCGCTGAGCGAGGTCCGGATGGGAATGGCGTGAACTTTATTCATGTTTCCATTCCTGGAAATAATTTTTCTGCGTGGACAGTGAACATCGTTCGAACGAGTGTTCTTTTTTATTACAACATCACCATTATTCTCTCCAATTTGAACCTTCCAGTTGGGTGATTGACAAAATGTCATATGCATGTGACTAATAAAAATGAAATCTTTGTTTCCATTTTATTATTTCTTCGTTTAACTTCCATCGCTTACGGACAAGTCATCCTCTTTTGAAACTCTCCGATTTGACTGAGACCAGGGAAGGTTTCCCGAAAAACAGAAGTTTTTTTCTTTTCATACTATGAAAACATTTCTTTTATTGTGTAAGGCTCTCTAAGCTTTGCCTTTTCTGTGGCGTTAGAGCAGGATTCACCTTAGAAGCCTTGCTGCCGTGTGCTGATGGTGACAGATTTCTGTTTTCAGCTGCTTTTACTTCCTAATTTATATTATATTGACAAACCGTAACTTAATTTACGCAAACACGACATCCATGTCCTTGGTGGGATCCGAACCCGAGACTTTTTAGTTGCCATATCGGTGTCTTTACTACCAGGATACTGAGGTAGGCATAAAGAGTTGCGATTGGGATTATAATCATCTTATAAAGACGATTAATTTTTTACTATTTCCTCTTCTTTTCTGTGAGTCGACCACGACAATTTCTTTGGTCGGTGTTTTTATCCCACTATCAACGTGGCATATGAGTTTTTATTTCATTCGCTTTGATCTTTCTGCCTTAGTTGCTGGTACATTAATAAGTCCTGGATGTGTAAGTAAAGGAGCATTATTTTTTCAATATTCTTACTGGTGAAACCTCCATGCAAATTTGCCCTCTGTGAACTCTCCTTTGAAACACCCTCTGCTTCCAGCTTCTTTCCTTGGAGAGTCTTCTCTTTATTTCAAAGGAGCTCGGTCGTGAGAAATGAATTCTGTTTGATGTGCGTGTTTAATCAAGGGCGTTTATTTCCTAATGCGCTCTTGACTGTGAATTTAATTCTCGCTCAAGGATGTTCAGCCAAATGTTTGTGTCTGCTTTAACTTCGACCCGGAATTAGCAACATCTTGCGAAATAAATTTAACGTGATGAAGCTGGCACCGGAATTAATCAACCGTTTCAGCCGTGGAAATAACTTGGTGTTACCTTTTTAGTTATTTTTTCTTAAATTTATTTGTTTCCTGACAGCTAATTTGATGAAAATGCATGATTAATTATAGTAATAATAGTGTACAGTATTCTCAAATATGAAAAAGAGCTATTTAAGACAAGTTTTGCATTGTGGTGACCTATTTACGTTTTTTAATTACTAGTCATTGTTGACTAATTTTTACCTGCAAGCAGATTGGATGCATATTCCTCATCCTTCATTGCTTTGCATTTATTTTTTTATATTTTTTTATTTCGTTGCTTATTTACATTATTTTAAAAGATTTCTGTACAGTCACATTAATTATTTAAAATGTGTTCTTGGGAAAAGCTTGGCGTGAAATTGAGGAATTCTTGTTCTTGTTCAGAGATTAGTGAAGTTTAAAGGTATCGTAAAGGGATTTGAAGTTTTCCATTATTTAATTGAAGTTCCAAGAAGCCTTTCATTTGGATTTTGAATTTTTCGCTGTGATCTCTGGGTTGGTTGGGTCTTCTGTATCGCTCTTTTCTACCTTCCTATGCCTCACTCTTTTGCCCGTAATCTCTTTTTATTATATGTACAGATGTAGTAGGTTTATCGGTGGATGAGGAATTTAAACTCAGACGTTGATTTTTGTGCTTTACAATAGAGAAAAGGAAGAAGTGTAAATTTGCTCTAAGTAAAGTCTCGTTAAGTGCACTTTGATCTTTTAATTTATATGTTGAGAAATACATGGATAATCTACGCGCTTCATTTCTGCTTTTACGCATCTGTAATAGGTACTCTACTATATTTACCACGCATGAAATGGGCGCGAATTCAGCTTCTTGAACGTGATGAATTCAGGTTAGTCCGACTCAGGGATTAGCGCTCTATAACTTTCCTCTTTGTTCTCTTTGCGTGTCAGAACCCCAGGGTTGTCTTTCACCAGTTAGGTCGTCACGTGTGTGGAGGGGGGAGGATTCCACGCAAAGGCCTGTACCGTCACTTCTCTCTTTCGGTGAGATTTAATAGAATGAATGGGTGGCATGTGAGTTCTTGTGGAGGCAAATAACACTCGGACCTTAATCTGAAGGCACCCGTTGCCATTATTCAATTGAAGAAAATGTTGCAAGCTCCTTTCGCTCTCATTCCGTCGAAACTGTTTCGCGGAATATTTCGTCATCTTTTCGTTGTGTGTGTGTGTTTGTGTGTATGTCCTCGTGGTACCACCACCCAACCATGGTATTAGTCTTGACGATGTGGTATTTGTTTTTAGCTGCAAGCGGCATTGTGTGTAAAAATCCAAGCTCGTCAAGTACCCATAACGCCACATAACTGTGCGGAAGAGATCTCAAATGTGGAGGCATGCCTGCCGAAATCACGAATGCTGTTCACAAACGGTCGGTCTATCGCTGTCGGGGATACTCCCACCGTGTCCCCCACACCCGCATCCTCAGCTCCATCCCTTAAACCCAATTACGAGTCGGATCCACGGCACTAAAGAAGACCGTAATAATTCATTCGCTCTTTTCCTCAACTCCTCCATGTGATTTATCCTTCTACATCCCCCACCTCCCCGCATAAAATCCTCATCCCTCTTGCCCAATTTCTTTTTTTTTTACAAATTCCCGCGAAATGTTCCGTGTTTTTCTTTATCCGTCTCGCCCCATAGTTTCATCTCTTTAATGCTTTTCATTTGTAGGATACCTCGAGCGTTCTTTCGCTTGCTTTGCTTCTTTCTTTCGGCTTCGCCCCCGCGCCGTCCACCCACGTGAAAAGATGGCCTTTTTCCTCAAGCACGCTTCAATGGTCTCGCGCGCCAATGGTTTTCTGTCCCCTTTATAACCTAATGAAGGTACGGTTTGTCCATTTCCTCGTGGAAACATTTTAGGCGGCTATCCGGCGGATGAGTAATTTGCCAAACAAAGGCGAGTATCTCGTGCATACCCTCTTAGTGGGCTCTATACTCCGATTAACTTACCTTCAACAAGGAACAACTGATATATATTACTCCGAAGGCGTCATTGTGGGTGTAAGAGGAAAAGAAACCTCCATACAGACAAAGAAGAGCTTTCTAAATTAGCAAAAAAAAAAGGTGAAGTATATCCTCAGTGTAGCACTCTTAAATGTTTATTCCGAATTCACTCATTGTAAATCTTTCTTGTCGTTGTGTGGCGTGCGTCGTCGATAAGGTCATGGAAATTAGATGCTTTGTTTTCCCCTAATTAGCTTAATATTCCACGAGGAATATGCTTAGTTGAAAAATGATGCTACTATGCCCCCGGAAAATGGAATGTGTATAATTGGTGTCTTTGGCCAGGAAAGGTCAGTGTCGAATCCAGGCGTCATCGCCTCCCTTTTCACTCCCCAACTACTAACTCCGCTTTAAAAAAAAATAATTAGCCAGTTTCAAAATAATTTAATCCTTCAGTTTCAGGAACCCTCATGGTAAACTATTCAAGGGAAATAGTCTGCTGAATACGCGGAAAAATACGAATATGAGGAAATAGAAGATAACACATACAGCAAATGAAACGGCGCTGCTTTTGTTCTCGTGTCACATCAATTCTTTTGCCAACGCGTCTTTCACTAAGACACGCTTCCAAATTATGCGAAGGCTAAGAAAAACTTGGATCCACTAGTTTCCCATTTTATGAGACGATCTCACGATTTCGCTGCTAAGAAATTGATCGTTATGGAAATTGGATTAGATTTATGGAAATTAAATTTATAGAAATTAAAATAGCCGATAGAAGAACTCAGAGGAGAGTTGCGTCAAACCAATCTGGGGATTGATGACTATTGATGATGATGATGGAAATTAATCTTCTAAACGAGTATATTCCTATGCTTTTTATTATTTTCTCACTTACGGAGGAAATTTTGGGACGGTTTCTTATTCCAGCAATATATTTTGCGTTAAATTTTTGTGTATGATGATTGATTTTTTAAATAATTTGTGTTCACTCAAAAATATGATAAAAGGGTACCCGTTGAATGGATCAGAATGATACGATTAAATGGCTACAAAATTCCATGCTAAATATCACATATATATTAATATTTTCGTAATATACTTAATATTAAGAGGAGCGTGGTAGCCCATTGCGCATTGGGCTGCTAACCGGAAGTCCCGTCTTCGAAGCCCGGCGTCCTTTGGACTTTTTCCAAACTACAGGCGTCACTGGAAAAGGAAAAGATTCCGTTGGCGTTTGTTAGCGATCTCAACCCTGACTGACCACCTTCGGGTTGAACATTACTTTACTATTACTTATTTTAAAGCGCTCATCGGTATAAATACTGCTGTCACTTTTACTGCCAATTCTGTGTGGAATGAGTTCTTCATATAGCAGCTTCGTTCTAATTTTTTTTGGGAAACATTACATAAGAGGTTATTCTTATATTATATAACGATGATTTTCCACTTTTTGTTGCCCTCCTCATCCTCTCTAACGCTCCGAGACATTCCTTTAAACCATCGCCCATCTTAATTACCTACCACTGTCAATCAGCCCTCTTTTTTGTGGGTGATAAAACAGACATGCGTATTAAATCCAATGTTGCCTCGGCTAACAAGTGACTCTGCTAACGATTTTTAAACTGTTTTTCTGGCGCTGCTACCGAATGTGGATGCGGCTTATTAATACTTTTGTATAGATGTGTTCACATTAACATAAATATTCAAATTTGAAACTTTTTGCAAATGGAATAGAAAAAAACGTTGTGTACATATTTTCAGCTTAATAGCACAAAACTCAGGATGATGTATTTTTAACATTATTGTGTAAAGTTTGTCGGTTTTTTCATATGCTTTCAATTCTCCTTCATCTGTTTGGGTAGCTGTTCTTTGCAGCTTTTTATGAATTTTTCTCCCTTTAGTGTGATTTTATTTCTATTTTATAAAAATTACTTGAGCAACATCCAGAACATATTAAATTATTTTCTATTATAGAAACGTACGGAAATCACGTTTCGGCGTACGAATATGATTCCAGATTCCAGAATGTGATTCCAGATGATTCTCGGGGCCATCTCTATATGTAATATAGAGATGGCCCCGAAAATTTAATTTTAAAATCGAAGATCTTCTAATGATATGTATTACTTTCCTGATAGTTGTTTTCAAGTCTCTGTTTCTTTCTGTACGTCCTAATGCATTTGTGTCAAGAGTATTCTACGTTCTTTTCTTGTCCCGGCGCATACGTGTAATTTGTGACGTGTAATACGGCGCGTACGTTCTTTCTGTACGTCCTAATGCATTTGTGTCAAGAGTATTCTACGTTCTTTTCTTGTCCCGGCGCATACGTGTAATTGTGCAAAATTATACTAGTAAATGAGCGGAGGAGAAGGTTTATGTGCTGTGTTTCGCTTTTCAGAAACGATCGTTGGTAAATTATTTTATAAGTGAATTTCTGAAGCTTGTGATGACTCAATTTTTTTTCTTGCAGGTGGGTTCGCGAATTTTTGGACGAGCAGAACAATGGTTTGGACGTTCTCGTCGACTACTTGAGTTGGAGGCTTATCATGATGAGGTAATACCATAACCGAAGCACCTCAGCCTGTGTTACTGAATCTTTTTTCTTGTCGGTATCTCCTGGCTGTACCCTTGATGCACTCGTTTCTTATGATCCTTTCTCCTCACACCACCCATCCGTCTTAACATTCCCATTTCTGCCACTTCCATATTCTTCTCTTTCTCTGTAATAAATCCCCAAATTTCGGCCCCGTATAGCAAGGTAATGGTCTTAATACATTTCTATATACAATTTTCCCTTCATTCTGCAGTTGACTCTCCTTCCACTCAGTTCTCCACTTGAAGTTCACACTTCCAAGTCCACACGTCATCTATCTACGTGAGACTGTACTATTTGTTGTACTCTGTGGTCAGTCCTCCATCACTTTTGACCTTTGATTCCAGATAGTTCTGACTAATATTCTCATATCTATTTTCATTTCAACTCTGATAAGCCGTTACTTTCACGTTATCTAATCATCGTAAGGATTTTTTTCACTTGACGTTTAATTAATATTTTAATGTAGTGTCTTCCTCCATCAGGCATGATGCTGCAATCTGTCACTTTATCAATATAAGATGGGAGGAGAGGGGGGAGGCAATGTCGAATCGTCTTCCCCATTTGAGTCCCATAATAGTTGTTATTTCCTTACGAATTATCTTCCTTGTTGTCATGAATAACAACCCAGATTATTTAGAATAGTGTGAAAACTATATGCCAAATCAATTATAACGTAGTTAATGTTGTAGACAAATGTCCGCAGAATTGTTGCCATAGGTTATTCCACTTAAACAAATGTTAACATGTATTGAAACACTTTGTGAGCGGTATATTCTCTTGTTTTTCTTCTGTTTCTTACTTTAGTTGGAGGCCTTGTATTGGAATTCTTCGCCAGTCTCGTTCTGTTTGTCTAATTGAACCACCCTCCTTTATTGTTGTATCTAACAGTGTTGTACGTGTGCATGCAGTGTTTAAATGTATTTCCATAACGGTCAAAATACCATGAATTGCTTGAAAGCCAATGAGGAGAACCAGAGATCGGTATTTCATCTAAAGTTGGCGAAATTTTGCTGCTTAAAATTAATTATGTAAATTCTAATGTATTATTCCCCATCGCTATAGTTACTGTTATTATATCAATAGCTAATTGTTAAAAGTAGGAAATGGAGATTGAGAAGAAACTGTTTTTCTGCTTATAATTCTCGAAATGCATTTTTCTCCTAAATATAATTTGTTATTTCCCAAAATGTTATAACCCCGTACCTAAGCATGCATACAGTCAGGAAAACTTAATCACTGAATGACCGTATTTGTCTCAGGTTAATTTTCAGACAAATTTGGACATTTAAGGGAAAATATTCCTCGTGTATGCCCGGTTCCATGAATTTTTTAATGGTTTTATCGGTGAACTGCCCTTGTTTTCAAAGTGAAAATATCTGTAAGCCTTTGTTTTTTCAATTTAATTATCCTGAAATCAACCGCTTTTATCGACTTTTATATAGATAAGTAATTTATATGGCCAAATAACCTAAAATGATAACTCTTCATTTGGACTTCGAGTTTAGGGATTATATATTTTGATTATATCACTTGGCTATTGTTTATCTGTATCAAGGAAGGAATTCAAATTAAAACCGAGCCTAAAAGGTATTCAGAACAGAATTGCGGAAACAATATTTTTTAAACCATCATGCATTCAAAGGCGGGTCACGCAGTAGTTATACTGGAACGGTTAGAGTAAGGACAGCTAAGTAATTTCGATTCCGGGATCTCTCCTCCCGTACTCAGTTCCCTACGAATCCAGCCTAAACATCACCCCTGGAGATGCAAACGGCTTTAGCTGCTGGTTAGAGTAAGGACAGCTAAGTATTTTCGATTCCGAAATCTCTCCTCCCGTACTCAGTTCCCTACGAATCCAGCCTAAACATCACCCCTGGAGATGCAAACGGCTTTAGCTGCTGGTTAGAGTAAGGACAGCTAAGTATTTTCGATTCCGAAATCTCTCCTCCCGTACTCAGTTCCCTACGAATCCAGCCTAAACATCACCCCTGGAGGTGCAATCGGCTTTAGCTGCTGGTCGACTCCTCTTGACCACAGCTATTACTCACGCGATGCGTCTATTGGATTCGTCTTCCGTGACGGCAAGAGTTAACACTATTATACGAATCCTTATTGTTATCCACGATACGAATTTATTTCGATCGAGTATTGTCGATATTTGAGTGAGTTCCTGGCGTGCTCACGCTGCAAATAGCTTAAAAATATCTTTAGATGTACTGAATACGTTCGGACTTTTAAAGTGGGGAAATTTCGATTATGATAGCCACGAGCAAACATTTATTTCTGCCTTGAAATAAAACACACTCCCCCGTAAGTTTGTGGTCGATTGTCAACAGTATTTATTGAACGATACAAACTGCTAACAAAATACCACTGAGACGTAAAAACATTCACGGCTCAATGTTCGTAATAATCATATAACAAAATAACACTGCTAACTCTGTTTATATCAGCCAATATCCGGATGTTGGGGAGGGCGGCAGAGGAGAAGGGGGAGGGAATGGTAGTGCCATCGGTCTTCAAGTCCTAGGGTATAAGAGGACGGGTGGTTTGAGGCAGGGGTTTGGAAAAGGGAAGCAACTGCTCGTAGGATGGGGGAGTAGGCAAGAAACAAATATGTAAGTATTCATAGGTAGTTGTAACTCCAGGGCCGTACGTCCTTTTTTTTAATTTCTATTAGTTCTCTGGAATTAATCTCCCGTCATTTGTTACAAAAATGTAAATATTAACATTCAAATCACTTTTGTGATCAGATCAAGTAAATGCACAAAAAAATTACTTATAATGTTTGAATACAATGTTTTTATATTTACTCATAAAATTAAAAGTGGTCGTATGCCAAAATATGTCAGAAGCCCTGAAGACGATGACCGAGTCGGGAATCGAAACGTCGGCGGACATGGACGCAATAAGGCGTGGAGGACCCGAGAAACCTTCACGCAACAAAATGTCGATTCCATTCTGCTATCCGTTAATAAAGTTTATAATGATAGCATGAGAATAAATAGGAATTTCCACCTCCTCAAAAGAAAGGCATCATCTCATTGCTCTATGTTTTAATGGGCACTTTTACTCTGCTACACTTAAAATCCTGATTTAAAAGCCTCAGGAAGCCTGGAAATTTTTAAGTTGAGATTAAAAGAATTATTTAACAGAATTTTTATTTCCAAAGGAATTTTGAGGCATGGTAAATCATATTGTAGTGATTCCGTGAATTTCTGTGCGCATGTTTGTAAATGTAAATTTATGATGCCTTACTTGGCGTGGAAATTTGAATAGCTGCTGCCAAATAAAGGCTGTCATTATTATTGTTATAACCGTTTTCTGAGTTTGCACATGGGCAAATGCTCGCAGTGGTGGCCCAAGCTGAAGTTCATATCCATAATTTCCCTCTTGTGAAGGCACGAGCAGAGGATCATCGAGAGTCGTCTCGAGTCCTCGGATGAACGCATCTCGTCCACCCTGCCCCGGAGTTGCGTGGGCGGCAGTGGGAACCACAGCAACCAGCACCACCAGGGCAACGGGACGGGGCCCTCGAGGCCCTCGCTGCTCCTCCACCAGCAGCTCCTGCCGCCGACCAACAGCGACAGTCCCGGCGCCAAGCGGAGATCCAGACACGTGGCCAAGCTCAACATGGGTGAGGCCAAGGACGACATACACGTCTGCATCATGTGCCTCCGGGCCATCATGAACAACAAGGTCAGTTGAGTACGCGGCGTAATATCCCCAACTTTCCTGTGTACATCCTGATCGGTATCAATGCTCTACGATTGCCACCTATTCAGCGGTCCATTCCGGTATATTTCTAGTTTCCGTGACGAAAATTCTGGGAGAATAAGATTCGAGAGGAATCTTTAATATGTTCAGTATCCTAAGAAACTGAATAGATGCGATAGAATTCACGTGGAATCACTTATTTATGGGTTATTTTTCATAAATTAAAAACTAGCACGAGAGTAAAGACATTAGCTAGGATACCATTTGAAACAAATGTGGATGAATTAACTTAAATTTTGCTGATTATTTTTCACACATGATTACAGGAAATATTAATTCAGGTATCATTTCAGTAACCCATATTCGTCTATAAAGTTTAAGTGTGTACTTCAAACTTCTTCGTGCTGCCCCAAAAGTTTTGGTTTTGTCAGTAAATCAAATAAGAGAGGGATATGACAGAATCGCCGAGAAAGTAGAAAACTTTGAATGTAATATACATTACTTTGGATATTTCTTTCGATTAAATGTGGAATCCGACTAAATTTACCAATTGCAGTTAGGTAAATGGATGTAGGAATCAGCATGTTCTTAAATTCCTGCAGATTTCTTCCTCCCGCCGGGAGAAACATGTCTAAACTAACTCAATTCCGGAATTTCGGAAGAGATTACAACCCTGGAGCTAATGTATCATCTATCATATTTGCTACCTTTTCGACTTTGGCGATATAGTTCTTTCACTTGCCTTTGACGTGCTGATTTCATGCTGAGAAACGTAAATATTTTATAACTTCCCTCTCATTAGGCCAAATATTAATTCCGCAGTGCATACATGCACTGTGGCTACCGTTGGAATTTAAATTAAGAGTATCCATATGTTTTTCATAATTTGAGACTTAAATTGGCTTCCTCTTTCCCCGTTGGTGACGATCAGGTAAACTTTTTAACAATATGCGTCTCTTTCTCTCTCTGTTAACCCACTATATGCTCCAATAGATAACTGCTGGACGCCTTGTATCACTCATGCCAGATATTATAGTTACACCAGGTCTAGTCAGCAGATGTAGGTTCGGATGAATTTCCCGTTTTCGTATGAGTCTGATGAAATTTTAAATAAGCTTCGGAGTTTAAAAATTTAGGAAAACGAAATTAGAGATATGAATTTTAACTCGGAATACCCATAAAAGCAGAAATCCACCGTTCAAATTGTTTATTTTTATACTTCAAATTTGTTCTCGTTTCATTTTTTTCTTGGTTGATTTTACATATGAATTATGTATGCACACGGTCGTACGTGATGTTCATTAAATTTTACAGTTTGTTTATTTTGAAATTAAAGAGTCCAGATTTGGCCCTTGAAACGGCGTCATGGTTTCGTTTTTAAGACCTCAAGAAAAGCTTCCACGGCGCTCCTAGTAAAGACGTTATCTATCTTGAACCTCTCGATTTCTCTCTCTCCCTTTCTCTTTGATCATTGTTCTTTTTATTCTTTGGACGAATTGATGTTATAGTTTTTTAACTGAAAAAAAAGACTTAATTTGTGATCGTGAAATTGAATGCCACCGGCCAAGGCTGTTGATCACCAGCAGGGAGAATGCCCGCATGAATGCGTCGTTCTGCTCGTTCAGCGCCATTCGTATGGATTTAAATGTAGTTACGTGACGCTTTGCTCTGCCACCATTCACCCATTTCCACGGGTCAGCCGGATAGATGCTCATGTACCGTCCGGAAATTCCTAGCGCCCCTTATGCCCCTGTTAGGTAGACGGAATAAATTTTCGGTTGTTCCAAGTTGTCGCAGAGTTCACAGTATTAATTCACCTGATCAATCCTCATCAGTCTCATTACTCGTGTCACCATAATTGCTGCGTGCGTTCTGATGCCATGCGGGCCGCCATTAATGCTGATTTCCTCCTTCAAAACAGCACGACGAGCCCTCATTCTTCCCCTACGCGCGGAGTTTGGGGCAATTAGTAAGAGTCGCACTGAAGAGATCGTCTTCTGCATGGGCCGCTGAAAAATGCGCGGAGAGCAGAAATGTTGCATTTAATAGTTCGAAAGAATCGCTGTCCCCTTGCTCATGAAATTTCTAAGATGGGGATTTTTTATCAATCCAAAGTATCTAGAATTACATGAACTTGGAAAAAAATAAGAAAACTAGTCACTAAATTTGAATTTTTGAACCTCTGTCTTACTATCTTTCACTCTAATTTTATCTTCATGATCTAACCTGCCACAGCACGCTGGAGTTTTTAATATATTTTAAACTTAATTATTTATTGAGAATCAAATATAGTTCATTTATTATGTATTGCCGGGAAATTATGTAAATGAAATGAATCTTTGCCAATGCGATGGTATGGTAGCCCAGAGAGTGGAACGTTGGGTAACCGACTGAAGGCCCTGGTTTCAAAGCCTGGTAAGAAGTTTTAGGACTCGCCCTGCAAAAATCAAGCTACGTGATTTTCTGAGTGCCACATTATGTTTTTGGAAATCGCATACGGCACAGGGTTAGGTACTTACGGGGGCTTATTACTAGTGAGATCCACCCTCGCTAGCTAAACCGACCTTCCGTTGAGATCTGTGGTTATTACGTAAGAGATACAGCCTTGCTGCTTCGGAAATTGTGTCATCATGCTGACTGTATCCTAGATGCCGTCGCAGCTGCCAAATAAGCTCATATCTACTTCACTGTTCTTTTTAAATAGTGTGGATGGAATGTGCAACGACCCGAACAAATGTGCTCGTTTACCAGATTTTTTGCCGAATCTTATAGAGTTTGTAAAATAAAAATACCCGTATTTTTCCGTTCTTCGATCCGTCGAGTCATTCTCGAGTTGTAAGCAGCGAAAAACTGATGTGTTTAACACTTTCGGAAAAGTGGGCGTGCAAAGGACTCGTACGTCATCCACTTCGTCCAATCGCAACCGAGACTCACTAGCTCCTTCGCCCAATCACAATGGGGGACACACAGCGGATTCTGCCAATGGAAGTGGTTGTTAGACTCCATTCGGATTATTTCGAAAGGCATTGCATATTCGACTACACCGTGATTTTTGAATGAGAAAATAAACTTCGGCACACTTTTAGTCACACCAAAATGTGTACGAAAATATTATGTTGTTCAGTTATTTTGGGTTATTTGTAGGATGCGACTGGATCTCTTCAGGCAGACCTCCCTTCCTCACGCAGCTCTTTCGGTGGCCCTCACCGTTTCCTTATTTTAATATGTTATTTATGAGCGAATGGCTCTGGTTACAAGATTAAATTTTTCACTAAGATTCATTTTTCGTTTCCATCTAACGATTTCGTCTGCAAAAGAGAGATTTCCGTTCCGAGTAAACTCTCCCATAGTGGCTGAGAAAATGGCATTGACCTTCTGGCCTTGCTGTGGTTAGGTGTGAACCGCTTGAAATAAGGTGAGCCGTGCTCTTGTCTGAGCGGCTTTCCCATCGGATTCCCTCTTGTAGAGTAGGTCGACTCCAAGATAATTGGATCTCTAGATAGGGATTAAGGCTGTAAATGGGATTAAGATATCTTGCTATCTATTTTTTCCGATATGTCCAGTACATTTGCTTCTAACGGGCCTCACTCTGTCAGGACAGGATGGGAATGGAAGGAAAGAACCGGGGTGCCTGAAGAATCAGTACAGGGATCGAGCTCGGAGCTCTCCGCGTGGAGGCCTGTATAGCCACCAAAGCATCAATAGTAATCAACAGTCCATATTTCTATTGTCTTAATTATTCGATTGCTCTAATTCATATGACCGCACCATCCGGGTCTCTGATGAGAATCTCTTGAGAAGGTTTTGTCTTGTGTTTAGTTTTAATTTCATTCAAAGTTTCGTGACCTCAGCTAATGTTTCGTATTACGGTTTATGCTAGAAACCTTCATTTACAATTTATTAGTTTGATTCAGTATTATTTCGTGTAAGAGGGCAATCCTCGTAATTTGTACACTTTTTGTGTCTGCAAACCCGAACATAGATCTTTAAATAGCTTGCTATATTTTGGTAATTGCTTTTGTTTATCATTGCATAAAATCAGGCACAGTCAATTACCTGCATTAATCTGTGCTGGATAGTTTTCACCAGGATAACATGGTTCGACGAATCTAAAATACAAATGGATTGAAACCCGAACATTACATTCGTAACTTTTGCCATTCTCAACCGTTATCACTTTTCGAGCTCCGGTGGGAGAAATGACGTACATATTGTTTATTTCCCTTAGAGACTGCCTCTCTGCTGTTGCTGGGCTCAGAACGTGATGGTCATGATAACGATGTATTTACTCAAATACCCACATGCGGATTACACGCGAGCCTTATCTTTTTGCGAATTAGTCTTTGGATTTTGTGCTTCTCTGCTCACCTGTTTAAATTCTACCAGCCCTATCTTGATCATCCTATCTAGAAAAAGTATTTTTTGTCCCTCTAGGAAGAGATGGCTCTAGCAAGATATGGAGGCAATTAGGGATAATAATTTGGAGGCAGTTGAGTGTTAAGTGCCCGAGAGTTCGGAGATCATAGGCAGGGTGACCTGAACGTGGTAGAAGAGCAGTAGTCATATTAAAAATCACTGACTAAACGAAAATTTGACTTTACTTATACCGAAAAGTCAACCGTATTGGAAGTATTTCAGTAATTCTAGAATTTATAACATATAATTCATTTTAGTCGAAAGATAGGCATACACTTTCTTTTAAAATTCTGAGGCATAAGTTTTCCTCAGAAGGTAATATGTATATATATGTCGTTGACATGCATTAATTCCTACCCTCATCCTAATTCCTTAACAGTTGTGTCTGCAGACGTACCTTTTGGTTTAAAATGTATTCCCCGTAGCATGGTATGAAAAGATGTGCTGGCTACAGCTCTGTAAGGGGGGACATTGTTTTAATACAGGCATTCTACGCACTTCATTTTACAGGGCATGAGTTGCGAGTTTAATAATAGCTGTGCCTTCGACTTAATCTTGAAAAAATTTCCTCTTGATTCGCGATCTCTAAAGGACATTATGATAAGTAGAGTTTGACGAACGACCTTAGCTCTCGTTCCTTTGAGTGAATTATCGGATATCTCCGTCAATGTCCTTCATATAATGATATCTACATTGAAATTTTTGGCAGCTTTTTTTATGATCAACATTGAACGTCATTGAATTCATCCCAGCGAAAAATTCTCATTGCTAGCCGAAGTTATCAGTGTTAAAAGGTATCGATAAATAACCTTGTACTGTATGCCTTTCGTGGAAATTTATTTGCAATTGAATTTTGTCGGAAGCCTTCTCCTCCATCACATATTTACGACCAAATTGGACAGAATTGACTCCACCACAGGTAAAAATGCCCATTTTTATTCCAACCTTATTGCGAACCTTATTCTATGCCACGAGGTGTCAGAAATAATTTCAGTGGTTCTAATTTTGGAATCATTGTATTATCTCGTTATTGCACTCGTCCATAAGGAAAATCGGATAACTATTGTAGCTAGAGTTCTGGCTTCCCATCGCGGGGACTCAGATTTGAAACCCGACGTTATTAAAGGTTATAACAAAATAGAATATCACTTTTTTTCTGTAGTGCTGAGTGAATAGCCCTTAAAGTGAGGTAATCCTCTTGGGAATGGGACGTTGAATTGAGTGCCCCATAGCGACTTTGGTAAAGAACAAGGTAATTCACGTACTTTCTTTAGGGTGTGAAGTTATTATCAAGGCTCGTGGGCTCACGCGGTATAAGTTGCTGCCGAAGGAACTAGTATTGAATGTTACGTGTTAAGGGGGCTGTATACCAATGAAAAAAACGCGTCCGAGACGTCTACGCGTTCTTGATTTACGACTTAAATATACTAGTTATTGCAAATCTGATTGAGCAGGACTCTAGAATAAGGATTAATACTTAGCATAAATATTGCAGTTATGGGCGTTTCACTTTCTATATAAATAGATCGAAAGCTGAAAAACGTAGATTTGTCCAAAATCAGGAGCTCGCCATGAAGCCTTGGACGTATATTTCTTTAAAATCTTTTCATTCAGGCTATATAACCAACCTTCATCTCCATGTTGGACCATGGTAAGGTTCCATAAAGCGTATTTTAGCGTCACAGTAAACATTCTCGTGGACCTATGCAACGCATTTTTCACGACTCCTCGATCTAAATTACGTGTTCCATCGGCGGCGCTGCGATTTCCGCTGTCAGCCTGAGAGCGAGTGGCAGCGCTTAGGAGGGGGGAAGAGCGGGTAGGGGAGGGGTGAGCGATGAGGGGAGGTGTAGCGTTTTGGGATGCCCCTCGACCTTGTATTTCAACATGGTACGAGGCCCCCATGAAAATACCATGAGGGATAAGATTTCACAGCTGTCTTTGCTGCTCGCGCTTACTCCCAATGTGGATCGCTCGATCCTTAGTAAAGGATCGTATTCACTCTTCAACCAGTCGTTGTATACTCGGATTTGTCAAATATTTTGCCGTAGTGATTGGCGTAGCCAGTGGAGAGTGGAGGGGGGTGATCATCCGAGCACCCGTAAGTTATTACTATATTACGATAAATTGTGGGTGTGTCTGTTGCCTCAATCGCGTTAATGAATCTATCATTGCTTGTCCAGGAAACGTTTCTGGAGATTATTTATTTTTTTCCTCTGCAAATTTGCTTAAACGGTCTGTTCCTTATTGATCAATTGGTCATCCATTGCTCTCAACTTAATGAAAGTACTTTATGTCTACATTACGGTGATGCCATAATTTTGCCGGAATCTACGGTGACAAAAGCTTACGATCCAACCGGAAGACGAATCTTCGATATAAAACTTTTTCTTCTAGGGAGGTAAAACATTTTTTCCTCCCTAAAACTATGGGAAAACATGCTTTCTTGCATAATATCAGATATGGAAGTGATAGAGGAGAAAAGGAAAGGGTTTTTCAGCAAATTTCGTCAGATGTGTAGCATGGAAATATTTTTAAATACTGAAAACCCTAATGAAAAAAATCGTACCAGTTAACAAGGCATGGTTATACTGTAAATTCCTTGTCATATCTTGTATATCGCCTCTAAGATATGTATTTCTTTGAACTTCTGAATTCGGTCTTCAATAGTTGACTCCGTTTTTGATAGCATTACGGGATGCTCTGACCCCGCGCACATTGCTACCAACGAGTTTGTAAAATATCCCAAATACAATGATATTAAGTAGAGATCGTACTATTAAAGTTTTCAAGTACTACCCTAATCTACTCAGACTAAAATTACCTATTGAAAATCCAATTTAATAACCACATTTCTAAAATAACTTCGGATATCATAGATAAATATCATCTTCTCAAGTAAATAACTTCATGACATTCTCTCTCGAGACATGCCACCATCAAAATTCTGCTAATTTGCTTTGGAAATATATATATGCGAAGCGGGTGCCATAAACTGTGGGATAATGACAAGGGTTTAATTACAGGTTGCAAATACGATATGAACTGACCAAGGATATTCACAACTAGCGGCGCTTAGTGCAGTTCTCGATATGCCGTGTATTACTCCTAGAACGTACCGAAAAATGCAATAATACTGCATCCTAGGAATGCATGATGCTGCGTGGGAGGTGATGAGGCGTGCCGGGAAGTAGGAATATTATGATCTCGCCGTGCAGGCTGGAGACGTGGATACCGATGGTATACCCTTGATAGCAGTGGCTGCCAATGGGTCTTTAAGGAAAAGATCGTATCGGACTAACTACAACTCACTTTCCGGAGTGGTACGCGAAGCTATTTCTACTTACTTTTTTTAATTGTAATGAACTAGCGGACTAGCGGGGAGGGGGGCGTTGAATTTCAACGGCGTGGACAATATCAAAATCAATGCATTGCCTTTAAAAGACATTTCTCCAAAAAACCTTACATATTATTTTTAAATATTTTAGATAGCTGAATTACCCGGTGTTGCCGGAGATCATAATTTTTTATAGCTCATATGAGGAGAGTGAGGTTGGTTCATAGTTGTCACATAGGAAACTGTTGGTTATACGCTCTCGCTGTAGACGAAGCTCTCTTCCCTATGTAGATTGGTATTTATATGTATATTTGCGTAAAACTCTCTTTTCACCATTCACATCACAACTAGCTTAGGGCAGTTTTACAAAGATATCATTATATCTTGATTGGTACGATTTTACCTTATTTAAAATGCATATATCCAATTATATCAAAACCCTTTTACATGTGATAGATAACGGCAGTGCGACACAGAGGGAGAGTATTGAAAAAGTAGGAGCTATATAAAAATGGAGACTAAAGGAAAAATGGAAAATAGATTGCAGGCGTTCGAGATGTGGGTATGGAGGAAGAAGGAAAATGAGCTTTGGACGGAGAGAAACGCAAATGCAGGAGTACTTGACTTCGTTTGGGAGGAGCAGGAGAAGCTGCTGGATGGGATTAGGGGAAGGCAGAGTAGGTGGCTTGAACAGGTAATGAGGGGCGATGGGTTGCTCAGAGTCGTGATAGAGGGAATAATGTTTGGCAAGCAGGGCAGGGGAAGGATGAGAATAGGTTTTATGGACGGGATGAAGAAGGGTAGGACATGCGCGGAGAGGGAGAAAGATCCTATGGGTGCAGATCAGAACTCTGCGTGCATTGAGAGTGACAATCGGGAAGTAGATGAGCACTCCAAGACCAGCCTCCTGAAATCGCTCTCATTGAATGAGAAAGAGACAGAGGAATTAGAGGCACTAACCAGGAATCAGCGGTACTCAAGGCCGTTGATGCCTGAAAGCCTAAAAAGACTGACAGCATCCACATTCGGCCGTGTGTGCAAATTGAGGCCCAAAGCAACCAGGACAAATACTGTGAAGTCCATTTTACGCCCATCCTTCTCGGGAAGCAAATCCACAGAATACAGTAAGGCTATGGAACGAAGAGCCATTGAGGCCTACGCGGGGGAAAGCGGATGCACAGGGAATGTTTGTAGACCAGGAATTGCCATTTCTGGCGGCTCCCCCAATGGGCTAATACCTGATGGTAGAGGTGTTCTGGAAATAAAACGCCCTTGATCTTGTAGGGAGGTCACTCCTATTGAACGCATTAAAAATAACCAAGTTTTGCCATATTCTTGAAGGGAAATTAAAACAAAAAAGAGATCATCAATGTTATTATCAAGTTCAAGAACAACTGCATTGTAATAAGGAGTATTGCATTTTTATTTTTTGGGCCCCACGAGGCATTTTATATGAAAATTTAAGAGGGTTGACAGATTCTGGGCCAATCGAATGGTGTGTAGCTAACACAAGTAACACGCAATAACATTAAAAAATTGCCTTATCTAATATTCATGTTTTCGTGATTTGTGGAAAAACCGGAGGTGATGTAGGAATTTGAAGGTAATTTTCGGAATCCACATAACAGTACGGCTCATTTCACACAACAAAATCTTGCATATTGGTGATAGTCACTGATTTTCGTAGCGCTTAGTACCTTTTCCAAAATTTTTTATCAATTTCCCGTGAAAACAGAAACAGCAATTTCTTCAACCGTCAATGTTATATAAAAATTGAGAGCGTAAACCTCAAGTAGATTTCTTTATTTAAAAATTAGTAATTTTAACTATACTGGCTACATATTCCAAATGAGGTCTAGCAAGGAAAAAGTAGCCGATTTCTCGTACATGATCGTCTCATTTACCAATACTCTTTTGACGAATCCCAGTTTACGATTACCTTGACCCATTATTTCACGTATGTATTCACCCCAGGAAAGATCATGTGTCAGTCTTATCCCAAGATATTTAATGGATTCCAAGTTTGTTTCATTATTACATATTTTGTAAGTGATAGGAGGAGAATAATTCTTTTTCCAAAAATTCATTACTACAAATTTAAAAAAAAATTAATTCTAACTGCGACGTATGACACCATTTTTCAATTGCTTGTACGTCAATATTTAAATATTCTTTATCATTTGGGCATAGACTTTCCCTGTACAGTACCGCGTCATCGGCAAATAGACGAATCTTACTTTTCACCACCTTATTGATGTCATTCTTGTACAGTAGGAACAGGAGTGGACCTATCACACTACTTTGTGGGACACCTGAAGTGACTTCAATTGCCGGAGAGGTAACACCGTCCAAAACAACCCTTTGCACCCGATCATGCGGGAAATCATTTATCCATGATATAATATTACTGTCTATCCCATAAGATTTTAATATCAAAATTAGTTTGCTATGAGACACCTTGTCAAAAGCTTTCTTGAAATCGAAAAATATTGCATCCACTGGATATTACTTTCTCCATAAACTAAAATATCGTGGGAAAAGAGAGCAAGTTGAGTTTCACATGATCTTATCTTCCGGAAACCATACTGAACATAGGACAATAAATTCTGGTTATCTAGATGCCCCATGACTGAACTGACAATTATATGTTCCTGGACTTTGCAAGAAATGGATGTGAGGGATATAGGTCGGTAGTTATGTGGGTGCTCCCTATCACCACTTTTAACCTTAGAAATGCACACTTACTAAGAGAATCATAAAGTGCACACTGGTGTCCTGCGGACCCCATGAGTTATAATTTTTTTTATTTCAGATTTTTGCTATGTTTCATTGAGGAAGATGGCAAATATCATTCATATGAAGCCTTTTTAATATCAATGAGTTGAAATATTTTATTTTAAAAAATATATAACGCAGTAAAAAATACCTTTTCAATTTGAAAACTTAGAAAATCTCTCAGAAATACATCAAATCGAAATTTATTTCCTGTTGCTCATGTTTTGACAATACCGAGAAATGCCGTTAGTTACTTAAGGATAACACTTTGAAGTGTATGAAGACTATCGTTTTTAATAGTTTTTCTCCAAAAATATATTTATTACAACATTTGAAAGAAGCGTATTTTTCAAGTTTAATTTTTCAGTGATTTTTTCGAAAATTTCATAAACACTTATAATGTCAATTAAAATGCTTATAAATTTATAGTTTTTGCGTAATAAATATAAATATTCACATTGTACTGGAAAGAAGTTGATTTTTCACTCCAGTACAGGCAGTATGCAGATAACTTCTATGCACATGGGAGTGCTGCACAATGAGCATAGATGTCTCATTTTTATTTCCCTTTCACTCGGGCATAAGTTACGTCGAACCTTCCTTCTCGTTGCTGCACTGCATGCCCATCAATCTGTAGAATTTTTAGCGTTGTTCGTCGACCGTGCGGTATTCATGGGCTGTGTAATAATTCCTACAATTATCCACCATGTCTTCTCAAATTTCACGAATTGGTGAACATTGATCGATCACCCTGCCCTGCAATCTTGAAGTAATCAACACGCAGTGTTGACAACAGAAACGGGAGACACTGTAGCGGAGTGGTACATTGATATAGTGTATGCAAACTCAGTTTATAACAGCTCATACAGCATAATGTTGCACGTCTTCTGCACCCCAGAAAAATACTAAAGTCCAAAAAAATGCCTCCATCTCCTCAATATCTACATCACTATGATACGATTGGGAACTTATATCTCTAAGCGCTGCCGTTGTATTTCCTCATTTCTGTGCATCGATATTAAATTTCGCAAAGCTCTATCAAATAATAACTGTCGAATTTGGTGAGGAGTTTTGATATCACTCGTTGCGCCTTTTGGTCCGGGTTGTTCTGAAATCAAATTTTACTGTTTCCTTCTCCAAAATACAAAAAAGAAAGAAAAATAAAATAAGTGTAATATCAATAATATCCATCGACTTTCAGGGTCTTCGGACAATATTCAAAATCGTGACATAACAAAAAATAATCATTGCACGGTAATTTTACCATATAAGGTTTAGGTAAAGATGCTAAAATCTGAATTAAAGTTCATGAGAAAAAGTAGGTGCTAATTTAGTTAGAGGTATTCGGAAGCACGCATCGAAAACAATCGTTATGAACCGACCGGGAAATTCATTTACAGAGCGAAATCTAGCGATAAATAAATAAAGTCTTTAGTGCTGAAAACATTACGTGGAAAATAATTCATCGTCTTTTGGTCTCTTTTTCCCGGCAGCAAGAACCGTCTTTCCCTCGCAGGTTTGTAGGTTGCCTTTCTGCCTCTATTCGCCTGGCTCCCTCTTGGTCGCTTTGTCGCTGGTACACTTTCGTCTTATAAAGGTTCTCCGCTACTACCGCTGTCTCTATCTGCATCCGCGCAATCTTCCTCACTCTCCGAATCCGATTGCTTATGTGCGGAATCTACATCACTGCCTGACGAATTACCCCCATCCCTTCCTGCTCCTCCTCTTTTAACACCAGCAATGCCTGACGAATATCGTCATCACGCCTCATGTAGAATCACGACGAGGAAGACATCTCTAACGCAGCACCGACTCGCTATAGAAATGTGCAGGCTTCGGGTCGCCAGCCACTACTGGTAAGAAATGCCTACTCCCTTCATGAATTTTGAGGACATTCCCTTCCCGGCAAATTCCCGGGCCCTAGTTGTGAATTCCCTTGTGCTCTCCGAGGCGCCAGCTCATTGCCATTCTGTGACAAGTGCAAGTCCCGAAAAGGTTGCAGTCCATAGCTGTGTATATAATCCCCTTTACAGTTTCCAATACATAAAATATCCAAATGATGACGAACGCCAAATTATTATAAGGCATTATTTCGGATCGAAAAACCAAGAAATAATCTTCTATGCTGCTAAACTACGCTTCATGCACGTGAAGTTTTTCTATTCACATTTCACTTCTAAATTTCAAATGAGAATGCAGGAAAATTGGATAATTCCCGAAATATCTTCGATGGTACCAAATATCCTATAATAGTTTAAAAAATTATAAATATTGTTTTTAAATAATTAAAATGATTAAATACTATATCTACAAATACATTAACAGTAAAAAAGGAAATACACAATGCTATATGATTTATTCGATATGTCTCAAAATTTACCATGAAATACACATTGGGGTCCAGCGGACCGCAGACCATTTTCAATATTTTTTCATGAAGCACCAAGCATTTTAATTACTGCATCGCAAGCAATAGTCAGTTCCTAAGATGTAAAAAGGAATTTACATTAAATTAGATTTCTGTATTTCACGTTTTGTGAAAGTTACGGCGAATAAAAAAATGTTTGGGGTCCACTGGGCCCCAGTATGCACTTCTAGGGTAAAAAATGGATGTACGACATGTTGGGTATAGCCTGGTTGGAGGGCAATTAGCTGTCGAGTGAGTCAGTTGTCGTGAGGCGCGATGGTAGACTAACCACTGTCTTTGCTAATATTGTTGTCACCCCCAGTCAGGGGCCCCTCTAAGCCGCCTCGCGCCGGAGGCCCTCGTCTATCACCGAACTAGCCAGACCGCCACTGACTTTCCCCTACTCTCGTCACCTTATCAGCAGAGCACGTTTTTCTGTGGGGTGGGGAATTGAGGGGAAGGTGGATAGGCTCGCCAAAGGCTGGCGGAGAACCGAGGGGATCTCCAAGGTCGTGGCGGATTCGAGAACTAAAAGACGCTTTTCGCCCGGAATATACAGCCCCCTTAAATTAGGTTGGCTAGAATTAAATTTAATGCATTTTAAATCATGTATATATACCTTTCCTGGTATGTAAAGCTATTGTCAGTTTTGAGGTCATCATCATCATGGGTCAAAAATTCTGAGATTAGTTTGATGTCTCTCCACTCCATTCTCCTATCAACTCCCCTCATATTTGCGTAATTCTTCTCTTTCACATCCTTTACAACTTGCTCCATAAATCTCATGCGAGGTCTTCCTTTTCCATTGTTCCCATTCACGTTTACCTCGACGATCGCCTTCATTAGGCATCAGGATATGGCCGATTAAGTTGCTCCGTTTCCTTTTTGAAGTTTTCAGAAGACTTCTCTTTTCTCCCCTGTTTTCTTAAGGCCACTCCGTTAGTCACATCGGTCAATCCATTTTATCTTCATCGTTCTTCCGTAGCGCCATAATTCTTCCAGCCTTCATAATGCTTCCAGCCTTGGGGCCGATTGTGTAACTCGTCTAACGTTCGATCGTTAGTGACCCGTTCACTCTCGATCGAGCTCACCGTCTTCGAACGAGGATGAAAAGTGCGATTGTATAAGCTCGATCGTCAGCAGGCAATCGAAAGTTACGGTGTTGTCAGATTTACAGCATATTTCGCACTTGTTTCTCTTGTACGCATGCGCAAAGAGCTTATTTTGAAGTGGTTGCATTTGTTTTGAATGTCAAAAATTAATAATAAACATTACAATGCCTGAAAATTTAAGATAACTTCCTCACGAGTATTTTACAGTGGCCTCAATGCGTTTCCAATTGATAAATTAATTCATAATTACTTGTCATACCCTGACTTTCACAGATAATTATCAAAAACGTCTGCTTAATTCGCAACTCATAATATTTCATTATCACTCAAATTGTGTTCTCTATTGCTGATAATGCATAAAAAAATAGTACGTCATGTTGAAATTCTATATTATCACTCCGGATATTCTCGTCATCTAATTTAACTAATGTTCTACGGTTCACTGTAAATATCATTTAGCAAAACTACGCTCAACGTATCGGCACATATATATGCATCTTCAGACAGAAATTGATTAGGTTATTTATAGATACACAATCAAATACTATCCTCAATCTAGTCCCCAGCATTAAAGCAATAGTCAACCTTTATTACTATTGAAACACTTTCACAGCGTTCTCCATCACATCAAAGATAAATACCTATGAAACTCTCTTTTAAAATTCCGTGTCGCCTGTCTCTCTTGTAGCATACCTATTTTCCCATAACCATATTTCTTGTACGTAGGTACACGATAACCTACCGTGAGATATAATATAAGGCAGCATTAAATAATTTCCACAATTTCTCCAGGCACACTCAGCGGCACACAAATAAAGGCACAATCCTATGGCTAATGACATCAAGGCGAGTGAATGAAAAGATTATCTTTTGAGTAGGCAAAATTTAATGAATAAAGCAAAACGAGACAGCATGTGTTGCATAAGTCGATAAAAATCATCACCCTTTCACTTGGACGTAAACAACAACAGTCATAATTTAAAACACTCTCAAACAACACAGTAATCCCTTACGAGGGCAATACGTAATGCTCATTGATAATTAGACATTACCTGCCTAAAACGTAGACGGAATAATTATTTCAACACAATCACATTGGACACCACTATGCAATGATATAAAAGGATGTCACTTGGGGTGGGAAATTTTACTGAATGAAGAATAACAAAGCACTACACTGTTTATCCTTTCACCACTTTCACTGGGAGGTAAACAATCACACTTACAAGACAAGAGAAATCCCCCTCACTTCAATTCACATAGATTGCAAATCTTAATTTAAGGCAATAGGTGAAACGACGAAATAATTGCCGACAACAATTTTCTCTGACATCTTTATAGATACCATAATACATGCAATCCATCACAGTTCACTAAAAACATTGTCAATCGCTGAATTGCCACAATGTGTAGTCACAACACACGCTATATCTTCACTATGTATTATTCTCACCGTAAGTGGCATTGGTCAAGTGAAACGGTTGATGCCAATGCTGAAATTAAAAGTTGAAATTATATGTAACAGTCCGATAGCTTGTTTTAAATTGCTATTCATTACATTCACCCACCCAACGTTGCTATAATTATTCTAATTAATTCACTCTGTCACATCATACACAGCTTTTTAAGCAATTTGATACTTCAAATTACATTCTTATTCCGTAATAGTTCAAACAACGTTCCTCACAACGATAATTTATCCCTTATACATGAAAATGCAAACAAAAACAAACCTTCCAACGATTGAAAATGGCCGTAACGTCAAGTATATAGCAGTCGACGGGTTTCCTTCGATCGTGAGCCGAAAAACCTTCGAACGTAAAGTTACACAATCGCGCCTTCAATTGTTTTCGAAGAATTACCCACAACACCACGGAATACGGCTCTTTACGTTCGAACGTAAAGTTATACAATCGGCCCCCTTGACTTCTTTGCTGCTGTTATCGTCCATGTGTCTCACTGCCATTAAGAAGCATGGTTCAGATATATATTCTGACTGTTTCTTTACTTTCACGCTTGTACTATTTGCACCTCTGAGCAGAATGTTCTTAAGGTAAAATGCCCTTTTCGTCTGGGCTATTCTACTGGCAATTTCTTTCTTGCTTTTTCAATTGCTGGTTACTTGGATTCCAAGATAACGATACTTTTTAACCTCGTCAAACCTTGGTATTCTTAGTTCAACGTTGGTCTTGGCTCCCTTTAAAGTTAAAGTTTTTAGGTGACTTCTTTTCTCCCACACTTCGCAAGACTTCTTCGTTAGTCACTCAGTCGATCCATTTGATCTTTATCAGGCTCAGTCGTTGAATACCTTTCTTTTTTCACGTTACCCGTCGTTTGAAGATAGAGGTGCTCCTTCGAGGAAGGATGTCGTCATCGCGAGGGAGAGGTAAGGAGAGCGAGGTTGCAGAAAAGCGGGAATGTTTCGCGATAAGGCGTCATTGAATCATCGGTCGGCTTCGTGCAAGCCTCGGGTCCCGAACGCTGTCAACCTCTCACCAACAGCAGCCCTCCTCTCACCAACAGCAGCCCTCCTCCAAATGGACGATCCGGTTGAAACATCCTCCAGCGGACGACGACTCTCCTCTGCATGGTTTTCCAAGCTCGAACATTCGGCCCTGAAACGCGACACCTGAAGGCGCCCCATGACGGGCGTCAGTGAAATTCTGATCCGCGAAGTGTATGAAATTCGAGGTATAAAGTGATTTTCTGTTTTTTTCCAAGGTGGTCGGAATGTACTGGAGGAGGCATTGGAATGCTAGCTTATGGGTAACAATGAAACCAGAATGGGGTTGCTAGGGAGCGATTAGACCCGATCCGCACAAAACATTGCGTTTTGTACGGCCACTTAAAGACCGTTGTACTCGGTGAAATTTCTTGCACAAGAACTTGTTCGATGCTCAAATTGTATCGTGTACGCGGTCTTAAGTACAAGAAATTAGATCATGCTCTAAATTATCGGATGAAACCGTCAAAGATCCACTCCTTAGTTTCTGCGCATGACATGTGACGGTAGTGATACGTTCGTATAGTATTCGTAAGGTTGGTGTTCTGTGTTTGCGATCGCTTTTATTCCTACAAGTGTGGCAAAACTTACGTTTTTGTTGTACATATTGTGATATTCTTTGTTGGTTCCATGTTTTGATATTTGTCGTTCGCGTTGGAAGTGTTCTATTTTCTAAGTGTTCTATTTCTAAGTGTTCTAGGAAGTGTCTGACAAACATTAAACCTCATCACTGAAGTTAGGAAGACGTTATTAAATCTAAAAGGAAATATTAGCTACGAGCATAAACATGGTAAATGGAGGATAAATGGTGGGTTTTATGAGCCGATGAAAGAGTGCAAGTAACCATCATCATCATTATTCATCAATCCTCAGATTGGTTTGACGCAGCTGTCCACTGTGTTCTTCTATCCGCTAATCTCTTCATATTTACGTACTTCTCTTTCACATCCTTTATCACTTGTTCCATATATCTGACCATTTGATGAAGGCAGTCGTTGAAGGACAAGTGAACGGGAAGAATGGCAAAGGAAGGCGTCGTGCGAGATGAACAAGTGATGAAGGACTAATCGTATAATTTCATTCTATTATTGCTACGATTAATGGTACCGAATCAGGTAATCTCTCTAAGGTTATTTAAGGGAGATAATTATCCGTTTGATTTCACTGGGAGTTAATTTTCTTACGAAAATAGGTTTGAATTTAACCTATTTAAACTACAAATTCTTGGTGCGTGTTTGCGAACTTTACTGTGTTTAATTGAGGAATTACAAAAATGCATTCCATTATTAATATTGCTCTAAATTTTCCCTCATAGAAAGCAGCTTCTTCCGTCCTAGTGTCGCAAGTAGCCACCCCGAATGCCCCTAACTACTAACTCGTACTATCCGCTGGCTTCACAAATCGGCTGCGATGCCCTCTCCAGTGCATTCTAACCTCTTGGTTTTGTCAGTTTATTTTCGTATAAATTCTCCGAGCAAGACCCGCTTGTGGTTTTTTTTGCTCTTAATATAACCCAAAGTTAATATCGCTGTCTCGAAAATGTGAGGTATAAAAGATAACTAGGTTAATTATTCTTTATCTCTGGTCTTAGGCCTAAGCCCTTAAAAGTAGCTGAACGACGAGAACGATTTGCAAGTGTGATGTGGGGTTCTTATCATTCTATCGTTCATTGATTCAGCGTTGGAGAAACATAGTTTTTATAATGCGTCCTCTTTTTTTAAGACGTATTTTGAACCTTCTTCAGTTGACAAACGTAGTAGTGTATCTGTATTCTCAGCGTCTAAACCTTCTCTCTACTTCAAGAAAAAAGTCAACTTTGTACTGCCCTCAGTTTCCATTTTATTTTCGACGCGTTTCAACGCCTCGACATTATCCTCAGGATAAAATATTTATTGTACCTCAATGAATGGTGAAATTATGGTTACACGGTGAATATTAATAAATGGTTACACGGTGATAAATTAATTGGCCAGTTCTGAAGTCGGGTTTCTGAAAGCTCTGAATCACAATTAGTTTGCAGAGGAATTGAATAAGGCTTTCTGGCACTCCACACTTTTCGCAAAACATGTTTCAGATCAACTCCATACTTTATTACGAAACTACCTTTATTTTTGTCAAATTATTAAAACCTGTTATATTTCATGTTTCCGAATTTTGCTGCTGACGTGATTTATTTTACATATTTTTTGCTACAAAGTAGCTCATGTGAACCTACAGAAAATGTCAATGTGTTACGGGAACGACTGCGTACATTTCGATGTTGACCTTACATAAATATTTCAAGTTCTACGCCACCACAGCAGGGCAGAAAGGAGCGAGAAATTAAGTGGAATCGTTCGTCGAATAAAACGATTTAAGAATTAATTTTCACTTTACCGCTCGCGGCCGTAATACAAACAAAGCTCAATCCTTTCCACAAAATTTCGTCTACCTTGTCGTATTTTTTCCCTTCTTTTTTCATCGTAACCCGGTTAAAAACAAAAAAGTATAACATACGATTGATGCGAATCTCATATGGTAACTTGGCTCGTAATGTAGTAATTGGCTCTGCAGCGCTTAGAACACAATCGTCCCAAAATGCATGCTTTTTATATATTTCTTTATACTTACCACTAATCCACTTGAAAGCATCGGTTGAACCAAAACAGATTGGCTTTTAATGAGCGCTTGCCCGGATGCTTGAGCAAAGTCTATTTTATCTCTGTCGAGTGCGGATTAGATTACAAGAGGGCGTTTGCTCCGTTCTGTGTTTATTTGGTTCGGTAATCGTAACCTTTCGGCCACTCTTCCTCAAGGTCCCTAGGAGTGTTTGAACCGAGTCTCATCACGATGTACAGTTACTCTCTTGATGACGTCAATTTCAAGAATCACTATCAATTTATTCCTTGATCGGAAAGCAAAATGTCTGTCTCTCTTGTCCGTTGTTGAGGTTCCTGAATGTGAAACATTATTTGAATACCAGCAAGGAATATTTATTAACAACTAGCTGAAGCTGCCCGTTGAAATTCAACGGGCGGGAGAAATATTATAATTACAAATTGTATTAAGAAATTTTAAAATTTATCAAGAAAGAGCAAAAGTAAACTTGTGTTATTGAGTTAGCTATGCTGCAAGTCAGTATCGGAACCATAAATATAATTTAGACCAATGTAAACATATAATTACTGCCTGGACTCATTCCTGGGCCTCTACAAAAATAATAATATTATTTAGAAACTTTCAGGCCAGAAGAAATAAAGGAGGCTAGAAGGGGAGGTGCATATGAATGTGTCTATTGTTGACAAGGCCAGATTCGGATTTTTGGGAATGATAGCACCAAGAACACTATATAAGTGTTCTTGGTGCTATCATTTTTACAGTATATAGTATACAGTGTTCTTGGATAGCACCCACCTCATCGGCAAAAAAAAAAAAATTATGTATGTTATGTTTGTTTCAATTCTCCAACTTCATGACAGTGGCGTCAATGAACTTCCTATGTTTACGTATTAATGCATTTTATTCCAATTAGAGTAAATTCTATTCTTTTAACCTAGTACAGATTTAGCCAACTTAAACCAGGTACTTGTCGTTCGGTTGCGTATACTCACACCTTCTACTGTATATTTGACGTATAACTATATTTATTATACTTTTTTTCATCTTGATATTCTTATTTTTGATTAGACTTCATTTAAGTTTCTTATCACGTTCTTGTGTCTCGAAAGACTACAATTTTGAAAGCGGTCCACTTCGGAATGTGGTATGCATCCATAAAATATTCACCTTTTGAACCCCACAGAAACTTTCATTTAAATACTTTTAGTGTCACCAAATGCAAACGTATTGGATGTAGCGCGAAAAGTAAGCCCGTGTGATTTTTCCGAATGCAATGACCGATCTAGATTCAAGGAATAGCTGTGATACCTATCTTAGTACCTTTCAATACCTTCACGAAAAGAACAATGCTGTTGACGACATCGCTTTTGGACAAACATTCTTCGCATCATTGCAATAGCATCAATGAACATTCCACTTGGTAAACTATCTCAAATCTCAAGCTATCTCCATCGACGACGATTTGGTAAGCGTTCCATCTCTTCTCTTCATGTCCTAGGTCGGTTCAAATGCACAAACCCGCAAACAAAAAAAAATATTCAAAAATTTGAACACCGCTGAAGCATTCATTTAAATGTACTCCTAATTTTAACCTAATGCAACCCTTCTAAATCCGCGAGTAGCGCTAGCAGTCAGCACGTATCCTTGTGCGGAAAAATATGTCTGATCTTGCTTCACGAATAGCCTACAATGCCATTAGTACCTTTCTATCTCCTCTCGAAATGCACAATGCCGTTTACGGCATCCCATTAGGACGAACTGTTTAAGGAGGTGCCACCGTGACTCCACGATTCAGACTCCCGTAAAAGAGCTGTTATTTAATGAATAAATACCGATCCAGAAAAACACCTATATGGGAAATCATCTGGTGATAACGCATACACAATAATTGTATGAGTATGCTATTTTATAGCGCGTTGTAGTTGAATTCTATTTTTTACAAGCTCTTTTAACTCATTTTGTCCTCGGAACACGACTGAAGTGTTGTGGCCACGTTTAATTTACAATGTGAGAATACATGCTCAATCCAGCTAATGCGTATTTTAAAATATGTTAAATATTTTCTTACTTAGTTTTAAACTATTCCCTTGCAAATACAACTCTTTGTTTTGAATGTTATTAATACACATTTTTTTCAAAATTGTTTGGCAACAATGACACTGCTACCATGTAGAAGCATTGGTATTAATTACACCATATCAGAAACCAATGAAAATTTAAATTACATAAAAAATATAAGAAGGACCTTGGTAAGGTATATTCCTAAATTAAGTTAGTAAATATGTTCGTAAGCACGTTCCGTCACAAGTACCGTTGCCAATGATAACAACATACTGTAGCGCCACTTTCATGTAACTAAGGCTTTTCTGTTTTTTTTTCGAGCAAACATTTATTAATATCAATTAAACAAGTGTGGTAAGGCGAGCACTTTTTTCCAACGCTAAATTCTACATTAAATTGTCCATCTTATATTAGTTTGTCGTCAAAACGACATTTCTCTTTACATTATTAATCTGCAAATTTTACTGCAAGAGCATGCTCTGCCGTATAACCACGTATAAAATAGTTGATTTTCAACGTCTTTTTTCCTCAAATATATGATAGAAAGGCCTCTTTATTTTATTGCCAATCGATAAAAGGCTCAAAAACTGATGTGTCCTGAAATTTTCACAAAAATGACATCTACTTCATAATTCGGCGGAGCCTCCTTTGCAACGCTCGGAAAAGAACCGAAAAAACAGTAAATTTCAACGTAAATTACACATTGCCTAGAAACATCGAGATTCACATTAATTGCCATGCAAAAAAAAATCACCTGGACCGGGAATGGAACCACGAACCACCAACTAGAAACATCGAGGACAAAGTGTAAATCGGTTGAAAGAATAAGAATGTTTAAACATTTTCCCATTGAATACAGAAATAATGAAAGAAATCAATTAATATTTAGTTCTTTTACTCAGCGAAAGTAAGCAATGTAAATACGTAATTGGCCTCAGGAATCGAACCCGGGCCCTGAGCCTTTTTTATATAGCCTATAGCACCTTATAGTTTATATGCTAGAATACTACCAAATTTCAGCTCAATCGGTTCATTAGTTTTTGTGGAGATACGTAACATATATATGGCAGACAGACAGGCACCACTTCATTTTTATATATTAGTATGATGTATCGAACTTGATCGTGAGTGACAAATGTGAAGAAGTCTGCATACCTATTTCATCAATTGGCCATGCTCCTCCGTCATTCGACGGTCATTTTTAACACAGTTGAAAAATTGACTCATGTTTAAAAATCAAGTGGACTAAAATCATAGGTATTTGATAATCGATTGATGTAGGTAATCGTCAGTCACTATAATTTTACTTAGCTGTTTTTAGTTGCCCTTCTTGTGAATCAATTCGCAGAAGTCATACGTCCTGAACTAATTTTTTTATGACGCTTTACGTACGATATGTATAAGGGATTAATGTTTAGAGGTTTGTGAAATTTTACCTGCATCTAACAATGTAAAATCGTATCTGCACTTGACTGTTTATAATTGTAAATTATGATTGTGACGCCTTAGGAAATGACAGAGATTCTGGATAATGGTAGTTTGGATAGAAGGTAAGGGAAAATGTGTGGAAAGGGCTAAGAAGGATTTTTAATAAGTGAATAAAATGAAAGGTAAGGATAATGGCCATTGTACTCTCTTCGTCGCAATTGCAAGCGTTCTGTTCTATTCTGTCGGTTCAGTCACTTAATACCCTCATTTTTCTTACTTGGGGTGTCCTACGCATAAAATTACAGCTTTGGATCAGTGGGTCATTATCCGGGCTTAAAATTCTGGCCGTAATTTTTCTGGGAATTATCACTTTAATCGGTTATCCTCATTCCTCAACCCTTGGCCATAAAAATGTTATTTCGAGCACAAAAATATCTTCAAACCGGTACAAGCGAATATTTTTGACAGATTCAGCATTTTCACGGACCACAACCACGTCCTACGAACTCGTCAGAGCAGAAATAAGATCAAGATTAGCGAAATGATATCTCTGCCTTAATTGATCGTCGCACATGCAAGACATTCGTTTAATAAGCTCTTGTTTTTTTTGCCACTGGCACTGCAGATTTTCCACTCGGTCTCCCCAAATGAGTTCGAGGGTTTTTTGTTAGCAGTAGCAGGGTTTTTACCCTTTCAAAAATCTTGTATTATATTGAGAAAAAATTGAGAGATCTTTTTCGGAGAACTTTTATCCCGCGGAATTATATGATTATTTGTCAGCCGTCTCCATTTTCACGGAAGGGCCGATGTGAGACTTTTTCATTATATATTTATAATTAATTCATAATAAAAATTGCTCAATAAGTTCCATGAACCAAATGAGGAAGTCACATCAAACATGACCGGCGATGTGAGCGATGCGACCGTGTTCTGTACTCCACCTATCCTTCCTGGCGCAAATTATCTCGGCTTTCGTTTACCTCCCAAAATAATGACGCTTTTGTTATTTTGTGGGAGATGAGGAGTGGGTTGAGACGGTAATATTTCCATAACTTTTAATTGATTAGAAACTTACGTGACTTGATTAGAAACTTACGTGACAGATATCGAGTGAGGGCGGGGTGGATGGTAGGTATTCCTGTACTCGCCGTCAGTACTCTTTGAGCTATATCCTGATGACATTGCGCGTTAGGCGGTGCAAAAATTTGCTCCCTAAGCGTCTATGGGCACAGACAGGTAAAAGGTGTTGTTTTAAAGAAAAATTTCTATTTATTTACTTGTACAATACGTTGGAGGGAAAAGATACTCTTAACGATAATCCGGCCTCGGTAGCAGCGGGGTAGCCTCAGTAGCTATCTCTTGCCTGTCAAACACGAGGTCGCGGGTTCGAATCAGGCTTGGGGAGAATTTTCACTTTACGGGGCATGGAAGTTCATGCATTATTACCGTAAATTGTACAAGAGGACTTCTTAATCCTAAATTCACGGTAAAAATAAAGACATGTTTGATTTAATTTAACAATACTCTTCGCTTCAAATTGTGCGCTCTACTCAACAATCGGGCTGCGTTTGGAACGAAGAGGAGGGTGATTGTCGGAAACGTGAATTGTCGTTCATTGTTAACAGGGTAACTCAAAGCTCGCTATTAATGTTGGAATTTGAGGACAATTCACACTTACGAGTTTTGAACGTTGAACTTCGGTTATATTACTAGCGTTAACATCTTTCCGAATTCAAAGTTGCTCTTCGAGGAGCACGAGCGCGTTTTTCCAGTGTCAAGTACGAGTTTTCTTGCAAGCTTTCGTACCCCACATGCATCAAAATTTCACTTATTGTTAGGATTTGTGATCAGCGACCTCGAAAATACCCATAAACCAATTTGAAAGTATCATAGGAGATTATTTGGTGAAGTCGTCCACCTTTGGAGTCGTAATTTTTCACAGTTTTTTGTTTTCGTATTTGTCATTAGTGACATTCAAAACTGTCTGTTAAAAAAGTGATAAATCCTAAATTTGGTGATTGTCGGACAAAAACTGGCGATTCGATAAAACCCGACTGTAGCCAAAACTTCTGCCTTATAAATTTCCTCGAAACAAATCTTCATATTTTGGACGGCTTTTCGGGATTCAAGACCACTTTACGACTTTTTTCAGCAAAGATTATGATAAGTTTTTCAGGCTGATACCGCGGCGGCCGGAATAAATCAGAAATACATATGGAAATTTGATGTATTTTTTCCTGGAATACATCTGTATTTTCGATGTAAAGGAGAAATTCGATGTTTTCAATGAAATTATCCTGTTAAAAAATAATCTGGACGCATTCGCATGGTCTAAGAATGTAGCTGTTTTCTTATGAAGACATTAATATCGTTTATTGAAGTGATCGAATCGTGAATATGGCGGTCATGTAAATTTCTTCTAAAATACATAAAAGTTCCATGTGTGAAATTGATGTATGAATACATCAGAAATACATATGGAAATTTTCTCTGTATTACAGTGATGTGATTCATCTTCTGTGTTATAGGGGACGATACCAATAGCATATGAAAGTTACGTTAGGTTCATGAGTGAGAAGTAATCCTTGAAAACCTACCTAGAGGCAACCCTAATAGTATCATTCTTGATGTCCGCAGTGCAATAACTGCTGCTAATGCTATACGATTTGGTGCTTAGACAGCCCTCGCTGGCGAGAGACTTGAGAAGAGAAGAGAGAGAGAGAGAGAGAGAAATTCTATTAAATGTCATCGCACAAAACTGAGGAATGGTATGGCGAGCAGTGGCTGAGAAAATGCCGCTGACTAGGAAATCGGCCGCGGTTTCAAAAATCTCCGAGTAAAGAAGCCTCTTGAACAATATGCTGGTAAAATGAAGCTGAAACGTGCGGAGGGTGCAGCCGAAAATATAATACGTTGTAATCATGATACCATGGTTGTAATGTAACGATACATTGTAATACGAAAAATATAATAATACATTGTATGCATACGTTATCATTGTTGCAGTGTTCGCGTCGTGTCGTGGGGCTACAATGTCAGTGGTCCTTTTGCGAGTTTGCGAATAATCGGGGGAAAAGGGTGTTGGGCCAGTTGGGCATGATGAGGGCGAGCGACGCGGGAAGCCATAAAGAAGTGGGGATTAATTGGTGGCCAGAGCGAGACAATGGAGCGAAATGGAAGATGTGAAAGGGGTGAAAATTACGGGACTCAAGAGTTGCTGAAAGTTTAGAGGGTTTTGGAGGGATTGTACGTTTGTTCCTCCTGTATGGTATTCCGAAAATTATGACGCCTCATAGTTTATGATTTGTTCTCATAATTTGTAACTTCGATTTTCTAATATCACTTTCTCTTTCTTCCTTCCAATTCAGTACGGTTTCAACATGGTCATCCAGCACCAAGAAGCCATCACTTGCATCACCCTTAGCTTAATGCATAAAAGTTTAAGGTAAGTAACCATATCCGAACTGAAAGATTATTTATTAATGTGGTTGGGTAATCGAAACTGCATTTGTCCGGCTTAACGGCTGGCTTGCGTTCTTGGAGTTGTGCTTGATTTTTTAACAATAATTATGTTTAGCAAAAATCAGGACAATGCTTTCTGCTTGAGTACGTATGAAATGCTAAGAGTATTTTGTTTTTTTTGTTTACTTTGTTCTGCTATCGCGTATCGATTCAATTTCTGTGGGGTTATTAATAACTAAAAGTCAATGTTACACAGGTATGTAAGGTTACAAACCTTTTCTGTTGTCGGGATTTGAACCTGAGCTTTGGGAATGGGACGCTAACTCTTGATTCTTCACCCAACCTAATCCCCGCATGATAATGCTTCCGAGTAGAGAATGCCATATGACAATCACTAATATTGTTGTGCTCGTTAAGAATGATTACTTCTTATAAATGGGTTGCAAATCTACATTTAAAGGTAAGAATATTAACATTTTAGTAAATTGATGGGTGAGTAATCTATTCTTCCTACCGTTGACGAATTAATCGGAAAACACGCCATGTGAAGTTGGTAATAGTAAATATTTCAGTAACTTCGGTAACGGAGTTCGACTGTTCAGTGGATTTTCAGCTTCTTTGAGATTGGATTTAATTTCGTCCTAACAAACCGAAAATATATTCATAGCATAACAGTTCAGTGCTATGGTTTGCAGAAGAGTGCATCCTTCAGTGCAGGACACCGTTAAAAACGTGAGTCGTAAAATATGCTTTAGTTTACTTATTTCTTAAATAACTGTGTATGCTGTTTATGCTATTGTTTCCAAATTTAATTAGTTACTAATTGTATCACATTTTGAGGCATTTTTAAGATTCAGTCCAATAGATCAAAAACAGTTTTAAAACAGCCTATGCGCGTTGTAGCGGAATGCTGATAAGGCCCCTGCTATCATGAAAGCAATCCCCACTATTCAGTATTAACAAAATAATATTGTCATTTAATTTTTTATTCCCACGTATCTAATTCATAACCAGGGCCGGCCCAAGTGAAAGTTGATCCCGATGCAAAGTTGACTTGAGGGGCCGTGAAATAAATTTCGTACAAGAAAATCAATCAGCGGCGCGGGGCCTTGTGCCCTTACACCGTTTGAACTCTCCTCCTCGGACCGGCAGCCCTGCCCTTTGCGAAAAAATTTCAACAGTAAATTAGCCCAATAGCTAAAATCTAACAGTTTGCGTGTAACCATCTTGAAGGAAAAGGTAATGCGTACGTTTGGCTATGAAATAGGTAGCTATAACTATGAGTTTTAGGAAAACGTTCAGAAATCGGTTTAGCGGGATGCTGTTTTCAGTGTATTCTTCATCACATGTTGTCTCTCAGAGTGCTGGTATCTGTCCGGTGGAGAAAGGAATGTCATTGTCGTTGCTTCGTCCCCTGTGATTGTATTTTAACTTCGGAGATGAACGCTAACTGAGTTTGAGAGATAAGGAATCCAGTAGATTTGGTATCTGTTTGTTGTCGTATGTGTAATGTTTCTCATCAGTGTAAATTTTCCAGAATAAAGTTTGACTCATCTTGTGCCCTGCCGTGCAATTTTCTTGCCGGAGTGTGGGCTGTTTTCGAAATCCAAGGGCAGGGTTTTGACCTCTCGAAAGCCAACAGGCTCCGTACTCGTCGTCTTCCTCGTTCCTCCCCTCCCGCCCTTGTTATCCTCCGTCAGTTTTGGGAGAATTTCCCAGAATCCGCTCCTGAGTGTCCAATGCTTGTCGCCAATTGAGCCCAAGAGTGTCCGCACTGCTTGACTCACAAACCATTCGCCCCTCTGCTGTCGGGGGAGCTCCCAGCGGAGAGAGCTTGATGGAGTTCCCCCGTCTTAATTGGCCCTCGTTTAACTTCTTGCTTCGCCCAGCACCATGGTTCACCCTTAACTCAGTCGACGCGAAAAGCGAGGGCCCAGAGGAAGCAGGTGTATTTGCGCTTTGGTCGCAGTTTTTCTGCCAAATTCTGGAGATCGTGTGTTCCGTCCGACATTTTCAGCCTGAAAATTCAGTATTACTGTGCGGTGTGCTTTTTAAAAAGGAGAAGTGAAGCATCGTTATGTGAGCGAAACCACCAACCGTGGAGGTGTTGGTCACATGGTGCCAGTTGACATCCTGAAATGGTTTTGCGCCCAGCGCTGTGGAAAGCATGAATTTTTCTTAGAGAAAAGGAAACATTTAAGAAGGTATCGGTTAATCGTTAGAAGTTTTTGTGTGTTCTTTCAACTTATTTTTCTCTTATTATGGAATATTGTGGATTATATACCTTGATTATGATGCTCAGCGGAGCTCACTGATAGCACCTGGAGCCATGGAAAGTTATTTATTAAAGGCTTTTCGATGGTTTCCAATTAAAATGTCTGCAAGTTTGCTGTGTAAAATGTTGCTAAATTCTCTCTCACTGAGCGGTAACGGCGATTACGAATGAGAGAAATGATGGTTGCGGTGTGTTCAGGATATTTAACGGCTTTACCGCAAAATCATGACCGGCGGAGGATGTGCGTTATTTTATTTATCGGCCTCAGGGCGTCTTGACCGTACTATTTTTAGTGGCCAAAAAATGCAAGCATCGCTTGACTGCATGGATTTTAAGTATCAGCCCTGATACTGAAAAATGTTCAGCCCTTTTAGATATAAGTCACCTCTGTGGAAAAATATAATGATCGTAATTAGCATTAATTTCATGCATTAAAGAGGTGAGAGTCAAATCTAAATACTGTACATTGGTTCAAAATTTTCTTTAAAGTAAATCCCTGTTGAAAGATTAGGTTGAAAGATTGTAAAACAATAAAATTACTTACGTTTAATGACATAAAACATTTTGTCAATGTAGAGTTTCTTTGCAGAAGTTTGGTTTACTTTGTAGTAATGAGGATAGTAATGATAGATGTAACAATAATTACTGGAGGAGGAATTAATATTATAATTGCTACTTATTTAACATTACTCCTGTGGTATTTCCAAATTAACGATTTTTTAAATTGAAAATCAAAATTGAAGCGCTCAAGACAAAAGTTTATTTACCATTAAATTAAATAATGCATTATATTTCTTGTGCATTAAAGGAATAAAAGCAAATTACTTTTTACTTTACTGGGGAACTTGTATTATTTTCAATAAGTAATGGTGCTTTGTAAAGTAGAGTATTTGGATGTGAAATGGAGGGCCTATTATTTACGTCTGGGTGACAATTTAGATTATAGCTGAATGGTCCCTAATTGTGTGATTTTCTGGTAGCATCTCCCTTAGAAGGAAGTAATTTTAATGGAAGCAATTATACTTTAATCAATAATGCTGTCATCGCACTTACGTAAGAGCTGGTCCATTTATACTGAATGTTTGAATTTCAGAGTTAGAATTTCAAATGGTTGTGTACCTCTTAGGTATTAGCCCAGAGTGCATGCTGTTAGAACAGATTCTATCGCATTAATTACTAAAAAACTGTGTTCCTTAAATCATATTTTAAAGTAACTGCTTTTGTAAGGTTTTTTTATTTCAAAGGATTGAAAGCCCTTGAACCACTGCTGTTGAACATGAGGTGGGCGTGAACTAAAATATTAGAATTGCAATTGTACTTTCTGCATGTATTCACACCCCCAATTTTTATGTAATCTGTTATGTTTTCTATTTGGGATAAGTTTTTTATCTCAAACCAGAGATACTCTCTTGTTGTCCAAGATAGTGAGAGTTTTGGTGTCTTAACTTCAGAACCATGTACAATATATTGGAAGTAGCACCATCTCCCTACTTCCAATATTATATGAAGTATTTTTTAGCATTTTCAATTTTTAGAAAATGACCTTAATACTCAGGGAATCACTAAATGTTTATCTATATTCTATCTTAGACTGGAGGTCAGGGAATAATTAAGCATATAAAGTATCATAGTATTGTATTCTTAGCAGTAAAACAAAATGTTATCATCTTGGGTAAACACTGCTTATAACACCCTATTTTCCTATTTTTGAGATTATTTTAAAATTTTTATTGAATATTAGATAGGATTCTTTTGGTTTTTATTTTGATGATATATTTCTTGCGTAATAAATATGGAAAATATTTAATGGTGATTAGGTCATGCTGCATTTTCTTTGTTTAGACTTAAAAGCATTTCAGATAATTTTGATATCGTGATTATAATGAAAATATTTATGGTATGTATTTATTTTAGTCACTGGTGTTTTTATCTTCTAAGCCATTTCACAAAATGCATTTCATTTATTTTTTTCAGGACTAAAGCCCTGGTATTAGAACTACTAGCTGCTATCTGCCTAGTGAAGGGTGGCCATGAAATTATCCTTTCAGCCTTCGATAACTTCAAAGAAGTTGTGCAGGAGGCTCATAGATTCCAGACGCTAATGGACTATTTTATTAACTATGATGTGTTCCACATAGAATTCATGGTGAGTATTCTTTTTTCCTTTCAGATTTCAGTGTATTTTAATTTATTTTAAGTGGCACAATATTATATGTCAATTTCATTAATTTTTAAGTTTCATCTTTTTATTTTGTGACATTTACTCACAAATTTTAATGGAAGCAATTATACTTTAATCAACAATGCTGTCATCTCACTTGCCTAATGAACTTTCCTCATGATTGAAATGATAGGTGGCCTGTATGCAGTTTGTGAACATAGTTGTACATTCCGTTGAAGACATGAATTTCCGGGTGCACCTCCAGTATGAATTCACCAAGCTGAACCTTGATGAATACCTGGAGAAGTTGAGGCATACGGAGAGTGAAGAGTTACAGGTATGTATTTAATACTCTGCTCCATTGTTTACTACTTTACTATGAAATTTACAACTTGATGTAATAGATTTTGATTGCTTTTGGCTTTTGAGTGCATTAACTGTATTCCTTATTTGGTTCCAAATTTATTGTTCCTCTGTAAATTTTGATAAATTCATTTCTTGTCATATTTTTTTGCTATATGATGTTAAACAAAAAATATGCATTCTTGTTTAAAGTTTTATTTTTATTCTTATATTTGTTGATGGTTTCATCATGTATTATTGTCATCACTATTTATTATACAGATTGAATCTACATCACCTCACAATTTGTCCTTGCTTTATTCCAGGTGCAAATTTCAGCTTATTTAGACAATGTTTTTGATGTTGCTGCTTTGATGGAAGATAGTGAAACCAAGACAGCTGCCTTAGAAAGAGTTGCTGAATTGGAGGATGAACTGGGTCATGTTAGTATTGCATGCGTTTTTAAGGTCTTGTGCTGATGTACATAACCTCTCATTATTTGCGGAGTTAATTTTCATAATTACCAGTTGAAACTATCATTATTTAGGATTTTACAATCTACATACATGCTAAAGGAAATTTTAAACTGGGTCACCTATGCATTCTACACTCTCAGTGTTTATTTCTTCTGAATAATCTGAGATAATTATGTTTAAATATCTTTTTTTATACAATTTTCATTATCGATTTTAATTGGAATTTATTTTGATGTAATTTCAAGTAAGCTATTTTTATCTCTTTTACAGGCTAATGAGAGGTTGGCAGAGCTGGAGAGGGATTCCTTGGCCAAGCTAGCTGAGCTGGAAACAGAGCTTGGTGCTGTGAGGTCTGAGCGTGATGAACTGAAGGAGAGCAGAAGGCAAATAGATGAGGAGGTAACGACTCTGAGGAGGGCTGTGATGCAACAACAGCAGGAGTCGCAGAATCGACAATCAATGCTTGAGTCAAAGATAATGGAGCTGGAGACGTTATCAAGGAATATGCCTCCTGGTTCTGTGGCTGCAGGAAATGCTGGTAAGAGAAATTTGGTGCATTCAAAAGCTTGCATGTCTTAAACTGGCTCTCTCTGGTTAAGAAAAATATAGATGTGTGCATTCTTTCAGGATGATTTATTGATTTTGTTTGATGAATGAGGTTGAATTGTTGAAGCAAAATATGAGGTACTTTTCTATAGGCTAACTCAGAAATTACTTCTTTTTTTTCGTTTTAATGAAGAATCATTTGACTGTCTAGTGATGCATGGGATATTTTTAACTGGGAGAAGAGAACTGAGGGGAATGAAGTGCCTTTGAAGTGAAACAGTAGACAATGAGAGTTGTCAAGTTGTGAATGGAAGATGGCCTAGGGGATTTGCATGTAAAAGCTACAAAGCATGTGGGGAAGAGAGGAATCGTCATGTAATAGACCTAACTCTCACTAATTTGTTGCACAGATGCTATGGTTTACCATATTAATAGTTTAGACCTATTAATGGTTTGCTTTAGAATTGATTCTAATTAGAAATATAACTTGCCTCTGTATCAATGGTGGAAGATACCTGATCCTTCTCAGTTATGGTCTTGGAAATGAAGGCAAGATCCTTTTTTATTGTGGGTCTATTAGCATTTGTTAGTTATCTTGAAAAATACTTCCATGGTAGCCATCCACTTAATGAATTTTTATGGCAATTTTTCATAAAACTGTATTTTTCATCTTTTTTTACGCCTGTGGAGTGATTATTAGTACAAATTAATTATACAACTGATGGATTTCCTGCATTAACAATGGCTCTGTATCACTGTAGGAGTTAGTAGTTTTATAGTACACACTATAATTAAGTCCTGAAAACTTTTTTTTATTTTCTAACTTATTTTAGAAGCCATAAGGTGATTGAACTTTGTAAACAAGGAATAATCTTATGGTTCCCTAAATGGCATAAGCAGTACAAACGAGAAGTACTTTTATTTGTGCATAACAATAACCGAAGGCTGCTAAGCAACAATTTCCAGTCAATGGACTTGTGATTGAATTTGTTTTGCCTTGGTGTTTGAGATGTGATATTTATGACCATCCACCTGATTGTTGTTCTTTCTGATGAATTCTGGTTAATTCATTATGTTTTGCTGATGTCTGTCATTGCTTGTTTTGAAGGCATGGATGAAATTTAATGTACTATTGCTTATTTTCCTACTGAATAACTTTCACTGCTTGCCTAATACTGTTTATTTTCTCCCCCAAAGTCTTTGAAGGTGTTGGTGTTGATGGTGTGAAGCCAGGTTTACCACCTCCTGTGATTCAAGTTGCGCCTCCACCTCCACCATGCCCTCCGCCTCCACCCCCACCCCCATGCCCACCCCCACCTCCCATTCGAGGGTCATCGACAGTCTCAATACCTCCACCACCTGGAATGATGAATGCACCTGATGGAGCAATGACGATCAAGAGGAAGGTGCAGACAAAGTACAAGTTGCCAACGCTGAACTGGGTCGCACTGAAGCCAAACCAAGTGAGTTACCCCAGCTCTTGACTACAAGATCTGTTTCATTTGCCTCAATAACATATTTGGGCTCTCTGTTTTATTGAATAAACTGCCCCAATGGTGCACATGCCACTCTGTAACTGTGTATTGTATTGATGATCAGGCAAGAAGGGCTCTGGAAATGAGTCACCTGCATTGGGAGTCTGTCGTGGTTAGTCTGATTGTTAACCATATATTTAGGTTGTATCATATTGAAAGCTGTACAGAATTATATCTGAAATAAATCAGTCCAGATTGTGTACCCTAATACATACTCACTTTCTCTATTACGGTTTTCGCATTCATATGTACCAGTCAGTTTATAGATTCTAATGGAATTAACATACTTGCATTATCAGAGGTAAGGATGTATTCTGTTTCATTTTGGTGCTTCCTCCCTTGTAATTTTTATAGAGCTTTCATGCATGAATAGTAATTATTCCTGTGGAAGTCATACTTTTCTCACCAGAATTTTAGATTATAATACAAGACATGTGCATTTATGTATTGATAATTGATTGCAGTGCTCTTGCCAGTGATCTTGCTCACAGACTAACTTTATTAGAACTTACTAGAGGAATAATTTGGCGCAGACCATCCATTGTGATATTTTTACTGTTTTTTTTGTTTTAATTATCTTAAGCAGCATACATAATGCAAATTCCTCAAGACCGATTACTGTTATTATATGCAGACATGGGATAACTGTTCTTTATGTTATCATTTCATGAAATATTTTTTGTGGGAATTATTCTTATTATAGCTTGTTTTGACTCTCTTGGCTATTTGTAGATGGTTGTATTTGAAATAGGTGAGGGAATGAGAACTAATCCATTTTGTATTCCTATTTATAAAATCTAGGTGAGAGGCACAATATTCAACGAGTTAGATGATGATCGCTTGCATGGAGTCATTGACTTTGTTGACTTTGAAGAACATTTCAAGATTGGTGGAGGAATGGGAGGAATCCTGAATGGTGATGCTGAGGTGGATGGACTAAGCACATTCCCAAGTAAACGCTTTAAGAAACCTGAGAACATTTCTCTGCTTGAGCACACCAGGCTACGCAATATTGGTAAGCGAATAACAGCTGGACGGCATGTAATCTATGCTCATGAAAACTTTACAACATGCTCTTGAGAATTAGGCATTACAATAATGAGATTACTCCTATTGTGGTAGTTTTAAAAGTTCTAAAGTCAGGGGTCTATGAATCCTAATTTAGGAAACCTGTCTATTACTGTTTGTAACTTTTCAAGGGACCTAACATCCCTTTTTCCTTTTCTCCTAAGAAAGGTGACTGAGTGGTTACCCTTACTTATTATTATAAATGTAAGAAAAAATAATAGAGTTCTTTAAACCATTAAAGAAGTAAGTCACTCAATATTTTGCATTGTGAGAGCACAAGTTATGAACTTTTGAAGGTACATAAACTCATGTTTTTTATAGCTCCATTCCTATGTAATATTTCTGTTTTCAATCTTTTCTTCTGTACTAGATTTATACTCATGGCTGAGTAATTCTATGTTAAAATGTTACTTTTTTGCTCTTGACTCTTAGTAATCATCAACAAGCTGCTATTATTCTAACTCTGGTATGTGTCAAACTTTAATTATGGTATCTCAGAATATTATGTCCTGGCTTAGATTTTGGCTCCATTTTAGATTTATGAAGAGTAGGTATTAACTTATGAGAATAATTAGAATTTAAACCTCTGAATCCTTTAATTCTCCCAGTTTAAATGTCCCTAAAATGTAGGCATTTATTTGTAATTGAAATTATCTTTGTTTTTGGTCATAACTTTCATTTATATATCAACTCTAATGTTCACCATCACTTTACTAGAAGTTATTGCAACATACCTGTACCCTATTTCATCTTTACAATGAATTCCCAATTCAGATAAAAAAAGCCAATTCTCAAATTTAAAAGGGATTTAAGAATTTTTTGAAAGTAAATACCACTCAGTAAATGAGTTCCTCAGTGACTCTCCTTGATACTTTCTCTCTTTTTTTTAAATGTACTCTTTTATATTCCCAATAGGAATATCAATCTCATTAATGTGACCTGCATTATATCTTGTACAACTAACCTTGGACTTATAACTTGATCTCAGGGAAAGTAAAAAGTATTATTATTACATATCATTATTTGTGTGCTTCATAAGTCATGTGATTACTTTGAGTGTTATGCATCATAGTACACAACACTGGCGCATAAACGGGCATTTTAGGGTGTAAACCCCCCCCCCCCCCCCCCCAAACAGTCATATAATTTACTATATTTTGGACTATTGTTTAGAATTTTGCTTATTGGGCCAAAAAATATAGTTTAATTGTCTTCACAAAAAGAGAATGTTAATTTAGTTATTGTTTTTTTTATAAATATTAATCTAAATATCATTTTATGATGATGCACATAAATATTAATTAAACCCCCTCCCCAAGAAGGAAATCCTGTATACGCCACTGGTGTATACATATTATGTATAGCCATTTTTTATTAACGTTATTATGTACTATCTAGTCAATTAATTACAAGTGTACAATAATTCTCATTCTATTGTGTTTAATAATAATTAATTATTAATTATAAAGATCGTAGCAATCTTTTGTGACTTTTTCTGTTTTCTTCAATAGCTATCTCAAGGAGGAAACTTGAAATGCCGGTAGAGAAAGTTATATTTGCAGTCAACGCTCTTGATTTGAAACTCTTGTCCTTGGAAAATGTCGAAATTCTGCAAAGGATGGTGCCTACTGAACAAGAGGTTTGTTTTAATATTTGACTGAATTATGTTCATTTTTCTTCCCCCTAAAAACTCATTTTGAATGTTATAAGTTATCTTTTAGTTTTTAATGTATTTTATCTCAAATTTTACTCTTAGTTCAATTGAAAAAAATGTCATTTTGTGCATCTGTCACATCTAATTAGGCATTTTTATGTAAGGGTTTGTGTGCCTTGAAGAAAATGGTGTAGAAGTTTTTAATCTTGAGTCATAATGAGTTCATTCATTGAATAAAATTGAATTTTAACATATATTTTCAGCTATCAGTGTTCAACCTCAAGGTTGGCTTTTGATAGGTGAGGGTAGAATTCACCCCGTACTAAGCCTTGGCATGTGAAATTCACACATTCAGAGTAGGGAGGCCAATTCCTTACCCTGGGTCATGTCAAAAGTTGATTAAACAAATTCATTTTTGCTGTATTGTTTATGCAGTGGTATTAATTGAATCATTCACTTTATTATATTCCCTTGTTTGTAATTTTTTTTACCTTCTTTCAGACGAAGGCTTACCGTGAATATGTTGCAGAGAAGAAGAATGTCAACATGCTGACAGAAGAGGATAAATTCTTACTGCAACTTGGAAAAGTTGAGAGGTTATCCTCAAAACTCAGCATAATGAGTTACATAGGCAATTTCTTTGACAACATTCATGTAATTCAACCGGTGAGTGGATCTATGTCAAATTATAACTCTACTCTTCATAAATGGGTACATTTAGGGTTCTTATAAACTTGATCTTTAATTGTGAGATTCTAACTTCATGACCATGGGTTGCGATAAATTACATTTAAGCCCGAATCACACGATCATTTTTCTTGTCCCTTTACAGGGATCATTTAAGCTATAGCTTTCAGGGACCGCAAAATTGATAGCTTGAGCTATCAATTTTGCACTTTTCGCCGCTCGATTTTGCCGCTCACACGATCATTTTTACCGTCCCTTCTCTTAGTTCTCTAATTCCATAACTTTTGTGTATTTATTTTGTCGTCAACAACAACAAAACGTAAATAAACATTACCTTGATATCTGTGAATATTGGAATGGCGGTCCAGTCCCAAGGAATACATAGGTATGACATTAATCCTATTTACTAAAATTTGTGAAGGATTAAATTTCTGTTCGCGAGATATTCTCTTTTAATACGGTAAACTACTCCGCTCTTTCCGAGTGTGCGCTCTGATTGGCTAAGTGACGGAAGCACCAAAGGCCCAAGGGACGGAATAAAGGACGTGCTCAAATGACGAAAAAAGGGATAGCGATCGATATCATTGCCGCTACCCATGAAGTGATCAAATCAGACGTTCATTTTTAAGCTATCATTTGAGCTATCCCTGAAAAGGGACGTTAAAAATGATCGTATGATTCAGGCTTTAGCACTTATGCACAATATATTTAAAAATTGTAAAATTACACATCTGTTTCCACTTACTAAGCCATCATCAGTTGTACACTCACCGGTTCATCTGTGAGTGTACACCCGATGATGGCTAAGTAAGCCGAAACACGTGTTGTGTAATTTTATAATTTTAAATATATTGTGGAAAAGTGCTGAAGCTTTTTACTCACCTAATATGTCTCACTTACACTATGTGATGCCTGAAACAGTGACCAGTATTAAATTGGAATAATTCAAATTCAATTGGTATATAAGATACTTTTCAACAATTTTCACTCCATGCCTGAGCATCACTTGGGATGGTCAATTTTTCCCCAGCACGTGATTCCCAAGTGCTCCTCATCCCTATGTTTGTTGCTAGTACTGTTGATTTTGTTCAAGAGTTCCTTAATCGCTGGCAATAAGTTCCATTTCACTTTCTTGTGAGTTTTTTTTCTCTTGTCACTGCACTGTCACAGCTGCCATTCACTGTGCATAGATGGTAGATTAAGGGGCGTATAAGGCTCATACAGTAGAAAGTGTTAAAAATAAGGACAACTGAACAGTCAAAAAGTAAGCAAAATACCCGGAACACCAAGTGTTTTGTTGGCTTAGGTTCTCAAGGAAATGGTAGTTCATTTAACATAGGATTCACGTAAATATCAACCAACAAATGCTAATGCGTTTACATATTATCACAAAAATTCCCTTAAATCATGTGATTTTGGGTGATTATACCACCTGCTCATACTGGAAGATCTCATCACTGAAGAAAAGCATTTTTTGTAGGAAGAAAACACCCACATTTTTTAAATTAAGTGCCTCTAATTATTATGTGCCCCAATTTTTTATCCAAAGAATTACATTAATATATGATCAGTACATAGTCTTAGATACAGGTATTGTAATTTTCTGGTCCTGTCAGTTATGTGTGGGTGTTCTCAAATTTCCCCTACATGATGCTGTTGAGAGATGATTGAGGGTGTGCATCAATTATTTTTATGTCCTGGGAAAGGTGAGAACTATGTGATTGTCAGTAATAATTTTTTTAGTAATTGTAGAGGAATTGTTGGATGTAAAGTTTCAATTGTTTATTATTTTAGGACTGAAACTACTTCTATTGTGAATTAGGAAGGTTAGGGAGAATGGATATGGGCCCTCTGAAAAGATTGTCAATCTTCCTGAAAGATTAAGTTGTTAAATTGATAATTAAAAGACTACTGAAGCATTGAATACTAAATGCCAATGAACAAAGTGAATTATTTATAGGGCATCTAAATGACATAGTTACAACTTAAAACTTGTAAACTTTTTAACATACATCCTTAGTAGTTTGGATCGGGCATTTTTTTGGTTCACTTGCTAAATTCCATATTTCTATTCCTTATTTTTGTTCATGAATACCCGTGAATATTTAACCATAAGATATAGAATAGGAAAGATATAGAATAGGAAAGATATAGTGGGTTTATAAAAAGGTGAAAGTGATATTATTTTATGGTAGGAACTAATTTTCCTCAAATCTGTCAGTCATATTATCCCTTTTTGGTGAACTTATTTTTCCAGATTAGTTTTATCTGGCCACTCATTGGCAAAGTGTTAGGTTAATCAGAACATGTGTGATCTTACCTTGACTTAAAGTTGCACTGGTATCACAGAGAATGGAAATTGGTAATTACTCCCTTTAATTAAAATAATGTACCATATGGGAATACAATGCTTTATAGTCATGGAAATTGAGAATTATTTAATCAGCTCGATTTGTTTACAAATCCATAGCTGATTTCAATGTGTGTTACTTCATAGAAAGTAGACTTTTTAATTGTTATTCATTTAAAATTTTTCTTTTGCAGCAAATACATGCAGTTATTTCAGCCTCTAGTTCTGTGAAAAGCTCTAAGAAACTGAGAAAGCTATTAGAAATCATCTTGGCCTTTGGAAACTACTTGAACAGTGGTAAAAGAGGACCAGCTTATGGGTTTAAACTTCAGAGTTTGGACACACTTTTAGATACTAAGTCATCAGATAAGAGGATGTGCCTTCTTCATTACATTGTTGACACTGTACGGCATAAATTCCCTGATCTGTGCAACTTTGAATCAGAATTGTTGCACATTGACAAAGCTGCTATTGGTAAGTGACCTGTAAATTTTGTTTGTTAATAGTTAAATTTGTTTGATTATATGCAAGTCCTTAAATGAAGAATTTATGATTATTACCTCTGATTGTACCCGTGTTATGTCACATTACAGTATTTCTATTATGTATTGTACTATCTCTCGTTCTTAGTGGGAAAGATTGTTTTTAAATATTATGATAGCCATAGACATTACCCTCCTCATGGTTCATTCTTAGTGGCTGCTTTCTCTCTCTCATTCTTAGTGGGAAAGAGAAAGATTGTTTTTAAATATTATGATAGCCATAGACATTATCTCCTCATGGTTCATTCTTAGTGGCTGCTTCCTACTTTCTAAACTATGTTTTTACAAATTAAAAAAATTGTCGATAGTGGTCAATGAACTTTAAAAATGGTAAATAATGAACCATCTCTTTTAGTGTTACATTTTACTTTTGTTTGTTTATTCAGTAATTCTCATTTTAAATGACTACCCAGGTAGAACACCAAAGTCACAATGATGTCATGATCAGGTCACTGGCTAAAAGTCACTGTGACATCAAAATGGGCATCAGCGGGGACGTCCTCCGTGAGTCATTTTGACATCATCTTGACCAGTAAATGACTCCATAACTAATGCTATGAGGGACATCCTTCTTAAGTCATTGTGACCTCATCTTGACCTAAAAATGACCTTCAATAGTACCCAAAATGCACTTAAATTTATGTTCAAAATTACGGCGGGATGTGATAAAACAATGAAATCAATGTGACAGGTTTATTGAATATCTCACGTACAAAACAAAAAATATCAAATATTCTGCATATCACATTACTATTAGCACTCTTCAAAGAAGAATCATTCCCACTGCCATCTGTACTCTGATCGATTCCATTGTCACATCATCAGAACTGATTTCATCACCAGAGGCTGATGAACTGGAGGATGAATCAGACTTCTCCTCACGCATTGCCTCCATGTTCAACCTGTCCTCAAAAATGGCTCCTGCTCTTCTCCTATTCCACCTATCAACCTACACAGACAGCAAAGCATACTTGAACACAAGCCCTTCAAAAACTATCACAATAAATATCGTATAAATGCATACTTGTGCAGCAGTCCGATAGAATTTTTGATCATAGTGTCGGCAATGAGATATCGCAACATATAATGTGATAACTCGCATTGTAATTGGAACTTAAAAAGTTCTTAATGTGACATGATATTCTAAGCTGAATCTTTAATTACTATTGAGATGAGTAAGTGACCATGACAAATTCAAGAACTGTTCGATCACGGGACTTATTCCATTCGAAAAAAATAAAAAAGGGAGAAAGGGAATGGGTCTGGCGTGAATCGGATAGAGAGAAATAAAGGAGTCGTGATGTGGAAGAGGAAAGGCAGGAAGCAGAAAGAAGGAAGGAAGGCGCTCACTTACCTTTGGTGTCTTCGAACTTGATCGCTCCCGGGCCCGGGGTTGCAATGCACACTGCACACTGCCAAAAATCTTCTCCGTCTGACCTCGGCTCGAGGTTCAAATTTTTAAAAGAAACAAAACGACACCTGTCGACGCTACCACACACTAATACACAAGACAAGTGAGCGCCGACCAGCTAGGACAGGAATAAGGGGGAAATTCAAAAGGAACGGAAGAAACAAATTTATGAGTGGCCTAAGCCCGGCTCGAACAAGAACTATTGAATTAATCTTTAGCAAATAGAGTGAGCTAAACGCAATGACAATTTCAAATATCAACACACCAGACCAGCAACAATTCGGTCAGAAAAACCTTAAAACAAAACGGAGCGCTAAGGGGAACAACCATAGAGAATCAGTGAGACTGATTGAAAAATACAATTGAAAACAGGCATTTTGTCAGCGCTGGCCGGCGAATGAATAGGATTATCTTGATCAACATGACGACTCCCCAGTAACAAGAAAAAAAAAGTTATACTTTTTGTGTTGCTTGCCATCTCGAGGCGAAACAGGGAACAGCGTGAAATTTCGCAAACATTCGTGAACACTTTCCCCACTGACAATATAAGGCAAGGGCCTAGCCACGTTGACACACCGGTTCCCGTGAGATCACCGAAGTTAAGCAACCTTGGGCCCGGACAGAGGTTGGATGGGTGACCCTCCTCCATACCTCTACCGTGGTGCTCTTGTCCTCTGCCTGCGAGTGGCGGGCAGGTTAAATGTGGGTTGGCACAGTGGATTTGAAGAGGTCTAAGTTCCAGAAGGCCCCTGCCCACCCCCACCTCCCCACTGACAAATCTTCATAACTTCATCCGCTCTCGCCCGACGTGTTTGATCGTAGAATTCAAGAGGCGACAAGTACAAACGGAGTCATTAAATGTCATTAAGTTTTGGAATCGAAACACTGTAGGCAGAGCCGCACGTTTCCTGAAACAGTAATGTTGTTTAAAAAAATAGATTCATTTTAATAGAGAAGGAAACCAATAAATTCTGAAAGAGAAATGTGAAAAGTATACTGGCTGACGTGGATAGTTGAGCGCAGCGGCGCGATAAGCACACAATTTCAAATCCTTCAACTCCTTTAAATTCAAATTACACTGCCTGAAGTGCATGCGACTTCCTGTGTTACCAAGGTCTCTGATCGCGAAAAGCGAAAATCTATAGAAAAGCCGACCACGATATTTCTTGAAGGTTTGCAGAATCACTACATAGGACTAAACATATCTTGACGTCATCTTGACATCATTTGACGTCACCTGGAGTGCTTCATCACACAGAGGTCATTATCACGTCCCATGATGTGAGGTACATCGCTATGATGTCAAAATGACGTCATTGTGACTTTGTTGTTCTACCTGGGTAGACATGAAAATAAATGATTTTGTTCATTAAAAGTTATTGAAGGGTATTAACGTATTTATTGTTATAACTTTTCCTTAATGTCTGAATTCTTGCAGTGTCACTGGAAAATGTTGCAACAGATGTCCAGGAGCTGGAGAAAGGGATGGAACTGACAAGGAAGGAGCTTGAACATCGTAAAAACTTCCGAGGTGATGAAAAACATGGAATTGTGCTGCGTGATTTCCTTGCCAATTCAGAAGAGAAATTGAGGAAGCTTAGAAACGATGCTCGTGCAGGCCAAGAAGCTTTTAGAGAATGTGTTGAGTATTTTGGGGAGAGCCCACGACAAGTTGATGCCAACACATTCTTCTCGCTCTTGGTCAGATTTGTCCGTGCTTTCAAGGTAAGACACCTAATATTTAGGGTGGTTATAGTTTGGAGTGGGGTTTTTGTTTTCTATAGGGAACAAACTGGCTGAGGAGAGTTTTCAGAAAGGGAGATTGATCCAAAAAGTTAAATAAAAGGGAAAGGAATACACTTGAGGAATATCCCTTTTTCTTCTTATCACAGTTTGGATCTATCTTCTTTTTGAAATCCCCTGGAAATTTCAGTAGACTACTAGGCTATGAAGTATTTTTAAGAATTATTTATTATGTTAAGGAACTACCTCCTGGTATACTTGGTTCTCTGGTACTTAGTACCGTGGCTTCTGGAGAAATTTATTGCTAGTAAAATGTTAGTTGGATTCCAGAGGTCACACTGGCTGCCAGTGGTGTACTGAACAAAAAATATTGATCCATGTAATTTTTGCGTAACCTTCCAAAGTTCTTAATGTAACTCTCTTCATGATAGATGGCCGAGCAAGAGAATGAGCAGAGGAGAAGACTTCAGCAGGCTGCCCTTCAGGCCCAGAATAACAATTCTGAAGAAGTCATGAAGAGGAACAAGATTAATCAGAAGAAGCAGCAGGTAAGTCAAGTGATTACCTAGTATGTACTTGATTTATATCAAAGGTTTATTTGGTAAGGACTCAAAAATGTATCTGAGGCCTCAATACAGAACCATGATAACATATTATTGCCATCCAACTTGTTCAGTGCCAGCATTAAATTATCAATTGTTTCTCTCTTATATTTTTTCTGCTGAACTTAATAACCTGTGAAGTAAGAGTTCTCTTGGCCATGAATGCTTAGCTTTCCTCAGTTACATCTGCAGTGTACCATCCAAGTACCTACTTCTTTTATCAATCGCAGTCTTAACTTTTTGCTTCACCAGTGCCATTCATCTATGACTCTATACGAATTAGTAGCCCTGTCCGAAATGTGTGCTTCTAAAGCTAAGCATTCTACAATGCTTGCTTCTGGGTGGAATGGATTTCTGTCAGAAACACCTAAAGCATATCCGAATTTTAAGCACTCTAGGGAAGCATTTAATGAAGCCAAAGTATGGAAGCACTTGTCAATGTAGGCTTACAAGCATTCTTTACAACAATGAGAGAAGATGGCAGTGCCTTACTATTAAGGATTTTATATGAAATGCTGGGAACAACTGCTTTATCATCATCACCAAAGAAGTAAAACAACTTATAAAAACCTGATATTTACCAGGTTCTGATCTCATTGTTGTGTTCTACATAGCAGTAATAAAGTAATTAAATACCTACCTAATGTGCATTTTCCACCCCTGAACAACATACACAATTATGTTCTCACATTCAACGTCCATGCTTTCTAGAAATCTTTCTCTGCAATTGTAACTAAATTTTTGTTCATGCAATTCAGTTATTAGACAAATTAAGACAATTGTTGCAAAGATCGATTGTAGGAATATTGAAGATGCTCCCAATTCTTTGCCACTCTTTTTCACTGATCAGAACATTTGATGTTGCCCTCTTATCGCGTTTTGCTGTACTTTGTGGTTGTTAGTGTTGTCATGACTTCTTAATTCGCTCCTTATGGTCCAAATATTAAGCATTCTTTCCCAAGCATGCTTCATTGTATTTCAGCAATATCTCACCAAGAATGCTTCGCTGAAGCATTATTGGTTTTCAGATACAGTAAGTATCTTGCTTTCAGGAACTTCTGTTTTTTTTCAACATTGCTAATTTTTATCTTAAATTTCACTCTTGAAAATATTCTGTATCCAATGTTGCCCTGGGTACCAATGTTGCCCTGGGTAAATATTGGTGCATGTGTTGTTTTCTTTTGACCATGGGCTATGGTAAGAATTATTAACTTTGTGAGGTTTTAGTTTCCTAGTACACAGTGGCATCTTGGGCATAAAATCTTTGGGTGTTCACACATCCATTCACAAATGGTGTTCACACTTTGGGTGTTGTAGGTTTGGGTGTTCACACATCACAACTCCATTGTGTAAATTGTTCCTCAGTCGGTCAATACATTAATGGGATTAAAGCCCAGATAGCCTGCATTGTGTTTTCAATGTTGTAGAATATACTGTTAGGAATACACATTGAAGTTAACATATAATATTTAACCCTTAGGTGCTCAAGGTGCCGATATATCGGCTCTAGTTAAAAAAAATGTTCTACATGCTCCGACATGCAGGTGGCGAAGCTTCGGCCCGTCTGGCCAATATATATTTTGTCACAATCACAGCACTTGATTTTGTACACTCCTGATTGGAGGAAGGGAAGTAATTTGTCTTTAGTTCGTCACAATAACCTTTCTAAAGTGATAGGGTTGTAAAAAGAAGCTGTTAGTTTGTCTTTCGGGATCAATTTAGCAATTTTATACGAAAGGTCACCAATAACCTGTAATTTGCACTTCTTTTTGGGTTTAGTTGGGGGCACTAAGAGTTTACTCAAATTTCTTAAAGCTACGTTCTGTTGTTTCTTATTCAGAATCATGTCGATAATATTGTCTTTATAACCATTGTATGAAGCAATGTGTTTTATTATTCTGAGTTCCTTTTGGAATTCTGGGGGTTGAAGTTCTTTCGTTTCCGGTGTCGTGTAGTGAACTCAGGCCACGTCTCCAGTGATAATTGAAACTAAGAATTCCTTGCCATCTGTTGCATAGCACTGAAGAAATTTGCGGACCACTTCAACCCATTGCCGTTTGTGATCTTCCGTAAGCATTCGTGGGACCCACCTTGCTCAAACCTTGGAATACACTGAACGATCTGTCAAAATCGTGTCAATACAGGTTCTACTGATCTCAGAGATCAATTCGCAGAGCTCTTGAACAGTCACCCTTTGATCTTTAAGCATTGCTTCTTCCACTTTTGCAATCGTTTCGTCAGAAACAGATGGCCGTCTGGAACGCTGCTCATCATGGATGTCTGCATGCCCATCTTTGAACTCTCTGCACCATTTTCGTACATGTTGTAGGCTCATACACTTTTCTCCATAGACTTCAATAAGCTGAGAATGAATTTCAATCAGCACAATGTTTTTTGCACACAAAAAACGAATCACAGAATGCAATTCACACCTGGTGGGAGAAGCAAGCGGTAGCTCCATGTCGAACAGCTGCCAAGGCAAGACAGAGCGTCACAGACAGCTCTAAGGCTAGGGATATAGAGTGGGAGAACCAAGCTACCCGCCCGTGTTACCTGATCCTGCGCAAAAGCATTCGTCGCGACTACAGTGCCTTGGGACCTTATTTTACGGACAACCCTCGAATTTTGGATAACTTTTTTAAACGCCTTATATTTAAATTTTATCTCTCAGTTCCATTCATACTCTTCCACATGCATGATTTTCTAATTATGTACACCCTTGATTTACACTTGATTGCCACATGTTTAAATGTTAAAACAGTACTTTTGCCTGAGCAGCCAAAAAGCTAGATGATTATGTTCTAAAATTATATTGTACGTTTCTATTTAAAATATAATTATCTCTCCACCAAAATTAAAATAGTTTTATATTCTAAAATGTAATATGTATGCAATAATGATCTCTTTGTAGTGAAAATAGTTTCAACGTCATTGTGTTCTCATACTAAAAATATGCTAATATCTTGATTTTACATAACACTCCATTTTTGGGTCCCAAGGTTTTACATAAAATCAAGACTACTGTATTTGGAAAAGTTAGTGTTTGAATGTTGTTGGCATTCGAAACATTTATGCTTGAATCTTGGTCCATTTAAGGAGGCTGTGATCAATGAGCTGAAGAGTAAGACAGGACAGCAGGTTGGTCCTGGCCAAGGCAGTCGTGTGCATGAGAAGAAACTGCTTCCGCAGGATGAAGTCTACAATGGAGCCCTTGAAGACATTCTACTTGGCCTGAAAAGTGAACCATACAGACGGGCAGATGCTGTTCGCAGATCTCAAAGGCGTAGAGTAGAAAATAATCGACTTTCACGGACAATGGAAGAGTTAGACCTGTGATCAGGCTAATTATTTTGACTGTCTTCCATTTCTGACATTTATCTTAGTTGATTGAATTCACTCCATGTGTGTCAATGTGGACTTGGTGAATAGAAAGTGGTGGAGAAATGGTATGGAGACATTGTGATAAAAATTTCAGTGTTTGATGTCTTTTATGAAATCTTCGCAAAGGATTTTAGCACAGTGAAGGCTTATACCTTCTTGTGACCTGAGAGGCTTAGTGCGACTCAAGTTCTCTTAGTTACATTTGAGTGGTGGAATTATTGTATATGAATTGTTTAAAATTTGTAAATAGATTTTTTTAAATGTTCGACAGACAAGTTGATTTCCAAGCCACATTTCAGAAATATGCTGCAGTTTAAATGTTCCAAGTTTAATTTTATTGGGGCATGTTGAGGGAAATATTCACTGGCATCTAGTGGATGAGGAAGATTTATAATGAAGTCCCAACTGTGCTTGTAAATCAACGAGTGACCTTGCAGAATGTTTATCATTCTGCTTATCTGCCAGTGATATTTTGACGTGGTCACAAAGAGTCTCTACAAGCAATAATAAGTATTCTTGCCTGTACTTTTATAATCATACATCTGATACAGTAGATAAGTAAACCTTTTGCAAGTTTTTAGTTTTATATCATGAAGATATGTATATATGTATCATAACTTCCGTGGCCATTTTTTTATAAATTCATTTGGAAGAGAATGTACATATCAAATGGGTCATGTTTATATCTCATTTGTTAAAATGTTTAAACAAAAATCCAATTAATCATCTCTGAGATGCATTTTTATAAATAATAGGAAAACATTCTCTTGAAATTTTCAGGAATCCTCAAACTATTGCATCAACCTTGGGTATAACCCTACAGGTAGTGGGATCTTAATTGAATACCCAGCTTTTTGGCCTGTCCATGCAGAGTAACCACTTTCTGAAGCAACAATGGTGTTAACTTATCTAATCAATTGGCTCATTTACTGTGTGAGCACCACACCGTTTTCAAAGTTTTATGCTGCTCTAATGGCAAAGCAGTAAGTTTTTCTGAAACATTCTCAAAATCTTTGAATGGTGTTCCAGAATAAAAGATCATTCCTGTTATTTTATTATATTGTATTTTTCTTGAAATGTTGCCAGTAAATTATTACATTTCATTTTCTCCATGGGGGACCAATTGTAATGCATTTTCCAGTATATGTAATTAAACATACTTGATGCGACTTCCACATTTTTAAAGACTTTTAATGTTTGTATGATCTTTGTTTTTGTGATTTAGTTGACTTTGCTGTTTGTGTCGTTGATTTTACTGTTGAGTGACATCTGAGACTTGGACACATGAATCAATACTCACAAGTGATATGTGTATGAAATGGTGCTTTAATTATATGAAAATAAACTAACAGCTATCTGTAGATTTTACTGGATTATATTTTGGTATTTTTGATGCTTGAACCTTAAACATGTGTGATGGTATGAACATCTTTCTCTTGTGCTTGGAACATCTACCGAATATATTCATATATAGGTCACCCCTAATGCATGTTAGAAATATGTAAAATTGGAATTTTTTACTTAAAATTTCCATTGTTACATATCTTGTTTGTGAGCAGCAACAAGCAGGAAGCATTAGTGACAGTAGTTTTTGCGGGAAAAAAGTCATGACTATGATGTTGTTATTAGGTGGCTGTAATTTCAATGAATTTTGGAATGCAATCTCTTCGAAGTTCAACTAGCATCTCAAGTAGCATGTTTTTTAACTTACTATAAATACTTCTCCATTGTATATGCTGACCCTTGATTTTTTTGCATTGAATTTTTGTGTCTAGAAGTTGATATACACAAGTATGTAAACTTACCTTTCTGTCTAATCCACTGTATTGAAAATCCCACATTTCCCTTGAGCAAAATATTTTCCTGTATGAAGGGCTATATTTTTAGGAAAGTACCTAATTGGCCTATTCAGTATGAAACAATGTTAATTCTCTATCACCTTGTTATGTCCTATTTTGTGAACAGCAGGATAAATTCCCTCAAGAGTAAATTGTTTTAAGGAAATTTGTGTATATTAAATGAGGACTTATATGACTACAACAAATGTGGTAGATTCTGGTGATAGTATTAGTTGAATGCTATCACTCCAGGCTAATTAGGGAAAGTAGAATGGAAGTTGTTAGCTGACCTTTCTTTTTAAATTTATGCAGTTGTACTTCTTCCCAATGGAGAATTAATTTTTTATTATTATTAATAATTAAATTTGGCATACAAGCCCACATTCATCTGATATGAATAAGGATCTAGCAGTATGTGTGGTACTACGCAGTAAACCTGGAAACCATAAAATCTTTTTGCTATCAATCATAGTTTCCTTTTAATTACATTCCTGTTCGGTGTACTCCGGTTGTTCACTATCAATGGCGATACTCTTCTCCTAAAAAAATTCATAAGTTGAGTTTCATTTGTGATTGATCTTTCCATTCATTTTGTGCTAAAGTAACATAACTCCAGATCCTTTCACAATTTCTTTTTTGTGCTATCTTACCTTCAATCTGTAACCCTTTCCACTGTTCCAACAGCTGCAGTGTATCCCATGCAAAGCCCATTCTACCACTCTCTAAAGCACTCCCCCCCTTTAAGGCCTTGCTCATGCTGTCATTCTACTTATTGCTCTATGCTTTTAATGTATAGGAAAGATAATATTTTTTTCAATTTCAGATTGCAGTGGGATTTTTCAAGGCCATAATATCAATTTTTGTTGAGGCTTGTTGAAAAGGAGCCTTAAGCCTTATAACTACTTGTGGTCCTCTGGGATCACATTAGGATGATGATGAGTCTAGATATAACTAAGTTCTGCCTGAATAAGGCCCCTGAAGAAGAATGATCTGTAGACTCCTCAGAATTCTTCCATTGATGCTTTATGATGCAATAAAATCTGACCAAACAGTGTTATTACTCAGGACAGGAATGAGACCATGAATGATTTAAGTCAGGTGGTTTATGTTGATTTTTTCAATATCAGGCATCTAATATTAATTGGGCTGCCATTATATCATAGAAATGATAATTATCATTTCTCAAGCTTAAGCTGGCATCAAGATTATAACTGTGATAAGAACCTTAAGCTTAATTCTTCTTATGTTATGGTTATAATTATAACTTAGATTTAAGCTGTGCAGAAGTCCTTGAGATGGTAATTACAATAATGAAATTAACTGGTGAAAGAGATAAGTTTTGTGCCAAAGTAAAAGAAGTTCTTTCATTATTCATTGATGTTTATTATTTCCATTTAGTCAAACTCATTTATAACGAGCACGGTTAAAACGAGATCTCGGCTATTTCGAGGAAACAGAAGGATGTTTGGAAAAAATGCATTTTATGAGCAATATATAACGGTTAAAACAAGACTGTATTAGAGAGCCTTACGGTTATAACGAGCAAATCTTTAGTCCAAATGAACGAGCAGTGGCTGTACTGTTGTACCAAGGACAGATGAGTTTTTGGTTTGCCCCTTTTCAACCTGTCTCTCTCACTTCCCCTTCCCGCCATCCCTCCATGACGTGCATGCATGATGTTTACAGTGGTTTGGAATGGCTTTTTTTCTCAGGATCTCATTTATTGCTGTATGCTAAAATCCCGGAGAGTATAGCCCTCATTCCAGTGGTGAATAGGAAAAAAAACCCATCCAGCAAGGTGCCTAGTGTCAACCAAATAATGGTTACTTAGGAAAGTGGGAGGTGGGTGCAGGCCACAGGGTCCCACATGGTGGTGGGGGGTGAGGGTAATTTGGGAAAAAGAATGGTCACCAGTGGCGTGGGAGAGTGCTTCCTCTGAACTTTTGTTTCAATAGAATGGAGACGTTCTACTCTTGGGGTTCCAGCCCATATAGGGCCTTTTCACAGTTTTCTTTCCATAATCTCTAAATCCTCTTTTATATCTCGGCCCTAATGTTATGGATCCTCAGAACACCCTAAGAGAAATGTCATGGAAAACCAGCCAATAGAAATGTTCTCTGCAGTGCAAGTTTAAACCTCGGAGGGTGAGCATGCCTTTATAAAAGTGGAAGAGGTGCTTGGATTTTTTAAAACATATTTATTATTATTCATTAAGGCTTTGCAGTGCTTTGTGACATTCCTTTTTTACCCTGAAATGGCAGGGCAGAAAAGGAAAGTGCTCTCTTAGACTGGATATTGGGATAACTTTTGTGGAGGATTATGAAGCTGTGGACAACAATGCCATGACTGCTTAAACGCAGATGGATGAGGGTATTCTGGAAGCAGTTAGGGAAAAAGATCTTTCCAAAGTAGACAGTGAGGAAGAAGATGGTGGTGTCTTATCAATGTAGTGTCCAGCGTAATGAAACAAATGACATTGATTCTGAATTTCAATTGTGTCTCATCAAAATGAAAACCATTGCACGTAAATTTCAGCTTAAGAAAAATTTGAAATAAATTACAATGGAAGACTATTTCAAAAATAACAATATGCAATTAACGTTTCAAAAAATGCATAGTTTTCTTGTAAATTTAGCTTGTATGTGGATAGTTTACTGAATAAATTGTTTATTTTTTTAATTTCAATCATCTTATATTAATCTTTGATATTTTATCACCTCTGCATAAGAATAGTATAATGTGCGTGTGAGAGAGAGGGAAAGACAGTGAGTGACAATACATGTTGCTATTCAAAACTGATATTACGAGCAAAAGCATTTGGTCCCTTGGATCTCGTTATATCCGAGTTTGACTATGTAATTTCCAATGTAGGTAGATGTCTCCATGAGCAGTCATAGCCTGTATTTAACATGATAACTCTTGCCTTGCTCTCTTGGCTGCAGTCGCCAGATACCAGTAACATATGCTAGACTGACAACCTATGGGTCGTGGGTTTAATACCATCCAGGGTATGGATACTGTGTTTGGCTTAGGGCAGATGGTGCAATATAACCTTAGTCATTCAATCACCTGAAACCCAAGTCTGCTGTTCTTTCCTTGAAAATGTTTACCTGGATAGTGTAAAGTGGACCATAAGTCAAAATATCCATGAAAAGTGATCCATATCCGTGATACAGCATAAACGATTTGAACATTTCATTGACTTTAACCCCTAACATCAATTATTGCTGATTAGTTTCACTGTTGTTCATTTTTAATGGTAGCAGTGGCATACCGACGAGGGGATGGTTATAGGGTTTAAATACCCACCAAAACATTCCCATAATTTTGTATATCTTGCACTAGCATTTAGAATTTTGCTTCTTGGGCTGAAAAATATAGTTACAATGTCATAAAGAAAGGACAATATTAATTTAATTATTGTTTTAGTGAATAATAACCTAAATATCATTTTATGAGAATGCACATACATTAATATTAATTAACCCCCCACCCCCTTCAGAAGGAAATCCTGCATACTCTGCACCCTCTGCACTGATGGTAGGAAACTGTTTAATAAAAGTTCTTCCATCCAATCAGGTGGTCATGTAGAACATTAAATATAGGCACACCCTTTTAAGCCCTAGTCTATCCCTTCCCCAACTCAATAAATATGAAATTATATAATGACAACTTTCAAGGTGAATGATGATGGCAAGAACACTACTATATAATACAGTGTTATTGGATGATGGAGTTCAAATTTTGTACCACGAGTTTCCATTTTGTGCCCCATTGACTCTAATATATACTCGTATTCCCAGATTATAACTTTAACGGAGGGCCTGGGAGTCAATTTGTAATTGTTTAGTCTATGCTTGGAGTTCCATGATTGCAGTAGTGCTAGGCTTGGCCACAGGGGCGCTAAAATAGTATGTGGTGACGTAATTAGTTGAAATTTACTTCTATGTAAAAGTTTCGGTGAACAAATGAGTTACGGAATAGATGATTGTTGAGGGTGCATATGAATTGGGTTCGAGAAGTATTCTTTCAATTGCTATTTTGTAAAATATTTGAACATGCCAAACTTCACGGAAACATTTGCGGAGGTTAGTAAGTCAACTTTGGAATGTTAGAGTTGTTAAAGAAATCATTAGCTGTTGTAATGTATTACTTTTCCCGAAACATGCGACGGATGCCAAGTAACTTTAACTTTTTTCAAAATTATAGCAAATACATGCACAAACTGTCATCGTTATACATCCAGGCTCGAGGAATTTGAGAATTGGTCGTGCATCTGACCTAAATCCGCACACTATGCTCCATGCTGTGGCTAGGAGAAGATTGCCGGGTGGACCAATGCACCAAGATCACTTGCTGCCACCTGAAGTACCCCGTGTAATTCATGTTGTCCTTTGTATTATTTCGTTCAGTAATGTGTGGTGGACGAGTATTTCATTCATAAAATCTTGCTTGAAAGTATTTTTTTCCTGGTTTGCATTATTAACGTGGTTCTAATATTTAGAATTCTTAGACGCTGCAAGAATTGTTTATCCACTGTAAGAATTGTTTATCCACTGTACTGTATATTCTTCCTGTGATAGTTTTAACTTTGACTGTGTGACTAATTTTGCCCTTTTGCCATTTGGACTTCGAAGACTAAAGAGACTGCGCAAGAAATGGAAGAATCCCGCCTACAAGTGAGCCACACTTTGCAGTCCTGCCTCCAGTCTGATGGTAGTCGTAGATACGCTACTCCTCCCCAGCAAATCGCTGCATTCAACCGTCGTTCTCAACCAGAAACCGTGGCTACGTCTGGGGGAGAATTTATTAAAGCAGAAGCAGAATATGTTGTCGGTGATGAGGTAATCTTTAACTTTCTATTGTGACCCATTAAATTTCGATTGACATTCCTAGGTGTTATTCAAAATATGAATGTAGCTTCTATATGGGATTTAAAAATCAGCAATTTCACACATGTGAGAGCAAATACGTAATGCGGTGAGAGGTACAAATCATGGTTATAAACAAGCAGAGTATAATTATTCTGCTCTTATGAAATCCCTGTATGTGATTAACCAAAAGACCTGGAAAAATTGGAAAATACAGTTAGGTGTGCAACTATGCTAAGAACAGATTTAGGTTGTGTGTGTAGACGACGTTATAGTCGAGGGTATATGTTATTAGAAACAATCCTGTTATATCTACTCTCAAAGATGTGTCCGTTCATGATTTGTCACAATCTTATGCGCATTAAGAAACATCAAAATTGACTCAACAACTGAAGTAGTAGGTCAGACATCAAACTATTTTCATCAGTGACCCTTAATATTTAGATAAGAAATTGTAATATTTAAAATGGTATTCTTTATCCTTAGGTACTCATGTATTGTATGCACGACACTGATTTTGGTTTCAATGTATTATTATCAAGTATTCATGATAAATTTTCCCATGAGATCTGTCTTTACAGAAGATAATACATGTAGGAAATGATCAGTCGGTGTACGAGAATTTATTTAATTCATCATCGTCATCGGTCAACAATCATAGGATTGGTTTGACGCAGCCCTCCACTTGATTCTTCTATCGGCCAACTTCTTCATATTGGCGTAGCTACTCTCTTTTACATCATTCACTACTTGCTCCATATACCTCGTACGAGGCCTGCCTTTTCCATTCTTGCCATTCACTCTTCCCTCGACGATTGTCTTCATCGGGCCATCTTGTCTTAAGATGTGGCCTATTAAGTTGTCCCGTCTTCTTTTAAGGTTTTCAGTAGACATCTCTTCTCTCCCACTCTTCCTAAGACTTCGTTTGTCACTCGATCGATCCATTTGATCTTCTTGATTCTTCGGTAGCACCATATTTCAAATGCTTCCAGCCAGGACGTCTCTGCTGCTGTTATTGTCCATGCTTTGCTGCCATAAAGTAGAATTCTCCAGATGTATATTCTAATGAAATGTTTCCTCGCTTCCACACTTGTATTTGCAGCTGTAAGCAGAATCTTCTTCTTTTAAAATGCCCTTTTCGCTTGGGCAATTCTACTGGCAATTTCTCTTTTACTTCATCCATCGCTGGTTACTCAGCTTTCCAGGTAACAGAACTCTTCCACTTCCTCAATTTTTTGTTTTCCTAGTTTAACATTGGTCCTGGCTTCCATTCTTCTACTGCACACCAATACCTTAGTTTTCTTTTTATTGATCTTCAGATGATATCTGGTCATTGTTCTTTCCATATTTCGTAGTGTCTTCTTTAAATCTCCTTCTGTTTCTGCCATGACTGTTATGTCATCGGCGAATCGAAGCATGCTGATTTTCTCCTTGTGGAAATTCACTCCCGGAGACTTTTCTTAGACTTCTTGAATGGCTTTCTTGATGTAGACATTGAATAATACGGGAGACAGTGTACAGCCTTGTCTCACTCCTTTCTTTATGCTTGCTTCTGTACTGCTGGGTCCTGATTTGATTATGGCTTCTGGTTTTTATACAAGCTGTGGATAACTCTTCGGTCACTGTATGATACTCCAATTTCTTTCAGAACCTTCAGCATCATGTTCCAATCCACGTTGTCAAATGCCTTCTCCAAATCTACAAATACAACAAAATTAGGTAGATTCTTCTCTATTCTCTACTCTGTAAGTAGCCTGAGGGGCAAATTCTCTTTTCTTGTGCCCTTGTTTCTTCTGAACCCGAATTGGTCCTCATCCTGGAACTCCTCCGCTTTTCACTCTTTTCTTCTATAGATGATTCTCGTCAATATTTTCGAGGCATGTGTCTTCAGGCTTATGGTCCTAAAATGTTCACAGTTCTCAGCCCACTTCTTTTTGGCAACTGGGATGATGACGTTCTTCTCAAAGTCTGTGGGTATCTCTGTTGTAGACTATATTTCGCAAATGATTTTGTACAGCTTAGTAAATGTCTTCTCTCCAGCATTTTTAATTAGTTCGGCAGGAATATCATCTATTCCCGAAGCGTTATTTATCCTCAGATCCCTTACAGCTGCATTGAACTCATCTAGTCTAGAGGGGATAATAATGGGGTGGTTTCCACTTGCCTTCCACATCGCATTACTATAGCCGTTAAAGTAAATGTTACCATGCCAGTAGTGAAATGAGTGTGGCTGTATGGACCACTGTGGTCTTCACCTTCACTCATGTGAAGAAGAGCTGCTGCCCTCTCCTCTGGGTGCTAGGAAGCATAATTGTTGGTGGCCTCCCATCGCCAAGTCATGGCATCTTCACACGTTTCTGTATCATTTAAAGGCCTTACCCAATGATAGACAAATATCACCTTGGAGTGCCGCTGCTTTTTGTCCATAACTGCTTATTCGATGAGTTAACTTGCTTATCTTGCAGCTAACCTCTATATCTAGAGGTCAACCCACCATCTGCAACCAAGTGGATGCACTCAGTGGCTTTAAGCTCAGCCCCGAGATTTACTTAATTAAGATACTAAATTTATTTAAAATAATGCTGTGTATGGATATGCTTTATCTCTGAAGTTTGCAGTATTCATACAACAATACTAGGATTCTTTTGTGGCAAATATTTTCACTCAATATACAACTGAAATGCACATGGTTAGGTCCTCTGAATGCATTTTGATCGTTTTAAAGATTTGGTTAGTATGTGTTGGTTTTCAAACTCTTTTGGTAGCTGCTACCAGAAGGAAACTTGTGATGAACAGAAGTTTATTTTTTGAGTGGGTGATAAACTGACTGTAGAATTAAACAACAGAGGTAGTGGCCCTTACTTAGAGACAAATATGTATACTATTAACTTGATATGATGAAAGGAATCTAGCTGTCTTGAATTTTAAAGCTGTTAATAGTGATTTTAGACTGCTTTTTCCTTTATCTGCGTTTCTGTTTTTTAGTTGGGGGAGCCTTGGTTGAAATACCATATCAGTGTATGTTCGTTATCCTTTCTCAGAATCAGTCTACGGATATGCATTATGCGGATATGCATCTCTGTTTTGAAATTGGATAATTGTGCCTTTTTCCTAAATGAAATCATTTTTAATAACCAATGATTTCTGCATCTTAACATAGTTTAAGGAAACTGTCATCATAAAAAACTACTTGGGCAGGAAAAGTCTTGGATAAAATGCTGACATTGTCTGAACAACAGTGTGAAATGATTTAAGCAAGTATTTTTTAAAGAATGTTTTTGTGGCTCCTTTATACACTATCTTTATAAGTTAGTGTATAAAGGATATTTATACCCATATTTATATATATCTGTTTATAGTATGTTTTATGTTGATATATGTGTAAATCAAGGTATTTCTGGTCAAAGGAGTCATAATACAATGGAAAATTTAGTCTGAAATGCTTGACACATTTGATAATTTTTTACTGTGAAATAATGGTAAATTTGGAAAAAAATGATAACATTTATGTAGGATTTTCTGATTTTCAAATATGATGATTTTCACTTTTCACTCTGGCAATCTCTTGCTTCCATGCCTTATATGTCATCCTCCAATGTGGAACTCTGAATAATGATCTTGTGCATAACACTCGGGGTTTAGCAGTGGGCAATCCTCGAGAAAGTTGCCGTTTCATCACTTAAGGGGTGTGAGTCTTTCATTATTTACCATACCTTTTTCTTTCTCTTTGGATCATTTTAATCTTTCTTAATTTTCCTGTGTGCATTTATTTTGTTTTTATCCCATCTTGATATTCTTCTATGGTCTTTTCCCCTTGTTTCTTAACCACTTTCGACCCTGAGAAGGCACATACTCTGGTGTACCATCCTGGTTGTAGGCAGGCACAATGTACTATGATTTTTTTTTTCAAATATCAAGGTTGGATGAGATGGCATACTATAAAGTTGGCTTACCAGCCATGAAACATTCTGCTTGGTTTTGTTGTCACTATATCAATTCTGATCAAATTACATAATACATCTATCACCATTCTGTAGTGTAAAAAAATCCGGAGTTTTATATTAATATGTAAATTTTCTATTAACCCTCCCCTTTCGAAAGATTATATACTTCTTTTCGGCTGCCCAAAGTGACTAAAACAAGCCAACTGCTATTCTCATTTCTTAATTGCCCAAAACTGCCAAACCTGCCTATCTATGTTAAAGGTGATCTTTTGTGTCTTATCTGCTTCATCTTGAGAGTCTTTATGATTGCCTACATATTCATATTACTTATCTCTCATTTCACATAAATGAAATAGAATCCCATAAATTGTCTTGACGAACTCAACGATCAAAAGGGCTAGCTTGTTATCACCTGGGATTCCTGGGTTGCTATCATTAGCCCTGGGTCATTAAGCCAATGAGTGATGAACTGTCGAATCAATACATGGGTTGCAAATGGGAGCTGAAATCCCGAGAGCTGCTTTAGCTCATTTAGGGAGGACTTTCATATCTACCGAGTATATTTCCTTGTTTGTGGTCACCATTGCCAACTCATACAGCCTTGCGTCATAGCCCAAGTGAGGAAGAAGGAAAATCCTCTCTGCCCATCGGCTCTGACCATAACTTTACTTGATTTGCAGTAGCATTCTAGGCAGAAGTGAGGATGCCATTGCAGAAAAAACAAAGGAAATTTTTCAAGTGAACTAAAAGTCATCTACTTTTTCCTCCCTGTAGCTACCACCTGGCACATTCACCTGTATAATAGTTAAATTGGTCCCAGCTGCCTAAATCTCCCCATTACATACATAACTTACCTCCTTTTTAGTCACTGCCTTTCTATGTACCTACTCAGTAATTTTTAAATCTTTAAACTGTACTCTGTAAATTATTCAGTCATCATCATTTAATGGTTATTGCTGTCCATTCATCTCACATGACAATATGTATTTTTTCAGTGCTTGTATCTAAACCCAGCAGAAGACTTTAATATTCATTTTCCAATGCATCGAGGGGATTTGCACATCCATAGTGGTCCAGGTGGATCTTTGACTGCAGTCCTAGCCAACTTGGAGACCATTTGGAGTTGGGCTATTTTGAATCGTTTAGAAGTCCCCATCAAAGATCTCAAGGTAAATCATTTATCAACATTTCATTTCCATTCACTTTAAGTCTTTCTCCTCAGTAGGTTTTTGATTATATTGATATTAAGTCAGGTAAGCTAAAGTTACATTGTATGATTGCAAGACATGAACTTTGAAGAGGGACAATGGGACCAGATTCGAGATATGCATTAGCATTAGCCTTCTCTTAACGAAAGTCACCAAGTGGGTCATGGCTTAAAATCCATCACGGAAGGTTACTAGCCCCCCACGAAAGAACCATTTGGCAGACTGATATGGTAATCAGCATAGAAGATTGAAGGATATGTGTGAAACTAAATCCTTATCCTAGAGAGCCATGAATCTATCCTTTTCTCCCTTTCCAATCCTGTTTTATGCAACCCACATACCCCCAACTCATTTATTTTGGGTGGGAAAGAGGACGGACACTCAAACATGTTTACACCAAACACATAACAGTCCAAGAAGACATGTACCTAACAAAAAGTACATGCTGGATGTTGTCTAATATTGGAGTAGAAGAGGAATATTAAAATGTAAGGAAATCTTGGTATCACAGCGAGTGCTAGGATTATCTGTTGGGCAGGGTCAATTGATTTCAAGAAATCTTTGCTTCAAATTACAGTCTGTTGGAGTATTTGTGTATTTTGATTTAATGAGAGTGGTAACTAAAGTGAGTGAAGGTAAAAGCTGAGTTGTTCTGAATCTTGAGGAAGGAAGGAGCATAATCTTGGAGAGCAAGAAGGGAATAATGTTGAGGAAAATGTTGGACATTTTAAAATGGGATATAACGCGAGTTAACACCATGAAAAAACAGATTTAGAGAGATTGGGAAGATAATAAGAAGTTTGGAATGAAAATAAAGAGATAGTCAAAGGGTTGGGAAGTGAATGATGTTTTCAAGTCGTTTAGTGTGCTTGTGCTTAAAGGTCACCTTACTGAAGGAGAAGGCTTGGTAGGTGGTAGAAGATTTTAGGGCAGAAAACTTTGTGGCAAGCAGTGGATGGCTGGAATGTTTCAGGAAATTCCACAAAGTATACTTCCGTACATATATATGATTGGTTGTCAAGATTGCCATCAATAATGGAATATTCAAAGTTCACGAACTAGTGGTGAAAACTTTAGCGGCGTTACCTGCTGGAATTGCACAATAGCAGATATTCCACAGGGAAAAAAATCATATGCCTTCACCTAGACACCAACACGGACCCCCTAGAGCACCTGGCCGGAGTCAGGGTTAGAGTTCCGGTCAAAGGGAATGATTTTTTCTCTGTGGAATAACTGCTCTTGCCCAATAATGGAAGGTTTCTACCCTAGTGATATTTTTAATGTTGATGAAGTTAGACTATCCTAGCAGTTAGTTTTAGAAAACCTCTAGCCTTCAGAAATTAGGTGTGCAAAGGGGAAAATCTGGTTAATGAGAGACTTAAACTGTACTTAGGTAATAGAAATCAGTTGATCTCTTTCCTGTCCAAAATAAGAGTAGGGTGGTATGCGGGTTGCTTAATACTTATGTATTACATTGGAGAGGGCTTACCTCCATTCAGTGGTCACCTCTGTAAACAGCCACCTTACTTTTGGCCACACATAGGCTGCTTAAGAGAGGTATTACTGTATGTCACCAGCCTTGGTATCAACCCCATGCGTCTTTATGAAGGTATTCTTGATAATGACTTGCGTTGTCGAAACCGTTGTTGGTCTTATATAAAATCCATGTGTTGAATATCATCTTGAGGTTTTTTTTTCATACTATTATATAGTATTATAATCCTAATTTTAATACTAGTTTTACAATATGTACTACCTAATTTTTCTGTAATGGCATAAATTCAAAATGTTCATATTTTAAAATGCTATTGCTACTTTCCCATGTGGTATGGGAAAGTAGGCATGTAGGCTATGTAGCATATCATGAAAACAAAATGTTATTTTAAAAAGCAAAAGTCAAATTTAATTTGTTTTATTTGTAATTTCATGTGTTACTTCATGTTTTAAGTAATTTGATTTATTTTTTAATGTTGCCATAATTAATATTTATCCTTTTGTATTCTCTATTAGCACTATAGAGCTGTACTAGTCATCCCTGATATCTACAATCGCCAATACCTCAAGGAATTGACCACACTTCTTTTAACAAAGATTGGCTTTGGGGCGTGCTTTCTTGTTCAGGTAATATCACATCTTCATGTTTATCAAATTTTGTGATAAATGTAAGTGCTTGTATGTTATTTTTTCTTGCTACATATAAAGTGTGCTCTTTAGTGAGCCTAAAATATGAAATATTTTCATTCTATGGATATTAAAGAATTATTTTTTCTTTTTAATGGTAGAGATTGCCTAAATTGTATGATAAAATTGAGTTATGTTAAATGCAGAATCTGCAACAAGTACTGTCTCCCAATAAGCCATTTTGTTTTCACATAAATGTTGGTTTAGATAATGTGCCTTATCAGATATATAGTTTTGTAAAGTTTCTCTCAATGTATATCAGTCTTTATGTTTTCTTTCTAGCATAGTTACCAACTTGAGTATGTTCTCTTTTTCCCTGCCAATATACAGGATCATGTGGCTGCTACTTTTGGAGCTGGTCTTGGGTATGCATGTGTGGTGGATGTTGGAGATCAAAAGACATCTGTTTCTTGTGTTGAGGATGGAATCTCTCATCGCAGCACAAGGGTATGTTATTTCATCCATTCTCTGATTAATTCAGCTGAACTCGTTTTTGTTGTTTCACTTTGTGACATATCCTCAATGTTACTATAAGACAGCAGTTCCCAACCTTTTTCCATTTTACTTCCCCTCTGCAGTCAATATTCATAATCTGTAACCCTTATCATTGGGCCATGTATGTAATTAAGTAGCTTAAGGCAGTACGTAGATTTTTGTAGTGAGCATGATATGCATCAGTCATTATTGATAGCATAGCGGTAGGTATGTGGCATCTTGCTACTGAAAATGACTGATGCAGATTATGTAGCTGATGTTCATTTACTGTTGAATCTGTGGTTGAGTCATTAAAATTTTGAATGTTTACTCGTTGATAATGCAGTGGCTTTTTGGTCATTACTGGATTTAAATATTCAGAGGATTCACTGTCACTTCTGCTGACTTTTTTCATGTACTACAGAATCATTAAGCACACACCCCTTAAGGGGTATACATACCACAGATTGGGAACGGATGCTCTAAGACACTGAAATTGAAGTGGTATTACTTGCTCCAACCATTGATTGCATTTACCATTCTCAGTCATTTTCTGTAAATGTTATTTAATAACCAACTTTCATTCATTTAACATGAATTTTAGACGATGATGAACTGTGAGCATAACCCTTATATTACCAGCTGTCTAATCTATCAATCCATGAGATATGGGTGAGAAATGCTAGCAGGTCAATCTCTTGGGCCAAGGCATTTTTCCCTCCTATCAAAAAAATTATGCTATTTTAGTGATGAGACGAATAGCAGATATCTTGAATATGAATATCAAATTTGAATATAAATCATAACTCGGATATTTGAATACCTCACATACTAGAATTGCAATCAATTCTGCTAATTTATTTGTTACCTGTTGAAGTAAAAAACTACAGCTTAAATTTTAAAAAAAGATGTTAAACTTGGCTATATTAGCCTCAGACTGATAGAATGAACTATGTATGATACATAGTATTATATGTACATAGTTCATTGCATTACTATGACAAGATAATCATTTTTGTTTTGTAATTGTGTTATTGACACAAAATTCAGTAAGGATCTACTGTCTGTAGAGTGCGTTGAGAACCCTGAGTTTGAGAAGCTCTCTCTTCTGAAAGAGAAAACCAATTTTGATGCAATTAGGTAATGCTGTTAATTATTATTTCTCTACTTCTCTATACTCTTCATGCTGACAACCTTGCGGCCAAAATGGTCCATCTCAAGTTTGTCAATTTACCAGTTTTGTAATAGAGTTTTAAAATTTCACAGCAAGTTTTGTATAATTTGAAATAAATAAAAATTGTTTTCTTCAAATTGTCAAAAACATCATTGACTTTATTTAGTTGAAATTACAATATAATATCATGACAAATAACTGAATAACAATCACACAATTCTTGGTCATGGGATTTTATCACAAAAGCTTTTTTTGCCCTAAGTAAAATTTTGGAAAAGTTTATCTGAGGTACCTACGTAAAAAAAAAATATTTGCATAAATAAATGTAGAAATGAACATTCTATAAGATACATTTTACTACATTAAAATTGGATTCCACTTTTGAAAGATATAGCTTATCAAACTCAGGGTTCTCAGTCTATTCTCAATGATGTCTCAATGGAAAATAGTCAATAGCAGTCAATAGTTGATAGCAGAGTAGAGGCATAAGCTCTCAGTAACTATTCTCTAAAATTAATTGGCAATTTGTGAAAGTACAGTTTGGAAGAAGAGACACATTTGTGTGCCCTTATAAATTAATAATGAATATGTGACAGTAAAAGTGAAGCTCCTTTTGAGCAGGAAGCATTAACGATGCTTACGAACTTTCTTCCATTCAAATCATGGAAAATGGTGATTAATTTCAGTGCATTATTTATGGTGAAAAGACAACAGTTTTGCCGGAATGCTCTGTGAAACAGTTGTCATTTTACCTTAAATTGCATGGCGAAACCCATCAACAGACTCTTTATCTCTTCCATCCTCTAGCGGTGCATATGATGTAGTTCATCAGCATGCCAAATATGTATAGCACTGCTGTATGGGTGCCCAATGGTGTATGGTGGTATATTCAAGGAATTCAAACTTTTTCTTTTGCTATTATTATTCGAGATCTCTATATTTTAATAATTTGAAAACAGCACAGGGGGAGTCTTGGCTTTTCCATCACATTATTCATAGTACTTAATTTTAATGTATGAAGAATATAAGAAGTCATTTCAGGCGTCACTTTGTGGAAGTTTGTGATATTCATAATGAAATACAACAGTAATACTCCACACTTAATTGTTAATAATAACCGACCTGGGTTTCGGCAACTCAGTGCCATATTCTAGGTGTGCATTAGAACCTAGAAAATGGCACTGAGTTGCCAAAACCTGGGTTGGTTATCATTAAAAATTAAGTGTGGCGTATTACTCTTGTATTTCATTATGATTTGAAGGATATATTTATCTCTGTGTTCACAGTATATTTCAGGTTTAGGAGGATCAATATATCATTCATAGTTTCCCTGATTTGAAGGAAATGTGAAATTACAAACATTTAATGATGTACTGTAAGTCGGCTGATAAATCAGCCTGCTGGCAGGGTTAAAGGGTTAAATTATTTCAGTCTGATACTGGAAATATATCTGTGAGCATTGACAAGTCACATTCTAAAGCTTCTTTATCAGTAATAACCAGGCATTACTTGGTAATATTAAGCAGTTTTCACTTTAACACCTTGTGGCTATATTGGCTATGAGGCATTAGTTTTGGTTTGCACCTCCAAATGATTGGTCTTTTCAAAGATACCTGTATGGACCTTCCCTGGCTTATTAGCCAGTCTCATGATTCTATCTTCCAATTATCGAGTGCCAGCAACTTAGTAAATGATGTAGCTTGAGCAGACTCTATATGGAAATGGTGTAGGTTGGAATCAAAAGTAAAACAAGAGGTCTTGGTCATGGATCTCTGTGAAAAGGAACTACATAATTAAAACAAATGTGTTAATACCAAATATGTTCTAGGTCTGATTGTAACTTTTGTGTGTTTCATCTTTGGCAGATATTGTAACTGTGTTCACTTAGCTTTCCTGTTATTGGTTTTTAGCACTATTGAAATCATTGAAAGAGACATCCAAAAAACTAGAGAACTACTCACAAGGGAAACTCTTGGGCACACACAAGTTCTAACATAAGTTTTTATAAATGTTTATCCTATTTTAAATTTATTGTTTGTTTATTATTGTCACGTGACCATGATTGTTGCACTTGCAGTTAAGGATGGATTATGGTGGAGGAGACATAACACAAACATTTCATTGGCTCCTTCAGAAGTGTGCTTTTCCATATCGGCAGTGTAATCCAAGCAATAGATTAGATGGTTGGTTATTACATCAGTTAAAGGAAAACTTTTGTCATGTTGACTTGGTGAGTAACATGCTTCGGCAATGCCAATAATTATATATTTTAGTCCTCTAGATGAATTATGTTATATTGTCATCATTAAGTATTCCAAAATTACTTGTGTTATGCACATGTCAAGAAAGAAAATATATTAAATTAATATTCTGTTATGCAGGACAACTGTGGACCTCAAGAGAAATCTTTTTTTGTTAGGCAGCCATCTGTTCCAGTCCAGAAATTTACTTTGCAGGTAATTAAGTCAAAGTCCCTTTGATATTTTCATTTGATGACAACAAATTGCACATTAAATTTGCTTGTGAAATAATTCACATATCTTTCTTAGTATTGTAAACTTTGTGTAATGCACACTTTAATCGTATTTAGGTTGCTGATGAATGCATAATTGCACCACTAAGCCTTTTTCAACCAGAATTATTTGGCGTGACTGGTATCAAAGGAACACATGTGCAGAAGAGATCAACTGGAGACCCAGAAGACCCTCATGATGAGAGCTACTTGAGGGAAACAAGTGTAAGCCTGACTTGAGTGTATGCAGTATTATATGTACTGCATTTTTACCGTTTTTAGTCATTTTGATTATAATTCTCTACAAGTCTTTCTTCTTTCATCAAATCTTACCTTTTAAATGCATGAAGTGGTATCTGGTCCTGAAATCATTGAAATCCCCAGATTAAAACACAGCATTGATTTTTCACTTATACAATACTTTATTCCTCTGATGCTTGCTCTAAAGTTTCATTTTTTTACATGTATGCAAAGTAATCTTGTGCGTAGCAGAGCAAATATTATTAGCACATTAAATGCATCTCAGTCTACTTCCATGTTGAGCATTTTTTCACTGATCTTCTCCTCCTAGTCCCTCTTCATTCCTCCATCTGTTTACATCTTAAAAGTATCCAATTAATGCTCAATTTTCTCTGCAAAGGCTTAGATCTGTATGTTCAGTGTTATGCTCAATGTCAAACTCACATTGTCAAACATCATGAAAAATTTACAGAGAATTTTGAATTTAAAATGTCCTTTGATTCATATTTCTCTCTAGTGCATTAATCGAGGTGAGTTAATTTTAGTGAATTACATTGGAAACAATAATTATTTATATGTTTCTGCTTTCCATTAGACGATGAGGAAAATTTTCACACAGAATGTTACTTCTACCCGCCACTGACCATTCATGCATTTCTGTGTAAATTTGATCATGTATTGGATTCATGCTTGAAATGCTTCTCAATTTTCTGTTCTCTTGCATGTATGGCTACTCCCCAAAATCTTCACTTACTTGATATGTTGAGGAAATTTGACCCACGCTAAACTTAATGATTTTTCCCTCGCAGAGAAGAGGAGCCAAGGAAGCAATGGAGTCAGGAGGAGGCGGTTCAGGGGTTGGTGAAGCCTCAGGTGGTGGAGGTGGTGGTGGTGGTGGAGATGGTGGCCAGGGGGGGGATGGAGCTGGGGGAGGCCTCGAGGAGGACATTGTTGTGGACAACATGGAGGGTGGTGGGGCTGGAGGAGCGGGAGGTGGGGGCAGGGAGGGTGAGGGGCCATTGGAGCCTGATCCTGGAACATTGTTAGGCCTGGATCAAGCCATAATCCAGAGCATTGATCGATGTTGTAAGTTGACCCTACATTTTTCTTTACCAAGACTGTCAGTGAATAGCTGGGGTATTATTTCCAACATATGAAATAATGAATGAGCTGTATAAAAATTTTTAATTAAAAATATCTACTTTTAATAATGAATCGGAAGCTTCTCAGTCGGGGGGGGAGAAGAGTTCAGGAAATTTGGCAAGGGAACAAGTCTGGAGTTTGGTTTTCTAATTTTTTATTCCTTCCAATTGTGGATTACACATGTCCATACACCATGATTTAAATTGCAAGACTCCTTGAGGCGCATCTGTTTCCTCAGTGTGTACCTCGTTCATGTCACCTCATTGTCATTACCTTCAAATCTCATTACCTGCCAATGGACATGCCATGGCATCTTATCCAGTACACTCTCCCAAATCTAAATGCTAAAAGCAATGTCTTTGCTTTTTTATACAGACACTTCCTAACCACTTCATTTCAACAACCCAACAGAAGATTAAATCATTTGTTTTGGGAAAGGTAGTATGTCCAAAAGTTTTACAAAGTTTTAAAATAAAATAACACAAATTTAATGTTATCTATGCATACAAAACAGTGAATAAATTACGATTTCGGAATACTGGAAATACCAAGTTTAAAGTGCAAATACAAAGAGTGTAATCGTGAGTACTTTCGACATTTTTGCATTTCCCTGCATATAAAAACCCATTGGCTGACTGGGAGTTCTACTCTCATGAAATTATTCTGTTGGCCATGGCTCCTATTTATGAGAAACTCAGTATTATATCTAATACCATAGCGAAACATGAAAGGTCATTGGGACACATTGGATCATTTGCTCAACTTCAGCAAAAACCACATTAAAGCTCATATTCATTCCAATTTCCGGGCAAGTGTAAATCGGCATATTGAAACAGTGACCTAAAACAGAGTGATCATGTAGAGATTAATTGACACAATGTGCCTTTTTTCAATTCAAGAACATCCATTTCGAGGAGGTGAGGTTGAAGATTCCCCATATAAGGGTATTTACACTGCGATTTTAAATCATATCAGTAAATATGACCCAACTTTACGACATCATCTCGTGATTCAACCCCTTTCAGAGTAAGAACAAAACGCATATAAAACGGCTTGATAATACCTATTAGCACAATTTTGGAAAATAAGATAAGAGATGAAATGGTTAGCGCAATTTTTGTGGCACTATTTCTATACAAGACCTCAGATATTAGTAATAAATACCAGGTAACACCTTGGAAATGCAGCAACGATTAATTTTGGTCACTGATGTGAGTGCCGATGGGTCTGCTAATGCATTATTTGTTCATGCTAAGCATATAATTAAAGGTAGGCTATTTTTGTTTTTGACGAAATCAAGATATTCCCTAAAGAAGTTCAAAAACCCCATTCAGTCATTTTTAGATGTATTACCGCTTAAAAAAGTTGAATATTAAGCATTTCGTTTTCTCGAAATCCATACTATTTTGCGAAATCAATAATGATACACGAACTCTGCCGTGAAATTATCATGTTTTAATGAGAAATTTTTTCAAACATGATATTTGGAATTTGCACATCAGCAATAGATCTTTGTAGTTTTTAATGTGCGGAAAAACGATCATTAATCACATTAATGGACGAATGAGACGGGCGGAGCATAGAGCTTCCTTTTTCACGCTGTAGGTGGCAGTGTTAGATTTGTGGGAAACGTCCCGAGCCCTCGCTGGTATGTAGTAACAGTAGTACAAAACGTGTAATAACATGGATGGTGCTGATGAACTCTCAGCCCTTACCCACACAGTGATATTCCCTAACACATCCAGTAATGGGGATTCCACCAGTACTCTCTATTTCGTTCTTTAGTGCATGTAGTCGATTGATGTCCATGTGCCTGAGTGACCCTTTCTCTTTCTTCTACATATCCACACTGGCCGATAAAATTTCCATCAAGGTTCTCCTCATTTTGGTCTGTTCTTGCAGGGGGCCATACTCTTTAAGTTCTCTCCAACTACATACGTAGGACTGCTCTACATATGTTGATCCTAGCAATAAGGACTCACTCCCTTGTACTCCAGTCATCCTTGGCCTTACTTCCAGCATTAGTTCATGACTGTCCTCGGGTAAGGATGGCAAAAATTCAACCATTTACCACTCAATGGAGATATGGAATTTTAAGATTTAATTCTTCCCGAGCATATCCCTTAGATCCTTTCTCCATAAAACATTCATACTAACACTTAATGTTAGTCCCACTGAGCAGCATTGTTTTCCCCGAATATGTATAAATTGGCTCTTATGGTAGTTCATGAAATGGAGGAAAATTAAAAGACTTTGCTTTAAATTTTCCTTCATTAGAATGGATTTCTACAATGTAAAGGCCTCAATCATTCAGTGTAGCTCATGAAGTTGACTATTGCTTACTAGCATGAAATACAACCTGTCTTTTATTATCCATAGACTTTAGTCCTCCACTTTTCATATACCAAAGACTTGCTCTTCTGGGTATTCAATAGGAAAGGTGTGGATGTGATATCATTAGGATCATGCTGGGTGAGTATATACTAGCAGCATGTCTGGGAGTGAGTAATACAGTGCTGCCACTCAAAATTAGACTGTAATTTTTCAAGTATAACACACACCCATGTTTTTACCCATAAAATGTGAGAATTTACCTACTTATTTCTATGCATAATCCACATTTTGTTTCAAGAGAGCCACATTTTAACCATGTAATGGTCATCCACTGTTCAATGCTAGGAAAATCATGGTATTTGTCATAAGGTTGCACAATGATAAGCCTTACTGCTTGCACTCACAGCAAATGCATTCAAAACAAGATATAAGATTTTACATTTTGTATGTTAGATGTTAATTATGGCACAAATAATATTATGTTTTATGTTAATATGAAGTTATAATTTCAAGTTCATGTGTTTAGTGCATGTGTATAATATGCACTAAATGTTTCCAATTTATTTTTGAGGAGAAAAATGGAAAATTCCAGTAAAAAAGTACAAAAGCGTTTGAATTGTTGGTCTTTCGGGAAATCACATCACCTATGAACTAGACATAAATTGTATTATGAGTAGCCTAAATAAATAGCATTTTTTTCTTGTTGTTTTTGGCCATTTTGTGACAGACTGTTCTCTATATATGTTGTATTATTCTCACTGGTGTGATTCCACTAAAATTATCATTTTATAGCTTCTGATGACCTTAAAAGGAAGATGTACAGCTGCATTCTTGTAGTTGGAGGAGGCATGAAATTTAAAGGCATTGGAATGTGGCTGAAAAGCCGTTTGTCTCTTCAAATTCCCTACATGTATAGAGGAGGTAAGTAATTCAGACTTTTTTCTGGTAAAAAAAGGCTTACCAAATCATTTCACAATTATTTGCTTTTATGCTTTTGTGTGTGACAAAATTTAAATATTCAATTTATGTAGCGAATAGAAAAATCACTTCCAAGATTCCACAAAATTTTATTGTAGCACCGACTAAGGTTTCATATGCATACCAATCATCTTCAAGGTAAGCGCGGAGAGTCAGCGAGCTCCCTATATGCCTGTAAAGGTGTTCACGTGATCCATGTGTTGGGGTAACTAGTAAAATTTTGTGGAATTTTACAAAGTGATTTTTCTATTTGCTACTATCATGCGGTTCCACCATGTGAAGCCTGAGGACTTCCTTTTTATTTGATTCAATTTGTGTCCGTGACACCGCTCCGTGTATCAAAAATACATTAAAAAATGAAGCATGGTTGATTAGTTAAAGCAATCACCAACCTAGACAAATCATCAATTTTTATTCTTGACTTGTGTTGGTTTTTATTCTTGACTTGGTCAATTCGTTCCAGATTTGGGTGTCAATTTCATGTCATCATGTCCAGGGGGTACCTAAGAACTAAAGTATCTACAGTGTGTTATATGATATTATTATGTTTATATTTAGCTAATGCTCAACAATGCAGTCTGTGATGGCATGCATTATATTTTGTGAGTTCTCTTATTTTTCTCATGAATGCAAATTCTATAATGTTTCAAAATGCCAGCCTCTATCTCTCTGACTCACCATTTATTTCCCTGTCAACCAATTTAGTCTAGTTGTGTTTCCATATTTGGGGCATTAACATGTTCAGCCAGGTGTATGATTTTCTATTTCCTGCTGTAGGGCAGCTTGAGGGTGAAAAAAATACTGCCCATAAGGCGGCAAAGTTATATTTCAAATTCAACATATGTCCGTCTGTGGGCAAATCACTTGATCAGAAACAAATAGCTCCTCTTAAATTTTAAGTTGAAATCTAAGGGTGGTATGACTCACTGAGTCATACTGTCCCATGGGGTGATTCCACTGTGACCCACCATTGTGTCACAATGGGGTGAGCATGTTAAATATTGTGGCATTTATTATTGTTTGATATATTTTAAAAGTTCTAATTGCTAAGTAATATTGATTGTTTGATTTTAATATAATGGGCTTCATGACTGTGACAAATGAGCAGCACACATGATAAAAAGAGCAAAGTTGTTACTTATTCTTTACTGATTGTAACTGTGTCCGGTAAGATGTATTGGTTCATCATGATGAAAAAAACACAAGAGATAGCACTTATTCCACAGTTTTTTCATTATTCATTATTCTTTACTCTTTTTCTAAAGTATTTTTTGCAAACATGCTTGCATTTTTCCATTTGATAGCATGCACTACATCATCATTATTATATTCATTCAACAATCCTAAGATTGGTTTGATGCAGCCTACTGGATTCTCCTAATGGCCTACCTCTTCATATTGATGTAATTCTTCTCTTTTACATCCTTCACAACTTGTTCCATGTATTTAATAGGAGGCCTGCCTTTTCCATCCTTTCCGTTCACTTTTCCTTGAAAATTAAATTTAACAATGCTCTGTGGATTGTTATGCTCTTTAATATTCCCTGCTCATTAGTGAGTATGTCCAGCAGTGGCAGTGCGGTGCTAGTGCTGGATAATAATAGCATTGCTCGTTCATATGCTAGTGACAAAACTGGTTAACAGGTAATGCTTGGGTTTCATACACTGGGAAACATTTGCCATCCTGAGCATTGTTTGGGTTTAGAGTGGAAAGTGTTAATCAAGGTTTAATCAGAACTTCGTAGAAACGGGAAAAGTTTGTTTTTAGTTTTCATGCTGTTAGATTAATTCATAATTAGGTGCCATCTAAATTATTATTATGAATTGATTTCTTCAACGATATGCACATAATTATACATATGAACTAAAAGATTTGTTCTTTTCCTGTCAAAAACATGTTAATCCTTATGATTCGTAAAAAGGGCATTTGAAGACCTTTCCACATAGCATTGTGAAAAATATTTGCTAATGTCTTTTCTGTCAAAGAGTTCTCTAATGCCAACCTAAAATACATCTAACATTGCATCAATATTTTTTTGTGCTTGATGACTTGAGATTACTCTATACAATCCACTCCATTGCTTACACATATTGAGCCTGTGGCAGCTGAACAAAATGCTTAAGGTCCTTAGAGGAGAGATGGAAAGTGAAAGTAAACAAAGTGATGAAAATACAGTGTCATTGGAAATATGGAATACCTTCTGAAAGAAGATTCCAAATTATTGCAATAAAAGCACAGATCATGAATTTGAATTATTTTTATAGGTTACTTCTCTCATTTAGAATAGCTGAACGAGAAGTAAAAATGCCGGAGAGAAGACATTTACTCAGCTGTACAAAACCAAATGTGATATGTACTCTACAGGAGAGATATCCACGGACTTAGAGAAGAACATCATCATCCCTATTGCCAAAAAGAAGAGGGCTGAGAACTGTGAAAATTTTAGGACCATAAGCCTGGCAACAAATGCCTCGAAGATATTGACGAGAATCATCTATAGAAGAAAATAGTGAAAAGCTGAGGAGTTCCTGGATGAGGACTAATTCAGGTTGCAAAGAAACAAGGGCACAAGAGAAGCAATTTTGCCCCTCAGGCTACTTATAGAGTAGAGAATAGAGAAGAACCTACTTAATTTTGTTACATTTGTAGATTTGGAGAAGGCATTTGACAACGTGGGTTGGAACATGATGCTTAAGGAAATTGGAGTATCATACAATGACTGAAGAGTTATCTACAGCTTGTATAAAAACCAGGTGGCCATAATCAAATCAGTACCCAGCAGTACAGAAGCAAGCCTTCCACATGGCAGTACTACAGCCATTAAAGTAAATGTTACCACGCCTGTAGTGAAATGAGTGTCGCTGTACCGACCACTGTGGTCTCCACCTTCACTCATGTGAAGAAGAGCTGCTGCCCTCTCAAAAGAAAAAGACTGGCAATTTTCCACAACAATAAGATTTATACTTGATCGGTTTCAGTATACAACACCATAAGGTGAAAATTATAACTCAAACATCTGTATATATACACAATTGCAGTAAGGGGAGGAAAAGGTTGAGAGGAGGAGGAGTTGGAGAGAGCAAGGATTGGGTATTGAGAGGAGGGTGGAAAGGTGGTGGGTGCTAATGGGTAAAACCACACATTATGGCAATCTGGGGAAGGCCCAGGTCGTTAAGGAAGTCCATAGTAGAAGGGGTGAGGCGGTTGGTCGTACGGGCGTTGGTATCCCCCAGAGTATCAGTTCCTTCGGTTTGAGTATTCGTTGGGGCTCCTGGTGTATTTGTCCAAGGTAGTCTGAGGGCATGGGGGTGTCAGGAGATACCGTCACTGATCAGGAGATGCTGTCACTGGGTCAGAAGATGCCATCACTGAGTACTCAATGAGGAAGGTGAGGGATGGGGTAGGGCAATAAGATCTTTCACCGAGGGAAACACCTTAGTAAGGATATGAGGATGGGTCTTCACAATGGTTGATGAGAGGGCTCTCCCCTTGCAGCATGTGTGGGGGCTTCACGTACAGGGAGCACTTAGTCTGCACAAACCTTAGGAGAGGGGAACACATTGGGGAGAACAGTGTTGGAGGGGGGGGGAGGAGTTCCGGTGATTAGGCAGCCCTCCTGAAGAGTGTACACCTCATGGGAAGGTGATGTAGAGGAGGTGGGAGGGGGACGAATGAAAATGGAGAAGGTTCTGCTTCCAGTTCCTTTGACTATAATTTCAACTTGCTCCATGGTGTCCAATTTCTTTCCTTTCTCTAAAGTGAGGAGCATGTTGAATTTAAACTCTTTGAGTGTTTTGCATCCATGAGGTGCTTTGCGAATATCGAGATTTCGTTTCCAGAGACATAATCAAATGGTCCTGGTTTTTATACAAGCTGTAGATAACTCTTCAGTCATTGTATGATACTCCAATTTCCTTTAGCATCATGTTCCAACCCACGTTGTCAAATGCCTTCTCCAAATCTACAAATGTAACAAAATTAAGTAAGTTCTTCTCTATTCTCTACTCTATAAGTAGCCTGAGGGGCAAAATTGCTTCTCTTGTGCCCTTGTTTCTTTGCAACCTGAATTAGTCCTCATCCACTTTTTGTGCTCACTAATACGGGTGGAAAAATTTCTGCCCTTCCGGCTGATGTAGTTGGCTCCACAATCGCACTTGATTTCGTAAACACTGCACTTTTTGGACTCTTCTATGGGATTTCTATTATAGCAGAGGGCTTTGTGTAGGCTTGTGGGGGTGTAAAATGACACTTTGAACTTATCTTTTGGGAACTTGTTTGCTATTTTGTAAGAAATTTGGTTGTGGAAGGGAATTTTGCACCACTTTCTCTCTAGAGAACTGGGACCTGGTAAGAGGGACGTGTTTGATTTCATTTAATCTTTGTTATGATATTCCACCAAATCAAGCCTGAAATGACTACCTTTATTGCTGTCCTCTCCTCCGGGTGATGAGAAGTGTAATTGTTGGTGGCCTCCCATCGCCAAGTCACAGCATCTTCACAGGTTGTGTATTATTTAAAGGCCTACCTTACCCAGGGATAGACCAATACCCCCTTGGAATGCCATCACTTTTTCTCCACAACTGCTTATTCGACGAGTAAACTCGCTTATGTTGCAGCTAACCTCTATATCTAGAGGTCGACCCACCATCTGCAACTTGGTGGACGTACTTGGTGGCTTTAAGCTCAGCCGTGAGACAAATATGTACATATATAAATCATTATTGTTGGATTGAATTAAGCATATATCTATAAATTCTTAGATTTTTAAGAAGAATCTTGCCCAATTAGGTACTCGGTAGTCATTGAACAAAAAAAATATGGTTTAGTCAGTGTTAGCCATTGTCAGTGGCTAACTTTTCAAGTAAATCAGTCATGCCAGAGGCAGGAGCTGAAGAAATTCATGATTGAGTTACTTAGACTTACCATCTCATGAACACCACCAATGTATATGTATTGAATTACATTGAAACATAATGGGATAATAAAATTCCAAAGTAAATTCTTTTCCCTTCCCTTAAAGAACAACTTGATGTGATAACCCAGCCCAAAGACATGGATCAACAGATCACTGCTTGGAAAGGTGCTGCCATCATGTCTTGCCTGGAACCAGCTCATGAGCTTTGGATTAGACCTGCCGAGTGGTCTCGATTTGGGGTTAAGCTGTTGCGAGAGAGGGCTCCATTCATGTGGTAAAAGAATGAGCCTTTGAGTAAAATGTTGTCACTTCATACCCTTTGTGAAAGGGGAGCAATAATGGAATTTGTTCCATCTGTCACTAGTTGTTATCTAATTGTCTTCAGTGTGCCAACATAGCAGATTAGAGATGACAGTCCTCCTCTTAGAATATAAGGGGAAAAATATTGAGAGTATTGCCCAGGACTCACATCTGTTGCTCTGCTCTGAAATCTACTATTCAATGACATCTCAAATTTTCAAGAGAAGCAACAGTTGTTGTCATGGTGGTGAATTTCTTGAGATATATGATTCTCTTGGAAGGCAGTGTAACACAGTTGAAGAAAGTCAAATCAATGAGCAGCTTTGCTTACTTTGTACTGCATAGTTACGAGGTTGTAAATTCAATTTCTGTTATTGTGGTACACCAGTATTGCTCCATCAGTATTCAGTTCTGCCATTTAAAATAAACTTGAGCATAAGATGTGTGCTTCATTGATGTTCACCTGCTGATGAGGTCCATTGTCCTCATAATTTGCCTTATTTGTTCAGTGTTGTTCTCCACTTAATGAATGGTCTTTTCCTAAATGGGGGAACCTCTTTATTGTGAGCCATTTCGCTCAATATTTAACCCTATGTTGTCGGTTTGGAGCTGAAACAAAGGCTGGCAAAGAAAAGCCTGCTGTTACTTTTCCATTTTTATATGTAATCTCGTCTTTCTATGCATAAAAGCTTTTAGTGAATATAATTTATGGTTCACATTGGTTGATATATGCATTACCATTATGCCTAGGTGAGTAACCAGGCATAAAAAAGTTTGTTTACATGTAGTTTGAGTAATGTAAATGTTATTGATTCAGCAGAGGTAGAATGCCCAGCATTATTTTGATTCAAGTATGAATACATTACATCACCATGAAGTTTAGTTTGCATTAAAATGATATGTTGTTAATTACGGAATGATTCTTAGTTACAAAGCTGAATGTTTCCGTCTTTAAACACAGAGGCTGTAATTAGTGTTTTTACCGCTGATATTTTATTTTTAAATGTGATTGATGGTATTTATGGACACTGTGAATTCATTGTTAACTAATACTTACTGTGTGTTTGAGACTACTGCCTCTCTGTAAGTCACAATTATTTCTGCCACACGAGACAACTGTTAGAATGCACCTTGCAACATTGGGTGTGTATTTGCTTAAAATATATCATGCAGCATATGCATTATGTGTCACATGTGTCATTATACTTCTGGGGGAGTGAAATTTATTCTTATAATCCTACTGTGGCTGTGAAATTTCTGCAACTTGGTTTGTTGGTCTGGCTTGTCCACTGCTACTGTCCACTATGCTCTTGTCTTTTCATAACTCATCATTTTAAGTTTATGGGGGAATGTGTATCAAAATCATTTTCCAAGGTAGTGATAAGATTTGAATTTTATGCATCAGATCAAGTTAAAATTATTTTAAATTTTGTATATTTTATGCAATAACCTGATTTCTCTAATTTTAGGCTGTTTCTTTGTCATTTCATTCTTCACCATTATAATTTTACGAGTATGTGGTTGGTACTTTCATGTTAATCGTACTCAATTTTTTCGGATGCATTTTTAGAAGTCATATTTTTTAATTTTCAAGTTTTCTGTGAAAGGAAGAAAGGGAGGGACTGTGCATTAGCACCATCAATCTGAATGTCACATTTTTGTGTTCATTGCTTTAATTGCAACATCGATGTGCTGAGGTTTGACTGATTAAGCATTAATTATGCTTTAAAGCTATTGTTATCATCAGTATTTTTCAATGGTAAAAAATGGGAGACCTTTCATAATTACACCATAGCTTAATGGAGATCTACCAATTTCAAGCTCTCAGGTTCTAGGCGCTGTTGGGTTGAATATTTTTCTTTCTATTACTAATTAGTACCTTATGAATTTCAATGGCATTCATGGGCATTACTGCACTTTTTGCATCACACATAATAATGGTGGAAAATAGAACTTGAAGGAATAGTGTTCAGAATAATGAAGTGAGTCATTGTGTGAGGTATTAGAGCACTATTGTTGAAATCACCATATTATTAAATTTTTCACATTCTTTCCATTCATAACTGCATGCAGAAATACAAATTTTTTCTTTCAATTATTTTTGAATTGGTTAGCCATTTGTATTCTACATCACAAAAATGAAATTCTGATTGGTGGTCCAACATGCATTGTCTCTCCTTGTAAGTTGGCAGTATTTGTTTTAGATGCAGTTTTTCTATTACAATTGCACTCTAAATAATTATTGCCAAATATTTCAGGGCTTCCATTTTTCCTCAGCTGGTAGCTCTAGGAGAAATTAAAATTTGTTTTATTTTCAAATACCACCAGAAAAATGCTCCCATTGCTTGTCCTTGGTGTTCAATCACCTTTGAGCATGGCAGGAGGCATTTGATCTGCTGTATGCATTACTCGTGAAATGAGAACATGTAGAAGCAGAAATAAAAAGCTAAATATTAAGTCCTGAGACCTATTCAATGAAAACTCCAAATGCCTTTTACATTTTTCAGGAGTATTGAGGGAAACTTGCTCACTGAAAGAGTATTTTAAGGTAAGTTTTAATCTTCAAGTAAATATTGTGGAAAGTATATTCTGTCTTAGATATATATGCCTAATAATTTAGAAATCATGTTTCAGTCACCTCTAAAGCTCTAAATTTGTTTCCTAGTAGGATATTTTTTCGACAGCCATCATGCTTACTTATTATTTTTGAATGAAGGGTGCTAGGAAATAATGTTCATGGTCCATTTTGGATTGATTTCAAGATGTGTTCATGATAATAATAAATCATTATTAAATTGATCATCTTCATCATATTAACTTCTCTCATAAATTCTTCAGAGTATGCTCCGTGTGTGTCTTCTGTATGCTACTACCTCGTGTGTTTCTTCCCAATTTCTTTTATTTATAAACTGTGTCCTGAGGCTTTAGTGTCTTAATATAAAGGATCTTTTCAGAATTATTGGAGATTTTGTCTCCTATTCTTCTTAGAATAAGTTGGATTTTTATCTTCATATTTATTTTGCAACACCAATTTCCACTTTTAATCGTGTGTTTTCTTCTGTTGTAATGTCAATTCAACTTCATCACGAAACAGCTTGCTCCAGATATGTTATGATGAAGTGTTTCCTAACTTCCTGACATGTTTCCCAGTGCTAGAAGAATCTGGCAGAATCCCCTTGTGGTCTGAGGATTTCCAGTGATCATTTCCCTTCTCGTTTTCATTCTCTTCATGGTTATGGATCCTCAATTTGTCTTACTCTCTACTTTTCTACTACATAGCATAATCAATGTTTTAGTTAACCTCAACTTCAGACTACAATGTCCTAAGTGAAAATGTGAATGCCTTGCCTCACCCTAAGAGCTGCATCGACATAACTTTTATCTGTATGATTGTAATGTAGGCAGGGACGTATTTATGACCGCTAAGGCCCCAGGTGGAATATAGTATGGTTTTTGTGGCATATTAAGACAATACATATCATATCATACCACATACAATACATAAGAACAAATATCTATCATTATTTAATACTCTGTGAGTAGGCGCCAGGTTACTTACAACCAGTGTCCTTTGAAGGATTTCCTACTGGGTAGGGGGGGTTTCATTAATATCATCATAAAATGATATTTAGATTATTATTCAGTAACCCCCCTCCCGTCGTTGCGCCACTGCTTACAACTATATTTACATTTTCTCTCTCGCGAGGCCTCCGGGTACGCCATATGGTAAATACGGCCTTGCATGTAGGTGGTATGTTAAATTATGGTTCTCGCCCTGGAAGTTAGTCCCTTTAGATGTGCAGCAAACCTCATCGCGAAGCTGGCCGGGCCTAACTCCACTTCCTCCGCCTAATTTTTTTTCGAGTGTCGAAAGGGGGTTCCAGTGTGGTTCATTGTACTCGAAGTATGATCTACCTCCTCCCTCCCCTCCGCCGCCCCATCCCCTCTCCTCCCCGTCGTATCCTTCCCCTACTTCGCGATCGCAGCTGCCAGTCCCGTTGTTTCCGCGTGCAGTTGCTGTGCAAGCATCGACGGAGAAGGGTGCAGTTCCTTCGCAACGCTTCATTTATGGAAAGTCTGAGAATTGTGAGAAGTGCGTGTCCATTGGCGAGACAAGGGGTAAGTAAAACAGTGCTTTGGATATAGGGTGGTGTAACGAATTCTTCCATTCAAATCGTAGCCGTGAAATTATCAATGTGCACGTAATATTTCGCAATCGGAATTCGCATTCCAGTTCACGCCTTGCATTTTTGTCACCGAAGTTTTAACGTATTAACAGCGGGAATGAATTAGTGCACCTAATTTTTATTTATCATAACATCGGTAGCTGAAACGATCGGGTTTTCTCACGGACTTCACCCTTAGGCACCTCGTAGGCTAAATAATCAAAGAGCTTTCCGAATGTGGATTAATGTTTAGTAAAAGGATAAGATAATATTTTCTGTCCCATAAGTCTTCCCAATCCCAGGAATTTTCTCGCTGTAGTTAGATTGGTTGTGCTGCTGTGTCACATGCAAGAGTCAAACTGGGCTCAGCTGCTTCGCGGTCGAAACGTGTAGCAGTCTAGATACGTGAAATGAATTTGTCCGATGTAACTAGCCTTTTAGCTTATTTACCCCGTCATCATATAGGTTCAGTCTTAAGCTTGAGATTTAAATTAAGCATTTGTCGCAGTTTTGCGATTGCTTAATCGATGCCCTGCTGTCAGTCGTATGCTGGGATGTGAAACTACTACTGAGAGTACCTACCAGTTGAGTTGTTGAATCTCTATAGAGTTGATAGTTCCTCAAATTTAATGTTTTTGAAAAATGTATTCATTCGCCGAAGGCGCTTTTCCATTTCATACCCTTAAATATTAAAAAAAAATTGAAATAGACATTTCGATTCTTTGTATCCTACACGCCTATTGTGAAATCCCGTCTCAGCTTCCCCCACACCCAGTCTAGGTTTGAATGTCGAAGCCGGATAATTATTTTGATGCATTTCCGACTAGGGTTCCGTTCATGGATCTCAATGTTGAATGATATTTCAACCAGGGGCAGAGTTATCGCCAAGATGAAGCATATTTCGATATTTTTTCTTCCTTGAAAACGCTTCTAAGAATAAATTTAGCCTCCGGTCTCCAAATGGGCTCGACTGTAACTGCTCCTAGGGTAACTAATTATGAAAAGTATTAGACAGAGATAGAATGCAACAAGCACTAGCTCTCTTAGTTTTATTTTGTTGATTAATTCTACCAATTAAACTTCAAACTTGAGTTTTTTTCTTACTTCAAACTTAAGTTTCTCAGAATTCTTTACGCAGATGAACTATTTGTAATTAGGAAGCTCATTCTTCCCGTCTCATCCATGCATGATTTTATTTATATTAGCCATCCCGTCGATGGCGCTTAATTTTACCGCTTTTTATTCTTTTTTCCTTTCAACTTTTAATGCTCCCTTCAAGCACTCGAGATTGGAGGAAAGTTCATTGGAAATATTTTCAATCCAGAGAATTTCGATAGCATTTGAATTTGGTGAATGGATTTATGAAATATTCCTCCATAAGTAGCATTGATCACAAAAATTAACGCATTAATTGATTTACTCCAGTTAAATGCGGACGATGTGATTTTTTACTTTGATGAAGCAGTAGTGATAATGACTGTATGAAGATAGTAAAAAACTCTTTAAATTGGTATAATTGTTTCTGATCAAAACTTGTAAAATTTCGTTTTACATTAGTTGGGTAGATTTTCACAGCTATTGAACGAATTTTTCTATTGGTTTATATTTTTTGATAGTGTGACTACAGTGCTTATTACCGTCACCCTTATGAACCCATGAAGGATCATTAGAGGCCTGTAATGCCTAATTATTGCATTTTCTTTCAATGAAATATGTAACTCTTTGAACTTATTTAGACGTTTTTATTTTATTTCGAGTAGTAAGTTCAGCAAGTTTAGAAGAGTGCTTAAATTGAGTGTAATATCAGAACATAGAGGGAGAGTTAGGGTGAAAGTGAAGTTCATAAATTCCTCTCTCATTCATGCTTAAAAAAAATCATTGCTCATAATCTCAAATTCTAAAGCTGTGGTTTCTCTCCGTGAGGATTTTTTTTGCAAAAAAAATTATCACTGAAATTTTGGTCATCAGCAAAAGTCAATCTTAAGATTGGTTTGACGCAGCTGTCCACTCGATTATTCTATCGGCTAACCTTCTCATATTTACGTAGTTCTTCTCTTTTACATCCTTCACAAATTCCACCTTACTAGGTCTTCCTTTATTATTTTTTTCCCGCTTTGCATTAACTTGTCTTATTGTCCGACTAATTGCTCATTTCTGTTGTAGGTGCTTCTCCAGGTGCGTGAACGGTTGCTGTTAATCGAAGATTTTTTTTTCAGCTATGATACAGTTTTCCTGCCATAAGAGGGGTGGAGGCTGAACTGTTTCTTCGTGTCGCATTCCAGTGCAAACTTAAGTCTTGAGAAATAATGGCATTTTATGAAGTACGGTTATTCTAAAACACATATCACCATTTTGGTAGTTAATGAGGTAACAATGTGAACAATCTCGGGTCTGCCAACGGTAAGTGGTGACGCAGCGTATTTTATTCTCTTCTTGTTCAACAAATCCGTACATTTTGAGATATTTATCTGTTAATCAATATTAAATCCCATATAAATATTTAGTTAACGCATCATCATTGCTGTTTACGTAATTATAAATTGTATAGTAACGTTGAAAATAGTGTGATTCCAACGTCAGCTTTGATACACCGGATGTTATTTGTAGCTTCTCGTTCCAAGATGTATAGAAGTTCCAGGATGAAATTTGTTAATTCCAGCCATTCTTTAATTTGGATTATTAATTGAATTTGTGTAAACAGCTTTTTAAAAATCCTTTTCTTGATATTCCGATATTTTGAAAAGCGTTAGGAGTAACCTAACAAAATTTTTAATGGGAAAATGGTTAAATAGAATTTAATGATTTAGCTGAAAATTTTATATTTTGCTCAAGTGATCCGTAATGAAATTAACTCAATTGTGTGTCAACTACGAGACAAAAACTTTTATTTAAGTAATTTTTTATTTTCATATGCTCATTCTACGAGTAGCAATGTTACGGATAATTATGACTGAATTAAGATTTTTTTACGCAGACTAAATCTACATAATGCCATACAAGCCATCGCCAGGGGGTGCGGCAGGGGGAGGCGACATCTTCTGAATCGTCACAAAGAGGTTGTATGTCGTGGCTGTATCAACTTTGAAGACTGGTCTGGTACAATCTTAATGTTGTTTCCGGAAGCAAGTTTCGGACTTGGGATGGGCAATTTCAATTCCTCTGATAGGAATTTCATTTGAGAGACCCGTCCATAATGGAGCTACTTGAGTGGTTTGATGGCTCAGAGAACCATAGGTTTGATGTAATTTGGAGTTTCACCCGAATGTAATACTGAAAACTGATCCATTTATTTTATAGATAATATCTAGGTTTTATGTCGGGTTTCATTGTTTTAGTTGGACGAGAGACTCTTGGACAAGTCATCGGTTCCAATGTGAATCACCGGCGGCAATACTACCTCACCAAATATGATACTACTTATGCATTTATTCAAGAGGAATATTTTAATGTCAAATGAACATCTCTAACAGTTGCCTTGGTTTGTTCTATTAGATATTTTTTGAAAAAAGTTTTAATTCATTTTACACCCAATTTTCCATTGAGGGTTGGAAATGTCTCTCCCTATTCCCTCTAATGCGTTGATTAATTTAAAAATTTCTCAAGCCCTCCTACTCTGAATTCCATCACCGTGTATATTTTAGTCCGTAATTCAGGCCGAATACCCAGTTGAGCTATCATTTGATCCTCGAATTCTCATGTTACATAGCCTCTTTAATGTGAGACTTGGTTAAAAATTCACACTGACTTTACATTAACTATTCCGTCAGTTACGTATGAGTAATATGAGCAGCTCTGGTAGAATGTTATCTGTCGTGACTTGTTTTGATCGTGACAAACCTAAATGATTCACTAGCCATCAAAAGTACAATTTGCCTTTCTCGGCCGTCCAAAGATTCGTTAAAAAGGTGGTGTGCTAACCGTTACGACACGCGATCGAGAGGGAGGATGATTGTGTTTGTTCCTCTCGTATTCTCTTCGCTGAAATCGTATCCTTGCGAAATGCAAACTGATCGTCCCCTCGTTTATTGGTTTGCTCTCAATGCCATCCTTCTCTTGACATTTTAAGTTAGAGTGACGGTACTTGATTTCCCATAGTCTTAGCATTTACTTTCTTTTTCGGTAGCGGTATCATTACAGTTTTTTAAAATCCTCCAGACAAACTTACTCATCATACCGACAGGCACATAAGTCTCCCTCGTCCATTTTTTCCTAGGTTCTTCCGTAATTTTAAACATGTGTAACCAATCTATACCGCTTTGCCCACCTTCATTTCTCGCAATGTCTTCTGTATATCACTACTATCCATCATTTCTGGTCCCAGGTAATCCTTATTCAATAGCTTCTTCCCTGCTATATCCAAGTTCCGTCCCATCATTACAATCTTACTGTTCCTCCACGTGATTTCTTCCACCGATTGTATATATTTTATTCTCTTAAGTTATAATCCCGTCCTTATTTTTTTCCCATAATCTTCCTGTCGTATCTCTATACAAACTCCTCATATTCCCTCCGTTTTGCGTAAGTTAGGCTTCCCACTTCCTTATCATCTTCTTGAATCTCGCCTCCTATGTCATTGTTACCAAGTTATGGTCCCAGTTTGTATTTGTTCCCGGTAAGATGTGCGAGTTATTCACGCTGTTAAATTTACATAACAATTAAATTTAGACTCGTAAAATCTTAAGTGTAATCTAGTTGGTATCTATGCGTCCCCAGGCATTTACCAAATGTAGTACCTATTCCTGGGGTGGTGTTTAAACCATGCGTTGGTTGAATACTTACTGTCCGCGCCAAAATCTTGTAGACTCGAGTTTAAACCTAAATAACTCGGAAACTGTTCATTGGATTTTCTCGTTATTTACAGAGTAATTTAGATAATTTTGTTGATGACTGACTAAATTGTTACAATACTTTTAAAAACAAATTTTGGACCTGTTTCTTACGTTAGAGTAAAAAAAAGGGCCCATTTTTTTAGCGCTACGGCGCCATGCGCCACTTTGACGTCTAATAACTTCCAAGTAAAGTGTTTGACTAAAACAAATGTTTAATTCAAGGTGAATTATATCTTTATTATTGCGTCTACGAAGCTTCAAGGTTTTAACTTTAGTACTTATTGGTATGCTATTCCATTTATAACCGCACTTTTTCTCGGCAACCATGTATCATGGCGCCACGAGACTAAAACTGTCATCTTCCTCTTTAAATTTCCTGAGCGAATCGGATATTATCATTATGCTGAAGTTTGCACCTTATTTTGATATCAAATTTTATGTTTCCTGAAAAAAAACGCGCGAGCCCAGAGCAGGACACTCCGCCGGCAACGCTAATAAAAAAGATATAATTCACCCTGTATTAACAATTTGTTTTAGTCAAACGCTTTACTTGGAAGTTATTAGACGTCAAAGTGGCGCATGGCGCCGTAGCGCTAAAAAAAATGGGCCCTTTTTTTACTCTAACGTAAGAAACCTGTTTAAAATTTGTTTAAAAATTTTTTTAACAATGTAGTCAGTCAACAACAAAATTATGTAAATTACTGTGTAAATAACGTGGAAATCCGATTAACGCTTTCAGATTTATTTAGGTTTAAACTCGAGTCCACAAGATTTTGGCGCGGACATTAAGTTGTACCTTCTGCTATCCTCTGCATTCCGCGCTCATTGAAATCACCCGGCCCATACTCCCCTGTTTAACTTCCTACTTTATCTTTCCAGATTATTTCTTAAGAGCTCTTAAAGTATCACTCTCAAACTATGATTTCATGAATCGCCCTGGTAATCCCGACGAATCGATATTTCTCCTCGTCATTTCATGCTTTATATTATAATTTCCCTACTCTTGCCATTGTTATTGCGTCCCATGGGTCGATTCCTTACGCACTTGATCTCTGACTTCATCGCCGGTGACTTCTATCCGCCCCACTTCTCTGGAACTTGGCCCCGTCGTTGCCGGAATTCAAATGTTTCTCGAGCCCGTTGCATTCTTGGGAGAGATTAATCGAGGTGATTTCCCGTTGCCTCTTTCTATAGTGTTTTAAACGAGGCACTCTTGATCTTGAAAGGCTGCCCCACTGGGATTGGACGCCTCCTCACAGCCACTGAGGAACACTATGAGAGTACGGTACGTGGACTCGGGGTCGGCTTAAGACAAATGTTTTCATCCTGACGAGAGAGTATTTCCACGCCCCCCGGATTCCATCAAACCCTGTCGTAAAACATTCATCAGCTAAACGTAAATGTAGAATAGAAAAAGAAGTAGTTAAATAAGTAGTAAATGAGGTAGTTGAGGCATGAAGTAAGTTGTCAATCCCCGAAAAAAAAATCTTTTTCCATTCCCACGGTGCCCCGGGCGGTCGCCCGGGCACGCATGGAACCCATCGACTGATGTGCTCCCAGGACCATCTTTCCCCGTTCCAGCCAGTGCAGTTCTAGTTCTAGCCCCAACCCCACCGTAAGACGTAGTCCATGACGAAATAGTGATTTTGCAAATAAAGTGAATAAATAATTTTGTAACATATGGTATTTGCAAAAGTCTTAAATTTCCCAAAGAGTCTTCACTTGCAGCGTTACGTAATGTGTGTGGAAGGGAGCCTTTAATAATGCAATGGAAGCGATATATGGGGATAAAAAAGTGGAAAATCTGCGATACGTAATTTAAGTTTCCTTACCTATACATGTTATTTTGTGCGCAGACAAGAGAAGTGTATTATTAGAAGAGAAGTCTATTAATAATATGTTATTATTAGAATAGTATTTTGGGGAATGTAAATTGGTCATGCTAATTAGATTACTACCAATTAAGGTATTTAGAGGGATATGAAATACTTCCCACGCAGCAATATCCATCCAGAAAGTAAACTCTAGTAGTTATTAAAAGGGTTGAAAATTCATAAATGCTGAAATTTAACCTATAAAGGCGGAAAATAATTGCGGGCTTCAATAATTTTTGTTTTGAGATGGTACGATTTCTTTTTATGAGTAAACTTGATTTTATACATAACTTATCCCCAGAATTTTTAAAACTGTATAATGTCAAACATTAATCAAAGTAATATATGCTCTAGTATTTTCGCGACGAATACTAATAAGGAATGTTTCTCGGGCATGCCACTGGTTAATAGGCTCCATTATTGCCAACGTTTCAGAGAGCTCTTTGAAACGCTGGCAGTAATGGAGCCTATTAACCGGTGGCAAGCCCGAGAAACATTCCTTCATTAATGAATGTAAATTTACACTGTATCTGCCCAATTGGTATTGCTAAAACTTACCCCAGTACTTGTTCCTCGAACGCCCGTGAGTATGTACGGTAGTAAAAATCCTCGTTAATTTTCTTTCCATTTTCATCGCAGATGAGGCTGTCAGCGCTCGAGTCATTCTACGTTAAAGAAAGCAAGTGGTGACTTCTTCGTGCACCTGGAGGAAAGGAGAAAGAAGAATATTTTCCAGACTGTTCCAGTTGAGATTACAACACACGAAGATGATGGTTATTCTGTCTTTCGAAAAATTGTATTTTCTGGCAAATTCATTTTCGAATTAATAAATAGTTCTAAAACATTAATCCATAGTGTTTCGGTTTATTCTGCAATGCCTTGTACCTTCCTTATCAATAGATATGTGATGGACATACCAGTAGTCTCACGTTTTTTTGTAAAAAGAGAGAGCGTGTGATATGCAATGCCTTATAAGTTATCATACTCGAAATCTCTATTCGTTAAATGTATTTAAAGGCCAAAATCCAAGGATAAATACAGAGACAACTAGAGAAAATATAAAATCTGTAGAATTAGCACGAAATATAAAATGCCATCTCTTTAATGTGTTAATGGCATTTATTTACCCATTAAATAAGTCAAGTTGTTTTTTACATAAGCAATTGCGCAAAAGACGCATTACCGGAAAAATTGTAATTAATGGCAACATATAAAGGCAGTGTGTTATTGTAATTTTATAATTATGAAAGGCCAAACATAAGTCATGCAAATTAAGAGTTAAAATAAGGCCGAAATCATCTGTTGAATGTCACACGTTTCAAGCCCAATTTTCTTCTCGAGCAGTAAAAACAATGTCGAAGCTCCGACACAGCAAAGGTAAATAAGGGAATATTCCTTAATGGAGGACGTATTTAATACTAACCAACTCGAAATAAGCTCATATGCCAAGAACCACTCAATCGATGATCCACTACTCATCAGATTGCAGGAGCTACCAAGGGCCGTGGCCCAAGGTGAGGTGTAAACTATGGGAGAAAAATCCTACCTCCGAAGCAGAATTAAAGTCCCAGCCCGCTCCGCGAAAAATATTCTAAGTCCAGAGACCCTTGCCAGTGAGAGAGGCTCTCAGGCGAGCATATGCCTTGAATCGCTCGATGCAGAGCCTTGCCGACGTTCGCCGAGCAAATTTTGAGAAAAAACGACTAAGTCCATGATTTTAAAAATCAAATACATGTTTTGCACTGATTTCTAACAAGAACCCGGTTAGCCCGGGGGATAAGAGGCGGATTCCTATGGTGAACATATACCTGGTCTTAGTTCGATTCCTTTTGTCGGAGACTTTTTTTTTATTTAGCAAAAAAAATTTTTTAGCCCCGTTCTCAGAAAAACTTCCTCAGAGATTTTACCAGTAGGTTCAGGACGCTGCGGGACGTCAGGAAAACAATAAATTATTGAACATTTTTCTGCAATGGGCCGCGATTTTTCCCGGCCGGGCCGCCGGCCGGCCGGAAAAAATTCGGCCCTCGCAGAAAAAATAGTCAATAATGTTATGTTTTCCTAACGTCCCGCAGCGTCCTGAACCCACTGTTAACATATGAAAGTCCTTTTTTTCTATAAATTCACGGAATAATAATTAATTAAAGGGTTAGTTCTTTTTTCAGTCACTAGATGGCATATGCCTACAGTATTGGAAACACGATAAATAAGACGTTATCAAATAGTCCTTCCCATCCACCACCAGAGGCACTATTTCGATTTTCAACTGGCAAGAAACTTGAGAACTTACGTATATGACCTTTTCTTAAGAAAAAAATTTCGATTTTCAACTGCTAAGAAACTTGAGAAATTACGTATATGACCTTGTCTTAAGAAAGAAATTGCTTACGTATACCTTCGTCGTCGCATAACTCTAGATGGAATCTAACATATAGGTGCTCTCTTCGTATCTCTTGATTTACTTCTATGTATCGAACAAGCGGTTGCTTTTTTAATTATAAAACTACAGATTCTTTTTTTTTCTACAGTCAAATTGAATTCACAATAGGCATTAAATTGTTACTCTATAAATTCTCATATTGTTTACGGATTAAAAGTAACATGGCTTTTACCTCATTCGTCTCATAACGTCCTATTTCATTGCATCTGGGAAGGAGACCTTTCCGTTGTTGCGTTGCTCCCTTGCTCCAAAATTCCCGCCAATATTTTCTTACATAAATACAATACAAAAGATCCCATTAAAAATTTTATTACATTCTCTGGAATACATGAACATCGAACAACTTATACGAAAGAAATCTCTCCTCCTGTAAACAAAGTTTATGGGCTACCTACGTATTAAATTATTAAAGTAACACCAGCAGCCGCAAACATGCACATTATTTTTAAAGGTTGAAATTCGCGACTTTGATAGTAAATACTAATGCTGCCAAGTACGTCAACAGCCTAATTAATGAATAAACTGCCTATTTAAAAGTTAGTTTCCAGTGACGTACAGACGGGGAATTTTCCTTACTGGACTGAAAAATTATAGTAGACTTGTCTTCACGAAAAGGGACTATTAATTTTTTTAGTGAATAATGACCTACGTAGGGTTTTCTAGTGATACAAATTTGAAGGAAATCCTGTGTACGCCACTGCTTCTTACTCTCTTAATTTAACAGTAGCCCTTTGCTGGTGTTAAAATGCCGGAACAAACCTGGCTGTCCAAATTACATTCTGTTGAATTGCATGGAAACTCTTACATGAACATTACTAGAGCAATAATTTTAGATTCTGGGAAATTGAACCATAATATCAGAACATGATCATACAACTGCACTTGGATTATTCGATTGGGGCATATTACTTCACAATCGCGAACCTCTTCATATAAATATTATTAATAATAATAATATATAGGTTACCATGTAACCTCGAATGTATGAAAAAGAACCAGGAAAAATGCGAGACATCTAAGAAAATTTGGGGAAGAGTATCTTATTCTTAGCACTTAACCTGAAAAAACCCTGAAAATTTTCGAATTCAGTTTGAATTGAAATTACTGTTAACTATTTTTCTAATAATATTTAAGAAAGGGTTTATATCTCAACCTGACGACTATGTAAGCAGGTGGAGTAAGTTACAATAATGCGTTAAATAAATTTAACTATATCCCTAAGTACATCTGTTGAGGAATGCAGCATATAATATCTCATTCTATGCTTTGAGTTTACTAGCATATCTAAAGGTATCTAGATATTTTGCAGAGAAAGCTGACGATTAGCAAAAAATGCTTCTCACAGGATAATTTTTAGAACAGGAAATTCAATACTAAATCCTCAGTCATGATTATAGGAATCTGTGTAAAATAATTATCCATTATTTTAAAACTTCTTGTGACATCGAGTGATAAAATTACTTCGAGACTTACTACATGCGATACCCGATGAATTACCACGTAAATAAATATGAACTTTACAATAACTGTTCATAGGACGCAACAACAAGTTAAAATTGATATATTTTAAACAAGAATATTACACCTCGCTAACTATATATTAAATTTACTTAAGCGAGAAGAATTTCACGGTGCGTGCTTCAAAAAATTGTCCCATCTCAAACTCTATTGAGGAGTAAAACATCGATAGAAAAGTTAACCAGTAATCTATAGGTATTTTGGTGTACACACTTGTGTTCGGAAATGAATGAATTTGGTAATAAGACAGGGTAACTGATGAAGGAGGATTAAATTACGGAATAGGAGATGATTTAAAAACTAAATTTGAATGAAGACCATTGAAGTACTGAACTGATACAGAAAAAATCAATGACAGGAAACAAATTCAGCTCCGGGATATCTAAGGGAGGGGAAATAAATGTACAGGGGAGGATACATCAAATGAGATTAACACAAAATTAACGTCAGGATGGCAGGAATAACCGGAATAGGAAGATAAATACATGGAAAGACGTCCAGGGTAGATCAGAGGATTTCCATCAGGATAAGGGTCTTTCACGATCGCCTTACGCAGAACCTGAAAGCCTCTACAATGAGATCAATGGAGGTAGACTACCGTGACCTATTACAAGTGGATAAACGTAACAGTAGAGTTCCTAAATTCCACTCTATAAGTGCAACTTATAAATTTGCAATTTTGGACTCTTACCTTTATGCGGTAACGCCATTTTCCTCGGCTATCAGGAGGCTCCAAAATAAATTTGTAGGCATTTATTTTTCAAAGTAATTTTATAATTTCACAAAAGAAAATATATGAATTTACAAAGCAAAATTTACTTCATACACATCAAGGAAAACATTTTTCACACAAACTGAATATATTACATATATGAAAAATTATATTAATTATACAGAATTCGAATACATTATATCCCTTGCTAAGAAGACTCCCGTCAAGAATGACGGTAATTATAATGTAATTTATCACAACTGAGAATATTACTTATTAGGGAATAGGTTGTGGCGAAAAATTTCAATCGCCAAGGTCGTATGGACGATTGGCCTCCATTTTTGGCATGTACAGGTAACAAATCAACAATAGTGGAGAGGGAGTGGGAGAAGAGCGTCGGTGAAGACGGAAGGAGACAAGAATGGTTGGTACAGAAAACAACAAGGGGCGTGGAAGAGGAGTAAGATGTGTACTGACGTGTGTGGAAGCTGCAGCGGACGGTTCACAAACTTGAGACAGTGTAATGTACTGAAGGCAACGGGAAAGAAAAGTAAAGAGGAGATTGGGCGCAGTTATTCCGGTCCTGATAAGTGGTGTGTTAAATTGTAATGAAAATATAAGATAAACATACATAAAGCTTAATTTAATTTGTGAGTTGATTGAACATAGGAGTGAATGAGTATATAGCAATGTTGTTGTATGTAAATGTAACCTAATCCTGCACTCCTGCCCAAGATTAACCACACTTGAGCAGCCGGCGCAACTACAGGTAAGGGTAAAAAGGGCTGTGGAGTGAACTGGGAAGATAGGCTACAAGGTACTATACATTTTTATAAATATAAATTATGATACTTTGAATCTAGAAGTTAAATACGCGAATGCCAGTGAAAATACTTTATCACATTTTATTGAACACTGTGTAACTGACAAGAGTTTATTGTTTAGAGAATGTTTTGATAGAGTGCCCGTACTCTCTGCCACCTCTCCCGCTTTTATTCCTATATCAAGTTCCTTCATCGTCTCGTTAACCATTGCCTCCGCATTGCTGGGCACAACAGACTTCCTACCTTACTGCACACCCTATTCTTCCCCGTCCAGAATATCCATCTTTATTTCATGTTATTATTGTTATTAGCTTTCTTCTAGTGAAGGTAGATCTAAATGGATATTTAATTATTCTCACAACCCCTACATTTTACACGATGTCACTCTCCAGCCCTTCTTACTTCCCATCAATATATCCTAAATACCCGTTCTTCTCCTCCCTCTACCCCGCTATCCCATCTTTCTTCCCTCTTTCATATCCTTCATCCTTAATACTTTTCCCATTCAGACCTTCTGCCTTCTAATTTCCTGAAAACAAATTCTTTCCTGTCTTAAGAACTCTAGCATTTCATTCGTCGTCGTCCTGTCTACCCGCCCATCCTTCTCCATACCCACATCTCAAAAGCCCTAACCCTATTTTTAACTTAAATCCCATGTTTTCGCGCCATATTATGCCACGCTTCATATTAGAATACATGATAAACATTTTTCCGGACTATTTCTATTTGACATGAAATTATCATTCATTAATATTAATGATACTTGGGCCCAGCTTCTAAAATCGAGTTGATTGTTGAACGGACGGTATGCTGAAAGCACAAAAATTATTCTAAATTTTGGTACATTTTATGAAAATCCTGGCAATTACAAACCGAAAACAAAATGAAAATAGATTTTATTCAATTTCTCTTATTTTTGTACTCTACTATATTTTAAATGATAATTATTTTCAATTTATTCTTGTAGGAGAAATAAACCACGCAAGAGATTAAACAAATTTAGGTACTTTTATTTCTTAAGGGCTCTATTCGAAGCAATGGAGTCGAACCCAGGAGTGTCCGCAGAATGAAATTGCCGTAACATTATTCTCGAGTTTCAAAGGTAGAGTATTTTAAATTTTGTCAAAATCGATTGAATGGTATAGATGTATTATTTACCTACGCATAGATTTACGGATAGCCGGGTATAGACATGATAGGGAAACTGCAAACTATGCATATGATATTCACCCCCCTGCCACACACCCTCGCGGTGGCTCGCAGGGTATTACATAGATGCAGATTTTAGCTATTTATATGTATTCGCGTGCGTACGAATTAAACGAGTTCCAGCTACAACATTCCGACCAATTTCCGAAGTAAAATATTCTACTATCACATCATGACAATATTATTAATCCTGAACAGTCATGAAAATAAAAATAAAATGGACAGCGAAAATCTATCTAATACATCCCCGAGAATACTGAGCCAGTTTCGCACTACACTTGATCTAGGACTAAGTCAAGGATACTCGCTGGTATGATAGCATCCCAATATCGTGTGATTTAGAACCAGCATGCTGGGTAACAAGCATCATCGCTATCATACTCGCTGATCATTTCATACTCTGTGCTGAACTAGTTTGTTACGAGCTCCCAGTAGAACCCGGTGGCCGTCGATCAATCATGCCATGCTACAGACACTGCAATCTTCTCTTTTTTGAATTAGAATGGAATACCATTTTATAGCAAGCACAAGAGGGAAAAGGATTTGAAAAAATATAATTAATTAGCTTATAGCATTCGCATGAACGTATAGGACCTCAATCACATGTACCTTTAATCAAATACTAACATATGATGATTTTTTAAAACACCATTGATACATATGGAAAAGAAATTAAAGACGCGCTATTCTATTTCCGAAGTAAATCACCGACAATTGTTCATGACAACCTGTTAGGCAAAATAGATATGGATTAAAATCAACCAAACAAGACCCAGAGAATGCAAAGCCTTCGATGATCAATAGCAGCTGCCTGTGACATTTAGGGCTCAAAAATATAAATTTACTTATGAGAAAATGACATTCATCTGACCCTTAAGTATTTTTTCGAAGAAATATCACCCAACGGTTTATTTTTCACAACAATCCTTCAGGGAAAAATTCGCAGGAACAAAAAAATTTAAGCATAAAAACACTGACTTGTACCACTAGCATACCAATCAATTTCATTATGAATGGTATTTATACTGACAAGTTGGACTCAAGGGAAAAAGAAATTGCATTACATACATTACCCAATGGGAAGCAACACCGACGAACTCTTCATGAGAACGTTATATATTCGCAAAAAAGTCAAATAAAAAAATCATTCTGTCATATTTAATCATTCTAAATTCCAAAGCAATATTAATTCTCTAATATTTTAATTATAAATGGGAGAAGCAAAAATAAATTTAAGCATCAAATTGAACTCTTCTGGGACATTTAGAGCGTTCTCCAATGAAACAGCCAATTTTTATAACAGCAAGGCAGGAAAATATTACTATTTTTAAGTAGTGGAAAATATCAGTTAACGTAGCGACTGACAAAGACTTTCGGCCATCGACTTCAATGGACAGCTTCTCATGAAAACAGGTCATATCAATAAAACAAATCGCCCAATTAGACACTTTGCAACAAAGGCAAAACAACTACCTACTGAATCAATAGCTTGGAAGATGACAGAATGCGTCAGGGTGCAAACAGTAGGCCGTAGGCCCCACCAGAATTTGCCCCGGGCCTTGAGAAATGATTGGTTTTCATTAATAAAAAATAAATTTAATTTGTTTACAGCTTAATTTTTCCCTTCTGACACATGTGCTCACACCTTCATATGCTCTTTTAGCGAAATTGCAAACTCTACCCCCTCCTATCCGCAAACAAATGCGGGCCCTTTTCTTAGGAGCCGGGCCCTTTTCAAGGTTGGCACCCCTCTGCGAAAATAGTTCCGACGCCCCTGTGTTAGAGTACTAATGCAATTCAATCATACGACCAATACATGCAGCAAGGCAAACAACGAAAGTAATCATACGGAGAGCAAACTGGGGAAGAGAGTAAGAGATCATGAAAAAATCAAATAAACAACACCTCACTCAGGTGATAACATATTTACACGCAATTTGACGAAGTTAGCAGTAACGGAATAGTAAAAAATCTTAATCAAAAACCAGTTATGACAAATATGAGAAAAACTTGATAATGTTAAAACTATAATTTAGACTTCATAAAAGATTGACGATAATGCAGAGAACTCCAATTAAGCATGGCATTGGACGATAAAGAGGATACGACAATAGTGGAACGTGGGCTTGGAGGAGATTGGAAAGTTGTAATGAAAAGGAATCAGGACGATGAAGTACTATGGATGGAGGGAAAAGAAAGAGGATATATCTGGAGTAAACTATGAGGGATGGAGGGTGGATGGATGGAAAATATTCTGAAGGAATTTAGGTAGAAGAGGATCTGAAGGTGATTATAACAGGACGAATGACAGGAAACCGAGGAAGACAGAGGAAAAGTGGCATTTCCCATTGAGTTTGGCGAATCCAAACTAAGAAGAATCGAAGCAGATTAGGAGTACACAATTAGCAACTATTCTAACTGGAAGGTTATGAAATAATAATAATTATATAATGAATCAACGCGAACAGTACAATCCAGTAGATAGTATGCAACCATCACAAACAAAATATTAACCAGACCATCAGAAGAGAAAATAAAACATATTACATTCAACGAAATCACTGTTATAACAAGTGACAGTGGTTATAACATTTAGAAACTACATAGCGAGTTAAAATACATTGGGGAGGCATTGGGAATCTTTTGTGCACGTTCCGATTTGTCTTACTATTAAGGAATTTATTTTTTATTAAAACGCTGTATTGAAAACTACTACAATTGAAGGCTGCTCTGCAGGGTGAAAATGGTAGCCTATTTTCACATTACCTGTCAATGATAAAAGAGGGTAATTCCGTTTCGCTCACACACATGAAGAATGTTCGAATATTACGATCAAGGATGGAGATCGCGCCACAGACTACGATTTCCAATGATTCAACTAATTTTGATCGTTTATCCATGATGCATAAAAATTCATTGCTAAGCTCAAATCACCCATTTTTGTGGAGTCCTAAGCAACTCATTCTGTGCCGAGTCTACTTAACTTTGTAAATACCACCGGAACATTCTCTCACTTCCTTGTCTGGAAAAACCCGAGCACATAATTATTTTATCGGCTGCTGTTTCATAGTAATGTCGGTACAGAGACCCAGGCACTAGATGATAACCGAACGGACATGCACTCTGTTAGGACACTAGCGCGAAGTGAGAAGGAATGCAATTCAATTGACCTTTTCCTACATCGGCGCTCCGAAAAAGGCACTCATTTAATCCACCAGCTATAAATCAAAATTCATTTCAAGGAAACTCGATAAAATGGAACAAGGTAAAATATGGATGCTGCCCCCCTTTTTTCCGTGGCCAGTAAAAATTCCTCAACTAGTACAGTTGCTAGTAAGGAAGACAACCGACAGATGAAAAACATTTGCTATTACGAATTGATGTTAAATCCTTGCCGTAGCCGGGATTAGGGTGGGATTTTCTTTGGAACGAGAAAGATTTCGGGGAAAAACCCTTATTCAGATTGGTATGAATATTTCAATGCATACTTGGAGAGGTAAACCCCTGCCAAATTAGCGTAGTACGCTGATGCACCCATTTGTAAATACCACCTGAACATTCTCTCACTTCCTTGTCTGAAAAAACCCGTGCACATATTTTTATTTTATCATAAACCATTAATTAGACTGAAGAATTCCTGATTCCTAATAACCTGGAGAATTCCTGAATTTATTAAATTTATGAATATTACTTGTTATCTTGTCGTAGGTATGTCCTTTCCGGGCATGCATACGACAAGATACGATGCCGAGCTTCAATTAGGCCTTGAACAGCCGGACGGCGGATGGGGAAAGACGAGGGCGGTTTTGGATATTGGATTACACGATCCCATTTTTGCACTAACAAGCAAGCAATCCCATGGCGCAAAGGAGTTTAATTTCTTGACGTGAGCAATATGAAGCGAATCAATGTCTCTCTATACAAAATTCCCCAACCGTCGAAATTCGAACCTCAGACCCGAGCGGTGTAATGCTAGTTTCTCCATCAAGATTACCTGCCAGGCCCCCGTTATGACTTCCCAAGGTTACAATCACGGCAATGATGAGGCAAGCTGCTCCATTGAACTTCAGGCATCGTAATCGCTCTCGTACCAGCACCATTCCGTCACGTCATGTCTAAGCTGAAGGAAGGGTTGGGGGTCTGGTGGGTTGAATCAACTCCCTTACTGTGACTCCGTCCAATTCTCTCGCTCCCAACTAGTAAAGGAAAAGAAAAATTAACAGATACAGACTTGCTGGTTTCTGAAAAACTTTCAAACGTGAACAACCACATTACTAGCAAAACACGAATACTATGGTTACTAACGATTTAAAATGAGTGACCGGGATTCATACAAGTGCTGATGAATACCTTTACTTCGGAGTCGAACCATCTGGGCTGGAGAAATCCTGAAATTTAGTGAATATTACTTCATTATGACACGCAATGAAATGTTACACAACCAAAATATAGTATATTCTAAGTATAGGAGATTATGACCAACCCGATACTGATGTCAGAGCATAGAATTATCAAAATATACTTCAAGTCACCAGGAAAGCAAGAGTTGTGAACTTAGTCAACAGCTACCACGGTCATGCAATAGAAGTTTAATACATTTGTATTAGAATAAGCATATACCATGGTCATTTAAAGTCACTTGATAGCTGCAAACAACGTTTTAATACTCACATGTTTCGAGGGTAAGAGCACTTGTGCGATTCATTCTGGTCTTGCCTTCGTCCGCTCCCGTCGCAGTGGCCTGGTGCACCCTCCGAGCTCTGGCCCTCGCTGAACAAATGAGGTGCGACGCGCAGTTCGGAGCGAAGGGGTCGCTGTCTACGCTCGCAAGGAGTGGTAGGGGAATGAAGGGAGGTGGAGGGAGATAAGGGAGGTGGAAGGGAAGGGAAGAAACGCAGAAAGGCTAGGTGGGTTACTCGAGGGAAAAACGAGCAGACCGGGCGAACATTTCTTGCGTTTCGGAAATCGAATGGGTAAACGGAATCCAATCTTACATTGCTAAAATTCCCTCTACACCCAGGGGTTGGGAACCACTTTCACTAGTAAACTCAAAATTCATCGCCAGGAGGTCTCATAAGGCCGCTCTATGCCTTGAGGGCCAAAAGCAGGTTGCTTCCTTTCGTACATTTTATGGTTATTTGTTGGTACCAATATACATTTTCACGCCTTCAATACCAAAATATAAAAAAAAGAGACCTTACTGGAAAACCGATTTCGCTGCCTTATCTGTACTCGGTTCTCCTGGACAATTTTTATGCGTGAAAATACTGCAAGAGGCCGCACTGAGGAAACATAAGGTCGGGGATGCCCCACCCCTCCGTAGCACCATCCAGAAAGACATCCCATCCAGCGTTGGCAGGTTACATTCGACGTTTCGGTGTATGAGCATTTTGATAGCGCTGAATAATTGCCGGTGGTTTCAGGACGCACGCCGCTGAATAAAAACGTAAATAATAACTTCTTGTAAACAGTACGGAAAACTTTCTCGCAAAATAAAGCAGCAAATTCGATCATAATTACTCATCTGAGACTTCACGGAGAGAAAACTGCCGCAGTTCACCGGTGACACTGTAAATATTCACCTACGGAATACCCTGCGAGCCACCGCGAGGGTGTGTGGCATGGGGTGAGAGAACACCGGTAATGCACTATTTACGTGCAACTAAGAGGTAAGAAGCTACTCAGGTTCTGTAAGAGCATGAAAAGTATTTAAAGTTCGATTTACGACAGCTCGGAAATGGTTTCTGGCTCAGAATGTAAGGATTATTGATCCACAATTATCTCTAGAGGTCCTAGGATTAGAGTTTACTTCAATTACTGAGATCGTATCGCCTCATCTGAACTTAAGACGATCATCGCATACAAGCCTGAGGTGGGATTCAGGCCAAAGGCCTAACGGCTACCAGGCCGGCGCGTCACCAACATGCTACCGGAGCTGGTCGCTACATATTTTTTTAATTAAAAGATTATTTCTATAATTATCTTTAAGCATTGGGCAAGCCATTGTACATTCAAAACGTTTTTAACTCAAGGGAAGCTTACTGCAATACTTGTTCTTCTGAAACGATTCCTCTGCCAAGGTTAAACTGAGAAAACTAAGCTAGTGTAGTATTCATTTTAATCCATGGTCTCGCTCCGTCTTTTCTGATTATGACACTCGGGTGGATATTGATAGGGGCGTGATTTTAAATAACAACTTTCAAGTGGTGTTTGTTCGGAGTAAAAAGATTCTGGAGAAACACCCTTCTCTATTCTAGAACTTGACTTCTCATGGTTAAGGCTTCATATTGTCGGAATACCCAAAGTTTACTAAAAAAATAGTAACGTGACCGATGAAACTTCCCTATAATTACCTTAAAATATAAGGAAAGAATAATGCAAGTTACTGAACAGTGAATACGACAGTGCATACGTTGGTAAAGCCAGACGATCACTCTGTGCGTAGTGATAACTACGTAAAAAATTACTACATAAGAAAATGAGGCAACTTGAAGTTGTACTTCACTTCCTTAGTTCTGACGCAAATCAAATTTTCAACACAAAATGTCGAAGAAGTGTTTTCGAAATAAACGAAAAAACTTTCTCGGAAAATAAAGCAGAAAGTTCGATCATAATTACTCATCTGAGACTTCTCGTTTTTTCACAGTCCTAGTCTCAAATAAATGTATTTTCATCTCCGTAAGTGTGAATGAAAATTTAAAATAAAATTAAGACCTACCTTTTCTCTCTAGAATCCGAAAGGCATAAAACTCTCTCCTCGACACTAGATGTGCTTGTTAGACCAGGTAACTTGGGCATTGGCTTCCCATAATGCAATCCAATCCTTAGAATCATGGTAGAAGGACAGACTTTTTACAGGAAACCTGGCCCCTCCTTGGACGCCGCAAGAGGATCACTTCAAGTCTTGCACTCCGTCATAGAATGGGATGTAATGCTTTGGATCCTTTGCCACCTTTTGAGAGAAAGATGATTTCGGTTTTACCTCTGCCCTTCCTCCTTTCCCTCTGATCCCAATCATAGACCTCATCCGCATCCGAATAGACATCTTCCGCACCACTGGGTGGGGGACAGATCAGAAACATCACTACCAGGCAAGTAATTCAGTGTTTAGGAATTGGGCATCATGTAATCAAGAGACATTAATACATTTAATCTAGGTTACCCCGAAGACTTTTAAGATATGTAATATATATTTTAGACTTTTCCGCTTGTCTGCATGAATCCTGCGAATCCGGCATATATTCGCATGAGTACAATTGTTTTTATGTATCTTTAAATGTTCGTTGCGTAATTAGAAATCTTTGCACAAGACTGGGGCGAAAGTAGTCCATCTATATGTTAGTTTGAGGTGGGAGGCTGTTTCGCAAGTAAAGTCACTGTTTTCCCATCATAAATTAAACTTTAAAAGTAAAATTGATGGTCTAGTCACTAGCAATGATTAATTGCTCGTTAATTGTAAATGCAAGTCGCGGAATCACCCATAGCCACCCACCCTTTCGATGAGTTGCTAGATACAATGTATGTACATAGATGTAGAAATATATTGCCCGCGGTGTATATGCCCTTGCTTTCAACAGACTCGTAAATGAGCTGAAATTTACGAAGATTGAGACGGCGTTCGCGGGGCTATAGGCTACAGTTTAACGTAATTTTTGTAATTTAAAAGACCGATAGTAGACACCGAAACTCTCCCAAATCAACTACGTTATGTTTGGATGATACTACCCCTGACTTTTCTGGTTGGAATTCCTTCATGAAAAAGGGTTACAATGCTATTCCACAAGAGTTATTCATTCAAAACACGACCATGGAATAGATGCTAGGTATCATCATCAGGCGACGATAGAAGTCCACAAGATTGCTTATGCATGTTCGATGAAGGAAAATTAGGAAGATGCGCTGGGGAGAGAGGGAGGAGTAGAAGGTGGGCGACAACCATCCGGGATGCTGTGGTTGTGGGCGTAACATAATTTCTTCACAAACATTCTCAGAGTATGGCAACAAAATTATCACGAATGCACCTCCCGAGTGATACATATGATATAGTATATGTATTTCTTGGTATGACAGATATGACCATATCTTATTTGAGTATTAGCCCAGGAATAATATAGAGCTTTGCCACTCAACTCTGAAGCTATGGAATTAATGAATCCAAGGAAACCAACTGAAAACAAGAGAGCTATTATCGAATCACAGAGACGAAATGTGATCTCTGATCGATTCTCTATGCCTTAAAGGCTGGGATACAATTAACATGTAGCGTCTATCACGTAATCGAGACATGCAGAGATGAATATAGCCCATTTCTCTAAGCACACAGAGGTTACGTCCGTTACCTTTGCTACACACGTTATTTTAACCGCGTTTCACATCCAAGAAACTCGTTTCACGCACACGCTACTCGTTACACGTACAAGTTGGTTGTATCCAAGATTTAGACTAGGCACAATGCAGGCAATCGTGAGTAAAGCGTAATCAGCATGTAAAGTACTCTACCAATTCTGTTAGGCTTTCGGATATCCTCTCTCTGTAGATTTTACTTCTAATTTTGGCGTCTGGTATGCCTATCCCATCTCGGCTAAAATACTTATCATTTCCCTCACCCTATCGCACTGACCACGTTTCCCCCCCTCGATCATCATTTTCAGCATTTGCATTACCTCTCGACACACTATGCAATATAGTCTCAGGCTTGAGATGCTAGAACTGCGTCATTGTAATTATTAATAATAACTGAAATTTTCCAATATTTTAATAAGAATTTATTAATTACTGGTTTCGTTGAGATTTAACATTTAACTCAAGGCTTTTAGACTTGTTAATATTTAAAGAACGAAATTAGTCGCTAATAAATTCTTATTAAAACGGTGGAAAATTGATGATTTTAATAGTAACTACTTTCCACAGATTCTCCGCCCACATTTACTGCTTCCATATGATTTCTTCCTTCTATGTCTCACCATATTTAAAACTTCTACGTTTGTTTTTCCCTCTACTTAGCCTAATTTCTTTGTTCTCCTCCCCACCCACTTCACAAAAGCCTCCGTTTTGCGCTCATCTTTTTTCCCAATGATTAAGTTCCTGAACTGTATAACGATAAGAGTCCTACTAGAGTTTTCACGAACTTTTTCCCTACAACTTTAATTAATGGCATGTGCTTATTAGTATTTTTAAAGTAGTGGGTATTTTCGCATTCACTTGTAAGGTAATCATAACCATGACTTCGCCTTGTCATGGTGCGATAGGGGATTCTTTGTTCCAATGACCCATAGAGCTGCACCAGCCACAACAAAGAAATTGCTCCTGTTAGGGTAAGCGGAAGGTTAGGGTTCAAACGAACCGTACTCGCAGTGTCTGTTCCTCAGTGAGGAGGTAGATCCTAATGGGGCGGGTTTCAAGTGATGCTGTCTCGTTAAAAGCACTATTGAGACAGGTTATTGGAAACTACCGCCATTAAAAATTCCTATGATGAGCGTGGAATCGGACAATGGAGGAATGAATTTTGGCAACTACGGGGCACAATCCCAAATGAATAATGGGACGGTGTCATTCCCAGCAGCGTGGGAAGTAAGACCCAACACACGAAATCATACATGGATTGAGAGACAGCAACAACAGCGAAAAGAAGAAAACAGAAAGGACAGCAACAATTGAAATGGGAATATGGATAGTTAGAACGATGTCAACGAAAGGGAAGCTACCAAAAACACATAGTAGGTAATGAAAAGAGGCAATATAGATCTGTTGGGATTGGGCTAAATCAGGTAGGCGAACCAGGGAGACTTCTGGAGTGATAATTATCGAGTGGTACACAGTAGAGGAGAAGAGAGTCAGAGGGGAGTAGTTTCAGTACTGCGCGAAAAGTTAGGGAGAGGGGTAGTGAATTTAACGATAGAATAGTGGTATTGGGAAATGAGTTAGCGGAGAGCCCCTTACGAGGTGTGTTGTAAGCAACTTTAGGGCAGAGGGTGAGGAGCAGGTGGGTGGTAGAATATTGGTAACAGAAGTAAAAGCGGTGCCGGAGAACATGGTTGTCGTTTAGGTTTACATCCCGAATGGGACACTTAAAAGAGTGCGAAGTAGACGAAATATATGTACAGCTGGGAAAAAAATAATCGGGAAAGATCTAATAGTAATTGGATATTGGAACTCTGTAGTCGGGGAAGAAAGTGAGGGAAGTGAGGCAGGGGAATATGGGCTGGTTGTTATAAATGAGCGCGCGCGGCGCGGTGTGTTCTGCAGTAGGAATAACTTCATTAATCACCAACACATGGTTTAAACACCATCCCAAGAGTATATACACTTGGAACATGCCGGGGGATTAAGGGAAACACCAACTAGATTACATCATGGTTAGGGTAAGATTTAGGAACAGCGTGTAGAACTCGCCCAGCTACCCGGATGCAGACTCGGACCATAACTTGGTAACAGTGAAAATGAGGTGATCTCCAAATAGATTAAAAGAGGAAAGGGATAAGTAAATGGGAAGTAGAGGCTCTGATTTATTTTAACGGAGGGACAGACAATTCAGTAATCTTGAGTTGACCTCCTCTTACGAAATCCGAACTGATCCTTACCTAGAAATTAATTCACTCTGTAAAGGCCGCTTTACACGGTACATTTTATTGTACAAACCAATGTATGAAACTGAGCGAAATGGTATGTTTGTCTGAATGGAATTAGAACAGGTTCTATTTTCCGTTCAGTCGTTCAGACATTCGCACAAGCGTTCACACAATTTGCCGCTTTACACGGTAGAAGTTTCCCCATGCAAGCGTTTGTACAAGAAATCGTACAAAAAATGTACCGAGTAAAACGGCCTTAATGCATCCTATTTTTGATGATTTTAAGCACGATATTTGGCGCATGATAAATCAAACTTATCGGCCAGTAGATTACGCATTTCCGTGTTATCCTCTTTTTCAGTGCGGTTTGTAAGAAATCCCCCGGTCAAACTCCACCCTCGTACATTCCACGATCAAGTCTACTAAATCTCCTACCTCTTCCTTGGTTTTTCAGTAATTCAGATGGGATGTCATCAGTCCCCTTCGTTTTCCCCGCCTTCGACTCCCCCAGTGCCATCCCTCTCTCACTATTTAGTATTCCCTATCCAACCTCATCCGTATCTACTTATTTTTTTATTCCCAGGATCCTGGACGATTTTCCATGCCGTACAGTTCTTCCACACATCCCTTTTACCTTCGCTGAATTTCTTCTGGTTTCATTGCTGAATTTCCCGTCCTTAATGCAAGGACCATTTTTTACTTTTTTATGCCTGATAACATTAGGTATTGAGCATTTAGCATTTGGATAAAGGGATCTTATTTCTCCATCTCTCTAAAGCCTCTCTTTTTCCTCACACTATTACCCCATCCAACACTTCTCACACGCTCTTGGTTTCTCTCCTATATTTATTGTTTACTAGCAGAAGGTTCCCGGTGAAATTCATCGGGAGGGGAAATATAATGAATACAAATTGTGTTCAGATATTTTAACATTTTTCATGAAGGGGCGAAATATGAGTGGAAGGGAAGGAATAAGGGGTGAAACTTGTGTTATGGAGATAGCTATCGCTCCAAGTCACTATCGGAAACATAAATATAATTTAAACCAATATAAAAATATAATTACTGCCTAGACTAATACCTGGGTTTATTAGAATATTATTTAGAAACTTTCACGCTAGAAAAAATAAAGGAGGTTAGAAGGGGGGTGCATACGAATGTCTGTTTGTCTATTGTTGGCAATGAAACCAGATTCGGTTTATTGGGAATGGTAGGACTCACCTCATCGACAAAAAACTTTTTCTCTGGCCTTTTTTGTATGTTATGTTTGTTCCAATTCACCAAATTCATGACAGTGGCGTCAATGAACTTCCTACGGATACTTATTTTAATGCATTTTATTCCAATTAGAGCAGATTCTATTCTTATGGCCTAATACAGATTTAGCCTACTTAAACCAGATATGTAGATACTTATCGCTCGGTTACGTATATTCACACCTTCTACAGTATATTTGACGTATAACTATATTACAATTTTTTCAATCTGGCTACTCTTATTTTTTGTCAGACTTCATTTACGTTTCTTGTCGCATTCTTGTGTCTCAAATGACAACAATTTTGAAAGCGGTCCACCTCGGAATACGGTATAAATCTATAAAATATTCACCTTTTGAGACCCACAGTATCTGTCTTTTAAATACTTTTAGTTTAACCAAATGCAAACCTACCTAATCTCGGAGTAGCCCGAAAGGTTATCCCGTATGATTTTGCCGAATGAAATGTCCGATATAGATTCAAGAATTAGCTATTTTAGTACCTTCCAATATCTTCACGAAAACAGCAATGCAGATTACAGCATCTCTTTTTGACGAAATTTTTACCATAATGGAATACGATCAATGAGCATTCCACAGATACGTATTAAGATATTATGTTCCATTGATATTTGAATTTTATTCCCTAGTTTCTGTTAAACTATCAAAATCTCAAGCTATTACAATCGACAACGATTTGGAAAGCGTTCCATCTCTTCTCTTCGTGCCCCAGGTCGGTTCAAATGCATAAAATTGTTAAAAAAAATCAATCACAATTTTAACACCGCTAAAGCATTCATTTAAATACACCAAATTTTAACCGAATGCAGAACTACTAAATCCGTGAGTAGTACTAGTACTCAGCACGCATCTTTGTGCGGAAAAATATGGCTGACCTTGCTTCACGAATAGCCTACAATGCCTTCAGTACCATCCTATATCCTCGCGAGAAGCACAATGCCGTTTATCAACGATGTTTTCATTTCGCAGATGACAATGTCAAAGACCTTAGCTACGCTCGGAAAAGAACCGAAATAAAACAATAAATTTCAACGTAAATTACTTATTGCTCAGAAAGCTCGAGGACAAAGTATAAATCAGTTAAGGGAATAAGAGTGTTTAAATATTTTTCCGTTAAATACAGACAGAATGAAAGAAATCGATTAACATTTGGTTATTTTACTGATCAAAAGAAAAAACTCTTGCACTTCCATAAATTGAAAAAGTCAATTTAAACCAATATAAATACATAATTGGTGCCAGGATTCGAACCCGGGCCCTGAGCATTTTTTTAAATAGCATATAGCACCTTCTAGTGCATACGCAAGAATTATACAAAATTTCAGCTCAACCGGTTCAGTAGTTTTTGAGAAGATGCGTAAAGGACATGCGTAACAGGCAGACAGACAGACACCACTTCATTTTTATATATATTTTATGATTTCCTTATATCGTTTTCTGCCGAGCTATGTGCCTACATTTTTCTATTTCCTTCTTTTCTCAAGTTTACCCATCATTTTAGCTGTTACCCATGGTTTCTTGATCCTCTTATCATCTAGTACTAATTTCATTTTCCTTGATGCTCTTATTATACCTCTCTTTATATTTTTCCATTCTACTTCAACTGTACCCTCTTCCTTGCCTTTTTTCACGCATTTGTCAACCATCAGAGGCAAGAAAGTCTCCTTATTCTCTTTCTCTACTTCCCATTTCCTTATTCTCTTTTCTATTTTAATCTTTTTGAACATTACCTCATATTTCGGTGGCGATCGAGGTGGGTAGAAAGAAAGACGAACAAGAAATTGTTGAAGATAATGGGGGAGGAAAGGAAGTTGATTGAGGATACTAGGATAAGACATAAGGAAAGGACGAAGCAGGTTGTATGGGGCGCGGATGTTTTGAAGGACGTGATTTAGGGATGAACGTTGGGTTTCTGGAGTATAAAGGATGAAGAACGGGTAGTTGGATAGGTTGATGGCGGGTAGGAAGTATGCGAAACTAGAGAAGGACATCATGCGAGGGGTAGGAGTCAGGGTAAGAAGTTATTGTCCATCAAAACCTTACTTAGCCGGCAGAATGCCAATGACAATAAAGGAAGGTAATCACTAAATTACCATATATCGCTACCAAGAGATTTTTTTTAAAGGCTCTAGCATGTTTAATGAAAGGGATAACGTTTTAATCACCATTTCCTGTAATCGTCTTTTTCCAATGCATGTATGAATCATACTAATGACTAGACGAAGTGATATTCATGTTGGGGATCATCAGGTCGTTGAAAATAGTTAGTATTGATCCCCCACCCCAGGCTCTAGGTTTGAATCACCGGAGTGGCATATTTTTAGTATTAAATGGGTCCCTACTTAATTGCTGTGCTTGGAGATCACTTTTTGTTCAAGACTCCTTCCGCTGGTTGGAACGACTGTAGATTCCATGGCGTCTTCCTTTAAGTGCGCGATTATGCCACGTCGGGTTTCTCTCCACCCTTTCTCCATTTCCTACTCTTCTCAAATACCCAATATCCCTAAAAGAATTAAACAGATAGTTTCAAGCCTTAATTGGTTGAAATTCTTCATGCTTTAAAGAAAAAAAAACTTGAAACAGTATGGACCATAGAGCTGATTAATACAACTGACCAAGGTTTCGACGGGTCACATTCATTATAAGGCACCTACTTGTATTTTTTTATTTACATATATTTTCGTAAAAGATTGGGCGATTGACAATCGTTATCGGTCGCTTTGCTAATAGCAACAACGACCTTAATACCACGGGTAAAAACTCTTAAGGAGGTAGCAACGTGAGGATCGAAGCCAGGTAGGAGAGCAAGAGAGAGAACGGGAGAGTCGTTAACTATAAGATTGAGGACGGAGGCATGCTTCGGGAAGGAAATTTCCGGTGCGCGGTCCCCAGTTACGCCTCGCCTTACGGTTTCCGCCTTCGAAGATTATGCTTAGTGTAAAACGGCGCAAAAAAACGGGGACGTTTCGTCATAGACACTCAGCCTATAGGGACATTTATCTTCCACACCTCCGTCCACTCAGAAGTGAATTTTCAACTCTAGGGGACGATATGCGAGGGGTTGAAACAGAAGGGGGAAGGTGGTTGGCCCCTAACACATCCTCATTCCTAGGGATATCATACATACCGTTCAAACACTGCTTCTCTTTACTCGCATTCGACTCCACATACGCGGTGCCCATGCTTCTCTCATTCTTCACAGCATATACCTGCTTGTCTCGGCCATGGCCCGCTACACGTACACCAACCAACCTCGCTGCTTTACCGCCTTCCACGGAGTAAGAACGCGAACAGCGAGGAGCCTACGTTCACGTTTTGTCGATTGAAGATCGTGTTGAAGCTTAGAGGCTTCAAAAAAATACATAAATGAGGCACTTTAATGAGAAAAATTAGCTATCACGTGACTAGCAAACTATATCAACATAATTTTCATTTTACCGCAGTGTTTTTAAGTACTTTAAGTCGTGGCTCAACAAAGTCAAGCATGTAAATGGATAGTCTTCAAAATTATAGCTACCTTTAAAATTGAGGAATGGTGACGAAAGAAAAAACAAGAGATGAACCTGTACAGACAGATTCTAAACACCGCTGTGGAATGACTAAAATATCTTATTTCAACATTTATATGCATTGATAGTATTACACCAACCGTTATAACCAAAGCAGAATGATTCTTGACAAGTATCGTTTCATCTTGTTTCCTTGGAAGCCAGCGAAAGGCAGCTCGGTGAATAGCCATGCAGCGACTCAGGAAATCGAGTAAGTCTAATTACTTGCCTAAAAAAAATTTCCTCCGGAAGTTCTTAAGGTGTTCATGTCAAACCCAACAAACTACAAGCGTTTTGGAGTGGAAGGTGTCGGAAAAATGTAAGAATCAGCAATTTATACCAAGCAAATTAAAAACGAAGACACATTTCATTCACCTCATTTTACTCTTTGTCACTTGTCTCTGGTTCCAGAGTGCGTAATTCATTGATCACTGAAATCCTAATCTCATTTTATTCGGGAAAATCTGAGAATAATTTAACGGAGTCATTCCTCATGTGCCCACACACTCAGCGGCTTTCCCAGTTCGAGGGTATTTCGCTCAGCCATAAAATCGTAATTATAGTCCCCTATGAATACACAGTTTCATAAGAAGAGCTGTACTTATCTTGAGGTGGTAACCGAAAGCTAAGACCATTCGTACCATGCAGGATAGGCGCGAAACTGGGCGGAGGTAAACGTTTTTCAAGGATCGGAGGAAGAGTGGAGTGAAATCCGACGTTAAAATTTGCCTACTCTTAAAGAAAACCGTCAAGAGGACATCCGACTATCCGATGGGAGGACTACTGAACTTGAAATTCTCCTCACACGACACTCAACTAGGGACGGTAGCCAGTGAAACATTTCTGCCGACGCCGGGATTCAAACTCGGGTCATAGGAATGAGCGTTCGAGTCACCACACCCACCCGATACTCATTTTATTGATTACTATCTTTGAAATCCATCTATAGAAGATCACAAAACACACGAGGAAAGGACATTTTTCATGACGAGTGACAAATCGTAAAAATACATGTTCAAGACAGGTCAAAATACAGTTTGAAAACAGACAATTATAAATGAGGTACTGGAGATGTCAGCAGGAATAAGTGGTATCTCCGAAGAGTAGGTATAACCACGACCATACTTGAGTGCCGTGGAATCCACAGCATTCAACGCTACGGTCGGTGTTCGCCAAGTACGAATCACTTCGGCAGGGGACGTTTACGCGCCTTTTCCTTTACCTCAGCTGCTTGCTCTTTCCTAGAAGAGGTGGCACCCGGAAAATAACCTATCTTGAGGTTAGCTGGTCGTGTCAAAGAGGCCACGTGAGTTGAAGTTGCATGCGGAACTAGCTAGAAAATATAAATCGAGGAGTTTGTTCCTTTAGCCACAGTCCCATTAGATGAGCATCAACGCCAATTAGAAGAGCATTAACGTACATACAATTGGATTTAAGTAAATAATAATACGTCTTTATTCGGGCGAGATTAGAAAAAACTGTCCCTTTTGCCATCTAACCCCTAAATAAGCGTCGGAGTCGGCTTTGGCGGAGCACAAAACTTCCAGGCGATTGGCTTCTAAAGAAGAAGAATAATTTCTGAGGGCCAGCGAATTCAAATTCAAGCTTATACACGGAGGCATCGAGATCGAGAAGAACAACATTACAGACTAGTCAAGGTTACAAAATCATCAAAAACGCGGGACCAAGTAGTGGATTGAAATCCTGCACCACATGCTTTTACGTAGCATATTCTACCCTCGTGGCTATCCCTCACATTTGATTCAACCAAAAAAGAAGAATGATCGAAAAAATTCTGTAATTGACACATTCCTCCTTGAGAAAGTGAGCTTACGAAAGGCCTCACGAAATGCTGCGGTCACTATTTTCCTTATAAAAGAAAAGAGGGAGTTTTTTTTAGGCAAACTTAATTTTAAAAACACACTTAAGAGATGAAATCAGACGGATGAGTTAAATTATACCTGAAGATCAATAAGAATAAAACTATTGGTAGCTGAAAAACTGAAGCTTAAAAAATATTGGTATGCAGCAAAAGAGAAGAGGCAAAAACCAACGTTAAACTAGGGAAGCAAAAACTGGAAGAGGGGAAGGAGTTCTGATACCTGGGAAGCCGAGTAACGATGGACAAAGCAAGAAAGAAATAGTCAGTAGAGTAGCTCAGGCAAAGAGGGCATTCTACCAAAAGAAGAACCTACTTAAATCTGGAAATACAAGTGTAGAAGTAAGGAAATAATTCATCAGAACGTACATCTGGAGCATGTTTCTTTACGGAAGTGAGGCATGGACGATGACAGCAGCGGAGAAGAAAAGGGCAGAAGCATTCGAAATGTGGTGCTACAGAAGAATGATGAAGATAAAATGAATCGACCGAGTGGCAAACGAAGAAGTCTTAAGGAGAGTGGGAGAAAATAGAAGCCTGCTGAAAACTCTAAGAAGAAGACGGGATTACTTAATAGGCCATATCTTAAGAGACGATGGGCTGATGAAAACAATCGTTGAAGGACAAATGGATGGGAATAATGGCAAAGGAAGGCCTCAAGTGAGATATATGGAACAATTGATGAAGGATGTGAAAGAGAAGAAATACGTATATATGAAGAGATTAGCCGATATAAGAACTCCGTGGAGAGCTGCATCAAACCAATAAACCAATCTTAGGATTGATGACTTATGAAGATGATGATGTGTTAAATTATATTTTGAAAACCCTGGGTATTTGACAGTGGAAATTTCAAAAAACGATCTTGAGTGCAATGAAATATTAAGTATAATCTGCGACGAAAGATCATTTTTATGGAAAAATAAATATAACAATTCTAGGGTAAAGGAGTTCTCTTGAAATTTTCTGCAGAGTTCTATACTATTTTTCTTGCCGGTTTTCGACGAAGATCTGTACTCAAGACTTCCAGTTTTCTTTTCCCCTTTTAAATTCTAATAGGGCTATTCTGTAACAGATTACGCCGGCGCTATTATGACGTAGGGCGTTATTTTGGAGAGATCGGCGGAATATTACGCTTTCCTGATTCTGTAAGCTAAATAGCTGCCCCTGGGGGTCGCTATATAGCACCAAAAATAACGCCAGCCTATGGCTCGCGTTATCTCAGATAGAGACCCCATCAATGACTTTACTAAACTTGGAAGCCATGCTGTAGTTTATTTTACTGTAGCCATGAACCTAAAAATATTGTATTCGCGTTCATATTTGATTCCTCAACTTCAGAAAGGACGCTAATTTGGTTAAACGTATCTTATTCGATGTTTACCTGGTATCCAAAGAAATTTCCATGTATCTAAGCGATTTCATACACTCGCATATGCGAACATATGTGAACTATCTTTATTTCACCCTACAAAACATAATACGAAAGCTAAGCCGTAAATTCAGCAATCATGAACATCTATAAACACATATATGAGATGAGTTGATTGCTAATATAGGCTATAACCTTTTACATTGTGGCATATATTTGGATAGAATGCACAAAAAATTTAATTTTGTATTTATATCTACTCCATATGTTAAACGAATCAATATTAATTTTTGCATAATTAGCTGGTGCGAAATGTAAAATAGGAAAATATAAAATAGGCAATTAAATGACATGGTGACAATCAAACTTATAAAGAAACGTTATAAGCTGTGCAGCTGACAATCATTTCGTGCTGTTTAGCTCAATAAAGGGGCTATTTCTCATAGGAGATATTTTGGCTGCTTGCTGTTCAGCAACGTTGCAGCTACTATCCTTTAAGTCAGAGGAGGTCCCTTTTTAAATCCCTCCTCTACATCCTGTCATTCTAGGATTTCATACAATTTTTCACATACTATCATGAAAATATTAACGGAATTTAACACGTATGTCAATCATCGGTTCAGTAAAAAAATATTCCCCGTCCAATGAGTAATTACTAACGTTTCAATGGGCTACTTCACATTATTTTAACATCGTAAACAACTAAACTTTGCATGATGAAGGGTTTCAATGTATTTATCATCAGAAAAATTTGTCAAACTATGAAAATGAATATAAAAGACCATTCACAATTCAAAATTGAGCACATCAACACCGCTAACTCATGATTGAACAACATTAACAATAACCCGAATTCTGTCGTCCGCTGAACAAAAACTTCGTCAACATTTGCTTCACGATATTCAACTATTTCTACTTTGTCCCGGTCGCAAACAATATTTTGCGTATATTTCATTTTTGAGGGTCTATATCAAGAATAAAGTTTTTATTAAAGTTTTAAGAAATTCTTGAGGCATAATTCAATAAATTCTACCCTAATAATACAGATTTAATTAAAACTGTTTGTTCTTGCTGCCTCCAATTGGCCGCTTGGAATCTGCCCTACTACTTTTCTCATACTCTCGAGAGATTACGCCTCAGCGCTATGTTACGCCCTTGGATTGGGCGTAACATAGCGCGGCGGTATTTACAGAATCGGAAAAAGCGTAATTTCCGAAGAGAAATAGCGGATGCGTAATATAGCGCCCTCAAGTTACAGAATAGGCCTATAAGTCTCCCAAACAGAAGTGAGCGTCGGACTGGCAACTATTTTGAATACAATACACCATAATTTCTAAAAATCCTACTATGCAGATATTTTCCTACTTTCCCGTGAGTTGTGTCGTATTTACTGTCCCATCTATAGTAGTTTGGATAAGAATTTGCTTTGCGTTTGGTTTTGACACGCTACGACTCTGTCGGAATTAATGACGGTCGCCTTAGAAATGCTCATAAGGAACAAGAAAATTTCAACGAATTTATGCAGCGTATTTTCCCGCAAAATCACATGAAAAACGAAATTTATGAGAGGTAAGAGTCGTCTTCGTCGAATAAATAAAAACGAAGGGAATCTGATTATATATATTTACGTAAGTATTTTATGGAATGGAAGAGGAAAGAAAAGCTATGACCTCCACAAAGTGGAACATCGAATTTACACTTGAATAATTATTCAACGGCCTGCTGGTTTTGAGTCCAGGACTTGACGGAAATAGTTTTATAAACCAAATTGGCACCACCAATTACAACAGTTTACGGCATATCACAAGTAGGGACGAATTTGATTTTAGTTTTTCCTACGGCTGAGGTGATATCACGCCGTATAACCTAAGCTCTTAAACCTTATGTCAAACATAATATCCACGTCCGAGGCAGGATAAGTACCCAGTACCCTATGGTTGGCTGGTTATTCAAGGTAGGCGACCGACAACTGAGGTCATTTGCGTCATTTTAGGATAGATGGGTAACTGGGTAATGGTAGGAGTTATCAGAGAACGACAAGCACCAAGGGGACCACGGCTTAACGTCCCATCCGACGGACGGAGTACTGGACCTGAAATTCCCTCCACTAGGCACTCAAGTAGGGACCGGTTTGCCACTGAAAAATCCGCCCCTGCCGGGAATCGAACCCGGCCCTCGGGAATGAAGGCCAGTATTCTAGCCACCACACCAACCCGATCCCCGTACCCTATGGTTTCAGACCGGCGCACAGTGGGGCCAAATCGCATTTTGCCGGACAAAAGTCCAAAACTGCTTTTTATGAGATAACGTCTTGAAATTTGGCACATATACACACAAATGATTGCTGATTATGGAATGCTAAGTCATTTTTCATAGGTATTACCCGTTACTTAGATACAGAGGCTCAAACACGGCCAAATTTCGAAAAAAGCGCCCACTCCCATTTTTCTTCGAAAATCTTAAAAGTTGAGCAGATATAGGAGTAATTAAAGGATTTTTATGAAATAAAAAACATTATCAATTGTGAACAGGATACTTTGCCTATACTATGCATAAGTTTCAGACATGTTTGCCTATATTTGAGTGCTATTACGTCACAAAATGGCGGACCCTTTTTTTAGAGAAAATTTTACATAAAGTAGACAATATAATCCTTATTCGGAAAATGGTCTCTGGGATACTTCATCAGAGTATAAATTGAAGATATTTCTAGGTTATTCCGTAAAAATATTTGAAAAAAGTTTGCGACGCCGAGAATAAACTCGATTTTTCGATCGCGCGTCGCGGCCCGGCTCCGCGCCGCGGGACCTGGAAATACCGAGACTCCGTTGGATTGTTCATGTTGTGTGGGTATTAACTCCTCGAATATAACTTTTTCAGGCTTTGCATGCTGTCACTGATTTCTAAGTATTCTATACTGAAGATTTTTCGAGGATATTGGTTCGAAAGAATGGATCAGTTAGTAGTGTCCATATGTTCTTCAGTGCACTCCATTCAGCTCACTCGTAACTGAGGTAAAATTGTTATTTGAATAATTTTCGGAATCATTTTCAACCACAACCACTCGTAGTAGGGCAAGGAGAGTGCTTTCAAATGTATGAAAAGTCCTGATGTGGTGACGGATATGTCACCTGAGGAGGTTTTGTCCTTACTGATCACTAGGGGGCTGACTTATAGTCAGTAGAATACACTTAGAAGTTCCGTTCTTAGTCTCTGACACGAGTTGTATCGCCGATGCGGATTACCCCGATGTAATAAGTATAACCGAAAATATGTGCGAAGTGAATCTTCAATATTTATTCAATCACACGGTCTCACGGGTACTGTAGTGCGTATCTACAGCGGTAACTTCCAGCGATGAAGTTAATTGCACTTTAATATGCAAGTACGGATTTGATGGAAGTCGCGCTACGCCCAATATAAACAACTGTGGGAAAAAGGAGATTCGTTAGATGAATTTTTATTCATGAGATCCCTAGTGCCTCTTACTTTGGTAAATGATTATTCAGGTAAGAGATTCAAGCGTATCTATTTTATCTTTGGCTCATCCGAATATTGAACTAACGGGCAATATTAATACTTTCCCTGTTTTACCTGTGATTATCTGAGCAAATCTATGGCCGTCGTCCATCAGATTTTGCCGGCCCATTCGTCTTCAGTGGCTCAAAGAGACGAAGGAAATTGCCAAGACAGAAAATAATTATTAGCAAAGGCAGATTGACGATTTATAAAATTGGATTTCGGGATGTTATACATTGTCCTATATGCCGACCACGGTCCATAAAGTACTCATACATGGCGCGGATTTTTCGATAGGGGCAATTCTTCCCTTAGGCCAGCTATCCGAAGAGGCGATGGAGGCCCGCAATAAGGACGCCATGAAATTTCGAGAAAGATTCACGCGGAAACACTCCAGGGGGGTTATTTTGTAATCTCACCTTTTTAATGACTCTTTGCGGGAAGGCGGGAGATCCGTTTCGCTCTCTTAATGATCGGCTCACGAACGGATCGTGAATTGTCGAAGCTTCTGTCGTTGAATAAATAAACGGGTGCCTGGCAACGGCAACCGCTTTCTTCAAAAATGGAGGAATACGGTGAAGGTGAGTGAAAAATTGTTTGTCCATATCATTTTAATTATTCGGATGGCATGTCAAGATAATTCATGTCCGATAATTTCCTTTATACCAATATTGGAATTTGCATTTTTTTCTCGCTACATTTTACGTTAATAGTGTTTCATCATTTTTCATTTTCTCAATAGTGTTCCATTCAAGAAATCATTTGTTGATAAGATACAATTCGTGATTTAAGAAAGTTTAAGTTCTTCACGTTGTGCAAATTCCAAAAATACAATTAAAAATCGATTGTATCTTTCTCGTTCTTGCCTTTTTGTCCAACTCAAGCTTCTAGTGGAAACGATGGTGGCTCCATGCCACGTTATTTATGTAGATGAGACGGGAACTAATGGCAGTCGGAGATAATGAAACGGATCAAGAGTCGAAAGATACGGATCAGAGCGGATGAATCGTCTGAAAGACCAGCACATGACCGGCAGTTCACCGCTTGAGATCCGTAGATGGTCACGCCGCCTGGGTGGCGGAGTTTAACTACGAAAAAGTGACATTGTATGACGTATTCTCACTAAAGTGAGATTACAAAATAACCCCCCAGGACGGTCACCATTGAGGACCTATTCAAAAGACTTGATCACGTTCGATCCGTTGCTTTCCTCCACCATATCATTGACTGCGAAGACTGATAGGAGGCTTCCGAAGGAATTACGAGAAATATTACTAATAGAAGACAGAGAAGAAGCATAGAATAAAACTGAGATGATGGTTACGACTCGTCCGAGGACTAAGAATTTTTCTTGAAACGAACAATCGGCAAAGAAAGTTTGGTCAAAGGTGTTGTAGTGACAAATTCGTGGGGATGGGGAGTGGTTAAGAAAAGGATAGTGAAAAGGCGATCGCATTGTCAGGAGCCCGCTACCAACCACCCTCTCCTTAACCGCTCCCTTACCCACCCTTGCTAATCCCTCATTTGAACACCGCCGACCTTACTTCCTCTGCCGACCCTCCACCCTCCTTTCATTTTCTCCGGGTATTCCCTTCTTGGGTTTTTCCCTTCATTGCCTCAAACAGACCTCTTCTCACCATTATCTCTCTCTCAAGGAGCGTATCGGTACACGTACGAACAACCCATCTCCTCTGTTTCTTTGCCTTCTTAACCATTCCCAAATATAAACATGGTGTGTGCTTTCAGAAATTTGTCTACTACCTGAAGAGGACTCGGTGAGTTAAAACTAAGAATGCTCTGAGGGTGAAAATCATTTGGGATAATGATATTTACGTTCTTTTCAGTATCTTACATGTAATGGCATTTCATTTATATTATTGAATTGATTTTATCGGTACTGATAATATCAAAATGAATTTAAGACATTCTCGTTTATTGCCATCCTCTTTTCAAATTACTTTCTCTTTTTAAACCACAAGTAAGAGATGGCGCAGCAAATTCTATTCAAAACAATATCAGTTTTCCAGTTTTGTTTAATATATTATTGATTAATCTAATTGTGTTTCATCTATATGTTGTGCGCCAGAATTCGGAGATAGAGAGAGAGATCAAAATAAGCACAAAATGTTATTCATTTCCCATACTCCTGCCCTCATTAGGATGTTCACCTTTTGCGGATCTTGAATGTCCGGGAGACAAATACCTATTTGAAAAAAAGACGGAGAGTTTCACCTTCGTTCGGCCCTATATATACTGAAATGCAGCCAACACTCGAGAGGCGGCTCAGGAGATCGTTTCGGGAGTTCATTCCCGAATGTCGGGTCGGTCGACAGGAGTCCGTCATAGGAAGCCGTTCTTGCTTCCTTGGTAAGATCTTAGCTTTGCTCCCACATTCCCCTCTCTCTCTCGGCTCTTCCCGTTTAAAGCTTCATTGCACACTCCCCCACTGCTTTGTATCACATTTCTATTTGTCATAATATAAGACCTGAGAAACTCAGTATGGTGTACTTATTCTGACCATTCCGACGCTAAGGGCAAGAACCCATTTTGTTGGCGTGTCGCCGCGCCTAGCAACCTCGAAGGAGGAACGCTCGGGTGCGGGTCGGATGCGGCATAACATATATTACTTTACTTTTCGTCGAGAGTATTGCAATTTGACATTATTACATTGTGTGATCAGCATTGCGAAATAAAAATGCAAAACCACTGGAATCTCAGGTTTAAATGAATCCATCCCTCAAACCTAATGATCCAGTATCTCACTCAATACAAACAGATGATAATGCGCACAACAGAGCTTTTTGTAAACATTCACGAAATCATGCTGATTTTAAAGAGAATTTTTAATTTAATTGTAAGAAGCTATAAAGAATGATATTGTGAAAATGATTCCCTTTAGGTAATCCTTAAAATTAAATATCAATTTTCATATATTGTCAGTTCCAAGTTACTTATAGGAGAGTATCCACCAATATTATTTCTGACGCATCAAAGAGTCAGATAACAAAGAGCAACAACAAGTTGTAATTTGCCAAGTAGGCATGTTTTTTTAAGACTGCACATTTTCATAATACGTTCCGTTTTGCCCCACCCTCCTCGGGTAGTAAAGGCGTAGGATGTAGTTCGGGGTGGAGGAGGAGAGAGTAAAGGGAAAGAAGGGAATCCCAAATGTTGCTTTTTTATGAAGAACATGCATGGTTCCCCGAGAACCGGCATTCTTGCTCAAGAGCTGAAAGATGTTCATAATTTTCAGCATGATTCCAAAAATTATCCAAATAAAAAAAATACAGCAGTTACGAGCGCACTAATCCATTCTCTAGAACCAATATCCTCGAAAAATCTTCAGTATAGAATATTTAGAAATCAGTGACAGCATGCAAAGCCTGAAAAAGTTATATTCGAGGAGTTAATACCCACACAACATGAACAATCCAACGGAGTCTCGGTATTTCCAGGTCCCGCGGCGCGGAGCCGGGCCGCGACGCGCGATCGAAAAATCGAGTTTATTCTCGGCGTCGCAAACTTTTTTCAAATATTTTTACGGAATAACCTAGAAATATCTTCAATTTATACTCTGATGAAGTATCCCAGAGACCATTTTCCGAATAAGGATTATATTGTCTACTTTATGTAAAATTTTCTCTAAAAAAAGGGTCCGCCATTTTGTGACGTAATAGCACTCAAATATAGGCAAACATGTCTGAAACTTATGCATAGTATAGGCAAAGTATCCTGTTCACAATTGATAATGTTTTTTATTTCATAAAAATCCTTTAATTACTCCTATATCTGCTCAACTTTTAAGATTTTCGAAGAAAAATGGGAGTGGGCGCTTTTTTCGAAATTTGGCCGTGTTTGAGCCTCTGTATCTAAGTAACGGGTAATACCTATGAAAAATGACTTAGCATTCCATAATCAGCAATCATTTGTGTGTATATGTGCCAAATTTCAAGACGTTATCTCATAAAAAGCAGTTTTGGACTTTTGTCCGGCAAAATGCGATTTGGCCCCACTGTGCGGCGCACAGTGGGATGAAATCGAAAATAACTGGTCAAAATTCAAAAAGCCTCCATCTATTACATTTTGATGAATTTGCGGAAAAAATTACGCATTTTATCAAGTGGAGTAAAGGTCTAGGAGGTACTGAAAGACTGTTCCTTCGGGTGCACCACGGGCACTGAAATTCGAATCCAGACTTAAGTATGGGACGTTATCGACCTGGCCAAAGACGCTACACGTATATCTCTGTGCATTCTAATACTCCTCTCATTCCTAATGATCGATAGAATGTAATACAGGGCAATGATTTTATCAGGGTTTTTGGCCTAAATAAGAAATTTCATGCTTAAAGCAATACATTTCGCGCTCAACCGTCCCAAAATCAATATATGTACAATATGCATGAAAGCGTACATTAGCATAGCTCTAACGATAGTTACTATTTCATTTATGATGACCAAATTGAAAACAGTAAAAATGCTAGTGGAAGAAGTGGAAAATGAGACAAAAGGCAAAATAAGGGCAGGGGTAAAAGGGGGGGGGCGCAGGTGGACGGCGTCCCCCCACTTCCTCCAAACACGCCATCTTCACCAAGGGGCCGGAGACGCGGGGGAACGGCGTCCCCTCACTCCCATGTTGTTGTCTTGAAAAGGAGAAAACGCACTGTGAACACGATGCTCAGGAAATTTTTCCTCTCTAGTATTATCTGCACTCACCCCCGAAAATAGACTTGTCCGTTCCAAAGCTGTTCCTTATCTTACGGGAGTCCAACTGCACAATTTGTTTTAAAACCAGACAGTAACAAACAATAGGCTCGTTCTTCTCTGCTATCGTGTTGTGTCAGTCGTGTTCGTGTCACGAAATGATCCAAAACCCAATCACACAAAGAGAAATGACGTCTTCAAAGCACAGTAAACTCGGAATCCTGGAGTATTTTGAAAGAAGCAATAGCAAAAAACTGAAGACCGCTGCTGATGGTTACGAAGCACTAAAGCTGAAACAAAGCTGAAAAACTGAAGGACAATGGTGATTTTCTTGCTGCTGCAAACGCTGCAACATCTGGAGATTTTGGAGAGCAAAGAGACGTAAGCAACAATCGTTGATTCGATGTTAATTTTATAAGGAAAGTTAAAAGAGCAAAAATCGTACCATTTTTCTGCAAGAACTCAAGAAGTGTCATTTTTTGCGTCATCTGGCAGATAGCGCTTCTACTTTATAAGCATTCAACAATGACATCTTTGAAGCATCAATTTACAAGCATCGTTTATTGTCGTGTATGCTCATTGTATTGTTTTACTCGTTAACAGGACCTTACGTCTTACGGTAAAATCAGATATACCATATACAGCTATATTTAATTAAAGAGATCCAAAATGTACTTCATAAAAATCCACTGGTATGTCTGATGCTGTACTATTAATAGTTTTTCAGCTTGTGAGGTAGGACACTAAAATTTTATTCACAAATTAAATCTATATAAAACTTTAAAAAAATACGTGTAGCAATTAGAATGTCCCACCCACCCAATAATTAACCCCTTAACATACCAGAAAGTACTTTTCAATTTTCATCTATTTTATATTTCTAAAGTCTAACTTTCTTTCTAAATTCTAACAATCACTGAAGGACAAAACTAATGGCAACAATGAAATTATTTTTAATTATTTAAATTTTGTGTGGAATTTTCGCGCATAATGGGTCTACATATATACATACGTAAATCACAGAATTGTTCCTATATATTCTAGACCTAGAGACAATAATGAAAAAGTTGATCTATTTCAATTATGATTTTTTCCTTGGGCAAAGAGGGACAGTTCTGAGATCAGCGGGTCATCATGATGGACAAGATGACGATAAACAGAGCACGGGAGACTCCAAAACATCGTCAGAATCTAATGAAAATGACGACAACACAGGGGACTTCCCGGAATGTTGGACACATGACCAGTACATGGAAAAACAAAAGGAATATCCATGGCTAACATCCAGAATCAAGAAACTAGGATGCCGAACTTGTAATCTTGTCAAATCTCTAGGCCCATAAAAATCCAAAGGAACACAACTATCAGAGGAGTGGACGTCGTTTCTTGTGACAGCTTCTGGGACATATAAGGAAAAGCAGTGTACCTCTCTTCGCAAGAAAATCTTCAAGCACAGGAATTCAAGTGCCCACCAGAGTGCAGAGAAGATACAGGAAGAAGTAAGAATGGAGTCACTCAAGACATGTCTGGAGAAGGAAACTGATGAGTACTTCAACACGACATTGCGTATTTTTAGGACTGCGTACAAGAATGCCAAATTTTAAAGCCCCTTCATAAACTTTCAGCAAGATAGATCTCTTGTATCTCATAGTTGTCTTGTGCCCCAGTGGAGGCACAAAAATTTTAAACTAATCCTGAAGATCCATTCAACATATATAATTTCAATCCATACTTCTGCCTGTTACTTCATATATATTTCCTGAAAATTAGGTGCCATCTCCAAAGAACCATCGATTCGTCTAAACTCATATTTTTCCCAGGATAATAAATTTCACTCGTGTTTCTTGAAAATAAATCAATAATAGGACGAATATTATAGCATTAATCAGAAGGTTTTGGTTAAAACTCCTTAGGATTCCGGCAAAAATGCATTCCCCTCAGTATAACCAAAAAATGATCCCATGACATATTTTGGTAGAATATGGGAAAATCGTACAGATTTGATTTCCAATAGCTTGGGATGCTTTTTAGTCGTACATTCCCCATAAGGTAAAGCAAACCCAGAAATACTTCAAATTCATTTTTTGTCAAATTCTGCCATTCAGAAAATCTTGCACGAGGTAATGGACTTTTTGGAAGCATTTTCAGTGCATTGGCATTCTTATAATCTCTTATAATCAAATCAAAAAACTCATCGTTTGACATCAAAGAAAGTAACTAAATCGATTCTGACCTGGATTTTTTTACTTTTAGGGCAGGGTTCCCAGTGAAGGGAATACGTGAAAAATTTTGTCTGTTTTCCGACCAAACTAATTGTGAGGGCGCGACAGCAGTCTCTGATGTGAATGTTTCGGGGTGAGGAATGATCATTTCATTACCTGCTTCTGCCCAACTATTGTCTGATTGTGAGTCAAAGCTCCAAACCTCATTACTATGTGACGTCTTCTTCTTCATAGGTATCCAGGATAACGTCGCGGATAATATCTTCTGACAAAAATCGCACTTTCAGATCTCCGCAAAATTCGCTTTTGTGACGTTTTGGCCCAGTGCGTGATGTCGATGCAATGAAATCATCTAACTAAATATTTACATGATGTAAAGATGAACAACATTTAGTCTTCTCCCTTGTATTATGGTGATTATACCAGTGAATTAATGGCTCAAAATTCCAATTACACTTCATTTTACTTACTGCTGCAGAAGTTAAATTCCAATTTTACGGTGATTTCCTTTTCCCATGCTCCTCTCTCTACGAAATTTCCTTGTGTCCGACCACGTGTTAAGGAAGATTGGGGACCATCGGTCATCTATTCATGCAGATCCACAAATTATTTCAACCTTCCCATTATAACACTTTTTTACAACACAAATGCTTCCAAAACACAAAACAGCACAAGCATTTTCAAACAAATACGGTAAGAGAGGCAATGGAACTTCTTGATAATTAGTTCTTACGGTCCAATCAATGGCGATTATCAATAAGAAAAAACGTCTTATACCTACACCATGAAAACAACCATTGCCAATTCGAATTTGGAACTTTTAATAATAAAGAGTAAAATGGATGCACATTAAAGGGTAACACTTATCTTTTTATTGGTAAAAAAAAGATAATAATTCGGAACAAGCTTGTTAAATTGTTTCTCCACGAGAACTAAAAATGAACTGAATTTCAAACTAATTGCTCTAGGTTAATGTTTAGGTCACAGGTAAAGCCGGTGTATAATAAAAAAATGACTCTGCTGCAGGCGAAGTGTGCCATCTAATATTTAAAGTATGTTTTACTCTTGACTCACATGGTGGGTCATCCGCCCCTGTAAAGTGCACAGCCATGACTCACACGTGTGAGTCATCTGCGGGTCGATTCTGTAAATGTCATAGGCGTCATAACCATTGGTTTTATGACGGACCGTCATACTTATGACGGTCCGTCATAAGGAGCGATTCTGTAGATGTCATAGGCGTCATAACTTCGTCGTCGCCGTCATAGCGTATGACGGTCAAAATTCTCCGTCATACCTCAGTCATAGCCGTCATAAGGACTCAGAATAGGAGAGTTTTTGTTGAAAAACGGTATCTTGAGGCTTTGTTTTGTAAAAAGGACAGAGATCAAGGTGACAGGTAAAAGCACAGCGATATTGTAATTAAAATTGTGAATCTGTAGTGTTGTAATACGCAAATCCTCCTTACATAGTTATTATCGATAGAATGGAAGCGCACTAATTCCTTGCTATTTGCAAGCAATCGAAGGCAAAGACAAGAACGACGACAATTTCGTCTAATTCGCCGGTAGTTGAGAGATACACACATCCTTTAGAAATAAGCGAAGAATGTTTTAGAACTCTTCTGCATTTCAAAAGGACTGGCTCGCGATCTCGAGATCACCACCCTGAGCCCTAAACTAATAATAATTAGGCAGACTATAGTTTGCCAGTTTATTTGCAGGTTGATTCCGTGATTTCAAAATGTTCATTAACCAGTATTTGAAAACTCGAACGTTCCGTGCATAGGGAGTGCATTCAACTTTTACCTAATAGCAATGATTTATTCAGACGGCAATAAGATTCATGTCCCATTACGCGAAACTGTATTGAGCAACTGTTTGGTATAATGAAAACACACCACGGTATATTGAAAAAACACCACGGTAAGCTCAGAATATCCCCTAAAGATTGCTTGTGACTGATATCTTTCAGCAATCCTCTGACTTTATGAAATACCCACTTTTAATCCTACATTCTAGTTAAGTTCTATTCATGCACCCTTAATCATTTCCTCTTCTAGTACGATGAAATTATGAAAATACAGGCCATATGAGCCGCTAAGAGAACATATACATGATCAAATCGTATTTCTAACACTACGCATTCACGAAAGCATTATATTTTAATAATAATAGTATTTATTTACGGGCATGGAGGCCTTTTACAAAAATACTAAGCATGAGAATACAATCAAAAGGTATAGAAGAGTAAACAACACTCATTATCTTTATAATTAGCCTAAAACTATGAACATTTTCATGAGACTTTGCAAACCAAATTTTATAAAAGAAATAAATATGAGACAGAATAAAACAAACATTTAACACTAAAATTACAGCTATGTTAGAAGCTAGAGGTCGATTTAGAAAGGTATTTGTAATGGACGGTTTACAGAGGGACGTGGGATGAAGTCCGTGGGCTACTTCCAGTAAGTGAAGACACAAGGTATATAAATACAGAACCCATAAGTAAGAAAAATATCTACTCCCAAAAAAACATATGATCATAATAGTGATGAAGTACCAGAAACACTACACTCCTTACAGAACTTTAGACTCAGACATTTAGAATAATCCTTGCACACTAAATTATCACAATACCTGTTACGCATTGCACATTAGTGGACTGTTTCAGATTACATCTGTTTTGTAGAACATACACATGATCAAATCGTATTTCTAACAGTACGCATTCACGACAGCATTATATTTTGTGGACTATTTCAGATTACATCCGTTTTGTAGAACGTCCGTACTAATTATACACTACGTTGGATTTGTCATCATTATAAAACCCATTCGTTCTTAAGTTGCTATTCAGCTACATTAATACGAATCCGTGAATGAAAATAACATCAGTACATGACATGCAATAATTACTTTCGAAAGATTTGTCTCTAATACTCTCTTGAACGGACTGCATCTTCATTACTTGTTTACAAACATTCCACAGCTGATGAAATGTGTCGAAGGCTCCCATTGGCTTTTCTCATTTTCTTGGGACTACCAACATACGAAATTCTAGATTTTCATGGCGATGCGCAACTGTTCACTCGTCGTCCGTCATAGGCGTCATAAGCCTTATGACGGTAGCTTAGGGAAACGCTCGAATGTCATAGCCGTCATAAGGTGCCCGTCATAGCTATCACCCTTATGACGCCTATGACATTTACAGAATCGACCCGCTGCACTGTGGTCTGAAATCGGATATAGCCGGACAAAAGTCCAAAATTGCTTCTTTTGAGGTACACACTTGAAACTTGTCATAAACGCTCAGAATTGATCACTGATCATGGAACAATAAGCCATTTTTGGATGATCTCATCCGTTTTTGAGGTACAGAGGCCCAAACTTGGCCAAGTTTCCAAAAACACACCCGATCTTGCTTTTCTTCAAAAATATTTGAAGTTAAGCTGCTGGTGGAGTTTTGGAAGGATTTTTATGAAGTAAAAAACATTATATTCCGGTAATATGGTACTTTATCTATATTATCTGTTAGTTTCGAAGATTTTGGTTAATATTAGTGTGGTATTACGTCGCAAAATGGCGGACCCTTTTTCCGGGTAAAATTTGACATAAAGTAGACAATATCTTTAGTTTAAGAAAATTGCCACCGCAAAAACTTTCATGAAAGTATTTAATAAAGGTATTTTAAGAATGTAAAGCAAAAATCTTGGAAAAAAGTTTGCGGCTGCGAAAATGAACGCAATTTTTCGATCGCGCTTCACGGCACGGCTCCGCGACGCGGGGCCTAGAGACTCGGTGACTCCGTTGGATATTTCAAGTTGTTTGGAACTAATTATTGAAAATTGTAATTTTAACCATGGTATACAGTCTCTATTGACCTGAAATACTATATTGAAGATATTACGTGGATATTGGATTGATCGAATTGATCACTGAACGCGTGACTCTGGTATACATGCTCTGGTTTGGATACCTTACGGATTCTTGCCGCATGTTGGAGCATCTTTTGGTGTAGAATTTAAGTTTTCACGCGAAGGGTACCCTACAGATTTACCAGGAAAGGCAACAGTCAGAGATTCTTTTTCTACTCCTTACCCTTTTCACACTTGCCGAGGAGGAACGTGCGAAAAGGGGCTTTTTATGACACCGCGCAGCCTATGACGGTATTTAACGGGTATTTCCGAAGGGCTTTTTCCTTTTCCCTTCAAAAACGCATTTTAGCTGGCAGTTCTTATTTGGATTTGGTGGATGAGTGTTGTGCCTGTAGTGATTTAGTGATTTGCTAAAATCTGTGTGTGTCTAGTGAATTGATTCGTCATTGAATATGTATCATATACACGTACATGGAATATACATATATATCATTGAATTAGTTTCGCTGTTTATTTCCTGTGTTGGTCAGCGGGGTTTCTGGTTTACTCAATAGTCTTTCTTTTTCAAGGTTAGTATTTTGAATATAATTTTCAGTATCGCTATTTATTCTTAGCATTTCACTCCGACGCTTATAATATTCCTTTTTATAAAGCTTCACGGCGTTTTTTCGCCGATCTTATATTATGGAAAATATAATCGTGAAAGGTATTCATCGTGCGACTTTCATTACATAATTTTATCTGTCGGATCCATACACAGATTTTTGTGTTGTCCAGCTCTGAAATGACATCATATCAGATCACACGTTTGGAGCTACACAACAAGATAATTGAGATGAAAGGAAAATCATTGCACGATAAAAAAATATTCTTGCTGGATTTGTTATCTCGGACTTTGAATTTAGAGAATCATTTCGATGCCCTAGATAGTGTCCGTGAATTTCTATGAAGGTTCTTGGTATATTACCAGAAAAGGTGGGAAGAATGTTTTCAAAAAAACGAGCAATTTTTAGCTCGCAATAATGCATGGCTCAAAGAGCCAATTATTTTCCTGGAAGCAGTTCGTGAGTACCTACCAGGTACTTCTACAATGACCGGACTGTATTTTCTGATTTATTTCTTTTTCCCAATATCATGGACGAAGGTTTTTACATGGAATTTATATCTTAACATTATTGATTCATTAGGTTCATTGGGGCGACCAAAAAAAGGTTTTAGGACTTCCTCAGACAGGTCAAAAAGAAGAAAAGTCCAAAATATTGAAAGTTCTTCCTCTGCTGCCGAGCTCGCATTGGCAGCCTCTTGGCAGAGAGGAAGGAGATAGTGCTACCGCTCAACTTCTCACGGAAGTAACGACTACCACTCCCACTAGAGCAAAAAGAATTCTCACTAGGTGGAGGAAAAAAGATGAGATGCAGTCGGAGATGTCGCCAGAGGAGGCTCTATCTCTGATGATCACCACTGAGCTGACAAAGAATCAGTATAATTGCTCCGCTCTTAGTTACGGGCACAACCTGTACCCTAGCTATGTGCGAGTGTTAAATGCAAAAAGCGCTGCATACCCCGAAGGGATACACATAACAGAAAACATTAGCGAAGTGAGTTTACAAGATCTATTGAACCATACAGAATCGCGGATACTGACATGCGTTTCCACGACTCTAGCATCCGGCAACAAAGTAAATTGCACATTAATTTGCAAATATGGATTTGATGGGATTTCGGGCCTTTCGCAATATAAACAGTTGTGGGAAGAAGCAGATACTTCAGATGAATATTTATTTATGAGCGCCATGGTGCCACTTCGTTTGCTGAATGACGCAACTGGTACGAGCTTAAGGCATTTCATGTTTCATACCTTGTTTATCTTTGGCCAATCTGATAGCAGTACAGTTGAGTACCAATAATATATGAACTATTTAAGGTGAGATTATCTGGAAAAATCCTCGCCCGTCGACAACCATATTTTGCCAGCCCATTCGCCTTCAGTGGCTAAAAGAAACCAAGGAAGTTGCTATGGCGGAAAGGAATTATGTACAAAAGCAGATAGACGGCTTAAAAAATTGGAATTGGGGAAATTATTCTGTTCATTTCAGCTTGCTTCTGAGCATGATAGATAGAAAGGTAAGGATTTTTCCTATTTTTAAATTGATGGACAAGTAAATGGTGGTGGATATTGTTAAACAAATCTATAAAAACATTTTTTGGGTATGCAATGCATTGACTGATTGTGCTACTATGAGGTGCTACATCTGTGGAGCGAAAGCTTCTCAGATGAATGATTTAAGGGCAATGAAAGATCGACCAGCAGATGTTACTAAATATTCCTTTGGTCTGTCTACCCTACACTGCTATGTTCGGTTTTTCGAATGCGTATTGCACATATCGTATCGACTGGAGTTAAAACAGTGGCAGGTGAGAAATAATCCAAACAAGCTGGAAACTGTATTTAAGGTAAAATAAATATCTTTAATGATAAATAAATAAATAATGATAAATCTCTTAATAGGCCCGCGGGAACCTAAGAACACAGCTAACAGAAAAAAAGATTAGCATTCAGAAGGCATTTAGAGAAAGGATGGGGTTGATAATGGATGTGCCAAGGCCTGGATCAGGAAACACGAATGACGGTAACACGGCAAGACGTTTCTTTGATTCTCCAGAGCTGGCCGCTGATTTAACTGGCAATTGTATAAAATGAACCCAACTTCTCAGCAATAGCCACCAATAGGAAAATTTTCTTTCCTTTCTAAGATTTATGTTCTGATGGGATGTGCAAAGGTAAAACTTACAATAGCAAAATTAAATTTCAATGTCGTGTTTACCAGAGTCACGCGTTCAGTGATCAATTCGATCAATCCAATATCCTCGTAATATCTTCAATATAGTATTTCAGGTCAATAGAGACTGTATACCATGGTTAAAATTACAATTTTCAATAATTAGTTCCAAACAACTTGAAATATCCAACGGAGTCACCGAGTCTCTAGGCCCCGCGTCGCGGAGCCGTGCCGTGAAGCGCGATCGAAAAATTGCGTTCATTTTCGCAGCCGCAAACTTTTTTCCAAGATTTTTGCTTTACATTCTTAAAATACCTTTATTAAATACTTTCATGAAAGTTTTTGCGGTGGCAATTTTCTTAAACTAAAGATATTGTCTACTTTATGTCAAATTTTACCCGGAAAAAGGGTCCGCCATTTTGCGACGTAATACCACACTAATATTAACCAAAATCTTCGAAACTAACAGATAATATAGATAAAGTACCATATTACCGGAATATAATGTTTTTTACTTCATAAAAATCCTTCCAAAACTCCACCAGCAGCTTAACTTCAAATATTTTTGAAGAAAAGCAAGATCGGGTGTGTTTTTGGAAACTTGGCCAAGTTTGGGCCTCTGTACCTCAAAAACGGATGAGATCATCCAAAAATGGCTTATTGTTCCATGATCAGTGATCAATTCTGAGCGTTTATGACAAGTTTCAAGTGTGTACCTCAAAAGAAGCAATTTTGGACTTTTGTCCGGCTATATCCGATTTCAGACCACAGTGCGCTGCACTGATAGTGTTATCCCACTGGCGTCCCCCCACCTTTTCAGAGCCACTTTTACCCCTGAATAAGGGAAAATATAATTACAGACAAATAGAAAAATGTGATACGCAATAAAAAATTTATTTATATAGTTACGGTAATGTCTTTTCTTTAAATGGTTCATTTGTAATAAAGTTTATGGCGTTATTTTTTTTATTCAAATGCTTCGAATAGCAAAATATCAATATTATTGCAGAATCCTTAATACGTCAATTCGCTTTTTCGAATATTCTTTTCTTTTGGAGTGTGCATAAAATTGTACTCGCCTATTTCCTCTTTAAGCTAATAGTTTCGGTTCTCTTTTAGGGGTTGATGGTGTTAATGATTGAAAAAATACTTCTATTGTAATCACACGTTTACAAATGTATAAAATACTAATGGGAGTGAAAAATGCGCCATTTCGTATAAAGGCAAAGTAATTGTTAAATTGTCTCACCGAAAGGTTGCATTTGGAAGTGAATAATGAAATTTTAAAGTTTTGTAGTGATTACATTAAGAGGTTCTTTCATAATCAATATGCGTCGCGATGGGAGCGAAGCTTACGGAATAACAAAAGATTTTTGATGCGCTATGGCGAATGGCAAAAGGTAAATGCCGTTTTTCCTGAAAATTTGATGCAAAATTTTCCAGGTTTTTCAACGCCACCCTGTATGTATATCCGAGCGATTTAAGATTATTTAGAAATAACCTTGTACTTTGAATGATTATGAAAAATTAAATTTATGCTTGCATTGCAAAACCTATTAGGCACTTCTGGGCGCCCAAAGAAATGTTTTCGCACTAGCAGAAAAATATCAAAGGAAAAGAAAACAGAAAGTCTGAGATCGTCTCGTTCTGCGGCAGCTTTTTCATTCACGGTCTCTATGAGTTTACAATAAGAGAAGGATGAAGCAGCCTCCAAGCTCAAAGAAATTACCACGACCACACCAATTAGGTTGAGAAGAGTACTTTCAAAGAAGAAAACTGACATGATGCCAATAGCTATGTCAGAGGAAGATGCCCTAGAGCTAATTATTTCCATGGAACTCTCGAAGAGTCAGTATATAGGTGAGCATGAGTCATTGTCGGTAGCAGTAACGGGTGGCGCCTTGTAGACCAAGCATTCGCGGCCTTTAAGGTCGCATCTTCAGGGTGATATTGCTTACACCAGTATATACATAGGTCTTCGAAAAGTAGCGGAATGTCATGGGCATAAATTATATCCTAACTACGAAAAACTTCAGAAGGTTAAAGTGCTACTTATCCAGGTGAAGTTACTATTTTAGAGGAATCATGTGAAATTCAAAGTCTACTTGATCATTCATCATCGCGTAACTTGGAATGAATTTCCAGAGATTCAACAACCTCGCATCCTATAAATTGTACATTTATTTGTAAATATGGCTTTGACGGAAGCTCAGGCCATTCTCAGTTTAAGCAAACATAGAACTGAAAATCGATGTCGGATGAATTCTTTTTCATCAACTCCCTGCTCCGCGGTGCACCCGAAGAAAGCAGTCTTTCAGTACCTCCTAGACCTTTACTCCACTTGATAAAATGCGCAATTTTTTCCGCGAATTCATCAAAATGTAATAGATGGAGGCTCTTGTTAATGTTTGTATCTCGAAAAACTCCATAGCGGAGTGGATGCGGCTACAATCCATTCCACACACTTGCCGCCCCGTTGCAGGCGGGTTGGACCAGACTCGACCGCGCGATCGAAAAACTGATGTGAAATTCGGCGTCGCAAACGGTCGCAGCATAACTCATCGGATTCGCACTTTGGAAGCTTTGTAGAGATTCACCATAGAGTTACTCCGTGATGCAATTTACTTTTTCTCTACATATATAAAAAATGACCAAAAATGAAGGTCCGCCATTTTGTTTAATATCTTCAGTAAATAATAACAAAAAAGTAAGTAGACTACATTAAAACAAAGGTTAAAAAACTGTTTCATGTAATTACATCATCTTTTATTCCAATTAATCACCCATAAAGGTTTAGCAAGGACTTGATTTTGAAGATTTCGTGAGAAAATTGAGTGTAAGTAGACCATTTTTGCGAAATTTGTGCATTTTTCACCTCAAGCAAATTGTTAATTTTTGAGTACTAAGAAAAATGTCTCAGATTATCAGATGCAGAGTTCTTAGAGAATATTTATGCAGAGTTTCAGCTTCCTGGCTTGAAAAAATCACTTTTTGAATTTTGGCCAGATATTTTCGATTTCATCCCACTGTGCGGCGCACCACAGGGTCCTACCACGACCGGTAGCCAGGAGCGCCTGCCTGGCTCACGCCAGCCAGCTCTCACACCGTTTTTGGGAGAAAATACGGCTGTAGATGCTTAAAATTTGTCGCTTGTAAAAAATAGAATGAAAAAGATAAAATTCGGCACATGCTGTATCACAGAGTACACAATGACATTGTTCCGAGAGTGATAATCTAAAAGGGTACTATTTAAGAGGACCTAGATATGATTCAATCAAAGCAGTTCGTCCATGACTTTAATGGATGAAGTACTGCATGTCAACGAAATGATGACTATAGTCAGTAGCATAAAGATGAAGACAGCAGGCTGAGTTAAGATCCTTGAGAGACTACTGAAAATATTTTACAGCAAAACAATCATACTTCTGAAAAGTAGCCAATTAGTAGGTTTAGTGCCCTTTGTAATCACACAAGTCTATTCCAACTTTTTGGAATGGAAATTTGGGAATTTCATGACACAAAAGTTTTTCTTTTACATTTGCTCTACTGTACACTTGACAAGGTTTGCACACACTTATATACCTGTCAACATCAGTAACTACTTTAGGCCAATTAAAAAATTTACCTTAACCTATTGACAGCTTTTTCCTTCCCCAAATGTGGTTCATGAGCAATCTTTATCATTTCTTGTCTCAAATAGTTAGGAACAATTATTTAATTGTTTAAAAATAACAATTCACTAGCATATGTTACTGGTACCTTGTAAGATCATCAGCCAAAAAAATTAGGTTCACAAAATTTTAATTTAAGGAAAAAAAACAAGTTTTAAATCAACACATGGATGCCCTTATATGTTGATATAATGGACGAAATTAATGGTGCAAAAAAATCATGAATACACATAGACTATAGTCTATGTGTATACATGTAGCATGGTATACCAGTTCACATGATTAAAAAAATTGGAATACAGGTGTACCAGAGGTATACAAAGATAGCAACTTCCATAGCTGGGGCTATCACAAATACTGTAATTTTTCTTAAAAAGTTTTAGAATTAGACAGTGAGCAAGCAAAAACTGGTTTTCTCAAAAATTGAGAACATGAAATTTACTCGGCAATATAGGAGGTCCCCCACATTTCCCAAAGCCATAAGTAGATTTTTATAAAAACTTTTAAATTCTTCTAAAACTTTTCTTGTAAATTAAAAATATAATGCATCTACTGCCAGGGCACTATGTAGCTATATCTCATAACTTACACTTCACATAAAACGGAAAAAACTTTCCTGTCATTATCAGATAGCAAATCACATCCTCAACTTTGGTCATTTTTCCTGATGCTCGGCAGATTTGAGTAATTCTTGAGTCCCAAAAATTTGTAACCTCCCAATACCTGCTTCCACATATTCCAGGAGTGCAAACTAACCACGAAAAACATTAACAGAGTTATCCACTGGCATTCACAAGAGCATGGGAAAAATATTCATCTACCTTGAGCTTGATCCATTTGTGAAAATCTTGCTATCTTTGAAAAATTGTTGAAGAGCTAAATAAAAGGTATGATCAACTTAAGCACCTCAATCCAGGGTGAAGGATTACCTAAATATGGACACTAACAAGTGTAAATACTTCACTAGATGGACACTAACAAGTGTAAATACTTCACTAGATGGACACTAACAAGTGTAAATACTTCACTATAATAGTATCATTAAAATGCAAGTTATGGGAGTGAGAAGTCCTCTCATGATGTTGACGATCACCCATCTTTAACTTATCTCCCCACTCTAAAATGGGCAGTCCTGCTCTCATCGATCATCATCAGAACCACCCAATGTGCAATACTGTAACTTGGTTGATAGGGACTCTAAAATTGGCTTTTGTTACAGAGAGATCCACTGCATAATGATAGATTTGATATCAAAATCAAGGAAAATTTTTTACGTTGCTATTCTGCTATTAGCTGGCTTCAAACACATCTAACTAACCAAACTGTCCCCCAGATTTTGCACAATAGAGTAGCTCTTTGCTGGGAGAATATTGATCCTAACTTGGAAAATCTAAGAAAAATCTTTCAAATAAAAGAATCAATTAGGGTTCCTAATAAAATACATTTACACTTGCCTTTGAGAGGGGTTTTAGCCAATATTCAGTTTGTCCAGCATCTTCCACTTTGTTTTTACTTTCCCTGAAAATGATTTCTTGATCTGCTGAAGTGCAAATGACAAAAATATAAATTATGAATCTCTCAGCAAACTATTCATTGCTCATTTTCTTCACCAGTTATGGTCACTGACTATAAATTCTTTTCCTCACATGCAGTTGGCAGAGGTTTTTCTTCCTTTGTGAAAGGTGGACTTATCATCTCAGTGACAAAGTCATAATTTCCCTACACCAATGAAATACCAATATTTTGAGAAAATGTCATAATAAAAAATTACATATCACTGAAATTTCCTTTTGTCCTTGAAATGGGCACCCAATAACTACAGATAGTACAAATAAACATTATCACCATTGCCTACCTTTCACGAGGCTTTCTCTTGCTCCAAATAAGGGGATGGCAGGATTCTGACATAGATTGCTTTTTCAGGATGAAATTTCAATAAAAATGTATTTGAATACTTTATACTGTTTAATTTCAATACTTAATAGTTGCAGGGTCTCCCACTTTATTGCTTACTCTTGATCTTATCACAGCTTCTTTTGAAACTACCTATATAAAGTAATTACATTGAATATAGTAAGAATCGCACATTTTGCTGCTGGATTTTTAAGTTTCTTTTTCTCTACCATGACAAATGCCAGATTTATTTTCATAACTATAAATGCTAAATATCATTTCACATTTAATGATATGGTTATAATAAACTATTTCTAGAAATTTAATACATAGCTATGATCTCTAACTACAAACACAGTAAAACAAAATTTGTATAATACATAAATGATCATTACCAAATGCACTTTTATGGGATTTATATCAAATTTTAAATGAATCATATAAAAGTGTAGACAACCATTCAGTCAGCATAAATAAAAGTTTTAGAGAGCAGAAGGGAGAATTAAAAATAACATAAGATTATTTTTTTACAATACTATCATTCCATTTCTTGAGTGATTCCAGCTATATTGGTGCCAATATCAAAATATGAAGCTGGCTTACATTGAGATCTTAAGGTTAAATACCACTAATATTACCATGAAAGTGACTAATAATGGAAACAATTAGTTTTACTCAACTAAGAAGTCTGCATTACAAACTATTTAGTTTATTAATTCTTGAGGAACACCATTCAACCTACTTAATGGCAAGATGAGGTAAAGATATATATAATATTAATCTTTAAAAAATAAAATAACTTCTATCCACTTACATATATTACCAACAAAGGATATGATAACAATAAAGCTGTGATCTAAAATTTTGACCTCCCTCTTCTCTTCACCAATTGATTTCTGTGCACCAGCCAACAACATAAAAATTATTCACTGAAAAAAATGCTTAATTAAATTCTATATTTACACTCCAGTGCTAGAAATGATACATTTCCTGACAGTCACTCTTAAACTTGGGCACATGATGAAAATGCATTGTTACGTACTGTACATAAAATTAATTGAAACATCTAGGTGATATTTGCCATTTTAAAGGCCATCCTAAAGCTTCCATTGCAAAGGAGTTTAACAGTGGAACTAAAAGTTTAGTGCCTCTAGATAGCACATTTCTACAGCATTACACCTATCACCACTGGAATCAGTTTTCTACTACTCACGTTGATGGCATCATAAGCCACCATATTCTCTTTCATTCTAATACTCACAAAGAGTTTATTTTTTTTGGGTGAATTTGCTGCTGATTCTGACTCGAACCTGACATTTTTGATTCAATCTGACAATTCCCAGAGGGTGATGAGTTGCACAATTATCATTTTGCATCCCATTCCACTTCAGTCTGAGTCACACTTCCCACTTTCTTCTTCCTGGACTATTGAACCAGATAATGTCCAACCTCTCTCTGTTCAGCTCGTCCCTCCTCTGCAAATCAGTCGTCACCAATAAGGAACATATCCAAAGGGTTTGGACCCTTTCGTCTGGGATTAGGTGATATTGGAAGAGAGCCTGAAAGAGTATTTACCAACGTAGTTATCTTGAAAAATTATACACATAAGGTACCTATCTATCATAATACATTAGGTATGAAAATATGATGCATCTTTACTTACTCTTCAATTATAAGCCTTTTCAAATCACTTTTAGCTGATGCTTAATTTGAAATTATTAATAATTATTAAACTAATGAAATTAATCATCGCCACTGTCATTGCAATACTGAGACCTTAAATAATCCATAGATTGTCTATGCTTTAAGCTTACTCAGCCAACTAATTTAGGAATGATTTCCAACAGTGAGGTACAGAGTGATACATTATTGCCGGGAAACATCCCTTCTTTTGTACATTAATATTTTCCAACCCTGCTCCTTCAGAGTTTACCACAATGCAACCTTGGCAGCAGTGAATTTACACCTATATTCACAGGAAAATGTAGACTATAAATAAGATTGAATGTTCTCTTGAACTTCTTTAAACTTTTCACACTCCCCACCTTCATTCCTACACTTAAAACTTGCAGCAGAAACACTCAGAGACTTTTTTCAATATGTATTTACGCATTTGGATAAATTTACAACAGTCAGGATAATATAAATAATAATTCACAACTGTTTTCATTATTTTTATTCTGTGTCTATTTTTTTCTTAAAATAATAAATTCTGACTTTACTTATAATGTCTCCCATGATGTATTTGAATAAGGTTTCTCTTCTTTGATATTTACTCACCTTGACTGCCATTCAAGGCTGCAGCAACAGTTCCCTCAACTGCTGCATCAATTACTAATGCATCCTGCTGCTGCCCACCAGCTGATTTACCCACAGCAGATGAAGAAGCATTCAAGCATTCCAGCCACTCAGTCCTGCTTATTCGCCGGTCGTTGTTGACATCACAATACCGAGGCAATTTCTTGCCACATCGTTTCAGAGCTCGGTTGGTAGAGACTAATGTTCGGATGGACTTCCATTCTTTTCGTTCGAGTACCTGATGAAAAAAAAAAAATATTATTAATTATTAGGTATAATGATAAACAACAATGAGAATGAGGTTGACTACAATGCATTAACAAAAGAAACAAAAAAGCAGAGATCAATTGGAATAAGTGCAACACTGTGTGATGTTTCTTACACCTGAGTCTGTTTTATCAAAATGCTGGAAGCAACATTCTAGCAATTTTACAAGGATTAAGAAATTTTAACACAGGAAATACTTCTTTTTTTTTACTTTCCACTATGTGCACTGTATACACTCCATATTCTGGCCTACTTATAAAGTCACACTGAAATTGTACAACCAGGCATAATAGTGTGGTAACAAGAAGAAGAAACTTGCAAGGAAGTGGTATGACAGGTGTTCGCGGTGATTAAGAAATTCTCACACAAAATATTTCTACAAAGTACATGGGAAACAAGTGACTCCTGAAAAAGCTCACAAAGATAAATACTTAAATATCCAAAAGTTATCCAATTATATATGTACATGAGGAATGAAGTTTTTTTTCTGCAAAATAGTCACATGATTGTAAAGGCCATGAATGTACCTTGTTTTTGTTCTTGTCTAAAATGCCAAAGTTCCAGGAGGCAACTTCCTCTTCGAGAGAGTTGTACACTCTTCCTTCAGTTGCCGAAGTCCTGAAAAGAGATAGGAACATTTTATAAACATAACTCATAACATCAACTGCATGAAATTCTTGGATCATTGTATGTATCATATTTCTGTTATATGAACACTATCTAAACAAAGTATACAGCATAAATGCTGTATGCTTTAGCATCTGAACAACATTCATTCTGCTACAAATTGAATTTGATGATACACAAACAAATCAACATGATGTACTGATTATGAGCACATAGTTCACAACCATTATGTCAAGCTCCATCCATTATATCACATATTTTCTCTGCATTGTACTCAGTAATTATACCATCCTTGTGAAAAACGAAGAATGCAAAATGAAGATGAGAAAAGGGTATAATGGATGGAGCATTAATTCTTTTAGACTTCCTTTCGGTATAATATGCTTTACTTTCCAGGGCACAGGCATTAAAATCACTTTTCCTTCCCAAAAAATTTGCATAAAGGGCAAGATGAATCTGAGATTTACTCGAAAACTAAATGTAAGGAACACACAAAGCACATGATTTATATGAAAAAGTGAAATAAAAATTATACCCTGAGCCATTCTTGGAGTTCGCCTGCATTTTCTTGGTCAAAAAATCCATTAAATCCCGCAAGAAAATTTTTTTCCTTTGCTCTGGGCAACCTTTCATTGGGCGAAATGGAACTGGTATGGAATCACATTTAGGATCTTGGTCTTTCTTGGAAGTTCCTGGTATGGGTTTACCAGTATCTTCATGCACACACCAGCAGTACCCTGGAAAAAAGGAGTAGCTTCCAATCAAAGGAAATTTGTTTTTCCCATCCCAAATCGTAATACCAAAATTATGGGAGGTTCATGAGAAAAATTTATAAATGTATTTAGTACCCAATTAAAGTAAATTAAAATAAAATTATATCTGACACCATAAATGAGATCATCACTAAATCACCATACGTAAACCTCAGGGCAAACAAAGCTTACCAATCAGGAGTGATATTATGTAGTTGATGAATGAAAAAATATATTTAATGGAATTACAAAGGGCATGGCATTTTCCTGCCATGCCTTAATTGACATTAAGAACTGTGTCACTATAACATTCAATGACACTAATCAATGGCTATAAAATGAAAATAAGTTATCAATCAGTCATTGGCCAAGCATCTAGAGAGTCAGAAGAAATTGGGAGAGGAAGCACTACAGCACATGACATGAGATGGACCATTGAGACTTAAGTGGGCAGCATAGATTTTGGAAAATGCCACTTGCCCTCAAGACTCAGTAGTGTTCACTTCGTGCTCCCATATGCTGTATTGTCTAAGTTTTCACTGCCTTTTACTATATACTACTCCAAAGACATCACGTCAACCCCGTTCTTTTGGACTCCTTGGATCTTTTTTTCAAATCCATATTCCCTTCACCCTTTATTTTCCAACCCTATCTCTTTTTTGTTTCCTGTTTTGAATATTACTTACTTTCTCTGAAGATTGTTGTCATTCAATATTCTCTGGAGAGTTTAACATATTTTAAAACCACTCTCTTTCTTTAAAGTGGTGATTGTAGTAATGAAGGAGCAAGTCCCAAAAAAATCTAAAAAAACCCAAGTTCAATCACAAAGATATTTAAATTCTGGTATAAACACTTATAGAAATTAATGAAATAAATATTTTGACACCAATTTCATTCAGCTGGGTGAAAAAAGTGCATATGAGGCTCTACATCTCAGATAGACATATATTAGTCAAAAAGTAATAGGAACATTTCTACATCCTTGAAACAACTTTTACAGAATATATATTTTGTACATAGGCATTATAAAACGTATTATGCATTTCAATATAATTTTATTGGAGGATTTATGCAGTTAAGAAAGACCAGTAACCTATTGCCTTGAAAAGTAGATTAATGCAATGAAGAAATACTAGTAGTGTATCATTTTATCTTAAAAGCAGTATTTACCTGCAGACTTGTAGCACTGAACCTTCTGGTATCTCCCATCTGGGGCACATTCAGGTATATAATACTTATTAGTTGAAGAATTCTGCTCCTCCAGAACAGCTTGCCTATCAGAAAGGCAGTTATTCTCTGAAAAGAAGAAACAAAAATCAGCTGGACAAGACTCGATAGATTGGACACACATACAAAGCAAACATTCAAGCAAAGATTTCGAGGGGTGTGACATGAGTTTAGCACTCAGAGCTCCTGCATGAAAAGGTAGACTTTATGGTGAAACAACAGGATGCACAATTTTCATTAATGATGAGCATCAATGGTCACTAATTCTCTCTCTAGACTTGAAGAAAACAGTGCTCCTTCAGTGTCACAAAAAATTACCTCACCCCTATACTTAAAATTGCAAACCAAAACCATAGTGTGCATATTTGCATTTGTTCTGAGATACTATCCTAGAGTGAAAATCATAAAAGGTCAATTCACTGTCAAATAAAGATATCACATAATACTTGGACAGTGCATGAAATATGTGATATAGAAAACAGGTTGATATTAAATCTTAAGTATCTCCATAACGTAACATCAGTCATTTATAATAAGTTATTTACTGAAAAATGTTCCCTCCTTTCTGTCTTCAAAAGGAACCTAAAATATTTATTGTTAAAGAAGTACTGAAGAGTCTACAAGGATTTCTAATGAGTTGAATCCCAAGTTTGTTTTATATGAGGGTATTTTGTTAATATTTTGACTAAGCTAAGGACATTGCCTAAAATGCCCATTTTTTCATTTATTCAGGAAACCAATTTTATGAAGATATAAGTTCATTTAGGATCATTATGGCAAAATTAAGGCAATTTTCACTGCCTAAAATGCCTATTTTACCTCTTTATGCCTTTTTCTGCTACTATCGCCTATTTAAGGGACTTAAAAAGCAATATTCCTCTCAACGTCAGCAAATTTCTCTTTAGTGTGGAGCTAGTCTGCTATTTCAGTTTCTTTCTGCATATTTTTATAATCTATGAAGATTTAAATAATGACATTAAACTTGCATAAAGAAAAATCATCCAAAGTATTATTACATAAAGAGCAGGAAAATACGTATGGTAATTTTACGTGATCCGTACATGCAATGGTTACAATTGCCAAAAACTTGTTTTTGAAGCTTTATTAAAGAAGCTTTACTAAGAAGCTTTATTAAAATTTATTAAAGAATTTTAAGCTTTACTTTACATAGATACTGCCCGAAGTTGCTCTGCCATTACAGACAGTATTGATAATCATGGGGAACATGGCTAAATTATACTCTGCAGATAAAATAATTGAAATACGTGAGGCAAGTGACAGGAATTATGCACGCCTCCAATACATCAGTTCGAACGTCATTTTCACCCACTTAAATGTACACTATTGCAACCAATTTTGCTCATCTTTTATACTACCTACGTGCCAATTCTGTCTATAAGAAAATTAAGCCATCATGGCGCATGAGTAGGTTTTCTATAGGCAACAGAATATCTGGATGAAGAAGCAAACTGCATTCTCAAATCCAAAGCTGTAGAGTTATATCTCGGTGTCAATGCAGATCCTACAGATGCAATTTTTGTTAATTACCATCGATCATGTCATCGCTGGAGGCAAGAGGGTCATTCCATTTTAAATCGACAAACTTTTCAGAAATATCTTGCTTCACCACCTCAGATTTCAACTAAAATTGGTGCATATATACTATCAACCTTCCTGAGCCAAAAGCAGTTCCCTGTTTACGCAGAAAAAATTTCGCCCCTGAATGATAGGCAGGCATGCATTGCGTTACCGTCTGAAAATCGTCTTTTTACACTATTTTTCTACAGGCTGCAGCAGACTGGTTTTACGTGACATACACATGTAAAAGGTGTCAATAGAAAGCATATGAAGTTTACATGTTATCACAGGAGTTTTAAATGTAATTTTCGCCAGAATAAGTGTCTTTTCGTCGCTGTAAATGCAACTTCCAAAATTCATTTTGTTCACAAGTTTAGCCTAAAATTACACCAAGAAATAATTTTGAAAACTCGCCAGTTCTTCTCAACGTAGTACTCATATGTACCTAGTGTATGAATATATTAATAATCATGGAACGTGAGCATTTCTCACTGAGAAAAGATCACTTGAATTTGAGAAATTTGGAAAAAAATTGGTTTTTCAGAGCTAAAAAAGTCCATGTGGGACATGTTTTAATAACTATAAAAGTATGTTTTTAGAAAGCCTTGATGTTGATCTTTTAGATCCAAAAAGAATAGTTTTGTGTTTTTCAGGGGTTTGGGAGTTATGGTCGGTGTAAAAACAGTACTCAACTCCCTCATGCATGGGCCTAAACGGACTCTCATTCCAACAATACTATACTTTAACCATCATTTATACTCGTGGGATTGGGTTTAAAAGTTAGAAAATCATTGAGATATGAAGTCTGAATGTTCCTAAATCAGGTACCAAAAGAAATGTTTCATTTTTATGAGGGGTTTGGGAGGCATAGTCGATGTAATAACAGGGTTTTTCACAGGCAATACACCTCATCACATGCATGCATTTCTACAATACCATCTTTTAACCTTCATTATCTTATTTACACCGATAAAAAGTATGAATAGTGGCACTGACACTTTGTAGTATGGATAAGTAGGTAGTAGTAGTATTACTGAATGAACAGTTGCCCGGAGATTGAGTTGGTTCCGGAGGTCCTGACCTGACCTCATTGAAAACTATCAGTAGTCAATTGAAAATGGTTATTAAAAAACAAAATCTGAAATAAGGGTCTTTGTGTGAAAGACAAGTTGAAACATAATATATAAAATAGGCTAGAAACCTATAAGCCCAGCAATAATTTAGTTATAGTTTTTAGGGGTCGAAGATCACAACTATTGTCACTATTTATTGATTGCGAAGGTCAGATTACTGTTATTTTTGGTGGACAGTTGAGTGAATAAATTATGAAACAATCGCTTACCATCCAGAATTCTGATTTCCGCTCCTACAAATGTTATTTTAATTTGTTAATTCGTCGCATTGTTGCCCATTGTTGAGGTAAGTTATCTCATGAAACGTATATCTTCAAGGAGGACTAGTATAGTAGGTATAAGGTAAAAATAAATAAATTCCATAAGTGCAAAGGTCAATTAGTTGATAAGTTTTTACTTGTGAAGGTGATTGAATTTCAAAGTTGAAATATATATGCTCTCACTCACCTTCTCCCTCCTCTGCTGCTCCTAGAGATTCGTCCCTTGAACCAGGCATGCTCAGAGTTGGCTCACTTCCCTGTAGGGCTATGGAAAAAAATAATCCACTTCAGAATACAAAACACTGCCACATAGAAAATTAAAATTTAATTTACCTCTCAGCCAGATTTGTAGACATGATGATCAACCAAAATTATCATTCAATCCTTAAATGTGTATTGGGTTGGAGTAGTGGAGAGTTTTATGAATGTGCACATAAAATTGTAATGAATTTTGAACCCACAAAGATCAGTATTGTAAAATTTCCAAGAATTATCAGCAACTAGCAAAGATGATAAGTACCTATATTTAAGTATAAATCAGTTTTGAGAGCTTAAAGTAAAGTTAGTGATGTAATTGCTATCAAGACCAATGTATATTTTAACAATCATGAATGCCAATAGAATATTCTTGTTTAAACATTACTTTAGATAGTACATTAGACTTTATAGTTAATTTAAAAAATACAACATTCAGCCAATGTAGCACAGATCCAATACCTACAGCATAAAATTCATAATTTGGAAATTTCAGATGTCCTACAATGAAAATATTGAAAAGTTCCCATAAGTAGACTATCAGGTAAAAATATCAATACTTTGGCAAACTGACATTACTACATATGAAATACAGTGACTGAACCATTCCCACATCTTCCTAAACTGGAATATCTTTAACACTTCTTTTTACAAGGCATAGTTATAGTCCTGCGCACGAATTAAGTGTTTCAGAGTGTTGGCCTTTAGAAGTTCAAAACTGTTTTACAAGGTGAAAATTACTCAACCTTTACACTGCTGAAACTTAACTAGGCTGAGTGGAGATAAGAAAATAAGCAAATGGAAGTTAAGCAGAGGAGAGAGATAAAGGATTCAACAGAAATGAGTGGGCTTTCTTTGGGAGTGAGGAAATTACGTCTTATCCTCAAATAACAAAACATGATTCACACACAAAATATAAAATTGGTAAGAAATAACAGGCACAAAAATTATACTTCATTACGAACCTACACACCACGATGCTGAAGTATATTTTTGATAGCATTTAGGTAAGGAACTGTAAAAGTTACTAAATCTTGTCAGTTATGAACAAGTTTAATACCTGTAAACAACATCAGTTCGTATAACACAATAAATAGGTTACTGTAAATGATTAATCCACTTCAATCAATTGCCTTGCTAACTTAAGCCATCAAACGATCTACAAATTTGCAGTGAAGAAACTTTCGGCACATACGGAGGTCGTAGAGCCTATACCAACAATAGCGGCTACTCATCATTCGAGGGCAATTTCACTTCACTTTAGCCTCTAAATGTTGACCGTCGTGTCCAAGGAACAGAGAGAAAGAGATGGGGGTCAGTTGGATGAGCTCGCATGAGCTCACAGTTTTAAGCACCTACTCCCCAAGGTACTGGCAAAGCCAAAGGGGGCCTCAGGTTATGAATACTGACACTTGTAAATGAGCCCAAAACTTCCAGCTTGGCCTAGGTGTATTACCAGCTTTCAGCGTCCCTGATAATGCTCCTCATTTATTCACAACGGCCACTGAGCACGCAAAAGAAATATCCAAAAATGTAGGGCACGTTCACTCGCTAACTGCGGGATCAAGGCCCAGGAGTGGAGTGGAGTTGAAGAGACCAGATTACCGAGACAAATTACTGGGTGCCGAAACAAAGGAATTTCTCTCCCACCTCTTATTCCTTCATCGTGATCCCCACCATTCATCCATCAACCCTTTTCACTCCACCTTTCGGGAGTGCGTGTGTGTTTTGTTTTTCACAAGACATCAAAGATCCACTCACCTCCACCTCCTCCTCTTTTCCCTCCGCGACCACCGCGCCTCCCCTGCGGCTCCTTGTCCAAAAGTTCACCCGGTTCGTGGCCCCCCTCATCTGAACAGTTCAAGGACACACACACACACACACATAAGCGTCAACCTTCACTCTATGTCATTAAAGGGTGCCTCATTCCACGAAGCGGTGACGGACATATTTAAATTTGTGTTGCCTGAGAGCAGACTGGAGCAACGAGTTTTCGCCGAGTTTTAAAAAATTTGATCCCAAAATTATGCAGAGGAAAAATTTTCCCGAAGTCACGTGAAGTTTAGGATGTGTACATGCGTACATGATACGAATGAATGAGATCAATTTCACCGGAAGACCGGTCGATGTGCGGCGGATTCAAATGAGCAAACGCATAGGTGATGTTCAAGAAACGTAAATCTAAATATTTAAAGAATAATAAAGAATAAAGGTACAGTTATCATCGTAATGCAAATACTTAAACATGACCTTACGGCAGATACTTTCGCTTGTTATAATACTTGACCCGTCATACCCTAGTAAATATGAAATTGAAATTTCAAAGTTTCACCAAGCCCTTGGGGATTCACCCTTTTCACAATTGATACTTCGTTTATCTAACCGCTAGCTAAGTCAGCTTGACAGATAGGTGAAAAAGAGAAGAGAAAGAATTTATTACTTCCGGGTATATTTCGTAGATTATATCCGTAGCAATTAATTCATTGTTTCTCAATCGAGTTCACGACAAACAAAATTCTACACCAGCAGGCCCGGTAACATCCTAAACAACAAGGATGAAAACGTCAATTAAAATAAAAATTCTGTGCTGGAGTAAAGGTCGGAGTATGAGTTGTGTCGAGCTATGTTCGCTGAAATAATCACGAAGAGAATTTTGAAACTTTGCTTCGCAGCAGAGCAAGTGACTGACCATACTAATTGAAAAAAGGAATTGTAACTTACTAAAAATGTATGGCTTTTCTCTGGCATCTGGCGTTCTTGAAAGTCCGATCACACATTCAACATTTTCAATGCTCCAGTGTACTCTCCGGTCTCAGATCTTCCACAAGTTTGCAGCAACTATTTCCTTTAGTATGGCAATCAACGCATTTGGAGAGTTTAGAAACCTGACGGAATATTCGACTTTTAAAAATAAATTTTTGGTCGGTAATTGCATTCAGGGAGGAAGTCATCGGGCGATGTCCAATTTTTTAGCCGGAGATTGATTTCAATTTTATTGCCCCCGGGTAATAACCGCGGACAAGATAGTTTAAAAAGATTACCTCCATTTACGGTGGATCTTTTTTCCGCTGTTGAGCTATGAAAAGATTAGTGACTCACTGATCACACGCGATCCGAAAATAAATGTAACGTCATTTATTTCATATAACATGAGGTGAAAGCGATCGTAAGAGCTGAGGAGACAGCGTAACGATGGCGGAGATGTATACATGCTAAGCGTGTGGATTCAGTCGTCCGATTATTCGAAATGAACTCGTGTTCAGCCACATTAGTATATTCTTTTTCTTATATTCTCCTATTTATAATGACTGACCATAGAAATTATATGAAAAATACAAAATAATTATATTTGTTCAATAGAGCTTACTTCCTGCAAAATATGGGTGGAAACGTCGACGCATAGAAGTGCAAATCGAACCATGTAATAGTGCCAAATTCACAGCATGTTGAAGTATCCAATGGGCATCTAATTTCATTTTACAATATTTTGTTCACATTACGACTTTTTACCATCACTTAGAACTGAAAATAAGATCTCCATGCGGCATCATCCGAAGTAAAAGGAAAAACACTTCGACAGTTACATTTTCAAACTTCAGAAACGCAACTTAAGTTAATGAAAAAAACAAACGAGGGCAATTGAGGAGAAGTTCTCGGTTTTTTTGTCCTTTTGTATGGTCCGATTTATATAATTTTTAAGGGAATCGACTGTATGAAACCCATCCCTTCCATTCACCATGCTTCCGGTGGGGGATGCAGGCATGGTATTCACTATATCGATATGCTATAGACTGTTTAAGGTATCATCTCATCGGGAAGGAGCAGCCGTCTCATAGCACTCAGGACCGAGCAAGATCCGATAATATCTCACGCCCCACCATCCACAGTATCAACGGATCTGTATTATATTAGTTTACCAGTTATCCTGGCCCTTCCACGAAGAACTTTGATAATAACCACATCATATCCACGAAACAATTCTTATATTCGAGCCAAAATGAGGAAGCAAACTCAAACCGTAGACTTCATTGGGTTGCCTATCCACGGCGCAAACTCTGCCGTCACATTATTAGCGACTAGAAGTAAACCACTACGAGGACAGCTATCCATTTATGAGGTTACTGAGATAATTAACACAGCCCCAAGGCGTCCTTAAACTTCACCTGCCGACGAGAATTTGCAGTTCTTCCCACCTGCTCGCGGGATTCAGCGAAGTAACTTCCCAAACTTCCTTGGTCGTGTTTTGGAGGATGGTCATTTCTCCCTTCTCTTCCCTCCCTTCAAGGGATTATATTAGAATGTATTTTATGAACTAAAATACCACTAACATAACTAATATTTGGAATGTGAGCATTGTGATGAATAAATACTTATCACTAGATATATATTTTACTTATCCGAATCAAAGAAATGAGATATAAAAATATTAAAAGACAATCTCCAGTATTAAAGGGGAAGATCCAAAATAGCAGACTTACAATATTTTCTTCACTTCAGATCGCACGCCAGAGGTAGGCTTGTATTTGGGACTTTCCACGTTTTTGGAGATCCTAATCTATGGTATGATATAAATCTCACGTTTCAAACTATACATACATCAAGTATGTACCTAATGGTTCGATGAATTTTACCACTATATATATGCCTCAAATGACACAGTTTCACCATTATACTCTCGAACATTGAAATTAAATCAATGTGAGAAGGACAATTGGTGGAGGTTTCCGAACTTTTTTGTAAAAATAGATCATTTTCTCAGTACTTCGAGAATTTCATCATATCCCCGACAGATATTTTCTGGATTGTACGGAATTAGAGAGCGTTAGAACTGACAATAAGCAAAAATCGTACTCAGAAGAGGCTTTACATTTCGAAGGAATGGACAAAATTTTGAATTAATTTTCTTACTTTATCTCAACCTAAAATTAAAAGTTGTGTTACACAGATAGTGTGAAACCATCAATCTTCATCTTATTCTATTCTATCAATATCGGCACTTCTTGGGCCGTCCCTACCATCACTCGAGAGCTCTTAAGACCGCTCAAGACAGTCCAACGTTGTGGGATTAACTTTCATCACAAATCTTTATTTTTAATTGACTATCCCGTTTTAGCCTTTCGGGTTCTCTGCCCGCCTTCATACCATCTAAAATCCCAGATTTATTCTTCCGCTTCTAGTTCACTCAAAACGCTCATCACCCACGTGAATTGTCACTTCCGTTTCCTATTAACACGCCCTTCACCCACTTTCACTACCCCTTTCTCCGCAGTTTACCTTCTTTAGAAGCTTTACCTCAATTTCAACATATCTTCGGTTGGGACCACCAAGTCACTAACCAAATTCCTCACTAACCAGATTATCTTCTTTCTTTTCCATATACTTATTTCAGAAAGACCTATCAAGTCAAAAGTATATATTCATCTAAGCCCATTTTTTTCCGGAAAAACACGTATCCAAGCCACACAAAAGATCTACATAACTTGTAGCAATTTTTTTCTTAACCGATTTACTCAAATCCCAATCAACTCGCTCCATTGAGCAAATAGGTATTTCCTCCGTCAGCACCATTCTTCTCCATAAGATTTCACTTAAGAACCCATTTTAACCAAAAATCCTTTCCATGTTGGAATGCACAATTTTAAATCGTAAAACAGGGCTAAAAATAAAACTGAATTTCACTTGATAAACAAGGATCAATATTTTAAGCAGGTATTTACAACACTACGGCTTATAGCAAGTGCTTATCTTTACTGAACCCTTCATGAACTAAATGTAAGCTTGAGGGGCTTTGTTACTCGTGAGCGGCCAGCCAACATACATTATCTTAAAGAATTACTACCAACAGAAGACTACTTACCGGTCTGTTCAATCAAATTACATTAAATTGAATAATAGTGAAAACTGACTACTAGCTCACTAGGTAAACTGAGTCTTACCCCAAAGGCACGGAATATTCACGTGACTGTTCTTTTCTATAAGACTAACAATAATGCAGAGAGGCATTTTCTTCTAATATTTAACCATGGATCATATTGTATTACAGTATGAACAAAGTTTAAAACTTTAATTCAAAGGGATGATATTTTTTCTAGCCTGGGAGAGAGGAAATGAACTATTCGAATGTTCGTTTTTTTAATAATCAATCGACCTCTAGAAAAGAGGCCGCTACGGAAAATATTTAGTAGCATATTAAATATTGAATTGCAAGTTATTTCACTGGAAGTTTAAAGAATAGTGTTAATTTAGTATAAAAGAGTACAAAATCTTCATTGGCAAAAATATTAGGTATTTTCCACATTTGATGGTGGGAATTGTAGCTATTCATGTCGGTAACATTAATACCAGGAATTGTCAACTGTTTCCTATATACATTCCACTACATTGCAGTGACATGATTTCATTTGGTACGGCGTATTCACTGTAGAAGTACAAAAAACAGTCCTCCAGAACCAGCCTAGATAATTAACACGCTACAGATTAGAGACTTATTTCAGGTAAAAACCTCATCCCCGACGCTGGAGAATGCGGCATTCGGGACTTTTCCGTCTCTACAGTCTCCGGAAATTAACTTTTTGTTGAGTAAAACTCTTAAAATTAAAACCTAATGATTACGCTTGAGGTACAACCTTTTCCAGGAGGGAGAAACTAGGATTATAACTGATATTATGGCAGGTTTAAAATTCGAGTCATTAGTGCAAATGGGGATCTAATGTATATTCAATATTATTAACTCTTCAGCTTTCAAAAGACAACTGGTTCTTTCATTTACGATTCGTGACGGTGGGATTTAAAATATAGGCCAAAAATAAAATTAAAATGCATGTAAAATATTCATTTTTGTATCGCATTTCAGAAGGAACGAACGATTTCTTTCATTTTGGGAGCTGTAAACCCTTCACCAACTGAACACATTCGATATAAAAGCGAATAAAAAAGTAACTTAGACTGTCTCCCAAGAAAATAAATTCAGACCATGAGGAGAGCGAGCGCACATGAAACTCGAGGGCGAGTCGATGAAGTGATATGACCATGGATTTTTACACGCATTCCTCTCAAAGTGCAGCTCAAGAACGGCGATAATTTCTTGCCGGCTTGCTGTCGTCGCGTGACTCTTATGTCGCCGCCCCCATCTGAGGAGAGGGAGGCAGGGGAGACCTGGCTCGCGTGCAGACAGGAGACGCCCCTTTAACGACGGGAAGAGCATTCATCCACGCTCGGTGCATCGAATCAAAGTTTCTCGGAGCTTGGAATGGTTCTCTGGGACGTAATACGGAATTTGCAACGGAGAGATGACAATGGTGGCGCATCAAGACAACTGGTTAGATGCTCATAGGCGACGAGCCACCGCAGTTTCCTGCTCTCCGATTGTAGATTGCCAAGGAAAAAATGAATTACACATAGCGCCGTCAAGAAAGTTTAAAAACGCATTTACGGTAGAATGCAGAGGCCCCACTTCTTTCGGTAGAATGCAGAGGCCCCACTTCTTTCAAGCAAAACTCGATTTTCAAGCTCTCGCCAGCAACTCCTCTTTATCTGATGATGATAATAAATCGCCCTCAACACTTCCTTGTAGAGTGTGAGACAAAGAAATATTTATCATACCCAAATTAATTTTTCCATCCAAAATAACCATGTTCCCTTTAGATCCTGATTAACTTGCCGCTGATGTTTATTCATCACGTTGGTTGTGTGATTGAAAACACGGCAAAAATAAAGAATTAAGGTTTAAGTCTGTTTCTGATGACAAAAAAATAGTCACGAATGTTACTACTGTCCTAATTTAAGCATGGTTTAATAGATGATTCAGCGAAGTTACGACAATAAACAAATTTTAAAACTTAAGAATTAACTTGTAACTTCGGTCACTTTCATTACTTCTGTTGCCTGTGAACCTCGTTAAGACTCCTGAGTATGCATCGTGTGCATCCCATGTAAAGAAACCGTACTAAATGCGTTATATAAAATCATTTATATTCGGTAAAAAATCATTTCAGCTCGCAAGCAAGTTTTTTCACCTTAAACGAATGTAATTCCGAGGATTTCGTCGATATTTCGTGGTATTTTAACATATTTGACAAAAACGAAGAAACAAAATTGTAATTTACCCCAATTAAAAAACTATTTATTACGGCCTGGGTTTCAATAATACTGATTCGAAGATAATACAGTGCCATTGAAACCTAGGTCGCAAAAAATATTATTTAAAGCTGGTAAATTGCAATTTTTTTCATCGTTTTTTCTCTCTCCCTTTTCTTCTCTCTTTTGTAACTCCGTTCAAAAAGATAGTCTTTCGCTTCTCAAATCCTATAGCTCAAAAATTATTCAAAAGGCACTGCCACACTTCTAAGTTTTAATACTTCTACAAAAAAATAAAAAATTAAGGATACTTCCTAAATCATACATTTCATCCTCACAGCTAACTATGTTAGCCTTACATATGTCAGATTTACGGCTACAGTAGTAGAATTAGTTTAAGGTGCGTCGACTGCTGCGGTCATGCGGTCACGGCTACATCATCGGTAACATCTACATAGGGCAAAAAGAAAAAATCTGCTCTCAATGGAGATTTAAATATTGAAAATGGATTGGAAAAGTAAGATATTATTTTTTTCAAATGGTAAACTGACAATTCTGCGCCAGGAATCAATCAATTTTTTTCAACCGAAGCAAATTTGTGCACCCCATTCTATCGCTTCAAGTATTTCACGCTCCAAAAACCTTCGTTGACTAACTTAATTTAATTATTACGATACCTTCGATCGATTTATCACGACGTAGAGAGCTTTTTATACCCGAAAAAACTTCCCAGTTTCGGGCAAATGAATTTGATATTCATAGTTTTGCGAAATAAAATAAAAGTCAAAAATTTAAGACTTCATAAATTAATCATGATGGTCAACATTTGTAAACGAAATTAAAATCGGAGATTGAAAAATATTTTAACTATAATTTTTATACAGGGATAAAAATTCAAAATGGCATTCTACGCATTTTGAGAACACATGCCAGACGTGACTGCGCACACATGGGAATAAAAATTATTTTATGGCTGAACTCTAATGGCAGCTCCCACGGTACATTTACACTACTTTGCTAGGGATATATACAGGAAGAATTAAAGAATATTAACTCACTTGAGGAATGTAACTGAACATGGTAATCAGTAAAAATTAGACGGAATAATAAGCTTTCCATTAAAAGGCAGGCGCTAATGAATCGAGAGAGTATAGGTTACAGTCATTTTAAAATAATAAACTTTAATAGATATTAGAGATTAACATGAAAGAACCCTTGCTCTCAAAAACAAGAACATCAATTTATAAAGATAGACGACGAAATAATATTAAAACGGAAAACTAGATTTTATATAGCGACACCGCAGATTCCAAACTTACCGAAATTTGATTTTATCTTCGCTAATTCCGCTTCATGTAAATTTGCACAAAAATTCATGCAACGTCAAAATTTCATTTTAATCTCTCTTTGAATTATGATAAAGGAAATACTGAGAAAAGCATTCATATGCATTTCTCAAAAAAAGTAGAATTTTTTCTATCATCGAGCAATTATGCATTTACCCAAAGAATACGTATACATCACTCTATGATAATATTAATGGCGCATCAAGAGGATATTATCATTCAAAGGTTTCTTCGTATTATTATTGCCTTCGAGATAACTCCAGTCAAAGTATTAAGATTATTCAGAAATCTCAAATTGATTCGTTATTTTCGTTAATAATGAACAGATATTGAACTAAGTAATAGTTCTTTAATTGCAACGCGTAAGTCTTCGTACTCGCAAATAAAATTCCAAAATTTAGTATTTAAATAAAGTGTTAACAGAATATAATTCGTCAAAATAATCTACTATTGCTACAGATACTGTCAAAGATTGATATATCTATCATTGCAATGAATCACAAATTAAGAAGAAAATAAGTATAAGAAAATTCACAATGCATAAACATACGCGTAAGATAAACTTAGTATGACTAATAAAGCGAAAATAAATCTCTGCATCTAAAGAATTTTTTTAAATAAAATAAACATTTGAAACGATAGAATTAATGACTTTTTTCTTTCTTTTCCACCTTTCTTTTAATTTTAATTATTTCAAGTTCCAGCGCTTAGCACCATAATATCCAGTCATGATGGAGCAAGGAGTATCTAGAAAGTACGAGCTATATGCTCGCCTTAGCGCGAGCAAAAATTTCTGATGAGTGCCTTAAAACTTGTATTATTATCATCAACAACAAAGAGTGAATATCGTCACGGAAAAACGTCGTATTTGCGCGTGAATAGCTAATGAATGTCTTCTGTGAGACGTCATGGAAATGAGGAGGAGAGCAGTAGCAACGGTATGCCATTTGTGATTGGCTACTGGACTGGGAGGAAGAGCAAGTCATGCCGACTGTTAAAATTGCCAAGATGAACGCTACGAGAATTCTAGGCACTACAAACATGTCCACTGCAATGCTATCTGGAACAATCACACTTCGCTCCGTATATTTACACTTCCTAGAATGTTATTTGCCATTACCTTTCCTTCCTTTGGAAGCCAAATAACCTCCGAGTTGAACGTTGATTTTATCGAGAGTGAACTGATATTGGTATTCACTTAAGTGCGAATAAACCATCTTTTTGAGACTGCTGGGGCGGTAATTTGAAACTACCCTTCCACTTTTGTCCGTACTACGGTGGAAAAAAATAGAGAATAACGGGACCAATAAAGGTCCTTATTGCGCACCATAGTTTTGCCTTTATTTAATGAATCTGGATCCTTACTCTTTGCTTTTCCTCTGTTTTGCTTGTTTCAAATTAAATTCATTTGTTTCCACGAAACAAATGAATTTAATTTGCAATGGCTCTTAGGCCAACCGGAAAAATTATGTTCTGCAATATATGAGAACAACATCATTACAGGTTGACCTCATCACAACAGACAGATGATAGATACAGAACCAAATTTCCGCACTCGGCGCAGAGCTGCTTAACGTTGATTGCCATAATATAGGAAACGCACATGTGGAACATATTTTTCTGAATTTGAATGATTCTTCCCTATAAATTTTGAATAGTAGGAAATGCCTAGCAGGAAAAGGCATCGTCATTTAGTTGCAAGTAATTTTTTTCCGTCTTTCAAAGCATCACGACGAGCTAGAAAAATAAACTAAAATTCCATTTAATATACCACAATTTTCCTATGAACTCCGAGGGTGATAAACCAATTTATTACTTAAGCCACAACAATATGAATATTTGAAAATTTGAAAAAAAGCCATCTTGACTATTTGAAATTTAATAATTAAGTGCTGCTCTTTGATGTAAAATTTTAATATGTTAGCAGCATAACTGTAAAAAGTTAAACAAACACCTTGATGTTATAATTTGCAAAGCTACTTAAGCCATTCAGCCGATTGGAAATTTTTGTTCAAATGGAATAAATGTATTAAATTTTTTATTCATATTATACCAAAACCAAAATATAGCAAAATTTTACTGAAATTATCATGGCTGCAGGTAATCAAGAACAGTGAATTAATTAGAAAAAGATAATCAATAATTAAATCATGAATTCTATTAGTTTTAAAATGGTATCAATATTTGTAGCCATTCAACATTATCAAACGAAAGCAATTACACGAATTTTATAAAAAAGCATATTTTAAGCACAATACATCATACAAGCTTATCTATTTCAATTTCTACAGAGTGGAACTAAAATTTTGAGTAAGTCAAATAAAAAAGATAAGAACCGAACCCAGAGTACAAAAAAGTGTTAGTGTTAGCCTAGGCAATCAGGTGCCACCAAACCTTCTACACCCTACAAAGCACTACTGTCAAAAGCTTTAAAAGTAAAATAAGCAGCAAACTGAAAAGAACTACAAAATGGTGTAAGCATGGGAAGCCGAAATACCATAAATTAAGCGTGTCATATTGGACTAGACAAAAAAATATTGGCTGTTGCATTTCAACTGAATTCAAAATTGCCTTCTTTGTGTATAATTTACGCACTACTAATTTCACCTGAATATGGAGCAGCCAGCTAAACACAAAGCAATAACGAAGACAAAAATGAGCAATTGTTATTATAGACGCTAAGCACTAAGCATACCAGGCATAGGTGAAAAAATACAGATAAAAGCAAATTTTCGTACCCATACTGTCTATTCCTGTTGTACTCAAAGCTAAAATAAAGATGTCTTAGGTAAATGAGCTGAGAAAAGCGACACATCGTAATTTCCTCCGAGGTTGCAATTAGCAGAGGAAATGGTGATTGGGTTAAAAATTAGTTAGGAAATGGGGAAAGTAGTATTTCGCTTTCACGAATTAATCTATCACGATATCATTCTTGGCTCTTCAGAATTATTTACGATAATCACCTATTTTGCTAAAGAATTTTTTTTTGCCAGGCCTAGCCACTTTCAGTTCCTATCTGATGAAATCGACGAGCGCCACTAATGTGAAAGAAATAGGAGAAATATATTTCCTCATTTCTACAAATTTCGTGTTCCTGTAATGAGACTATATAGGGAATTATTTAACTATTCACAATACGTAAATAATGGAAAACACTCGTTTAAAAAAGGCCAGAAAATTTCTCTAAATCACAGTTGGCTGGCGGAAATGGTTTAAAAACAACTGTCCCTTTAAAAAAGCGAAAAATATAACGCTATCGGAAACAGCGCTACACTATTCAGAGTCTTATTTTCAAAACTACCTAGTATACCTTGGACTTTGATTCATGAGCCACCTTCGCATGATTGAAGCTATTTTATGACGTATTCAAAGAAGTTAATGAAATGAATATTACGTACGAACGTAATTTATAGGTGCCTTTTTGCATGTCAGAAGAATCATTTCATTCCGAATGTTGCAAGGTTTGGAAGAAATCCGGAATGTTTAACTTGGAATCAAACCCAATGCATGGTTTACGATATTCACACCCTATGCAGATTAAAGGGAAATATGGACCGAAAAGGAGGATTTGGCAACCCAGCAGCTCTTCAACCTTTGGCTGGGGTGGGAGGCAGAGAATCCTCAGCGGACAATTTTTAACCATTCCCATGACTCTTATTCATATTTAATCCCACCAGTTCATAATTTCTGAGGCGTTTCACGTACCCAATAAAAAATATCTATTCTCAGGACGCGAGAATGCGAGCCGGGGGGCTGTGAGGAATTTTTATCCTTTGATAGAACAAGCTTCCATTTCACTCGGCGTGTGTACCTGTAACCGATCACATAAAACAATGCTGGTGAACCATTGGATGGGTAAGTATGCAAGATACTTAGATACCTAGAGTTTCGTTCACATTTGAATTCATCTATCAAACTTTTCCCTAAATTTCAACGTCATAACATCTCTTTTTATTCAATAGAAAGGGAATGCAAAAAATACTTTGGACACTGATGCAAATGTACGCCTCATCGATGGAATTCTCATTGCTTCACCATTATCGGTTGATTTTCCTGCACCACTTTTAATCCATTTTTGTCATTTTTGAAGCTATGCTGGCGGATTAATGAAAGTTTTGATGGCATGACGTCAAAAAATACTGCTAGGAAAATCTACGGCAAACCATTCTAAATACATTTTCCCCCGAATAATCATGGACGCACGTAACAGAAATTCTAAATGAAAGCACTCGAAAGTTAATCTACAAGATTCTGTAAATTAATTTTTTAACGCATCCGCATCCGTAAAGCGAAAACATAGTCCTTCAATGTACTATAAAAGGTTAAATAAGCCCTCCCTTAACGTGAATTAGCCTTAAAATCAACGTCATCTTTACACCAGTAGTGTTTTTGAGCTAGTCATTCAGTCAGACCTCTTTGAAACCTGCGGGAATAAATAAGGGCAGTAATGACAATAAGCGTTATATTGTACCTACTCGTCCTCACTCTTATCCGACCAGGAACTTATTGGATTTTAGTGGGTTGTCCTCTATTGCATAAGATGCGGAGTTGAAGGAAATCAACCATTCAGACTGTAGAAAAATATATTATTCCGACGGCAATAAATCACTCATCTACTTATGAAAGTGCGGGACAATTTGCTAAAACATTCCTTTACACGCAAACGATAAGGAAGTTCCTAAAATGTTGATGACGCTGTTCATGTTGGTACAAGCATGAACGATCGTCAAAAACACGTGTATGAAATGATAAATACACAAATAAAAATTCTTAACTAGACTATAACCTTTTCCTTAGGCAAATCAGTTGGCTCAATGCGCATTGCGACTAGTGGCGAACGAAATTGCCACATAACGGTAGAACCCATGAAAAAAAATTACATCGCCAAGAAAGGAAAAAAATGTTAAAAATAATTTTCGGTAATTCAACTCATTATTATATCCGTAGGCAGGTGAGTGTAATATTATTCGGCCACATACTGTCCCCAGAATTGTATAAAGAGTAAAAAGTAACGCTAAATAGGAATTGTTCATGATGGATAGTTTGCCTGTGTGGAAAGCGCTAGCAACAATGGGGAACATGCACTATTTTTTAAGTTGTTGTTAAATAAATACTTGGAGATAACTTATGTATTTATCTCATTTGTTTAATGCAATAAAAGATTGTATTACGAATTTTTATTTACGTAGTATGGATTGTAACGAGCAAATCGTCCATTAATTATATAATGCCTGTTTAGTGCCTATGAATTTCTACTACGCCTATGCAATCGCTGGTTTTTTTTAGAAGAACGCCGCCATAAGGGAGTCAACCAAAGGAAAATGTCGGAATGTGCTTTTTTAAAGTATTTTTTCAGTCATCGTTTCGTTCGAGAAACGGCTAAAAACCTCAAAAAATATATTCACTTCGTTTTCTGTTAAAAATAAATGTCTATCTACGTAGCAATATGGAACCTATACCGTGCAGTGACGTCAGAAGGCGTTTTAGGTCACGTGACTTTCGTCAATTTCCGGAAACATTTTAAATTCATTTAATAATCTTTGTGGTGGGCGTAGAAAAAGTTGGCATATATATTTAAATTGGTGAGAAAATTTCGCATCAAGTACATCATTAATCTTTGAGAAATAAATTTCATGCATATTCCCCATTAGTCGCAAGAAGCCGATTGTGAGCGTGAATTATACTAGAACGATGCAGAGCAACCGAACTAACACCGGAAATTTCAACGACTGGGTCTAATGACAAAGTTTAACTCGGGTCCTTGGCAGCACAAATTCAGATTAAATAATGTCTAACCAACGAATGGCGCACTCGATGTCCTATTCCTTCGATGCCCTTCGATTCGAAGGCGGTTGCGGTCACGCGACACCGTGCGGCTTGATTTTATCCGAGATTTCATCGGAGGACGCGCCTCATGGTTGGCAACGGAGACAAAACCCGCGACCCTCCCGATCCCCGCGCAATTCATGGATCCCAGCGCCCTCTCGCCATTCGACTCCACCGCCCAATCGACCTAAAGTTCCCTCTGCCCTCGGGAGAGGAAATCGATGGGCGGTTGCCGTCGTCGACACGGAAAGACACACAATGCACGGCGCCACCTATGATGAAGTTGATGGCGGCGTGATTGCCCCGAGGAAAATTTCAAAATTTCGCTCTCCACGAGGAAGAATGGAAAGGCCACTTCCCTCCACGCGAAACGTCTGCTATGGCAGCTACGAGAGGCACAGAGGGGCGATTGGGAGGAGCCAATGGGAGGAGCCACGGTAAAAGAGTAGGATCAAAAGGGAAAAAGAATCATAATGGGTGGATGTGTCTGTTTGGAGAGTGCTGGCGAAAATTAGCCTAGAAAAGTCGATTCCGAGGGTGAATCCTATTTGAACGATTGAAAGTGACTAACCACACTGGACATTTTAACGAGTTTAAGTCGCCAGGTCTTTTGTGTCCTCAGCGAAAAAAAACTCCGCTTCGGAGCCTCCCAGAGTATTGACTTTGGGCAACCTAACGGCATATTTCACATTTCGGGTTTTAACTTGGATGTTAAAGTTAGCGATAGTCGAGACCATGGTCCATAAAGCTGGGGTAGGCTTCATATCAGTCATTACAAAGTATTCTCAAAAGGATACACGTTGTAAGATAGTCCACACACGACTTTCTCACTTGGGAACTCAATTGGATTTTATTTGCAGTTATATTAAAACCAGCCAGGATTTTTTCCTGTCATTTAAAACTCAGGACTCCTGAGAAGAAAATGGTTGTCATTTTATAGGAAATGTTGGGAAGGAAGCTTCTGATTCCGAGGCTCCCAAGCAAAACGAAACGCATGTTTTTATAGCAGAGGTCATTGAGTTGTCCAAGGATAAAGACAAGTGGGCAAGCTGACAAATATAAAAGCATTTGTTCTATGCAAAGCAATGAAAACGGCAACAATGATTCAAATAGACGCTTTTCCATGCAACAGATTATGTACTTACATTTTTCGGATGGTTAAAGTAATCAAAGGCACAGAAAACGAACATAGCAGCCACTTGCTCATAGTATGCAATCACATTGGAAAAAAAACAGCGGCAAGGGTGGCTGTGGTGCAAAAATGTACTAAAAGCCAAGCTCTATGGTTTGATACGTGGAGTAGTTGCCACAGGATTTTGCAAAACGTGGTACTATGGTAAAATACGATCAATTTGGCAAAAATAATACGGAAGTTAGCATATAGAATTACTAAACGAGATGTAGAACGCACGACGCACTTCCAGGAGTAAATTCTGGAAACATCTAGCTGTTAATGAGGATACAATCAAAATTGTGTTTTTCAACAACTGACAAGCGAAAGCAAGAAAAATTTCATACGTAGAGGGCAAACACGATAAGAACCAGAAGTAGCAAACTATCTGTTCAAGTGTATTAATGGTAACATAAAAATATGATTAAGAAGAATACACTGCAGTTTAGGGTTTATTTCTGGAAAATAAATACTGAATCATAAAGGACACATAAAATAATTAAAACGTAAGTTATAGTTTTTTCATAATTTACCCGAAATGGATATGAGACTACCAAGAGGAATAATGATAAAGAAAGCTAACACAAGAGAAGTCGGCAACCTTGCGAAAGCCAAAGCACTGGCATGTAGGAAAGAGGTTACGGGAAGATAGAAATTATTGCTGAGCTAGTTTTCAATATATTTCTAAGACGTCGACAATTTTTACGTGCATACTTAAGTTTCCCCATTGATGAACTATCACGCGTACTAGGGGCAATTATTTTCAATTTATTGATCTGGAGACTCACAATCTGATAAACTAGAGAATCTTTCCGCCAAGAATCATGTCTAACTCCAAAGTAAGGAAATCCACCGACGAATATGCAACACTCATAATTTGAGTTAATAGATAGTATAGGGAATCTAAGACTAGAAAACTGCAAAAGAAGAAACTTCAAGTGAATTTGAAGCTTTGAGACTTCCGACGAAGCTTACCCTAGGCATTTATGGGCATCACTACCCATTCTCTTTTATTTTTTCTAGAAAATACATACGAGACGTCGACAAACCGTCGCATTCTTTACGACTATATTTACCCGTTTTCTGAACGAGGTGAACGAAACGGAGCTATGCCCAAAGTGGATTTTGACTTGATATATTCTATTTGGTACATACATTTGACACAATATTAGGGCTGCTTCCACAGGAAATGCGTTGTAGTTAATGTTTTCATTACTACCGGTATATACTTTTGAGCTGTGACCGGGAGATGACGCTACTGTTTCATTTCTCTTGGTACGATTCCTCACCAGGGTAATCTTTCGCAGAGGGATTGCTACTACACGATTTCGTATTGTCGCATAGTGGTATTTATAAAAATCGATAAATTGATGTTATTTTAAATATAAATTGATGTTATTTCTAAAATAAGCTGCCATTTAAAAAAATATATATTATATTTAATATTAGTTACAAAAACACTCCTCTCTGTTTGGTAGCTTCGTAGCTTCTATCCATGTTTTAAATGATAAATTAAGATGTTTTAAATTTTTTTGGACAATCACATGTATGTTAATAGATTGTTACACATTGTTACATTTAGATTAATCCTTAATTTGAATATAAAAACCTACATCGCGAACTATAACAGAAACGGTCTCTCAGACCGTGGTAGATCTCTCTCGTCCGAATATACCACACGACATCTTAAGGGTTAATCCTAAGATTTAACTCATAAACGAATATCTTGTGCATGGATTCGCGGTAACTATTTCACATTTATATTATCCCATTACTCCAAGTAACCCATTCCACGTGTAATTTGAATACTCGAGAACTTGGACCGGAAGGGTGATAAAAAATAATGTCTTGTATTGCAGGCACATAATGGTCATCAACGAGTGTAATGCGAATTCCACGTCCAGTTAACTGAAGTTATCCAAGATCACTAGATAACTTCAATTCTCCGGTGCCCAAGCGTTCCGTCTGTCTCTACTTGATCTTAATTAAGGATTAAGATTGAAGCCGAATTTTACGCCATTTATTTTATATCCAAATAGTTTATGGGAAGCCTGACTTCTAATTCACGAACCAAAAGATTAAGACTCAAAATGAAATCAGAGAAAACCTGAAATATTTTTACTTAAAAATTCTTCGAGTTCCGGGCAATAAAGGGGATAGCAAATTTACCGATAAACTGCGCATGATACTTCAAAACGTTTCAGGGTTGCGAAAGATCCTCCGCTATGAACTGCTTCCCAGGATTTTCAACGAAAATCAGAACATAAGAAACTATCGAAAACAGCATTACCATGACACTACTAAGTCAAAGAAAAAGAGAGGAAATGTTCTTAAGATAACGGAGGATGTGAATCGTAAACAGATATAGAATGGGGCTGCCGCCAAAACCCGTTAATTCAAAACGCACACACATATACGCACGCATACAAACATGAAAATTATATGCAAAACAACTATCCTTGAAAGAAAGAGAGAGAGGTAGGAATAGAGAAAAACTATATAGACGTTGTATGTATGTATATGTATAGATAGAGTAAGTACATATGGAAAGAAGACAGATACGAGATCTCACACGCGCTTGTACACCGAAGTACGCACACAAGCACACTCACAGACACGCATACGCACACAAAGGACTAACATTTAGAACAAAAACAAAGAGTCAGAAAAACGATCCCCTCCTCCCTCCATGGAAAAGGCAGAGGCGACATGTCTCGCAAATAGATAAAAAAACAAGCCAACTCACAGTTGAAGTCGAGGCCGACGCAAGCGCCCCACTCCGGCCGGGAGATCATCGTGTCCTTGTCGAGGTCGCAGGAGCGGGCGAAGGTGCGGGCGCACCTCCGCGGCCGCACCACCTTCCTGACGAGGCGCCGCAGGTCGCGGTACTCGGCCTTGGACAGGGCGCCGTCCCCGTCGCCGTCCAGTGCGGAGAACTTCCAGTCCAGCACCCGGCGGTCACCCTCGCTGAGGCCCGTGCCCTCGCCGCCCTCCTCCGAGGAGCCGACTGGCAAGAGAGCAGAACACGCCTTGCTCAGTATCAAGGATAGCGCTCGGGGCAAGAAGAGGTTTGCTGTGATTAGTGAAGCACCCTCGGGGAGGGGGGGCAAAGGCCCCCCCCCCCTCTTAGCTCTCTGAAAAACCCAATTAATCTTTAATTGACAAAGTCACATGGCAGCAGCAATTGGAAAAATAGGAAAAATTCGCTACATCATTTTACTAGAGTATGACTAGACCAAAGGTAAAGAAGGGCTCTTTTATCTGTGCTGAGACACATTACCAACTTAGCAAAGACCTAATAGAGAATGGCTATTTTTGTCTCTAAATCCCATATGGCTACTTACAGGATGCATACATGTATTAACAAATATGGCCTACTATAACATTCAAAATGTACTGATTTAAATGACATTTTGGTGACACTTTACAAAAGATCGGGCGGGTGGCGCCCCCCCCCCCCCCCCCCCATAAAAAATTTCTGGGTGCGCCACTGGCTGTGGTGACTAGAAGTCTCGCGGATGGTGGTGGTAACTGGGGAAAGGCGCCCGCCAATTTTGGCCATTTGCGCCATTTTAGGACAGGCGGGTGGAGGTTGGAATATTACACGTAAGAGAGGAAGGAGGGAGAGAAACCCGGAGTCTACATTAGCTTACTAACTAAAGGCGCCAAGGGGTCCACGTTTCAAAATCCTTCCAAAGGACGGACTACTGACTTTGAAGTGCTCTCCACACAATACTCAAAACGGGATGGGTATACCAAAGACAAATCTCTTCCGCTTCCGGGAACCAAATCAGGGATTCGGGGCGGGACTTCAGGGTACTATACACCACAAAAACAGATCCCCCAGTACTCGCTTCCCATCCAGAGGAATCGGGTCCGAATCCCAGCAGTGAATGATTTGTGTGGGTGGATTTTTAATTGAAATACGGGTCCCAACTGGAGTGCTATGTAAAGAGACCTTTAAGTTTTGTATTCCGTAGCTGGGTGTGAAATTAAAAACTTGTACGGAACATTAGAATGGAAAAAGAGGTACCTACTGTGTGGAGTGGGGGACATACGAAGAAGTGTTATTTTCAGCATTTATACTATCGCAAGCGAGGGTAAGCCAATCTCGTAAAAAAATGTTTTCCTCGCCAGTTTGAGGAAATTTTAAGCTTTTTCAAAGAGCAAATATGACTCTAAAAACAACGATATATGTAACCAAATATTCTCTCATCAAAAGTCATAACCATAGGCGTCCAACTGGCATTGCGCATGTGGTACCGCCTGCAGTAATGCCATCTATAAGTGTAGTAGGTTATTAATGAAACGTTTTCGTATATTATAAATTAATATATTTACTCAGCTCTTCTTAAAATTTAAATTTTAGATATTCAACGTTGCATCTAGATTACTAGAAGCGTAATATCAATTTTACTACTACGACATCGAAACCTTTGACAAACGAAGATCGCAGTCCGCCTGTACGTCCTCTACGTTAATCTGAAAGTCGGTTGAGAAGTTGTTGTTTTCGTTTGCAATAAGAGTGATTAAGACTGTTAATCCTAAGTTTGGTGGTATAAGAAGTGATATGATTGTGTTGAAATTCGACGTAAAGCCTCTAAATGTGTAAGTCTGCGCTGTCAGCAGCTGTTAATCCAGAGATTTAGTATATTTGAATTCCACGAACGGACACTTGGTAAGGCATTAAAGTTTTTCGATGAATTTGTGTCATCATACAGGTTGTGTTACTATATGTTAGTATTATGTTGGCATTAAATATTTTCAAGCCATTTCTACCGTCGGAATTTGGTCACGCATATGCTTTTTCGTGCTGCTTGGTGGCGTAAATATCAGTGAGTAACCCTCGAGTGCCTTAAGACAATTGTTACTATCGTTAGTATTGCCTATCGCACTTGAGCACGCACTGATGACAATGGGAATCTCATTACGAAGTAGCTTCTTGTGTTGTTTTTGGTCCATTTGGTAGTTACTTAGATGAGAATACGCTGTATTGTGCAGCCCTGCTGAAAATGTTGATCTGTCAAGAACAATGAATTTGGATATACTCTAATGGAAGTGTCTGCAATAGATTTCCTTCCTGTATCTAAACTAATTGTCTGTGTAAATACTAAAAAAACACCCTTGTAGCTCCCTAGATGAACTTAACCTTGATGTACGGAGACTGTATGGCCAACCAGCTCGTAAGTGTGGGCACTCACATTTGGGTATTCACTCTTCCTCATTCATTCAGGCTTCTTTCATGATTGTAGTTGATATTGATATTTGTTATGCAGACGTTATAACTATCCATAGATTTATTGGGTTGCATACTTCATTTCATCACAGTTTCCAAGTGTTTTTATGAAAGTATGCTTAAGTTAGGTGAAGGTGTTAGTTTAGTGGTTCTCCACTAACTGGTCGTAATTTGAAGATTTAATGAGAATCTGATTATTTTTAAGTCCTCTCTCCCAGTGTGACTGTTAACGTTGTAGCACATTATTAGTCGTATTACAATTAGTTGTATTACAATAGTTTTTTGACAAATAATATCAGCCAGCCTAACGATCAACACAAAACAATTGCGCTTAGGAAATGAAAAATAAACCTCCAGTAAGAATGCATTCTCATTCCCGGTGATGATTGGCCTCCAGAGAGTGGCATTCTAAATCTCGCATGACGTGCTTGGCAGCTTGTCTCATTATTTCCTTCTTTCTTCCAGGGTTCTTCAATGTAAGAATCCTCTTTTATATTAATAATTACTTTATATTTGTAGAAATGTTTAATGTGCCATTATTTATTGTCCCAGAATATGCAACATTCATTATGGCAATGGCAATGATTATGTCAATGGATGTGTAGCATTTTTTTTATTAATAAAGGTCATCAATTTCCATGCCTGGAACAATTGTTTTTATTATCTGTGACGCCCAAGTCCACTTCTATTGCAGATTGAAGATGAATGCTGACCCTGCGTATTTGAAGTAAGTTCTATATCTCTAAATTTAAACCAGAAAAACGTTAAAAGAGTAAAGAATATGGCGAAATATATCATGCGACGACGCGTTGAATTCAAATTTAGCGGGCCTTCTGTAGTAACGCCACCAGCACCACCTATGAGTGTAGTAGGTAAACAGTACCCCCAGGTAAAGAATTATAACGTTGAGTCGGACTTCCATGGTCATAACTAATATAAGATTAGATGCGCAGATCAGATTAGGGATGTACGAGGACATGATGAGGCCATCTTACCTATTGGGATCTGCGATGCAGGCTTGGAGGGCAGCCTGTTGTACTCTGTCCGGAAGATCTTGATGAGGTTTGTGTTAAAAGTTGTTCGATCAACACGGCCACAACCTAGGTGATAAAATAGACAATGAGAATAGGATACAAGTCGAGGAACATTTTTAAATTTCATCTAAAACGAAAACCTCTAGATACAAAAGGTACATACTTAGACAAATTAATAAAATATATAGTTAAACTCACGAGATTCAGCCATATCAAGGCGTAAGTTGAGCTAATTTTAAAAATATTAAAGTATATTTTTACATTGTGGAAGGCATTATTTGAATAAGTGATTCTGTAACTTTGATTTTCTTTGGAACCTAAAGCTTTTCCCATGCCAAATTAATACTCAATATATGTACGTTTACTGAGAAGGCATTAACTGAATCACGAAGAGAAAAGGCAAGGAGTGAGGCATTAGAGTAGTTTCATCGGTAAAGAGATGTGAGCATGACGGTAGGTACTAGTGATACCGAGTTGACTGTTGAAAAGAAATGCAAAAATTCAACGTCGTTCAAACGCCGCACATGGGTTAAGCGAGCGCTCCTGGTCGTTTACCTCCTCTCTCACCTTTCCGGGTTTTCCTGGCGCGTCCGCTGGCTGAAGAGCTCCGCCGTGTGTTGGATTTGCCTACTCCACAGGCGGGTGGGAGACGGCCGTGCGACGATGACGGGTGACCCCACGGCGAAGGCAAAGGCGAGAGACAGAGAGGGAAGGGAGAGATCATGCCATTAAAATGCGCTGTCAAATAAACAATGCCGAAATGGGAAATGCATGAAAGAACAGGAAAGTGGCATAAAAACTACCACGGAAATTGAGATCGGGAGCCCGTGGAGACCTAATGTCCCGAGCCTTGACTCACGAGTCAGCGGAAGTCTTTTTTTTTGTCGATTAGGACACAGAAAGATGACTGTAGTGTATGGGCAAAATAAGATGACCTAATTGTAAATGAAGCATACTGATGATATACGAAAATTAAAGTAAAATTTTTCTGACAAAATTAGCACAAATCATGGACTATCCTATCTCTAATTATTGATTATGGTAGAGAGTGTCATTAATGGCTGGTAAATTCGGTTAAGCATTCCTTGATAAAATATATTTACCAAAAATTTAAAAGGAAGATCTCCGACATACCACTAGCCTATACAAATGATTTGAACCCTATCATACTGAACACGTGCCATGAAAAAATTCACAAATGAATTGTGAAAAAACATCAAAATCACGTGACTAGTGTTCCCGCTATTACTTTTCCAATTAACTCTAACCTGAGTCAACTAATTAAACACTTATTTAGGCTATACATTTACCATTTAGCGTCCCGTACAATCAGTAAATTTTTACATGGTGAATTGCCTTCACTTAGAATCACCAGCCAAAATAGTTCATTAAAAACAGCATTTACAGCATCAAAAACTTATTTTGAAGCCTGAACTCTTTCTGTGCTGAGTCTAAACTTATTCGGATGGGTGGAAAGTCAAGTACTCACTCAGTTATGGTGGAATTATCCCTTTAGTGAATTTGATGAAGGTCTTCCAGCGTTTCTCCCGCGTCAATTCATCTAATCCGACAACAGTTTCGACTGTATTACGAACAACAACTTTGACTGAGGAGGCTAGCTGGAATACTGACGAATCCATGGTCGGATAAAAGGAATATACTCGGAGGAAACCTCGGAAGGCCTTCGTCAAATTGACTCAATTTTACGCCTGTCGGGTATTAAGTATAATATAAATAATATAATGAAATACTATGTTAACCTGTGAGAGTAAAATTATCTTTTTTATGCTTGATAGTAAATACGAAGTTAGATATTAAGATTAATTTCATCACTAGAAGTCTACACATTGTTCTGTTTTCCATAAAATAAACCGCACTCTTTATTGATGCCATAATGTTGTTAAAACCCCATGATATTTGTCCATGAGACCGACGATGTGACAAAATAAACTCTGATTTTAGATCATATGATACGCGAAGTGTTTATGGACAGCACTTTTCCTCCAAGCGTCCATCTTACGTTTGACCACCGGACCGTGGCCTGATCTTTGAAGGAAATGCTTTAAGACCATTCAAGACCAAATGAATTTTGTCGAATGGAAGTCTTTCAAGAGCTTTTAAAACAAGATGGCCGCGGTCGTGACGTTTCCATCAATTGATGTCAAATAAAAGCTTCCTCCGCTTAAATTGAATGGTCCTGAACGAGAAAATTTGATAGTGAGAAACCGGAATTAGGAGCCAGCTCTGCTCTCCCTGACGGCGTTCACATCCTTCACGACACTCACCACCGCCTCGGCCGCACTTTGGCTTGCCGCCGCGCACCGAAGTGTCCGGGAAGGGCCGGCCGTCAGGGGTGACACACCAGCAGTAGCCGGTGTCGGCGTGGCACTGCACAGGGGCGTAGTTGCCGTCGTCGAGACACACGGGCAGGAAGAGGGATCCGGAGGTTTGCTGGCCCTGACGACGCCTCTCCTTGCCGGCCCTGAGGCGACCCCTGCCCGCGCCGGACTGCTGTCTCTGCATCTCCTGCTGCTCTAGCTGGTGGAGGATGCTCCTCGCATACGCCAGGTCCGACCAACACGGTTTCTCTTCACGCCGCGAGTAAAATTGGAAGGGTTTTAGAGAGGATATTCAGGGTTTAAAACCACGGTGTTGAGATAAGCATGAACTATACCAAGCAATGGGCACATTGGACTCAAGAAAGGTATTATTGCGGTGAATTACGAGGCTCGGCATAGCTGCTGATACAAATAGGAATAAACTCGATGAAAAGAACGCTGGGAGGGCAAATAGAGGCAAAGGGCTCTTTATAGCTTTTCGAGCTGGCTTTCATATTCATTTTTGGAGCATTCGTCCACAGCATAAAGAGTGATATCAAAATCAGTTCACGTGTGAATTATTTATTACCTTACAGCACCAATTAGCTGCATCATAGCTAAAAATGCATACTTTTCTTTTATTGTACATACTTACCATTTAAATAATCCAAGGTTGCTATACTCTTGGATTGAAGAATAAATGTGATTTGCCCATTGTTATCATGCAACAAAATTGAACAAGGTGTAGTAGAAATTTGTAAAGAAAAGCATCATGTGAAATATAGGTTAAGTAGGCAATATTTTATCCCATATACACCAATGTTAACCGGTAAATACTAAAAAATGAATAAAAAGACTGGTTTGTCTACGTACAACGAACATTATCACAAAACAAATTTACATACTCTACAGAAGGGGCAAAAAGGACAATTTCATATGCGTTACAAGTCAGTGGAATAACCCACACAAATACCGCATCCTTCCAAAAGAAGAATCTACGCACAGCATACAATCTTGAAAGTACGGAAAGTTTTAGCAGAACTTGCATGCTCCTTCATGACAGTATGGCATGCACGTTAACATGTGAAGAGAGGGCAAGACTGAAAGAATTTGAAGTGTTATGTTATAAAAGGTGGTTGAAGATGGAATGGATAGACCGCATCACAAACAAAACCTTCAAAAGAGCGATAAAAAGAGCAGACCGATAAAAAACTTAAAGAAAAGATTGGACAATCTAATTGACCATATATTGAGACGTGATGGTCTGATAAAGACATCAGTGAATGGGGAAAAAGAACACCTCGCATGAGAGATCTGAAGAAAGTAGTGAAGGATGTAAAAGAGAAGAATTAGGTCAACGTAAGGAGAAAAGTTGATAGAGTGGAGAGCTGCATCAAATCAATCTTAGTATTGCAGGATATTTCAAGCCTGCCGCGTGAACGGCGGTGAAATTGCAATGCGAAAAAATTCACCTGGACCGGGAATCGAACCCCGGACCTTTGTATTTCCAAATTGCCATGCGAATAAGGGATCCTGGGTAGCGTAGTGGTCTGCGCAGTGGCCCGGAAAGCCAAAGGTCCGTGGTTCGATTCTCGGTCCAGGTGGATTTTTTCGCATGGCAATTATTGCTAATCTTAGTATTGATGATTGTTGATGACGATAGACATAAGTGAATACCGGCGACACTTTTCAATCAGCAGCACAGCATTTTGACAAATTCCCAATATCTTTTCGCAGAGAAAGCAACGGAAAGGAGTTGGCGATGAGAAGGGCATAGCTGAACCATAAACTGCTCACCTCTGGCTGCCAGCTGCCGACCCCTATTCCGCTTCTTTCCCTCGTTCCCTGAGGGGCGTGCCGCCTCGTCCGATGCAATTGTCCGCTTCACGCTTCTCGGTCCGCCCGCTGAAAAAGAAAAAGAAACGGATTCCACACTTAAAAGAGTGACGCCGATAATAATTTCATGCATTACATCGGAAGTCAAAAGGTTCTCATAAGATCTCTTTGACTTCCGAGAGATGGTATGTTTACGGACAATAGTGCTTTCAAATTGGAATATTTCAAACGCACCTCCTTCCTTGCCCGAGGTAAGAGGAGTTTCTGAAGGATAGGCTAATGGGGAGATTGATAGGTAAACGGGAAAGAGAAATGAAAAGAATCATAAGTTTCGCAAGCGCAGAGGGGGGTAATAAGGTAGAAAGTAAAGAAGTAGTTACAGAAATAAGTGCTGACTAAAGAAAATTGCAGGTTATGAGAAACACCTTGGTAACGCTTGGGCCTACTGAAAAAAATAGTGACCAAGTCGCGGGATCACATCACTTCTTGGACTAAATAATCACATTTTAATTTTAGTTAAACGTAGATTATACATCACGATATAACGTTGGTAGTTGAAGTAACCCATCATCTGACTCGACTACTAAAAAAAGGGTTGTTTTTAAGCAAACAAGGAGGTTCGACTTCAATACCTGCACCAAAATCTCCAACGCGATGGCCAAATAGGTAAGTGCGAATACAAGTTGTTACTGAGCGCGAAGCTGTGAGAAATCCAAACATCACTGTCCCTAAACCCTCAATCAGGTAATTACCTAAAAATTTCGCTAAATGGGTTACATCACCACCACAATAATTTACAATGTCACTCATTGAGTGAGACAATACAAACTTGGCATAGGAGTATTGCAAAAATTATGACGAGAATAATACTGATTAAGTAACGTTAACATGAAAATTATTTTGATCATAAGAATAAGAAACCCATCTCCTGTAGATCATGTTAGCCAGGTCGATTATGGGATGCATAGAAACCCAAAGGCAGTGAGTTCAAATCCCACTGAGGGAAATGAATGTCTCAGAATGGAGGCCGTTTACCACATTTTTTATTGCCAAATCTGATAGATTTCGTAAAAAAAGACCCGTATTTTTCCGTTCTTCAAGCTGTCAATTAGTTCTCGAGTTTTTAACCCTTTTGGAAAAGTGGGCGTTTGAAGGACATGTACGTCATCCGCTTCGTCCAATCACAACTGTAATGCAAAGCTCCTTCGCCCAATCACAATGGGGTACACACAGCTGTCTGCCTTATTCTGTGTGTCACATTCTCACACTGCCAATGGAAGTGTTTGCGACAGGATCGATGCAGACCTTCCACCCCCACCTCCACTCCTCTCCCATTGCCTCAAACCAGCCAAGAACGGGAGGTGTATGATTTAGATATCCTAAACGCAGCTCGTTCGGTGGGCGTCACCGTTTGCTTATTTATATTTTTGATTGATGAGTGAATAGCTCTGGTTATATGATTAATTTTTTCACTAAAATTCGTTTTTCGTTTCCATCTAGCGATTTCGATTCCGAGTAAACGCCCCCATCAAACACAAGTCAATCTCGGCAGTTGGTACCCATAGTTACTGCTAATATTGCTTCAACTTCTTCCCTTTTCACACGTCAAAGACAAACGCCGCATTCGCATTTAAAAGATTCAAAATACGCGGCGATCCGTTTCTCACTTCACGTGGCTAAAGGAAGCAGAGCGGAGTGCGAAGCAAAGAGCAGTGCAGAGACTGAACGATCATCTGTGCGGACTCGAGTCCGGAGTTTATTCAACGACATATTTCGCTGTGGACTCGTCCTGCCCTACGCCCACCTGCTTACTGCTCTCTCGCAAATCGAGTTGGTAAGAATCTCACTTGGGATGAAACTCCTAGGGCAAGTTGCCGACCAAATGGTGGACGAGTATGAAGGACAAGAACTAGACAAACTCACATGGAGCCCCAACCCACTCGAGAAAAAAGTTAAGTGTTTCAAGCAATATGCATTTTAGATTGGTTGTAAGTAATGATTGTACAGAGCGATTCAGACGCATTCAATTCTGAAACCATTCGTGTTTGTATCACGTGACTCCTTGGTTACTTATTAGAGATAATCTCGACGGTTTCAAACACAACTCCACTGGGCAGCATTCGAACCCACAACCTTTGGGTTGCCAGACCAGCGCATTATCGACCTGGCTACCGCGGCCGAGAGTAACTTCAGAGAACCTAGCGATTCAACTATCTAGCAATTCAATGTATCAGGGGAAATTATACTAATACGTAATTCAGCGAAGCCTAGACATCCAATAAGGGCAATGCTGTACCCTTGAGGGCCGGAGCCAATTATCCCACGAGGCGAAAATTGATCTCATATTTTCATCAGGTTGATGGACATGGGGGTGAGCGGGGGGGAAGAAAGTTTGCGGGACTTCCAATTCAATTTCCTCTCGGGTTCGCGAGCGGCCGCGGCCACGGACGTGGGCGGGATTGACTTGCGTGGGGCAGCGAAAGCCCCGACCGCCTCCCGATGCCCTGCAGAGTCCGTTGCTCCGGAGGGCGCCACCTCGAGTGGTAATCACCGCTGCGAAGAATCCGCTGACGTCAGTGAGGAGACTTACTCCGCGCGAAGGGGTGGGAAACACGAGACCAACAATGGGATTTATGTTCAAGAGGGGAGGGGAGGGGGGGCAGGAACGGTGAGGGACGGAGGTTCCTACGATACCTATGCTCTGGCCGCGCAGGTGTGCATGCAGCTCGGCGCAACCGACAAGGAGGGAGACGGATCCACCGCGGATCCTCGAGCTTGATCCGCTTAGCCGCTGAGTGCAATCGCCACAAGGATCTCTCCAAGTCGCTTCGACCGCTCTCTCGGATTGCATCGGTCCCCGGGAGTCTCGCCGGAGTGATAGACTTGATCCTGCATCAACCCTCACAACACAAGCTTCCCGAGAAAAAGAGAGGGGTACAAGAGAGACAGACGCGAAGGCGCATTCCATTTCAGTTTTCACTCTTCGATTCCTTCTCCCTCCTGAATGACGATGCAACGAAACCGAGCATGAGATTATAGCGAACAAACACCGAGATCTCCAGGATGAATTAGCGAAAATCTTCATGTCAACGTTGCTGCAAATTCAGCACCGAATCTGTCTTTAAAACTTGCGACATGCTCCAAATATGCTGATACCTTACGTTCAGACGATTAATATGCCAAGTGATACCACCTAATAAGTACGCATTTACTTCAGTCTCAAGGAAACGACAACTAGTGAAAAAAGTGGGGACAAAATCACTTACTACGCCGTAACTCCTTAGTTCCGCACTTTAATAAAGCGCACCTTCAAAAATTCAATAATAAATGCACTTGTATACCAGAAAAAAGGTTGGTCTCTCATATAGAACGAGTGAGAACCTAACCATCGATATGCAGTTAAGTAGATCGTAGAATAAGCACTAAAGAGTTTAAAATAGAAGTTATAATAAGGAAGAAGAATAATATCAAAAAGATATGGATGAATAAAAATTGAAAAATCATAGTGTAACAAGTACCAGAGAGAAACTCAAAGAATACTGGTCAAATATACTACCACAAGGAAAATAATGTATGCCTTCACGGCGTTCCGTGAAACTCCTAAGATACTAAAGAGAAAAAAGCTACGTTGGTATTATGTATGGATGTATCAGAAGAAAGACAGAATAGAGGGGAAAAACAGACTCAAGAAAGCCATTCCACAACCAATTACAGGGCTTTAGGATTTAGATATGTAACGAATGGTGGGTATACATGTCAGGCATTCAATAATTAGACCCACTCCTCGTACCATCGGTCTCTAAAATCTCTTAGTTTGTATTCTACAGTTTTCTTTATCAGTTGAATGGGTGTTTTTTTTATCAGGAACATTTACTGACAATGAAACCGCTTGTCGGAGAATGGATTGATGGGGAGTTCAGATGAGTTTTTTTTTAAAGAATGAGAAAAATTCATCAATGCGTTAAAATGACATTAATTGTCATCCACGATAAAAGGAGATAATAAATGTATTTTCCATTATTCCAAAATACTACAAAAATATAGGATAATTCTTCAACATAAACATTTGCGGCAATTGTAATGCAGCAATGAGGTATAAATGCTAGGTTACTAAAGAAGTTGTTAATATTCGTCAGTTACTTGATTTGAATGCATAATTATAATTATAGCATTTCGCCAATGTTGGCATGCATGTCTTTGAAATTGATCGGCTCTCCATATTGCGTCCAGTTTTAGGTCTTAAAATAACTTACTACTGCCAATTCGTCTGATATCCCCATTCTTTTCTTTCCTCTTCGGTATTTTCCCAACATTCAAAAGTCTCGAGAGCACATTCGTGACCATTACGTTGTGTCGCAGCACTTATTTTATCCACTCCCAATGCCACCTAATATTTCCGCACATTTTATTTACCTCCGCCACCATGCTAAACATGTCTTTGTTTATCTTCCTCCGCAGATAACTGTATAACTCTCCTCCATACCCACATATCCAAACCCAACAATCGGCGAACACCCTCTTTTTCGCAAAGGTCAAGAATATGATCCTACTATGTTGTGCCCCATATGAGAGTTGTCTTTTGTTCACGTCTTCACTCAAGAGTATTTCAGCAATTCCTATTTTCTATAAAGGAAACCGAAATTGGATGATTTTGTAAAGATATCCAACAATAATTTCCATAAAAATTAACCCCTTTTCTGTTTCCGAGCTTAAAATATTTGTACAATAAAACTATTTACACAGAATAATGCTGGGTATGAGTCACTTGATGGAAAATCGTAAGTCATTTTTGAAATTTAAATTGAAATTATCACATTATAACCGATAGAATTACAGTGGCTGCGATAATTACACAAAAGAACATAATAAAATGGACTGATGTTGATATAGACGTTACTTCAGAACTCAACGATTGGAGGAAGATAATCTTAACCTATCTTAAACTGTTTCTTCGGCATTCCGTTTTAAGAGACATTCTTACGCGAAAGGGTACTTACTGAACAGCCAAATTCGCCATAAGTATAAGCTGCAAAACTTATTTTAGTGATGAGTTCATGAAGTATGTTTTGAGATCTATTTAAATACCCAAGTCATCAGAATTCGTTCACGGTCGTCCCTTGCGAGAGGCATGCCTCCGTGCACGGACTTTCTAGTCCGTTAACTTTGAAGAGGAGTCATTTCCTGCCGGTGGTATAGACCCTTGACAAACCCCAGCCCGCTGACACCCCCACCTCCTGCATTTTTTTTCGCAGCACATTTCGCACTCATACCGAGAAAACGCATTTCAAGAAGATTTTCGAGCGAATCACTCACTGAATTTTTACTTGGAGGCGGAGACTGTACGTCTCGAGAAGAATTCGAAAAGTAGAGCTCCTACCTCGTTTCTGCGCACAATCCCCGTCCTTTTCCGTAACCCTCGAACCCCCCCCCCCCCCAACCTCCCTCACCACCCAAACCTTCCCGTCCTCTCCACTTCTTCTTTCGGCGAAGGAGGAGAGCTTGAAAGGGTTTTAAGCAAACAGTCCGTCTCTTAACAGTTTACCCCTCACCTCGCACGCCTCACTCCATTACCCGCCCGTCTCCTCCCTCCCCCCGTCTGTTGAGTCTACCTCGCTCGCGCCAAACATTTCTCCTGCGCAGATCCAGAGCACACTATCCAACCAGCCCCGTCGCAGTTACCTCACTCTCACTCTCTCCTGCCCCACCACACCACTGGCCACCCTTAAAATTCCCTCCAAACTATCCCCTCCACCCCCCATTTGCTTGTGGACTTAATATTAATTCTCGACCTAAAAAAATTCTGTATCAGCTTTCGAGTGATATTTGCGGAACATCACAGGTCAATTATACCGTCGATAAAAGTTGATGCCAATAAGTTACAGCGTAAAAAAATGAGCAGCAGCAGCGTACTACCATCGAGAAGAAATATGGTGGTCCTTGCGTTCTCTATGTTTGTCTCTGATATTACTTAAAATTTACATTATACTTAATACACTTTATTTTACAAAAAGAATAAAATTTATTTAAGCTTACCTATTATTGCGTGCTTATTTTAAAAACTTTAAATGAGTAACTTAACGGATAGCTGATAGGTTATTCAGTGTTATCGTTTCGTTATCTCTGCGGGCCCACTAAAGACCACTGACATAGTTTACGCACAATTAATTTACACAATCACTCCGGGAGATGAATCCTTCATGTCGCCTCCCCATTTTATCCTCCTAGAAATATAAAATAATGATTTTTTCAAGAATCAAATTACAATTCCACTTAAAAATAGTTTGACCATTTTATTGAAAATTTAAACCCTTCAATGTTGAAAATATTAGCAATTATGTAGTTTACTTACTCATATTCATTTTATTCCATTCGCAATCCTACACGAGATATAACAAATTACTCACGTGCGTAATTACTGAAAATATTTTGTTTGGGCTGTTTTAAGCCATTATCAGTCTTGAGTTAACATGAAAAATGGCATTAGGGCACAAAGTTTTCGTCCAAAATTTCAACTTCTATAATCAAGGTCTGTCGCCCATTGAAAAGCATATTCGGTGGTTAGCCAAGCAAAGCAACGGTATGGTCCTCAGACCAATTGAACCTAACTATACGAAAAACTTACAAGATATGTGACATACTTCCTAAACCTTCCAACAACACAAATGACACGGGCCACAATCATAGGCTGGCTGTTCCCGCCAACGTTCCTGGCTATGCGTCCTTACCCTTGATGTTCTCCGCTTTTATTCACATAGGGAGCGATTCCATCCCTACATCACAAAAAATATGATAACGCTGCATTTTTCAGCCACCAAAAAGATTAAAATATGGCTCTTTGGCTCCACTTGTGGGCTTGCGCACTCTCTGGAAACGAAAACATTCACCATCTGGAGAGGGATGAGAAAGAAGAGAGGAAAAATCCCACAATTGCGCATTTCGGCGTCCATAACTTGTACCTGGAATGTGCCAGCCAAAACCATAAGAACAGAGTGCGGGATGAGAAAAATTCTGACGTCGATTGCTGCGGTTCAAGAACGTTCTGGGAAATGTAATAGTATTTCGTTCCTGGAGAGTAAGGAATATAATTCCCAGGACGCTTCCGTTGTTCGAGGAGCTTTATAACTTCACCCGGGCACACGTGTTTGGCGTTTCTATGGAAACGAAAGCGGTTGGATGCTCTGGAGCCTTGGCAGGATACGTTGTTTATTGAGTGAAAGAGATTGGAAGAGCGAAAAAAGCGCCAGCCAGAGCTTGCTCAAGAAATCTCCGTGGAGTAGGTACGCACGCGGCGCTTCACTGCGAAAGGCAACATTTTTCCTAAAGGAACCAATTCCATCAAGTATTTTATAAATGCAATAAGCAAAATATATATATTTCTGAATTCCTACCTTCAAGGCGAGACATCTCTTACTGTGTTTATATATTTTAGCTCCTAAAAGTGGTTGAATATCTTTCATACTTTTCTTGTTAAAAATAAAAAATAAATTCTAAGCACAAAGACTAATGCTAGTAGAATATTTGATTTTAACAATTTCACCGCCAGTATAACCTAAAAACGCAATGAAATTTGCAGTGAATTTAAAATTCTACGAAGAATTACCGAAATGCTTGGGAAAGGGAGAAATAGCAGTGTCCGGAAACGATGACTTCAGAAGTTTCCGTTCCTAGTTTTTTTCCTCATTCCTGAGTCAGCCAGTTCCTATCATTATTTTAGAATGAACATGCGCGCTAACTTTTGTTTATTTTTCAACAGCAAAAACATGTAAACAGCCATTTCCGAGGGAGTCAACGTCAAATTCACACTTCAATGTAATTGTCAAGGATTCTTGCATCAGGATTACAGAGTTCAGCAATTCGTGATACATTTTGATCTTAGGTCCTTCTATTGAGTCTACCAGTCCTTGGAACTGTCATTTACTCCGCCAAAAATAAAATCTTTCCTCTTCAGATCATATTTAAACCATGGCAGTGCTTTTTCAAACTTCCATTTCCAAAATTCCATAATTCCAATTAATAATGGTGGTATTGCATGAGGATCCTCGGCTATCCGTGAGGAAGGGGCTATTTGGCAATGATTGAGTGAGGAATGCTTAGTCCCCTATATTCGTCTCTAAATTCCGACAGCACAAAGCCATAATGATTGCGGGTCAAAAATCAATGATCAATTAGAATATTATAATGAAAGTTGGAGAGCTATATACCGATTCGACTCAAATTTGCGAATGCACCTTAATGAATATAAATAAGTTGAATGAAAATGCTACCTCTCTTACTAAAATATTTTACCGGCCTAAATTATCGACACTGACCGGCCTAAATTATTTCTCATTTTCAGCAAAATTATATTTCCTGCCATAATGAGCTTAATTAAGATGTGTCTTAAGATGTGTAAGAAGATCTTTTCCTTTTTCATGGATTGTATTCTCTGGATGACATTGGGAACTCCCAAAACCACTAGTTCACCGATAAATACTACAAAATAATTTAAACCGATCTGTTGTGTTACCATTGCCAGAATAAAATATTTGTTCTGGCAGTGTTTTCATTGTAGTATGATGTAATCATTTTCATCAGAAGGAAATTGGTGATTTATAATGAAGGGTACAATAACTAACCCAAACGGATACAAAACTAACAATATTGTCTACAGATAGCAAAGATAAGCTAAAATTTAAGATAGCGATATCGAAACATGTAAAAGAAACTTTGCGGGCATGTGTTAGAATAATATGGGGCAAGTTTATGTAAAGTTTTGTACGAAACGGGATTTAGTAGCAAGGAATTAAAAAGAACTGCAATGATAAAAAAGGAATTGCACAAAGAAAGGAATATGGGATAAAGACTAAGCAAACTGTGAAGAAAAAATAGCGTAAACGTTGGCGAGGAATGTGAGAATACATGGTTGTGAAACTTAGTCATCGAGAAATGAGGGAATAACATAGGTTGGAGGCTCTAAGCTTAGTGGCGGATGAATGGTTAGGCACAGAGAAATACGAATGAGGAAGTGCTGTGAAATGTGACCGAGGAAAGGAAGCCGATGGAGGAAAGGCGGAGGAGGCATAAAATTGGACGAGGAATGTATTGAAAAGCAACGGACACCTTAAGGTTACGACTGAAAGAAGAATGATTAATAAGAGGGAAGAATTGAATTGGTATTCGTGACAGTATGAAGGAAGATAAAAACTGTATGCCTACACAAACACTTTCTAGAGTTTAACAGACGCATAATATAGGGAATCAGCACCAGGTGACAGAAAATGCTATGGGGCAAGAGAGGGTACAACAGGGACCTTCCAAGAAATCACGATTATAGTTAGAGTGCTGATTAAAATGATGAAACATATAATTGGGAGGTAAGATGTCCTATAACATCTATATCACCTGCAAGGTAAATGCAGCAAAGCTCACGAGATGGAGATAGGCACATTAATCCTAAGTCAAGCTGAGAGAATATTCTGGTAGGAAACGAACTAATCCTAGAAAATAATTAGCACACTCTCCCTTAACTCGTGATTTCGCTCGTTCAAGTGAAACAGGTACGAAACTACGAAATCGAAAGATGCTTGCTGTTGTGATTTACTCAATCTAGCTATCGCAAGAAAGTAGCCACAAAGTTAATTCCACCAATAAAGCCTTAAAAAAAACCCAGGCGACATTGCAGCCATTCATTCAAATCCCTTAACTTCAGTTGGTCAAGTAAACAGTATCGTTAACTTTAATCGACTAACATAACCTTTATCACGATATTTTAGTTTTATTGCCACGCATTTTGTCAGGTTATTCACTTCGGATATCTTAGGTGGGTAGCCTTCCATACCAGAGACAGTAATGAGTTTGTCGTCGCTCGACGCGGAATGCTATAGGTATATCACTTTATCGCCGCAATTAATGCTTCATGTCATTATGGTGTATCCTAATCAGACCCCTACTTGGCTTCGGTGAGCCAAAAAGGAATGGATGAAGGTGGTGTGGAGGGGTTGAGCACCCACCTCTACACCGCCCGCGGTGCAGGAGCGCCAGTGGCTGGCTCTTGGGGCCCATTCCAGGGATGCCGGAGCCCGCGTCGCCCCCGTCGCCTCCCGGCGCCGTGACGCCGCTGCACGCCTTGGCCGCCGCCGCCGCCCGCTCCAGGTGGCACTTGCTCGTATAGGTGCGGTTGTCCGTGCCGCACACTGGACTCCTCGAGGCCCTGCTCCGCCGCCACGGAAGACACGGGAAAGAAAATCCATGAATGGTAGAAACGAGGCAGATCTGGTCAACATATTGAGAGAAGATAAGTATGTACATATTTAAAAACAAAATCAATCGTTTACATTCACACTTCAGTAATCACAATAAAAATCTGTCCGAGTCGTAACAAGGCCATACCATGAAGTTGACGGTGTCTGGCTTGACTACGTGGAATACTTGAACACTTGAATAGGTCAACACTTGAACACCATCAACACCTGAAGATGATGCTAAGCATCGAAATCATGGTCTTGATTGAATAAATTATATATATTGAAGAAGTTCATTGTTTCCTTACCCTCATCAAGAGCATACCAAATTGTGAGCTGGAGTAGTTTAGTATTTAATAACAATGTTCCAGGACTTTTGTCCTAAACAACAACAACAAAAAACAGGACTTTTGTATAATAAAGATGTTCATTCCGCAGCTTGATCAAGACCAACGGCGTCAAAACCAAATTCACCCATATTGTTAGGGGGGCAGTTCCTATCCGTCTGCCGCCTGCGACTTCCCAGGGAGATATAGTATCCAGAAGGTAAAACAGATAAGGTTAGGCACAACACGTCCGAAGGCCTTTCCTGGGATCAAACTCCGAACCTCCAGTCAGCAGCCCAACACTACCCATTGCAACACAATCTATCAAGGCGTCCCGAATATTTTGAAAACTGCATTTATCATCATGCGAAACTATTTAAGAGGCATGTTTTCCAACACCAAACTTTAATTTCAGCCAACAAAATACATTCTTTTCCGCCAAGGACACTGACACTGAAAACTTCTCTCGGTTTTCCTAATTTATCTTTGAAAGTTTCACTTTCATCATTTCAAAGGTGGATAATATGCAACAGTCTTTGAATGCCAAATTTCAAATGAACTCAAGACAAATGCTACGGACACCAGATCGCATGACCTAAATAGTATTTTGGTTCTTCCATATTGAAATAAGAATACATCCTGACTATCGTGCACACTGTACTGGCGAGAACGCCCAACACATGTCATCAAATATAAATATTTTTCGGCGCCCTCACTTGAGTGTCTGCGCAAAATATTCACAATTCTCACAAACATTTCATTCATCAACTCTTCCTTTCTTCCATTAATTCATCTCACATTTCAAGTCCTGAAGGTCCTGCTTTTACAACTATTCCTTATCGATGGTCCAACCTAATATTACTTTTACTGTTTATCGAGGCTGTGTGAGTGGTTAACATGGTTTTTCAGAGTAGCAGTATACAAAATAATTGTCATTTGCATTACCCAACTAGCACACCTTTATGGTGGCTTGCAAACGGTGACGAAACGGTGGCTCAGCGGCGACGAAAATATGTCAATAATTAGATCATTAACGAAAATCATCCAATTATTTCTGTAAAAATGATGCATGAGAGAAGAGTGGGAGAAAATGGGGCCGTGAGACTCCTCCTTACTTCTACCATTCCCTTACGTTCATACCCTCTATAAGAAAAAGTCGAGACTTACCAGTCCAATAATTACCAATTAGCTTCTATCATTCCACTATTCATTTACTTTATTGCAAGGAGCTGCTGCAGATAAGTTCTAGTGAATTTCACTGACTATTTCTGGGTAAAATCCAAGGAAGATAGTACGATACAGCATTTTGACCCTTAAGTAGCTTTAAAAATGAATCGTTAACATGCAGGCACACTTGGTCAAATAAAACTTCTGCGTGCACGCCCTTAAGGTACAAATAGCACTTACGAATCAGGTCATAAATTAAGTGTGCTTTAAATGATTCCGGTATATAAATCATAAAATTATTTCCCCGCCTATCAAATTCCCCAGGACTGGTTACCGTACGTCTCGGAGTTTCACAGGAAATCCTAATGTTCATGCTCGTAAGGAGAAAACCCGAGTCCTAAATTTGAATCTTAATGAATATTTTTCACGGACTAAAATGATTTCCCTGAAATTTCTGGGGGAAATTGCCCAAACCACCTCTTTAATCTGTGCTGGAAGTAGAATCACTAAACCCTGGTTAGCACTATACCATTTCCTGTCTGAGATCATTGCTGTTGTTATTGCTCAAACTGCATTCCTTCACAGCAAATAAGCAACTCAGTACTCCCGGCTCTACATTTTTACGAGGTTGGTTTCACTACAAAATCAATAGTGTAAGGAGTAACTTTATGTGAATGAATGAAAATATTTTTTTTAAATAAACAATAATCGTTCGCTTTTCAATTCTAAAACCTTGGACTCAATATCAAAATATATGTGAATCAATAAAGACGATTTATTTCTCCCTTTTGAAATTGGGAATAAAAAAAATGCAGCACAGCGTGTGTTCACTTTTCGGTTTAATTTTTCGTTTCCCAGCAAAAGCGTTGTTTTGCTTGTATTTTATTAGCATTAAGTTGTAGCTGATTCAGCATCAAAATGACTTAAAGATTATATATATTATTCATTCTATCATAAATGTTTCACTTGTTTAATTTTATTCGTAAAATGGAAAAGATCAATGCGAGAAAGTGAGACATTATCTGAAGTCTTTTACCGAAACCAAGTGGAAAAGAAATAGAACCCGATAAAACAATTTGATAGGGGTTTTAGGGTATCAGTTTTGTTTTCTCATAGACCCTTACAAACGGGACTGGCTCCAACATTAGGGCTTTCTCTACGTCGATAAGATGCTTTAAAATGGTAACAACATAGAAAAATCACACAATGCTAAAAGAAGTCACAATAGATGTAAATATGATAAAAAATAGGTAAATGGCCATGTAACCAAGAAGTAGCCGGTCGCAACACTCATTCATTTCTTTCGAGGAATTTTGTTTTAATTTTTCATACCACACAACTAAATAACTCCATAGAATTTAGAATTTAGCATTTAGAAGTAAACAAAAAAAGCATAACAGAAAAATTTAGAGTTTAGTCTCATTTAGGATTTAAAAATGCATGGACAAAAGAGACGTTTATTACGGAGAGAAAACAACCCTGAATGAGGACGTCAGCGACATTAATAAGGGGTTCGATATTGAGCAATAGGCTGGAGGCGTTCGCGATTCAGGTCTTGATTAAGATGGGGAAGATAAAAAGGGCAGAAAGAAAGACGGAAGAAGGGGCTACCGCGGAAGGGGAGGAAAGAAAGAAGGAGGAAGAAATTAAATGGGGGCTGTCAAAGTTGATGGATAAGGTGAGTGGAGTGGACGGTATACACCAGGTCGCGGTAGAAGGGAGGAAGGTAATAGGGTAAGAAAAGGGAGTGAGGTGGGCAGAAAAGAGTGGAAGATGTGATTGATTTGGAGAGCCGTAAGAATTACACGCAGGTAACGAGAGAAATATTTAAAGAAATAGGTGATTTCGGGAGAATAGGAGTGACGATTGATATGCGTATGTCCATACAGCCCTACTTTCAACCATGAGAACCCTCGTCATAAAAACAAGAACATTCAGAGAAAATAAAGAGCGTGAAAACAGAGTTTAATATGGGTCCATAAGCAGAACTTTGGGGAAAGAGGAAGAATAGATGAGGGATTCGGAAAAATAATGATTGAGAATAGAAGAGTAAGGTAAAAAAATGACGAATAGGATTAAATTGTGATAAGAGAGGAGAGAAAATTGTAGCAGGGTATTTGATGGTGAGAGAGAAACAGGATGGAACAGAAACTGAGGAGAAGATATGATGAAAGCATTGTGGACGATATGTATGTGGCAAAAGGCCTTTTAGACTTAATGATGGGATGTCTTAGTAGATGGGAACGACTCTTTATCTCAAAACGCTAATAATCCTATTGAACAAGAAGTTAATAACGATACGTTTCAATGCCCTTCCAGAACCTACTTCAAATCAATAATGTTTTACTATAACTTATTTGGAAAAAGTTCAAAATTAAAGAGTATTGAAACAGTATTTAATCCTGTTTACTAATGGAAATGAAAAGAATGTGTTGGACGCTCAGGCCAAATATGAATGATGCGAAAAGTTTTATGATCAATTCAACCATTACAAATCCATACACCCGCAATAGTTTATGACTGAAAATTGAGCAGATAGAAGATATTAATAAGGTATTAAGTATAATACGAGAGTGAAGATTAGTTTCTAGCAATCGCGAATTTCAGGGAATAACATAATAGGGATAGAAAAGGATGGAAGTCGCCTTTTTAGGAAAGAATCGTCGAATGAAGGCAGTGAAAACACTTCAGTCGTGTAATTCGACCAAGTTAACACGATTTATGATCGAAGTGACCACTTGTGAAGATGGACAAAGGCGTGGAAAAACATTCAGGTCAAGATAAGTAATTTGTTTACGACTCTTACTAAATACTCGATACACACGACCATAAACGTACAAGTTTATAAATCACGTTTTCTACATCATTTGGGAATTTTTAGAATAGAGAACTTGAAAATTTTGCCCATGTCAAACGCAATAATGGAAAAATAAAAACTAAAAATGCCTATCGTATGAAATATCTATCTAGTCCAAACAAGAAAATTTAATAAGATATTTTCAAGTCTTTTCGTCGTTTGGATCAGGCATCTTCAGGTATTTCAATTTATATCTTTCGCTGTTGACTTTAAGAGCATTAAGGTTTCCAATCATAAAAGACGAGTAACATCATAAAAACATCCACCAATGTCTCTGGCTTAATGATTCGCGCCACCCAAGAATATTTAATGACCATCATATTTTATTGAGTGTTAATAGCAAAAGTTTTACGACTAGCTTCAGGTTATTAATAAAAACTGGGTCGCATAAAATGCACATGACTTCATGACCTCCCTCAAAACGAAGAGAAAAAACAAAGGTAAAAATTAATTCCAATCCAGTGGTTGCATGAACTGTTGGTAAAAATACACTCTAAGGTACGCAGAAGATGAGAAACTAGTCCTCCGTCCAAGAAAGCGTGACACTCACACTCCAGTTGAACATGCGAGTTCAGGAAAATTAATTTCTCTCGTTATATAAATTGTTATTGAACCAAAAGAACTGCTATTTTTATTATACTTGTAGATTAACAGAAAGTATTCTACGTTGAGCCTCTTGAGTACCGTAAGTACAATAGAGAAAAACCATTTTTAAAGGAAATAGAATCCGCTTCGGTAAGAGTGTCTTTCCGGTCTCAGGACATCTTTGTCTCACTTTCCCCAGAACAGCTTACTTTTAATTTGTATTCATGATTCCATTGAAGAACTAGGTTTGTGTTGACGACAGTGAACCGAGAGGATAAATAGTTTTTTGACTGAGCAGTAAACGCGGAGATAAATCTGGGAGCAGCTTATTTGTATAGATGAAGAAGAAGAGAAGATAGTCCTCCGTCCAAGAATGTGTGACATTCACAAAGTAACAAGCTCAGAACTGGGTGTGCTATAATCTCAACTGTCAAAATGTACCAGGCCTTGAATTGAATAATATGATGGAGTTAGGTTCATAAATAAAATGTATAAAATTAGAGAAAAATTTACAGCTTTTATCCTTGCAGTGGGATTCACAATACTTCTTATCCGTACTTTGAGCTTTCCAGAGTATATACAATGGATTTGATCCCCGAATAGCCCTTCACCAGGAGCATCAATTTCAAATGAAATTTGTCTCAGACAGCGTCTGGGCCTGTATCCTTGATACAGCGTCTGGCACATCACAATTCTTAATACATCGAATCAGCACAACAGTAATCTCAAAAATATGATTCAAAATTAAAATGACATTCTTTATATGATAATAACAAGTGATACAAAACTTTCTACGAAATAAATGATTTTTTCTTATATACTACCTACAATATACGTACATGATCCGATACAAATTACAGGCTATTGCAATTAGCAGCAACAAAAAGAACTACCTCATCTTAATTGCAGTTTTTTCACGTTCATGACAGCAAAAATCTTTCTTACAAAAGTCCCACAATAACGGCTAGCAAATAAATGATACATATTGTGAAATAGAGATTAACGTCGGCCGTGATAGCCATAAGAATGACGTTCTGGTTCGGCAGCACGAAGTTCGGTTCCCGCTTTGTGCGTAGATGTTTATGTTTTAGGCTTACGATTAGTGTAGACAATGCCATATTATCTTAGATGTAGGAGCACCGGAGCCTCCTACTGTGTAATAGACATACACCAGAAGACTTTTCAAATTCATCCAAAAAAGGAAATATATTTTTCGATAAGCTCTGTGTGGGTACCTGTCACTCTAGCAAAACAATGAACATGGGCACAAGCAATGGTACTTATTTGACTCATTTTCCAGATTCTAGGCTGAAACTTTCAAATATGTGTTAAAATTTTTCACCAATGTTGAGAGTAAAAGGTCTTATTTTATTGTATACGTTGCTCACAAACACACAAATACAAAAAAATTGTAAATCTTCACGTAACATAAATCAATGAACTGTATATAGCGACAATCAAATGAAATTTGATTGCGATGAAATAGAGGCATTTATCGTTCGTATCACTCAAGTATATTTTCCAGACTAATTGATTCTTTATTCAACCGGCACTAACTTTCAATGATTAGTTAGAAATCTTATCAGTCATTAAACCTCGGGAATTAAGTTGAGACTCGTGGCTCCATCCCGAGAGCTCTGCCAACTAGAAAGAGCTCATTACCATCGGTGAGGACGGAGAGGTCAGGAAAAATGTCCTTCAGGCATGCAATTGAGCGACCACGTCTAACAGCGGGGCAGAGAAAATTTGAAGTGAACATCAATTCCGAACGGAGTTTCCGGTCGGAACAGATTGGTCGGGTTCACGTGGGCATTGGATGACACTTGGACAATCACGCGTACGCTATTGCCCTAGACGCGGAGACTCGCACATGCGTCAAATGATGAAGTGACCCATCTGGATCATAATGGTCGGTCGTAAAGGTACCAAAACGGGATAGAAGACGGGAGGTGCTCTCTGTGCATAGGTGGGGAGGAGGCGCTGAAGCGACCACTGGAGAGGTGGGAGGCTTAGGGCTTTGCTGGGGCGTGTACTTAATTCAAGGTGGTAACGGAGTGGGAGATTGGAGAGCTTACTGGAGAGGTAATTAACGCCCTGCTGTCCGCAGGCCACAGCCATGGGCTGGATTCGCAGTGCCCGCGCATATACAAAAGAACGGACGCCGTGGGACCTGTGTCCATTGGATCCTGCAAAGAGCCGATCTCGGCGTGTTCATGGGACAGTACATTACTCCAGTCCATTATACTTTGACGGATACTAGCTTATGTGCACTTCACTACAATAAATGAGCATGAGGTTGTCCAAATATTCCGATTACATCACCCCCAGGAAAGAGAACAAACGAAAGTTTCGAGAGGAGTTACATATCGTTTCATTGTATTTTGATACAACCAACCATTATCTTTATGTAACCACAGCATAAATTGTTTGATAATATTTTGTATAATTTAAAAAATCAAGAAGGTATTTTATAATTCTATCTCTCTAGAAAATAAATGTCTTAATGTAATATCTGAATGTAGGGTGCAGAAATAAAAGTTTCAATCAACTTTAGATCCCGGGCAAACAAAATGCATGGGCCTCTCAACCTTATACGGGATGGTTCATGGTTTAGAAGGTAATTATAATTATATTTCCCATAATAAAATAAATGTTTGCATAGAATATCTAATTGTATCCAGGTACTCTCAAACATTCAAATAAAATTAATATTAGATAACATTACCTGGGGTCATCCCCGGACGGACACGAAGGCAGACTCACACTCTTCTGCATATCGCACTTCTGGCCCTCACCACCAATACCATCCTGAAAGGTGAGAAAAAATATGTCACTTAGAAAGGGAAGACAAATTAGATTCATTAAATAACGGAATGAACGGAAGTGAAGAATCCCTAAAAAAAACATGGACTCCTTATTTTCGAAAGCAGCACAATTTTACTATCGCAGCCCATCAACTAGGTACCGAAACATCACAAATAAAAATATTTTACCCATCCACTCTTCGAATATTTACTGCTAATGCGAATTCTCCTCCACGTATGTCTTCCTCTGTGCACTGAATATTTCCGTTCACTCTATAGAGAAAACATGATACGCAATTGGGGAAACACTCGATTCACAATACTCAGAAGCAGAGGCCATCGAAAGCAATCAATGCAAGGTATCAACACATCGAAAACCTTCTATACAAATAAATTGTAATGGGTATCAAAGCTGACACTCTTCACTCAACAGGAAGAAAATAAAATAATAGAACGACGAACAAATATGTTCCCAGAGTTAACGTTGACAACAAAAATTGTTTATTCGCTATAAGAGCTGCCTAATTCCGCTTTGCTCTTCGAAGGTCTACAATGGCCGTCATGTCCTTGAGTAACATACATACCAATCTTGTCTTATCAAAGGACCGAAACTTCAGATTCACCAAACAGTCTCCAAAGAAAGAATCTGGATGAGAGGAGACTGAAAATTTCTATTTCCTTCCTCAAGAGATAAGAACAATTTATTTTCACCTTGAAAAAGGCACAGCCGTTCTATTTCCTTCCTCAACAGATAGCAACATATTTTCACCTTGAAAAAAGTGGTTGAGAATCGATTCCCTCCGTTGCTAACGAGAATATCAGCTTCATGCAAATCACAAAATTAAAAAAAAAAACAAAAAGCTATAGAACCAGCATCATAGAAATTTTTCCACGATCTCCAACGATTTAATAAGGTAACATTTATGCAAAGCAAAGCAAAGGATCAGGATCAGGGTCAAACATTATTTCGGATATCTAAGAGTAGATATCGACAGTTAACACCAACAGGTGATGAAATTCGTTCTGAAATTCAAAAAACTGAATAAAACTATTAATAATACTTGGAAACAACAAGTGAAATTCGCAGCATTTTGAGAAAATATTTGAAAAATATTAAAAGGAATAAATTACTTCAAATTGTGAAGGAAAGAGGAGGAATATATAAATAAAGAGGAGTGATCGACACCATATTTAAAACCTGGTAGCTGACTTAGATTAACACAAAGGATTGAAGCCATGGGAATAAGGAAAGGATTTACACTACAGTGTGTACTCTGCCATTAGAGTTTTGTTTTCAATTTGCACCTTGTGAAAACAAATAAATAAATCAGGTAAGTTTTCTGAGAGAATATGCACAGGAGAAAATGCGTTTTGAAGACTAAATATCTATTCAGGAAACCATATCCTAAGACATATGCTAATTAGTTTATAGAAGATACCGTAAACTTATCACCTTCAGATAAACGAAAGGGAAAAAAAAATGAAAGGCAGAAGAAGAGCAGAGGGTTTAAAATATTAAAGCTACAGGGAGTGTAAAATCTTATTCCAAAATCGTGATTTGGAAAGCAGTATGCAAGAGAACTTTAAAGAGAGAAAAACAGTAAAGGGAAGGGATTAGAATTTATTTTCTAATAGTATTTTTGTTTTGGAGGAGCATATACGGCCAAGGTTATTTTGCAAGGAATTTTATTTATATGCCCTACGTTGTGCATAGCAACGATACATTCGCTTCATTCATTTAATAAAAAGTTTGCCTGATCGCCCTGTGCTGACCACTGTATAAATTCACTATCCCTGGACATTGTATTCAGAAACTTGTACTGCGACGCATTTATTAGTATTTGCTCCTCATTGTGCTTGATAGGGATTCGCATCTTCAGAGGACACATATCGCTCTGAATGTTCTAAAAATGAAATTCCTTTGATGAAATTACGCACCAATTTTACACAGAACTCACAGGTATTTGCGCCAATGCATGGAGAAATAATCGGGTATTCTACATGGGTATTAATCATTAGCAGTAAAAATATAATGAGTACGAGATAACCAAGAACTTTTTGCTCTCCTACTTAGACTCATTTAACTGCAAATTTAATGAAAGAACTTTCTTAAAGTTAAATGGTATATAAGGAGATAAAAATGCTTAATTATAGAGCCACGCACAGTCTAACGAAAGTAAATCAAGTAGACAGATAGATTGACACTGAACGATTAATTAACACCTTTTGCCTTCAAAAACAAATGTCTTAACACATATTGCTTACACTTCTTAGTGTAACGCATATGAAATTACCACTGAATTAATTTTCAGTTTGATTGGAGCCGAGAGTTATTTCAAGAAAATTTTAATGACGACCGTCACAGTCAGTAGCCAAGGAATGTATTTCACTCATTTAAGTCATAATACTGGGCTTGGATTCCTCCCACCCCGTCTTCAGTAATTACCATCAAGACTTACCGTGTGAAAGATACGCCCTTTCGCTACAGTCCTTCCGAAGAGAAACTGAGAAGGCCAGTTTACTGATTAATTAGATCACATTTACCTGGCTTGTGAAATGGGAAACCTCGATAGTTTTTATTTTCACTAATATACGAGCTCGAGTTAATGACAGTTGAAACATTTCCAGGGCACGAAAAACCATGCGCAATGAAAAATAAAACAAATTTGTAATAAATACCATACGCAAGAAATAGAGCTACGACAGAGAAACTACGGCGGTGATTCTGAAGGAAATTAAATTGCGACTTCAAGCGTAACGAATTTTTTAGAATCCCATAAAATAGATCATTCAACCGAGAAGGGAAATTATTAGGTTTTTATTGCGTGACACATAAAGACGCACACTGACTCGTAACGGCCTGACAAGAGGTCGTTTGAGGAGCGAAATAAAGGGTGATGACAGAGCAGGGGAAAGGATATGGGAGAGGTTACTCCATTGATCTTGCAGAAATGAAGTGTATCGTGGACTCGAACAACCAGCGGAGAGTAGCAATATTTTTGAACTGGGTTGCCGGGTCACAAAAGAATTTATTGGCGGCGAAGCCACACAAGGAGAAAGCGTGGGTCTTTTCGAGTTCGCGGAACGATTTGGGAAGCGAGAGAGCATTTAGTCCGTTGGCCGGACGTGCCGCCGCCGTGACAAAGGCGATCCTATACACTCACCCAGGTCGGTTTTTGCGGTCGAAGCCTTAAAGGGAATCTTCGAGTCAGGGGAGGGGGAGGATAGCGAGAGTCCGTGAGTGTGCACGCCTATGGGTGACTCAGGGGTGATTCTCAATAATGTCGAGCGTGACGCGATTGCTAAATTTTAACCCATCTCACACCCTCCGAAGCGGTCTCACGTTTATTGCCCGCTATTTATAGCTATTTGTTTATCCCCTCCCGTGTATCGTGGTACCCGCCATTTTCAAAATATTCACCGCACTTCGAGATGATAATGCGGAATGTAATTTGTTTTTTTCCTCCTCCAGTAGTCTGACAATAAATATCGTCCTGGGGTTTCAGAGAATCCATCAAAGACAGGCCGCTCAGAAGACTCGAGGTATCGAGAATTTGTGGCAGGCAGAATGGATCGAAGTTCAATGCAGAAGCTATCTGGATACACAATTGTGAAAGAGAATTGAATGAGAAAATACGTCATGTATCTGAATTTACTTGTGACTCAGGAAGCAGAAATTTAAACATGACAGTAAAGAGGTAAAAAAACCGAAGATGATAGAAATCTCCACCGAGAACTATAAGGAGTGGAGAAGATTAATATATACGACCCTAATAATGTGGAGTGAAGCAATTGTTACTTTGAGAAGGGTGCGCCAACAGAAATCCTTCAAAGAGCAAATTAAGACGGCCTGAGGGACCAGATCGCCAACGCACTGGCCTGGCCAAAGGTCGAGGGTTCGAATACCACCCATGGCATGGATGTCGTGCTTGTCCTAGGGTTAAAATCTTATGTTACACGGTGTGGTATAACCTCAGACGTTGAGGTTCCGAAAACCCAAGACTAATACTATCAAAGAAATCTACCTATCTACGTTGCCACCGAAAAACGTTTCAAATCCATTAATTTCGCAAAAATGTACCTTATAAAAATAAAATAATCAAATTCCATCAACTAAAAGAGCAATTCACTCATTCCATTCACTTGTTTCACGCAAATAGAATTCGACCACCTTTTAATGAGTTCAAGCGGTGGAAGTCTAAAATGAAGCGCTCTGTCTGTTGGTTGGCGGCTACATCTTTTTTATTCCGTGAACCTTTCTAGAAAGATGATTCCACACTATTTCCATGTCTTTAAGCCCTCTCTACTCTTGAACCAAGCAGATCCTGTCCCTCATTTAAGGGGATAAAATGGCTTACACGTCCGCGGTTACACGATACACTGCCCCTCTAACCATCCGTTACGACTCAATATTTTAGACAGTATTTAGCTGGCATAACCAAAATAATGAGTTAACATGAAGATTTTATCAACTAAACCGAAGCATTCACATGGCTCAAATGCTGATAAAGGAATACAAAGAAATTTCGGTGAAACTTGCTCCATCAAGGACAAAGAGAAAGTATATTTCTCTGGCACGTAATCCCTCTCACTCTGCGTTATCATTATTATCTTACTCTCAGTTCTCTCCGCACCTGGATGAGATACACCCATTTGTATTGCTCGAGTTTCCTCAACTCAGCTATACATAAACCAACGGCCTCAAAATGGACTATAAATGACTAATAATCTCAGAAGTTAAGCTCCAACAACTGTACGTATTTTTACTTTCGAGTCTAAGTAATAACTCGATATGCATCGATCCATCGTAAGCACAATTATCAGAATAGATCCAGTACATCCAGTACCAACAGTAATACCTTAACCTTGGATTAACTAACAATTCGTACATATTCCAATCGAGATACCGAAATGAGTATTCTATTATTCGTTGTCTTCACGGACTGTTCACTACGCTTCCGCACTGAAATCTAGGAGGAGAACTTACATCAAGCAGCATTAACATAAAACTGAGTAAATCGAGTAAGTGGTAAAAACTAAATGGCAATATGTAATGTTGCTTGAAATAGCATTTCTCTTGCGACTAGGTATTGACTGATTTTTATAATAAAACAAGATAGCACTTTTTCCACGGGTTTTATGTCGGTGCGACGCGTTTCAACCATTACCTGATGCATGTACCTGATGATGACCTAACGGTTGAAATGCGTCGTACCGACATAAAACCCGAGGAAAAAGTGCTATCCCCTTTTATTATGAACATGTATACTTTCCACTACATCTCGCCTGCCTCAGTCAATTTTATTGACTGATATTAGCTAAATATTGCACAAAAAACATGTGAAGGTCAAGGGCCAGGGCCTAAAATACCGACCTCGTAAATCATCACCGGGGTAAGAAAGATACGTTTATATCCTCTTAAGTAACATCGCCTGCATGCCATGAATAAAAATATGGTTCACATGTTTAAATGATGCTTTGCCTTAAGAGAATTAAATGAAGTCGTTAATCAGTTGAATATGTGCTCGACACCTGACACGAACCTCTTAGCGTGGTAGAAGGAATAAATGACCAAGTCTGACAGTGGAGTAGTAGGTAAATGCATAGCAACCATATTTGAGTATCCTGCCCATATTTTCTCACAGAATATCTCCATCCTTCCTCCGCGAGATCTGCCTTCACAGGAAATGGCCAATTCATGGAACGTGATCTTAATCAAGGAGAGCAGAGAAAGGACAAATGCTCATACAAATTGAATAACCATCGGTAGCAATTTTAGAAAGGATACTGGAGACGAATGCAGACTACCTCCACCTCTATGATCTAATCCTTCTCCTCCCTATATCCTCCACCCTGAAGGTACATCCGCAGGCTAAAGGTCAATTTCGTGAGTGAATGGGTGGTGAAGGGGATATCGGTAGGCGAGGAAAATAAATAGGTTGATGCCTACATTTTTAAGCGGAATATTACGTTTCGTCTTTTAATAAAAAACCCAAATGCGTTATACATTTCCGTAGCTTCCCTTTCTTTCGCTACATCATTCCAATTTCCTTAGCTTTAATAAATACGATGAACGATTCAATAATTTTTATTGCCCTCAAAATGTTTAAATGGAATCTATTGAATTCAATTGAAAAACATACAAAATACTTCTCTCGAATGAACTATGTCAATTAAAGTTCAAACTGGGACATGAATTTGAAAATACAGAATTACAGTCATATACAAAATTTCCTACGCGACGAAGTGCTACGAAAGTGTAAAGAGTTTCTACGTCATTGAATTCATGAATGAGTTTAACATATTATTAGTGAAATATTGCTCTCAAAGTTATCATATAGGAGCACATTTTTACTGAAGTGTTTTGCCACAAAAGCAAAACACTTAGTAATTGAGATAAAATTTCTACAGCAAATTCAGTTCCTTAACGTGGTGAAAAACGACGAAGGCGAATAAGGTTCACGAGATTGTGAGGCAGCCGACCTCAATTATGAAATGCGATACTTCACTATTTTGGATGATCGCTATACGCCGGGATGGATCTTCCATCTACAATGTTCCTGGTGCAGTTGATCTGGTGTCTGAAATAAAGGCACTAAAATGAACGAATTCAAAATAAGGATTTAACATGACAAGGTGACAGAATGCAGAAGGGAAGAAAAACAGCGAAGACTAGAGGGAAGCCGACCCCCGTGGCGGCGAGGTAAATTCCTTGCATGCTAATCCTAGTGTCGTGGGTTCGAGTCCCGCCTGGGTGGGTTTTTCTCCACCCAGGGCGTGATTGTATTTCAAACTCTGTTGGTTCAGCCCCTAGGAACCTGATGACAGGTTCCCAGGGGCTATTGGGATCCCAGGGGTACATGGACCAACACAATCGTCCGGGAGTAAAACAATATTTAGAATTATTCTTCACATTATAAGGAAGGAATATATGTTAAATATCTTGGAATAAGACTGACAAATGATCTTTCCTGGGGTAAACACATTCGTGAAATAATGGGTCAAGCGAATCGCAAACTGGGTTTCATTAAAAGAGTATTGGGTAAATGTGACGATCATGTACGAGAAATCAGCTACTTTTCCCTTGTTAGACCTCATTTGGAATATGCTGCCAGTGTATGGGATCCCTACGAAATCGGTCTAAGTAATGAACTTGAACGTGTGCAGCGAAGATCGGCAAGATTTGTAAAGGGACGATACGATAATTATATTAGCGTAACCAGTCTATTAAATGAATTGAAATGGGAATCATTGTCAGATCGCAGGTTGAAATTTAGACTTAATCTCTTCCACAAATTCCAAGGCAATATTTTCAGTGATGATGTTAAAAATATTTTACGAACCCCAACTTACTATGGCAGACTGGACCATAATCATAAAGTTAGAAAAATTGATTGCCGAACTGACCGATTCAAAATGTCCTTTTTCCCTCGCACAATAAGAGATACGAATAACGGTAAATATGTCCTATCGGAGAGTAGCAATGAATAGCATTGGTAGCTGCATGTTGGTATGAGTACTTAAAGCTAACCCTACTAACAGAATGTTTTTGCATGTTTGCTTTGCAATTTCTATCTTTTTTAAATAGTGTAGTTCTGACTACTATATTAATACTATTCCTTTTTTATGCATGACATGTAGTGCATGTTTGGTGAGCAATCACCCCCTGCCACACACCCTTGTGGTGGCTTGCAGGGTATTATGTAGATGTAGATGTAGATGAAGGTTAGAGGCAAAATCGTAGGAAGAAAAAAATGCATCAATATGGTTCATTAGGGAAATCACAAAATAGGGAAGAGATCAGATTGATCTTAAAACACATTACATAAATAATAAAATGTCGCCTAGAGGAGTTTAGCCAGAAAACACATATAAGATATTCTTGATAGGTATTATTTACCAGTGAACCGCGGTATCCGGATGGGTATAGCGCCCAAAACGAAGTCTTGCACCCCAAAAGCCATGAGTTCGAATTCTGCTACGGGTATGGTTACCTTAGGTTTTTGCTTCGGTTGCATGTGCGATATAATCTAGGCAGTCACAACACCTAAAAACCTGCGACTACTTTCCTTTGCCATCACCAGTCACTCGTTCCCCCAGAAAGAATTACTAGCCAGAATTAATTTGAAATATAACCCTCTGGACGAAAAGCCTTCATAAAGCCCCCCAACAGCTATTATTCCTCAATGCACCTGGCTGAGATACGCCCATTTGTATTGCTCGAGTTTCCTCATCTCAGCTATACATAAACCAACGGCCTCGAAATGGACTATAAATGACTGATAATCTCAGTATCTAAGCTCCAACAACTGTACGTATTTTTCCTTTCGAGCCTAAGTAATAACTCGATATGCATACGCATATCGAGTAGCGGTAGAATTCATTCGCCGTGGAACGATAAAAATCCAGTCTAAAAACTTGACTCTCAAGTCTCTGATTTAATGGGAACAAGACTTCTCCAAATATTGGCCACTGTGAAAATTCGTAGATCTATTGGCAAAAATACCGATCCTCAATAGCGAATCATACGTATTTGCGCTCAAATCGATGAATTTTGAATTGATTTGCTGATAAAATATTTCTCTTTAAGAAGATAAATGAATAGGTATAGACTGCTACGAATTTATTTGGGCAGAGTAAATTGTTAAAATCTCTATTTCTGATAACATATCCTCAAGAAGTTGGTACTTGGAACATTTATTGCATATTCATATTTATTTTGAAGCTGTTACTTAGCCTACTGGCATTTCGTGTCCCTTGCTGGCGAGACAAAAATTACCCACGTTTTCCAGTTTCTGGTCACTAAATAGTTGAGAAGTCTTAAACCGTAATAAAGACATAGTTCTCAAACTTCAAAGACACAATTTTGAAAAAAAATCAGTAGATGAATTCTCAAGTAAGCATTGAAGGAGGAATTCACCAATAATAATGATGCGTGTACACCCATACAGTTCCACCAAGTTAAGCGTCAGGCTTAAACTTGGTGGAACTGTATTACTTTGAAAAAAAGAACACTTGGTAAGATTACATACAGAGAAATATACATCTACATCTACATAATACCCTGCAAGCCACCATAAAGGTGTGTGGCAGGGGGTGAACTCTCACCAAACATGCACTACATATCATGCATAAAAAAGGAATAGTATTAATATAGTAGTCAGAACTACACTATTTAAAAAAGATAGAAATTGCAAAGAAAACATGCAAAATCATGCCGTTAGTTGGGTTAGCTATAAGTCCTTATACCAACATGCAGCTACCAATGTTATCCATTGCTACACTCGTACTGGATATATTTACCGTTATTCATATCCCTAATAAATATGTATATGCTATACATGTGTGTATGTACACAATAAAGGATGAATATTAGAACCATCAGTTCGCTACAACTCACTTCTGGCCGAACGACTCTCATCGTTCCCTTTGTTCCTTTCATTTCACCTCCTAGTTCCCTCACTCAAATACTTCTTCAAAGGGACTGACTATACTCGGGATGCTTACAGTGCATGCAGCAAAACATACTTCATTTACGAGGGAAGGGTGAAACCGCTGATGTAGCATCTTGACTTTCGCCACATTCGCTCCCGAGTGCACTGCGGTCATCCGTGCCGCGAAATGGGCTTTCCTCTCCCACACGGTCTCGCACGCGGAGAATCGTCGCCCCGCCTCTTACCCCTCCCTCCCTCGTTCCCCAAAACTCGCTTCACCCCCAACCCTCGAGCCCCGCGGCAAGAGGAATCCGCAGCCGGATTCTCCAGCGAAAGAGTCACGGTGACGTCATCTTCCTCCCCCCCTCCCCACTTCCCTGACCCCTCCTCCGTATGCATATCATTCCGCTGACGGACTACCCTTGGGTGCTTCCTGCTACACAAGTCCCCAGCCTCGGGCAACGCTGCCGACCAATCGCCTTTAAGGCATCACCAATCGTCGCCAGGGACTATATTATATTAATAAACATGACACATTCGAATTGAGACAGGCATGGGTAGATTTATTACAATTCCTTAACTTGAAGTTTTGCAGCAAAAAAACAGGTTACCTTCAATCCCTTCATTCTCCATTAAAGTCGAACAATCCGTTCCGTATTAAATGCTGATTTCCTTCATTCCTCATCCCCACCAGCCAAATGTTTTCCCTTCCATCACTCTTCACGCAACAGCACATTTCTGCGAATTAACTCCTACATGTAATTTAATCCTACCACCACGAAATATCCTCCAACAAATATTTTTTACTTTTCCACACATAGCTCTGGATGGTCCTTTTGGCCGCGTAACTTCTTTCATCCTCTAATGGATGATATGGAAACAAACTAGCGATTGGAAGAAAAAGTCTGTTTCGGCATTTTTATAGCTCGTGGGTGAGTATTTTGTACCTTATTGTCTCAGGGGAAAAAAATTATCATGCCTTCGCATGGATACCAAATTACTCCAACAGAAAAATATAAAGAGCATAAGGATAAGCATAATGGTACACCTTAGTATCTAGTATTTCTGATTTCAATATCCTAAAATTGGTGCATTAAAGTATAGAATGGAATTAGTTAATTTTTAATTAGTTAATATGAAAGAGAAGTAGTGAAGGAGAAGACCAAGTAAAGGCAGATATTATGAAAGATTCCACCTGTCAGATCAATTAAAAAACAATAAAGCTTTACGAGTTTTTCAGAAGGATAGTAAACTTGTTAATATTATTACTAAACAATGTACTCCAAAGTTGTCGTAAATATCATAATTACGCTCTTACAAAGTGAGTTTTCCACTTAACATTGTTGTCTTCCCTTAATGTCATTCAGTTATTTTTACTCTCCATTTATTTGGCACTTCTTGTTTAGAGGTATGTGTTTAACCACTTACATCTTACATAACTATAGTCCATACATATTTTCCTTTTCGTATAAATTATTTTTCCCTACTATCACTCTCTAGCACTTCTGTACGATATTATGAAGCCGTAAGTCAATAGCAGAAATCAAAGCTTCATCATATTAAGAAAAATTCACCGATGAACCACCCACCACTGTATCATTAAGAAGGGTAAAAAAAGATAGGAACAGTCGTTAAGACGGAGGGGAGAACGGGAAGGACTTGGGAAAATCTAAATAAGAAAGATTGAATCCATGTTCTACATTCCACGCAACCGGAACTCGGGGTCTCAATTCTTTTCTCTGCCTTCCCTTAATCAAATGTATCTTGAGAAGGCGCTAAATAAAATAAGCATAAAAGTAATTCTGATCTGGTCAGGCCTCACCAGGAATACACAGCATGAAAACGAAACCCTCAACGAAAGATTTAAATCGTAAACGGAACAAAATGGAAACTAAAGTGATTAAGGAAAGTTAGAGGAGTAATTGAAATAATTTGGTAAAAAAAACCAACGTTCAGAAAGTAAACGACTCTCGGGGGGCTGGGTTTGGAATCTACAGAGATAGTACACGCCAGATTTAAGTTATTCTATACATTTGAATCGTAAGAGTTCATGGCAGACACGGAAGGCATAATTTTATCCCCTCTACTCACGCGGGTCGAGTAAAAGCGACGATAATAAAAAAAATACTGACGAACAGATCGATATGAGCATTCATGGTGATATTTCACCCCCTGCCACATACCCTCACGGTGTTTCTCAGGGTACTACGTAGAGTTGTGTATCCCACACACAATTCGCGACTACAAAAATAAATTGAGGTTATCATCATGCATCTAAAAACGTGCACACTTTCATACATTTTCCTATTTTTCTCTTTTCTCCCCTCTTCACGGATATCATCGGACAGGTCCTACCGAACGCCCTGATATATGTGGAGAGACGCAAGGTAGCGCGTAGTCACGGGCAAGGAGATGCGAGGGGAAACATTAACAGGGGACAGAGTGAATCATTTCCATTACAGTTAGGGAGTGGGCTTGTGGGGTGAGTCAGACTGATTTATACCAGCTAAATTTTCATTTTATGTTAACTCGGATCCACGCGCTTGGCAGTTCACTGCACCTACATGTAATCAACCGTTAAAGGACAGGTACTGCGAAGTCTAAATAAGTAACTAACGTAATTCATCTACACAATCACCAAGGTTTGTATTTTTCTGGAGATTCTGATCTATTTTACACTCATATAGAGATTTTTAGATACCCAAATAACGTCGATAGTCAAGAATTTGAGAATTTAAGAAGTTATCCGTGGTAAGTTCTACAAGAAGTACTCGCGATATGTCATCGCGCATTGCTCAACAACCACGCGTATCCCTTCCACCTTTTTTTAAAGAGAAAAACAAACGCATCAGAAATCGCTAATTAACTTGAAACTTTAAAAGAGTTGATCAAAAGGAGCATACTCCGAAAGAAAAGGTCACGGGGTCCTCCTCCCATCTTTCTGAGACATATTTATACATTTTCCTGAGAAATATCACCTCAGAAAATCTTAGGTGTTACTCTCCCCTCTCTTCCGCAATCAAGTAGCACTTTTTCAAGATGGCATTACTTAACATTCTACTATCCCTAAATATCACATCCTCGCCGTCACAATACTGAGATTTGTGGCAGTTTTGAGATGATAAAAGTACCTCTACTCCAGTCCAGCAATGGCTATATGTATTGACGACCAAGCTCTCGAATACAGAGCTCGCTATTTTTTGACATGACGAATCTTTCGGAGCCAACTGCAATTTTTTTTTAGAACACCCAGCATAAGATTCAAAATTCCGAACGGTTCGATCCGCGACCATAATTGGTTCGTCACAGTTAAAGGGCATGGACTAGCGATTCATTTTTTTACCAAAATTGCTAAAAAAAAGAGGAAGGGATAAAGGGGGTTGGTTAGGCAGAGGAGGGAGAGGGTGTGGAGCAACGCAGCATTCGAATGATATCAGCCCCCCTCATTTAGTCACCGTGACTTTAGGACTACTCCCTTCAGAGACGCACAAAACACCGGTTAGCACGACCATGGTGGTGCTAACCGGTGGAAATATTATTTATGTTTATTCATTATATTCTTAAAATATGAGAGAGAGAGAAAGCCGGACCTTGGGAGGACTTTTGGATGCGAACAATACAGGGGTATGAGGTGGGGGTGGGGGTGGAAGCAGTTACACCTGGCAATGTGAGGGGCTGCATACGTAAATGGTATTTGAAAACAAATTACCCCTTTTCTCATCGCGAACCGTGCAGGCTTAATAATACTTTTCGAGAGTTAAATGTCCTTCGGCCATTCAGAGACGAAATTCTACTTTTTTCACAGCACGAACACCCCTAATCCTTGCGTGCATAAGAATGTAAAGATGGAATCTCAAATACGATACGAGTTCAGGAAGCAAATCATTCAGACTTCTGAAAGCTTAGTTCGGTAGTCCATTGGCTCCATGAAATAAATTAATAAACAGGCCATAAGAAAATAATTATATTTTCATGCACTTTTGAGATCCCGGAAGAATTACTATTGATAAACGTTATCAAGAATGAGTAAACCACGTTGGCAGAGATCACGCAAGACTGAATAGATAATTACTTGAGATAACAAAGCAGACATAGGGCCACATTCAGACTCTCAACTACAGTCTCACTTCTAGTGCATAGGTCATAAAATCTCTATTAAGAGTTGAAAATGGCATACAGAATCACTTCGATATGGTTCGAAGCGGTGGTGCACAGATACTCTTCAACCTCACGCTGAGAAGAAATTCCACCTCTGTAGGTAGAATCTGTGCACATATTCGACTCGTAGTAGAGATTTTATGAAGCAAACAGTAGAAGCGAGTCTGTAGTTGAGATACTGAATATGGCTCATAATGTTCAAAATTTGGGCTACCCTTAAAAATTCTGAGCAAATATCACGCAAATAACTTTTTAACAGTTTATCGAAACGGGCAGACATATTTTGTAAAAAAACATAAACTATTCCGGAATAACGGAATTTAAGTGAAGATGGCTTATACCTATATGTCTTTTATTATTCAAAAATTTATTCAGACTAAAACAGTCACATGTCATGATTGCAGCGAGCAAATAGGTGAAAAAGTTACCATTTGAAAAACTGCTTTCCCGAGTAAAAAAGGTGAGTCAAGTGAGCGAGGACACACCGATAGCAATGCACCATGACCATATGGCGAAGTGCCAATCCTCGTGGTAACATTTGAACAATTTTGGCTGCCACATTTTCCCCCTTCAAAATCATGAGGCTTATGCACGCAAAAACCTTGGGAGGCCGGTTGAATTCCTTTCTTTTCACCGAAATCGAAAATGCACTCGTATTTTACTGGAAGAGCCGCACAACTGTCACGGGTACTGCGATAGGTAGTGCGGAAGTGGCATGGGCCCATTCGTCTTAAGGTGGGATTGATTTAACCTCGAGGCATTCATTTCCCCAAGAGTGGAGTGGAACTCTCAGGAGGCCACTTCCTCCCCGTCTAAGCAGTGGAGGGAAGAAGGCACGGCACCCTCGGTGCCGTGAATGCAAGCGAGGCACGCAGAATGACGAGTCCGTGCTCAATATTGATCCTTGGCTCTCCACCCGACTCCCCAGCGGCACGCAAACTGATTTCATGAGTCCCCTGATTGATGGATATACACTAGGAGGCAGAAAAACGCACGTTCAGCTCTCTCCGCTCGGAGGCATAGACGTAGGGGGGAGGGTGCAAATCACACACTTCAAAACGGAGACCGGAAAACCTGAGTGAGCCACGTGCTCCCCAAGATAAACATCAATTGTCAAGGGTTTCTTCGCCGACTTCTACGACAAAAAATCGTGTGTATTTCATTCCACTGGGCTCATATACTTCAAATGTAGGCACATATTAGATTCGAGAAAATACTTCTCCGCGATCAATGCAATTCAAAGAGCTAGAAGTCGATTCACAAATCCTCCTGAGGCAGCTTACATAGTAAAATAAAACATGAAGAGAAGATGATTTCCCTACTCCGTGAAAAAAATAGTAACAATGTACATATTTTATGATAATATTTCCAGTAATGCAGGTGTTCAGAGTCGGTTGGCACTAGTAGGTCCGTGTCGACTAAATAAATATCCATGGCCCTCAGTCAACCACCACCACATTTTTTCCCGTTAAGAAAGTGAATGTTTGGATGATGAACTTATGACGGTCATTTACAATCATAGCTTCGTTTTTTATCACATACGACACTTGATGACACCAAACCGTTGCATGAAATATTTTATGCTATCATAGTTCTTCAGTTTGCGAAAGTAGGTTTAATTTAAACAAACTACTCGGTAAAGGAGAGGTATTTCAACACTCAAAAAATTTTTAATGAAAGGAAGACTCTTCACAAGTATTGACTCACAGTGTTGCGAGCCCACCTACTTAAGAGTTCCGCCATCCACTTCCTTAATTTCGCGGATGCATCTTTAATTAACTCCCTTCTTCCACGAACCTCCCGGCTGCTACTATGCTGTGCTTCTCCAAACTGCTTAGGCAAGTGCTCCACGGCATCTAATCAACGCCTCGGGCTTTAATATTTAATTCACCTCCGCCATCTCTGGGGAATCTCCTTACGTCCATATAATTTTGCAACATCCCAAGGATCACAAATAGCGACTTTAATGCGGTCAGCAACTTCCATACCTTGGCTAACCAAATAACTTAATATTTATCATCCACTGGTCTGACTTTATGAGCTGTACGCCAGCATTTATTCAAACCACAGCCATTACAATGCCTCTTCTAACATTTCCTCTGCAAGACCATCATATTCCTATCGCATAGCAAGGGTTATAAAGGAAATCCTAATTTTACTCCCTTATCCAACAGGTTCTATCTCCATTCTCTTTATGTGACTCAATCATTATTAAAAATCTGCCTAAATTGTAAATGCTCAATTATGGGAATAAATACTTTTAAAAACACATATTCAATTCTTTTTATTCTTTTAATGTTTTTAAGGATACTCGATCCTCATTGTCTAGGATCTGATAATTATCAATACATATATTTATCAATGTTTCATTAAAATATACATATTCCTCTCCTTTCTCGTGAAGAATATAATCACAGTCTAATTCAAATCTCCCATCAACTTTCAATAATTTACACCATGACATCTCAAGAATCTTCCCTCACTGAAAGCTATTACAGTATTTAGAATGAATCATTTGAATTTAATATTCATTGGGGGTTGCAACTGAACACTTTCTGTTACTTACACAAAATGCCATCAAACCAGTTGGCAGTCATTGGTTGACGAATGAAGGTCCCACTTATCTGGGGGAAAAATAGAAGAAATTTCATTGCTAACTCGTATAATTGAAAAAACTTCAATCTAATGAAACTACTTTTGAGTTAAGTTCGCCGTTGGTGAAAATAAATACGCATATTAAGAATTTGTTGAAGAATGTAAATCTCGTTCAAGACAATTAACTGAGAAATTATACATCCAAATGCACTAAGGTGTAACTGATCGATTCAAAATAGGGTTTTGGCATTCCGATGAAGCAGATAACTGGCATGAGCATTGAATTGGATTATGAAGATTTGTAAATACCAAAATTAATGTATACTTCTAGTTTCTTTAAGCATCACCATAAAGAAAATGATGTTTCTAATTCCATCACAAAATATTTTGTTTCTAAGCCTTTTAATCCATATTTGACAGAAATCACTCGAAAAGTACTCGGGCAAGCTTTCCAACTGTTTCCAACTCAAGTTCAGTGAGAAAGGCTTTAATATATTTCATGTATAGTAACTACCACGTCTTCAATTCAGACTTCTTTGGAAATAAAAATTAGACTTAGGTATGTTGCGCTACAATACCAATGGTATCAAATCATAATGAAACGTAATGAACGCCACTCATCTCAGGGAAGACAAAATAATTATGCCCTACAGTTGATTTAACTCTGCCGTCTAGGGACTACGTCCCGAAAGACCAACTCAAATACCGCTGAGGGCTCCACCAAAATTAAAAAATCAAACGATGAACTTGGGGCCTTCAGAGCTTGCTAGATCGATTGACGAATATAAAACAGGTGGATATGGCACTAAGTCGTCCTGTGGCAGCCAGGGGGGGCTTCTGGTGCTTCAGCCTTCCCCCCCCGAAATTTTTTACCCAATAATTTTGTAGTTCTGATTTTAACTGGGCATTATAATCCAGATTATACCGCATAGAATTCAGGTGTTAAGTATCTTGAAACGTGATCGCTAGTTTGATGTATGCGTGTGGTTAGCAATTGCTCCTTTCAATCTCAGATGTATGTATGGGTTGAACGTCTGTTCCGGGGTCGGTCAAATTAACTCCTTCATAACGAGGTAAGCAGTGAACTTTACCAGTTAGAAGAGATAAGTATGGGACCTGTAAATGTAAATACCAAAAACTGAAATTTAAGGGATGAGATTTGTAACATGTTGACACCGAATGGGATAGGCTGATACGTTTCAAGTTATGCAAGACTTAGCCCCCCCCCCCCCCCCCCCCCGAAGCAAATTTCTGGCTACGTGCCTGTCCTGTGGCTGAGGCAGTTAAGGGCGAGTAATTGAAACGTGGCAGGCATGCAATAGAACCGGGAAAATACATAATCAGCATTATTTGCGTGGAAGTCTGTCCCTCCTCCCGCAATGCGTGAATCAATTCTGAAAAGTCAATGCGGACTAGATGACCGTCCAATCTTACATTTCGGAATCGGTGACAACAAGGGCGCGATCATAGACATCCTCACAATCGCGATCCTCAACGCATGCTTTTCATATTACAAGTATATTACGAGTATACTATGATATTACGAGTAATATCATGATTCTTGAAACTCCGAAATGAGGCGATGGATGTTTGAATTTAAAGGCTAAATACGTTGAAGGTACTGATTATTTCTCTTTTCTTATCTTCTTCCATCGATACGCATGGCCATAAACTCACGAAAATTCTCAAATGCGATGTTAGAATGGTCGTCAGTGACGGCGGTAGGGTAGTAAAAGCGTCGGCGTGGCAACTCAGATGAGGCACGCCGCCTTGGATACGGATTTCGTGTTTGCCCTAGGATTCGCCTCATGTTTGGACGGCGTGCTGCAGCCTTGGCCGTCGGAGCACCCAACAAACGAAATCTACAACTGCCAAACTTGATTCCATCCCATAAATAATCACTGCCGGGGGCATGCGCACGTACCGCTCGGAGGAGGAGAGCAAGGCAGGTGGGTGGATGGATGTCAGGGGGGTGGGGAGGGGGAGGATTGGGAGGATGAAGCGACGAAATGTTCGGAGGAGGCCGGTTGAGGCGACCGTCTTGCGCGACTGTACGAGCGTGCGTCCACGCATGTTTGTACGTGCGTGCGCATCCACGTCCTTGCGTTTGTGTGCTCGTCCGGCTTAATCGTTTCGGCCGGTTCAATGCCCTATCTCTCTCTCTCTCTCTCTGCTCCCCCTCCGCGAGTGGGGGCGGCGGGGGGCGCCAACTCGCCCCCTCTACCATCCCCAATCTCTCTCTCATCCTCCCTCCCCCCAACTACCCACTTTCCAACTCCCGACCCGGCTACACCCCCACACCACCCCACCCCCTTGCCCCACCAACTGTTGTCGGCCGCGCTGCGAGATCCGCAACAGGCGCCGTGGCTCTTTCTCCCCCCCACCCCATCCTCCTCCTCTCCATTTCGCTCACTCTAGAGGCGCCACTTCCCCCCGTGCAACCCTTTCTGTTGCCTCCTCCGGGCACTCCACGCCACCAATTCGCTGCTCGCGACGGAGCGTTTTCGCACCGCGTCGTCCCGAAGGCTAAAAAAAAACCACCGGGAGGCGTAATTTCAAACTCGCCGGTACCCGCGCCTCACGTCTTGCGGGCGCAGCGTTTGTCTATCGTCCACGAACGGGATCTGGTGAAATTCCTGTTTATTTATCCCTAGGCGGTGAGACACACCCATTGAATAATCTGGAAAACAAACTTATCCATAAGCACACTTCAAGGAGTGTGTTTGATTTCAATTATATGCAGACACATTCTTCAAACCTAACCCTTCCGAGGTAAGCAAAGGAGAAAATTATAGCGAAGTATTAGACTCTCATTCCATTCCAAACTTTCTTCCATAATATTTCAAATCCAAGATCAAAATCAAAGCTCTGCTTCAATACGGGACGTGATTAAAATCAACAAAAAATTATTTTAACTGCCATCAGCAAATGGAATAGAGACGGCCATACATAAGTGAGGCTTCAAGATTCTTGCCAGGGAGAAAAACTAGGACTTTCTTGCAGCGCACCCTTCAAGACGATAGCAAATTCATTGACTCGGATGTTCCCCCAAAACGCTCTCTCGCTAATTAGAATCTCACCACTTCCATTCACAATTTTTCAATTGGGTGAGAATGGGGATTTTAACCATTTGCCTCATAAACCTGAGGGCTTATGCTACATCATGCGTCGAAAATTTTGCATCCGACTATCGGTGAAAAACTTTCACTTAGCTATGCAATGCGAAAGCTAATAATGCACGCAGGCGGCTGAGAAGTGAACGCTGATTGGCAGGCTTGGACATTCCAATTTACTACGTCAGAGACTTTGTCCAGCAGTTAAAGTGCCGGTTCCATTAACCTTTCTCTGATCCACAGTCATTTGACGTTACTTCCTGATCAACGAATAAACTTGTACGTTTTCCTGCCCATTGATCGCTTTACATTGCTCACTCTTGTGCCATTGATCCACTGTTATCACTCAATTTTTTCCTGTTTCGTATTTGATTGTATTTTCGATCCTCAGTATTCCATTTATCCAGAGAGATGACTTAAGTGCTACAATTATTTGCCACCAAAAGTGTTTGAGACGCCAGTGGACCATTTCGGTAGTATTAAAAAATTTAAAATAAATGGCCAATCGCTGATTTCATTCATGCTAAGGTGCCTTGGGCTGTGAGTAGAAAGAGAAATAGCGTTCAGTCGAAACGGTAATCGTCGGGGATGATATCGATTAAAAAGTCAACATCTAGATAAACCAAATTTACATTACATATGTAGGCGGAACCGAGGGTTGGTTTGTGGCTTATTTGGTTGGTTGGTTGGTGGTCGGGACATAATGGATTGGATAATCTGATCTTTCTCACGCACGTTTATTGAATAAAATGGATATCTTCACTGGGAGTACAATTTTTAGCATTCAGCACTCTCAACTTATTGTCATGGTTGACTAAGGGTGACATTGTCACGCGCTCCCACTGGTGATGCGAACAGCAAGTCGGCAGATCTAAGATGCATTCAGGAAAAGATTTAAAAAAAACCTATCTATGGTGGAAATAAATTCGCTAACCCAATTCATTTATCACCTCCGAACTAACATAGGTGGGAGAGAAAAAAAAGGGAGAATGGAACCGGAGTCTCGGTTGTGAGGTCCGCATACCAGTGCAAGCTAAATACATGGATAAGTCACGCCGCTCGGCACTAAGAGATAGGGAGAGATAAGACTACCATAGGGAAGAGGAGAAGTTGTAAAAATGTGATGGGGAAGATGGTTAGAGGCGAATCTGAAAGGGTATTTCAGGTCCTCCTTGGCCAGATATGATACTAGAACCGTGAATACATGCGTATGAACTATAAATTCAAGTTATAGCGAATGAGACGAAGAGATGTGACGCAGGCTGCGACTCCAGATAGGTGAGCGGAAGAAAAATATAGAAATGAAAGTAAATTAATTATTTTAGTTAAGGAAAGAATTTGGATGGTACTAGGAAGGGCCAGGAGTGTCAATAAAATATAGGCAGTAGAGGAAAAGTCTGTAGAGATTATGGAGTGTTTTCTATTGGTATATCCAGCACCTATGAATTAAACAGATATGTTTACTGCTATAATGTCGTTTTTTAAAATACATAAATAAGGCCTTTAAATATCAGTCCGTAAAAAAATCGAAAAAAGAGGGATTTTTTAGTTATCAACACCGCCAAACGATGAAGGAGCTGGGTATACTGCTTTAAATAAAAAAATAAGAGTAAAGTTATACTTTCTTAAATACAGTATTGCTTATAATAATACAGTTTTCCTTAAGTGCGAAAATATATTTATGGCTCTCGAATAATTTCTAAACGTTTTTCAGGGACAGATATTGTTCTCTATTGGTCTTCTGTATCAAAAGTTTGCCAACCCTTGGCCCAGAAGATAGGCATGTAATTTGACCGGGGGTTGAACCCGGATCTATCGGTTGTTGGACTCCCGATGCTACCAGCGAGAATCAAACAGGATCTCCTGCCGTCTAGGCAATCGCATGCGTGACTTGGTGAATTTACTGTTGTGGCGTTTCCCCTAACATCCATGCTTAATTAGCCGTCTATCTCGGAAAAAGCGAGAGCTCACTCCCATCTGCGTGGCATAATTAGCAGCATTTACTTCGTGGTCACATATTCGGGCAGTGAATGGCAATCGATCTCGAAATTGATTCGATTCACTCAAAACTTTATTCAAGAAGCAAACTTTCTTACCATGGAAGACTGTTAATTTGCTCCTTGAACCAATCGCAAATTAAATTTAAAAAGGAAACATTAAATATAGATACAATTAAGTAAAAGAGTAGGCAACCTAATGGGTTAGTCTAGTGGTATTAATTATATATTTAATGCTATTATGTTAATTCAGTCTTACTGTTAAGGTTTTCTTTGCTAGTTTTTTTTATATTTTTAATATCATAAACGTCATTTTCAGTGAAAATGCCGTTATGCCGAATATTAATATATTCGCAAATAATAGATAAAGCAAAATTTAGAGTGACCAGTTCGTAAACGTAGCCAAATCGAAGGGATTTCAGGGTGGACCAGAGTTGCCACATGTTTTAGGGGAGAAAAACAATTCGTAAACTAGTTTCGAAGTAGCATTATAATGGTACTAAAAAAAACCTAATGAGAAGGCAATTCCTAATAGAATGACACCAACAGACACAAGCGTTCACCGATATTAGGCAATGATGGGCGGCATCTAGAGTGTATTAACATTAGAAGCTACAGTTTGTAAAATAACAAGCCAAGTGCAGAGCGACGAAAGTATAACAACAATTAGCTACGGATTATAAACCTTAAAAATAGAAGCCCGTAGGATTTCAACATGTTCCCCAGCGACTTACTCCGAGTTACATAATTGCAATTAGTCTTCTCCGAGGGATTTCACCCACCGGACGATTAAAACAAAGGTGCAAATCAACACCGCGGAAAGAGTCAAAGCGAGCGCGTGATGACGAAGGACCTTTGAAGGGGCTTTGGAGAGGTAGCCGGTGGAAGGGGACCTACTGGACGAAGGGGAGAAGGAGAGACGATGGGGAGGGGTGAGAAGGAACGGGATTAGGGATGTGTGGAGTGGGGGAGGGACGGGCGAATGGCTCCAGGATGCAGGACCTGAGGAAGAAAGGATTGTTTGTGTAGTGTCGCGCGAAAGGGTGAAGGGGTCGTAAAAAAGTTCGCCTCTTTCATTTTTAAAAAATATTTTTTCTGGAGAGGGGGAAAAAGCAAAAGAGCGAATTGAGCCTGCAAGGAGGAGGGAAATGGGAGGTTTCGGGGACTCAGGGGTTGGGGGAAGGAGAGGTGGAGCGGAGGGAGGAGAGAAGGCGTACCCGAGGGGCTTTCGCGGAATTCGCATCGGCAAGCAAAGAGGGGGTGGGGGGGAGAGGGAGGTGGCAAGGGCTTGCTCACGATTAGAATAAGACGTGCATAAATACGTCCACGGCGAAGGAGAGAAACTAGCGAGGATTGGCGGGGGAGGCGGAAGGAGGGAGGACGCCGAAAAGGCCATCAGAGTACACGCATCGCAAATATTTTTCCCCCGGCGGGACCTGTGTGTACGCTCCGCGGGTACTGAGTTCGCTTCGGGAAACACGTCCTCCGCCAAAGGTTCGGCTGGATTCATCCAACTCCCTCGTGAACTCAATTGAACCCGACCACGACGGAGGAACGCCTCCTGAGGAAACAAAGAGTGTCCACGACCTTGTTAACACACACATTACTCTGAAATATTATTGTGTATGTGTATTATAATATGTGTATCATAATAAAGAATGAAGAAATATAAGGTGAGGACCGAGTAGCTTCAACAAATAGCAAAATGGAACGTATCATTGGGTTCAACTTCAAGAAAATATAATTTTTGGGATACTGCCAGTGCCTACAGTATTCGTTGAAGATGAAAACTTGCTTGTCTAATAAGCCTTCAATGAAAATTAACACTTTCTGGCAATATATTGTGTATAATATCTGGCACTGAAGTAAGAAACTAGTAGCCTCCCCTTTCTTCCCCCTCGGAGGGTACCCGACCATGACTGTATCAGAAGTATTCACTTGACAATCATAAAGTGTCGAAACGCGTGAATTTGAAATGAAACTGTGGACGAATACGATAAGTTGTGTCTTACTTCAAAGCCTTATATTCTCCGACAAACGGTTTATCCATTATATATCCACTATGAGAATGACATTTGTTGATGAGTTTGCTTCCACCGAAGACAGTTTCGGTATTCTGAAGGCCATCCACCCAACGTTAAATCCTTTTCGCCTCCATTCCCCCTTTCCAAGGCTCTCACATCACCCTCCCCCTTGTCACGATGTGGACGTCACAGACCTTGTGACGGGGGCAACGCGAGTGGTGTCGTTTATCGCGTTTCCAAGCGACGGCATCGCCCTCTTCCGAGCGAGGATTCCCGCCTTTCGGCGTCGTCATCAAGGAGAGGGAGCGAGGAGGAGATAGTTGCGGGGAAGGGGGAGCGAGGGCGTAGGAGGGAGAAAGAAAGCAGAGAGAGAGAGAGAGAGATAGATGGGCATCGTAATATATTACGCTATTTATAGCACCTCTTGGAGATGCGTGGGAGTCGAGAGAGTACAGTGCCTCGGAGAACGTGGTTTCCTTGGAAACCAGGCAATGTTTGCCGAGGCTTTTTTTATTTGTTTCACGCTTCCCCATTCCCCTTACTCTCGCCTCTACCTCCGCGGCTGAAGCCGCTGATTCCCACCGGTACTGGGAATATCTCGCACAAAAAATTCAAATGCGGTGGATGAAGGCTGAATATATGTCGACCGATACATTTACGTTTGAAGTATAGGTCAAAATGTTGCTCCCTCTCCCTAATATCAAGAAATTTGTCTAAAATTTCCCAAAATCCATAGTATCGTGGCGTCATCTTAACATCAATCTACACTTGCCTTATCGGTGACTAACAAATTATAACGTAAATGATAATAAACAAACCGATGCTCCTTTAGTCACATGAGTTATTAAAAAAACTCGAAATTTCTTAAATGTCTTAGTGCGGAACACTAGGTACCTAACGTATTTACACAGAACATGAGTGTTATAGAGAATATTGGAGATAGATACAGTTGCATAGATACAGGTAGTCATGCCGGTAGCATTCTGGCTGGAAATACAAAGATCACTAGTTCGAAATCACCTCTGGCAAGGATAATTCTTAATGCTAAATTGCGACATGTTTCGATAAAATCTCAACAGTGTAGACTACTCGAAATCTAAAAACACACTGTTTTCAATGTATTCCATATTTATATCCATCCAAAGACTGCACAGGCATGGTAAGTAACTTGTTGAACCTTTTCGTAATCGAAGCTGAATTCAGGTCCTGAAATAACAAACTGCATGCGAAAGTCACATTAGAAGAGCTAAACATTTTATATCTCACATATAAGGTGTATATTGCCGTTGTTTTTTGATTTTACATGAGACATGAACATTAGAGGGGAAAAACGGAGGATAATTTCCCATTTAAAATTTTATTTCGCTCAAAAAGAAGGCTATAAAAACTGCCATTAATTTTCAGCTCCATTAGACTTTTCATCCATCATTCTATATTTTTATGCATAAATTCTTCATTCATTGCGTCATCTCCATCAAGTATTTACAAAAATCATGACGCAGCGGAGATATACCGGATACATCAACGGATGAACCAACGCGGCTCTCAAGGTCGCTTCTGACCTACGGAGGAATTTAAGCCCAAAAAGATTCTCCAGAGTCCACGAAAATATAAGATTCCAAGTTTTAAGAGAATATATTCATTGAAACATAACACAAATCGAAACGGTCAACGTTACTACTCAAACCTCTAGACAAATTTTAATTACCAACATAAGCTTCGAAACACTATTGAAATTTCTTGAGCACGCAACGCGTAGTAATTCATGAAGTTGACGGTGTTTGGCTTGACTTCGTGGAGTTCCTTCATGATGAGGGTAAGGAAACAATGCACTTCCACAAAATATATAATTTATTCACTCACGACCATGGTTTTGATGCTTAGCATCATCTTCAGGTGACCCGGAATCTGGACCTGAAGATGATGCTAAGCATCGAAGCCATGGTCGTGAGTGAATAAATTATATATTTTGTGGAAGTGCATTGTTTCCTTACCCTCATCGCGTAGTAAAGGTTGAGTAATTTTTAACCTTAACTGCAATCCAACATTAAAAAATGTACGCTTTCATTACTTTCTCTATAAGTATCATCATCATCAATTAAAAATAAGCCAATTAGAATCAGCACAGTAAAGTTGCAGTCATTGAGCTAATTAATGAATTCCATTTCATGAGAAAGGAATGGAGAAAAACTATCATCATCATTGGTCAACAATCCTAGGACTGGTTTAACGCAGCTTTCCACTCAATTCTTCTATCGCCCAACCTTTTCATTGTGACGTAATTCTTCTCTTTTACATCCTTTACAATCTGTTCCATGTATCTCATAAGAGGCCTGCATTTTCCAATCCTAAAAAGTATCATAAACAGAAAAACCGTTCTGTTTGATCATTTGAAATTAGACTCATTCAAACAGTCTAAAAAACTCCTCTATCTTATTCGCAATTTTTGTTCTAGAGGTTTGTGAACATTAAACCAACCCCGTTTGCAACACGAAATATGTAGTTCTTGACCGTTACACGGAGAAGCCGACCAACAGAAGAGGCCATCTGCATCATTTGGGTTAGGTAGGAAATTATGTGTACGCAACCTTTTTCAAGAAATCGAGGAAGAAAGGAATGAAACGGATTGGCCTAATCGGCACTTAAGACACCACAGCGTCCACGGTTTTAAGTTTCATCCTACGCACGAAGGACTGAACTTGAAGTGCGCCCCACTAAACATGAGTAGGAACCGTTATGTAACTGAAGAATCACTACTATTGCCGGCATTCAATCTGAGAACTTCGGGATGGAAGTCCGAGTGGGTGAACCACGACAGCACTATAGCCATATCATACACCCTGGAAAATTTATTTGAACCAATATTATTATTTTGCACCTAGATTTTCTTAGGTGCGTGATTTGTGTGGCTTTCTTGGATAGGAGTTTGATGCAATATCATATCTTTAGACCTTACAGGATATCGTGTGACTCAATGACTAAGGATTAAACGCACAAAGACGGACGTGTGGTCAAGGTAGGAGTTCTCCTCCGACTAGACAGAACTAGAAATCGGAGACCAATACTGTGACTTGGCCGAGATGACGTCTCCGGAGAAAGAAATGAAACAGCTGCGACAGCGCATTGAACGAGCGCAGGCGAGAATTTATCATGAGGAAGGATGAGGGTTTCGGAGAATTGGAACGGTCACAGAATTTCCTTAGGAAAGACAATGAGTTGTGGCAAGAGATTGCAGCCACTGCATTTCCTGGAGAGGGATGACTCATGAGAGCTTCCCAGCTTCTCAGCTAGGATGAAATAATTTCTATCCCGAGGAGGTGTACTGAACCTCAGCCACGATTAACCAAGAAAACAAGCAACAGGATAAATTTAAATGAGTGCTGCTCTTTCACTGTTGCGAACACAGATATGCGATACGAAATGTCTTAACTGAAATATTTAGCTATGAAAGGATTAAAATGAGTAAATTGAAAATAGCGGGGTATCGTGCTAACCTGACGCGGCATGACAATTTTATTTGTTCTGTTGAGTCTGTAGTCAGTGTCAAAATACCTGAGAGCATCATCATTCATAATTTCGGCTTTATACCGACTTACAGAGGAAATTCTACATGATTCTCATCACAGCTTCGGTAAATGAGACTACTGTTAAACCATCAATTCTTATGTTCATAGATACAGAGCACTAACCAGACAGAAAAGGCTCATTTTTGTTTTTAGCATATTATACGCCAAATGGGTCATTAATTTTATTTTCACCTACCCATACCACAATTTAAGAGTGATCACATTAGAGATGAAACTGAAGTCAGCACTGTCACAGAGAAAACTAGAATTGGGCTTACAGTCCAAAGTTTTGAAATATTTTTTCTGGTTGATAGAACATTAAAGACGCGAATTATATAGCTCGTAAATATGAACGCAGTTTCAAATATAATACTTTAGAAGATACTTAAATGCAATCAATAACAAGAAATGCAAGTGTATAAAAGTATCTCTGCGAGTCCTTTTAATCAACGCTTTCTTGACAACAAACAATGGCTTATTATGATCCATGCCATTCACTGGAAAATATCTGAAACACGGAGAATTATGTTTTCTACTGGACTGAATGAAATGCAGACAGCAAATTTCCGAAAATTCAAGGTATATATGAGTACAGAGTTCCTGTAATTTCAGTCTAGCTTCACGTCAACTCGGAATGAGGCCGGATGGAAGTTAAGGGTTGAATTTAAACTGGAATGGCCACTACAATACGCGTACTAAAAGAATGAATTCCCTGGCCATGCTAATACAAAACCTCGCGAAATGTATCTATAGGGTTGATATGCCTCGGATGAACAAGATCTAACAAGAAAAGCGACGCCGCGGGAAGTTGAACCCTGACAATCATTTCCACTACGAGTAGTTATGAATCAAGCGAAGGTCGACGATAATTACTCTCGAATGCAATCGGATGCATAACAATACCTCTTCTGATTCATTTTCCCCTTTCGAACTTGAACCCCGAGTTTAATTAGCGTATCCTTGGAGCTTGAATCGCGATGAAAGTATCCGTGGGACAATACGAAGAAATCTCCTGTCTACGCTGGAACCACATGCGAGCGTTTGCTGCGCTATTGAAGGCGAAAAAAGAAAAAAAAGGGAAACTACCATGGGGGCAGGGCACAAAAAACAACTGTAGCCCGGGCAGTCGTCCTTCGCAGCCTCGGCACGTGAACGCCACGCTCGGCAAAAACACTTGCTTTAATTCACTGCCTCCCCAACTGCCCAGAGAGAGAGAAAGAGGGAGGGCCCTCCGTTTTCCTCCTCTCCTTACATGCTTCACCCTCTCCCGCAACAGTTTTTTCCGAAGGTGGCCACCCCTCGGCCGCCTGTCCTCCATGTGCTTTATGCCCGACGCTCAGAGCATTAAAGCAAGTCTATCAACCTTCCCGGAAATTGTTTCCCCCGCCCCCACCCTCAAGAGGGTGGAGTGAGGGAGAGTACGCGAAGATTACGCTGCAAAGACTCGGGCGAAGTTGATTACGCCGCTGCGCCAGTAAATCTGGTGAGGGAAAGAAACGCGAGAGCGCATAACGGCCTTTTATGTATGCAAGGAAACGGCTTCGGAGCGCGGGAGGCGAGAGAGTGGTTCTCCTCCATTTCCATGTGAGGGAAAGAGGGATGGAGGCCCAGGAAATAAGGGGGGCAGGAGAGTGAGGGTCACAGCGCCCTCTTCCAATTCCACGCCAAAAATAAATGTCTCCTACGCAAAAATTACACCACAACCCAGAATCTCTTTTTCCACTTTCATCACGTGCCCACGGCCATTTAATAACTTCCCTCGATTACATTCCTGGAACTCATTGTGACAACTCTATTTTCCCTCCCAATCGTGCCCATGACAATAGCGATGCTATAACGAGTTGACCGAAGGACAGCAATCCCCTGACAAGGAGAGGCAACAAAACCCGACAAAATATGACTGAAGAGAGAAGGAATAGACATTTTTGTTTTCCCCCCACAATTCCTATTGTTTTCTCGTGTATCTGCGGCCATTTGATACTACCCCCGATTATATCCCTGAATATCGGTGTGGCAGCTGTATTTCCCGCCAAATCGTGCTCTTATATGTATAAAAATACTATAAAGAGTTGACCGAAGGAAAGGCAAACCCCAAACAAGAAGAGGATTTAGAAATCAGCGAAATACAGAAGAGAGAAATAAAAAAAAATCTGTATACTTTCCACAATTACCATCGTGTTTCACACTTTATATCATTCAATGAACTAACTGCTCTGAGTTATTCTCCGTGAATAAACGTTTTACCGCGTAGAACGGTCTACCAAAACATACTCGCAGCGCGTACACGCAGGAAACCTCTACCTCTATCGAATTACCTTCTATCAACTGTCTCATGGGGTTATGATAGAAATATACTTCGCATAGAGTGGTGATGTGACTTGAAGTGAGGGACAATTTATTTTTTAGCTGAGGTGATAGAAATATACCAAGTATATATCTATCCCTGTTTCTTTGATTCCTAATATCCATCCATCTAAGTGCATGCATGCACTGAGAATATTATGGATCCATCGTATGCATCCATAATATTCTCAGTCTACCATTCCTCCACTTACAACATACATTCCACACATTTCTCTTTGGTGGTAGAAAACTTAACCATGCCAGGCGTACTTTCTTCAGCCTTGTCCATTGTAGGAACATCAATTCCACATACCTACGTCACCAACTCATTTCTCAACTAAAATATGGTTTTTTTCCCCAGCTACTCTCCTTTACTACCCCACACAATTTGCATTCAGCTGACACTTATGATAAAAACCCTTTGCCCAGTAACTTTCCCCAGCAAAAGCGCAAGAAAGAGTGGGCTGCTGCCCTATGCTATTTCCGCTTTATAGGGCATACGTTCTTTGGTGCACCACACATCCTGCCACTAGATTTTTCAGTGGTCGTACACACACAAAGCAGCATTCTTCTCGCGAAAAACTTGCGTATCTTTATCTCCAAGCATCATATCAACCTTGTGGCCTCTTCTCGCACAGTTATTCACAAAGCATTAGACAACCATCACATATAAAAAATTTATGACTTTACAGAAATTGTTTCATAAAAGGCCTTATCTATTTGTAAGTAGTTAGTTTTTGAACATTACTCTTTGAATCTTGAAAACAGTATTGTTTTTATGAAGACTTGAATTTGTTTTCTCAATTAAATATTTGCCACTTAAATTAAATATTAGTACCTTCATCAATTTTTAAAATTCGAGGAGATGTGATATCGCTCATAAAACCGACAAAATATACGTTGCATTACTTCAGAAATGCACATATCTTGAGACGCAGGAAGGAGAAATAGTGTACTCACTCGCCAATTCTTCGGAGGGAACACGGGGAAGATTGAAAACATAAACAGCGCCAAATTCCGTATATCAAGTTGCCAACGCTACTGACACTCCAAACTCACCTGAAAGAAACATTAATCACGTTAGAAAATTCAATTCCAACCAAACAACACAGTTACACTAACGCATTAACTCTACATAGAATATGTTAGCAAATCAGCATAACTGGTCGACATGATTATTAACCCGTATTTCATATCGTAATGGCGCCTCCCTAGTTCTGCAGTTCGGCATAATAGCAATCAACATTTTTATGGATGACGGAAAAAGGTTCTTCATTCCATGCGGTAATCCCCGACGGTCAATTTTAATCCCTGATTATCTTGGCTGGGGTGTGGAGTATGAGAGTTAGGTATACGTTCTAGCTGATTGAAAGTAAACAATCATCCTCTCTGTTTAATTTCATTGAACCCAAGTCGTAAAACACCCTCCAGTCGTTCCAATTTAACTTTAAGGCATTTTTTATGCGCAATTATATATATAGTTTTATGTACTCAAGGTGATGTGGACAGTGGGCGCATATTTGTTGGCGGTTGGCCCAGAGACACATAAGTTGGAAAATCACTATTGGACCTGCAATATCAATAACAAAAACTTTCATAGCATGCTGACCGAATGGATTTTGAGGCAAACAACATACACAATAAAAAGTACGTTCTCCCACTAGCAGGTAAGGACTGGGAAAACAATGGCACCAAGATCCCTTGCTGCGGTGAGGTTTGCAGAAGAATGTAGTTATGCAATAGTTGCCGTACTTAGGTAAGTTTCGTAAACTCAATAAGGAAATGTAACACCGAAAGCGACTTTTATCATCCTCACAACCAGCGAATTCTACATGGTGGGGATGGCAGAGGTGCGAAAAAGGATCAAATACCACCGCCAGCGCGCTTTTGCATTTAATCTGCAGTGCCTACAGGATACGAGAATCCTTAAACCGATCCATTACACGATACTGCCTCGGAGATCCGAATACCAGCGTTTTGGAATGCGGAGCTAAATGGGCAGCCAGGAACACCCGAGTCTAATTAAAAGAAGGGCAGGGCGGGGACAAAAAGCACTGGAAGAGAGTTAACAAGAGTGAAGGGAGAGACGAGAGGTGGTGTGCTGTATAAAACGGCGAGAGAAGGAGAGAGATGACTCGGAGGGATGGAAGGAACTGGAGAAACTTTTGCCATTTGCCACGAGCAAAGAGAGAGAGAGATCAGCCACTCTAGATATTAGTCGCTCGTGGTGTGAGGGAAGCGAAGGAGGAGGAGCAGATGAAAGGGCTAGAGAGGGAGATGGACTGCTACCTCCGAGATTGGTCCAGCTGATATTAAGAAGATTGGCTCTATTCACAGCAGGTCAAATGCCAGAGAGAAACACCATCTTTTGGATGCTAGTATCTAAAACTCTGCTTTCAGTGGCAGAATGTATGAGCAACACAAAATTAGGTCAAAATAAGGAGTGACGGATACCGATGAGTTGATGAATGTGTATGTTTTGCAGTCCCTTTTCTCGGCCACACGATCATTTTCAAGAGGTTAAGGCCCAGGTTGCCTTTGAGTATGGGTTTAATGGGGGGCAGAACGCCATTCCGAGGGCCCAGGTTCAATTCTCGCCAGGGGCATAGATTTCGTAGGTCCGCATTCGAGTGTTGTGCGCAGGACACTTGAAAGTTCTTCTCAAGTACTTCACCAATCAGACGGGAGTGTTAAACCATGAACCTATTTACAACTTCAATTAAATGCAAGCTAATGCCAATGCCGGGTTTCGCTCAACCATTCCACCGTTCCCTTAAAAATTCCTGCCAAAACCCAATAACCCACCGATCATTAATGTCGTAAATGAAGTTAGATGTAATTACATCCTAACTGTTCCCTGTCGTCCGCAGTAAATTTGGTACTCGCTGACAAATTGAAAATAATGGATGGTTGACGTCGTTAATTTTACTACCAATCCATTTTCGAGAATAATACGCAACTTGTGCCTCGTACTACAATATTTCTAAAAGCAAACTTCCAACATTCCCACTTACTCTCATAATTAAAGTAATTAAAATTATAATATTATTGAAAGAAAAAGTGATGGGAATGGAAGGAATCCTACGAGTACACGGAGACAGAGAATGCTTTGGGAAAAAATTGGTGCATTATTGAAAATGCCATTTTTAAATTACAGCATAAAAAACTGATCCTTCTTCATGCGAGGGTATCCATTTGTATCAGCGAGTAGTCGTTCGAGAAGTATAATTATGTTGCTCCTACTGCGAACGTTATACCACACTATCTAAAGTAACTTAATCCTATGCCTAAATCCTAGGATAAACCATCATCCCCCGCCCGAGACGGGATTTGATACATAATTGACTCATAATGAACCATCATATATTTACATAAGGCCTGCTCGTGGGGATTCTTCCCCCATTGGCCGGACGGTACACGCACGATTAGCTATGGAGAAGATGCCGAAAAAACGGAATGGTAATAGCAATACGTTTTCGACATAAGGTTAAATAAACAAAGGAAAATATTACATGCTAAAAATAGTTTTATGTTCATGGATGAAATGACTGAGATATTTCAATAACTTCTTATCGGAATTTTTGGAATTGTGACCGCGGAGATGTCGTTAAATAGGCCGGGGGATCATGAACCTCAAAGTTCAGAGATCTTTTTTCGAAAACTTTGTCGAGATATTCCAATACGATACACATTTATCGATATGCTGCACGAAACTGAAAATAAATAATAGCCCGGCTACAGAAATTAAACGAAGTTATCACCATTTATAGCGAAGATTGTACTAATAACCTTACTAACTTCCTTAAAAAAATGACACTGAGAAAAATAGGAGAAGGAGAGAATATATGCTCCTTACTGGGAACGTTATACCACCATAAATTTATTTCGTACTGAAGCCGTCTCTAAACAGTAAGATAATGACTTCTTCGCTTGAGTTCCTTTTTATATTTTTTTAACCATAGCTCATATTGGTAATATTGCTTAAGAATTCAGATTCAGACTAGTTTAAGATTTAAAAAAATGATAAAATGAGTATTCAGAAAAGTGCGCCATTGAAGTGAATCATGTGCGTAAGGAGCCATATAATATGAAGCGTATTCTAACTTTGTGTCATTAACATGGAAATATTTAAGTATAATAACAAGTGATGGTCAAAATTGTTCGCCTTCGCTTTGAATGCATTCGCCAAAATAGTTACCGTAATTTTTCAACGGACTGAGTCCTAGAACTCATCATAGGTCAAGGATTCAATCAGGACGAAGAAACAATGAACACATGAATCACAGATTTTTAAGTATGAAATAAACTCATACTGAAGAATCTCAGCGTGAATGCTCAACCAAAATGATAGTTTTCTACTGTTAAAATAGATTTCAATGATAAATTTCTTGCTGTGCACATTATAATTGCCGTCAAACCTAGATTTTCGACGATGTATCATTCGACAGGGTGATATGAATCTCTTGATACTGCGGTAACTGAGATGCACATTCTCAGGATAGGAGGACGACTGAACCATTCTCTGCCCCCCAGGTGCTTCGCGGAAGATAGGTCATGAGGAATATCACACAACGCAGGACTCACAGAGGAACATCAAAGAACATAAATTTCCCCATGTATGTCCAGGGGGGATCTACTGTTTCAATCGATAAAAGCACAATATTCAGAACAACTACTTACCGCAGGAAATACAAGTTTAGAAGGAAGGAAACATTTCATCAGAACGTACATCTGGAGCATGTTTCTTTACGGAAGTGAGGCATGGACGATGACAGGAGCGGAAAAGAAAAGGGTGGAAGCATTCGAAATGTGGTGCTACAGAAGAATGATGAAGATAAAATGAATCGATCGAGTGGCAAACGAAGAAGTCTTAAGGAGAGTGGGAGAAAATAGAAGCCTGCTGAAAACTCTAAGAAGAAGACTGGATTACTTAATCGGCCATATCTTAAGAGACGATGGACTGATGAAAACAATCGTTGAAGGACAAATGGATGGGAAGAATGGCAAAGGAAGGCCTCATGCGAGATATATGGAACAAGTGATGAAGGATGTGAAAGAGAGGAATCACGTAAATATGACGAGGTTGGGTGATAGAAGAAGAGGGTTGGTAGGTCAGCTTCTTACTCCGTTCGGCCAGCGGTTTCCCTAACTGCTCTGGTACCCAAAAAAGATAACAGCTTGACTTTGGCTGAAGGAATTCTAGGAGGACTTGCACGGTTTTGAACGCTGAAACATAGGTTCCGTAGCCCTATGCTCTACCCACTGGGCTAATACCATCAAGTGCATGAAATAAGGGGAGACGCCTGATTCAAAGCGCGCATCACACCGATGAGTCACGGAGTGTCTTCGGTGAAGGTCCCATGCATTCCGCGGGCTGAGCCGAAATTTGCGTAGCCGGGAACGAAGATCGCGAGTGGAGGGACGGGGAGAGGGAATATGGACACACGGCCAACATCCCTCAGAAAAAAAAAGTCCTCCGGGAAAAAGGAGTGAAGGAGGTGGGGGAGGGGTGTTTGATGGGGTGGGAACCGCGGAGTTGGGGAGGAAGGCGACGCGAGCACTGTGGAAGAGAGGGAGGCCGACGGCGGGCGGCGCCTGTCTACTCTCGGCCCCGCGCCAACCGGGCGCCACCCGCTTGGCCCCGTCCCCCCCCTCCTACTCGAGAAACGGCCCCCATCCACACAATTACGATCCGACCCTAGCCTCCTTCGCTACCCAGCTCCGCATGGCAATACACGAAATTGAGAATCGGAAAACGAGTTGATAGAGCACATCGCATCGACAGCCAAACATACGAGATCGCATCGCACTTCACCCCGTAGTAATGAAATTACAAGGGATTCCCAAACGGAGAAATTTTAAGGGATTTCGCGTTTAATATGTATGATAAATGATAACCTATTTTCAGAGCATACCCTACTTTCTAAACAGACATATAGTGTAAATAATAGTTCAAATATTTGGAATAGAAAGTCATCTGAAGCAAGTAGTAACACATAAAACAATCATGACTAAAGAGAGAAATACATATCGATGCGACTTACTTTTAAGTTTCCAATATTTTAGGAGATAAAACTCTTACTAACTATTATCATAAGAGATAAAATTTAGCAATAAAATGCGCCTGGAAAAATTCATAACACATCACACAACATGAAAAAATATTACAGTTAAGATTACTATAACGTAATTCAAGAAATGAAATTTTTCTTACCCAGAATACACCATCTTTTATCTAAATGCGAAAATTTCATTGTATTGCATTGCGAAAGAATATTACATATACGTAAAACAATGTTGAAAATATATCACAAATCATAGTCGAGTCATTGCAACAACTCATTCTCTCTCTCCTTTTCAAATTCTTCTCCATTTCTGCCCTATAAGCCCCCAAACTGTCACGTCCGCCCAAAAGAAGGCAGGCCGCTAGGGTCGAACGGGGAATGGAAGACGATGAGGTGGAAAGCTTGCAAAGTAAATAGGGAGAGAGATTGGGCGAGAGGATATGGGACCTAATTCAGAGGCATACGTTCAAGGACCCTGGGCACAGTCCCGCAGACCTGATCCCTACTGTAGTTCAGCGTTAAATGCGGCGTCACATGATGTAAAATTATAATAGAGTTTTCTTCGAGGAAAGCGATTTGAACCATACCGTAGAGGTTTAACGGGGCAAAGAGGGAAGATGAATAAATGAATAAACACGAAAATGAGCTGAGAGCTGCGCAACAGAAAGATATAGTGGTGTAAGTGATGTCAGATGACAACATCCGTATTCATCGCCAGTCCTTTTGTTAACTTCTTCCATGGTTTTTGTCACGGAGAATGCTATGCCAAGTCCAGATCTAACATCGTCCAAATTTCCTTCATTTAGTAACGTCCAAAAATAACGTTAACTTACAATACTGAATTCAGATGCTAGCTATGAGTAGGTACACTGTATTTGAAATAAAAAAGTACTATATGTTCAAGTATTGGGCTAATGATAAGACGCATAACCTGTTAACGCAATTTGAAGGGGGAGAACTTATTCGGAATAAACACCTAGCTAGCATTTCTCATGCTTATGTCTGAAAAGCTGGCAAGTGATCAGGCCTCGAAGGTGAGTGAAAAAAATCGAGGGATATAAATGAAAGGGCAGGAGAGAGTCGCGCAGGGCGCCACAACCTCGGCCCTCTCTTAATTTTGACGATTTTTACCTCCGAGCGTGACAACTCGCCGCAGGCACCGAAAGCGGAGAGTGAAAAAAAAAGAAGTGAGAAGGCCGGAATGCTGTTTTCGTCGCTAGTCTCCGCTTCATTTGCCTCCGCCCCGAGAAGATAGGCGCCCTCGAGGGCCCCCGGTGCCAGCCAGTCGGCCCGGAAACGGGTAAGGGCTTCGCGGGAAAGTGCGCGACGTACTAGAACAGCGGTACTCTCCAGACACAGCAGCCGGATTCTCTTTGGTCCATGTCGCAGATATCCGAACAAAAACGGGACAAAAAGAACTGAAACGTAGGCTCACTTTTCTAAACTTAAGGAGAGTAGTAGTATTTTTTTCAATCCTCAGTTGGATCGCGTATGGCCGAATTGAGCACAAAGGTTTCCGGAATCGTACTTGTGGGCAAACTGTCCATTCACGTCGATGACGCATTCGACCATACTTTCACTGAATCATATCAGCTGTTAAAGATATTTCATTCTTCTCTCGCTCACCCACTCCTACTACTACAACACTAGTTTTACATGGGCACCTGCAAATAGTAACGTTATATTTTCTAATTGTGTGGATTCGCATTCAATCCAAAATGAGTTAAAAAACACAAACATTAATGACTGAGAAATGATATGAAATGGATATTGAAATAGCCGAATAGGAAAACCAGAATAATACTTCCTCCATTTCAGCGAGGAACGCCGTAAGAGAAATTCTACAATTCAGATATCTCAAAGAAGCGAGACGCGAGTGACGTTTATGTATCTCGACTTTAAAAATAACTGACTGAAAGGTGTTTTTCTCTGGCAGCTTTGTACTTATAGTAGCAGCAGATAATTTTAAATTTTCCATACTGCGTAAGTGCCTGAAGAAACAGGCATTGACCGTCGCGTAGCCTTGTAGGCTCACTGTTTCTTCACACAGTATGATATGGAAAAGGATTTTCAGGTAAATTGAATATTACGAAAGAAAAATATCTTCTTTCCGTTTGAAATTTACACAAGGGAAAATTTAAAAATGAGGCGCGGGACGACAAGGTGTCAAATCAGTTATTTCGCGAAAGTAATCTAGAGTTTTAGGTGTTCTCGCCTTGGTACCTATATATTAACGGCTTACCTAAAATTAACATTAGAGAAAAAACACAACTAGGGGATCGGGTTGGTGTAGTGGCTAGAGTACTGGCCTTCCATCCCGAGGGCCCGGGTTCAATTCCCGGCAGTGACGGATTTTTCAGTGGAAAACCGGTCCCCACTTGTGAGTGCCTAGTGGAGGGCATTTCAAGTTCAGTACTCCGTCCGTCGGATGGGTCGTTAAGCTGTGGTCCCCTTGGCGCCTTTCGTTAAGAGTAGGCTAAAGCCGACGACGGGTTTCACTCCACCCTTCCTCCGTTTCCTGAAAACTCCTACCATTACCCAATTATCCACCTATCCTAAACGGCTCAAATGACCTCAGCTGTCGGTCGCCTCCCCTGAAATACCAACTAACCAATTAAAACACAACTACCCTGCCCGAGATGGGACCCAGCTGGCGCGTAACCCAGCTGGCAAACAAGGTCATTAAAACTGTTAATTTAGTAAGTTAACTTCAATAAGTACCGAAGTGACGATAGTATAATTCGCATTAACTCGCATCTACTTCCTTTCCTCACCCATGTAACACTCCTTCCTTCAAAAGTTCATCTCCTTTCCATTGACATGTCGTCATTCCGAAACAAATGGTGCCTCTCCAATCATCTCCACTCATCAATAACTCAAAGCGGTGCATATCCTATAATAAATATTACTTCTGAATCACGCTGTAATGATTCATGAATGGCGAAATACCCACAGATACTCATTTCCTTGAAGAATAAAATTCAAGGAACGCCAACCAAATTTCACAGCATCGATTGTAAGTATAACAATCAGTTTATCTTTGTCGTCATTATACTTTCAGATTTCAGTGTGAGTTTCATATAACTTTTTCGCAGAGAGAGAATTTGTCCTTTCTACGAATCATCCACCAATAGAGTAAAAGAAAAGCTAAACGGTTCCACAAAAATACGTCTCTTTTCCTTCGCTTTATTCAGAGGATATTCTATTCTTAACTTTCCTTTCAATGCCGGTGACCTATCGCCTCCTGACACAGCCTCTGGGATTCATTGAAACATGTAAAGTCGGGCAATGGTGATTTAAAATATACTTTATGGATATATTGGAAACGGGCCGAGAATACACAAAAGAACAAACTCAGAAATGGTGGGGAAAGTGAAAACATCAAAGTTCAACTGAAAAATAAATTATTGGGGAAAGAATTGAATCGCAAAAAACCAGAAGAGCACTTCACAAACAATATTATTATAAATTTATTACATGATTTGAAGAAATATATTCGTATCCAAATCAAATATTCCCGCTCACCGTGGTAGTCAGGATGCGCTAACCTGGCAGCCGAAAGGTCGCGGATTCGAGTCCCGCCGAGGATATGGACATTTCCTTTGTCCTTTGGTTAAGTTCTTAGGTTAGGCGGTGCGATGTAGCCTTAGACGTGGCAGAATTTAAGAATCAAAAACCATTGCTCCGCAAAGATTTCCAAAGAAATATAGTTGATGAACCAATAAGCTACATCGACATACGAAGTTGAATGAAAGGAAACTTGAAGCATGTAAATCAGAAAGAACTATACATTTTATACGCCATTGGAGCTAATATTCTGCCTTTCCTACTTAACTCTTTCCTATTTTGAGCATTCGCACATGTCTCTCGCCATTTAGTTTTTTTACCTTTTTAAACTTTTACCCACATTACCTTTCTCTCTGCGCACATTCCAAAGAAGAACGGCAGTATACGATATACCACAAATTATTTTATGAAAAAGAATCAATTTTCGCAGCCATACATCCCTGAGCGGATTCCATGGCAGGATTGAGGATGTTCCTAGATCCGTGTAGGGACAGGTCTCAGCTCTGCGGGAACACGCAATGAGAAACAAGGGTCCTCGACTGTTCTCCGACATCCCGATAGCATTCCCGCCCTCCCTCCTTCCTCACTCTACCCCAATATCAAACACCACTACTCCCTCCAACCGACCCACCACACCTCATTCACAAATCCACCCCATTCACGCCCCCTCCTGCGATTAAGAGTCGAAGTGGAGTTGAGGAAGGGGATGATCGAGACTCACTCTCCTCGCCTTCACTCTCGCGACGTGACTCCGCATCAAACTGGGATTAGCAGATTAGCGGCGCCGATTGCGTGTTTTCCGCCCTTCGAGCCACTCCTCCTCCTCGCTTCCCGCAGAGGGAAGATCGCCCCCGGCAACCCCCTCCCCCTCTCTCGGTTGGACGACCCCACCCCAACCGTCTCCCCACCCTCCCTTCCTCTTCCATTTACCATTGTCTCGCTCGTCTCTTCCGCCACCTCGCCCCTTACATAAACCACCACCACCACCTCCTCCTCCAGCCCCGCTTTTCCGCTGCGAGCGGAAGAGACAGGGAAGTCGGGTCGCGTGCAGTCGCGCCGCGAGAGACAAGACAGACCAAGAGTTCGGCTTCTTCAAAAGCCCGCCGCGACGGCGGAATGTATGTACCGTCAACGACGCGAGGGTCGGATGCATCGTCTAACCATCACCTTAGACATGAAGTCAACTTATAATATACCACGATATGCATTTAAGTTAACTTTACAACTCAATGCTGCGATATGAATGCATTTCAAATATTAGAATGATGCATTATGGGTTTATCAACGATAGGACACATAATTAGACAACATTGACAGCATTTCCGTAATTTTCCTGTGCATTGCGTCATATTGAGAGAACAATATACGAACAAAAAGATATAACTACTAGATAATAATAGCAGATAGAAATAGAAATACAAATAAAAATAGCCTCATATTGAGAGAGCAAAATACGAACGAAATTAAATAGCTACCAGATAGTAAAAGAAATAGTACCTATATGGTCATATTCATATTAAAATATGGACTAGCGTTAACCCTAGGTGGGAGATCTTCACAGAAATAGATTACTAGGCCATATTCAAAGGTCCAACTATAAATCGTTTGTGGATGAGGCGTAGAGAACGATGCATTGTAAACAAAATTTATCTATCCACCTTGCTGATAGTAACGTGTGGTCAATTTGAAAGCATTGTAGATAAAGAATGTAGATGACACTTTGCTTCTGCTGACATTCATTTGAAATCTCTTAAATTGCTCCTAAAGCTGTCCAATTAACAGAACTTCGTAAAAAGGGTTCCAGGGACACATGGTCAAGCTACAAGTAATCGCTAACATTTCTGGTGGCAAGAAAATAAGTAGGTATACCAAGAAAACATCGCTAACTTCAATCTTTGGGAACCAATGCGTCGATGTTAATTATTTTACTGTACAACTTTCAGTAATTTATCTAACTAATTTTGATTACATAAGAATTCGTGTGGAGGGTTTATAATTTATAATAAGTATTATTTTCATCTATCACAATTAAAGGGAGATGCAATGGTATTAAAACTTTGACACAGCACTTTTATTGTTCTCATTACCTTGGCTTTAAAATCTATCGAATGAACTTTAGAAAATTAATAATTCGAAAACTAGGCCTAAGGTATCTGACACTTATAATTGCAAAAACAATTAATGACTTCTATATCTCCCGATTGTAGTTTTTAATCTAAATCATCAAATATTATTTTCAATGAGCTAAAATGTGGACTCACAAGTGACACCTTCATCTGAGGTTTCTGAGTAGTTTCTGAGTAGTTTAGGATTATTAGCAGTTTGTAGTGCATAGAAAAATGCAAAAAACGTGGTTTTGAGAGTGGGAGACAGCATATAATGAAAATATTAAGTAGAAAAAAGTACAAAAACATATAGGATAATTAGAGTGGAACAAATTTCTCTATTTATAAAGAAGCCATTTCCTTCTCTCTGCATACGAAATGCTTATGAAAAGTTGGTTCACAAAAGTGTAAAAAAAATGCAAAGACTACTTTGAGTAGTGAAGCAGTAATTGCCTGCCTGAAGCACAAGCACTACTGCCACCTATTGGTAATGTGTCATCAGCAGTTTACAAACAATTTGTAAAACCTCATTTGACACTAGAACACAAAGTTCACCTCAAGAGCACACCAGACAGAGACTGCCTGCAAAGCAGGCCGCAGTTCTGCTAGTCAATTATTGATTACTGCATGGTGTTCAGGTACTTACGAACGTGGTTACGCCAATCGTACCGTTTTTGGCTTGCCTATAAGAACGACGAGAAGCAGGTGAGTGAATGAAAAAAAGATTGGCTCCGATAGAATTACAAGTTATGAAATACCCAATATCAAGCCAAATTCATTGCTTTTCAACAAGTCAGGTGAACCTCTCATGTTTTTCTTCCATGAGGTGTGGCAAAACGCAATGGGAGCACAATGGTCTGTAATTAATACTCTTAATAGAGTACCTAAATTTAAATACAAAGCATTCCACGATGGCTATTCTTCTGGGAAATTATAATTACACCTTTGTGATAATACGACGATTTTCAAACAGTTACCATGCATGCTACAGTCAGCGCAAATATCCGCAGCTTCTATTTCGAAATATTACGTATTTGCGCCGTACGTCTTTTCATGCGACGACACTCCGCTGGGCACCGGATATAAAGTATGAAGAATGATCAACGGAAGATACAGTTTTTCGATTCGGTTGATTTTATGTCCAAATGATTACGATGATTTGTTATTTGCACCCTCGGATTCATAATTTAAGGTGCATCATCTTTAATGTTCAGTTAATGGTGCTAAGACCAAATCCAAGAATAATAGGTCAGAGAGTAACAAGCATTGAGAGGAGTAGAAGTTTTAAAATAGCTGTGGGCTGAATAAATCACTCCTGAATCACCAAAATTCACAATCAGGTTTTATTACGATAAGGGGACGAGTAGCATATGTGCACCTTTTGATAAATAAGTAAAAATTTTAGAATTTTTACTTATTTATTTATTTAATTTAAAAGGTAGAATTTTTTACAGTGAGACTTTCTTGGTACACTTCGACTTTTATCTGATGGTGTAGGCAGGTTATCACCAGCAAAATGTTCCATCAGTATCATCTTCATCAGTTCACCACACATTTGTGGTGAAATCAATCTTGGACGCAAGTTGACAACTGCTTCGGAGCTAGATTACAATAGGCACTAATATGAAAAATAACAGGGTAGTCCACATCTTCATGCATCTTGATATCAACGTTTTACACAAGACCTTGTCTCATCGCGTTCCTAGTGTTCACCTAGCATTTACGAAACTTTCCAGAAGAAAAACTTAGGGTGACACAAAGGAGACCTGATATTTGAGACACGCTTATGATTGTCAATCAAATACCGAAAGATGTATCCAGCAATTAGATGTGTGATAAAAATCTCATTCCTTTAGGTTGTAGCAACTTTTATACAAGTGAAAGAACTATTGATTATATTTTGGGATAAGTAGTAATGTCATAAGAAATTTCGCAAACCTGTCCGTGACAGATATTGTGGTGATGGTGGTGACATAGACTCAGGAAAAGTTGGTTACAATGTGAAAAGTTTTATAATCTTAGTACTTTAAAGTGGGCATAAATAGTTTACTACGGCAATAAAATGGCCAGTTTACCCTTATACAAATATTTCCTAAACATACGTCATCCAACAACATTAGGGTACTAGTTTAACAGCAGATGTAAATTGCAGTTTTCATATCGAGTGCGTACGTCAATCCATGATTTATAAGACAAACATTATTGAGAAATAATACCATTTATTTATGCGCTTTCAAAAGGTAAGGGATGCAATAGCGTATCTAACTTCTTACGCTGAAATAAATGCATCGGTTACCCCTCGACTCTCGATGACACAGGATTACCACTGCGGACACTTTATTTTGACATGTGCACTTAACATTGCTGGGTACGAGAGCAAGTGTCATGTGCACCACCATGGAAAGATACACATTCGCACCTCTAATGTTTTTTTTATTCTATTCGCTCACTGCCGTCCGAAGGGAGACTCCGGCGGGAGTGCGCTCGAAAGCTACAGAGCTCTCGAAGTAACCAAGCGCTCCGTTCGGCTGAGAGATAGATAATCGAATGTGGAATTCCAACGACCACCTCCCTTCCTCCCCCTCCCGCGCTTACTTGTCAGTCACATGAGAGTTGAGGTTGAGGTCGCAGTGAACCGCGAAAACTGAAACGAAATTCCTTCCTCTCGCTCTTTCTCCCTCTCTGACTCCTTCTCTCTTCCTGGAGCGATATAAGCAGATCCATCAAACGCTCGACACGAGTGGGGGAGGGTGAGGAGGACTATTAATAAAGACGACAACACGTTACGAAACCAGAGAGATGCCTTCGATGTGTTTTCTTTTTACGCGGCGTTCCCGACCGGTGCATCGTCGACACACTTCCTAACGCCCTACACGACCAAGTGCGACAAATTGCTCGTACTCGGGGACAGTTTAATTTCATCGGCGGTTTCCGAATGGGTACACGAAGCGAGCAAGTTTGGGTGAGACTGCGACGTATTACGACCGCGTGTGACATATGTAGCTCTTAATCCACAAGTGACATGACAAATAACTTTGGAATGCAAGTTTTATGGATTTTTCTAGATTCCATCCATTCTCGATGCGCAGCAGGCATCAATAGGTTACATATTAGATCCATAAGGTATATAAATATCGAAATAAATCGTTATCAATAATATTATGAGGGTTAGGAACAATTTATATCTAAGAACGTTGGTAAATATTTATTGCTACGGAGCTACTGCAATTACTATCCAACATTTAAATTGTCAATACAGTAAATACTGAGGTAAACATTAGGTTGATATCCCATCTACTATAAAAAGCACCCGATGAAATTGAATTAATCACGCTTACGTGCTCCCCAAGAACTGAACAAGCATTTTTTAGGGGATTTCTTTTCGTGGAATGTGAACGTTGTTCGCAATTAGAATTGACCACAAATTCTGCCACTCTATTCAATGAATTCAACTCAAAGGGTACGCACGTATAATACCGATATTAAGGAAATTATTCACAGATCATTAAGTCTAATAATATTATCGAATGATTTTCAAATGTTTTTATTTATATTTGTTTTGGTATTCGGCGCTGCCTGCAGGCCTCCCAACTGGCATGGCAATCGAAAGCAAATAAGACGGTACTTAAGCATTTTTTCACTCGTTTTTGCACCTATCACTATACTCACTCTTTTCACCATTTATGATTATTGACTGCACGTGACTAGCTGACAGAATGTAACTGGCAGTCGTAGACAGGTAAATAACATGTTGAAGTGACAACCCTATATAGAGTTGCCCAATCCTACTCATCCACGCAAGTTGTGTCGTAATTATTGTGTGATGAAGTAATGCAACTACAACAGATGGAGCGTCTTAAAACTAAAAACTTGAGAAACAGAGCAAAAAAGCACAGTGAATATAAGTTGTGCAATCGTTATCAGTATCGAGGGCTTCCACTTATATTATTTCTATTTGGCTATCCCCACTGCCAAAGTAAACGGTATCATAGGTACACAAATATACCACCGAAAGGATTCAAAATTCTTAATACGGAGAAATAAAAAAAAACTTAAAACGCAAGACTAAATTCACAACATAAGCCCGGTATTTCGATTATGTATACTAATTTGACATATTGACAAGTATGCAGAAAAATATGAAATGAAACAATCATAAGCTACCAAGTTTCGAGCGTATTTGTCAGAGCTTAATGACAACGGATGGATGAGCAGAATGAATAACGAATCGCTATTTTTTTCGCCAAGTTTGTACATTTCAATTATTGCCAGCAGATGAAAATCCACCGCAATGGAATCAAGATGCACTTGCAGAAAGGGATACTTTAATGAAACATGGAATGTGCAAAATCTATAATGGATGATATAATTTAGCATAAAACGGCAATTCTTTCTTGAGTTTCCTATCTGCTCTCATTAATAATAAATAACAAAATGAATGGCGATGATTTCAAAAACCATTATATATGTTTTTGGTTATTTTAACATTACGCAATGTCTGAGCACTTACAATACTCTCGCTTTTACTTTTTAACACTCTTATCCGGTGATGTGCGCGTAGCGGAATGCTTTCCTTCTCGCAGCATTCTAGATTTAAAGGTTATGAATCATTTCACTCGAGAAAATAACTACGAAACTGTCATATCTGCTGCTAGAGATAAAAAATATAACTCTTAACGGCTTAAACGTGATGTTGAATTTTTTTTTCATTTCGAGAAATTGAGGCTGGTACAACTGATGACCGTTTAAAATGGCGGCATTTCTAAAGTGTGCCGCACCGACATTCGAACCGCTCAAGGACAGAAGGCTGGTTTGCTGTCCAACCTTGTTGTACCGAGGCATTCTATTCATTGCAATATGACATTGACCACAAAAACAGTTCATACATGACTGCGTTTTTATGTCTCCACTGGGCGCTCGCTTGAAATTCGATCATAATATTTCTTTCCATGAGATTTTTGCACTCCTCCCTGATCTCACTCCCCTCCATTTCTCACGCGCTCATTCTCGACTCAATGGTCCATTCCCTCAAAGCTCTTTCGTGTCGGGAAACACGTAGGTTCCCTGCTATATCGCAATTTTTCCATCGCAACAATTTTTCCTCTTCTCTCGCGTCCTTCCAAGAGATGAAAAATATATATCAATGAAATACCCACAAAAAAATCTTTATTCTTAAAGATTTGCGAATTTCTCTTCGGAAGGAGGTGATTGTTAAAAATGTGGACAAATTTGCCGTCATTGGAAGCAAGAAAGGTGGTCTGGTCAAATTCCGTGAACTAGATTCGTGGCATGAACTTTTCTTATCGTTAAACATTAACAATTAAGTTATTAGTATTTCCGTCATTGATAATTTTAAGAACTTTATGAAACAAGTACATACAAAGAAGTGAGCTTCAGTCAAAGATCTCCTATGATTGCGGTAATGAAGCCTCCTGTTTGGGTATCTGGTATCGATAACATGTCATGATATGGAGGTTTTTCAGCGTTAGAAAGGATAAGAACGAACCAGATAATATATCCCTATTTTAGGAGGATTATTTTCACCCTCGGACCATCAGCTGAGTTTCAATAGGCCATGCCGAATCCACGAGAACTGCTAAAGATTAGACTCAGACTTCAGCTAGACGTTCAGCTAGAGCGCAAGTTAAACGCTCCATTTGGACATTGGCTCAGGGTGGGAGAAATTAAATGAGAAAGAAAGAGATGAATGAAGACAATTCAAGGGTAGAGTAAGAATATATGCTTCAAGAAACTGGGAAGATTACAGAAATTTTCAAGCACACTGACAATGACAGTTGTTTTTAATTTTTCTACTTATGGTAAGAAGCCGGTAAAATGTATGCTATTTGAAAGCCATTCTCGTCATAAGGGCCATAATGTAGAGGTATGCGAGACTCCAAAGGTCATCTTCACTGCAAGACATCTAAGTTTCCCTGAATCGGACGGAGGGAATAGAAAAGGTCATTAAACCACACAGGGAGTGTAGTAATCATGAGTAAGATACTTTCCCCAATTGGTTTTATTAAAATGGTGCCCATCAGCAGGAACCGGAAATGAAGAGGAGCTTGACTTGTTTCTTTTTCGCGGCGTCGCGACTACGAAACGACGCGTCGTTAACATAACTACAACGCTCAGTCAACGTAGGACTGTGTGTATTGGGCGAATACAATTAGACAGATTCTCTTCCCAAGGGAGACATGTGACTCAATACCCTCAACGCTGAGAAAATCATGAGACGAGTATGGTAATGCTTAGGAAGCTGAATTGAATACATCCAGACGATTAACTTTGCGGTTGATAATGCTTTTTTCAGTAGGTCAATTCAAAGGTAATATCAATCAGTGCTTCCAATGATTGATCAATCATGATAGGGAGACGTTAATCATTAAACGAATTTGATAGAAGTTATGTGGAATGGGAATAATGCGAAAGAATGAAGAAAACTGGGTACCCTCGAGAAATATTTGAAAAAATTCAAATTTAATGATAAGATCAGGAGAATAGCTCCTACTGATGACATTACATACCGAAAGCAGGCAAATGAGGGTTTTGATGGAGTCGTAATACCTATTTGCGGACAACTCGTAAAACCGATAGTTTATAATGCGACGTAGCGTAGTTCTAAAAATTCGCATGTGAATGAAGCCGATAAATGTTAACGTTCAGTGATGCGCAAAATAGAATTATGGAAAAAGTGACATATAAAGAAAGAAAATTGGCTGAATGTAAATAATTTAGCGAAAGAGAGACTTTTCGATCATGAAATGTGTGACAGTAAAGAGTTTCCCTTTATTAGAGGAGAGGGAGGATTAGGATAGTACATTTAAGGCACTGAGTGGCCATATTAATTTTAGGGAGAAGAAACAGAGAAGTATAAACCATCAGTGTATTTTGCTAAGACATCCACGAGGGAATTCAATGGTCATATTCCAATAGCATTTAAAACCGGTACACTAATGCCTGATATAGTAAAACAAGGAACGATTTCCTTTAAATATGAAAAACTATTGTATGCCTATTGAACAAAAAGAGGAATTCAGAGTGACTCCTTCAGGAAAAATTGACAGCTGGCCAGCAATCTAAACTGCATGACTGAAGTCATTGATGTTCCAAAACAACCGCCAAAAGAATAAGAGTCAAATAATTGTGACATAAGACGTTTCAATGCCGCCAAGTCAATATAATAGAAAAAATTAGAAATGTGCCATGACACGCAATTAAATATATATACGAATATTTACTACTAACTAACACGCAATTAAAAGAACTTTGTTCAAACACAAAGGCCATGAAACTGACGCTTGCCTGAGAATTATTTAAGGACACTTAAGAAGAAATATCAGGGTCACATTATTTCTCAGCGTATAAATTACTGTCTTAAGGGGGCAAAGTATATAAGGGGATAAAGTAGAACAGCGTGGCACAAATAGTCGATTACAAAAATTATGGCTATAAATTCCTAGCTTATTTTGCATCAATTGCGGTAAAATCCTTGAGGAAAGCTATCGAGGGAGAAAGATACAAAGAGATTGATGTTTCGATGACCGGTAGCGGTGACTTTCACAATAGAAAATCACGAGGGAAACACAACAGCAGAACATCGTGCGCAATGACGCACACGGCCGTTAGCCAATAAGAAACGTCGCAATTCACCATTGAACCAGTAGTCATAAGCATGCTCTAAGAATGCATATACAAGCTTCTTTGCAGGAATAATTAATAACATGTTTGGGACATCCAGGACAACTTTGAACCATCTAAATATGTCTTAGTGTTAAAAAAAAAATCAGGCAAGTTCTGTGGCCACCCTTACTGCTGTCACGAATTTATAATTTATTCACCTACCTATTCCTCTGGCATTACAATTTAACAGCTGATAGTTCAAACAATGTGAAGCTGGTGCAAAGGCCACATATATTATGAATTAAAAAAACTTTTGTAATTTAAATAGTCAATAAAGTAAAATTTTACGATGTACTACAATAAAAATATAGAGATGTGAATATCGGTTGGATATCGGAAGGCTACTACTATTTCAGCCTCGTGGAATGCCCCGCCTACATTTCTCTCGGTGTGAGTTAGAGGGCATCAAAGGAAACAATAGTCGACTCACGGAAAGGAATTAATCACCTTACCACAAATGAGTGTATTTCACAAGGCTTATGCCATAGTTCGATGCGAGCTCCAACATTTGATCTTGAAAATTTCAATTCAGCTGCATAAAAAATTTCTTTTTTTTCATCCTCAATCGTGATCAACACTTATTTTCAACCTAGTAGGACATAGGTATTGCTACTCGTGCCAAATAACAATTGACTAATTTCATCCAGGGACGGCGGACCACTGGCATACGAGATAACGCTGCCGACCACAGTTTTTTCTGCAGTTTTGGTGGAAAACACGTTTATATATTTTTAAATAAATACCACCGAAATAATTGTGATTACCTTTTCACTAATAAAACATGGCCGAATGATATTGCACTAGGCTACTTGACGTATGCAATAAAAATGTTACACGCAGCTAAAAATTTCGTGGTCTATAGTGCATTCCGTTTAGGTAGGGTCGAAAACTATGAAAGTAAGTTAATAAATGGCGAATGATTTTTCAGTTAAAACTAACTCCACTAATTTAGTCTTAAATGCGCGAATTTTTTTAACATTCATTTTTTTTCACGTTTATATATTCCAACTGAGTAAAAGTAGATACAACACATTTCGCAGATCAATGACTAATCTCTCACTTAGAAGTGAAGATACTGTCTTGTGGATTGTCCACAAGCCGCATAACACGAGTTTCCATCCGCAACACAGGCTGTAATATTTCTCCGCAAATAATGAACATCAAGATGACGAAAACCAACTCCCACAGAACAGCCTGGAACGCAAATGATATTTAGTTACGACGAAATAAAGAGTGGCGTTCCATAAAGAAAACTGCATACGCACGCACTTATTCAATCATTTCCTTAAATTGCCTTTCCGATCACATGCGACCGGTTACGTTCCGTCCGTGGAGGCTGGGAGTGGTCAGGGAAAAAGAAAAGCGTTTACGAAGCCGTCATTAGTGGGAAGCCTTACGAGAATAATTTCATACGACGTCTCACGACCAGCTACTCAATGGATGGAGAAAGGTCAAGGGGAGGTTTCACGCTAATAACATCTCAAAATTAGAAGGGAACAGCAGTGCGAGTAAAAAGCGGGGAGATATTTTCCACATCTCACCTTTGGATTGTCAAAGACAACTTGATTCCCTAGCGGCGTCAATTCGCATTGACGTTTTCAAAGCGTCCGAGGAGCAACTAAACACATATTCCCTCAGACAACTTATCTTGATTCAACAGCTACGGCTTGGCAATGACGGAAGAGCAGAAAGGTAGCTTTAATTTCTGAGGGTTCGGTAGAATAATTTATCCATATGATATTGTGAAAGAAAGCTAGTATGTACATGTGAATGGTGCAAAAATGGAGAAAAATCTTAGCATCCATCAAATTAAGCGCATTTACGTCATACAATGTTATTAAGAAGATCAATGTAAATCATCTCTTTGATTCCTGCAAGAAGGCACTGATCTTAAAGCGTGTGCTCATGATAATGCCCTAACAAACGCTTAACGAAAATATATATAAAAGGTTCTTGACGTACATCATACGGATAATATCATTCAATTAATGAGACACAAGTTGCATAGAACTAAAGAAAAGAATAAGAGTCGGTGGCTATAGATGCTTGAATCGAATTTTAAATCAAATTTCAGGGATGCATGAGAAATACGGAAGTATTTTGCAAAACTCGGATCATAACTAATTAATCGGTCTAGAACCAGAAACCAGGTGGACTCAATGAAATCGGTAGGCAAGGCAATATGAGAGGGAAGTAACCACGAGGGACACCAAAACTAAACACGTAAACCAAGAAAGGAATGTTATCATCTTTAGATCGATATACAAGTTTTAATGATGTTAGTTACTACGGAAAAAAAGGCAAGTTCTTTGAAGTGAATACCATCAGTTGGGTTCTATTGGCTAGGATAAATTTTCATCGAACATTCTCTTTTCCACTCTTTGAAGATTTCTTACTTTATGCCATTTACTTACTTCGAACGATGTACATCCTACCTCCCTTGTCCTCATCAATTTTCCAGCCTTTTCTGCCTTCATTATACCACCACCTTCTAATACCATTTCCATCCACCGACTCTGTCTTATTCAAATTTCTCCACGTAATTTTCTCTCCTACCCAACAGTATCTTGCTCCACGCAATTTACCTGTCCCAATGCATACTATAAGTAGGCGTAGGAAGAAACAGAGGTAAGAAAGACGCCAGTGTAAAGCCAGTAAAAGGTGAATCTGATGTCAGCAGTAATTGGAGATTGTTCAATCTCTGGTACGGATTGGTTTGCCCCTGCGATAGTATCGATATTCACCGCAAAATAATTGAGTGATAAAACAACCGCCCAATTCCAAAAGCAGATAAGAATTGAAATATCATTATGTAACTTTTCCAATACAAATATTTGTTTAAAAATTCTGGCATTCCATGACCTAAACTTTAGGCGCAAAAGCAAGTAACCTTAAGAAGAGAGAAGGAAAATATCTTGAAGTGTGGCTATTTTTAGTGGCAATGCAAGGATTTTTACTGTTGCAAAAATTGATGGGAAAATTGATATATTTAAGGAGAAAACCCTTCAAAATTTCCTTTTGATTAGATACATATAATAATCGGAAACTGTAACTAATCATACATAATCTCTCTAAAAAATATAGAAAGGCTGTGGTAGTACTGCAGAATAATGAAAGTGATACGAGAATGACACCGAATGAAGCAGTTAAATGGTTTTTGCAAAGGTTTGCAAAGTTGCAAATATTTCAAAAAGGAGATTGGAATCACGTTATCTCAGGTAACTGCATTTTAGCTCGTCTTGATGTAGTTATTGGTTTTACACGCCTCCTTTTAAACATTTCCACGAAACGAAAGCACGCAATAGTAGGATATAAGATGAATTTTCACTCTGGAAGTTTTACAAACATGGAATTCTTAAAATGCTGCTGAAAACTAAGCCAAGTATCATTCTATAAAAAGATTTTACACAGTCTAAACATCTATACATGTCTCGCACTAGCTATTTACCAACACCCGCTCCCATAGTGGTTCTCAAAATTTTAAGAATGAATTATTCCTGAGTAATTTACATAACACTAATACGAAAAATCCATAAGGCTTGAGAACTTCAAATAAAAAAGGAGTGAAAATAAAGAACCATTAAGTTTTCAATAGAGCAATTTTTACAGGATATGACTCCCTAGAAAAATAACGCACATCATTCAAACTGATTGCCTCTTATTCTTCTTACTGAAATCGAGTATGAACAAGCCTCTGAAAAAATAATAATCAGTTGAATGGAAGAGAGACCACAAATGAAGTTATACCACCGACCTAAACCACCGACAACTAAGAGGGCGTATTAACCTCACCATGAACACGCTTTCGAATCAATATCCTCGAGACGGCGTCGTAAATCATTTTCCCATCCCTTCCCTCTTTGAACCCCACTTCCCATCCACCATCGAGAAAAAATAGCTTTCGCAAGTGAGCATGCATCACGATACACAACGCAAGGACATGGTTCATTACGATCACTAAGTATGTAATCGTGCGCATGCACGGAATATTGATAGGAATTTCGCATTTCATCATCTGCGGCGGATACACTCACTCAAGCTAAAACAAAACAAATTGCGGCTAGAAGAGGTAGCACAGGAAGAGAGATAGGGAGAGAACGTATGTATGCCTGCTTGCGCTCGTGCAAGTGCACAAAGCTGTTTGAGGAAGACACAATGGGAGCGCATAGGGATGGCACATATTCTCAAGTGTCCGCGTGGAATTTGGGGAAGGAGTACCTAGGATCTTGAGAGGAAGGAGGAGAGAAGATGGGGAATGAGAAAAAAATAGAGGATTGCTTAGAAGCTCAAATAGAGCTGAGCCAGAGCAGTCATTTAAATACTGGTGCATGACATTCGAGACGGAAAACACGGATAAAGCTTTCCTCCACGGGTGATTTCTCTTCGTGTAAACATTCACCACGCTCGATAAGACTCACGATAAGTACAAATATGAGAAATAATGGAAATTTTTGGTTCTAGAAACAGACTTTCAATGGTAATAATGAACTTTTTAATCCAATTTTTAAATTAAAGTGCAAATGATTGTCTAGATGGCAATGGCATAACATAGAATATGCGGTTAAGAGAGCATATCGTTATTGGGCCTCGGAATTGGGAAAATACAAAGGGAATGTTTAAAACAAAGTTCGAATTGTATGCTACTGAAGCGACGGAATTCTTCGACGGACCGCATGTAAATTTGTGGAATTTAGAATGCATATTAAAGGAAATATCTTTGTATATTCCACACCAATCGTTATTTCACCGACGGTTTCGAAGTTTTTACGCCATTTCCAACGTACAAGGTACAATTATCCTGAAATTTCAAATTCATAACGCTCAAAACTTTTAATGTCTCTCTCAGCAAGCGATCTTTGTGATTGGTGGGACGAGGAGATCATTTAAGAAATAAAAATCATCCTAAAGGACCACATCAAGGAGAAATTTTGAGCCAAATAATATTTAACTATTACTCACATCGCGGGATGTCTTTAAATGACCGCAGCAGAATCATATCATAAATATGACGACTGTCCTCTTAAATTATCTACTTAAAGACGTATGGGTGGGAAGCTGAAATCTCCTCCTATGCGTACATTGTATATTTTTTTTCTCATTGTCTTCATCCTTCGGTCAAAGTACTTCAATGGCATTAAAATACTTCAAGCCTCAAATTCACCAAAGCTGCTTACAAAATCTTTCGATTCTGCATGAAGAATAGAATCGAGAAAAAGAATCGTTCAGTAAAACTTTGGCCTCGGCTCTCCTTTGTGGGTTTTTTTGGGCATCAGACAGGATCCGAAGTCTTCAATTTGCAAATGAGAAAACTGACGCAATTTAAGCTATTTTTTACGCAATCACATTTTCACGAATTTCTATTTTCACAAATGTTCTACGCAGAGCCAATCCTAACAGATAAGAACATAAATTATTCATGTAACAGTTTTAACCAAAAGGTAGATAAATTGCTCCTATCCTACGCACTACGCAAACCGCATTGCAGGAACCTAATTTAAAAACTCAGACCCTTCCAAACATTCCAAACCTTCAGAGGATAACTTGAAGAATGAGAGCATTTATAATTAAGGTGGCAAACAAAAGTTGATGAATCAAAATTTACATTATTGACATTATAAGTATTCCCTGAGACCAGATTTTTCATTACAGCTAAAAATCATATGAAAAGTTTTCCCAGCAACTGAAAAGCAATCAAACGAAACTGAAGAAAAATAATAGTGACTATAAACAACACCACCACTCAATAATCCATAGAGAATAGACACAACTTTTATTATCAATTTTATAACTGTTTCGGTAGATTTTGTCAAATGTTTTTCTTTTAATACACAATTTCGTCCGTCAGATCAGCATGTTGCCTATCTCTCACATTCTTCAGTAGCACGATTTTTTTCTTTTCCCATTCTTTGTTCAGTCCACCATCTCCCAAATTCTGACCGCAACTTCCTCTCCTCTCTCATCACGCCCAACACTTTTTCAACGACTCTTTTTCCGTCCATCGTGCTTTTCCTACTCTCCTCCAAAACCATATCTCAAAAGCCTATTCTATTTTCATAATATCTTCCCACAGACCACATTCAAGTCGGAGAAATTGAGCCATTTCTACAAAGGACGGTCAAACTCTCCTGAAACTCAGTAAACCTTATGATGAGAAGAATAAACGATTTCTGGCGTTTCCCTTGAAGCAAGCATGTAAAGAGAATTGTCAGAAGAGCCACGTTGACTCACATTGATGTTAGGCAATATATGATTTGACTATTAACCTCATGATTTAATGATATTACTGGTAGTGGTTCAACCCCTCCCACACACCCTTAAGGTGCCTTGCAGGGTTTTATGTTCATACAAGTGAATAGAAGTACAAATCGATTGCTTATAACCAATATTTTCGATAATTACATCTTTTTTAAATAAAATTTCCCTTGGCCCTTCCGAAAGGCGAATAGCAGTGATTATAATAACAGAATTCCACCCGCTTCAGTACAAGTTGAATATTCAAAAGTAGTCGATATACCACCTTGATAAGCAAGAAAGAAGAGGTGATTTTGCTACAGCAAAAGCGACAACGCTTAGAAGATGTCCATGAGCCCAGCCCTTGACTATGGGGACGGATAGCATTATAAATTAACATTAAACATTATTAATTAAATGCTCCACGCGTAGCACTCGAATGACTCCACATAGCCAATAAATGACTACCTTGTTCGAGACATTTGATTTAAGCATCACGATCAGGAAGCAAGTAGCACATAAATACCTAATTATCTCATAAATGCAGACTTACGTGCTTCATGGCGTGCAGTTCATTTCCAGTTAAAGCAATTACCCTCAAGTTAACTAACCTGGCAATTAAACTTAAAATTGGCAGAGTCAACAAGAGACAGGTGCATTGCAGGTAAATGGCAAGTACATGCATTTCCACACACCAAGGCATGGAAAATAAGAATAATTAAAACACCAGGAAAAATGGAATGCATTGCCATACACCAAGTTATGAGAAATAAGAAAAATTTAAAGCACCAAGAGACATTAAAATTGCAGGAGATAATATTCTGATCGTTACGTTAACAACTGCTTGCAGTAATTGTCCATGAGGGTACACCGAAAAAGCCACCCGTACGTCGTCCCAGTTTCAGCCTGGCATACACTCTGAACCTATCTTAAAATTAAAAGTATTTTAATCGCCTCATTAAAGGAACGTTACATATTAGAATTGGCATTTTCGTGCTTATATTATCCACTCCTCAACGGATGGGCAGTGAACCATATTTAAAATAGGCAAACCGAAATATGGCTCTATGATGTGCGATATCTACTGTCGTGGAAAAAAGTCATGACACTCGAGTTTACAAGTCAATGAATGTTGTACGCGTAGTTCCACATGAAAACAAGTTATATCAAAAATTAGCAAATTTAATTCTGCGTTTAACTGTGGAAAGTGAAAATTTTTATTTTAACTTGTAAAAATTTTATTGTCTGCGAAACAAAAAAAGTGCCTGTTTTTTCACCGTTTTAAACGGAATGCTCACTTTAAAAATTCATAACTTTAAAAGTATTCATTGGATCGTAACCAAACTTTAATACGACATAAAGGAACCTGTTTTGAACATATGTACAAAGTTTTAAGATAATCGAAGTTGAAATAAAATTGTTCTTGTAAATTTTGTGAAACAACTTTTTCTCAGTACTGCGTGGTCATATCGATACGAATCTTGTTCTGTCATGGAGGTTATGGTAATACAAGGCTAATCGGTTCTCCATATTTAGAATTTATTTAGTTGTTTATTTTATGTGCGCTTACATTTAATTCGGTGTTTCCTAGAACAAGAGGTGTGAAGCGAGCGGGAGGAAATGGACGCATGGCTTCGGAAATCCATGCGACGTTGCCGCGTTCGACACCATCTGTTGCCATCGGACACCATTTGTTGCATTGTAACTTAAAAAGTTGACGGAAAGGGGTGTACTTTCTTTCGAAAGATAAGAATCCCATCTGTTTAAGTTACAATGCAACAAAAATGTATTGATTCTACATATGGAACGCGGGGATGGTGTCGAACGCGGCAACGTCGCACGGATTTCCAAGGTCATGCGTCCGTTTCCTCTCGTTCGCTTCACACCTCTTGTTGTAGGAAACACCGAATTAAATGTAAGCGCACACAAAATAAACAACTAAATAAATTCTAAATATGGAGTACCGATTAGCCTTGTATTACCATAAGCTCCATGACAGAACAAGATTCGTATCGATATGACCACGCAGTACTGAGAAAAAGTTGTTTCACAAAATTTACAAGAACAATTTTATTTCAACTTCGATTATCTTAAAACTTTGTACATATGTTAAAAACAGGTTCCTTTATGTCGTATTAAAGTTTGGTTACGATCCAATGAATACTTTTAAAGTTATGAATTTTTAAAGTGAGCATTCCGTTTAAAACGGTGAAAAAACAGGCACTTTTTTTGTTTCGCAGGCAATAAAATTTTAACAAGATAAAATAAAAATTTTCACTTTCCACAGTTAAACGCAGAATTAAATTTGCTAATTTTTGACATAACTTGTTTTCATGTGGGATTACGGGTACAACTGTCATTGACTTGTAAACTCGAGTGTCATGACTTTTTTCCACGACAGTAATACCTATAAGACAGAAGAACAGGACTAATTAAGTTTTGACCGAAGTTGACCAAACTTGTAAATCTACAAATTAATGAGCCATGCAGAGCAAAGGCGGTATATGAGCTATTATAAGCGAAAACTGAGAGCTAGAAATTTCGTAGCCGCTAATGGAGCAGAGAGGGAGAGAGTTTTCCATACTGCATCTTGAAGTCCCAAGGAAAACGAGAAATGAGTGTGGAAGAAAATACGTTAAATTTTACGACGGAGACCCTGTCCAGTAAACAAGAGCATGATTGAGAAATGGTGCGTTCTGAATTAACAAATCGACTTGTACGGGAAGTGGACTTAGCTTAGTCAAGTTCTCTGTCCTCTTATTCACATTTTATTTCATAAAATAAACATCAGAAAGTTTACATACTTGAAAGGTAAACCGCTCTAATGGGACATTAAGGTTAGACGAATATTAATGTCTTGGAAAAATAACATAGGAATATGTCGGTTGATTATTTAGTGGAACATATGAAAAGAAATTTGAAGGAATAAAGGGATTATTGTTCTATCATATCGTTAAAAGTATTACCTTTTAATGAAAATACAATACATAAGTCACCTGAATCGAAATGTTTACGCTAGACTATGACACCGTAACTGTATAACAACTATACACTTACAGAATTCGCCTCTCCTAACGCTGAAACTTTAGAGTTTGAAATATTCATTTACGAATTCTTCCTCCATTAGAACGTTTTTCGTTAATTTACAGTAAAAAATGAATAACATACATTAAAAGGCCAGGACATGATTTTTCAATAAATATCTACTCTCAGTAGGAGAAATTATCCTAAACTAGATTGAAAATTATAAATTCTTATGATTTTCAAAATTATTTCCAACATACGTACATTCTTTTATCATAAGTATTCAGACCAAAATATCATCTAGCAGATCAAGCAGAACAAAATAACTCCTCTGACAGAAAATCTCCGCCCCAACCACAAGATGAAAGCTTTCACTTCATCTAGACCTCAGAGTTGTGATTATTCACATCCCACATCTCAGCAACCCCTCAAAACCTGCATATCTCCCTGTCAAAAACACGAACATCATTGCAATTTTAAAACTTCCCCTCTTGTCCAATACTCCTGAAATAAACATTCACATGCAGGCATATATTAACTTCTCCCCACACTCAACGACACAAAATTTATAAAACGCCATTCCATTACACAAGTCTTCCAATTATTTCTTTCACGAGGACGTTAAATTTTCCTGCAATTACGAACTGAATTTAGCCAGCGAGTTCTTACTAGTGAGCTTTGGAAGGGATGTTGTGTGCTCTAAAAATTCTTGCGCAAGGTTTGGGTTATTTTGGAGATATTTCCAACGTGACCTCAATCCACCCGTTAATGAGATTAATTATCACATGAGCCGAGTAGTTACAAAGAGTAGTAAGACATCGAGTCATAGTTGAGGCCTATATCCCATTAGCTGACACAAATTTGAGGGTCAAATCCCTTTTACTCAGAAAAATTAGCGTTAAAAATTTGATCCGCGCGTTTCCCTTCATTACGTTAATTTCACTTCATTCCAATGCGGGTCAGTATCTTAGGGCGATGAGGTATATACTTCAAGAACTGCAATCAAATACACTGGAAGAAATCTAACGCTTTGTTTCTCAGGATTGAAAAATAAAGAAAAACTTTAAATAGTATAGTCAACACCAATTTCTGGAAACACAATTACTTGTCAATGTTTTTATTTCTTTTTCGATATGTTAGAATTCCACAAAGTGAAGCCTGATACCATTTCTTTACTTCCTTACTTTTTATTTACTGCATTTTGAAGACATTGATTTTTCTCTTCTTCAGTAATGAGAAATACTATCACGATAGAAAACGGTAATGTTTATACATTAATCCAGATATAAAGCATAACATACATGTAGCTAAAGATGAATTATGGTTAAAAAAACAGTAATTGATAAGATCTTTTAGCAACTCTATTAACTCCAATCTTAAGTAACTCTGTGATAACTTAAGAATAGGTTTATAGTTGACATTTGTAATATATTTTAAAATTTATATTTTTTATCAAGCCGGAGTGGACAGTAAAGAAATAATTTTTCGTGAGGCCGCGTGAATCCATTAGCAATTAATATCATACATCTTATACGCTGTGACCAAGTAAGTCCTATTAAGAGAAAGGCATGCATCCCGTGACGTGGGGAGCAGAATCATAGAAGGGACGTTTATTATTTTTGGTGTTCTTCAAACGACGAGGGCGGCTATTGCAGAGGACACACCACGCATGTCATTACTCAGGATGTGACCTAAGAAGGTGCCTTTTCACTCAAAGCACACATACTTAATCAGGAAAGACATCCTTTTGAAATTATGACTTATCCCGTCATAATTGGAGGAATTCTAAGCATTACGACAGTAAAATACATTATAAAGGAAAAAAAAATAAACGCGCTTAAAATGGATTCGCTACCAGATTCTAGTCTCATTTCTTTTATTTTTCATTTTGAAATGCAAGCCTAATATCTCTTGAATATCATTATTTCCGCCGCATACCAAGATGATTGTATCCTTTATGAACTCATTTCCATGCATGATGAGATGAACTACAAGTATTCATTCATCCACTGTGGAAATTCAAATGAGCAAGGTGACTAACACCAACACAAATAACCAGCAGGAGCAAAGGAAAAAAGAAGTTCAACTTTGCTTTGCCAAGCCATTTTAATCAGTAAGTTAATAGGAAGAATTGGTTATATTTTGATAGGCGTAATAGGAACGATTTTGAGAAAATGACCATAAAATGCATTCATATATGCAGGCAATCAAGCGTGGCATTTTGAGCGAAAATATTCCAGAATTTTCACAGATTTTTTTCCACACAGCAAAATTGTGCTTACATTATAGTAACGCCCTTTCGTCAAGGAGATGTGGAGAATGATGATAAATAAAGAAAGACATTTAAAGGTAAGCGTTTGAAATTTCCTAAGCGTTGTGACTAAATGCACGGATTCAAAACTCATGATTCACTGTCGAAAATTTAGATTTCAACTGAATCCGATTTTCATTCTGTCAATAAAACTAGTTTTCACTTATACCTATCAGATATTCATAGGGAGGAATGGGCCTAGGAAAGACTCAGCAACGTCGTTACTTTTTCTTAAAATGGTACACGATGCATGCAAACGTTATTTTCCACAGATTGTCACTAAGTTTCAATATTGATAGCCGTTCTGTCAAATGCTGAAAGGAATTGAAGGAAGCAGACAGCAATGCTTTCTTTATTCCCTAAAGAGACAATTCCTTTAGAAGGAAAACAACTGAGGATGGAAGGCCTTGACTGCGTTCTCATTAAATGCGTCCACGTAAATTAAACGTCTTTCCTGAGTAATCAAACACGATGGACAAATTCATGGAGGCTGGACTACGCTCCATTTCTCCAGTATACGTCTCAAGACAACATTACGTCAATGAAAGATATATCAATTGAACTAATTCTAATTTGCCACCGCATCTTACCATAAAAGAATGCAACTTCCATTAAATACTCCATATGAACAGAATTTTCCTTTAACATGATGCACAATGCATTTAAAACGCGGGACCTTTCAGCTCTCTCAGGTTATGATAATCACCCGACTCTTGCTCGGAGTGGAAAAAAAGAAATGGTAAATGTGCGAAATTGCTTATTTAATTATAACAAGCAACTTTTTATGCTTGCCATAAAACAGCATTTTAAAATTTCAGGAACGTATTTTCCACCTCGAGTTTTAACACACTGTGAGTTATTATCTGTTCGGGAAGTTTATTACTTCGTGGCGTCGCTCAATCGTGAACGCCGATAAAACGAAAATAACTTTAAAAGAAATACGCATATTCATGAGAGGGAAAATTGAACGCTGCAAGTGGGGCGGGCATAATGTAATTTCATCGAAATTTTGGCCGCCTAGTGGCAATATGGATGCTTCCTCTGCGTCCTATTTGAATTCATTAATTCAGCAACATGTATTGATTGCAAAAGAATTTTGTTTTTTTCCGTAATTTGAAAAGTAAGCCTGTTTTGAATTGTCGAATCTTTTGTATCTTATTTCAAATTGCTTATTTAATCACCAATTTCCTTTGCTTTCCATCATATCATCAAAGAGTTCAGTAATACGCATGCATAGATAATGTAATTTAGAAATGCTCCTCAATTGTTTGGCTCCGATTCATTAAAAAACGAAACACACAAGTAAGTCTCATCGAAAATGCACGTAAATGAATGGTTATCGCTCACTATTTTATAATCCGCGCTAATTCTATAACATATGATTAAATCTTTCCATACTAGCCTCCACAATTCAATGAAATTTGAGTTTAAATGCAAGGGTGATGCTTGGAAATGGGACATCCAATGCTTCAACATTGACCTAAAAGTCGAAACATTAGTAGGAACAAGACGGATAACTAATTAGCTACATCCAATCTAAAGATATGACACCTAAAAGTGCTTCGGAGGAAAATAAAATAAAAGTTCGAATCAATTTTTCCGATACAAGACCACGATTCGGTCCAACTATAGCTTCGGCGCGGAGAGAAAAAGAAAATACCCCAATTTGCTGCATTTCCAATTACGGCGACTTGGACCATCTCTCCGTCCCATCCGTTACCCTTCCCAAACTAGTTTCAGCGTTTGCCGAACATAAATGGCAAATTACTTCGCGCCTCCCGTTGTCCAACTCCCCACGGTATTCAATTTGTGAGTCAAAACAAGGACGCCGATACGAACAAGAGTTACGGCGACCATTTGCCACCAGGCAGGGGGCGATCACCGACGGCCATTCGGATCCCCACTCCATGCGGAAACGTGTCGGTGAGTGGAGAGAAGCCGAGGGCCTGGAAAGAAGGGAGGGAGGTGACGCGAGTCGGGGAGTTATTTGAGAGGCATTATTTTCATATGGGAGAGGTCGCATTGGTGGCGCACTACTAACAGGGTACATTTAAATGGACCACCTCCATTCTCTATCGACACTTCTAAACTTCTTTTTCTACTTTATCCCCTACTTTCATTCAGACTACGTCCCACCTCTTCAAATACCATAGAAAATACACTTTTACCCTTTATTACTTGAATTATTCACCTTCTCATTCTGTTGTACCGTTGTCTATCGAGAAATAAGTGCAAAAACAGACTATGAGTCACTCAAATCAATGTTGAATCTCTCAATTATTGGTGCCAAGACGGGTCTAGAAATAAAGATTAAAAAATGCACCTTAATACACTTCTGGCAGGAAAAGTGAAAAAACATCAAAGTTATGATGTTAGCGGAGTAGATATGAGTGCGACAAGTGAATTTAAATACCTGGGAATCACTCTTACTGGCACAGCGCTGAAGAGATTGGGATTTGAGGGAAAGAATTCAAGTGAAAAAGTAAAAGAAAGATGTTATTTTGCTCTTGCAAGGCCTCACCTATAGTACGCATCAAGCATTTGAGATCCGATAAGTACAGATATAGTTTGGGGAATAAACAAGATACAGAAGAGAGCAGTGCGTCTTGTAAAATAACTCCTATGAAAGTGCGGAAAGTAGCACTCAGCTATCGCAAGAGTTGGGTAGAAAAACCCTAGAATCCAGAAGTTTATTCGCAAGATTAAAGTCACTCGAAAAATTCAAATCACACAGTCACACACACACACTGTACACATTTTTACCACACTACATTAGTAGGACTGGTAAATTAAGAGAAACCTACTTAGGACCAAGCGTTACAAAAATTCTTTTTTCCCACGCACAGTGCACGACTACAACGTAAACAGAGTATAATTGTTTCAGACACATTGCAATACAATTCTACATTATTAATTGATAAAGTTTTTTTCAGATAAAACTCAAATTCACGGCTGGTGACCTACCAATCCTTGCCACACGCCCTTGTGGTGGCCTGCAGGGTAATATGTAGATACAGATGTAACTCCTAATACTCCAGCACCATTCTTTATTATTTTTTTATTATCATCTATTAGTTTTATTTTCCACTCATTCTGCCTTCTCCATCTTTCACTATCCCCGCATCTCTAACGCCTCCAAACTTTTCCCATTCTCATTCCCTTCTATGTTTCGCCAGCATACAACTGAGGACTCATGGAAGCGTGTAAGAAAAAATAGAATAGGGTACGGAAGCAAAGGAGGAGCAGTAGGAAAATGCGAAGGCTACTGTCGAAAGGGCTGAGGCGAGCAGGGAAACTATCTCTCCCTGAAGAAGATTACAAAACGATAGACTCAATTCCGTTCGAATAACTCTCGAACTGGAACGACAGCACCACAGCCAGTACGAGGTAAAATTAACGCAAAGGAAAATATCAAGGACAACTGAGCATTGAATTATCGAAAGAAATACAATGAATTCGAAGCAGCACCTTCCAGACCAACGGGTGGGACAATATATCCAACAAGGAGAGATACGCATATAATGAATACCCACCAGTTTTTCTGCTGTCGTAGGCCAGATGATACAAGCAAGGACGTGTTCTCTAAATTTAATCCACATCCCGAAAGGGAGAAGAGTCGTTGAGAAAAAAACACAGAAAACGCATGTAAAATGATATATTTATAGTATATTCCTACTTTGGCAACGCTTTTTTATTTTTAAAGGCAACCTTAATTTCAACGTACGAAGGCGACTACATCTGAATGAGAATATGAAGGAGATTTTACCATATGCTAAAGGATACCATACACTTAATCGATATTATATTATAAGGTATTTGTTTTAAAATATTGAAATGGAAATTTTACTAATGGGATTTTCAATTAAATTGTTTTCTCTGTTCTACCATAACCATGTAAAATAAATCAAGTAAACTAATATTAAAAATATCGTAGTGAGTTCATGTTTAACATATTAGTCACCTATAGGTATCTGGCATTTGACTAAGTCTCTTAGCCACTGAGAACTTTCAATTCATGCGTCCTCAGTCGGCTATGACTACCAGCTCTGCGGTTATGTAGAACACGTTTCTATACTTGTACCATGGCTGAAAAGTTACGTTCGATACGTGTTTTTCAAACTCCGCGATGGAGAAGGAAATCTTGGGCGGAGGGAAAGGCCAGTAAGTTCGTGATGGAGTATAATAGCTTTATAGATAAATTGCCTATAACACTCAGATAAATGGGAATCCATGTTCCAAACGAATGACTTAATTCACGGCAATTCTACTACGTTTCTCAATCAAAAGAAAACGAAACACGTTATTTGTGATCTAGAGCAAACTTTCAGAGATAACTTGAGAACGACGTAGCTTCTAATTAATGTTCCCTGATTCCAGACTTGAATATTAATGCATTAAAGCGTCATTCACTTCTTCAATGCAGTTACAGAAAACAGGTATCAGGTGAAGGTAACAGGTGAAGGTTAATTGGAATTTATACCGAATAAATTCCAATTAACGTTCACCTAATGTTCAGTCCAATTTTTATCATGGTACGTAATTCATATAGTATATTTCTCATATTAGAGTTTGGGGTACAATTTGGAGAAACTGGCTAATTTGGAATTACCATAGTGACCAGCAACCTAACTATACGGTGAGTTTACATATTACTGCATTCTCCTCGTCGTAGTTGATTTCAATGGAATGCGGAGGCATCGAATGATACGATAAAATTTACACTGCGCATTTTTTCTTGAGTTTACTTAGCAACCACAAAATACTACCTACTTTACTTCACTTGATACCGAACATGTTTATATAGCTACTGTTATCATATTAGAACAATTTGGCCCGAATATACTTCTCTTAGATTTGCTGCCTTAGGTCACCTTTTTCTGGGTCCCACTGCCCATAAATTATAATTATGAGGAATACACAAAGCGCTCATACATAAAGGCTTCATACCTTTAAATATCATAGTCTGGAAATTAATAATGCTTTAAAAGCTTCCAAAAAACCTAGATGAAATTACAGAAAGTTATGTTATCACTGGCATCAGACCTTGGATTCTTATTTCAATAATTGGACACAACATTGTACATCCCATCAAAATCTGCAGATACAGATATCCCCAAACCATCATACACATCTAAAAGCCTCAGAATACGTTTTAGTAGGAAATTTTCAATAGCAGAGCAATTTTTGTAGGTCCTACTTTTGTGTTTAACCTACCTTAAAATGTTTCTGATTTTTTCTGGTTTCCCTACAACTGAAGGCATACTAAATTTCATTTTTAAGCGGCGCGCCCACATTGTCACATAACATCTGAGCACTTACCAGAATCACAACTACTAACCTACATTTCAGCCATCGCTACCCCTAACAGCACTAGCTAGGAGTAACCCAGTTAATATGAACCAGAAAAATACGCAATAAATGAAACTAATAACTCAAAAAATTAATCAACTAGGAAATATTCAAATTTCGTCAGAGTTTTAACAATTTTTATACCTGAGATGCCTACCAATTCACCTGACGAACGAAAGTTAGTGGTTCTTTCCCGCCAATTACGGATTTTTTAGCTCTCACACTCTCCTTACTGACCTTAAATCTTGATCAAAATAGTAAAATCCGCGACTGCGAGAACAATTCCAGTAGCTTTACATGGGAAAATTTTCTGTGACTCCAAACAAAGTTGTTATATTTCCAATTCAAAATAATCCCGTCTGACCGAGTACATATATGAGAGCTTGATGCATGTCAAAGGCAGTGAAGCGAGCAGACCCCTCCGGCTGACTTATCAGGTGCGCCATTGTGAATGAAGTAAGTTTGGGGCCATTTGGCAGGGGGAGTAGCGAAACAGAAGGACATCAAGCTCTAAATCAGGGCTTCCCAAATTGGGTTACGCGGAACCTTGGGGTTCGGCACACCCTTAATTGGTCAAAAGGAGAAGCCAATGAAGTTGAGTGACTCATGAGCCAATCGGAGGATATCTGAGATGATCTTCCGAAAAATAACATTTCACAAGGAGTGCGCGAAAATCTATTCACTACTAGCTACCAATCATTTGGAAATCTGAGCAAAACGATCGAAAAGATGCAACAAGCAGAAATACTATTTTCCTAGTTATAAAGCGGCACTCAATTCTTCCTTCGCCTTGTCATGTCGACAGAGGACAACATGCAGCATCTCTCTAATCTGAATTATTCTACAGTTCACCTAGTTTAGACACAACTCCAATTGATGCATCGACGTTTTCTCCAGAAATTAAGGATTCTAACATACTAACCACTAACTACCATATCAAAGGTTTTCTCAAAATCCTGGACTACAAGACTGCATATAAGGGCAAAGTAAAAGAGTAAATCGTTAACGTCAGAAACGCCCTAATAAGTGGTCATGTATTTACCCACTTACCACTCTTTGTTTATCTGTACTCTATCCGTAAACCACTAGCAGGAGGAGATAAAATGGGAAAACACGAAGGAGGGTAAGTAGAGAAAGAGGGAGATGACATTCGGTCTGTCAAATTTCAGATTACGAATGAAGAGCGACGTGCCGAGAGAAAATGTTGTGCCTCATTCCTCCGGAAGTGACGCGAATCCCACCGATCGCTTCGAGGACCTTCGGTATTCGCAAGGGACAGGACGAATCAACCGCTTAGGTGCGAGCGTCCATGCGTGCTCATATGCGCGGCGGCGTCGGCTTTCATTGCCAGCAAAAGGGAGGTGGGACTCTGACGCCGCCTCGTGACGTCCTGCGCTGCACGGCGGGCGCGCGTGCGACCACGCCGCGCCGGCCGCCCGGCGAGGGGATGAAATCATTTTCGCCGCCGAGCGATGCGCATATCGCGTTTCGAATCTTTCCGCCATTCCCATCCCGCGCGTTCGCGAGCGATTGCTTCACGTCTCGACGTCCCGTGCATTCCCGTGCCCACCCATGCGGGGAGTTCGTGGATGACGTTGACTGTTGGACGCATAGCGATCGAAGAATGAACGCAGTACGAGTAAGCAGAGAGACCGTGAATAAGGGCGAAGTAAAGGAGGGGATTGTGGGGCTTGGAACAGCTAGAGTGATGTTTTCACTAAAAGTAATTCCTTCCACACATTGTTCTACTCCATAGGTCGACTAGCCCTCCCACGGAAGAATTTACATTTCGTATCGTAGGAAAAACGGTATCCTCCTAATCTGTATCATATTTTCATTTTGCCGATGAAGGGATTGACCTGATTGTAAGACGGCTAGTTCGCGGGCAATAAATAATGGCCTCGGGAATGAGAGACATACGTGATACAATATTACCAATTGTGAATGCTTGAAAATTCTTCACTAGAAACAATAACTGGTTTTTAATCAGGGAAAAGAACTAAAAGATCAGTTGATTTAAAAATCAAACAAAGATCAACAAACTTGACAGCAAGATACAAAGAAAATTGTTTTAGGAAACTACGCATAAATGGGAATGACTAAGAGGTAATACCTACATCCACTACGGCTAGTTATCCAGCAAGCCACGCTGTGTTTATGGGGTATCGGTGAATCTGCACCAGACACGTGCTGACTCGCATTTAACTAAAGGAATAGAAACTGCTCATTAGTTAAGTAGTATGTTACTCATAAAAATTGATTAATCTGCATTAGTTTGCACTTAATAACTAATTGAAGCTTTGAAATTGCATACTGGATTTTAGGCGGCATTGATAGCAGATGTAACCCAAATGTCAACATTTCTACTGATATACTACAAACCATGCAACCTGTGCGAGCGCTTAAATATCTATTCTCTATGCTCGCCATTCTGATCCCTCATGGTATGTAGAGAAAAGGATATATTAAAGGATAGCTACAGGATACATCAGATGCGGCACAGTAGCCCAGTTATAACATTATATTTCATTGGAACGAACCACTATTAGGGATGGTATAAAAGATTTAATTCACGAAAAAAAGTTCATCTTTATTCTAATACCAAATTATTCACTTCTTTTGCGCAGCAGGGTGTAAATGTGAACCTGTTTTCAGATTTTCCCAATCCCGAACCACTCTCTTCTTCGCGATAGGTAATTTACTCGCGACTACAACGCCTTAGGAGAGCGTACTTCATCAAGCGTACAAGATAGTCCGACTAAAAGATACAACAGCCATCCACTTTGCGACGCCAAAATATCAATCGATCCATCGATGTATCGATGAATCAGCCGCACCACACGCGGGCCCCGTCCTCATCTCCACATCCTCCTCGCCTCTCTCCGACGAGGAAACTTATTTCCGAGTGCAGACCACCCACGGAGAACCAAGATGAGCTCGCTCGAAATGGTCCTCGAAGAGGTCGCACCTGACACCAGAAACGCTCGGAATGAAAAGGGAAAACAATTTTTCCCCCCGGCCGACGGAAATAAGAAGCGCAGTTTCATTACTGCGATTCGTCAGAGACACTGGGGCATCCTTCGTGGCATCGTCTGAATCTTCAATCTAACCTCAGAGACTTTATAAGTCGTTCTCAGACGGGAATATTTCAGCAAGATTTCCCTCCCAAGGTCACATTTTTTTATGTTTACCCCCCGATGCACAATTTCGACGTCATCACCAAAAATGTAGGTTTGTGGTATAATACATTCACTCCCGATTTTAAGTTGCCAATGATACCGAAGATAGCAATAGTAAGGAGATCAATAAAATTACCGGTGACAGTGATTTAAGGTACTTCGAAATTTTTTTGGTTCTTTACTTTTTATTAGCAAAAGACTCATCTAAAATTAACATTCAACGCAATAAAGTTTCCCTGACAATGAGCTTAGCCTAAAAGTAATTTATTAATTTATCCGATATTAGTTAATGGATTAAAATCTATGATAATGTAACAATCTAATAAACCTAGATTTTCTCAGATAGGACTTAGGATGAACCTAGATTTTATCTACAATATTTCGACATGGCTTTAAGGATGAACACGTTAGTAGATAAAAGAGGTTGATTTCGTTCTCAGGGCAGCATTCAACCATTGCAAGAAAGAAGATAGCGTAGAACTGTCACTATAGTATTAAAAATCATAGTGATTCACTGGAATAAGGTTGATTGTTTACACAGTTTTCTACCGGTAAATATAGGTTATTAATTTATATTTCTACACAACTTTAAAGGCACAAACGCCTTCTTACAAGATTACCTTAGCCTCTAAGAATAATGCCAACATATAGGTACTAATTTCAATGTTCTTTTCCTCCCTTTTCAATGCTCGTCTGGCATTCTTTCTTCTATATGATGACGTTCATTCACTGGCACTCTGGTTTATTGGCATGAATCTAGCAAATGTAAGTATCTACTGAAAGCTGGATGAAAAAGGAGCAATAAGGCATTAAGGTATTGATATAGACAGCAATTGTTTTTACTAAGAGTGAGATGGAAACATTTCAAATGATCTACACTGTTTACGATAGACAAAAAGTTATCATAAGAAAGTTTTTAATGGTATGCAAATTTACATGATGTTCGCGACAGCATTGAAGGTGATAAATGGAAAGATCGATCAGTGACAGTTTGAAGTGATAAAAATGTTCAACAATGATGGAAATTCTCGAATCAATCCTTATTCGTCGACAAGATTTGGGATTTTTATGGGATTGGATTTGGCGAGTTTGTCCCGAATAACGGGAAAAAACACATTGTTATTGTTGCATTATAATGCATCCAACCACAATAGCTATACCGTACGCAATTTTGTGGTAAAAATGTCGTAGAGCTCGATCATTCTTCGTATAGGACCATTTTGGCTCCGTATAATATTTGGATTTTTCCAAAGCTAAAATAAACTAAAAAAAGAAGTCGTTTCGAAGGTTTTAGACATCCAAAAGACTTCGACTGTTATTTCTGGGGCAGTTTCGAAGAATGAGTTCCAGGTGAGCTTGAAAATATTTACATATAAATAAATATATACATCCGTTACAATCATTGACTGAAATAGGGGCTGTTATGAATAAATGGAGCTGAAGAATGCACAAGCAAATCCTTGCAATCTTATTCTAGTAACCACTTCTCCTATTGCGCCGACTTTATGTAAAGAGCGTACAAACAGCTGATATGTATTAACAATAAAAAAAATGAGAAAAGGCCAGGGGTAACTACGCATATAAACTAACAAGTTTTTGTTAATATATCTTGCATTCTTCACTTTCTTCCCTACGCTATTTCTCTCTTTACATCAGTGTATTTCCCACCTTCTTGTTTCTAGGCAAAATACCTTTTTTGTTTTACGTCCACACAGTTTACCCATCATTCTACCTTCAATATCCCGTGGTTCCTACTTGCCGGTTTCATCTACCTACTCTTCCTTCTCCTTACTTCCGCTAGCAGCAACCTTTCTTCCTCAATTATACTGAAAACTTCATCAGTTGTCCCATTTGTCCGTCTACCGCATTCGTTCCATTCTCCTCCAAATTCACTTCTCATAAACTTCCAATCTATCACCGTCACTTCTCCTTGTCCAAATCTCAAATACATACAACACCACACACCATATCGAACAAGTGGGTGATGAGGGGAAAAATAAAAATATTATGCATTATAAGCGCCCAATGGTCCATTTCTTTTGTTTTGCACTCAAGTGATCAGACGACGGAAACAGGCAATAACTGCTTTCTCGGTGTCATAAGTAAACTTACACAATTGACATATTTGCAGTTGAGAGATGTTTCTCACACAAAAACAGAATTTAAAAACAGTTACTGTGTGTACGTAGCTAATCAGAAGACGTCACAAATGATGGAGCCTCACCCGAATTTAAGGTGAAAACGACACAATTATCTTCCGATGAACCGTCCACCTAGAAAAGCTTATAAGTATGGAAACCAGCATTGACCTCTCTTTACCAATGGTATGAACGTGTAGGTCCAACAATGGAGCACAGTCCGCGCGTTACGGATTATTGTCTTATTTTACCTTTGCAGAGTGAATGGCATATGAAATTTATGGGACGGGCCGACAAATTAGTCAGAGCAGCCAATCGATGAGTTAGAAGCGACCCGTCCAGGCAGTTGAGATATAAAAACCCTGCACCGCGCCGCGGCGTCAGCTGTTTTCGAACACGGAGTCCCATCTGTCGCGGAGCGGAGGGCAGTTACCAAGCGGCTCGGCCTGAGCGATACAAAACAATTGAACCTCTTCTAAGCAAACAACACGGACACACACTCGCGCGGCAACAGCTGCGCTAATGGGAATCCTCCGTGTCCCCTAACCTGACCCCCATCCTCCCTCCTACACTCCACCCTCTCCTCCCCGGACCACCCCGCTTTCATACCCCCCCCCCACCACCCCCGCTTACCGTGGAGATACCACGTGACCACGAAGCGCCTCGCGAAAAGGCAACCGGTGTTGCTCGGAGCCGGGACGAACGATAAATCTCGACAACGACAAAACCCTCTTCCTACCTTCCTCCCTCTCTCAGTACCTGCAACACGCACACACACAAACCACCACAACCGACGACCTCCGTATCTTCTCTCATCCCTCCCTTTTATTCTTCCTCGCATTTCTTGCCTTCCATCCTCCTTTCTTACTTTACCTTCCCCACCGTCCTCCCTGCGAAACAAGAGGAATCCCCTCCCTCCCCCCCCCCTCCCCCCATCGCCGCCACTTCCACGGGAACATAAATCTTCCCCAGCTATTTTCCAATTTACCCTTCAGTTTCCTTTTTCCTCCGTTCCTCTCTCCCTCCCTCCATTGTTTGATGACCGACTGATATTTGCTTTTGCCGCCACCTACTGTACCTCTTGCGTTTTATTTCACTGTCCGAGAGAACGGTGGCGCCCTCGGGAGGTTTCGCAACGTCGCGCCTGCCGCAAAGGCAAGTGAGCGGGAGAAAGGGAGGATTAACGGAACCCCGATGAAATGTGTTCCGCTCGCCGCTACGCCCTGAGATTTGAGAAGTGTGTTCCGGGAGAAAAACGTTTACCGAGAGCTAAAAATAATCAGCCGCGTAAATCATCCGGACTTAATCCGGGGCCCATTATTCTTACCCCTTTGAATGATGGCGGCTCTCCCTTTACGGCCACTTACGGAAGCGCCTCTCGGAATATTCTCCTCCGTCTCTTACGCCCCAGGTGAGCCGCGGAGTCGTGCTGTTCATTAATGCAAAGAAAATATTCGGCCGTCCGGGAGGTTTTCAGTGGCGGGCGCCGCCGGCGCGAGATGCAGGGGTCGAGGAGTTAGTTATCCCCGAGAGGAAGAGGAGCCCCGCCAGGTAGTGCCGGCAGCACATCATCATCTCCCAACAACTCACGCCGCATTGTGCACACTTGTGGTTGGAGGGGGGAGCGGGCTGAGTTGGGGCCCGTCACGGGTCGGATAAAATATTGGTGTCGGATTGAGGAAACCTATGACTGAAGGAATCACTTCACCATCAATCAAAGAGCATTTCATTTATTCGGAAAAGAAATCAACGTCCTGTCCAGTAAATAACCGCGGATAAATGCATGCCAACTTGTGAATCTTGTTCTCAGACGCGTCAGGGATGAAACGCGGTGCGAATCGCATCAGAGGGATTTCTTAATATGTTCAGGACCAAGTGACCGATTGCATACGATGACTCACGAGGGTTCTCAAATGACTTGTGATGTTAAGAAGACCAAATGATCTCACATAAATATGATAACATAAAGCACGTACGTAAAGCACAAAAAAGGTGCATGTAATCGCTCGAAGTGATAAAAACATATGTTTCAACGCCAGTATACCGAGGAATGAAGCCCATAAACTCACGTGCCCGATGACCAGATCCACACATACCATAGGTACTTTAAAAAAGTTGGAGATCATTTTTTATACAGCATCATGTGTTAGACGAAACTGGACGATAAAAATCGAAAAAGAAGAACGCAATTCTGCCATTCATGACTCAAGGATATCCACTGGCCACAACAGTAGGCATTGTTGACTTAATGGAGGTGTTTTCACAAAACTAATATCGTGAAAACTGATATGATTGATGAGCATCTTTTAACTGCTCAAGTAGTTTTTAGATACTTTGGAAGAGAAAAGGTACGGGAAATCGGAGGGAAATACAAAACTCGTTAAAAAGAAATATTTGCTCCAGGAAAACAACTCCATTTTGAGGAGTAGGCTTCTTTAATATAACCAGATTAAATCGCGTATCCATGATATTATAACCATAACAAATATACGGTCTTCCCAATGTACATAGTCAACGCATAATAATTTCTCATCGGAGTAAATAGTAGCAGTAATAGAAGCGCCTAAACCAAGACGTTCAAACCATAGCTGAGAACAGCACGTACAAAGATCTGCACTTGGAAGGACAAGAGACAATATGAAAACTTTTGTGGCCACCAAGAATAATTTTAATTTGATGCACGAAATAAAACCGGAAATTGGAACACGAAGATATTTGAAGCATTTTCCCCTAGAGTATTAAAACTTAGCAATGGTAAAAAATGTAGAGCAACCGCAAAACAAATGTTTGATATGAAAAATAAAAATCACCCAATGAACATTGCCTTATGTAATAATATTGATATTGATTAACAAACTGATATTCCCGCCGGCTTTCATGAAGTCTCAACCGCCCTGCAATTCCGCATACAATAACTCATCCTGTGGAATATGCAACCCACTCAATCAACTGTCACGCAACGGAGGGGGAGTACTGAAGACGAGGGAAGGGAGAAAAGCATGATGATAAATATTCGCTCGCAAGCGCACCATTGGGAGGTTGGAGGGCAAAAAAGGTACCAGAGCCGAAATAGTATTGTTGGAATCATTTATGAATTCTGTGTGTTGGTGAGATGATCGCTCACTACGCTTTCATCTGTGAAGCCCTCTGCACGCCAATATTAATGCAATGTATGTTATTTAGTATTGTAATTAGTAGTAATAGTATTGCATTTCTCAATATGACATTGCATGGGTAAAAAATGAGAAATCCCACCTTTCTGAATTGGTCGGTTAAAAACACAGTAATCGATGAGATGTGCTCCAGTCGTTGAAAAGTTATGCATCGAGATGAAAATTATTCGATGACAATATTCTTGGTGATAGCTTTTTCACACCACAGAGAATTCATCTAGGAAACTTCCATATTAACCAACGTGCTATGGCAAACTGAGGTAAAACGTTGCATACAAGTGCAGGAAATCATTCATAACATACAGATAAATATAGATCGGCCCCTTTCCTTTTGTTCTAGAAAATAAGCATATAGGTAATAACACTTTTAGGACAAAAAAAAAGCCACGGAGCACAATGATACTAGGTGTTTTTAATCTTATGCACCCATACCCTAGTATTTATTCTGAGCTATTTCAAGTGTCAAGAGAGGAAACTAGCGCATAAAGCCGATAGTCAGTTTATCAAGGATCTATAGGAGATATCTTTCAACAAGTGCAAATATGAAATCAAATATCTAACAATTCTTGGAGCAGCATCTTAAACGACTTCCGATTTGTTTGAAAATTATGAGAGCATATAATTAATTATGAAGAGGTAGACAGCATCACAACCCGAATCGCAAGCCAATGAATAATTATTATAGCTAGACAGTGAGAATCGGACCGGGATCGCGAACACTAATAATATTTACGTAATAAGCCATTACGTTAATCATTCTAATCCAAACAACAGACTTCGTACATAACATTTTTTCTGCCAACTTGACACATTGTGGTGCTGTTTGAAATACGTTTTGAACATTCATTGAGCAAATAGTATTATCACTATGGCGTGTCTAGCATAATTTTCTAATTGCAATGCAAATTTTTTTTATAAAAAGTAAATATGTCACGTCATATACCTAAACATTGGATTTGAAAATATTGATCCTAGAATTTTCTACTTACTCATTCATAACTATGAATATGCGCAATTTTAACGCTCATCACTTGCTATTGAACTGCGAAAGGATAGAAGTCGATTGTTCTCGTAAAATTGACCAAACCAACGAATGGCATACTTTTCGGATTAAAATACAGTAATCATCTATTTTTACATTCACTTATGATCAGCGTTATCGTACATAACCTCTGAAATTCTGAAAATAAAAAATGTTGAAAAGGAGAAAATATTCTAAATTTTAATAAAGTGCAGACAACGGACTTTTGCCGACAAAATATGATTCCAATTTTAGGGATAATAAGCAATAAGTTACGCAAATGTGTTTCGCTACAGTGGTACTCACGATGAATTTCATATCATTGAAAGATTCATCCCTTGAAACGCTACTGAATGAAAACCGACGGGATAACAGTCGCGATAGAGAGATCAAGACAACTTCGCCGGGCATTTCTCCCATGGTGGGATCGGGAGACTTCACAACTTACAATACATTTACTACCCAGTCAGACACATTATGGGGCGATTTTTTCCACAGAGAATTCGAGGAATTCGATTACTAGGAGACTCCCTCCCGCGCATCTGATTCGGAGAGCGATCTTGTTGTTGAGAGGAAACAAAAGAGACGCCATCCGGCGAACACTTCGCATTTCATCCGTCGACGAGCAGTGAGAGCGTGCCTTATCACGGCGTCCCTCCATCTGGCGGGGAACAAAAGGAACGCGACGATTATTATTTCACTCCCCGCTTCGCTCACCCATGACGACGGCCGAGAGCCATTCCGCCTCACCCACCTCCAGCCCAACGGCGGCGGCGGGAGCAAGGAACGGGGCACGGAATGGAAAAATGGAATTAAACCAGGAAATATCCTCGCCGCCCTTCCCTACCTCTCACCGTCTCGGAACAGACTCCTGCTCTGAATTCCTCCAATGGCAACACATATTCGGTTCCCGTTTGCTGGAAAAAATTATCGGTGATAAGAAAAACTTCTTTTCAAATCATTGTTCTCCTACGCCGTTTAAAAAAAATCCGAAACAGAGTTAAAAGAAAGTTTTAAGACAATGCGGGACTTTCACGGTCAGCTCGTCACTCTAACGTACCCGGAAATAAAAAAATAATTAAATATTAGAATTCGTTAAATCCCTATCTCTAATATGATTTCTACCAATGACCCATATAGATTGCTGAGATGACGCTTATTAACGTAATTGATTTTCTAGTTAAAAAGTCCGGATATTGGAAGAATCAGCATTCCTAAAATATTTCCCTGTTGTCGATGGACGAATTGGCGAAAAGGTTCTTATCAACGAAAATCAGAATACCATTAGAGACATCTCGAGAGTTCATGGCAGTTTTTGAATCATAAAAGAATTGAATCATAAAATATGCACATGGTACAAGCCGCCACAAGTTATGCTAGTACGCAGCAAACAAACTCGTGTTTTTAGGTATTCACACCCTACTGTAAGTAGAGGAAACAAATTCCGGCGAGATATGGTGGAAGTTTTCCATAATAACGCTTGAAACAAGAATCGGGCAAGCAATGGTGAAGTTTTTATGCATATGTGGAGGTAATAGGTTTATTTACATCCATCACAGGGTAGGCTGCTTATGTTTAAACCTACCTGCACCATCTTAATGATGTCTAATCTGATCACATAGTACTCGTAGGAAGAAAGTAATTTTAATTCATCGGTGCAGAGCTCATTTTCTCAAAGGCATTTCCGTGATCAAAGGCATTTATGTCATATCCATGAGTTTTCAAAATGCTTAACAAAATCGTAAAACAGATCAGCTAAGAATTTTCTTGAAGGATTAAGTGTAATATACGGTCTATAAGCGATTTCCTAACGAGTTTTTTCACTAATATGGTGGCTCAAACAGGCGCCCTTTCACAAAAATCATCAATCGTAGCTCTCTGTGAGCGTGGTGAATACGACCGACCTCTGCGCACTAAGCACCTACCAAGCTAATTCGGCTTGCTTCGCCTAGAAAGCCGTTTTCCTAAGACGCATCTTATCAAAATAGAGAATGAAAAATGTGTTAAACGAATGCACAAAAAAATAAAAGTATTTCATGCGCATAATAAAAACACCTCATTCACGGCCACCTGTTCATGCATGACTGAATCACTACGCATGGTGGAAAGATATTTAAAAATGGGCCTGCCTTATATTCCACATTCCAATATTATCTGACGTGAACACAAAATTATGAAACAAGGAGTGCTTTCTCCTATCCGGATAGAATACCTTGATTCTACTCTATAAACTGATCATAGAGCTTTCGAACGGCGAAAAGATGTGGCATAGGGTGGAGGAACAGATTCACTGTTTTCATCTTGGAAAACTTTAAAATCCTCGAGGATAATTTAAAACAAATTTATAAACCGGCGGAAATTGGCAAATAATTCTTCACTTAAAAAAACACACTCTAGTTCCACCCTTCATTTTGCATATTTGCTTATAAAAAACGATTGGGCTGAAACAACTGCCTTTCCCTGTGATGACATTTCATAGCAATATATATCGGGAAGGATTTTGCAGCATTAAATGCATTTTATAATAGGGTTTTTCAGCGCCAACAGGGGCTCCCCTCATTCCCATCGAGGCACTCCTCGAAGCCTCTAGACTCCTCTCCCCGACCCCACGTGCACTCTTGCACGCATTCAACCACCATTTGTACACTGGAGAGAAGCCAAGGGACGCGGCACTCTTTTGGTTTTTGTTTCTCCACTCCTTTCCACTTAATTACTTCCACCTCGAATCGGGGGGGTCGGCTTCGGGAGGGACTCCGAGACACACACGCGCGCTCGAGAAAGACGCCCCACGATGCGATCACTATTAGGTTTCAAATGAGCTGCGATCGGGCTGCGAGCGAGCGGACTTGGGGGTGGGGCGCGCTCTCCCTTCCTTTTAAGAGACTTCTCCTCCTCCTTCCTCCCGAACGCCACTTATAACGAATCGCAAACGCCACCTTTATGCAGAGTGGCGAGGAACTTGACGGACTCCCTCCCTCATCGAGACCTTCGCGGGGAACAGGCGGGAGTCGCGGGGGAACTCGATAGACTCTCGTCCTGAAGGCCGCGGTCGTGTGCAAATGAGGAGCGCGTTATTTGGATGATTTGGAGGACGGATGCACTCAATCCAATGCTTGGAAAAGAGTTTTCAAGTCGGACGATCTGACGGACAGGGTACAGGCAGACGATGCCGGGAGAACTGAATCCACTCTTCTCCTCAAGGACGAAGTAGGGCCATATTCGAGAAAGCACAACTCGAGTAATATAAGGAACGAGTATAATTTATCTAATGCGTGCAAAAGAGTTTTCAAGTCAGATGATCCGACGACCCACTCAAGCAATCATGGCCACCGGAGGAGTCCTATAAACCGAAGCAAGACGAATAAATTCCACTTCTCATCACTTCAGACTCTAGTTGGAGAAAATGTCGTTAACAAAGAACATCTTTACGTGGAGGAAATCCCAGAAGCAGTTGTGCCTTAAACGAAACGCGGATGAATCTCTTGGTCCAAAATTAAAACTAATCACTAAAGAAACTGGAAAAGAGAGAATTATGCCAAGCTGAAAAGTAAAATACCAGGAGGCAACACTTTTTGCTCTAAAAAGCTGCATTTATAAATTGGTCATTTTTAGAGCATCCACACCGAAAACAGCAGAATACCCTTGATCACGGCACTTTTGTCGACCAGTTCTCAAACCATAAATGGCCATTTATTTACAGTCAACCTTCATCATACCAATCATTTTCTTCGTTACTTCACGTTAGATTCTTCATATTTCCGCGCATGCATTGAAAATCACCACATTGACCGAATAAACTCATTTATGAATGAAGCCAACCTACAAGCGTGTAAAGAGGTAATTATAAAATGAAACTTTAAGCTTTTCAGGGAAGATGTCAAGAATAACTGAAAGGATTTTAATTCAAAGAGAATATGGGAATGAAGCCATAAATGTGGAAAAGTGAGGCAAGACGTAGTTTGACCGAGCAACATTGGATAACAGCTGTAAGATATTATCATGAACAGCATTTGTGTGGCTTATCTTGCCGAGCTTTGCGATAGATTATGCGATCTATCCTCGCATATAGAGGCTTTTCGGAAGCCCGCTTCCAACGAGTCTCGTCCTTGATGAACCATGAAGGAGTATTGAAACTAGTTCTAGATCCTCCTTAAAATTGATCTTGGCAATATTATTTCTACGTATCGCTTTCTCCATGCACGAACTCCGAGATTCGATTTCCAATCCGGAAGAATTTTTACCCCTGGCACTGATCAGCGCATCGAATAGGAAATTAGAAAACTAAGAGAGAATTCACGTCGAATAAAGTATGAGAAATCAATTATAATTCGGCGGAACTGCTTCAGAAGTCAGCTAACACTACCCTCACCAACTGCACCAATCTTAAGGTATAACAAAAAATAAACTGATTAAATGGATATTTCTGTAGAAATAACAAAAACGTAGATTCGCGCCAGTGCAACATCAAAGTTAAGCGCGAGAAATATGAAGTTACAAGCGTGATAAATAACAATAATGAAGCTCGGCAGGTAGGCCAAAATCCCATGTCACCTTAAGCTAGCGAAACCTCAGAAAGGAGTTGATACGGGAGTTTAATGCTGGGGAGATCATTAAGCTAGAGAGCTTGAGGTATATCTCTTGACAGATTGTCTAACATGGCTTTACGTGGTAAGCTGAGGGCCATCTTCTCAGTCGTCTATATATTTTTCCTAATTAATCCCACCTGCACACGAAATTAACGGTTTTGGGAGAACAGCGCTTCGAAAATAGAGGTGACTTTAAAATAGGTGTCAACTAAGTAAAAACTCGGCCTCTTTTTCTCTTCAGGACCATTGAGATCTTCATTTTCTGTCGAATTGCAGTTGGCCTCCTACATTTCATTCGATAATTATTTCTGCGAACAAATAAATTTTCAGCACCAATAATAATATTTTTTTCACCATATGCGGACAGTGGAGCATGGCCTATCTAGTTTACGAACAAGGTTGAACATTTTTTATGCTGACATGAATTTACTTGTATATATTTCATTTTAAAAAAGAAAAATAACTTCCACAGCGTTAACTCGCCAACCATTTCTTTTATTGTATATGTTTGTTGTTCGGGTGTACCCCGCGTACTATTACCAGGTTGAAATGAATATTATCGAGTATATAGAACTACAGGGGATATATCCACACACTAGCGGGCAGAACTGATTAGAAGGCTAAGCTCCAATTCAGCTAGTGGGTAGACTATCGTTTAAATGGACGAGAAGGGAGTAATGAAGAAAAAAGTTGGAACATTCCAAGGCGAAGTAGGATTCGCTACGCCGCCAATAAAGGATGGCAAGGCACAAGCCGCGGGGACGATCACGGGACTGCGCGGATATCCGAGACGAATCGGTGGAAGCTCTCCAAATGAAAATGAAATAGGAAGGAGTGAGAGGAGGGAATTAAGAGCAGCGAGATCGTCCTCGGTTAATTCCTTTTTCTCTTTCGCAATGGGCAGGCGCGACTCCGCTTGGCGCCGATCTTGAGTACCAATGCTATCCAGGGAGGGGTGGCGCCTCTTGGGGCGCTTGCTGGAAAAAAAAAGTCCAGTGGCCGTCGGGAATGTCACCGGGGTTTCATCCCGCCGGCCTCCTCCAGCTGCGACACTTTGCCGCGCTCGCTGGCGTCGCACTCGCATGAATCACGCGAGGACAGCTCGGATCAATCGTCAGATCCGAGTCCTCAACGCATTACCAAGTTTCCCCACGCATGGAAAGTGCTTTCCGATCCCCGGCTCCTCGTTTAATTTATCTCCTCGCCGCTGCAGCCGCGAAGGTGCGGTGCGGTGAAGATCGAGGACTCGATGTTAAGTACACTATATCATCCCTGGGAAGGTTATGGACTGCATCCAATGCGAATGCTCAGGGAAATGTCAAACGGGCAGAGATGACAGTGACAAACTCCAAATGAATATTCCCCATAGAAAATTCACAATAAAGGACGACCTTTGCCATATAACTTTTTGAATAAAGCATGAACGAAAAATCACAACAATGACTGCATTTCCGCCTGAGTTGAAGGTGAAAGAGCATCATTTCACACGAGCCAGGACTTGCATTAATCACTCTTTCGGCGATGAAGGCATTTATGCTTAGCAATCATTTTTTTTAAATGAGGAAGTTTCTGCTCACAGAATACAAGAGCAGTGACGATTCTAATTCTATGACGCACTCATATGACAAAGTCCTGATCGCCTACTTTCTTCGACGAATTGATACAACTAAAAATAACGCACGCACACGCACAAAAACTCAAAACTCTACGCTCAAATCACTCCTACACGTAAACATCCGGATTACGACCGCTTAACCCTCTCAAGTAAATAATGCCGGCCGAAGGGCTTGATAAATAAGGACTGGCAAGGCTCGCTAAATTGTAAATTCATCTGTTTAATCTGTGGGGTTAGGAAACTTTGAGAAAAGATTTTCAAAGCCATGGGGATGTTTTGAACTGGAGCATTCGACTAGATTGGAATTGAGAGAATAAAAAAGACCTCACTTTTGGCCATTTAAATACAAGCCCAGATGACTTACGTACAATTCAAAATGCCTAACTTCTTTCCGTGCTTCAGATTCGGGATGTCTATTCGTGGTGCATATTCACCAAATCGATACGGAATATTCGGTAACAGGCTCATTTAATAATTTAAATAAACTAGCAGAACTATTCATGATCATAATAAAACCCTACGTTGATTATCAATCCGTTTTTATGGTACATTTATAGGCCCATCATTCCTTAAGTCGCGGTCACTAAACCAAAGAAAAGATGATCATTCTCTGTTACCCAATAAATGCACATCCTTCTGGCAATTCGTAAACCTTAACATAACTATTAATGGATAAGAGCTGGATCGAAACCTCAAAATCGAGCCTCTTCATGAATAATGGGTCTCGACCTATGCATAACAAGAAACCCTTTGCCCGTATATTTACCATAACCATTTAAATCAGTTTTCTCACCTGAGATTTGAGATAGTAAGGTAAAACTGTAACAGAATATCCCCAACCTCCTAACGATTTTTAATCTAATTAAATTTGATTACCTACTGAGAAGTATCAGTGGGAATTTGAACCCTATCGAAGCATTCCCACAGCATGCCACATTGTATGACAATGTGGCATCCCTGAAGCCATTTCCATTCAACATACGGTATAGACACTTTTCTAACTGTCCGCGTCGTCCGGCGATGCCGGCATCCAAACAGGAAAAATAGTGGATGGCAAGAAAGCGAGAGTGTGCGTCCCACAAGGTGGAGTAGGGATGGTGAGATACAGCCGCAAATAAATATAAATACGACGCGCAGCGTCAGTGAAACACTGTCGACTTCAAATGCTTTATAGGCGCGAACCGTGCTTTATGTAATCCAGCGCGCCAACAAACGAATGGGAGTGACGGGGAAGAAGAAGAAGTCACACAGGGAGAGAGGAAGGGGATCTGTTGTTACTTTTTTTTCTCTTAAAAGGATGTAGAAGGGAAGGGCGCGGCACGCGAAAATTCCAAAGCGCGACTCGAAAGAATTCGCGAGAAGTTGGTTCGTCCGCACGCTCTGCATGCAGCGCGGTCGGCCGTCGGCGGATTTTTCAAAAGTGTGCCAACTCCCCTTCAGAAAACGGAAAGTACGAGGAAAGGAATAGCAAATCACGATTGAGTGGGGGGTCCGCAGATTAGAGAGAGAGAGAGAGAAAGGCACGGTGATGCAAGCCGGGGAGGGGGGGAGAGAAAAGAGTTTACAGAAGGAAGGGGAGGGTGAAAGGGGGAAGCTGCTTGAATTATTCAGGATATTGCCGGCACTCGCGGGACGATACCTACCTCCTTTCGTTCCCCTCCCCTTCATTCAATTCGAATTCCTAAACAAAGCATAGGAATAGCTGAAGAAAAAACGAAGACGTTAAATGCGAAAAGATATATAAGGACAACTCCTTCCTTAAGGGAATTCTCTGAATTCCGAGGAGGGAATTCTTGGAGAGAATGAGGAGAGTATAATTCTTCTCGGAGCGTGTTCCAAAGAGGTTGTTTATGATTCCAGAGGATATATTTTCCAAGTAAAAAAGGGAAAAGTATAGGAAAGTGGAAAGGTGGTAAAAGTATTTTCCGCGGCAAATTAAGCACTCGGGAAATTGTTTTGCGCTGCCTTTTTTTGTGTGAAAATACACTGACGCTTAATTTCCATTTTAATCGGTTCTCTAACGAATGAGAAGGCCGACATACACAGCATCTAATTACACTGTAAATTAAGCAAGGAATTATTTCCGATTCACTTCCGTTCTGTCCCGTTCACCAAGTAATTCAAGAGCTTGAATAGTAATCAGAACGACAGCATCGCTATTAAAAGACCAAAATTTTTAGGGAAAACGTCTGGTCAAATAATTATGGGCTGCCATTGGCCATGATGCCAAAAACGTACTCACGAGAACGCAAAATTGTAAAATAAATTTATGAATAAAATTTGATTTTTTTCTTAGTCCAACAAATACTTTTCCACACAGACTGTTAATCAAAACATGAGCTACATTAAACTGAATGCCCATTCCACTAACCATTTATTTTTGTAAGGAGATCGCTGCAAATGGCATATATGAAGGCTTACGAAGCGTAGAGGCCGCTTAAATTATATAAAATGTACCAGCCGACGAGTTGTATTGGTTCATGCAGAAACATTACCTCCATCTTCGCGAGTATCAGTGAGATCAATGCAACTTAATTGCTTCGATAAAAGTAATCCATTATCATAAACGTTCTAACTAATACAAAATAAATGAAATATTTGCTTAGAATAGGTTCAACAACTACACAAGATATCCTTTATCTGTGAAGAAGTATCTAAATTGTAGCATATAAAATTTCCGAAGAAAACTAAACATGTGTAAAGAAAAAGATAATGAATCGCCGCTATGGGCGATGCAAACGCCTAAATTCATAAGAAAGGCACGACTATAAAATTGCGTGCTCTGATGATGTAAGATGATTGATTTTTGCCGAGGCTGGCACATTATTGACATTTTGATAAATATATCTTGAAAAATTCCGTCGTTAATATTTCAATTACTGCTTTAAGCTTCTTCGTGAATCTTAGTTAGAACATTAAAAAGAATTTAATCCCAAAGATTATCTTTAGTCACGTGATTCATTGCGATTTACATCAAACACATTTCTAAACAGATCCATACTAATTGCCTCCAAATGGGATATAAATGAATTGCAATACACTCTATCCTTCAAGCGTATACATTATATTAATTTGTATATCATCGTAGCATTTGAAGCTCTAATATTTTAATTTGTTGTCCTTTCACAGGCAACCCACAGTAAAGGCTACAGTGAAGGTTTCTCTATTGATGTTGTCAAATCTTTCTTCCAAATCTTTCTCCAATGGAGGTCCTATTGGCTATATAATAATTAAATGTCTCTCTTCCTCAACTACCGAAGCAATGCTGAAATAAGTTAATATATCTTAGAAAGAGATAATTATAATGCATATTTGCATGATTTCCTCGATAAAAACTCAACGGACTCTATCATACCTTAATTAAATACAGCCAAGTAATTCCGTTTCCATTACGAGTTTCAGGAAATTGATTCAGTGGACATGCATTTAATACTCCTCGGATTTTATAGATACTTTCATAGCGACTCCTGCTTTAGTTCTCTCGACCTTCAGAAACGTGTCACCTCAACACATTAATTATGCATAAAATCTCTGGTTAATAACGTTTCTATTCCAATGCACACCCTATTCCACAGCGTGGATATTTTTTTAGAATTAATCACTGGGGAAGAATGGCGTATATGGGCCAACAGGAAATTGAGAGAATATCTTTCGCTTAACTTATTCGATTACACATTCAAGGTAGTAAAAATCCTAAACGGCCTGTAAAATGTTCAGGCCTCTTAAAGAAGAATTGATAACTACAAAACTACTGAGAAATAAATTTGCATTCAATCCACCAAGTAATAGGAAAAGCAGCCAGATCTCTAAATGCCATCAACTCTCCTTGGATTACTTAAGTCTGTAAAAATTAAAAAAGTCAGCCAATGCATATAAATCACCCTAAGATGACAGCAGAAAAGATGTCTGTACTACTTAAGTACCTGAGATCATCCGTCGTATCCGCGTGGTGTATATAAATCGTGATAGCAAAGACAACAACTCCTTACGCCCGCTTTGCATGCAACCATCTCGACTTAACACTCCTAAGACGTCGACAACCCGCGACTCCTCACCGTGTTAAATTGTTTACGCAAAATTTCATGAAATCATAATGCTGAGCGCGAGAATGAGAATTGAAAAAGTAACGGAAACAGGTACCCAAAGAGAGCGAAAACTAAGTACACGAGATAATTGTCTTCAATGGAGAGAACAATGGTGACATAAGGTGAATGGCCGGTGACACAATCAACTTCATTATGCTATAGTCATAACATCAACTCCAAGAGATCAATCGTGGACGGAGGCAAGAGCCTAAATTAATCTCTGAGGGATTTTCTATATTAGCATGCATATAATTCATGACTATTTACGAATGAAGTCACAGACAAGTAAACTTACTTGATAAATTTACCTCAACCTTACTCATTTTAACACACACGTTTTCCAAAAGATGACTACATGGCTGGACTAGCACAAGCAAAATCGGGCAGAAAATGCGATCAAAGAAAGGGCAAAGAAAATTGCAAGCATATCAATACTCTCGATTACCATTATCGTAATCCACAGCCTTTATCGATATCGATTTCTCAATCAGTATAAACACCATTTCTGACTTGAAAAAAGATTTCGGAATCGGACGTTCACCTACCTTATTCTAATGTTCTAAGGTTCTAATGTTATTAACTCAATCGCTGCGCACAAAATTGGGGGATATAAGATCCCTGAAAACTGTGATTAGCCGCAATAATGAATACGTGGAAACCTTCGCCTAAACTGAACGCTTTCTCAGCTTCAAGCCCTGTCCAGTGGCCTAAAATTTAAAATAATATTTGATATATTTAAGACCGTGGTTGTATGAAAAGTTGGAATTAGTAAATTTTCAAATTCCGACGATTGCATTTTTTTGAAAACACGACCATTGTCAAAAATTAACTATATAAGACGTGTAATTAAACTCGTCTATCATTTTCATGAACAAATGGCTAAAATTAGAAATTTTACAGCAGACGGGGGGACTCAAATGGTTATTATGTCAAATGACCTCGTATGAGTTATATGGACCAAGTCATGAAGGATGTAAAAGAGAAGAGTTACGTCAATATGAAGAGGTTGGCCGATAGAATAATCGAGTGGAGGGCTGCATCAAACCAATCCTAGGATTGCTGACCGATTATGACGATGATGTCAAACGACTCACAGGCTAGAGGACCAGTAATGACGAAGGTTAAGTCAAGCCTCTAAATCTCCTTCGATTGAGGTATTGTAAATTTGGGAAAGAAGCGAAAGGATAACATCTGGTTAAGGTGAACAAGCTCAAATCACAACATGCTCCAGGTTTTCAGAACTAATTCGGCCCGATTTTTGCGTGTAACTATCTGAATTTGTGGAAGCACGACTTCAATACTTCGGCATTCCGAGTCCTTGCTGAATGAGGCCCCCCATCATAGATGCAAGAAAATATGCCCATGAAATACTGAATAATTATAAATTTAGTTCACCTCCACCCTGGCTTTTTGTTCACCTAAATAAATTCTTAGAGTTATAATGGACTTATTTTTTTATTCTCGTTTATTGCCGCACGATACCTTCTGATGTCGATACTTGTTGAAAGTACGCTGGTATTTAACGTCACATCCTAGCGGAAAACTTAGAGGGCCTGAGAACAAAACGTCACACCAAAGCAAGACAGCTCCAAACTCCAAAGTGAATCCAACTTGCATCACCATTATCGTCCATAATCCAACTTACATCGCACCAAATATGGACGTTTTTGTTCCGTGTTGAATTGAACGTGGATTTGATGAGCCTCGCGTCATTCTTCGTTCGGGCACGATGGTGAGCTAGGGTGGTCACCCAACAAGAGTGCGGGGAGGATGTTAGGACCAAGGGAGTTGAGCGAGGGATGGAGAGGGGGGAGACGACTGAGGGGGCGGAAGACTCAAAAGAAGCCGTCTTGAAAAAAGGAGAGTGGGGGGGGGGGGTTTCTTGTGGGTGAAGGAAAGTGGAGGGGGGATCGGCGTTGCCAGATCAGCTGCTTGTAGTCGCTCATAACTGACAACTTTTTCTCCCGTTCGGAGCCATGTAACGCAGCACAGCGCTTCGTTTACATAAATTATCCGATTACCACCATGCTGCCAACTGAATGATATGTCGGACGCGAATGCTAAATGTCGGAGTGTGATTGCGATGAAATAACAATGATAATCTCTCCTTTATTGAGAGCTCTTAATCGCTGTCGCCACTATGAGGCGGAAATTCACGAGGCCTATGAGTTCCTTTAAGATTTTATCATTAAAAGGAAAAATGTAATGGACACGGTGGCAATAAACTTACTACACAAAGAAAAATTAAAATCTCCCCTTCTAGGATCGGCAATGTCTCTGATAGAGTTGTTACAGATGGCGGAATCCTATGAGTAGCGGCGGCTTAATGCTTGAAAAATGAAACTTTTAAATACCTGTTAGCAATAACAAACTTTTAAGAGTAACAGCAACCGTAACACGGACATAGCTCTTAAAGAAACAGCTTATACCGGTACATACATAGTGATCGAAAGGTAAAGACTGCTAGATACTTTTGAAACGTTTCCTGCAATTTCACTCCAAAAAATTGACGAATGTCTAGGAAAAATTCTCGCTGTTTTAAAAAGTTGTAAAGCGATATTATTATGCTTAAGTATTGATATCCAGGTTAAATTACACATGAAAATGACAATGACGCATAGAAATAGAAGATTGGGGATCATCTTCCATTATGTCAATCCCTTTTTCTTAGCTCTACTTTGTGATACTTTCTGTCGGTATATTTTACTAACATGAAATCCATGATATGCAGAGCAGTTATTAAAATAGAATCACACGAAATGAATCCATACTTCCACCGCTCCGTGCCACACTTCGATTCTCATTCATTTAAAGATTGCCTCAAGGACGTATCGCATACGCGACAGTCTGGAAGCTTTTCTCAGATATCTTACCACTGGCATGCGAATTTGAAAGGAGACCCTTAATTTGACGGCATTTAATCCTCCGGTATGCGGAGCACGTGCGCGGAAATCACGAATAAATAAAAAAAGGTTATCCTGTAAGGAGGGATTGAGCAGAGGTGGTCGTTCACAGTGCATTAGAAACCGAAAGCCAAAATGCCTTGGCTCCCATCCACCATCTTCCCTCAAAGGGACAAGTTACCCAGCTCCCGGGTGACTTAACGGCCACTTTCTGGAATACGTGGTTAAAACTGGCATTTCACGAATTTGTCTTGGCAACACTGGTGGGAATTCTGGACGGCAACGGAGGGAGGAATGGGGTGAGGAGGAGAACGAATGGGAGTGGGGGAGGGGCTGGGAAGGGCGTGGGGCCGCGTGAGGAGCTAGACGAGGGTCCGAGGTGGTAGACAGCTTGGCACTCGGCTGGTTTCGACCGGAGGGGGATGGGGAGAGGAGGAGGGCTCTCGGAGTTGATCTAGGGACGGGAGGGAGAGAGAAAGTTTGGCTGGTGATCGCTGTTTGGGGCGTCACTCAGGAGACAGCCGGGGACCACGCTCCGCACTCTCGCTCACCCCCTCCCTCGGCCTCCCTTACCCCCGCACACAACTCCCACCACTTCCTCTTTCGCCCTCCTCCAACTACTCCCCAGCCGGAGTAATAAGTTCCCGTTTCTTCGTCCGTTTCCCCGCCCTTCCCGAAATATCTTACGTGCACGGCAATCGACATGGCTACGGAAGGAGTAAGGCAGATAAGGACCGTCTTCACTCAGTGGGTAAAGATTAAAAGTCAGCAGGATGGTACGATAAATATTGTGAAGAGAACCTAAAAAGATGTAAAAATAACTTGAGTCACAATAAAACGTAAAAGTGAACATAAATTATTCAGTTTTACCAATTCGTTAAATTTCGTTACAATGAAGAACATTACCAAATATTTGACTTGAAATAACGAGCGGAAGAGGTGAAAAAAAAGTCTCTTAAGAGCAATAGCTTCCATGTTATCATCGCAAAGGTGTATTATTTTTAAATATTTTTCTAAAGCAACAAAATACTGCTACGAAGAGCATCAACATTCTTCAATTAGCGAAGTAATAAATACATTATATACTTGGAAGGAAAAAACAGTTAGCGGATTAACTAATCGCTTACTCGGTTTCCAACTAAACTGAAATATTTCCGCTTGAAAATTTCCTGAAATTTTGTTATGAAATTTCATATCTAAAGTATTCCATCTCTAAGAAGTGAGGTTGACGACTGCAAATAGTCAGTTAAAAAGTTTCTTTTTGACAGGATTCCCTAGGTGAAAATCATAAAACCTCTTGAGTGTATATTTTACTTTTAGGGCAAACATCATCCCACAAACACGGGGAAAGGATTAAATGGAATTCATGGAAAGTATTTCTAGGGCTTATGAACCTAGACTAAATAAGTTAGCAAAAATGCCCATGCTGCATGAATGAAGTGTGAAGAAAA